>CM019148.1:129928399-131381232 GCA_009733165.1 Naja naja | reverse complement strand
TAGCCAAGGACTAAATTGTTTTTACCTTCAAAACCTAAAATAGGTTTTGATGGTACCATACCTTCACTGCACTGAGTCATGTGTCTTTCTCAACTGTTTTCAACCTCTTTTCAAGCATCAGTCCTTTCGAACCCGGCCCTACTGACAGGCAGAGTAAAGTTGAAAGACCTCGCCCCTTCTAGCATTCTCCTGCCTTCATTCTCTCAGATCAGGTGCTGAATGTAATATTTCTGCTTACCACATTACTTTCTAAAAGCAGATGGAGGATAGGAAGGGCAGAAGGAAAATCTGTGCCAAGACGCCAGTTGTTTTGGCTGTAGATTAAATTGCAGAAGGCTGCTTTGGGAGACTTGTTCGGTCAAAGCCAACCTGCAGTCTATAAGATACCTGTCATGTCCCTGTCGACTGACTTGGGAGGAGGAAGCTGAATAGCTGACAGGGAGTGGGAGTGTGTCTGCTGGCTGTGGAAGAAACTGGGAAGGGCAAGTCCAGCTGGGCAGAGCAGGGGAGACGTAGAACAAGGAGAGGGAATTCAGAGGAAGCACCAGGCTCCACCTCTTCATCCTAGGCACGAGGGGAGGAACGGAGAAGAGAACAACATGGGTTGGTGGCTTATGGGGAGGAAAGGACCCTGATTCCCTCATTAGCTGCAACTGGGAACACAGTGTATAAAAAAAGCAAGTCGCATGCAGCAAGCTGTTGGGAGCAAACATGACTTTATCTTGTATCATCGTGGTTTATCTGTGTTCCTGGCGTCTTCCAACTGTGTGAGTTTCGTGCTTTCAAGTTTGAAATTCCTGTTCTGCCCTGCCAAACTAATCACTTCAATTTGGTTTGTTTGGATTTTAAGTTACAGTTTGTGTATACCTTGTTTTGAACTGAATTTTCTGCAGTTAAAGGCTGTTCCTGGAGAGTTTTTCCAGCCCAAGGTAACCTGACATTGGGGCGTTGGAGATAATAAAGGACTCTTATTGCTTATCTGACTGTGTTGTCTTTGTGCCACTGGTCATCACAATATCCATCCCTGTAATGATACTCTGTTATGTATGCAGGTTTAAAGTCATTGGTTTAGTTTGAACTGTTCTTGTAAAATGTAAGAAATGATTGGTTTAAAAAGTGGGAAAACCCTGCACTCTGATTGGCTGGCAACCGCGCTGCTGGCTATAAGTAGCAGCCAGCAGCCCAGCCAAAGTGGGTTCGTTTTGAGCTGTAGTCACTAATAAAGAGCTTGAAGCACTCCGCTCTCTTCAATGCAAACATAACACTGGCAATGAAGGTGGATCTCCCTGAAGAAGAAGGCAACGCTGAACAGAAGAGAGAGATGGCTGCGCTGAACACTTCCCCAGCCCGTCTCGATCCGACGGCAGAAGACTGGGAGACGATGCAGATCGTCAAATGTATCTGGAAGGAAACGATCTGCCGACATTTCCTAGAAGCAGAAGAGGGGGGTCCTTCCTGCCATAATCGCGTCCCGCAGTTTTCAAGATGGTTTATAAGGCATTGAATCGGGGAGCTGCAGATGTGAAGGTAATGGAATGGCTGATTTAGAAAAGTTGTTGTTTATTCATTACGCCCCGACAAGTATCGTGCAGCTCATTAAGAGACACGAGTTTTACCATTGTCGGATCTAGGGAAAGCAAAAATGTAAACAACTTCATGGCAAGTTTAAGAGACATTGGGGTGCATGAATTTAACAATTTAGAAGAGGCCATGCGATCGATTTGTTCTGGGCCTTAAAGACAAGGTGCTTCAGAGCAAGTTATTACTAAGACCTAAGATCATGCTGAAGGAAGCAATAGAAGAGGCCTCTTCAGCAGAAGCTACCAAGTCCTCAGCAGCAGCCATGAAGAAAATTAACAAGGCCACAAGCCATCCTGATGTGGAAAAGTCCACAACAACTCATTGTGAGCAAATAGATTCTGAGTCAGACTGTAGTGAGGTGGAGGAAGAATTTATAGACTCAGAATGGAGAGGAAAAAGAAAGACCTGGCAAGATTTCTACTGCAGAGGTTGTGGGGGAAGCCACCCCTGCACTGAATGCAAGTTCCTAGATACCATCTGCTGCTTCCGTTGTGAAAAAAGAGGACACCTAGCAAGAGTCTGCAAATCATCCAGAACTCCACCCAACAGAAGGAAGTTTCCTGAAAAGAATTCAAGCCCAACAACCTCAGTGAGAAAATGGGCGAGCAGCACAGAAGCAAAGGGGAAGAATGAAATTCATCAGACAGTAACTATTGGTCATTCTTCTTCATCAATACAGAAAAGTGCATGTCAAGGTACTAATTGAAGGAAGGCCTGCCAAATGGAAGTGGACTCAGGCTCATATTTATCTATGGTGTCATGGGACACTATTCACAGACTGCTCCCAAACATTCAGAAGAAGCATTTCAAGAAGCAAGCACTGACTCTTAAAGACTACCAAGGAACAAGATTCCAGTAGTTGGAACAAGAGAATTCAACATGAAGTTCAAAGGCCACACCAAACGCCAGCCCCTGACCATTGTGGACAAGGATCGCCAAGCTTGCTGGGACTTCTTGGTTCAATCCACTAGGCATCGAGGTGACTGGCATCAATACGAGCAACACTGAATGGGAGGAGGCCTTGAAGTCTGAGTTTCCAGAGGTCTTCAGCAAAGGATTGAAAAGTATATGGGGACCCCTATCACTTTCAATCTAGATCCCAAGGTGCCACACACAATCGCTTAAAGCCCAGAAGGGTCCCATTTGCCTTAAAGGAAAAAAATTGATGCACAATTAGATAAAGTAATAGCTCAAGGAGTTTTAGAGCCCACTGACCACTCCAGGTGGGAGACACCCATAGTCACACCAGTCAAGACTGATGGGTCAGTGAGAATCTGTGGAGACTATAAGGGGCATTGAACCATCTTCAACAGAGCCATATCCAGTTCCAGTGGTGCATCATTTACTACATTCACTTGGCAGGTACAGTCTTTGCCAAATTGGATCTGGCCCAGGCATATCAACAACTAACAGTTGATGATGCCACTGCAGAGGCCCAAACCATTGTGACTCATAGAGGTGCTTTCAAATGTAAAGGTTACAGTTTGGAGTAAGCTGGCACCAGGCATCTTCCAAAGCCTAATGGAAAGGATGCTCCAAGGACTGCCAGGGTAGTACCTTACTTTGATGATGTGTTAACCTCTGCTGAAAATGACACTCAGTTACAAGAGAGACTCAGGGAAGTCCTTACCAGATTCAAAAAAGCGGGGTTAAAAGTCAAGGAAGAAAAATGCACTCTTAGAACTGACAAGGTTGAATTTTGGGCTATATGATTGACAAGCATGGTATCACCCCACAGATGCCAAAGTTCAGGCAATCAAAGAAGCCCTAGACCAAAATGTAAAACAGATTTGCAAGCCTTCCTTGGACTCATTAAGTTTTATCACATGTTCCTACCTCAGAAGGCAAACCATTGCAGAACCACTGCACAGATTATTAGACAAACAAAACTGCATGGGTCTGGGGCAGAAAAGAACAATCTGCATTTAACAATATTAAAAGACTAATCACATCTGATGCTGTACTGATACAGTTCTCTGAGAATTTGCCTGTTGTACTGACTTGTGATGCATCCCCTTTGGAGTGGGGTTTGTACCACAGGCTTCCCAGCGGAGGGAAACTCCTATTGCATTTTACTCTCAGACTTGACCAAAGCAGAGGAACTACAGCCAAGGAAGCCTTGGCAATTGTTGCAGCTGTCAAGAAATTCCATGAGTGGTTTATATGGGAGAACATTTACCATTGTCACAGATCACAAACCTCTGTTAGGCATTGTGGCAGGAGACAAACCTACGCCACTATCCTGTCACCAAGAATGCTGAGGTGGACTGAATTTCTTGCTGCTTATTCATACAAACTCATCCACAGGCCTGGCAAAGACATTGGGCATGCAGATGCTTTGAGTCGCTGCCCACTTCCTTCTCACACTGGAGGACTTTGCTCCTGAGACTTACACCTTTTTCCTAAAACTGTTGCCAAGCTTCCAGTACACACGCTGCTGAAATTGCCAGAGAGACTGCCAAAGACACTGTATTGGCCCTGTTATAGGCTGGATTAAGAAAGGTTGGCCTCTTCAAGATCTACCTCAACTTGCCCAACCTTTTAAATCCAGGCAAACTGAACTATCTGTATTAAGAGGATGTATTTGTGGGGTAACAGGGTGGTTATTCCTACAAAACTGCAAAAGAGGTTTTGGAAATGTTACATGAGGGTCATCCAGGTATTCAGAATGAAGGGATTGACCAGGAGTTATGTATGGTGGCCAGGTATTGACAAAAATGGTTGAAAACTGGGTTGCATCTTGTCCCAACTGTCAGGAAGTCAGCCTGCCCCACCTCTCACTCTCCCACACAGGAATGGGAATGTCCTAGGGGCCCATGGTCCAGGATTCATTGATTTGCTGGCCCTACCAGAGGGCACACTTTCCTTATTATAGTTGATGCATATTCCAAATGGCTAGAGGTTATCCTATGGCATCCACCACAACTGAAGCTGTCATCAAACAGCTTAAAAAGCTTTTTGTAACTCAATGGTTACCTGATGTGCTTGTTTCTGACAATGGCCCCTCAATTTACATCCAACCTTTTGAATCATATCTAGCACAACAGGGTATCAGACATGCCTGACAGCCCCTGGGCACTTTTGGCTAACGGCTGGCCATTCGATAAGTACGATTTACCAAGGAAAACTTCAGCAATTGGGTCCAGGGATATCACTGAGAGAGCTGAAAACTCCTCTCAGTGTTCAGCATATCACTCCTCCAACCTCAACTAATGTGTCCCCAGCTGAATTGTTGATGGGTAGGAAACTCAGGTCCCCCTTGATCGCCGCCTTCATCTCTTTACTTACACTCAACGCACCACTAGATTCCACCTAGCAAAATTCGCACATTCACTGTGGGTGATTCTGTTTTGCTAAGAACCTTATGGGTGAACCATTATGGATTCCTGCTGAGATAACCCAAATCACAGGCCCCAGATCTTACAGGGTACAAACGG
This sequence comes from Naja naja, assembly GCA_009733165.1. Lineage (NCBI taxonomy): Eukaryota > Metazoa > Chordata > Lepidosauria > Squamata > Elapidae > Naja > Naja naja. The sequence continues at coordinate 131,376,214 of CM019148.1, read as the reverse complement.
AGGATGGTGTCCTCTGGAGCAGGCACATTGATCAGTTAAGATCCAGATTGCCTCGAGCATCGCTGCTCTCTCTGGTTCCCATACCTACTGCCTCTTCTAGGGGGGAAGGGGAGGATCATGAATATAATGAACAAGCAAGAATCAACCCCATGTGTAACGAGCTAACACGACAGGAACCATCTCAAAACCTGTCACAATACCAACAACCATTTTCACAAATGGAAGATTGCACATCATTACCTGATTTAGGTGCTGACATTGGGTTGGAGATGGATTGGGAGGAGAGACCAGGTTGTAGTAACCAAACAGGTTCTACCATTACTACAAGTCCTAGTAAGGAAATGTCAGCAGACACATTTCCTCCCTCAAGGTGAGAACCTTAAAACATCTGAACCATGTAGGTCTCAACGTACACATAAGAGCCCACCTATTTAAAAGAATACATTAGATAGGCTGGGGTTTGAGTATGGACTGAACCTAGTGGGAGGGGTGTTATGTATGCAGGTTTAAAGTCATTGGTTTAGTTTGAACTGTTCTTGTAAAATGTAAGAAATGATTGGTTTAAAAAGTGCGGGAAAACCCTGCACTCTGATTGGCTGGCAACTGCGGCTGCTGGCTATAAGTAGCAGCTGCAGCCCAGCCAAAGTGGGTTCGTTCTGAGCTGTAGTCACTAATAAACAAAGAGCTTGAAGCACTCCGCGTCTGTCTCTTCATGCAAACTTAACACTCTGGATGCCCACTTGGGCCAGGGACATCAGATTAGCAGGACAAGTTCTTTGCTCCTTTGTGGCCGTGAATCATTTTCTGTATAGGCAAGGTTAAAACTCCTCAAATCTGTACAGATAGTCCTCTATTTACAACTGATCACCTAGCGACTGTTTGAAGTTATGACAGACCATTGAGAAGCTACTTATGACCTGGTTTCAAAGTTGTGGACATTGGAGTGCCCCTCTGGGTCTTCACCTTTATGACTGTAGTGGCTTTGGCCCATTCCCAATTCTGCCACTTACCCACCCAAGGGAGCCTAAAGGCAGTCAACAGATCCTACTGGCACATTGAAGGGCAGTCACTACTTGGAGGCCTTGGCCTACTTCCCATCCAGGACTCTGTCTGCTCCTCGGTTAACTGTGAGGCAAAGCAACATCCAACTCACCTTTCTGGTTTTTGCAGAAGAATCCAATGCACGCAATGCAACACAGTGCAACATGAGGCGTAGCTTTCTTACAGAAGCTGCCTCATGGCAACCTTGTGCTATTTTGCAAGCAGGCAGTATTCTCACAGCTTTTTTAAGGAGGTTCCACAGACAAAGGCCTCCAAGCTGTAACTGCCGTCCATGTGCCAGTAGCCTCTGTTGCCCGGCTTTAGGCATAGGCTGACTCTGTAAACAGCTTAGAGAGGGCTGTAAAAGCACTATGAAGTGGTATATAAGTCTAAGTGCTATCAGTATCGCTATTTCAATCTGAAAATATTTGAACCAAACTGATTCGGATTGATTGATCTGACACAAACACTATCTGGCCACTCCAAATTGAACCAGCTGAACCATGTATTTGAGCCTGTTCAGCTGTGTGCCCACCAGAGGTTTAGTGCCCTAGATGCAAGCATTTTGAAGGGGAGAGACAGAAAGAGGAGTGAGGTAGAACCCAGAGCCCATTGACCAGAGATTTTCAAGCTGCTCCTGGGTTTGCTTCCTATAAGGAGTAAAGGCAGTGTGGGGAGGATGCTGGAAGTGACAGAAAGACATGCATTCCTATGCATCCGGGCTATGGATGGGAGAGCTGGATATTTAAATACATTTCCATCTCAACAATTTTTATGCGGTGGAAAGCAGGAACATAGCTCTTCGGAGGATTGCTTTGATTACTTCACAATGCAGTAAATTACGCCTGCTGAATTGGGGAAACTTTGCTGTTCCTTTGGCCAACCGGAAGCTCAACTGTCCTCCCCAAAGGCCTTCAGCATTGCCATCCCTGGGCGGGAGAGCGGGGAAGGGTGTAGGATGAGACCATGCACAGCATTTCTCCTACTTCTGTTCATTACTTCTGCTGACTCTGCCCTTAGCAGAGAAAGCAGCTTTGAAGTATTTCTTTTGAAATGTGTAGGATGCATCAGTACAGGTAGACCACAAATGAGCCCAAATTTTTTTTTGTCGTCAAGTGAGACATTTTTGATAAGTGGGCTTTGCCCCATTTCACAACCTGTCTTGCCTTAATTGTTAAGTTGAATCTGGCTTCAACATTGACGTTGCTTGTCAGAAGGTCACACAAGAGGAGTCACATGACCCCGGGACACAGCGCTATGAACCAATTGCCAAGCATCTGAATTGTGATCACATGATCACGGGGATGCTGCAAAGGTCGTAACTGTGAAAGATGGTCATAAGTCACTTTTTCCAGTGCCAGTATAACTTTGAAAGCTCACTAAATGAACTGCTGTAAGTCGAGGACTACCTGTAATTAAAATAAAAAGCCAAAAAAACATGCACTCTGTCTTATTAGTAAAACCTAAACTTTCTGTATATTATATTATAAATGTATCTAAACCATCAAAGAAAGTGATCACCCATAGCAACCTGGGTGTCAAGGCTCCGGTAGTTACCCCCATTTAAATCATGAGTCTCTAGCCGGATTTTCAAAGCTTAAAGAAGATTTATTAGGAGTAGCCATGCCAGTGCTGCCTAGGTGTAGCTGACTCTGAGACACATCATTCATTGTCACCCTTGACCCTGGTTTTCCGCCACCCCCTTGGTGTATCATAATTCACATTCTCCCATGGGACACATCCATAGCCAAGAGTCATCAATCATACTCTCCAGTTAGAATTTTGTGCGGCAGAAACTTCGGTCGCCTGGAAACTATCTATGAAAACATTTATGGAATGCAGTTTCAGTTTTGCAAGCTGCTACACTACCCCTCCTCCCTTTCTGCTGGCAACTCTAAAAGACCAGATAAATATTTTATGAGTTGACACTGGGTGGATTGTGGACAGGAGGAGAGTCAGACCAGGCTAGGACATCAGGAAATGGCAGAGCAGTCAGATGATTGTAAAGTTAAAGCTCAAAAGAAGACTTGTGTGTTGTTACCAAGAAAATAACATGGACTTGCTGCTTTTCATTTTTTCCCTATCTTTACTAAAGAACAGTAGGAATAGCGAAGGGACAACAAGATGAAGAAATTATCTGACGTGTAAGCTCTTTCGGGCTACAGTTTATAATGCTTGTGGAGCCCTTGATTCTCTCTGAGCCTTATTGTTGGCTTCAGACAATTCATTATCCAACTAGATAACATCTTCATTTATCTAGAACTGAAGAGCTTAACCAGTCTGGTAACAAAACTTCTGCAAGCCAACAACTAAGTTCAGAGAGTACCAAGGACTCCACGGTTGAGCCCTGAGCTACAGCTACTCTCTTCTACTGAAACCATACACTGATTGGAATGCTGGATTGGGGAGGCAGTGTTATTAATCTTTCAGGTGGGATTGATTGAATAAATTAATAATAAAATGTATTTTCTTGGCTCTCCTCTTTATCACTGTCTCTATCATCTCTGTGTCCATCTATGGCTCTGTCTCTCTCTTTCCATCTCTATCTCCCATTGACTTCATAGGGATTACAATTCAACAAATTCTTAAATTATGCGCAAAAGGTTTCTGTGTGCTCCCGCTCACTTGCCCAGTTGCCATTGATTTTTGTGATGTAAATTAAAATCAATAGTTTTTTAAAAACTGATAAGATGGGAGGCAGAGGGCAGGAGACAGAACAATGGGGCAGGATTGAAGACAGTTTTAATTTTGGAGACATGTGGAGTTGATCACACCCACTTCCTTTTTTGTCCTCTTCCTATCTTGCCTCTCACACATTTTGAGAGGCTTCCAACCCAAACAATGGTGCAGCCATGGCCCATGCAGATAATTTGTGCATCCTGCAAAAAATTATCATTTTCGGCAAATTCATCCCAATATATTTCTACAAATCACCAGTTTAGAAGGGTCTGCCTTGCCTGAAATCACTCTTGCAATTATTTGTATAGGAGGCAGCCCCCCCCCCTTGTACTCCATGAAGCTTACTGCTGAATAAACTTCTGTAGGATTACACTGTTTGCTCTACTCATTGTATCCCATTCATTGTTTCTGTGATAATGACAGGTTGTTTGGCCATCTCTTCCCAAACAGGCTGAAGTAGCCCCTAGCATTGTGACTCTTATTTCCAATTAAGAAGGGACTCTATTGGGACAACTGGATAAACCTTTCTATTTCTTAAAAGAAAAACAAAGGCAGGATTTGGAGCAAAGAGAACTCTTTAAGCGAAGGATTAAAGGTATTGTCTGCAATAATCCATGATTGTAAAGTGCAAAGCAATCAATATACTTATAATAAACACATCGTTTTTGGTCTTTACTTCAATATTCTTAAATGCCCCTCAATATATGGAGTGGTGTTTTCTGACTGCTTTTCTCAGATCCAGACACCTTTTTTAAAGAAAAAAAGAAAAGAAAATGGCACCCTTTGGTTTTTTTCTGCATGATTGTCTGGTATTAATCCTTGCTTATCTGGGTGGGTGGTAAATAGGATATGTTCTGGTCTTTTTGTTTCCTTCTTAGCTTTTTAATTCTCTCTTTTGAATGGTGTATAAATATGGTTTGCTTATGTGTGTCTATTGCTGGCTGATTTATCCAAATCTCAAGCTTCCAGGAATTCCCTAGTGTTTTTTGATTTAGCTTGGTCTGGGATGCTCACAGTTTTCTAGTTGAAATTATGGTTGAGTATTTCTCTGCGTTGTGAGATTAAGGAGTTTCCATTGTGTCTTCTGACTATTTGTTGATCTTTATAGATGCTCTCTGCTAGTCTTCTTCATGTCTGTCCTATATAGTGGCTGTTGCAGTCCTTACGCTGTATTTATTCATATATTCATTTATTTATATCCTGCTTTTATTAATTTCACAAATAACTCAAGATGGCAAACATATCCTTCCTCTTCCTATTTTCCCTGTAGATAATGTCTGTTTTCTTCTTCTTCTTGGGCTTCTGAGTCTTTTGGTGTATGTAAGATGCTTTAGAGGGTTTTAGTTGGTTTGTGAGCTATGGTAATACCATATGTTTGTAATAGTCTGTTGGTTGTTTCAAAGATGTTTTTGTTGTATGGTAATGTTATTCTTTCCCAAACTTGTGTTGGTTGTGCTGTAGTGCATTGAGTGGTCAGGTATTTTTTGATAAAGTCACATGAGTATCCATTTTGTTGAAAGTTGTTGTATAGGTGGTCTGTTTGTTTTTGGGGGCATTCTGGATTGCTCCAGCACATATGTGCTTGTCCGAATAATGTTCTTACATAGCTGTTCTTATGGGAGGTTGAATAGCTGCATTAGTAGTAGAGCACATTGGCCATGGAGTTTGGAAATCAATTTGACTCTGAACAATTATTCTTCTGTGTGGATCTATAACAGGATTTCCATTTCTCTGTTATGCAAGTTCAACCATATACTAATAGCTGGCATTTTCCAACTAGCAGAGTGGACAACAATTGCTGCTGGCAAAAGAGATTCTAGCAGTATCCTCAATAGGAACTTATCATATCTTCTGGATTTTCCAATCATTGTAGAGGTGCCATAAAGACTGACCTCACTGCTATTATTATGGCATAACTGTAGCTGATAGAAAACACTACCCATCAATGTTTTGCAATTCTCTGCATATGTTACTTTTGCAGTGGGAGAGGCCATTTCATTTTCTCTATTTTAATACATTAAATTCTCCGTTGTAAACTAGATGGAGAGTAGCGATGTGCAAACATCCTGGGCATAAATTCTATGCACATAACAATGGTTTGGGATATACTGATAAGAACTTTGGCAATGACACGCAGCTGTAATAGCTACAAAGAGGCATGGAAAGGAAGATGCGGAGCCGATTGGGGAAGTAAGCTGGTTGGACATATTGTACTTGAAGCCAAGTGAACTACCAGCAATGTCCTTGGCTACACAGATGGTACATCCAACCAATCTGGCTACTGCCTGAATTTCCCAGCACTTTTCATTTACTACCTCACCTTAGCCACTGTCACTGCATCCTTGAAGGAGCTAGGAAGGTTGGAGGGTGATGGGTTGGCTGAAGATGGGAAAAGGAAGGTTCTGATGACTGGCTGGCACACAAGACAAGCGGGGCCACCCTGGAAACAGTGAAGGACCTGCCCTCAGTGCTTCTGCCAGCAAAAACGAGCTCTGCTAAGAAGGAGCTACTAGCACAGCTAGCAAACAATCTGCGTATATTTACTGAATCCTGTGACATTATTCAGAAGTTGTTTCATCAGGGCATTATTAAGGTTGTTAATATTATCACTATTAAAGTAATGTGTTTGTAGGGGATGTTGCAAAATAAATGGCTAAGTGATGGGAAAGATTTAAAGTCTCCCTCATCCAAGTGCAGGGTTTTTTTTATTAGTCTGAACTTTTTAACCCATGTACTTGGTTCACATATGCTAAATCAGGCACGTCCAACTGGCATCCCATGGGCCACATAGAACATTGAAAGAGCCTTGGTGGTGCAGGCTGTTCAACACCTAGCACTTAGCTCCAGCTGCCTGCAATTAGTGCAGGCTCGAATCCCACCAGGCTCAAGGTTGACTCAGCCTTCCATCCTCTCGGGGTAGGTAAATTGAGGACCCAAGATTGTTGGGGGCAATAAGCTGACTTTGTAAAAATGCCGCTTAGTAATAAGCAGGCATATACAATGGAATGAAGGCTATTGCTGAGCACATTGGGTTGTGCTCCAAAAAAATTGTAAGCCGCCCTGAGTCTCCGGAGAAGGGCGGGATATAAGTATGAATTAAAAACAAAAAACAAAACATGGGATGGCAACTAATGTGGCTCTATAAGACTATAAACTTTTAACATTATGTGATTTTTCTACATTAACTACATTAAATATTTTATATGTGGCCCAAGACAATTCCTCTTTGCTCAGTGTGGTCCATGCATGCCAAAAGATTGGACACTCATGCGCAGGAGTGGGATTCAAAAATCTCAGCAACCGGTTCGCTGTCCGGTTGCTGGGTGGGTATGGCCATGGTGAGTGTGGCCTACCAGAACTTCAGGGAGGGCCGTTTTTCACCTTCACCCGAACTCATCCAAACCAGTAAAATCCCACCCCTGCTCATGTGCTAAATCATAGTTTGCTTCAGAAGCAGCTGTTGATTCTATTCATACAGTCCACCATAGTAAAACCAAATCAGCCACATGATGGTTTAACACAGTGGTTCTTAACCTTTTTGAAAGAATTGCCCCCTTGAGCCATTGAGGAAGTTGTCATCGCCCCCTCCCCCAACATAACCGCCCCCCTGCCACCTCTTAGCGTCCCCAAGGGGGCCAGCAGAGGGGCACTAAGGGGCAGCAGGGGAGCATTCGAGGCGCCGGCCGGCCCTGCAGTTCCATCCATTTTGGCGCCAGCTCCGGAGCGGTGCTACAGTCAATGGGTGAGCCTGCAGGGCTGGTGCCTGGAATGCCCCCTGCCACCTCTTAGCATCCCCAAGGGGGCCAGCAGAGGGGCGCTAAGAGGTGGCAGGGGGGCGGTGCATTGAACGCGGCTGTGGCGGCACATAACATGCCACTGCTTCCGTATTGGAGGCGCCGGCTCCAGAGCAGTGCTAGTCAATGGATGAACCTGCAGGGCCGGCCGGCACCTCGAACATCCCCCTGTTGCCTCTTAGCGCCCCTCTGCTGGCCCCCTTGGGGACGCTAAGAGGCGGCAGTGGGACGTTCAAGGCACCGGCCCTGCAGGCTCACCCCATTGACTGTTGTACCGCACCTGAACCGGCACCTCAAATGCGGCAGCTTTTCCAAAGTGCTGCCGCTCTTGCATTTTCTGTTTGTCCATCCATCCATCCATCCATCCAAAAGGTCTGTCTGTTTGCCTGCCTGCCTTCCTGCCTATCTACCTACCTACCTATCTACCAATATAGATCTCTCTCTCTCTCCCAATATATCTCGCTCCATCGCCCCCATATTGCCCCCTTCTGTTCCTTCGCCCCCACGTCACCCCTTTTCGTTCCATTGAATAATTAAATGAATAATTAAAAATAAGAATGTATTTCACAGATTTCATATCTAGCTATGGAACAGTACACAACATATTAGAATAAAAAGATTAAGAAAAAAGTTTGGGGGAGAGACTCTCATAGTGTTTTAGTTTAAATCCATTTAGCTTTACATAACCTTCATTGTTGATATCTTTCCTTTCATAGCTATATTGGAATTTAGTAGTTTGCTGAAGAGATATGATTTGATTTTAAATATTTTATCTATTTTTACTTCTTTCAACTATTCTTTAACTTTGAATTATTTAGCAGGAATGTTTAACTTGGCCTAACTTTTATCTTGAAATCTCTCTAGAAGTTGTCAATACAATTTGTCTAATGTTAAATTAAATGACGTAAATAAGATGAGATATTATTACCATTGATTACATTTTTAAGATTTAATTTGCCATCTATTTTGCTTTTATTATTTAATATGATTATTCCTTTAATGCTATTACATCTTAATTGCTTTTTCATTCTTTAATCATTTTCTGTGACATAGATAAGCAACATGGTGCTGCAAGCATCTCCCTTGATGTTACAAATGCTTTCTGTCTCATTTTTCCATACTTTTAGTATAATTTTAAAAAACTATACAGTATAATAATAAGGTATAATTTATAATTTTTAAAAAATTATAGGAAGCTGGCATTAGGCAGGGTCCAAGTGTCAGCCCCTGAAATCAACTTTATTTATAGGAAAGTCTTTAGGTCCCATAATGCTCCCACTGGCATCAATTTACTTTGTTTGCATAGTGCAAATAGCACAAATTGACACAAGTGTGTACATTTAAACTTAACAGATAGTTAGGAATAATGGAAGCCTCGTTTTCCCAAATGATCTGTTAAATCATGGTTTTACTATATTTAACCAAACTTAAATTGCTTTTCCTCTTGATGTACTGTAGTTTGTAGTCAATCTCTTTTAGCTCAAGTACTGGTCATTGTTCAAAAGTCACAAATATAAGACACAGGTTGCTAAATATGTGGCATTATTTATTCCACATTTAGATTTTCATGAATTCCTAGACTTGGTCACAATAAAAGGTAGTAATTAAAACAGACAACATTAAGATCCAGTGTTAAAGACAGTTGACAGTAAACTCCAGAGAACTAAAGAGAGATGTCTAAAAAGCTGGAGACCTGTGGGATAGTGTCAGTAATGTTAAACTTGGGGACCAATAGCCTATAGTGACCTCACTAGAAAAAAAAATAGAGATTCAAAGGAGGCCAAGTGCATTTTTAGGTAGGCATGATGTATCCCATAGGGCTCTGCTCATTAAATTTAAGCTTAGAGCAGGGGTTTCAAACTCAAGGCTCGCAGTCTGGATCCGGCTCGTGGGGTGCTTAGATCTGATCTGTGGGGTGATCTGGAAACAGCAAAGGACCGCGGTGCCTTTGACAGTGAAAATGGAACACGGGAGGGCTGCACGCTCCATTTTCACTGGCAGAGGGCTGCAGGAGGATGTCGTGGCCGAAAACAGAGCCTGGGAGGGCCACACGCCCTTCCCAAGCTCCTGTTTTGCTGTCAGAGGACTAGCAAAACAAACTACTAGCAAAAGTGGCATTTGATCACAAGGCAAGGAGACATCAAGAAATTCTTCCGCTAAAGACAATGGATTACCTGAGCCCCACCCAGGCCACCACAGGTGCCCCTGATATGAATGACATTGAGATGGCCATGCCCACACCCCTCCTCCCACCCGAGGTCAAACACAACACTGTTGCGGTCCTCTATGAAATCAAGTTTGACACCCCTGCCTTAGAGCAAACCATTCTTTCTCTCTTGAGGTTCACACAGAAGCCAGAAAAATGATGGCTCAATTTAATTCAGAAAGCATTTCTGAATCATTTTCAAAAGTGCACAGCCCTTTGTATTGGTATTAAACAGGAATAATTCATGTTATTAGTTTTATGGCATTCCTAAATGGGGGAAGAGCAACAATTTGTCTAATGAGGCTTGAACTACTTTGAAGCCAAATCTGATAGCTAACTGAAAAAACATCAAGTGGTTAAATTGGTTGGCTTAAAGTGTGTGTTATTCCACTGTGGTTTATAAATCACAGTTTAAAATTTAGCATGGCTTAGGAAGTCCAGACAAATGTGACTTTTCAATAAGCATTGATTAAACAACCACAGCTTAGTACAAGTCATGCATAGTCCTTGAAGAATCACTTTTTTAAAAAAAGAAAAAGGCATATCAGGGCTGGCAACTCTCTTGAGTAAAATAATAGCAGTAACCACACTACCATCATTTTTACTCTCTAAGCCAGGGATATCAAACTCCTGGCCCACAGACTGGATGCGTCATGTGTTGGCCATGCCCATGACTGGTTTAGCGAAGGGGGAAAAAGTCCCGATATGTCACATGATGCCACCGTGATGCCACGAGTTTGACATCTCTGCTCTAAGCCCTCAGAAGCAATTCCATGGTGATCTATGACTGCATTAATCAGAGAGCCCCATATCTGAGTTGCAAGAATCTGGACAACTGATAGGTGGCAGAAGACTTGGAATCTGGCAAGTCTGCTTATACTGTACCTCCTCCCATTATTATTTTTTATATGCCAGTGAATTAGGGAGGCATCTGCAGGAGCTGCTTTCAAATATTATTTAATTGTTCTGGACTTAGAAACTTTTTTTGCCTAGGGACTAGTTTCTGCCTATTTGCATCAAGGTCATCTTTTGTACTCTCTACAGGTATAATGGTCAAAGTACTAGGGAGCTGGTATAAGGGAGACTCAGCTTCTAATCCAAGGCTGTCAAACTCCCGGGCTGCCGGCCAGATGTGTCATGCGCTGGCCATGCCCATGCCCATTTTAGCAAAGGGGGGGAAAGCCCTAATACGTCATGTGACGCCGCCGTGAATATGTGACTTTGACACCCCTGTTCTAAATCCATCCTCAATTGCAAAAGCTCACTGGGACAGTGGTTTTAGGTTAGTTCCTTCCTCCCAACCCACCTGTTGTGGGGGGGAGGAAAACCCTAGAGAGGGGAGTGCTAGTTACACCTCCATGAGCTCCTGAAGAAAAAGCAGGATACACATCTAATTGATAAATAAATAACCAATTTATCATTGCAATCATACATGCAGAAATGAATCCCCATTTGTTCAGTGGGCTGTAATCTCTGATATGATATAGCAAGTCATCCTCAATCTGTTAGGTACATCAAACTTTAATTTTTAACATCTGTTCCTAGGAAAGAATTGTGCTATTGCATAATGCTAGGACATACAATTGTACAACTTGTACAATCAATTATGATTTTGAACCTGATTCTCATACTGTGAGTTTAATCAGATGGCAGAGTCAATAAACCTCCTAAGAAATAAACAAGATCCCCACTGGGCTTTTAAGCTTGTAAAGACAACCACAGAGACCATAAATATTTTAAGCAGCAGGAATAACGCATTTGTTTTTATTCAGAAGATTAATTGTTATTTCTTGAATAAATGCATGCATTCATGTTTCAGCAGGGCTTTCAACTTCTAAAAGCCCATGTCTGTGTTTCTTATAGCTAGTGACCATGTAATCATTAATCACTGCTATCTCACTAGGTTAAAGGGATATTGGGATAAGCTGCTGTCTGGATGAAGAAGGAAGGCAAAATGTGTGTGTCACAATGGCACTGTAATCATTGCGCCATTTTCTAAATGAATTCTTGGGCATGTTTTCCTTAGGTTTTCCCATCAGCCTTGTGATAAGGCCTAGAGCACCATCTAGTGAGAAGGAGTGAGCTGATTTGCAGAAGGAATCTAGTTTTTGTAATGCAACTTGCAGAGCCCACGTTGTTCTTCCTTTATAAAGTTGCCGAACCTACATTTTCAGTTTAGGAACACTTAGCATCTGTGAAAGAAGTCTCTGGAAAGGTGGAGAGTCATTTTTATCTTGTATGAACTATGCATTTCTCCCCCCCCCCTCAGCAAAACCATCAACTTATCCACTGTGGATCAACGTGAGCAGTTTTATATACTGCTTTATACTGCACTGGTAAGACCGCACCTGGAATATTGCACTCAGTTTTGGTTGCCACGATACAAAAAGGATGTTGAGACTCTAGAAAGAGAGAAAACTGGAGGCTAAATGTACAATGACCGGTTGCAGGAACTGGGGATGTCTAGTCTCACAAAGAGAAGAACTGGGGGTAACATGATAGCAGTCTTCTAATATTTGAGGGGCTGTCACAGAGAAAAAGAGGTTGACCTATTCTCAAAAGCACTCAAGGGCAAGACTAGAAGTAACTGATGGAAGCTTAAGAAAGAGAGATCCAATCTAGAATTAAGGAGAACTTTCCTGTCAATGAGAACAATTAATCAGTGGAACGGCTTGCATTCAGAAGTTGTGGGTACTCCCATTCACTGGAGTTTTTAAGAGATTGGTCAGCCATTCATCTGAAATGGTACAATTATCCTCTTAGTTGGGACAGATCTCCTCGCTATTTAAACTTCTCCCTCCAATTGTTATGATGTAGTAGCATGAATGTGTCACAGGTTATTAGAAATTTAGTTCTTACTTACTGGGTATAACAACAACAATTATTTTGCAACAAGAAGGAACTAAGATCTAATTGCAACAAATAATGCAAGTTAGTGGAGTTTAAGTGACTGAAAAATAAAAGTTGATTTTTATTTTAAATGACTGGTTTTTATATGGATTCTACATTGCAGTGAACTATAGGGAAGTTAATATCCTAATTTAAACAAATAAAACCTTGCTCATAAAAATTAAACCTTGTTATTTTGCTATGAATTAATTTCTAAATAAATCTGAATGGCTTTATTATACCCTGCTCACAGCTACAATAGTCTGCTGACACAAAATTGTTTCTGCTACAATGGTCTGTTCTTTCTAATGTTGGTACTGAACAGGCTTCCTGATTTTTGACACTGCTTGGGAAACTTGATTGATTCAGCTCACCTCCTACCAGTGTTGCCAAACATTGTGACATGAGCAGTGCAGAGGTTTAATAAAGAATCCAGTGTCATCAGAAAGTGTATTCAATGTCCAATAATGATAATAAAAAAACATTGATCTACAAACCTATTGAACGGATGCTAAAGAATTGTATGTGAAGGGAAAATGCCAAGTAAAGAAAGTGTTCTTTACTGTCATATTGTTGTTCTCTAAATTAATTTCAGCTCTCCACCTCCCCATTCTATATAATTTGGATTTGTCTATCCTGAAGTGAACAGAGAACACCTTTTAAATGCACGGCCTAGATTACGGTTGTCAGACTCGCGGCGTAACATTGTCGTCAATAATCACAAGTCACACCATGAATTAGCCCATGAATCTATGATATGCTTATATTTTTCTCCTTTGAAAGATCTGTATATTATAAAACGTGCACACATATTTTTTGTTATTAATCTTTATTTGTTTCCAGTTGTTTCTTGTTTCTATTCTGGAACTCCTTGTAAGTCCCTCCCTATTCTTCTAGTACAGGGGTGTCAAACTCAAGGCCCCGGGGGGATGCTTAGATCTCACCCTTGAAACAGTAAAGGACCCGCCTGGGGTCCTCCTGAGCTCCGTTTTAGCTGGCAGAGGGTTGCAGGAGACTGTTGCAGCTGAAAACGGAGCTCATCTTCATTGGCAAAAAGCTTGAGCCACCATAGGCACCCTGACATGAGTGACATCAAGCTGGCCACACCCACCCTGGCCATGCCCCCCCATCCCCCCAGGTCAAACACAATCCTGATACTGCCCTCAATGAAATCGAGTTTGGCACTCCTGTTCTGGAAGATTCTTCCTGGTTTTCTTGGGTTCCTTATTCCAGGCCAATGTTCCTCAGTCTAATGTCCCTCCAGACACATTAAATCCCAGCTCCAAGAATTTCCTAACCTAAACCTAATTTGCTTGCGGGCTATGGTGACTGGGATTACAGAGGTTGCACTCTTAACACATCTGGATGATATCATCCTGGAGAAAGCTGTTCTGATTTTTTGTTCAGTTTAAAAAATTGCCAAGCACTGTTAATTTCAGCAAAAGAATCAAGATTTTTATGAATCAAATAAGCATGGATTAAAATTGTTTAAATTTAATATAAGCGTAATAATTTATATAACATTGTATTACATAAAATCATAAAGTGCAATAATTTGTATAATTTAAGTATTGTTTTTCATTTCAGTACTAATTGGAAAAGGTTTCATTTTAAAACTTCGTCAGCTATTTTCCCATGTTACTGTAATTAAGTTTTTCCCCTTGGCACTTTCTTACCTTATAAAAGAAGTGGGCATGTTTTTTTCCAAGACGTTTAATATTCATCCATGCTAAACTCCCTTAGAAACAAACCTCCCCCCGCCCTTTCTACAGGAAAATCTGGTTAATGAAGCCTATTTTCCTCTGTACAAGGCTAGTGGGACACAGGCTCATGAAGAGGTGAACATCCAATGTTATCCATATTTAGCTGCTTCTCTGGGCTTTCAGTGTTGTATAGACTTGGCTTTTTCGATCAGCCAACCTGGACTGAAGGGGATTTTAATTGTTTTAATCTGTTTGTTGCCTTTTAATGTTTTAAGGTTTACAATTGGGGTTCTTCGATTTAATGGTTTTTTAAATTTTGTATTTCTGTTTTTATTGTTGTGAGCCGCCCTGAGTCCTTTGGGAGATAGTGCGGCATAGAAATCCCAATAAACCTAACCTAATCTTATATGACAAACAAGAGCTGTTAACAAAAGTCTGAACCTAGGCATTATCAGAATACTAACATTATTACAGATAAACTGGCAGTGCATGGCATTGATTTGAAAACCAAGATTTTGTACAGAATGAAATGGCTTTGTCAAAAATCAATAGCGCCACTGCAATTACCATGAACATTACTTCAAAGATATTAAGAGTCATAAATCAAATGCATCAGCTGGAGAATGATGATGACTGTATGCACAAACAGGAAGCGGTGCTGTTATCATCTTCAGCAAACCAGGTGTATGCAGTTTCCAAAAACAATATTGTGTTTTTCTACTAGCACATATTTTTTTCATACTGCGAAGAAAATTCATTAGAATCAATAGGAACTCAGCTTATGGTAGTCATGGTTATCAAACCTTGGCTACAAAAATCTGGATAATCAGTAGATAGCTAATGTTTTCTGCGTTTCTACAATTGTAGTATAAATAGTATGGGAATGGGGTTGGTACCTGTTGCCTGAACTAATCAGATGTTATAATCAGAAAAAAAACCCTCAAATGTTGGCTACTGTGATAAAAATAAAAAAATAACTGATATCTGGAGACACATGAACAATATATAAGAGCTTTATTATTAAGCTTTTGCAAAAGGGAATTCTGCCCATTGGCAGAAGACATTTTCCCCAGGAAGGCTGGGGTTTATATACAGGTTCAAATATACAGTCTCTGCCCCTTTCCTGGGTTCACAATCTATCCAAGCTATATATCTTCCTATGCCACACCCATATTATTGTAGCATAACACCTGTTTCCTTGTCCTTGGAAACTACCCTTGTTCTCTTGGCTTGTCTTCCTGTTATGACCTTCTGTAATACAGTAGATCATTAACCAGATCCTTTCGGGTCATGATAACCTAGTATCTCCTACTCATATCCTTATGCCAAAAAGTACAGACCTGCCATTACTTTAGAACCAGAGGTGGTATTCAGCAGGTTCTGACCAGTTCTGGAGAACCGGTAGTGGAAATTTTAAGTAGTTTGGAGAACCAGCAAATACCACCTCTGACTGGAGATTTTACAGTATCCTTCCCCTGCCACACCCACTAAGCCATGCCCACAGAACCAGTAGTAAAACAACTTGAGTCCCACCACTGTTTAGAACATAACAAGTTACAAAACAGTACATGTTATTTAGATATAGTTATATAACTGTCCAATAATCGTTGCATAGTTCAAATATCAGATAAGTATAGATAAATATGGCTTACCTTCTGTTCTTCATTTTCACAGGTGTAACTCATCATATGTAATTTCTACACATAACAGCTACTTTTAGAAGTTTTTGTACACCAATCTAAACCAGAACAATCCCATATCCTTGATTCCGTAGTCCTTTTGGCCAAGGACCAGTATGGTCCATGGTCTGTTGGGAACTAGGCCACAGGTGTTTGTGTGGCCCGATTCCCAACAGGCCATGGACCAGTACAGGGAACTGTATGTGGGAACCAGGCCACACAAATGAGCAAATGTGCAAAGCTCCAGTTGCACAAATGTGGGATTAGGTTGCAAGTGCGAAACAATCCCCTCTCCCCACCACCACCACTGCTGCCAGTCCATGAAGCTAGAAAGGTTTGGGACCATGATCTGAGTTATCTATTAGGGGGTTTGGATTAGAAGACTTCCAAGGTCCCTTCCAATGCTATTATTCTATGTTTGGATTCTATTTCACAGCCCAAGGAATTCTTTTGTATGCCTTCCAAAATATTCAGTCTCTTTCCAGGCTTGCAAACCCCACACTATTCCATTACATAACATCCCAGTGTTTCCCAGGAAGAGAAGTTGCTTGGATTGTCAGTGAATTTGACTCACCCACTCCTGGCATATGGACCAACAGGTGGATAGCAGATTGCTCTGTGCAACAGAAAGTGTGCGTAGGGAGGAAAACACTGAAGTTAGGAATAGGAGTTAGGAGGATAATTTTTCAAAGAAAGTGTCCTCCAGGCTAATGCGTGTGGGAAAAGACCATTTTTACTTAGGAAAGATCACAGTGATAGGAAAGCCTAAGTGGCTTATCTATAGTGAAGAACCTATAGATGCTGCCCTCCATTACAGAGAAAGACAAAGTCGTGAGATAACCACAATTGCACCGCTATCGGAAGAGAAAGAGGATTGAATGGAGAGAAAAAGGTGATAATAAAAGTCCTGAGAAGATCTGTCTCCCCAAGAGCAGGCATGTTTTGCAGAGACGTGCAAAATGGGTATGTTATACAATGGAAGGAGATGTAAGTGCAAAGAACTCCTGCTATGCTACTGGTCAATAGGTTTATAGGTACAGAAAAATTGATTTCCACCATCCTGTTCCAACTTCTGTAGGTTGCATTTCTCTGACTCTAATCTTGGCCACTCACTTGCTTCTCTTTTATGTAAGCTAAATCTGAGAAAGTTTCCCTCCCTCCCTTCCTTCCACTACTCTAGAAGTAAAAAAAAAACACTATCTACCAATCTTCACAGTGGACCAGCTTGGTAGGTTATACTCCATTACCTTTAATGAACAGGCCTTCATCTTACAGTGACTTGATTCAGCCTGATAATAATAATAATAAATGTGTGTGCATACATGCATGTAAATACACACACATATACATCCAAAGTTATTGTATTTAGCCTGTAGAAGCGTCAAAATACCAGTATGTGCAGGACAAAAGCAAAAAACAACTTTCTGGCACACAGTCAACTAGATTCTATTTCTATATCTATATCTGAAGTGAAGTGGGGTGGGTTTTTAAATTGTATTTTATACTAAGTTTTATTGGTTTTAGATTTTATTGGGCTTGGGGTTTAATTGCATTTTAATTAATTTAATCTTGTATTGTGTAATTTTATATTGTGAGCCGCCCTGAGTCCCTAGGGAGAGAGGGCGGCATACAAGTCCAATAAATTTAAATTTGAATTTGAATTTACCAGCTTTAAGTAAATGGCACAGTGGTTAGTCCCATTGCTTAGCAAAAAAAACATTGCTGTTTGAAGTCCAGCAGCATTTTAAAAATGTTATTGCAATCATTCTGCAGTTGGTGATTTTCTCCCGTCCACTTAAAGAAAAGTGAGGGGAAAATATACAGTATCAAGAGTTTTATCACATTTTAATTTTCTTCTTGAAGTATAAGTTTTTCATCCTCATCTCCCCAACAGTTCAAACAAAACCCATGCCAGAGATGGGGCTGAAAGCTTAATGCCTGAAGTATTGGAAAATGGTAATAGCAATAGCACTTAGACTTATATACCGCTTTACAGTGCTTTACAGCCCTCTCTAAGTGGTTTACAGAGTCAGCCTATTGCCCCCAACAATCTGGGTCCTCATTTTACCCACCTCAGAAGGACGGAAAGTTGAGTCAACCTTGAGCCGATCAAGGTCATACTGCTGGCAGTCGGCAGAATTAGCCTGCAATACTACATTCTAACCACTCGTAAATCAGTAAAATGTTGGCATTTTAATTATTATTTTTTTCCTAAAGAAAAGGTGGGGGGAGGGAATACCTATCCCAGACATGCAATAATTTAAACAGGAGAAATATTTCTGACAGCTTTCAAAGCAGCAGCCTTTACTTGCCTAAAAACGAACTGTGCCATTTCTTTTAATGCACCAATGCATGATACGCATTGGTTTAGCTGAAGCGGCGGGGTGGTGGTCGTTCCTCTGCAAAGCAGTGAATTACTCACTGAGCTTAGCCTGCTGCAAATGGGACTGCTCTGGCCCAAAGGGATGGAGCCACTCAAGCTGACCTCTTGGGACAAAGTCTACTTTTGACACGAAGCAGAACAGGGATCGAAGGTGGTACCCATTTGGCTCTTTCACATGGTCAGGAGAAATATCCAGATCTGACTGAAGGCTCAATCCAGCATCTAGTGTTTGCTCTCTTTGTAGTTTTCTAATCTTGAGACATCTAATCAGGGGTGGGATTCCACTGGTATAACAACTGGTTCAGTGATCATGTGCTCCACATTTCAAAAAGTTTTATATTTACCTTTTTCTGCAGTCCCTGTGACTAAAACAGCTGAGGAGCGGCAATCCATTCTGCCGCGCGAATCAGCTGAGACGATATAGGTAAGTACAGTGCAGGGGTGGGTAGGTGGGCCCACATGCTCATCTCAGCAAACCGGTTCAGTGCCAGCTGATCTTTGGAGCAAGGGGTTCGTACGAACCGATCTGAACTGGTAGAATCCCACCCCTGCATCTAATTGGGAAGAAATGAAAAAAAGAAAGATGGACCTTCTTGGCTACCATCAGTAAAGCCATAGCCCAACTTTTAGAAGAAAAGAAAAGAAAAATCCTCTAGGGAGGAGGAAGATACCCAAAGATACCAGCATCACTGGTTTCCTGTTGTGTGAACCAAGCATCTCATTCAACTATAATGCAGTCTGGTTGCTTGGATTTTTCTTTTAGCTTCTTTGGGTGAGGTGTGAACCCAACCTTTCTGGGGTATTGTGGTATTGCACAAATTCAATCACTAATCCACCCTGACTATAGGCCATATTGCCAGTCCTGATTTTATTTATTCATTTTATTTAATTTATTTATTTTGTCAAGCGATTATAAGATAACAGGTATAAGTATAAACATAGTTATGAATACATGAAATGGATACATATAAGAAAAATAAAAAGAAACAATAAGACAGGGACGGCACGTTGGTGCGCTTATGCACGCCCCCTACAGACCTCTTAGGAAAGGGGTGAGGTCAATAGACAGTCTAAGGTTAAAGTTTTTGGGGTTTGGGGAAGAAACCACAGAGTCAGGTAGAGTATTCTAGACATTGACCACTCTGTTGCTGAAGTCGTATTTCCTGCAATCAAGTTTGGTGCAGTTAACCTTGAGTTTGTATCTATTGTGTGCTCTTGTATTGGTATGGTTGAAGCTGAAGTATTCATTGACAGGTAGGACATTACAATATATAATTGTATGTACTATACTTAGATTGGACCGAAGGCAGCGTAGGTCTAGGCTTTCTAGGTCTAGAATTTCAAGTCTGGTGGCATAAGGAATTCTGCAATGAGTAGAGGAGTGGAGAACTCTTCTTGTGAAATATTTCTGGACTTTCTCTACTGTATTAATATCAGATACGTAATGCGGGTTCCAGACTGATGAGCTGTATTCAAGTATTGGTCTAGCAAATGTTTTGTATGCTGTAGTTAGTAGTGTGATAATACCAGAGAAAAAAACTATGTAGGATTAGGTTAACAACTCTTAATGTCTTTTTGGCTATGTAGTTACAGTGGGCTCTAGCACTTAGATCATTAGAGATGAGTACTCCAAGGTCCTTGACAGAGTTTGGATCATCAACAAGGTCTTGACTATTCAGCTTGTATTTTATTTTCTGATTTTTTTTTTTTGCCAATATGTAAGACAGAGCATTTATTTGTTGAGATTTGAAGTTGCCACTTGTTTGACCATTCTGATACATAGTCGAGGTCTTTTTGAAGGGTAGCAGTATTGTCGGTGGTGTTGAATAGCTTTACATCATCAGCAAAGAGAACACAGTTGCTCTTAATATGATCACAGAGGTCATTTATGTAGAGTATGAAGAGAGTTGGTCCTAGAACACTGCCTTGGGGGACACCACTGTTGACAGTACAGAATTTGATAAGATGCTCCCAATTTTGACCATTTGTTGTCCGTTTTGTTTTCTCCCTGCTCTAAAAGACAAGATAATGAAGCCCACCCCCACATTTTAATGCCTCCCCTGAGTTTTGAAAATGCTTGCGCACACATTTAAAAAGGTGGTGACAGAAAATAGCCCCAAGTTTAATTTAATTTAATAATGGGATTTCTATGCCGCCCTATCTCCCAAAGGACTCAGGACGGCTTACAGCAATAAAAACAAGAATACAAAATATAAAAAACTATTAAATAAGAAACCCCAATACTCATATTAAAACATTAAAACCCACAAACAATTTAAAACAATTAAAAAAACCCTTCAGTCCAGGTTGGCCGATCGAAAAAGCCATGGATGTAACATTTTTCTTAATATTTTCCAAGGTGGCACTTGACTTTTTGTTTGTTCATTTATGTTTCTAATAAAAGCTTCACATTGCTGACTCAAGCTGGCTCCCTGATGGATTCATTCAAGGCTGCTGACTCTGGCTCTTTTCCCCCCCAGTCTTACTGCCTGGTGAGTTATCCCCAATTACTCCGCGGTTGTGTGGCTGGAAGGCAGAAGTCAAGGTTTCTTCTTCCACCTCAGTGAAAATGTTGTAACACCACATGGGAATACTTTAGTTGTTGTAATCAATCAAATCTTAGCATTACCTGGGGCTCAGGCCAAAGACTTCTGAAGGAAGCAACACAGACTTCACAGAATGAGAAGCTACCCCAGAGGTGTCCAACCTCGGCAACTTTAAGACTTGTGGACTTTTAAGATTTGCGCACTTCAACTCCCAGAATTCCCTTGAAAACATAGCTGACTGGGGAATTATGGGAGTTGAAGTCCACATATCTTAAAGGTGCTGAGATTGAACACCCATGAACTACACCAAGGGGGGACACCAAAGACTGCAGAAAGTAGATCATGATGCTACCTCCAATTCCAGTGCTATTTATTCCAGTTGCTCCTGACCCCCCCCCCCATTTTAGGCTACAATTCCCACTCTGTAGTAGGTTGAGGAAAGCTGATTTATTCTGACATTAACAGGACTTCAAATAGTCTGGCAAAATTTCTTCCTGTTCTGACCAAGGCTTCCCGAGACATAATTAAGCACACACTTAGTTAAAACAACTCTTGTTTTATTTCAACGCTGGGAATTATTTTCATTCCCAGCTGGTAATGAGTCCCAAACAGTCCCTTCGAGATAAGCACCCACCTTTCTTTCCTTTGAATTGCTGCCAACAACTAGAGTGCCAAGTGAATTATAAAAAACCAACTGAAGTACAAAGTCCACACAGAGCTTCAAGGATTAATCTGAACAGAACGAACGACTTTACTTCCTGCAAAGGTTTCATCACCTTTGCCTGTCTTTATACCTTATGGGAGGGGCAATTACCTCCAAGCCACTCCTGAGTCACTCATTTTGTCTCAGCTGCTCTTGCCTTCTAGCAGCTCTGCGCACATGCGCACTGGGAACAGGCTCCCCTTGTTCATTGGCCTTGCTGCTGCCAGACTCCGGAAGCTCCGGAGTTAGCACCCCACTCCCAGATGGTCCTGGCCCCATCTTTGCATTGGACGCAGAACCCTTGTCCAAGTCCTCTCCAGACTCCCTGACTGCTCCCCATTCTTCCCCACTGTCCAATTCCACTGCCATCTGCACAGGCTGCTGGTGAACCACAACACTTCCCAAAGTTTGTTCCTATCTGAAATCCCTTAATTGGAAGACCTAGATACTTTAGTACGCAGAGCTTATAATTGTTCCACAATCATCCTACAACTCCCATTGTTCCTGGGTAGTCAAACAATGGGAGTGGTGTTCTAACAACTGAGGCAGCCTTTTGCAACCTGGCAACCTCCAGAAGTTGTTAAATTACAACATCCAACATCAGTTCCATTCAACCTAGCTAATGGTCATCGATAGGGTGAATTTTAGTACACCAGGATCATATTGGAGGTTTGCTATTGAGAAAGACTGCAACCTGTAGCCATCAAATTAGAAAGGTTGTAGGTCACAAAAATGGTCAGATTATTTGGCCACCTATATCAGGACTGGACACATTTGCCAGGGACACTTTGCTTTTGAATGTCATGTCAGGTGTTGTTGCTTTGCACCTTTGGCCTAGGTGGACTGACCTAGCATAGAAAGTAGGGGAAAATGACTTTAATGGAAATATATAAGAACTATTACTTAGGCAATTGGATAGAATTTTAAGCCGTGTTGTGGGGGGCGGGGAAATAGCATTTGGAAATGGTTCAGGCGGATGCTTCTTTGATTTGCTGAGTATTTTGGGAGTGGGAAATACAGCATGATCAGACTTGCAAGATTCTGTTTAATAGCCAATCTCAAGAAAAAGTAGTTCTAGTCTTCCTATGGAGTTGAACTCCTGATCTATTTTACTTAGTGGAGCTGATAACTAGCAGGCTGCATTGAAGTCATGAGCTGGGGATTCCTCTTTTATGATGCATGCTGACTGACAGCGAAGGCTGGGGTCTCAAGCAAGACTTTCTCATCTGAATCTATAGATCAGAACTGCCAAACTCACAGTCCGTAGGCCAGATTCATCACATGCTGGCCACGCCCACACCCGGTTTAGCAAAGGGAGGGGGAAATCCCGATACGTCACATGACGCCGCTGTAATGACGTGACTTTGACACCCCTACTATAGATGCTCGACATAGAACTTAAAACTGTTGCTTACAATGCAAATACTCTAAACCAGATTTTTGCCTCTTTTCAAGGAGCACTGATTCACAATTGTTTGCTAAGCTCAGCTAAGTCCCTCATAGCCTCAGGTAAGCAGTAACAAGTCTAGTCCCATGATAGTTTTTTGTCCCCTAAGCAAATCTATCACTGGACTTCGTTTCTCTGGGTTCTCGTTTTTTGTTTTTTGTTTTGTTTTGGAAATTACCGATTAAAATTACATGTTACATATTGGAAATCACCCATTTGGTAAAGCTTTTATTTAGTGGTGTTTCATGAAATGTAATGTTGATGTAAATTATCTTCCAGCTTTGCACAAAGGTGATTTTAATTAGGTTTGCTAATTGTGTCTTAAGCTGTTTGGACTCCTCCAGCGTATGGACTGATGCTGTCACAGTTCGGACAAAAAGTCTCAAAAGTGGATCAAGAACTATATAACTAGGGTCAAATCCATGATTAGGAAGTAAATTATACAGACCACCTGGAATCGTATAGCCTCTGGTAAGAATCTTTTACCACTCAGCAACTACTTTTGAAAATATACCAATCCTTTTTTTTAAGTATGTGTATATATAAATTGTGTTCATTGTGTATGAACACAATTAACATGTTTCTGAATTAATGTTATGGGTTTTGGAATTGATCAAGAAGTACATTATTTTTATAATCTAATGAGAGGTCCTTGGGGTTTCCTCTAGAAAAGTAAATGTCCACTGCAGAACTGTTGAACCTTTGAGATTTAGGGCTATCTAGCCTCAGATTACCAGATCTCCATAAAAAGAGGACATGTCCTCCTTTTTGTCCTCATGTCCTTGGTCCAGTAGGCATAGCTCTAAAAATCAAACATTGTCCATCTTTTAGAGCAGCTTTTCTCCAAGTTGCAGCACTTTCCTAAGGTAGTTTCCCCTCGCACATATGTGCTAGTCATTTCTGGCTCTAGGGGGCGGTGCTCATCTCCGTTACAAAGCCGAAGAGCCAGCAGTGTCTGAACACATCTCCATGGTCATGTGGCTGGCATGACTAAATGCCGAAGGTACATGGAACACTGTTACCTTCCCATCAAAATGGTCCCTATTTTTCTACTTGCATTTTTACATGCTTTCGAACTGCTAGGTTGGCAGAAGCTGGGACAAGTAACGGGAACTCGCTCTGTTATGCGGCACTAGGGATTCGAATCGCCAAACTGCTAACCTTTCTGATCGACAAGCTCAAGTAGTAACAACAAAGCTCTCTTTTCTGCAACCTTAATTAGTTGATTGGAATCAGCTAATAGTGGGTTTGGCTATTACCTGAAACTGACAAGACCTTAATCAGTTATATGCTGAAGGCTTTTGCTTACTAACAGACTCTAGTATTTTATGATTGAAAAACAGTGGCTTTCATGCTGAAAAAGTAATTTCAGGTACCTGTAGGCCAAGTATTCAACAGCCTTGGTGGTGCAGGCTGTTAAATGCCTAGCACTTAGTTCCAGCTGCCTGCAATTAGTGCAGGCTTGAATCCCACCAGGCTCAAGGTTGACTCAGCCTTCCATCCTCTCAGGGTAGGTAAATTGAGGACCCAAGATTGTTGGGGGCAATAAGCTGACTTTGTAAAAATGCCGCTTGGGGGGGGGCGGCCAAAAAGTCCTAGTAATAAGCTGGCATATACAGTGGAATGAAGGCTACTGCTGAGCGCATTGGGTTGTGCTCCAAAAATTGTAAGCCGCCTTGAGTCTCTGGAGAAAGGCGGCATATAAATATGAATAATTTTTAAAAAGTATATTTTTCCCCAGTTTTTCACTGTAATTTTTATTATAGATGCCAAGCAAATTAAAAAGTTAATATGTCCTCTTTTGTCCTTCACTTATCCTCCTTTCTGATTGTCTGTGCCCTCCTTTGCCTCTTCAGAAGTCTGATGATCCTCAATCTAGTCAGGGTTTCTTATTACATTCATTTCCTGACCAAACAGATTGCCTGGGACACTGCAACTGTCACAGTTACTAAACATCAAAATTTAAATCTAATGACCATGGGGAGGCTGCAATGGTTGTAAGGCCGAAAAATGGTCATAAGCTACTTTTTCCAGCACTGTTGTAACTTTGAACAGTCACAAAATAAAAGATTGTAAGTCAAGAACTACCTATATAAGCACGTTCTGGCTGTGGCCAGTATTACTGTTTTCAGTCTTGATGAGTTGACTCTGATTTTTAATAAGAGCCCCTACTTAAGTGAATTAAAAATGGAACTTGGTGATTTATTTGTTTGTGAGCCTACTTCAAGACACAATAGTTTCAGTGATTGGAGTCCACCTTTTCTACCTGCACCTTCAACTCTCTGAGTAAAAACAGGCAAGTACAGCATCTGCACTGGCATCAATGGAGATCAGGGATTACGGCACGGGGGTGCAAAAGTGGGCTGCAGAATTGTACCAAAAAGTTGTAAAGCTAAACAATTAATACCAGCCTTTTATTGATAAGCATCAGTGGGCCTAAGAGATAAGTGATTAGCATAAGGCTGACAATAGCAGGGATGTTTATTTTAATTAGCAAGATTTAGTGGCTTCTTTTATGAAACAACTGGGAATTGAAAATCCTTGTCAATTTGCTTTAAATCACCCAGGGATCTGCTAATAGAGCCAGTTTAGTTCTGTTCTTTTCTGTTTTTGAAAAGTCTGTCCTCTTGTTTACTGTATGAATTTCAATGTTTCACCAGCACCATCTAGTCCATTTGGCCTGGATTTAATTTTAATTTATTCATATCCATCACACCACCAATGTTTAGACAGAAGTTTCATGTAGAATTTGAAAAACTTGGGAAGCAAAATAGATTGCAGTAGCATCGGAATAGCAGCCGTATTCCTACATCAGCTTTTTAAACTTCTTAAAGAGGAAGGAGTAGGGCCATGCTCTAATGAGGCCCTCAGTCCTATAAGAGAGCTTGAAATATTAAGATGCTGATGATATTTGAAAAATTTACACTAAGTTTAACTGAGTAAATACTGGCACAGTCTTGTTGAATTCACACATTCTTCAGCCATAATAACCTTCAGCCATAAAGTGGTTAGTTCAGTTCTGCCTATTATCATGCGAGGCATGCTGCTATATTTTATCAGCCAAGATGTATGAAACAGAAAGAACTGTGAACCCAAATACTTGCAGTTAACATAACAAACCATCATTAAGAAACTATGATGTATGAACTGAGTGAAGTCTCTAGGAAAACCTCATCAACTGGGTCAGCTAAAACAACTTTGATTTCTGAACAGAAACCAGATTGAAATTAATCTAAATAATTCATTTGCTTCATGAGTTTTCAGAACTTCATTGCCTTAGCTGCCCATTTCAATTAGAACTAGGGCACTAATTTTGAATTCCCATCGTCTTAAGTATTGAGGAAAAACTCTATTAATGTGCTTTTAAATGCATCCCTCTGCTGAAAGAGGGGAAGGCATAGAGTGTATTTCATGAAAGTTGTGACATTAGGGACCTAGTGAGAAATAAAATGCAATTGCCCTTTATCTCCACAAGTGCCCTACATACAACTGGTCACAGGAATATTCATGAGTAACAACAACCAATTATGTCCAAAAGAAGACTAGTTCTTTACATTCTTAACACTAAGAAATGGATTCAAGATAAGAACAGAGAGTTTTAAATATTTTATGAAATAGGGTCCGGATATTAAAACCTTCTTTTAATTAATTTTCATTTAAACTGCTTCAGCTCACTTAGACATTTGGACAAAGAATTTAATATCAAAAGGTAGCACTGAAAAATGAGATGAAGGGGATAAACAACACAAGTTTTCCAGATTATCTAGATCAGGGGTCTGCAACCTTGGTTTACGCCTGGTGGACTTCAACTCCCAGAGAGCAAAGCTGGCTGGGGAATTCTGGGAGTTGAAGTCCTCCAGGCTTAAAGTTGCCAAGGTTGGAGACCCCTGATCTAGATTACTGCTTGAAACATACACATAGTTATACATACGGATATTTCTTATTGGTATGTAGGCTGGGACAGCTGGAAATTGAAATTCAAAGTAGCTGGAGAGCATCAGAATATTTAGATTTATTAAGGAGTCCTTAGTTGTAATACAATATTTCTAAAGCAGAGTCTTCTAATTCTAAATGCCCAACTAGACAGTCATTCTGCCAATTACTGTTCAGTAAAGGACAGTGCCTTTAATTAAAATGTGCAACTGTTCCTTCATAAGATGTCACAAAGCTAAAGCATCTGTTATTTGTGACATAACATCTTTGTAAGCCATAAACATATCCTCTCTAGAATATGCAGTACTGTCATATTTAAAAAAAACCCTGAAAGGATAAAGAACAAAAAACCTGTTGAAAATAAAATAATGAGGAAATTATGAATATATCACCATTATGTTTCTCCCAGTTATTTTTTTCTGAGATTATAATAATAGCACTTCACTGTAACCAAGACCCATGTTTAAAGTCCTCTGATTAGAGAGAGAGAGACAGAGAGAGAGACAGAGACAGAGAGAGACAGAGACAGAGAGGGAGGGAGAGAGAGAGAGAGAGAAGACAAATTAGGTGTGTGGAAGGATGGATGGATGGATGAATAGAGTTCCTTTCACCTCCTTTCTTTCTGATCAGTGTAGGGTATTATTAGGAAAGAAGGAGAGTTAAGATAAGGTAGAAAAATGAAATAAATTTTACAAAATTGAATACCTTATAATGGTAACTATGTTACACCGAGATAATTAGGAATATGAATATAATTATTCCTTGTTCTTGCAAAAGTTAGGAAAAGATATTAAAATAGAAAAGAGACAGAAATGATTACCTATAAAGAGACAAAGTGTGCAAACTGTTGTACTATTCAATATTTGTTGTACTATTCAATATATTATTGAATATCATATCCTGATTTCAATATGCGACTACTCTATTTTATCAAAAGTCAAAATGTCCTCATCCCATCTCATACTTTTACCCATTCTTGTATTTAAATTGTCAGCCTAATATCAACTGCATGAGAAAGTACTTCATGAAACATATTGTAAACAGTTCTGTTATAGGAACTTTGATTTACAGTGAGGAACAGGGAGGTCCTTGAGAATGATGTAAAGCAATGACTTCAGCCATGATTGCTATCCCTGAAACGCATATTCTCAGAGTATCTGCCAGGCTTATCCCAAGAACAATATAGAACAATCCAGCCAGAGTTCAGCTCTTTGGTTGCTTACACACAACAGACAGAATCTTGCCAGACTAAACCCTTACTACTCTCACCTTAATGGACCCCCTAGGACAGGGGTCGCCAAACTTTTGGACCTCAGGGATCACCAAACTCATACTTTTAAATCCCAGGGACCACTAATAGGAATTTTGACTGACAATGTCTTGCTGATGTTGGGGGGTGAGAGAGAGATCTGATCTAACCTCTCTCTCTCTCTCACACACACACACACACACAAACCCACAGAGGCGGGGTGGGATTCAAATTTCTTAACAACCGGTTCTGTGGGTGTGGCCTAATTTGTCAGTGTGGCTTGGTGGTCATGTGACTGGCTGGGCATGGCTTGTATGTAAATATTATAAATATTTATGTAAATATTATAAATATTTATTTAAATATTGATTTTTTTTAATAAAAAAGAGAACAACTTTTACCCAAAATCAGGCAAAGCAGGCAGGCAGACTGAGTTGCTCACAGAACTACAGATTCACTCAGATATCTGTTTTTCTGCCATCAGCTACCTGAGTCTGTCACATAAAATTTGCTTGCAAGCAAACTCACAAAATTAACTCACAACACACCATGTATGTTAATATTGAATTTTTTTTTTATAAAAAAGAGCAACTTTTACCCAAAATCAGGCAAAGCAGGCAGGCAGATTGAGTTGCTCACAGAATCACAGATTCACTCAGAAATCTATCTTTCTGCCATTGGCTACCTCAGTCCGCACTGAATATTAGAAGCTTGTCCTAAGGAAGATCTAAAGATTAGCTAGAAAGCAAGAAATCCAATTAGCTAGAAAGCACAGCAGAACAATGGTTTCCTGCTTTCTAGCTAGTCTAAATCTCCTGGCACAGCAGAACAGCTGATGGTCAGGGAAATAAAAGGAAAAATAGCAACTTAGCAGGCAAGTTTGCCAGATAAGGAGTGAGTGGGCAGGGAAGATTCCCGCAGGCCATGTGGGCAGCGCAGTCTTGTGTTCCCGGGCAGCCTGGATTAATTGCTTTTGGAGAGGTGCTCTGGGGGTGACATTTCTCTGCGGACCACCAAAATTTTCTCACAGACCACCAGTGGGCCACAGCTCACCAATTGGCAACCACTGTTCTAGTCTGAACCCCTGCTCAGGCAGGAAACCCTGTATCATTTCAGACAAATGGTTGTCCAATTTCTTCTTTTAAAACTTCCAGTGTTGGAGCATTCACAACTTGGAAGGCAATTCCTGGGAAACAGATGCTTCAACATAGTCCATCACAGCACCCTCCCCTCTCTGTAGGCACTTTCCTTCCCAGTCCTGAGATCATGGAAATGCTCTTTTCTGTTCTGTTTGATGCCACCTGATCTGAGTTTGAAAGCAGTGAGTGTCCCAGCAGCACAGACAAGATAGAGAAAGGGGGGGGGGACCTGTGTTGTAAATAATTGATGATTAGAGAAGAAGTTACTCGAAAAAGGCAGGGATGGAGATTGAACACTGTCAAAATTCAAAAGGTTAGGAGAAGCACCAACTTGGTCACTTCAATTCTAGCCCAAACTAAATCAGGCAAATATATAAAGTTACTACAGGATATCCCTGAGTTACGACCACAATTGAGCTCAAAATTTCTGTTGCTAAGCAAGACATTTGTGAAGTGAATATTGCCCTACTTTATGGCCTTTCTTGTCACCGTTGTTAAGCGAATCACTGCAGTTTTAAATTAGCAACACAGCGTTAATGGCTTCCCTGTTGTCAGAAGGTCCCAAAAGGGGATCACCTAGCCCCAGGACACTGCAACGATCATAAATACATGCCAGTTGCCAAGCATCCAAATTTTGATCACATGACCATGAGGATGCTGCAATGGTTGTGACTGTGAAAAACATTCATAAGTCGCTTTTTTTCAGTGCCGTTGTAACTTTGAATCAGGGGTTGGCTTCAAAAATGTTAGCAAAGAGTTTTGTGCACGGTTGCTGGTTGGTCATGGCCATGGTGGGCGTGGCCTAGTCATCCGCCTGCACCATGGTAGGGGGTGCGTTTTTGCCCTCCCTGGGCTCTGGAGGCTTTCCTTGAGCCTCTGGGAGGGCGAAAACAGCCTCCCCGAGCTCTGGAGGCTCTCTGGAAGCTGGAAATTGGCCCATTTCCAGCCTTCCTGAACTTCCGGGAGGCTGTTTATCACCCTCCCTGAGCCTCTGTGCGCGCCCTGCACTTACCTGCATCCAAAACGGGCCGCGTGGCAACTCCTGGGAGGGGCAGGGCAGGGTGGGCCGGGCCAGCCAGGAGTTGGATTTGGTGGTTATCTGAACTGCTCAGAATCTTAGCTAGGGTCTCTCCCGAACCCCTGCGAACCCCCAGCAGCCCACCCCTGCTTTGAATGGTCACTAAACACACTGTTGTAAATCGCGGACTTCTTGTAGTAATTTTGTTATATCAAACGTTTGGTGATCTAACTCTAAATAATGTTTACCTGAGTCTATTTTAAAATCAGTTCTTGTTCCTGGTGAAAATAGCATTTCTAAGAAAAAGTGAGGCAAACAGCAAGCTTATCTGTTTGCAATCCAGGGACCCGGACAGACATCTTTTAATCACCTATTGCCATTTTTCACAAAGAAAAAGCCAGGCTTTCAATAATCCACATGCAAGCGTTACAGTTTTATGACTCTTTCTCTCTGCAAATTATTCTCACTGAAATAGTATTTATGAAGTATTTTCCAGCTCAGGCTAAGCAACAAAAATACAAATGGGATTAAATGGACAAAGTAGAAAATTGCTGTAATTGTAGGAGGTATCATTGATGAGTAAAGGAAATTTAGAAAAGAATTAGTCTGATCGACAAGAATCAATTGCATTTTAACTTGGCTGACCTAATGATCACCAAGGGCTCTTTGGTCATGGAGAGGCCCATCAGTTGTCACGTTAGGAAAAATAGGAGACGGGTTCAGGAAGTCATTGTAGCTTTTGAAATAGTGTACATACAGCGGAAATACTCTAAAGAGCTTTTTGACCTCTTTTACTCTTTTATCTCACCAGGCTCAAGGTTGACTCAGCCGCCCATCCTTCTGAGGTCGGTAAAATGAGGACCCAAAATTGTTGGGGGCAATATGCTGTCTTTGTAAACAGCTTAGAGAGGGCTGTAAAGCACTGTAAAATTGTATATAAGTCTAAGTGCTATTGCAAGTGCTATTTTACTGTACAGCATATCGTATCCTATCAATCCTTTATACTACCAACCATTTAGGACTGTATGTGCTTCAAAAAATGACAAGGGAGCAGTGCTTTGGACTTTGCACTTTGTAAATGCTGCACATATTTGCTACTCATTAAATTAGCCTGACTTTGTTCCATCTTGTGTGTGAAAATGAACCATGGTTTATTTGATTTAACTCTGTTGCATTGCCTTGACTCATCCCACCTTCTAAGTCAGGGATGTCAAACTTAAGCCCTGTGGGCTGGATCCCATGGGGCCATCCTGGAAACAGGGAAGGACTGGTCCACGATGCCTCTATCAGTGAAAATAGAGCTCAGGATGACCGTGCGGTTCTCCTGAGCGCCATTTTCGCTGACAGAGCACTGGAGCAGGCCGTTGCAGCTGAAAATGGAGCTTGGGAGGGCCACAAGTGGCCCTCCCAAACTCCATTTTCGCTGGAAGCAATGCAGGAGGCCCCTGCAGGCGCACCTGACACAAGTGATGTCGAGCTGGCCACGCCCCACAACACCCAAACACACACACAATCCTGGTGTGGCCCTCAATGAAATTGAGTTTGACACTCCTGATCTAAGTGATTTCTAGGAAATAGATAGGCCATCATCCTAGGAAGACAGTTGACAGAACATCTCACTTCTCCTGGAAGTGAAGAAAAAAACCTTGGACAAATGGGAGCATAGCACCTTCTGCTATTCTTGAAAGTAGCCTGTCCATGAGCTGTTTCTGCTTTAAGGAGTCCACTCATTCAAGTTCATGTGATTTTTGAAATGGTACCATCTTTACCTGCTATGCATGGCAGCCTGTAAAACATTGGGCTGCTTTAATGGAGAGCAAAGTAATTCAATGCTCATGTGAGGTATAAAGTACTTCTTTCAAGTCATTCTTGAAGCAAGCCCAGCCTCGTAACTATCCTTCAGAGCCAGAGGGTGGATTTTGTAGTTTTATTACTCATTGATGGCTCTAAAAGCGTTATTTCATGAAACCTCAGTTCATTCACAGCATCCATTTTTCTTGATCGAAGCAATTTTAAAACCACTCATGTTATTTCATGACATAGTACTTGGGGTATCTCCAATGAATCATCTCCATTGAATCATAAAGTAATAATTATCCAGCAATGATAACCATTTGTAAAAATAAATAGAATGAAGTAGTGGTTGCTTGTATTATGTCCCTTAATGGATTTTCTAAAAACTGATTGATTTCTAGGGCCTCAGAACTATTCAGAAAGCTACTTTCCTGAGTGCTATTAATTGTTCAAAATGTGAAGCTAATTGTTCCATTTCTTTCTTCAGGGTAGACACACTTTAATAAATTATTACGGCAAACAACACAGTATTGCTAATTATTGATTCCAGATACATTAGCTAGGTGGAGTGGGAATGACCTTCCAGTATCCATTAGTAGTACGCCAGATCAGACTTAGAAAAACACTCATAAATACACCATAATATTTAACGAGTTGTTGACATGTTTTTAACTGCTACAGTCAAATAATGGAAAATTGGAAGACTTCCTTCAGCTGCTCTTAAGACATGTCGATCTGCCCTCACTGAATTTGAATAGAATTGTCTCTGCATATTTGAATATGGCAATGTTTTTACATTCTTATCACTAGCAGAAATTGTGCACATATGTTTTTGTTATTCTGTTATGCTTTCTTGAAAAGTGTGACTTTTCAAGTGTCAGGGCAGGATTTTATTTTATGCAACAAATATTTTTTTCCTTGCCTGCTGAAACAGAATGCAGCCCTAAATAAATTTTGTGTGTGTGTGTGTGTGTGTATGTGTGTTTGGAAACCCAACCCCCAATTTTTTATTTTATGAAATTGAGATTTCAGTTTTTTATACATTACTGTTAATGATACTTTAATATTTTAGATTTTTTTTAAAGTGACATTTTTCTGTTTACCTTGTGCTGCTGGGGGTTGTTCTGCTTTACACTCTAGATGGGTATAAAGCAGTCAGAGCAACTCCACAAAGCATCTATACAAAGTCTTTTTTATTGGTTCATCAGGCATCCTGTCAACTCACAGTTATGATGAGGTTCTTCTTAATGTCCAATCCTTTGCATATCTGAATCGTGGTGTAGAAAGATATTAAACTCTCATCCTTATGATGATAATTGATAATTGTAGTGACCGCATGGTACAGGATTCAGGCTAGAGTGAGGAAGCCTCCCCCAACCCACCAAGGGTCAATTTAGTGACCAGTCAGGATTACAGATGTGACCACATGACATTTCTCAGGATACCTTAACTACATTTACCATGATGCATTCCCTTAAGGGAACAGCTCTCAATTTCCAACTACCTATCTCAAATCCCATTAACTCTAAGCTGGCTGGACAGCACACTCCCCGCCTGGAATTGTAAATTCCACTAACTAAGTAAAGAGCAATTAACTAAGATAAACAGTAAAGAGTAATACTAACTGAATATCAGATAACTATATAACTAAAATAAGCAGGTAGCTATATTAGTAAAGGAAACAGTAAATAGCAATAAAGCATCAAACAAAGCAAAGCATGCAAAGCTTGAGGTTCAATCTTCAGGTTCAGCCTTTCTCCACAGCAAGACTAGGTCAGTGACCGGTCTGGTGTAGAGCTTCTTGGTGAAAGTCTGCTGGTCACAGGAGGAATCTAGTGACCTCACTAGTAGGATCTTGGTTTTGCGGATTAGTCCACCAGAGCTGGGCAGGGTTTGATACACAAGTCCCATAAGCCACACGTTCTGATGTACATCCTTGTCTTTCAGCAAGACAAGGTCTCCCTCTCCAAGGTTTGGTTCTTTGGTCTTCCATTTAGGGCGGTCTTGTAGGGTAGACAGGTACTCTTGCTTCCAACGATTCCAAAAGGTGTTGGCAAGCTGTTGCTCTGGTTTTGCTTGCACATCTCATGTTAAAATTCTTCCACTGTTCCTCCTTCCTAGCCTGAAAAAGAAAAATTAGGGATGAAATTCCTTCAGGAGTATCATCTCTTGGTATTGAACCAAAACGGTACTTACTAGAGAGGCTGCAGAACACCCAAAAATGTTTAGATAATTAAAAAAAAACAAAGAAAGCATTAATTTAACCATATTGTAACTAATGGAAAGGTTGTTACACATAGGTAGAAAATGTTCTCTACAATTTCTTCTCCTTTGAATAAATGGCCTGGGAAACTCCCCTACCCACCCAACATCATAAAGCAGGAGTCTCCAACCCCGGAACCAGTTGCGCAAGCAAGTGAAGCCCCATCTGTGAACACGCAGAACCATGAAATCACGCCCCCCACCTCACCCAGTCCACATAAAAACTGCTCTCCACAGAACCAGTCCGCCGTGCCCAGAAGGTTGGGGGCCACTGTCATAGAGTATTGAAAATTATGACTTTTTAAAATGCAGAAGGGTATTTTGCCACAGAGCTATCATAGAAGGAAAAAAAGCCCTGCTGAATGTGAGACTTAGTGTCATGTCAGCCAGCATAGGAAAGTGCTCTTAACTGATAATAAAACAACACGGGGTGCTGCAATCCAATGCACGTCTTCTCAAAAATAAAGCCAATGGATTTATTATCAAGGAAACATGCACAGGAACTCAGTTTTGCAGCATTTACCGAGATTAATTCCAACTTCGTTCACTGGAATTGGCTTTCAATCTTGTTGAATAATTGTTAAAGGCAAATTTTAATTATTGTGGGTTTTATTATTCAGTTAGCCTCTTCTTCTGGTGGAATCATGTCCCATGTGGGCAACAGGGCAGGGCACCCCTGATCCTCCCCAAAAAACTCTTAGAATATGTTCCAGAGAGTCAGGAGACCTGCTGGAAAATATTTGGGAGGCTGCAGGAAGAAAGAAAGAAAGGGGAATAACTGGATTTCACTCTCTAAGTATATTTTGATAGAAAACAGTTATAATTCTTGTCACTTTGCTTTGAAATTAAAACCTAGCAGAGATTGCACATAGCAGCAGAAAACTAGACCCTTGGAAGTAACACAATAATGAAATAAGGATTAAAAATATTCCTACCCAGAAGCGAATCTGAGAGTGGGATATACTGTTTGTAAGCCTTTTTCTAAAAATTTCTCAGAATGATCTTTTTCCAAAAAGTCTTTTGAAAGTCTTTTCCAAAAAGAAAGCAGCTGCTTCTTTCATGCAAAGCTTTTGTTGGTCTCTGTACGGGGCATTTTTTTAATGTGAAATTCACTGGTTTAAACTGTATTTATGGGATTTATTTTTATGATCAGGCTGTATTTTAGAGTTAGTTGTTGGCATTTTGTGCCGTTTGGAGAGAAGCTGGCAATAAATAAAACAGTAAGCCCTGTGACAGATCTTGCTTTTTTGAATTATGTGATTCTTCACTCTGGCATAACTATTCCCTAACTATGTGAGTTGCTGCTTGAGTTTTGGATAACCATAGAGCAATAATCAGGTGTGTTATTCTTTCTCATAAAAAGCATGCTTCCAGATGACAAAGCAGGATTATGTTATGGTCTTTTCTTACATGTCAATTTATTCTAGGCAGAAATTAATGTTGTTGTTCATGATGATGATTTATCTGATTTAAGAAATCTGTCCACCCAATGGACTCTGGGCAGCTTATTACAGTGCCCTGGTGGAGCAGTGATTAAAATGTGGAACTGCAGGCAAAATCTGCCCACAACCTGGAGTTTGAGCCTCACAGGCTCAAGGTTTTTGTTTGTTGAACCTTGTTAAACCCCTTTTGAACAGTGGTGGGATTCAATTTCCACCAGTTCTGTGGGCGTGGCTTGGTGGGTATGGCTTGGTGGGCATGGCAGGGGAAGAATACTGTAAAATCTCCATTCCCACCCCACTCCAGGGGAAGGATACTGCAAAATCTCCATTCCCTCCCCACCCCACTAACCTGCTTTCCAGCTCCGTTCTACTGTGCAGGGCAACAAAAGAAGACCCAGCCGATCAACTGGGACTCAGGAGGCAGTCAGAGGTGGTATTTGCCAGTTCTCTGAACTACTCAAATTTTCTGCTACTGGTACTCCAGAACTGGTCAGAACCTGCTGAATACCACTTCTGCTTTTGAACTCTTAGAACGTTTGAGTATCTTCTCTGAAAGATGAAATTCAGCAGTGGAGTCAGAGTGGGATTTACCAGGGAAAGAAAGGGGTTGCTATCCACCCACTAAGCCATCTTGAAAATGACTTGATGATGGGTTAATGGCTTTCTTCTTTAAAATAAGAAGGCAGTGATCACATTGCCTGAATCATAGTATGTTATGATTTTGTGTGTATATTACATACATACATACATACATACATACATACATACAGTGCTATGTTCTGAAGTTCCCCCTCTGGTCCGGTTTCCAGCAGGGGGTGCCCAGACGCAACCTGATTGGCCGATAGCTTGACAGCCGACTATATAAGGAGCTGTCAAACAGGCCAACAGCTGTTGCCTCACGGCTAAGTGGTTTATTCGCTGCTAGCGCACAAATTCAATAAAGCCTGAGCAACCAATTTAGCTGCCTCGCTTCATTCTGTTGTGCGTTCATTCCCAGTATGAAGCACTGGCGACGAAGGTGGGATTTCCACCCTCGAGGCATTAGGCGAGCTTGAAGTCCCTGATGGGCAACCAAAAGAGCTGATCTCTGTGGCAGAGAGAGCCAGACAAGCCAGAAGGGCATACAAAAGAGCGAAGTCACACTGAGGGAGCTTGATAAAGTCCACCAGCCACCTTCCTAAGGAACAAAGGTCTGTGAAGCTGTTCAGAATGGCAGTGTTAAATTAATTCGCGCCATTTGATGGTACCACAGAAACTTGGGAGTCATATATTGAGCGTTTTGACTGTTTCCTAGAGGCAAACGATCTGGTGAGTTTGACAGGCAGCCAGCGTAGGGCGCTGTTCCTAAATTTCTGTGGCAAACAAATATTTGACACAGCCAGAGCTCTGTTAGCACCTCAGCCTCTGAATTCTGTCACTTGGAAGGTGTTAATGGCCAAGGTTAAGAACCATTACACTCTCACTCCCTCACAAATTGCCCGAAGGCACACATTTCACCAGTGCAAGCAAGCTGAGGGGGAAACTGTAAATCAATTTATGGCGGGTCTCCGAACAGCTGCTCTCCATTGTGAGTTTAAAGAGCTGGATGATGCCTTGCTGGATCCGTTAGTCTGTGGGCTAAAAGACCTCCGAATCCAGCACAGACTGCTAGCAAAGCCTGACCTGACGCTACAATCAGCATTGGATGAAGCCTGCGCTGTAGAGCTGTCCAACAAATCGACGGTAGAGATCCATGGAGCGAGCGGCCCAGTTTCAGGAAGAAAAACCTTAGCTGTCCACCAAGACGAGGCTACAGAGGAAGACGTCAATCTACCAGGGGATGATGACATCTACCAGCTGAAAACTGCATCAGGTAATAATTGGCAATCCACAAAAACAGCCCAGGCACAATCCTGCATAGGGTGTGGAGGTAACCATACACAAGCAGCCTGCAGGTTTAGAACTGCAAACTGTCAGCGCTGCGGGAAGAGGGGCCATTTAGCTAGGAAGTGCAGGGCTATCCTGCCTGATGACAGAGTCCAGGCAAAACAAGGGCAAATGAAGGGGACCCCTAGAAAAGTTCCTAGATTGGGGGAAGAGTGTTTCACCATCCAAAGGATAATTGCCACTTCAACCCCAGAGTAGGGCAAACAAACTTATCACTAAAGAAAAAAAAATTTCAGTAAAAATTGAGGGACAAATGGAGGTTGACACAGGATCTTCTTTGTCATTGGTGAGCTGGAGCACAATCAAGAGATTGGTGCCCAAAATGGCAAAGAAAAGATTAAGACCCTGTTCCCTCACATTAAGAGACTATCAAGGAAATACAATTCCCATTTTGGGTCTCACTAAAGTGACAGTAGTTTTCAAACAATTCAAGGGCCGCCTCCCATTAATAGTAGTGGAAAGGGCTTTGCCAAGCTTGCTGGGCCTGGACTGGTTCGAATCCCTAGGTCTGGCCATAAGTGGTGTGCATGCCACAAATGGACAAAGTACTGACCCATAGACACACTGGCAAAGGAATTTGCGATCGTGTTTGACAATGACCTAGGTAAATATACAGGTAAACCTATTTCGCTGAATTTAGACCCTACAGTTATGCCTAGGAGATTGAAAGCCAGGCAAGTACACTTCGCACTCTGCCCAAAAATCGATGCGGAACTTGATAAGCATATCACAAGGGGTATTAGAGCCAATAGATCACGCTCCCTGGGAGACTCCAATTGTCACGCCACTCAAGGCTGATGGATCAGTCAGGGTGTGCACAGACTATAAGGCAACCCTGAATTTAGCATTACAGCAAAGCACATACCCGGTTCCTGTGGTGCAACATCTGTTGCATTCACTGGGTAACGGAATATTTTTTGCAAAGCTTGACATGGCTCAAGCATATCAACAGCTGCCAGTGGACTCTGCCACTGCAGACGCTCAAACTATAGTAACACATAGAGGGGCAATCAGATGTAATAGGCTACAATTTGGCATTAGTGCTGCCCCTGGGATATTCCAGTCCTTAATGGAACAACTCTTACAAGGTATCCCTGGAGTTGTTCCATGCTTTGACATCATTATTGTGTCAGCTAGAGATGAAAAGTCACTATTAGACAGCCTAAGGGAAGTTTTCAAGAGGTTCCAGGAAACAGGTTTGAAACTAAAAAAGAGCAAATGCCAATTGGGCGTACCTAAGGTGGAGTTCCTGGGGTTTCTGATCGCTGCTGCTGGAATTCATCCCACAACTAAGGTCCAGCTAAGATCCAGGCCATAAAAAACGCTCCCACTCCAAACAACAAAATGGAACTGCAGGCTTTCCTAGGCTTCCTGAATTTCTACGCCATTTTCATTCCTCACAAGGCATCAGTAGCTGAACCCCTACACAGACTTTTAGACAAAAAATCTCCTTGGGTTCGGGCAAGAAAGAGGCTAGCTCTTTTAAGGCTGTGAAGGACTTGTTAACTTCAGACTCTGTTCTCATACAGTTCAATGAATGTTTACCATTAGTGTTGGCATGTGATGCTTCTCCATATGGAGTAGGAGCGGTTTTGAGTCACAGACTGCCTAATGGCTCTGAGGCCCCTATAGTGTTCTTCTCTAGGACCCTATCTCCAGCAGAACGAAATTACAGCCAAATAGATCGTGAGGCCCTTGCTGCCATTACTGACATTAAACATTTCCATGAGTATGTTTATGGACATAAGTTTGAACTGATAATGGATCATAAGCCCTTACTAGGCTTATTCACTGGGGATAAACAGACT
Source organism: Naja naja (assembly GCA_009733165.1). Lineage (NCBI taxonomy): Eukaryota > Metazoa > Chordata > Lepidosauria > Squamata > Elapidae > Naja > Naja naja. The sequence goes on along the minus strand of CM019148.1, from coordinate 131,336,573 downwards.
CCTCAAATACTTTCCCCTCAGATGACAAGGTGGGGGGGGGGGTTGGAAGCATACTCTTACACACTAACAAACACCTCAGCCATGCTGATGCCCTCAGCAGGTGCCCGCTTCCAGCTGCAGCAGAGGACCAGGAGGCTGAGGAATCCATCCTCCTCATTGACCATCACCAGGATTTCCTATTGACTGTTGCAGACATTGCTGCCCATTCAGCTAAAGACAGACTCTTAAGGCAGATTCTGGACTGGATGAAGAGGGGATGGCCACAAGGGTCTGTGCCTGTTGATTGTTGTCCTTTCAAAATAAGACAACAAGAGCTGTCTTGCAGCAAGAGTTGTTTACTATGGGGGAGCAGAGTGGTAATTCCCTCATCATTGAAAAAGCACGTACTGGAGGTGCTCCACAAGGGTCACCTGGGCACAGATCGTATGAAGTCCTTAGGCCAAAGTTATGTGTGGTGGCCAGGGATGGATCAAACAATATCTGAATGGGTGTCAGGGTGTCAGCAGTGTCAGGAAACTAGGCCATTACCCCAAAAAGCCCCAGTAAGAGAGTGGAAAACCCCCAGAGGTCCTTGGTCACGCCTACATATTGATTTTGCGGGCCCCTTCCAAGGCCAGACCTTCCTCATCTTAGTAGATGCTTTCTCCAAATGGCTTGAGGTAGTTTTAATGACCTCCACAACATCTGAAGCTGTTAGCTTGGCTTTACAAAAGGTATTTGCCACCCATGGGCTTCCAGATATAATTGTATCTGATAACAGGCCACAATTTACTTCAAGGAGTTTTGAGCTGTTTCTCCTTGGTTTAGGCATAAGACACACATTAATTGCCCCCTTTAATCTCGCGAGTAATGGTATGGCAGAATGAGGGGTAAGATCTGCAAAAGAGGCTCTAGCAAATAGGGACCCAGGGCCATGGCCCATTAGAGTAGCCCAGTATCTGCTAATTCAGCATTCTACCCCATGCCCATCCACAAATCATAGTCCAGCAGAATTGTTAATGGGCCGAAGACTTAGAACAGTCTTGGATAGACTGCATCCTGCCTTTACACCAGACAAGCCCCTTTGATTCATAGCAACACCAGGGAGTTTGTTGTGGAAGACCAGGTATTCGCTAGAAATTACACTGGAAATCCCCTGTGGCTATCAGCGTCCATAACTAGCATAACCGGGCCATGTTTGTACATTGTAATGTTAGAGGATGGCCGGAACTGGTGGCGCCACATTAATCAGCTAAGGGGGCAAGGGAACCTGAGGCCAGGAACTGCATTAGCTAGGGAGAATGATGAGTTCCCAGGAACCGACCCAAGACCATCTGCACCAACAACACACCACCGGCCACACTCACCTGAAGGGCCATTAGTTGAGGAATCACCAGTGGAGGTCCAATTGCAGCAGTCAGAGGTTCCAGTTGCAGAGATTCCAGCTGAAGAGGTTCCCGCCATGTCCAACAAGCCAGCGCTACGCAGATCGACTAGGATCCGGTGCTGCCTGGCCTACCTTGAAGACTACGCATGCGCTGTCAAGATGGGAAGGTGCTATGTTCTGAAGTTCCTCCTCTGGTCTGGTTTCCAGCAGGGGGCGCCCAGCCGCAACCTGATTGGCTGATAGTTTGACAGCTGACTATATAAGGAGCTGTCAAACAGGCCAACAGCTGTTGCCTCACGGCTGAGTGGTTTATTTGCTGTTAGCACGCGAATTCAATAAAGCCTGAGCAACCAATTTAGCCACCTCGCCTCATTCTGTTGTGTGTTTGTTCCCAGTACAAAGCATACGTACATACGTACATACATACATACATACACACATACACTCCCAATGGAGTCCTGCTTTTTGTACATGGTAATTTGCAATATCAAAGCCCTGAGAAATTACAACCAGAATAGATTGCTTTTTTTAAAGAAAGCAAAAAGAAAATTCCTCCCCAACCCTATTGCAGTTTAGACAATTGGAAGCAATCCTAGACTAAGCACCACATTTTAATTATAATAAACTAATTCTGTATCTCTCCTAGTTTCCCCCGCTGGTGCCATTGCTTTCATTTGCGTTACCCTGAATTGAGCTCAAGTGAGCAGTATTGTACTGAATTTGGTACCGAGGCACCAAATTCACAGCTAAAATTAGTTCACAAGATGGGATTTTGTCCTGTTTTGCTTTGCAAAGGGCTTCAGCTCCCTTTGGAAAGTGCAGGAATAGAGATGATCAAGACAGAAATGATTTTTTAAAAAGTCTTTTCAATTGGGTTTCTTTTGGCCACCTTGGGAGATGAAACTGGTAGCTGTGCCAGTTCTCCTGAATATTTTAGTGGCTTTTAATATCACTGAGAATCACTGTATCCGTTGGCAGTTATCTGAAGGACATTGTGTTGCAATGGTTCTAATCCTTCCTGTCAGGACATGTCCAGAAGGTGCTACTGAGGGAAGAGAGTTCACCATCTAAGCTGCTGAACTCTGGTGTTTCACAGGTTTCTATTTTGTCTCCTATCCTTCCTTCAGCAATTAGGTGGAGCTATGGACAGCAATGCCATCAGTATGCTGATAACACCTAGCGCTACCACTCCCAACCCTGTGTCACCTGGAAACTTATCAGTACCCTTGAATACATTGCTCAAATGGTCTGGATGAGTGAGAACCATCTGAGAAGATGGAGATGTTGTTATAACGAAAAGACAAGACTCTGGGAACAAATTGAAGCTTGTATTGGATGGGATCATAATCTCCCAGAAAGAACAGTGGTTCTTGACTTCCAATTCCCACTTGATTTGCAAGGATCTGTTGTGATGAGACCCATCATGGCTAGTATATCAACTCTGACTCTCCTTATTTTGATCAAACTTAATAGCAGACATCATCACCTTGGTTACATTCATCTCAGCAATTACAGTGCACTTTATCTGGAGATACTCTTGAAAATGACCAGTAATTGGAATGGGAACAAAATATGACAAATAGCCTGCTGGCTGTTGCAAGATATAAGAATCATATGATGCAATGTATTAAGAGATTTTCACTGACTATTCATGTTCTACTGGACACAATTTAAAACGCTAAAGAGTTTAGGATCTAATTATCTGGGGTGCAACTTCTCCTGTCATGAATCTACCAGGTTACTTAGATGAGTAGATGTAAAGATCTCTGTGCTGCTAGAAGCTCAACTATCGGATTTTCAGGAAAGGATGCAATCAAGAAAAAGGTGACCCAGCCTTGGGAATACAGTCGCTAAGAGATGATGGGATCTTTCAATATTTAGCAAGATGTAAAAACACATCTCTTTCATAGAGCCTTTTAATAGTTAATTATTTTAATGACTGCTTTACTTTTTTTCTTTATTATTTCACAGCTTTTATAGCTGACTCCAGTCAAAGGACACATGAAAATTTTCTGAAAACTACAACCTCAATAAATCAGAATATTTTCTTCACCTGCTGCCTTTCCCAAATGTAGACATCAATGATGTATATTTGGAGTTGAAGGCTTAGTAAAACAAAACTGTCTTCGGTTATCTTCTAAATGCCACGAAAGTTAATAATTTTAAGAATTCTTGCCTAATGAGGCCTTATCAACTGAACTGAAAATACTGAGGTGAATCTGTCTGAATGGCTGTGTTGTTCATGCTTCATTATTAAAGAGGAGGCCTTTAAGTCACAAAGTATTGAGTCTCATCTTGTAGCAGGAAAAAAAAGAATGGCAGATTTGCTGTCACTGTTCTACGTTCCTCTCAGAGTGCTAAGATCTGCCTCTGAACACTCAAGTGGCTTTCGAGACAGCCGCCTCATCTCATGTGGTGCTTCCAGCAAGAGACATGTGTTATTTTAACTGGGATGGCAGCATTTCATATTATCATCCTGAACAATGGTAATGGCAACAGAGCTTTTAATAAGGCTTTTGTTAATACAAGGAATTTCCATCCAGCCCAAACAGATCCAGGAAGACATACAATATTTTAAGAAAAGCATAGTAAAAAGGGCTGCAAACTTCTGGCCACAGAGTCACAAGTGTCCCTCAAAAGTTATAATCCTGAGAATTTGTCCAAAACTGAACATTGAATGGTATTTATGGAGAGTAGTCGTATTCAATCACTTTGTTTCATTTTGGCATTTCAGTATAAACCAAATCAGTTCCTTTCTGGCCCTCTCTTTTCTTTTGTCCCAGCTCTGCCTATTGTTTGGAATGCATTCTCAGAATGCCACCCCCAAGGCTTTGAACCCCGAAATAGCAGGGCATTCTTATCAGGAGCATCTACAAGGGCAGGGGTCCCTAACTCTTGGTCCGTGGACCAGCACTGAGCTGCAGCATGCCAGAAACTGGGTCACACAAACAAGTGAAGCTCCATCCATAGGATGCAGGCAGCACTCGAAACTACGTCTCCTCTGGTACATGGAAAAACCTCTCTCCACAGAACCGGTCCCTGGTGCCCCAAAGGTTGGGGGCTGCTGTATAAGAGGGCATGGGAGACAAGTGACAAAATTATGAACTGAGTTATGACTGAATTATGATGACCTGATATAAATCCCACAACTTTCCTATTTCCATCCAAAATCAAGTCGCCAGTGCAAAAGAACAGGTGTTATCTTGTCACCATGCATATAGCATCATTTTTTCATGACTGCAGCAGTGGTGGGATTCAATTTTTTTTACTACCAGTTCTGTGGATGTGGCTTGGTGGGTGTGGTGTGGCTTGGTGGGCAAGGCAGGGGAAGGTTCCTGCAAAATCCCATTCCCCCACCCCACCCCACTAACCTGCTTTCCATCTCCATTCTCCTGTGCAGAGCAACAAAAGAAAACCCAGCCGAGCTGATTAGCTGGGTCTCGGGAGGCAGAGAATAGATGGGGGCGGGGCCAGTCAGAGGTGGTATTTGCTGGTTCTCTGAGCTACTCAAAATTTCTGCAACTGATTCTCCAGAACTGGTCAGAACCTGCTGAATACCACCTGTGGACTGCAGCCAGCTCTAGAAACCTATGTCCCCAATATAAAACAAGGCACTGAAACCATTAGAAACCCACGCTTTCTAAATGAGGCAATAGAACTGTTGATCTGCTCCTCACTTGTCATATGTATGTATTTCTTAACAGCTCTATGTTCTTAACATCTACTTCATACAGCAAACTGCTAAGGAAACTCTGTCAACCTGGTGCCCTCCATGTGCCAAGTAGGACTTCAGATATTTTTATGTTTGGAGTTCAGGTCATCAAATAGTATTCATGAAGAAATCCCAATTATGTGATATCAAATCAATTTAAATTTGAAATATAACTGGGCCTTGATTAAATGTTTGCTTCTCTTATTCCAAACTGCATGTTTTGCATCCTTTTCAAGCCCTACGTCTGATTACAGTGTCACCAAATTAACTAAATGTGTGCTGTGGTTGGCTTAGCTAAATATCTATTTGCTGGAATTAATTGCCTGTAAGGTTACGAAGCCTTACGCTTTACACAAATTCATTAGTTTGCCTGCTCCATAAACTCCCCAGAATATCTACTAATGGAAAGCCATTAACTGAAGTAGCAGCTGCGGTCAACAGATCCCTGCCTCCATCAGATGAGGGTGAAGTCCACATCCCACCCCTCGCGCATGGGAAAGTAAGGTCAGGGAAGATGATGAAGACTAAACCTGTGGCTTCATATATCTCTAGCTTGTTAGAGAGCCTACTCAGCTTCTGTTATTTTTATAGCAAGGGCTTTCCTTGCCCATCTATTCCTGTATATTTTATAATAATACCACCACAGATTTTAAAAACACTTTAATTGTAAGTGCCTGCTTGGTACTGCCAGTGGTGACACTGGCCAGATCTATAGAGAAGCTAAACAGAGGAGGAATGTCTACAAACCTGGAATGGAAGCAGAGGTGGTATTCAGCAGGTTCTGACCAGTTCTAGAGAACCAGTAGCGGAAATTTTGAGTAGTTCAGAGAACTAGCAAATGCCATCTCTGACTGGCCCTGCCCCCATCTATTCTCTGCCTCCTGAGTCCCAGCGGATCGGTTGGGTCTTCTTTTGTTGCTCTGCACAGGATAACGGAGCAGGAAAGCAGGTTAGTAGGGTGGGGAGGGAATGGGATTTTGCAGTATCCTTCCCTTGCCATGCCCACCAAGCACACCCACCAAGCCTGCCACGCCCACCAAGCCACACCCATAGAACCCGTAGTAAAAATTTTTGAATTCCACCACTGAATGGAAGGGTTGGTGAGATGGGAGTGATTAATTTTAGCTTGCTCTTCCCAATGATGGCAGATCAAGAAGTGAATTGTTCACATGGGTGTGTGCCCCCCCCATCCCTGATAGTTCCTAGGTCTGTCTGTCTGCCTATCATGCCATAGTTCCTAGGTAGGTCAGTCAGTCAGTCTGCCTGCCTGCCTACCTACCTACCTACCTACCTATGTATCTATCTCTATATAAATATCTCTATGTCATTCATCTATCTATCTATCTATCTATCTATCATCTATCTATCTATCTATCTCTATATAAATATCTCTATCTCTGTCATTCATCTATCTGTCTGTCTGTCTGTCTGTCTGTCTGTCTACCTATCTATCTTATCAAACTTGTATGCTGCCCATCTTGCAGAAGGTTACTCCAGGCAGCTTGCAGGCACTGAATAAAACGCAGAATAAAACGTTAAAACAGTAAATAAAAATCTTGTACTGAAAAATTCAATTAACATAAAACCAAGCAGGACAGAGAGGGAGGGAGAAACGTATGCCAGAGAGAAAATGGGGTGTTCTCTCCTCCATTAGCCACCTCCAGCTTGCCACATCCCCATAAAGGCCCCAGTCTAGTTGGCATAGCCATGTCTTCAAGGCCATTCGAAGATTAGATTTTGCAGAAAATCGATTCATAGAATTTGGATCCAAGCCTAGGGCTGCATGATCCAACCGTACACTTCCTGTAGCAAATACAATTAAGTCTATTGCAGTGGTCCCCAACCATTTTGACACCAGGGATCAGTTTTGGAAGAAAATTTGTCTGGGGAGAACGCTGATGGTTTCTCACATAATGTAGATTCTGTGCATGCACAGATGAAGCTTCACTCACTCACCCTCCCTCCCCCGCTTGCACAGCCTGGTTCATAACAGGCGACAGACCAATACCAGTTCGTGGCCCAGAGGTTGGGGATCCCTGGTCTATTGTATTCTCACGTGTCCTGGGTTATTTGCCCCTCTCTGAATCTACATCTGGAGCAGCTTTTATTTAGGTGTATTGATAACCAAATGTTCTTTGGCATTTTCAGACAGGGATCTTTCTCCTTTTGGTAGGGACCAAAACTCTTTTACTCATAGATCAAATCCCTATTAATGAAATAGAGGCAGTCCATTGCGCCACATTACAATCAGACTGCCATGCCGAATCATGCATTCTGTGGAGTTGCCTATCTATAGAGCACCATGCGCCTGTCCTTTGGAACCAACTGCCCGTGGAGCTTCAGGTGGCTCCTGACCTTCGTTCCTTCCGCCGCGACCTAAAGACTTGGCTTTTTTGATCAGCCAACCTGGACTGAAGGGGTTTTTAATTGTTTTTAGATTTGTTGGTGGTTTTAATTTTTAATGTGATTGGGGATTCTTGTTCAATTGCTTTTTAAATTTTGTATTTCTGTTTTTATTTTTGTGAGCCACCCTGAGTCCTTCGAGAGATAGGGCGGCATAGAAATCCCATCATTAAATTAAATTAAATTAAATGATGGATACATTAAAAAAATTCTTCGAAGTAATCTCATTCAGTTATTCCTTCACGATCTCAACATTTCTCATGCACACATAACTGTGTAGAGGATCAGTACTCTTCATGTGGACTAGATTCCTGATAGTAAAATATGACCTGTTTCATTAAAAAAAGGAAATAAGAGAGAGATAGGACACAATGTATTAAAGCTTAATTTCACATGCCTCTTTTCAAAAATCCTGTAATAATTAAATGAGAAAAAAAGGAAACAATAGAATTGCTGACAGCAGGAAACAATGGAAATATGCTACCGACTAAATATATCTTCCATTATTTAAAATGGGCTGTTTTAAACAATGTATCTGAAATAAATTATAACTCTCAAACAATAGTGTTCCTATAAATCTGGAGCTACTAGGTTATCGGGACTACACTAGGAATACAGTCATCTGGAAATGTTTGTATTATTCTTTTTGTATAATATATGTGCTTTGAAAAAAAAATGTAAAGGGCATAAACATATATGGCCAGTCACAATTATATAGACAAAATATAGTTAAGGATAGATATGAAATTATGTCTAGAGAAATATATTTAAAATCCATAGATGAATAAATCATATATGCAGTGTTATAAATACTGTCAACTCCAGTTTAATAAAAATTAGTATTTCAATTGCAGTGCAGGCAGGCTAATAAATTCGTACAAAGCATAAGACTTGTAACCTTGCAGGCAATTAAGTGAAATAAATACAGCTAAGCCAAGCTCAGTACTCAAGTTAGCTAATTTGATAACACTGCAACCAAAGGGTTTGGAAAGGATATAAATATGCAGTGTTAATACAAGCAAGCATTTGGTCAAAAACAATTATAGTTCATAGAGAACTCATATAACTGGAATCTCTTCATGAGTCCAGTTAGATGGCCCAAACTCTGTGATTTTTTTTATTCAGGCAAACTTACATATATATCCACTGTATTATTGCTTTCCAGTATAAGCAACATTATGTCCAGCATATTAAAAAGAACAGTAAGCAAAACACTTTGGATCCTGGAGATAAGGGAAGAAGAAGAAATATAACTAAAAGTACCTTATATTAACACCTTTTGCTCTATTCTTCCATCCTTTACTTTCTTTGGAAACCATCCTTCTTTCAACATATTGACATCCTGTTCATATATCCTATTCATATGCTATTCGTATTAATTTCCTATTCATAGGGGTAGTCCTTGACTCACAGCCACAGTTGAGCCCCAAATTTCTGGCGATAATCAAGACGGTTGTTAAATGACCATTGACCCATTCTATGGTCTTTCTTGCCCCAGTTGTTAAGTTAGTAACATGGTTGTTAAAGTGAATCTGACTCCCCCATTGACTTTGCTTATCAGAAGGTTACAAATGGTGATCATCTGTCCCTGGGACATTACAACCTTAGGGTTAGTGTTATGTCCCCACGAACTCGTAGAGAAAAATCGATGTTGCCAATGAATTTGCAGCACATAGGTATTCTTAGGAGGTTAAGGCCTTCTCAGTCCCCCCTTTTCTTTCTTTTCAGGTAAAATACATGAAAAAATGTGGCCATCCTTGTATGTTACCTGGAAAGCTAGAAAAGCTGGTCTGAAATATTCAGCGCCTTCGTAAGCATACCAATGCACTGCAAATTCAATAACGACAATGATTTTCCTCTATAAGTTGAAGGGGACGTATCCCTAGCCCTAAGTGGGTTTATCCTCCAATGGGATTTTTACATGTATTTTTCCTGGAAAGGTAGAAAAGGTGAACTGAAAAGGTCAGCACCCTCCTAAGCATATGTATGAACTGCGAATTTATTGGCAACATCAACTTTTTTCTATGAGTTCATGGAGATGTAACACTAACCGTAAGTGGGTTTCCCTACCAATGGGATTTTCCCATGTATTTTTCCTGTAAAGCTAGAAAAGCTGGACTGAAATTGTCAGCGTCTTCTTAAGCATACCGATGCATTGTGAATTCAATGACGACAACAATTTTCCTCTATGAGATCATGGGGAAGAAACCCTAACCCTAAGTGGTTTATCCTCCAATGGGATTTTCCCATGTATTTTTCCTGTAAAGCTAGAAAAGCCGGACTGAAATTGTCAGCACCCTCCTAAGCTTACCTATGAATTGCGGATTCATTAGTGACATCAATTTTCCTCTAGTAGTTCATGGGGATGTAACCCTAACCCTATGTGGGTTTATCCTCCAATGGGATTTTTACATGCATTTTACCTAGAACTCGGAGTAGAAAATGGATGTCACGAATCAATTCAAAGTGCATCAGTATGGTTTGGTGGGTGCTGACTTTTTCAGTTCACCTTTTCTTCATTTCAGAGTAAAATGTATGGAAATATCCGATTGGAGGGTACGGTTAGTTTCCTCCAACTTAGGGTTACTGGTTAGTTCCGCTTGAACTCAGAGAGGAAAATTGATGTTGACAATCAATGCTTCTCTATGTAGTACATAGAGCACATTTGCTTTCTGGCAAGGTTCAGTCATGACATGCAATGGCCTGGGGCAAAAAGAATGAAATTTACAATGTGCTTGAAGGTATTTATGAAAGCATGTTTTCTTATGTTTATGTACTATGAATTCATTTTGCCATGGACAAATACAGAAAGAACAGAAGATCCAGAGATAAGGAAAATGCTATGGAATTCAACAGCTTTCCCCTCCTATGTTATGTGCTGAATACTGCTGCTTAAGAAGTTATATTGGAGCAATCATACATTATGGCGTTGATTCTGTTCAGATAAAACTCTGTTTTTATTTTTGCCATTTTAAGACAGCATCACAGTGTAATCTGAAGCTACATTTTTTAAAAACCAGAATGCAGTTGCATTCAAGAGTAAAAATGTTATTAGCATCAGGGAGACCGTTCCAAATTTCACACACTGTGATCTAAATAACTGTTCTTTGTGCATGCCTTTACTTAGGAGTATGCACCACTGGACATAATATGACAGATTTCATTGGGTCGTCCTGAGAAATATTTTTAAAAACAAGCTTATGCATAAAATCCAATTGATTTGGGGAGGGGGAGTAAAGCAGATGGTTTTTCGATGGTAGCTTCTGTTGGAGTGCACGATCAAGTTACTGATGTTGTGGAAAATATGGCTATTCACTTGTTGCCAGGACGGGAAATGGAAATCTAATGGACTGTGTCACTGTCTGTGGGCAATGTAGAAACGGTAATGAATATAAAACTGTTTCATCTAAAATGGTTGTTTCCTTGCTCTGAAGACTTTGAATGGAGATGTGGTAGAATTATCCCCCTTGAAAATAAGCACAACTTTGGAGCAGTGAGGGAAATCACAAAATGAGAGGAATTTAGTTCAGTGTTAGTGAGTGGCACAAAACAAAACAAAAGGCCTCACAGAAGTTTCCACAGCATATACAAGCAGTTTCCAAATCACAAAAGGAGTTCAGTAGCAGATGAAAAATAATGGACCCATCGTCCCACATTTCTATGGACAATCCAAAATATACAGGCCCCACATACTCGTCTGTCCAATTGTATCTGTACCAGCAACCCCAACTTACAACATAGTCAGAGAACTTACAAAAAAGCTTAGAAATCTCATACAGGGGAATGAATATTCTGTCAACCCCCCCACTATAAGGCCTCCAGCAAAGACCTAAAAATAGAAGAAGATGAAATTATGGTTTCATTTAATGTCACAGCATTCTTCACAACCATGGATCCAGAATTAGCCAAAGAATCCATGGCAGCAGTAGTACACAACACGCCTGTCTAACCAATGAATAAAATCAGCAGAATCATGGATCTTATCAACCATGACCTCACTACCACCTTTTAGCTTGATGGACAGATATACCGACAAATTGGAGGAACACTTGCAGGATCATCATTCTCAGGACCAATAGGAGAGAATGTAATGGCCATCTAGAAATTATAGCACTTCCATACATGCAATCAAAATATGGATGTGGTATGTAGATAATGTTATGTATGCAGAGTTTGAAATGATTGGTTGTTGTTGTAAAGTGTTTGAAAGCATTGGTTGTAAAAGTGTGGGAAAACCCTGCACTCTGATTGGCTGGCAGCCGCGGCAGCCGGCTATAAATAGCTGCTGTGGCTGAGCCATTCGGGTCCGTTCTGAGCTGAAAGTCACAATAAAAAAGAGCTGAAGCACTCCGTGTCTTGTCTCTCCATGCAAACATAACACTGTCGACAAGGGTGGGATCTTCCCAAGGAGAAGGCAACGCGGAACGCAAAAGAGCGAGATGGCTGCACTGAACACTCCCCCAGCCCCGTTCAATCCAAAGAATGAAGACGGGGAGTCGTATGCAGATCGGTTTCAGATGTATTTAGAAGGAAATGATCTGGCCACCATTTCTGAGCAACGGAAGAGAGCGGTTTTTCTTACTTATTGCGGTCCTGCAGTCTTCAAGATGGCGAAGGCATTGGCTGCCCCAGCACACGTGAAGGTAATGGCATGGTCTGATCTGGAAAGACTTTTAAGGGCACACTACATGCCCCAAGTATCGTGCCTCATTAGGAGACACGAGTTTTATCACCGCGATCAGGGAGAAGATGAAAGCGTCAGTGACTTCGTGGCAAGTTTAAGGAACATTGGGGGTGCGTGCGAATTCAGCAGCTTAGAGGAGGCCATGCGCGATCGTTTTGTGTTGGGCCTTAAAGACAAGGTCTGGCAGAGCAAATTACTTATGAAACCAAAAATTACACTGAAAGAAGCCATAGATGAAGCAACTTCAGCAGAAGCCACCAAAACCTCAGCAGCAGCCATGAGAAAGATGAACAAGACTATGGGCCATGCTGATGGTGAAAAGACCACCACAACTCATTTTGATGAACTTGAATCTGAGTCAGAATACAGTGGAGAAGAAGAAGGAATTAACAGAATCAGAATGGAGCGGAAACGCAACGACCTGGGAAGGAAGAGGCGAGATTTCCATTGCATAGGTTGTGGGGGAAACCACCCCCACACTGAATGCAAATTCCTGGATGCCATTTGCCTCCGTTGTGAAAAAAGAGGGCACCTTGCAAGAGTCTGCTCATCATCCAGAACTCCACCAAATAGAAGGAAGTTTGTTGCAAACAACAAAGACAGAGAAGTCAAACCAAACAACACCAGCGAGAAGATGGGGTGCAGCACAGAAGCAAATGGAAAAAATGAAACTCATCAAACAGTAACTATTGGTCATTCTTCTTCATTAAATAATAGGAAAGTGCATGTCAAGGTACTTATTGAGGGAAGACCTTGCCAAATGGAAGTGGACTCAGGTTCATACCTATCCATGGTGTCATGGGACACTATTCAAAGACTAATACCAGACATTCAAAAGTCTCATTTCAAAAAACAAGCACTAACTCTTAAAGACTACCAAGGGAACAAGATTCCAGTAGTTGGAACAAGAGAATTCAACATGAAATTCAAAGGCCACACCAAGCGCCTGCCATTGACCATTGTAGGTAAAGATCACCCAAGTTTGCTGGGACTGGAGTGGTTCAACCCACTGGGCATCAAAGTAACTGGCATCAATCATGTGAGCAACACTGATTGGGAAGAATCCTTGAAGTCTGAGTTTCCAGAGGTCTTCAGCGACGGATTAGGCAAGTACTTGGGGACCCCTATCACTTTTAACCTAGATCCCAAGGTACAACCAATCCGTTTAAAACCCAGGAGGGTACCATTTGCCTTGAAGGAAAAAATTGATGAACAATTAGATAAACTAATAGCCCAAGGGGTACTAGAGCCCACAGACCACTCCAGGTGGGAGACACCCATAGTCACGCCAGTCAAGGCTGATGGTTCTGTGAGAATCTGCGGGGATTACAAGGGGACATTGAACCATGCGCTACAACAGAGCACATATCCGGTTCCAGTGGTTCATCATTTATTACATTCTCTGGGTGGGGGCACCGTCTTTGCCAAACTGGACCTGGCCCAAGCATACCAGCAGTTAACAGTAGATGATTTTACTGCAGAAGCTCAAACCATTGTAACCCATCGAGGTGCATTCAAATGCAAGAGGTTACAATTCGGAGTAAGTGTGGCGCCAGGCATATTTCAAAGCCTTATGGAGAGGATGCTACAAGGGTTACCTGGGGTGGTGCCTTATTTTGATAACGTTTTAATCTCTGCTGAAAATGACACTCAATTACATGAGAAACTCAGAGAAGTCCTGACCAGGTTCAGAAAAGCAGGGTTAAAAGTAAAAAAAAGAAAAGTGTGCACTAAGAACTGACAAAGTAGAATTCTTGGGATATATGATTGATAAACAGGGCATCCACCCCACAGAAGCCAAAGTCCAGGCAATCAAAGAAGCCCCCAGACCAAAATGCAAAACTGACTTGCAAGCATTCCTGGGACTTGTTAATTTCTACCATATGTTTCTACCTCAGAAAGCAACCACTGCAGAACCCTTACATAGATTACTGGATAAAAAATCTGCATGGGTTTGGGGCAGAAAAGAAGAAACTGCATTTAACAATATCAAGAAACTAATCACTTCTGATTGTGTATTGATACAGTTTTCTGAGAATTTACTTGTAGTATTAACTTGTGATGCATCCCCTTGTGGAGTGGGGGGAGTGTTGAGCCACAGGCTTCCCAGTGGGAGGAAGCTCCCATTGCTTTTACTCTCGCACTTTTACTAAAGCAGAGAGGAACTACAGTCAACTGGACAAAGAACTTTGGCAATTGTTGCAGCAGTCAAGAAGTTCCATGAATACGTCTATGGAAGAAGATTCACCATTGTCACAGATCACAAACCACTTTTGGGAATTGTGGCAGGAGATAGACCAACGCCAGTCATCCTGTCACCCAGAATGCTGAGATGGACTGAATTCCTTGCTGCTTATTCATATAAACTTATCCATAGACCTGGAAAAGACATTGGGCATGCAGATGCTTTGAGTCATTGCCCACTTCCTTTACGCACTGAGGACCCTGCTCCTGAAACTTACACCTTTTTTCTAGAAACCGTTGCCAAGCTTCCAGTCTATGCTGCTCAAATTGCTAGAGAAACTGCCAAAGACACTTTATTGGCTCCTGTTGTGGGCTGGGTTAAAAAAGGTTGGCCAATTCAAGATCTACCTCAGGTTTCCCAACCTTTTAAATCCAGACAAACTGAATTATCTGTCTTAAGGGGATGTATTCTTTGGGGTAACAGGGTGGTTATTCCTGCAAAACTTCAAAAAGAGGTCTTGGAAATGTTACATGAGGGTCACCCGGGTATTGTCAGAATGAAGGGATTGGCCAGAAGTTATGTATGGTGGCCAAGTATAGACAAAATGGTTGAAAACTGGGTTGCATCTTGTCCAAATTGTCAGGAAACAAGGCCTGCCCCACCTATCGCCCCCATACAGGAATGGGAATGTCCTAGGGGCCCCTGGTCCAGGATTCATATTGATTTTGCTGGCCCTACCAGAGGCCACACCTTTCTCATGTGGTAGATGCATACTCTAGATGGTTAGAGGTTATTCCCATGTCATACACCACAGCTGAGGCTGTTATCAAACAACTTAAGAAACTTTTTGTAATGCACGGCCTACCTGATGTGCTTGTTTCTGACAATGGTCCTCAATTTACTGCTAACCTTTTTGAATCATATCTAGCACAACAGGGTATCAGACACGCCCTTACAGCCCCTGGGCATCCTTCGACTAATGGCCGGGCTGAACGCATGGTACGTTTTACTAAAGAGAAACTCCAACAATTGGGTCCAGGGGACATCACTGAGAAAGTTGAAGAACTACTCAGAATCCAACACATCACTCCTAACCCATCCACTAATTTAACTCCAGCCGAGCTTTTGATAGGTAGAAAATTCAGGTCTACCCTGGACCGCCTTCACCCCACTTACGCACCCAACGTACCATTAGATTCCACTAGCAAAACTCACCAATTCTCCGTGGGTGATTTTGTTTATGCTAAAAACCTTGTAGGTGAACCATTGTGGTTTCCTGCAGAGATAACCCAGGTTACAGGCCCAAGGTCTTACAGGGTTCAAACTGAGGATGGTGCCTTATGGAGTAGGCACATAGACCAGTTACGGTCCAGACTGCCTCTGGAGCATCGCCCTTGCTCCTCTCTGGACTTCATCCCCACAGCCTTTTCTAGGGGGGAAGGGGGAGATAATGGAGGTAATGAGCAAGTAAGAATCAACCCCATGTGTAACGAGCTAACACGACAGGAACCATCCCAAACCCTGTCACAGTCCCAACAACCATTTTCATAAATGGAGGATTGCACATCATTACCAGACTTAGAGGATAACACTGGGTGGGAAATAGATTGGGAGGAAAGACCAGGTTGTAGTAACCAAACAGGTTCTACCAGTACAAGAAATCCTAATAAGGAAATGTTGGCAGATACATTTCCTTCCTCACAAGGTGAGATTCCCAAAACACCTGAACCACGCAGGTCTCAACGTACCCGTAAGAGCCCCACCTATTTACAAGAGTATATTAGATAGATGGGGTTTGAGTATGGACCAAACCTAGTGGGGAGGGGTGTTATGTATGCAGAGTTTGAAATGATTGGCTGTTGTTGTAAAGTGTTTGAAAGCATTGGTTGTAAAAGTGCGGGAAAACCCTGCACTCTGATTGGCTGATAGCCGCGGCAGCCGGCTATAAATATCTGCCCCTGCTGAGCCATTCGGGTCCGTTCTGAGCTGAAAGTCACAATAAAAAAGAGCTGAAGCACTCCACGTCTTGTCTCTCCATGCAAACATAACAGATAACACCTTCATCATCATCGTAATAAAAAAAGAAACAATTAGAAAAGACACATGTAATGATAACATCTTCAATATAAAGGAATATATAAAGGAATTCACAAGGGAAGGAATTCACAAGGGAAGAAGAAAATAGCACACATTGCCCTTCCTGGATATCCTCATTAGCAGAGGAAATGATGGCAAATTAGAAATGCAAGTCTCTCAAAAAAGAACTCAGACAAGAAACCCATTTCCCACAAGAAAAGCTGTGGAAGAACTTTATTCACATAAGCATAAACATGATTCAGTAACTTGGAGCACCAGAAAAAGGAAGCAGACCAAACAACATGCTTTATCATTTAATTCAGTAAAGCAGAACCAGCACAATGTATGAAAAGAATAACACTGCCATGCATATAAAAAAAACCCTCAGAAATAACAGATATTTACAACCATTTGTTTAATGATGGTCCAGAATGACTTGTAAAGCCATCACAAAATATTATGCCACTACTCCGGTATGTAATGTGATTGGGTGGTCAAATTGTGAAGATTTGAGCTCCATTTCTGCATCCTGCTGAAGTGTCTCTGCTCAGGGGCTGAAAATCCTACTTGGATTTCAGATGTGAGGATTTTCAGCTGCTGAGTTGAGCCTATCAACCCCACGCCAGGCATTCAGCCTTCCTTTCCTGGAAGTCCATGTGTTTGGTGATGTTCCAGGTAACTTAACAAATGCAACCGGGAATGTTGGGATTGAGGTCATTGAGCAAAGCATTCACATGCCATCATATATAATAGACAAGATTGCGGTTGCCAATTGTGGTAACGGACTATTGCAGCCACAGGTATCACAGCACAGGTACCATAGCACACAACCAACTAAAGTCCTCCAAAACATCTTATGTAAATCAAAAGACCCAGTAGCCCAAGAAGAAAAAAACATGACTATGTGGGATAGGCAGGCAGAAGACTAGTAAACTGCATCTGTGGACACCAATTAGCATTCAGAAGACACAATGAAAAACCCTTAATTTCATAATACATGGACAGGCTGAACCATAGTTTCAACTCAGAAAACAAAGAGTATGCTGAACCAAGCCAAATCCAAAAATGCTAAGGAATTCCTGTAAGGTGGACCAGTCAGATCAGCCATCAACAGATACAGATAAATAAAACATAATTGCACACTGTTCAAACAAGACAATAAAAAAAACTAAGAAGGGAACCAGAAAGGTTCCCCTCCAAACAGCCAACAGCCAGATAAGCAGAGATTATCACCAACAAACTATCAAGCAGAAAATGTTCAATCAAAGAATTACCAAGGAGGAAACTCTACCCACCAACATTGGCAGGACAAGCAGAGGTGGTATTCAGCAGGTCCTGACCAGTTCTGGAGAACCAGTAACGGAAATACCACCTCTAACTGGCCCCACCCCCATCTATTCTCTGCCTCCCAAGTCCCAGTTGATTGTCTGGGTCTTCTTTTGTTGCCCTGCACAGGAGAACGGAGCTGGAAAGCAGGTTAGTGGGATGGGGTGGAAATGGGATTTTGCAGTAACCTTCCCCAGGAGTGGGGAGGAAATGGAGATTTTACAGTATCCTTCCCCTGCCACACCCACCAAGCCTGCCCACCCAAGCCACACCCACCAAGCCACACCCCACCAAGCCACGCCCACAGAACCAGTAGTAAAAAATTTTGAATCGCACCACTGAGGGCAAGCTTCTGTATAAAAACAGGGAGCAAACCCCACTCTCTATTGCATTGATAATGCTATCTAGTTGGGTAATGAAATGTCTGCAAGCAAACAACCAAGCTCAGAGAGCACCAAGGATTTCACAGTTCAACCCTGAGATGTATGTATAAATTCTTTGGGATATAGTCACAGCTATATATGTACGATGAACATCACCTGTTCTAGAATTTCAGGCTCCATTGAGCACACTATTCTAAATGGTTAGATTGAATGCCCCAATCTAAAAGAGAATCAAAAATCTGTGACAAATATGTCTCAGGTTGCTATTTGTCAGGGATCATTTGTGTGTGACTTGGTTCCATTTTTATTTCAACATGTGCTCTTTTAACAGCTTAGAATACATTGCTTTTATCACACTATCTGCTTTTTTAAAACACACACACACACACAATTTGGATAACCTTATCTGAGAAAATTGTGAATTCCAACACACAGCCCAAAGGCCGTCAACAATCCTGCTACATCAAAGTCTGATTGAAACCCTACTGATTCAACAGTGAGGTTTCTGAAAAGCGCTTCTGTCTGTAGGTGCGTTATGTAAGCACTTAATAAGTTTTTCCGATGATGTCAATCAAGTCATACAAATGGCATCTACAGGCAGAAGACAACAATGCAGATGATGGCTCTCATTTCAGCTCCTCCCAGGACTCTGGGAGTGAGTTAGATTGACGTGGAGTGCGGTGGTGGGATTCAAAATTTTTTATCACTGGTTCTGTGGGCGTGGCTTGGTGGGCACGGCACGGGAAGGATACTGTAAAATCTCCAGTCAGAGGTGGGATTTGCCGGTCTCTGAACTACTCAAAATTTCTGCTACTGGGTTTTTTTGTTTTTTGTTTGGCTTCCCTATCTTCTTCCGATCTCTTTGCCCGCCATTAAATTCACCGCTCCTTCTGTTGTTAACTAGGGCTGACCTTTAATGCCAGGCTTTCTCTATATCATTTGCTTTTGGCACCCCTTTTCGTTTTACTCACTTTAAAGTTGTTAAAGCTGTCCATTTTATATGCACCTTTGTTCCGCTGTTTCACCGATAGTATGACCAGCTGTCTTCTTCTATGGATGGTCTGCCGATCGTCCTTCCTTCATCTGCTCGATCCAGGTTCTCCCCGCTTCCCCATGCAAACCACCACCTGTGTAGGTTCTTCGGCACCCCTACACCTTCAGAAACCCTACGAGCCTCCTTTGACCCCTGAAAGGTCCCGCAAAACAAAGTTTGAAAGATCGTGCTTCTCAGATAAATCTGCTCGCACGTCTTCTCTCCTAGACAGCTGGCTTTGCCCCGCAGAACTGGTCAGAACCTGCTGAATACCACCTCTGCTGGAGTGCAAAGAATTCCAGTGTGTTGATGTTATATGTAGGGGTCCTTGCAGGATTAAAAGCATTTTAGCCAAAATGGCTGCTATTCTGGCTAACAGAAACAGGGAACAATTTGGGATGGGAGGGGTACATCCTAAAAGAAGTAGCCACGATGGGCAGGACAGGAACACAGTGATATCCCCAGAGCAGTGAGAGAGGGCTTTGGAAAGAGGTGTTAGACAACACTTGGACGTAGAATGTTCTCCAGGACTCTCAAAGGCTGCAAGAAGCTTAGCATAGGAACTACATTCACCCAGAAGCCCTTTCTGACTTTTACATCTTGCCAAGCGGAGAAAAGCAAAGCAAAGCAATGAGGCAGCCCTCAACTGATGAACAAAATGGACCCCCAAAATTTTGTTGTAAAGTTGTTAAGTGAGTTTTGCCCCATTTTACGAACTTTCTTGCCACTGCCGTTAAGTGAATCCCTGCGGTTGTTAAGTTAGTAACATGGTTGTTAAGTGAATCTGGCTTTCCCATTGACTATGCTTGTTAGAAGGTCACAAAAGGCGATCGTCCGACTCTGGGACACTGCAACCTTCATAAATATGAGATACTTGACAAGCATCTGATTTCTTTTTGTTTATCACGTGACCCTGGGGATCTGCAATGGCTGTGTGAAAAAAAAACCCGGTCATAAGTCACTTTTTTCACTGCCGTTGTAACTTTGAACCATCACCAAACAAATGGTTGTGAGTCAGGGACTACCTGCACTGTACAATCTGTCACTTCGTGTCATAACAAAGACGTGAGGAATGGAGGCCTCTTGAATCTTCCTTGAAGTGAAGCACTCATTTGTAGTACTGCTTTGAGACTGACATTTAGGCTCCAGGCCTACTTTTAAAAACATGCCAGCTCTTTCTGTTCTTCTAGAAGCAGAGAGGCATTCTGTTTCTTTGGGGTTTTGCCCCAGTTACCTAAATCCAGTTGAGGCTTTAATAAAAGCTCCGTGGATCTAGGAAGACATCGCAGTGACTCTGTTGTTACATCTTCTAACCCCCACTCCTTTAACCTTAAACTATCCACTATTGACCTCACCCCATTCCTAAGAGGTCTGTAAGGGATGTGCATAGTGCACCATTGTGTCTACCATCCCTGTCCTATTGTCCCCATTTATTCGTACCTATTTGCTGTATTCTTATTCATGTTTATATTTGTACCTATTATCTTGTAAGCGATTGACAAATCAGATAAATAAATAAAAATAAATAAAATCTTACGGCTGCTCCCTTAATCTGATAATAGAATTCACCTCTCCCGTGGCTTCTGCCACAGAAATCCTGCAGAGAGATTTAATTGCGAGAACCCCTCCCTAATCAGTAATATTTGCACTCATGTTGGCACTGTTACTGTTTATTTTGCTTGTGTGTATCCTGTCTTCATGAACTGCCTATTCTGTGCGGAAAAAGCTGTGTTCTTCTGTTATGTATGCAGAGTTTGAAATGACTGGTTGTTGTTGTAAAGTGTTTGAATTCATTGGTTGTAAAAGTGCGGGAAAACCCTGCACTCTGATTGGCTGACAGCCGCGGCAGCCGGCTATAAAAGGCTGCCGCGCCTAAGCCATTTGGGTCTGTTCTGAGCTGAAGTCACAATAAACTTTGAGCTGTAGCACTCCGTGTCCTGCCTCTCTATGCAAACTTAACACTATCCACATGGAAGACAAGGAGAGGAAGGGGGTTTCCTGCTGCATAGCTAGGCAGCACAATAGATGTGTTTTCTTAGGGCTCATAATGACACATGTAACAGGAATTTAGAGTCTATAAGTTTGGTAGGTTTATTTTCAGGCTTTAATCATTCATTGATGGTTAGACTTAATTCTTTGCTTGCACAATTGCCTTGTCTGTTTCACAGGGCATTGTGGGGATTGGATGGAAAACGCTGTCCCACTTAGAACTGCGATTGGAAATGCTTTGTAGACTGTAGAATTTGTAGAATTTTTCACAACAAAATGAACAAATGACTGTTTTTGTTCAAACAGTCACCAAGTGAATGGTCGTAATTTGAGGACTACTTCGAATTGAAGTACTGTTTGAATTTACAACAGCACTGAGAAAAGTGATTTTCACACTTAAAGACTACTGCAGCATCCCCTCTTGTCATACAGTCAAAATTAGGATGCTTGGCAACAGTGGTGGGATTCAAAAATTTTTACTACCGGTTCTGTGGGTGTGTCTTGGTGGGCGTGGTGTGGCTTGGTGGGCATGGCTCGGTGGGCATGGTAGGGGAAGGATACCGTAAAATCTCCATTTCCTCCCCACTCCTGGGGAAAGATTACTGCAAAATCCCATCCCCACCCCACTAACCTGCTTTCCAGCTCTGTTCTCCTGTGCAGGACAACAAAAGAAGGCCCAGCCAATTAGCTGGGACTTAGGAGACAGAGAATAGATGGGGGTGGTGCCAGTCAGAGGTGGTATTTGCTGGTTCTCCGAACTACTCATAATTTCCGCTACCGGTACTCCAGAACTGGTCAGAACCTGTTGAATACCACCTCTGCTTGGCAACTAGTTCATATTTATGATGGTTGCTGTGTCCTGAGGTCCTATAATCATCTTTTGTGACCGTCTGACAAGTAAAGTCAATGGGAAAGCCACATTCACTTAACAAACCATGTTACTAATTTAACAACTCACTTAACAACTCACTTAACAACTGTGGCAAGAAAGACTGTAAAATGGGGCAAAACTCATTTAACAACTGCCTTGCTTAGCCACAGAAATGTTGGGTCAATTGCTGTGTAAGTCGAGGACTACCTGTATTAATGTTAGAAAGAATGACAAAGCATGTTTAATAGAAGCAATGTGAGGCTATTCCCTCACATTTGGAGCCCCCCAAAAAAGAAAACAAATACGACAGAGACAAGTAGAATGATGCTCTACCTATATCTTTCTTGTAATGTTTACTTGGGTCCTGGGCACCGGGACAATAGTACAGCCAAGTGGAAATTTTTGGTGGCACACCAAAACGTTAAAGAGAAGCAGAGAAGAATAAAACACAAAGTTTTACTGATTTAACAGATTTAATGAACAGACTAACAGAGTTGGAAGGGATCTTGGAGATCTTCTAGTCCAGGGGTATTAAAATGGCGGCCTGAGGACCAGATACATCACATGCAGGCCACGGCCACCCCAACTCTGCAAAGGTGAAAAATGTCATGACATGTCACATGACACGATCGAGTTTGACACCCATGTTCTAGTCCATCCCCCTGCTCGATCAGGAGACCTATAACATTTCAGACAAATGGCTGTCCAATCTCTTCTTAAAAGCCTCCTGTGATGAAGCAACCACCACTTCTCAAGGTAAACTGTTCTGCTGGTTAATTGTTCTCATTATTAGGAAAGCTCTCCTTAGTTCTGGGTTGCTTCTCTTCTTGATTAGTTTCCATCTATTGTTTCCTATCTTGCCTTCTGGTACTTTGGAAAATAGGTTGACACCCCCCTCTGCTTTGTGGTGGTTCTTCTTTTCACTAGACTAGATATACACAATTCCTACAACCATTCTTCATACGTCTTAGCCTATTTAATGCAATGTATCTTGTAGAAGTTGGTGGTATAAAATTGCATCCGGGCAAAAAAAGGCATTCTGAATGCTGAAGAAAACAGAGTGCTGGAGATATGAACCTGGGGCAAATGTAGTGGGGGATAGCGATTAGGAAAGGACAAAGAGATATGAGATGGAAGTGAAATATGAAATATATCTATTACAAATCCACATAGCTGGAAGCAGACACAATAAGAGTGATGAATTTGCTAAGACAGCTAGTGAATTAGCTCTGGGTCTGAGTAATGGTTTAGGCCTAGGAAACGATAGGAATACAGCAAAATCAAGGTGCCGCATTTACAGATACGAGAGCTGAGATAAAATAGAAGGCTACGGTGAAGTTAATGGGGAGAGGTGATATTTAACTTTATGAAAGTGTTTCTTCCAGAAGCAATATCAAGGATTTAGAGGAGATAGCATTTCTTCTCCATTAAAAAAAAAAGGGGGGGGGGAACCACAAAGAAAGCAAAGTTCCACTTTGTTTCATTGCTTGTGTGGGTTTTGTATTTTATATTTAAATTCTATCTATGGTAGTTCTTAAAGCAAAATAACAGAAGGGAAAAGAAAGACTGATTTCTTTTTTACCTAGTTTACCTAGGTGCAAGAGGGACGTGGTGGCTCAGTGGCTAAGACGCTGAGCTTGTCGATCAGAAAGGTTGGCACTTTGGCGGTTTGAATCCCTAGCACCATGTAACAGAGTGAGCTCCCATTACTTGTCCCAGCTTCTGACAACCTAGCAGTTCGAAAGCATGTAAAAATGCAAGTAGAAAAATAGGAACCACTTTGGTGGGAAGGTAACAGCGTTCCGTGCACCTTCTGGCCACATGACCACAGAGACATCTTCCGACAGCGCTGGCTCTTTGGCTTTGTAATGGAGATAAGCACCGCCTGCTAGAGCCGGAAATGACTAGCACGTATGTGCGAGTGGAACCTTTATCTTTACCAAGGTGCAGCAGTCCATCAGTATTTGATCTACATTGTGTCTTAAATATAAATCATTTCTGGATGTGAATACAGAACCAGTTTTCATATAAAACAGCAATGCTAGAAGAGGATTTCTGCTACATTCCTTAGTGGGAAATTTTACTGTACATCAGTTGGATTTATACAACATATTATGCTGTGAAGTTCAGTTAATGAATATTTGTACCTTCACATTTTCCTCTTCACATGCAGTTCTTTAAATGAGGTTTAGAATTCACCTTTTCACTCAGGTCTGTTAACCATCATTTTGGAGGTCCAGAAACCATCCATCCATCCTCACTGAGAGTGAGAGGGTGCCCATGTAAATCAATCAAACAAGCAAACAATCAAACAATCTTACTTATAAACTGACTTTAAAAAAATAAATCTGTGAATATAAAGTTTCTAGAAGGAGCTGAGTCACTGCAGATCTGTTTGGCTAAGCTACTTAGTGAGGAAGTAATCTATGAATGCAGAGGTGGTATTCAGCAGATTCTGACCAGTTCTAGAGAACTGATAGCGGAAATTTTGAGTAGTTCGGAGAAACAGCAAATACCACCTCTGACTGGAGATTTTACAGTATCCTTCCCCTGCCATGCCCACCAAACCACGCCCACAGAACCAGTAGTAAAAAAAATTGAATCCCACCACTGGATGAATGGATTGAGAATGATTACAGCCAGTCTAGGCCTGTAGAAGTTCTTTATTGCTAATGCTTGTCTAATGGATACTGAGTTGGAGCATGTTGGAAAGTCTAGAGGGTTGAATCCAGAGATGAATTACAGGAGTTACATCATGGGGATACGGGACTCCAGTTCAGACCGCTATGACAGGGAAAGATACTGGTGAGGGGAGTGCTCTGGTAGGGTGTGGCTGAGGAAGAGTAACTAGCATAATGGAGCACGCCTCAACTTCTAAGCATGTTAATCCTGGCTGCTCTAATGGTATATGAGAATGATCTTGGGAGCCAGGAGGAAGAAATGGACATTAGACGAGTAACATGTAAAAGTAACATGGGAAATGTTTTAGAAGGGGCCCTCCCTAGTTTTCTGAAGAGTGAAAGGAAAGGAGGGTACAAATACATTCAGTCTTGCAAGATTCTGTTAATGTAACCTTAAAATAAAGGCAGAACTGGTATCTCTGGTTAATGATGGACTTTACACAAGGAGATAGGGTGGCATATAAATCGAATAAATAAATAAATAAAATGCAACCCCAACACATATGTGGACACAGGCGTAATCTGGACATTAGATGATATGTAATCTGAAGATGGAGGGTATTAATATCTGCCTTGTGCTATGATCAAACTATAAATCACAGAAACCCTGAATGTCCACAATGAAATTAGATTGGTCTTTCCAGGTCTGGGGAAATTCCAAAGGATAGATGAGAAATTCCCTAACATTTTTACATGCAATTCAGTCTTTGCCTGGTAGATCTTTGCTTTGCTGATCCCATGTATCCTCCTTGTTCTATTAAGGAACTAAGAAAAATGAAATGACTGAAAATACCCTTAGAACAAAATTGGTGACTAACCCAAAGAGGACATGACCAAGTATTGGTAACAGCTCACATTTAAACATACACAGCTTCAAGAAGAATAACAAAACAAAAATTTATACAGCACTTATTCTGTATAAACAACTCCAGGCATATCAGGTGAATTTGTGGCTTCTGATATTTGAAGAACCGTTGTGTAAAGATCCTGCTGTGTTCCATTTAGAAAGGACCCATGCTTTTGCTGAAAAACATGCTGGTGCTCTATTCAAAACTGAAGCTTCCCATTTTTCTGGCTATTGTAAAAACCAAACAATGTGCCACCATCCTTACTTGGTTCTGACCTCTGTGTCAAAACTCAACCAGGTTGATTTGGAATTCCTGCTTTATGATGTTCTGCCATAAGTAAACCCAACAAATGGTGATTTGTCCAAAAATGAATTTAATTATGATCTTAATTATGCCTCAAAAATCATTTACATTGAGCTTTTCACACATTTATTTAAAGGGATTTGGTGTAATTGGTTCTAAAACAGTGTATCCTCAGAAAGGTCATCATTACTATTCAAATTGGATTAGTTATCCAACTCTTGGAACAAATATGATAAGTGAAGGCAAAGTCATATTATGGACAAAGCAAGCCGTTGGGAAACACCTGTGCATGTCGTTTTCAAATTAAATTGAACAGTAAAATATTTATCAGCTGAAAGAATCTGATTGGCAAAGTGATCTTTGAGGGAAAGAACAGCCCCAGAATGAATGTCAATGTATTGCACCAATGTACACAATCACTTCTCCAAACAGATTAATAGCACTATTTGGAAGGTCAAGTAATGAGTACTTTATTTTTTAGAAAAAAAAAACAATTGGTAAACCTTCACTGTGCATGTCAACACCTGTTTGTCAAATGAGATTCTTATAAATAGAAAAATACAAAACATCTGCATCCTTGTGATTGAGTTTGAGTCTATTGCCTGACAAGTTTTCTTGTCATGGCTGTTGATTTTCTAGTCTAATATAATCCTGGTTCTTTATTAAGGGGAATAATAAAGACCTAGTCAACTTATTTTTCTGCCAGAGTAACATACAAAATTTGGAGCCCTATTACAGATACAAACTAGCTTCATCTTTGGGGACCTCAGCTTTTCTTAGGCAGTAATAGGAGGCCTATATAAAACTGTAATTTGCAATCCAAATTTAATTTTGAACTTCATTTCACTAAAAATGAAAATTAATGTAAGAAGAACTTCCCTATGTCACATGTACTTTCTATCTGCAACGTGTTCTGTTTTGAGTTCATGTCCATAATTTAATTTTTAAAATGCAAATGGAAATTGATGGACATTTTAAAGCTTTATTTTACAATTTCATTGTGCTGCACATTTTAGCAAATTACATTTGGATTAAAGTCATTGGTGCACCATGCAAAACAAGCCTATTATATCAGTGAGCGCATTGGACACCCCTAGAATCATTTTATTTCAAAGTAGGTAACTTTTAATGAAATCTTGCTTCACAGAATTTGTATGAGTATGAGCATTAAAAATGTAATAAAAAGGCTTCACTGGGAATCCTACGTAGGAGGGAAAATAAGTTGTTTATTGTTCCTCATTATCAAAGAATTTCAAAGTATTTAATGTATTCTTCTCATCAGTCCTCAAGCACAGTTTCTGGAAGTGCCAATAATAGTTCCCAGGAACTCCTCCCAAATTTGTCCTTTATCTCTTCTCTTGCTGTGATCAAAGCTACATCTTGGTCCCTGCTTGATAGGCCAGCAGCTTGCCTATTGTTCTTTGGGATCAAATTGAGAGAAGACATGAGAAGACATGCAGAAAAGATAATTAGATTTGGCATAAGACTGACACTCTCCATATACACACAGCCGTTTTTCTCCTTCCTTCTTGATATAACCAGAAAGCATTGTTGTCGGCTAGATTTAAAACAGGAAGCAAGGAGTTTTGCTAATCATAATTTGATATGTGCAAATTATGGATTAGCATGCACACTTGAACTGCAAACATGGTGTAAACTGATTTTGCAGTCCCAGTCTATGGGTAGCTTGTTACACATTTTGTCCAAATCAATTGTATTGGAAAGGAGAACTCACAAAACTATGAAGGAGGTATAAAAATGGAGATGGATGCAGAGGACTGATTTGGATAGCACTAATCCACAGATTTCCTTCCATTTTTAGATGGAATTGATCTGATCAAAGTTCAGCTCACATAAACTACACATAGTAATATTTTAGTAATAACTCTGATTGCAACACTAAGGTTTTATCACTATTGAGTTTATTTTGTAAGTCTCTCAAGAGCTGCAGTACCTAGCCCTAACTCCACTGCTGGTTCCCTGCTAATATGGATTACCCTACTGGTTGCAGCATACTATCAGCTATTGCAAGAAATACCAATGCATGTATTCAAATATGAATCGTTTTGGGCAGTGGTGGGATTCAAATAATTTAACAACTGGTTCTCCCAGGGTCAGGTTGGCTGTCGCTGGACACGCGGCCCATTCCCATTCTCCAGCTCCATCACACATGTGGGACCGAGCCTTCCACGATGGCCAACCTGACCCTGGGCGAACCAGTTGTTAAATTACACACCCACCCACTATCAAAGTGGATCCTAGGTGCTGCGCTGCAATGGAGAAATAGACAATGGAGTGGCTGACATGAGGGGAAGAGCAGGAGCAAGGAGAAGAAAGAGGAAAAGCGGCCTTCTCCTTCCCTTGTGCTGGCCACTCCGTTGTGTAGCCAGGGGGTGGCGGTAAGTTAACAACCGGTTCGTCTGAACTGGTGCAAATTGGCTGAATCCCACTTCTAGTTTTGGGGCTAAATAGGATTGCAGTAGAGCATGTGAAGGACATACCGGTATGTGTGGACATGCCCAGTGAATGACAGTAATAAGATGGAGTTTTACAGTGTCTTCAACAAATGCCAATATTTATTTTTCAATGCGTGAGGAGTCTTAAGTAAATTTCCATATAACCAGAGATCCTCTGGCCTGTTCATGGTTTATATAGACGGTTTGCCAGGCCCAAGCAACTGGATCTACATATGTATAATTCAAGCTAACTACTTTATTACATTCTGCCTATTTTACAGGAATCCCACCACCACCACCCCGACTGTTGCCTTCTTTGGGGAAGAGATGGATAAGGCTCTATGGAGTTTGGGGGAGGTGGCTCAGTTCTGGATCTCTTAGGGTTATGCAAGGAAAGTGACTTTCTCCCTGCATGGCTGGAAAATACCCAACACCATTGCAACTTTAGAGGACATAGTGTGGCAGAAGAATTGATCCTAAAATACATTTGAAGCAATGCAGTTTTCTTCAATTTGATTAACATCTCCTCCCAGTATGTAAAGCTACAATGATCATGCTTGATAAGAGTTCTGGTAATTGTAATCCTAACACATTTGGAAGGGAACCCTGACCTAATAAGCCTATATCATTCAGCTTGACCAGCAAAGAATGCAGTTATTGTATGCAAAGGCTACAATGTCTCTCAGGAAAAATTACTACTGTATGCATAATTTTCCATCGAAATCAGAGCAGGTACAATTATTACGGAAGTGATCCAATTATTAGAGCTGATTTAATTGCCAGAACA
The DNA here is from genome assembly GCA_009733165.1 of Naja naja. NCBI lineage: Eukaryota > Metazoa > Chordata > Lepidosauria > Squamata > Elapidae > Naja > Naja naja. Next base: position 131,307,470 of record CM019148.1, on the reverse strand, counting down.
CTGCACTGTTTGTGTATCTACTGTGCCACATCTCCATATATGTTAGATATTGTTTGAACTTTGCTTAATTAGTTCTGGATCGTAAACCTTGTCTATCCCTAAAGCTATTCAAATGAATACTGAGCCCAAGTTGTTTCAAAGTAAAAAGTATTTATTTGTAATATGCAGAACAGTTAATAAATAACTTATAAAGAATATTTACAGAGTCTTATTATTATTTCAGGTTATTCTTCTTGTTCCCTTCAGCTTTAGTTATAGAGTCTATGTTCTTTTAGCCTAAGAACTCTTCTCTTTGTTTCCTCCTTTACTTCCAGAAACTGAGGTAGATGTTTAAGAATAACTCTCCAAGAAACCTTTAGGAGAGATGTAAACCTCTTTCTCTCCTTTCCCTCTCTTTTAGAATTACAAACCTCACATAGAAACACTCTGCTGTGGGTTGTGGACCTCCTTTATAGACCTCCTGTGAGGTGACCTCCTGGAGTGAATCTGGTTTGTAGACCTCCTGAGGGAAAGTGACAGTTGACAGCCCCTTACATACTGTGGGGGCGTGTCTTGCCATGTCAGTGCAGGGTGCTTAGTGTCACCCTGTCATTGGTAGATTTGATCACCCCATCAAATCTATACAAAGCTGTAAACTGCAAAGCAACACCAGAAAGTTCCACTTTCTATATCTATTTAAAGAAATGTTATCTTTTGTAGAAGAAACCATTGAATCTTCCTTTTGATGTCTCAATGAGTATTTTTATGTAGAATATTTACAAATGAACTCAGAAAAGGTGTAAAATATATGTATCTGCATTAATATATTTTAATAATAGCAGGAGACCATGATTTTTAGTCCCATCTTAGCCATGAAAGCCAGCTGGGTGACTTTGGGCCAATCACTCTCTCTCAACTCACTCCCCTGACCGGGTTGTAGTTGTGGGGAGAATAGGAGGAGGAAGAATTATTACATATATTTACCATCTTGAGTTAGTTATAAAAAAATAAATAAAGGTGGGATAAACATAAGTAGCAGAACATAGATCCATCAGTTATTAAAGACATTTGTACGTATGTATGACTTTGTGCAGGGATGTGGTGGCTCAGTGGCTAAGACGCTGAGCTTGTTGATCAGAAAGGTCAGCAGTTTGGCGGTTTGAATCCCTAGTACTGCGTAACAGAGTAAGCTCCCATTACTTGTTCCAGCTTCTGCCAACCTAGCAGTTCAAAAGCATGTAAAAATGCAAGTAAAAAAATAGGAACCACTTTGGTGGGAAGGTAACAGTGTTCCATGCACCTTCGGCATTTAGTCATGCCGGCCACATGACCACGGAGACATCTTCAGACAGCGCTGCCTCTTCGGCTTTGCAACAGAGATGAGCACTGCCCCCTAGAGCTGGAAACAACTAGCACGTATATGTGAGGGTAATCTTTACCTTATGACTTTGTGCAACTTTCTGTATGTCCAAGATGATTAATATGGCAGTGGTGCAAAATATTTGCTTTGAATTGAAGTTATTGTGCAAATTCTATAGAGGAATACTGGGGAGAATGTGGTTAATGAGGAGAGGAGATAGGAAGGGAACTAGTGGGAATACGAAGCCGTATGAGGCAATAGACAAATCAAGCGAAAGGCAAACACTAAGACAAGTAATAGACCTGAGGAGATTACAGTAGTTTCAATTCCCTGAGTTACATTTGACAAGTTGCAGTTCTCACTTTCTCCTTACAAGGTTATTGTGAGGATAAATTGAAATAAACCATCTGTGCTGTCTGGAAGGGTGTGTATGTGTGTATGTGTGTGTGTCAAATAATTAAATAAAATCTTTACAAAGTGTGAAAAGCAAATGGGGAATTTTCCATCTCAAGCTTTCAAAATCTTGACTCTAACTTTCAGATGTCCTTTGGAGAATGAGTGCTAACAAGGCAGATCATGTGTTGGTTGAACTTTTGTTTATTCAGAAGAATCATGCAGCCAGTTGTAATGTAGATTAGCCTCATGTATTTTAATGTTTCCCCTTCCCCCAAAGCTACATTGTTCAATAGCACGACAAAAATATAAAGAGGACAACTGCTACCCATTTTGCTTAAGCAAGTATAGTGTTTGCTCATTGACAGTTCTCAGGATGGCTCTTGATGCAACTAGTTCTGCTTCCATAAACAAGTGCATTTTTACACCTACTTCATTATATTCCCATATTTATCAAGGCAGATGTATCAATAAAAGTATACTAATATCACCATATGGAACTATAATAGTAGAAATCATCCAGCATTAGCTTTCTCAACAATGCAGTTTTGAAGACAATTGATCCTATGAGTAAAAATCCAGAACATTTGGACAACGATGGGGACTTCTATGTTATACAGATTACTTATATAATCACTGTTTCATGTTATTCTTAGCCCCTGGGGGGCAGCAAACTATTACTGGTAAGGAGAACTCCATACTGATAGAGGGTGGGGGGAAGACAAACTATTAAATAATGTTATTTATAGGGACAGAGTTGCTCAGAATTTACTGTCTGCATGCTCAGTAAACCATCAAGAAAGTCACCAGCTGGTTTTAGCAAAACATTATTTCAGGATATATGTCAATGATTCTAATACAGTTGACTGAGGAATGCAGTATTCCTTTTCTGGTAGTGAATATAAATACCCCACATTACTGTAGGAATGCATCAGCGATTGATTCTCCTATACGAGTAATGACAGCAGCCAAAAAAGCCAACACAATCCTAAATTGCATTAACAGAAGAATACATTCGAGATCAAGGGTGGTACTAATACCATTCTATAAAGCCTTAGTAAAACCACTTAGAGTACTGCATCTAGTTTTGGACATCACACCATAAAAAAGATGTTGAGACTCTAGAAAGAGTACAAAGAAGAGCAACCAAGACAGTGGTGGGATTCAATTTTTTTTACTACTGGTTCTGTGGGCATGACTTGGTGGGGGTGGCAGGGGAAGGATACTGTAAAATCTCCAGTCAGAGGTGGTATTTACTGGTTCTCCGAACTACTCAAAATTTCCACTACCGGTTCTCCAGAACTTGTCAGAACCTGCTGAATACTACCTCTGAACCAAGATGATTAGGGGATTAGAGGCTAAAATATACGATGAGCGGTTGCAGGAACTGGGCTTGGCTAGTCTAGTGAAGAGAAGGACCAGGGGAGACATGATAGCAGTCTTCCAATATTTGAGGGGCTGCCACAGAGAGCAGAGGAGGGGGGGTCAAGCTATTTTCCAAAGCACCTGAAGGCCAGACAAAGAATAATGGATGGAAACTGAACAAGGAGAGATTCAACCTGGAAATAAGGAGAAATTTTCTGACAGTGAAAACAATCAACCAATAGAAAAGCTTGCCTTTAGAAGTTGCGGGAGCTTTATCATTGGAAGCTTTCAAGAAGAGACTGGACTGCCATCTGTCAAAAATGGTGCTTGGGCGGGGGGTGGGTTGGACTAGATGACCTGCAAGGTCCCTTCCAACTCTGTTAATCTATATGATAGAATGATTCTGTAATCTGTATGATCATGCACATAGAATTTTTACAGTTTATGAAATCCAAGCTAAACATACAAACTACATTCCTTTTGCAAATAAAGCCTGTGTAAGATATCTGTTGGTGAATTATCATTTTATATAATTAACCACTTTGTGTTTCTGTGACTGCGGCTAGGATGTATTATTTTAAAGATCAAAGACTTAATTTTTTTCTGTGTCTATGTTTCTTGCATATACATTATTAGAAGAAGTCCTTCACTTACAGATAGCTTGTTTAATGATCAGTCAAAATTACAATGGCACAGAAAAGAGTGACTTATGACCATTTTCACACTTATGACCATTAAAAAAAAGGATTGAAGCAGCAGAGAGTTTTCCATATTTCTTTGCTGCCCTCTAAAAGTTATCCAGATTTTTTTTACAGACTGTAAAATGGAGATCTATCTTTTTCTTTCTGGGGAAATAAACTTTTTTTTTTTGCTTTCGTCTTTACTCCCCATTTGTAAATTGAGAACCATCAATTTCATTGCTGATTGACTTGACAGTCTAAAACAATCTGATTGCTCCAAAGCAGCTTACAGACGGAACTTGGTGGACATGTACAATGACATTTCTGCAGAAGAAGAAGTCAGTTGCTGCCAATCTTTTGCTGTATTCTCTCCTTGCCCACAAATCAGGCCTACCATTTGCATCGGGATGTTACACTGGAAAATGAGCTATTTGCTCTCACAGTAGATTTTCTAATGAAACAAATAAGAAGACTTCGGTCCGCTGGGGTATTTGTTGACATGTGGGCAAAGGTCTGTGTTGCACCAATCAATCACAGTAATACAAAGCAAATAGTGATAGAAATCTTCCCCAGGGTACCCTTGGAAAAGCAGGTTCATTCAAAAATACAAATTGCTACTCAATTTACTTGCGGCAGCCATCAGCATGGGAAAGGTCACATCTAATTTAGGAAGAGGAGAAGGAATAAGATGAAAAGTGGTGCATGCCTTTGTTCTTGGAAGAAATCTGCTTTTGTGAAGGATGCATACATTTGAAGTATCATCACCACAGCCTTACACATCTGGTTTATTTCATTAAAACTCCTGAAGTTATATATTGATAGATGTGTATTCTAGTGACTTCCTTCTCTAACAAAAGACCAGATAGATTCTTTCTTCTGTAGCAGCCTTGTGAGGTTTCTAAGGGAAGGCAACCAAGTGTGTGGTGGGGGGAGCAGTCAAAGTCATCTAGATATTTTTATGGCCAGTGGGGCATTTGAATATAGATTTCTTTCATTTCGCTGTTCTGTCACACTGATTCTTGGTATGAAACCACCGAAGATACAAAGGTACAAAGTGTGTTTGAAACTTCTTTGCTGATTTGGGTTCATTAAAAGCACTTTTTCCCAGTTGTAAAAAATGGGGGGAAGTGGCTGGGATGAATTCCAGCCAAAGCTTGGATAATAATGTGTGAGTCTTTCTTGTAGCAACTACCTCTCGAAATGAGACAGATGTTACAGTAGGGAGTCTTCCTTCATGGAGGAAATGTAAATATCCACCTTATTCACAAAAGGGAGGGGTGGAGAACTACAGATGGTTGTTCAACAGCCCTATAGCTTATCTGAAAATGTAAGGTAGCTGTTTCTTAATTTAAAAAAATTAAGAAACAAGTTTAAGTAGTTACATTCACCATTTTTATACCTTGCTTTAGTTTTAAGCCACACAGAATTTGTAAGTGAAGTGTATGTTTGTGTGGGGTGTGTGTGTAAATCAGGGGAGTCAAACTCAATGCCCGCGGACTGGATCTGGCCCATGGGGTGCTTAGATCTGGCCCATGGGGCCGCCCTGAAAGGACCGGTCCACAGTACCTCTGCCAGAGAAAATGGAGCTCTCTTTTCGCTGGCAGATGGCAGTCCCAGCCAAAAAGGGAGCTCAGGAGCCCATTTTCACTGGCAGAGCACTTGGGCCACCACAGGTGCCCCCGACATGAGTGACATCAAGCTGGCCATGCCCACCCCAGCTCCCCAAGGTCAAACACATCCCTGATGCGACCCTCAATGAAATCCTTGGTATAAATCAACATGGCAAAAAATAGATTTTAACCAAAGATCTATAACCCAGGTTTGGGCTGAAACAATTAATACACTTTCTTCATGCTTCTTTTATCTCTTATCTTTCTCTCCCATACAGTTCTAACCTTCATTCTTCCCCTGCTTTCTGCTCGAGTCCTATTTTCCTGCAAGACACCATCTGCAGTTTCTCTAGTTTTCCTCTTCTGACATCTTGTTTTCCACAGAAGCAGGCCCTAACTTCAGAAAATGAGAGTCTTAAGGCAAAGAGTTCTACCTGAGAGAAGGCATTTGAATTAGTGATGCCCAAGTTGGCTTGAAGCTGCCATTTTCATTTTCCACAACATCTTGGCAGGCCTCACTTTAAGTGTAGGAAATTAGTTGGATACATGTGTTACTGGGGATTGGAGCACTGTAGTCACTTTCTGCAATTTGGATGGTAAGTGGCATTCAGTTGCCACTCTAACTACTTTCAGAGTGAAAAATAAGGGAGTAGCAGATGGTTCGGTTTCCAATTTTTAAATGGTTGGAACAATCAAAACATTTCATGTTTGGTTTCTACGAAATACAGAAAATTCAACCCATTTCAACCCTCTGACCAGTCCAGCCTCATGAGTCTATGATTTTATGAGACAACTGAAACAAATTGATAGAAAATTTCAGGTGAGTCTTTTTTGTTTCTAGCTCCAAAACAAAAGACAGCTTGTTTCATACTTATTCCCAAGGCCAAATATTTATAACAATATATCCTGTTGAAAACTGAAAGGGTCACATCTCCCAGAAAATGTTTTGAAATCTGTTTAAAACACACATATAGCCACCCATCTTCAGGGTGGCTCACAACCAAAACATTTATGCATAGTAGAAATATTTAAACCACAAAGATCCAAATCAAATTCCAAATCAAATTCCATCCTCTCGGGGTAGGTAAATTGAGGACCCAAGATTGTTGGGGGCAATTAGCTGACCTTGTAAAAATGCCGCTTAGTAATAAGCAGGCATACACAATGGAATGAAGGCTATTGCTGAGCGCATTGGGTTGTGCTCCAAAAATTGTAAGCCGCCCTGAGTCTTCGGAGAAGGGCGGCATATAAATGTAATTAAAAAAAAAAAAATTAAACCGAACCAAACCAAACCTTGCCTAACTTTTATATGCAGCCAACAACAAGCTCATATCATCTATCCCAACAGTTGGGGGTGGAGATTTTAAATGGTCTTTGGAAAGTTAAAAGGGCCTTGGTGGTGCAGGCTGTTAAATGCCTAGTACTTAAGTTCCAGCTGCCTGCAATTACTCCAGGCTCGAATCCCACCAGGCTCAAGGTTGACTCAGCCTTCCATCCTCTCGGGGTAGGTAAATTGAGGACCCAAGATTGCTGGGGGCAATAAGCTGACTTTGCAAAATTGACGCTTAGTAATAAGCAGGCATATACAATGGAATGAAGGCTATTGCTGAGTACATTGGGTTGTATCCCAAAAATTGTAAGCTGCCCTGAGTCTTCGGAGAAGGGTGGCATATAAATGTAATTTTTTTAAAAAAGTGGGGGGACCCCCAAACTCAACAGGAAGGGTATTTCATAAGATAGGGGCTGCTAAGGAATAGACATGCTGCTTAGGTCCTAGAGGATGGCAACATTTGGAAGGGTGCGTCTAGGAACGTGCCCACCCTATCCAATCTGGTAGAACAGGCAATTGTCCCTAGGGAGAGGTGGTCCTGCAGATAACTTGGACCTGTGCCATATAGTGCTTTAAAGGTAATAACTAGCACCTTGAATTATACCTGTAAGGAAACTGGGGTCTCTGTGCTCTTTCAGCCTTCCACTTTGTCTTCCTCCAGCAATGCTCTAGGTGTCGCTTGTGTTGTTTCATGTCTACTTGGTAAACCATGGTGCTCTATGAAATCCATGGACATGAGAGTCTCACAGGCCCTGTCACCTGCTCCTTCCAAACCGTGACAAGGGCCTCGGTCAAACTGGGTGCCAGAGCCTCAGGAAAACTCATTAGCATCCTCTGAAACTGCACAGATCCATTGGGCACCTGGGTGGGGGGAGATGACCAAATAGGTTCCACCTTCCTGTGGTGAGGGGCTGCTATAAAGAACTCTAGGGCCAAGAGAGAATGTTCCCGGGGTGGGATTCTACCAGTTCTATCCGGTTCTATAGAACCCCTTGTTAACTTTCTAAACAGTTCGGAGCTTTTGGGGCTTGGCTTTCTTAAAGGGGAAGGGTTGTTTTAAGATTTTTACACCGCTGTTGGGAGGAAATACTTCCCTGGACAATCAGCACTTTGAAGAAATAATTGAATAATGAAGCAAAGTTTTCAGTGCCAGGGAACCAAGATGAGTGACATTCAGCAAGGCTTCTTGGCTAGCTAGAAAGATTAACATTCAAACGTGAGTTTACATACTCTTTCTGAGTTTTGGTCTAAAACTGGTTTTTGGTGAAGCTTAATTCTGTACTTGGTGAAGTTTAATCCTGTGTTTATTGATGGGATAATTTTCCCTATTCAGCTTCAACAAGCAACAGTAACTGTTGTGATTTAATTATTTGTATTGTGTTTGAATTTTTTCTTGCCTCATGGTTTCTTTTTCTATCTGGGGAGGGGGCCTTCCTTCACTGCTTTAATACTGTCTGGCACTGTCCTTTTGGGGTATACTTCCAAGAGGCAGGATGCAAGCTTGATTTTTTTACTGCCTTTCTGTGGGGCATGTGACTTTTCCTTAAAACTGGATGATTTCCTTAGGATATCTTGTGAGGTGAGTGAGACCAGCTGGTATTTTTAAGTGGTGAAAATGGATCTAAGGATTGCTTTTCCTGGGTCTGCTTTTTCTGGAGAGCTTAAATGACCTCTCTGCTAAAGGGTTTCATTTTATGAGCAAGAGATGGCTGCTTGATAGTTATCACTGCATTTTAACTATTTTCATTCCTCAAGGTGCTCTGGCACCCTGCCTGATTTGTAACTCCAGCTTGCAGGTATTTTTAATCTAATGATTGGTATTTAGGGCAGCTTTTTGCAAGCAAAGAAGCTTTTTGAATTTTTGTACAGGTAATCCTTGACTTACAAAGTTCATTTAGTGACCATTCAAAGTTACAATGGCATTGAAAAAAGTGACTTATGACCATTGCAGCATCCCCACTATCATGAGAGGCCAGGCAAGGAGGAGTGCCCCTTGACATGAGTGATGTCAAGGTGGCCATGCCCACCCAGTCACATGACCCTGAAGCCACACCCACCAACTAAGCCAAGCCCACAGATCTGGTTGTTAAAAAAACTGAATCCCACCCCTGAATGTTCCCTCTATGAAAATGTCCTCCAAATCCTGATCATGATACCACTGTCCTGAGGCAAACATCAGATCTAATGTGTGACTCCCTGTGTAAGTAGGACCATTAATAAATGGGGCCAGGTCCATAGCTACCATGGTGGCCATGAACGATGCTACCTCAGAACCTGGACCATGGTCCATGGCTACCATGAGCCATGCTACTTCTTCTGGGCCCAGAGAAGGCAAGTTGAAGTGCCCCAGAGCCTGAAGCCTAAGGAACCCCATTCCCAACCCAGATACAGAGAACAGGAGTACAGGCATGGATGCTGCTAGAGGGCAAGGAGAAAGGTAGGTGAACAGCAATCCCCACTGATTCCTACAGCCCAACCTCACAAAGAGAATCTCACATCTGGCAATGTCTAGGGTGGGGCTCCTAGTGGCCCACAGAGCCTCATGAAGAACAACAGCCGTACCCTCACTCCTACTTGAAACCCAAAAAGACACATTTCAAAGAGGGGACTATCCCTTTCACCAATGCCCAACCAGGTCTTGATGATGCAAGCCAGTTGATTCTCTCATCCATGATCAGATCATGGGTGAGAGGGACTTCATTACAAGCCCACCTGGCAGTAAACAGCAGCAGCCAGAGTCACAGAAGCTCCAGAAATCAGGTCTCAAAGTTAAGCACAGGACCGCATCCCGATACTCACCACCAACAAACAAGAGCAGGAAGGTAGAGACCAGCATCCTCTGGCCCTCCCCTTCATTCAAACCAAGCTCTCCTTTCTACCTTATTCAATTCAATTCTTCCCCCTAGCACTCTGCTCTCACCCAGGTGATAGGGAAACCTTTCAGTGGTCTCCATAGGTAAATTCCCTCCCCCAAGTTCAGTTTCTCACTGCAGAGTGGTAGGAAGCCTAGCTACACACTCCCTAAATCTCAGTGGTGTTGGCAGGTGCAGAACTAGTTCAACAGAGTACCAGCAGCTGTGAACACTGTCCAGGCCAACTACTTTGGGATCTCCATCTCCTGCAGAATGGGTGGAATTCTACCAGTTCGGACCAGTTTGGGAGAACTGGGTGTTAAAGTTACATCTGATTCAGTTGACCAGCTGGCCCCGCGCACCCCTTCTTTCCCTCCCAGGTTTCAACGCGGCCCATTTTCGATGGAGGTAAGTGCAGGGTCCACGCAGAGGCTCTCGGAGGGGGAAAAACAGCCCTTATGGAAGTCCGGAAATGGGCTTCTTTCTGGCTTCCAGTGGGCCTCCAGAGCCTGAAGTAGGCAGTTTTCACCCTCCCAGAGGCCCGGGAAAGCCTCCGGACCCTTGTGAGGGCAAAAACGGCCTCCCTCAGGCTCTGGAGGCCCACTGGAAGCCAAAAACAGGAAGTTCCAGTAGGCCCCCCCACCATGGTCATTCCTACCCAGCAACCAGGCAGTGAACTGGTTGCTGGGATTTTTGAATCCCACCCCTGCTGCAGACTCTAGGCAGACATGGTCCAAACAAAGATAGAAAGCCACTAAAATGGCCAATGACTCATGTGGCAAGTCAAGCAGCAGCTGAAGGGACACAAGTCAGCTTTCATATATCACTGCTGACTCACTCCAGTTCCCATTACCTGTAAGCACCTAGTTAATAGAGGCCCCCACACTCTTGAGGGGAACCCCTATCCAAGGACAGTCATCATATACACCTGCAGTCCACCAGTGCAGTAAGCCTCTGCCTTCTCTGTTGTCTCCCCTTGTGTAGCTCCAAGATGGAGGGCAGAGAAGCTCTGTAGCCTGCTCTACATGCCACCTGCCATGTTTCTGGGACCTGTCCCTGCACCACTTGTCAGCTGAGCAAAAAACAACTAATTTGCAGCACCACCAAGTTCCTCCAACAGCCAGTTCACTATTTTCATATTCCTGCAGCAGAGAAATTATTGCCAGCTTCCACTCCACTCCTTTGGAGTGGGAGACCCCAGCAGTGCTACACTGTTGTCTGGCAGTCCACTGCTCTGCCTTCAACTGGCTGCACCACTACAGCTTGTTGCTACCCCTCCAGACACTCCGCTATTGTTGGTCTCCAACTCCTCCAGCCAGGACCATCAAACACTCCATGCACCTCCCACAACATACTTCAGTTCCAACTCTCAATAACAAGCCATGCATTCTCCCCATCACCAACTATTCTGCTCCTGCAAATCATCTAAATTAATTGCAACTATTAATGCCCCTTTATGCTAAACACATCCCTCACTTCTCTTGGACTTAAACATCAATTTACTTTAGCTTCTTTGGAGATTACAAATTGCTGAGAGACCACAATGTGGTCTAATTTGGAAAAGTAGTATTGTGTGCTTCTTCAATGTTCACCCCAATATATCGTTCTTATGACTATAGCTTATCCTGCTCTTTTCTGTAATCATTCTGGCAAACTTATGGCAAAAACAATTCAGCCTTGCAGGTGCAATTGAAATAATTGTCACCACCTTTCTCTGCAGTGTGGTACTTTCACAAGTCTTTAATGCTGTTTTCTCCACAGCAAACTGCTTTGCCAATGTGTTGCTAGGATAAGCAATTTTGCTCCTAGTGTTGCTGTTTTTAAATATCGCTGGTTCCCAGCTTTAGTTGTCTGGTTAACTACATCCCTTTCAGCATTTGTCTTCTTAACAATTTGAACTAGAGATGAAGAGCTGCAGTGTCCTGCCTTTTTCCAGAGGCTATCTCTTCAGGTGAAGATCTCAAACTCCCTGGCAGCAAGCTGCAAATTGTACCTGGAAATCCATGACCTGGTTGCTTCCATCAGGAACCCTGATTGGACCAGTTCAGCTGAAAAGGGCTTCTCCTCTGATATGGAATTACAAAAGTGAGTCACTTCTAAACTGTAAAGACATTAAGAGGGTAGAGAATACAAACTCCATTGATAACAAGGTTTCACAGGTAAGGATCATCTCAGGCCATAACTCAACTTTGGAATGAAATTGCAAAGCTCGAGACAAATTCCAGGCTGTTGGAAGTCTCTTATGTGTCTCTAACTAACCTGGCTAGGTTGACCTATTGATCTGGGCTCACCACAACAACACCCACCTCCATCGCCCACCTGGATAACTAGAAACAGCTACAGACTTTCAGAAATAATCAATATAGAGACAACCCTGAACCAGTTAGATTGGGTATTGGGCTGAGACATTAGATGACTGTGCTCTGGAGCCATTTAAGAGAGCATTTGGTTTTTCTTTTTAAAATTTTGTCGTCTTTGTTTCTTTGTTCTTAATCTAATATTAGCTGCTCGAAGCTACCATTGTGAGTTGGGCAGTTGTGTGAGTGGATGGAGAAATAAATTAAGCTAATAAATAAATGGCACACTATAGGACAGGTGGGTTAGTGTCATGGCTGAGGCCCAGAAATCAGGCAATGACTTTGAAGGTGGAGAAGCTTAACTTGAAGCTGAAGCTGAAATGCTGAACCTCCTTGACCACATTTTAGTGCTAATATTGTACTCAGTAAAATACAGGCAGCCATGAAGAGCTATAGCTGAATTAAACATATGACAACCAGCAAGATAATGTTAATTAATGATAAGAAAGATTCAGCCATTCTGTTGAAAATGAATACTTGGAAAAATGAAGAGATTTATTTTAGTTATTTGATTTGATTTGTATGCTGCCACTTTCCGAAAGGACTCGGGGCGGCTCAAGGATAAAAACATAGAACAATAGATAATTTTAAAAAAGATTAAACCTAACAAGCCAAATCCAACAGTAAAAACCCAATTAAAATCCCACCCTCCCCCACAGGAGGTCAGTCCAGCCCAGCCTGTAAGAACAACCAGCTTTTTAGATCGTGCCGGAAAGAGGAGAGATCAGGGGCCAGCCGGAGCTCAACTGGTAGTTGATTCCATAAGGCGGGAGCTGCTACAGAATAGGCCCTTCCCTGGGGCACTGCCAGCTGACATTGTTGTGCGGACGGCACCCCGAGGAATCCCAGCCTGTGTGCTCTCACAGGGCGATCGGTATTTGATATCGGCAGGAGACCCTCCCACAAGTACCCCGGACCCAAGCCATGAAGGAATCTCACCCGGAGGGCAACCAGCAACCAATGCAGCTCACGCAGGAGGGGTGTAAATATTGGGAAACTCCCATCACAACCCGCGCAGCTGCATTTTGCACCAGCTGGAGCCTCCAGATGGTACACAAGGGCAGTCCTAAATAGAGAGCGTTGCAGTAGTCAAGTTGGGACATGACAAGTGCATGAGTGACCATGTGAAGGGCATCTCGATCCAGGTACGGGTGCAGCTGGCGAACCAGCCGAACCTGGGCAAAGGCCCCCCTGGTCACGGCCCCCACCTGCTCCTCCAAACTGAGCCGTGAATCCAGGAGAACCCCCAGGTTTCGTGCCCTATCCACAGGGGGCAACACCTCTCCCCTCATGACCAAAGATGGAATCTGTTCACTGGAGCAAGATGCCTGTACGCACAGCCACTCAGTCTTGGCCGGATTGAGCTGTAGCTTGTTCCTGCCCATCCAGATCCGTACCGCATCCAGACAATGGGACATCACAGAGAGGGCATCACTGATTCCACATTTGCAAGAAGGCAAAGAATTAAATGAAAGCAAATATATCTTTTTACAAAAAAACAAAAAAACAGGCATTTGGAATTATAACTTGTATATGGATTTTTCCAAAGAGGTGTTAGAACAAGAATTTTGATGGTTTTTATTGTATTGTATAAAAAATGAATGCACGTAAACTGGAATAACATTTTTATCAGTAATGCCACTTTTCTAATGCAAGGTGCAATATACACATGCACATATGTGTGTATATCCTTATGGAAATGAGGAAAAGAAAATGGCAACTTTGGGGTCAAATTGAAAAGCAATGTCAAAAATACAGACAGTGCATTAGACTATATAAAATAATTACAATACATATTTACTACAGTATCAATAAACAACCTGAAGTACATCAGTTGATCAATTTCTGTTGTATGAGAAAACCCTGTTAACTCTGTCAAAGCCACCAGTGTTGGAACTGAGCTGCTTGATATTTCATCAGTTTCACAGTTTATTTATTACATTTATACAGCTGTCCTTCTCACGTGTATATGACCCCGGGCAGCTTACACCATTAAAGCAAAACGATCCAATTTGACCATTTCTTCTTCTGTATTTCCTCCTTTACTGCTTCAGATGTCACGGGATTAAACAGTTAAAAGAATTAAAACCTACAGCATATTAACAAAAGACAGGGAAGAATGCAATCAAGCTTATAGCAACCATTTAATGGGCTCCATGTTTCTATTGGGATCCCAAGGCCTGGTAACCAAATCAAGTTCCTGGTTTGGGGATTGGACAAGGTCCCTTCCAACTCTATTATTCTAAGCTTTGAAGGCCTTCCAGGAAGCCAACAGGGTTGGAGCCAATCTCATCATGGGCAAAGGGTGAGTGGCACCACAGAAAAGTCTCTCTTCCTGGGGATCACCCATCAAAGCTGACGGGACCTCAATATAACCCTTCTGCTGGACCTGATGGGGTGGGTGGATGTAATAGGAATGAGGTGGTCCTTCAGATGACTCTTTCTCTTTAAGGTGGTATTTCTCTTTAAGAAAAGTAGATCCTGGTGACGTTAATGCAATCAAACTCCTTGACATTTAGGGGTAGAAGTGTGGGGAGGTTTATATGAATAAAATTATAGATTTTTTAAAATGCATTTTTATTGGATTAAATAAGAAGGAAGAATAATGCTAAAACATATCCCACATTTTGATTGCTTTACTTTTCTATATGATATCCATCAGTCTTCCCTACAAAATATTATCAGTGTTTATGAGAAGAAAGAAATATATACCAAAATCTATGAATCATAGATCGTTTCATTCGGGATGAGTCTTCATTTCTCAAGGATGAAACTTCACAGCTGTAGAGAGAGAGAAAGAAAGAAAGCAAAATAATCCTACTGATTGAAAACAAACAAAAATGTGTCTCATAGAAAATGGTTGAATAAAGGCTGGGTAAGAAATGCATACATAACAATCTCTCTATGCAAATAAGGTGAGGGAGAGAAAGAGACAGACAGATGGGCAACTAATGTAGAGCTTGCCTGCATGTGCTTTGTAGGTAGAAAAAAAAGATAATGTCAAAGAATCAGGCCGCTCTAATCTAACTTTTTAAAAAAGGGTACCTTTTTGGATTTATGCTAATCTTCAGTGCTCATGAAAATCCACAGGGTGGGTGGGTAGGTGGGAGTAAAACATTTCTTCTTTTTGGGTGCTTGTTACAAAGAAAACAACAGGACACACAGGAAAATCATGTAACTGTGACTCCACGGTTAATGCACTAGCATAGCAAAAAGCTGAGTAACCTATCCAGTTGGGAACTGATTGACCTCACATTAATGGGTCAATTGTTTAGATGCCTTCAGCTACATCATCTTGGTCAGACGGAACATAAAATAATGGAATAAATTAGGCATGTGTATGTGTGTTTATTTCTTCTAATATAAGAATTGGTTTGGTTCAGTGGTGGGATTCAAATTTTTTTACTACCGGTTCTGTGGGTGTGGCTTGATGGGTGTGGCATGGCTTGGTGGGCGTAGCTTGGTAGGCATGGCAGGGGAAGGACACTGCAAAATCCCATTCCCTCCCTACCCCACTAACCTGCTTCCCAGCTCCATTCTCCTGTGCAGAGCAACAAAAGAAAACCCAGACAATCAGCTGGGACTCAGGAGGCAGAGAATAGATGGGGGCGGGGTCAGTCAGAGGTGGTATTTGCTGGTTCTCCAAACTACTCAAAATTTCCGCTACTGGTTCTCCAGAACTGGTCAGAACCTGCTGAATACCACCTCTGGTTTGGTTGGTTTGGGTTTATAGGAAATTACAATCTACTTAACATAGCAAGTATAGCAAGTCAACTGATAGAGAACATTAAGGAGGAGAAAATCATCAATCATATTAAAGAACAAAAAAAAACCTTCTCACACAGAAGAACTTACACAGCTTCTGCCAGGCATAATATCTCACTTGGGTCTAGTGTGGAATTTACTGTCATAGGATGTGGAAATCACCATCAGTTTAGATCAGGGGTGTCAAACTCACATCATCACGGCGGCGTCATGTCATGTATCAGGACTTTTTCCCCCTTCGCTAAACCGGGCGTGGGCATGGCCAGAGTATGATGCATCTGGTCTGCAGGCTGGGAGTTTGACATCTCTAGTTTAGATAAAGGTGAGCTAGACAAATCTGTGATGTAAAGGGTTTTTGATATCTATTAGTATTAATGGCCACCTATTATTTCTATATTAAAATTGTTATTTTAACCTTTTAGTCGTGTTCGACTCCTGGTGCTTTATAGACAAATGCTCTGTCAAGTACAGCTTCTTTCAATTGTTGGATGTTCAACTTTGTAATTAAAGTTAGAATACTGTAAATATTCCATGCTAGTAACAGTGGAAGAAGAGCACAATCTTTCTGACCCTAGTTATTTCCTAAAAGCAGCTAATTAAACTGTTCATTCTGGAATGCTGAACTCAATAGACCATTGACAGGACCTGGAAGACTTTTTCGTAGGTTTTCAAGAGAAACCTTCTGACATCGCATTTATAATTTTGAAATCGTATCTTATACTGGACTCCAAAAGATGCTGGATTGTGGTTTAGAAAAACACAAGTTTTTAATTTGGAGTCAAAATCTTGGACCCTGCCCTTTATTAAAAACTATGGATGAAATCCATATTGTTTATAAATTTGCATTTTACTTGCCAGTGGGGAAAAACAATTCCTCTAGCCATCTGAGCACTAAATGAATGTTACTCTTTTCCAGGGAGAGCAGAAGGAGTAAGAGGCGATGAGATGTGTGACTGTTTTAATTGGCATCTGTAGGACACAAGATTCTGCATTGTCAAGGACATTTTGTAATTCTGCATATGGTGTTGAATCAGCTCAATCTATTCAAGTGTAGAAAGTTTAATTAGTTTGATTCCTCAGTTCTGAGAACATCCAGCACTGTCAGACAATACACCAACATTTGTACAAGTGACAGTAGTTGTGATGCAATTTTTCTTTCACATTATGCCACCACCTTTTTGTGTTTTTCCACTCTGCTAAACAAATAATTCTCTCAACACTGTCCAACTATTACAAAGTCTGCACTACTATTACTGTTAATCTTCTCATCACTCCTTATCACCCATCCCCTCCCACTTGTGACTGTATGACTGTAAGTGTGTCGCTTGTATCCTTACGATCTATATTGACTGTTTCCTAGTATGATTTGATTGCTTATTGTACCCTATGACTATTATTAACCTTATGATTCTTGCCTCTTGACGAATGTATCTTTTCTTTTATGTACACTGAGAGCATTTGCACCAAGACAAATTCCTTGTGTGTCCAACCACACTTGGCCAATAAAGAATTCTATTCTTCTATTCTATTTGTTCCTTGTGAAATGGTAATGTAGCATCCACAGCTTTTTTTCTCATTATGATTTGCTGCTAAGAAAGTCAATATCTTATAAGGACAATTCCAGTTCATTACCTCAGCTACAAATTCAGCAGAGCAAATGTCTGATCCCGTATTAGGACACCTGTGTTAAGATCAAAGAGGAGAAGTCAAGTATGTTAAGGAAGTTCCTTGTTCTAACAGACAACCTGTCTCTCTGAGCTTTTGGTCCTCAGGGTTGGGGAGGGAGAAAAGAATATGGAAAGAAGTAGAGGTAGTCTTTGCTCAATGACAGTAATTGGGACCAATGACAAACATTGTTAATTAAGAGCCATGTTGGCGCAATGGTTAGAATGCAGTACCACAGGCTACTTCTGCTGCCTGCCTGCTGGCTGCAATTTGGCAGATTGAATCAACAAGTCCTCACTCCAGTCCGCTGTTTAAGCCGGAAAAGCTGCTGATTGGCTGAACCATTTGACAGCTCCGTATAAAAGGAGCTGTCAAACAGAATCAGCTGTCTTTCTCTCTCTCAACTGTTGTTGTGAGCTCGTGGCCAGCCACGGCTGAGATACAAATTAACAATAAAGCCTGTTAACCTTTATTGCTGCCTCTGCCTCTTCTTTCAGCGCGCCAAACACAAAACTGGCAACAAAGGTAGGATCGCTGATCAACTGAGGCAATCCTGAGGCAAAGAGAGAGAGCACCACATGGCTCAAGTCACTACAAAAAGAGCTGTCACTAGAGCTGTCACTTACAAGCGGTGAAATGATGGCACCGCCGAACTTCCCGCCTTTTAAACTGACCACTGAGACATGGACATCATATATCAACAGGTTTGAATGCCTCATGGATGCCGCGAACCTATCAGACATTCCTCCAAACAGGAAAAAGGCTTATTTCCTAAGTTTCTGCGGGGTCACCAGTTTCGATACTGCCACTGCCTTGCTGGCTCCTCAGACGGTCAAGGCTGTCACCTGGGAAGAACTACAGGAGGTGCTCGGTAACCACTATGCCCCAAAGCCATCACACATTGCCCGCTGCCATGCCTTCAGGTGAAAAAACCAAGCAGAGGGTGAATCCAGGGGTGAATACATGGCGGCTCTATGATCGGCCGCCCTCCAATATGAGTTCCGAGATCATCTAGATGATATGCTGCTAGACCAACTTGTTTGCGGGGTGAGAGACCTTTGACTACAATGACGACTGCTGGCAAAAGCTGACCTCAACTTGAAGCAAGCTATCGAAGAGGCTCAAGCCACCGAACTGTCAAATGTATCCACAGCCGAAATACAGAAAGCAAGCAACCTTCCATTACAAGGACACCTTCAAAGATGAAGACTTCGAAGAGGAAGAAGAAATTAATTGCCTCGGAACATCTCAGCCCACGCAGAGAAGAAGTCTTCCCCTCGACAGAAGACAACTGACACAACAGCTGATTTGCCTCAGCTGTGGGGGAAACCATCTGAGAGCCACATGCCATTTCAGAAATGCAGTCTGCCTTAAGTGCCAGAAGAAAGGCCACCTAGCCAGAATCTGTCAGGCACCAAGAAACACAAGCCTGCCACCTCAACATCTGAACCAGCCAAAAAATTTCAAATCCAAAGAGGAATGCTATGCCATCAACAAAGCATTACCAAGAGCTGAGTCACTGCCTTATTCTTTTAATGTTAATAAAATTAATGTTGATCTTCTCCT
The DNA here is from genome assembly GCA_009733165.1 of Naja naja. NCBI lineage: Eukaryota > Metazoa > Chordata > Lepidosauria > Squamata > Elapidae > Naja > Naja naja. The sequence continues at coordinate 131,288,548 of CM019148.1, read as the reverse complement.
AGAAGGCAGCCCCTGTCAGATGGAGGTTGACACTGGATCATCTCTATCCCTCATCTCCTGGAAGACACTGAAGAATCTGCCACCAGACTTCAAAAGGAAACAACTGAGCCCATGCAGTCTGACTCTGAGGGACTACCAGGGACAACCCATTCCAGTCCTTGGAACAGGCAAGTTCCATATTCAATATAACGATTTTCAGGGTCACCTGCCATTAGTTATCGTAACAGGGAGCCTGCCCAGTTTACTAGGTTTGGACTGGTTCCACACACTGGGTCTACAAGTGACTGGAATAAACGCAGTCACCTACAACAACCTACAGCAACTTCTTAATGACTATGCAGAAGTTTTTAATGACAAATTGGGCTGTTACACAGGCACTCCTATTTCCCTTAACCTGGACCCGAATATAGCTCCTATACGCCTCAAACCACGCAGAGTGCCACTGGCATTGCGTTCCAAAGTGGATGCCCAACTTGACAAATTGATTTCTCAAGGGGTTTTGGAGGCAATTGACTTTGCTAAATGGGAAACCCCCATTGTAATATCCCTAAAATGTGATGGCTCCATAAGAATTTGTTCTGACTACAAGTCCACGATAAACAGGGCACTCCAACCAAACACTTATCCTGTGCCTATCATACAGCACCTGCTCCATTCCCTGGGTAAAAGCTCCATTTTTACCAAGCTGGACATGACTCAAGCATACCAGCAGTTCCCAGTAGACAATGAGACAGCAGAGGCCCAAATTATCATTACTCATAGGGGCGCTTTCAATGTAAGCGTTTACAATTTGGTGTCAGCGTTGCCCCTGGCATATTCCAATCAATTATGGAACATTTACTATACAACATCAAAGGTGTCATCCCGTACTTCAGTGACATCCTTATTGCTGCTGACAGCCCACAAGAACATTTAGCAAGGCTGCAAAAGGTTCTCCAGTGTTTTCAGAATGCTGGACTAAAATTAAACAGAAAGAAATGCATCTTCGCAGTTTCCCAGATAGACTTCCTAGGTTATCACATTGATTGCAAGGGAATTCACCCTGTGGAGTCCAAAGTGTGTGCTATTCAGGATGCCCCGGTTCCTCAGAACAAAACTGACTTGCAAGTCTTTTTGGGACTACTTAACTTCTACAGCTCTATCCTGCCCCACAAGGCCACTGTAGCAGAATCTTTGCCCAGGCTGTTAGAGTCTAAAACTTCTTGGAAGTGGGGAGCCATTGAACAGGCCTCTTTCACTGCAGTAAAAGCCCTGCTTACTTCATCCAAGGTACTAATACAGTTCAGTGATGCTTTTCCCCTTGTTTTAGTTTGCGATGCCTCCCCTTATAGGATTGGGGCAGTCCTAGGCCATAGATTGCCAAATGGCCAGGAAGCCCCTATCGTCTACTTTTCCAGAACGCTTTCCAACTACATCCAAACTACACAACTACAGCCAAATTGACAAAGAGGCATTGGCTGCAGTGACCTCAGTCAAAAGGTTTCATGAATACCTCTATGGAGACCAGTTTGAGCTCATCACTGACCATCAACCTTTGCTAGGCATCCTGGCAGGTGACAAGCCCAGCCCACAAATCCTTTCTCCAAGGATGACGCGATGGACCCTTTTCTTGGCAGCATACAGCTACAAGTTGACTTACAGGCCTGGCAAAGATGTAGCACATGCTGATGCCTTAAGCAGATGCCCATTGCCCATTTTGGTCACTGACCCTGCCCCTTCAGCCTCCGTGTTCCTGCTGGAAGATCTTCAATTGCCTCTCACAGCTGATGACATCACCTACGCTTCCACCAGAGATGTACAGCTATCCCAAGTGATGGACTGGGTGCAGAGAGGGTGGCCAAGAGATACCCTTACAGTGGATTTCTGCCCCTTCAAGGCACACCAGACAGAGCTGAGTTTGCTTAAGGGGTGTTTATTGTGGGGATAATTATAATTATTCCACACTAGCTAAGGCCATGTGTCATTGAAGTACTCCATGAGGGTCACCCAGGAATCAACAGAATGAAGGCTGTGGCCAGGAGCTATGTGTGGTGGCCAGGACTGGATGAGACTGTTACTAATAAAGTTCAAAGTTGCTCTATCTGCCAAATGTCCAGACTGGCTCCACCAGCTCCCACTCCTGGGGAATGGGAAGATACCAAAACACCTTGGTCTAGGGTGCATGTGGATTTAGCAGGCCCCATGCAAGGAAAAAACTTTTTAGTCCTGGTTGATTCCTTTTCCAAGTCGGTAGAGCTGGTTCTCCTCAAATCAACCACTTCAGAAGCTGTTAGCAAGGCCTTGGACAACATTTTCGCATCCCATGGGTTCCCAGACACCCTGGTTTCAGATAATGGACCTCAATTCACCTCCTCTCCCTTTGAACTCTTCCTGGCCCAAAGGGGTATTAGACATGCCCCTTTTCACCCAGCTTCTACAGGTCTGGCAGAGAGGGCTGTAAGATCAGCCAAAGAAGCCCTGGGGAGAATGGAGGAAGGGGACTGGTCTACCAGGGTAGCCTGGTACCTACTAACCCAGCATACCACCCCAAGTGCTGCCACCAACCTCACCCCAGCTGAACTATTAATGGGAAGAAGACTTCGCATAACCCTCGACAGGCTGCACCCTACTTATGCTCCCAGGGCACCCCTCGACTCATCCAGCAGGACAAGGAACTTTAGGCCAGGGGACCCGGTCTACTCCTGCAATTACGCAGGAAATCCTCTATGGTTGCATGGGTGGGTGGAACAAAAAACAGACCCCAAATCATATAAGGTAAGGTTGGCGGATGGAAGACTATGGCACCAACACATGGACCAGCTAAGGAGCCATTAGAGTGCCCCTACAGGTCCAGTCCAGAGGGAGGCCGACACCACAGACACTGAGTGGGACAACACTGAAGGTCCTCGAAGGCCGACTCCCGACCAGCGGTCTCTCGCGGAAGCCTTACCTAGAGAAGCCGCAACATTGATGACCAGAGCCCACTCGCCACTGTCCAAAGAGGTCCCAGCAACACCCAGGGTTCTGCTGAAGCCAGCCGGGTTCGCCGGAGAAGGAGAGATGACACCACCCCAGAAGGAAAGCGCCACTCCAGCAACAGGTCCTTCCCCATTGCTGATGGCTGCAAAACTAAGGCGATCTGAGTGAGTGAAGCGTCGCCCCACCTATCTAGACGTCTATGATTGCGCAGTTCCAGGGGGAAGGAGTGTTGTGATCAACAAGTCCTCACTCTGGTCCTCTGTTTAAGTGGGAGCCGGAGAAGCTGCTGATTGGCTGAACCATTTGACAGCTCCTTATAAAAGGAGCTGTCAAACGGAATCAGCTGTCTCTCTCTCTCTCAGCTGCTGCCGCGAGCTAGCAGCTAGCTGCGGCTGAGATACAAATCAACAATAAAGCCTGTTAAGCTTTATTGCTGCCTCCACCTCTTCTTTCAGCACGCCAAACACAACAGAATCCCACCAGGCTCAAGGTTGACTGAGCCTTCCATCCTTCCGAGGTGGGTAAAATGAGGAGCCAGATTGTTGGGGGCAATAGGCTGACTCTGTAAACCACTTAGAGCGGGCTGTAAAGCACTGTGAAGCGGTATATAAGAGCTACTGCTATTGTTAAGTGACACTCTTATAAAATACAATGTCATGTGAGCATGTTAACTTTACAGCAGCTGTTCTAGTCAATCCTGTTTAGTCATTAAGCATAATGTCATGTGATCACTATTAATGATCACCTGCCAATGTCCTCATTGACTTTGCTTTTCAGAAGCTAATGATGGAGGTCACATATTACCACAAGTTGCTGCTGCTGTTGTAAGGGTAAGCCAGTGGCCAAACACCCAAACCACAATCATGTAACTGCAGGGAGCCTTCTATGACTGCAGCTACAAGGCCATTCATAAGTCTCCTTATTCAGCATCATCATAACTTCAAATGGTTACTGAATGAATGATCATTAAGTGAGGACTCTGAGTTCTATTCTTCTTGCAAAAGGCAAGCTGAAAGAAAGAGAATTTAGCAGAATCAGTCTTTCAGTCAAGGGCCAGGAGAGCAGAGTAGAGACAAAAAAAGAGGGGAAACAAAGATGGATTAGTTTGTTCTCTTTACTCTTGCTCTCTTAATAATCAATAGGATAACAGTGGAAAAAGTTGATGCATCTAGAGTTGCATCTCTAGATGTAGACTCCCGATTTGAGTGGGTGGATTATGGTGCTGGGAAATCAGAGTCCTTCATATGTAATCTCAGGGCTTCAACTTCTCTTCTTTCCCATGTTTTCCCATTTATCCCTCCCCCCCAAAGTTATTTATTGTGATTGTGAAAAAAAAATCAACATGCATATAGTTAGAACAGATTCCCACAGAATTCCAAAATGCCCAAATTTCCAAAGCATTAAGGGTTCCTTGATAAATCCTTCTATCATAATATTTGGATGCCTGTATTTTGCCACACTGAAAATACTTCCTATTATGGTTTCATATTGCATGTTAAGGAATATTTCTATATTTGCACAGCAGTGACAGAAGCTGCTATTGAGAATTCTGTTTTATCAAGAGGATTTATGAAGTCAGCTCAGGAAGATTTACGTAAAATGTAAAGCTAGTTTATATTATTATGTAAAAGTAAAATGTTGATGTTTGCTGTTGGAGGTGACGAAGTAGCATACAGGGAAGTTATCCACATGGTGCTCAGAAAACAGCTTGCACCTAAACATCAGCAAGGCCAAGGAGATGGTGCTAGACTTCCGGAAGAAGAGAGAGGAACCTGCCCCACTTTACCTCACAATAAACTATTTTTTTTAAAAAAGGAACATTTATGTAAATCAATTTTCCTTACGGGGCTCTGATTTAACCATTATATACAAGATTTACTGTTACTTCTCATATCAGTGTTATCATAGATGTATAGGATTCATGTGATATTATTTACTTACAAAAACGAGGGTCAATCTGCATGAAGTTTCTCCACCTTTGTACTTTTATACAGGAAAATAGTATTTCTACTCAAAATCCAAAAGATAAAAAGTAGGTAAAGGCAAGCTTCTGCGATGGTGTAAAAGAATGTAAAAACAGAACTGCAACGAAGGTGTTTAAGACACCTCTGTACATGCTCACAATCACTGCGGTGTTCAGGAGAGAAAAGGGGGAAAGTGATGAAAATGAAAAAAAAACTACCACTTAGATGTTAAGGGGCAAAGCTTTTTAGAACATCCATATTGGAAATGTATGTTTATGTTCATTTTCTACTAAAATGGAAGTGGGGGGAGGGGAACAGACAAAATGAACTAAAATATGCATTGGTGACTAAAGAAAGGTATCGTTGTATAGATCCCTTGTGAAATTGACATAATGAAATGTGCACATTTGCACACTGAAAGATGTAACTGCGAACAGTCGATTATGTGTGTAACAAGAGACAAAACAACGATAATTCCTTAACACCGGCATTGGCAACTTGACACCTGCTAAGGCCAGGGTGTTTATAAGACCAATGTAAAATAAACTTTAAAAACTAAATATTCTTTTAAAAGGATTGACAATTTTATATTTATCTAAAAACTCGTGAGAGTTTAGGTTAGAACGTTGTATTTGCATAAGATCTTTTATCTTATAGTGCTTAAATTTCAGAGGCTTTTGTCATTTTATGGTTTTTTTAAAAATGTTTCGATATAGCTTTTGATCAACCATTTTCACTGAGCTGTTCCCCCATTGGAGCTCCAAGCTAACTGGCAGAGCCAGGTCTTTAGGCAGTGGTGGTATTCAATTTTTTTTACTACCGGTTCTGTGGGCATGGCTTCGTGGGCATGGTTTGGCTTGGTGGGCATGGCAGGGGAAGGATACTGTAAAATGCCCATTTCCACCCCACTCCAGGGGAAGGATACTGTAAAATCCTCATCCCCTCCCCACCCTACTAATCTGCTTTCCAGCTCCATTCTCCTGTGCAGGGCAACAAAAGAAGACCCAGCCAATCAGTTGGGACTCAGGAAGCAGTGAATAGATGGGGGCGGGGCCAACCAGAGGTGGTATTTACCATTCTTTGAACTACTCAAAATTTCTGCTACTGGTTCTCCAGAACCTGTCAGATCTGGCTGAATACCACCTCTGTCTTTAGGCTCTTAGGAAAAAACAGGAGGCTTGGGGCCAACAACCTCACATTGGGGGAGGCAAGATGTTCCAGAGGGCAGGTGCAATAGCAGAGAAGCCCCTCCTCCTGGACCCTGTGAGCTAGAATAATTGGGCCAATGGGGCCCAAAGCTGCCTCCTCTGCAGGTAAGGGTGTAGGTGGGCCAATCCCAGTGGGGGGAGATGGTCCCTCAAGTAGCCTAGACCCATGCAGCCAAACTGGCAGCCAATGCAGTTTGCATTGGACCCAAGAACTGCCCACGCTGCGGCCACCACGCCAATCTCCTGAGTATGTCTATACATGTATGTGTATGCATGTAACTGTTACCTTTGCACAACTTCTGTGGCAGACATTTACAACAATATAAAAGGAATTATGAGAATGGCATCTGGAAAAGACCTCAGTTCATTGTCAGCATTACCTCCACTCAAAAAGATGAATCATTTTGTCACACTAATGATATCCTTAACCATATTTTTTGCAAAATAAATAGTGAAGCCGGCCTTATTATGTCTGAATAAATATGATTAGGTTCAGATTGCAGTAGAATAAAGGAGTATACTAGTTGAAGAATGGGCCACAGCAGTCTAGGGAAGAAGATCAGAAATATTCCTTTGTTCTGTAGATCAATAACCTTATGCTTTATACTCAAAAATATATTTCTCAGCAACTGCCAGTGGATTTTTGAAATGCAAGCCAATGAATAATAATTTATCAATTTATAGGGAAATCTGCTAGTTGGCCAATTCAACCAGATCCTCCTTAAGAAAGGAATTTGTCCCTGCAAAATCAGAACAATTCAGTTGTTTGTTCTTTTGTACTACAATTTATGTAAGACGTCCAGATTAAGACTGATTCTATCTGTCAACTAAGATATATTTCTGGAAGGCCCACTGAAACTTTGTTATCTTTATAAAGATATGCCAATAGCTTACCTTAGTGGGAAAGTAAATTCTTTTTATTCTTCCTAGCAGGACCTAGGAAGATTTCCCTCTTGGCTCTTTGGTGTCTCCAAATTCTTATTATGTATTAATTTCTTACATTAGCTTTTATGGTTTAGGTTACATTTGCTTCTATTGTACTGGGACCAGGATAAAATTTTCATTTAGTCTTCATAAAATTGAAGTTTGAATTTAATTGCAAATCTAGAATTAAATGCTTTATAAAAAGGCATTAGGCTGAGGTAGTTTGGGGCAATTTCTGCTCAGTAATATGGAAAAATGTCTCCTCTTAATGGATGATAATTTTAGGTAAATGTACAGTCTGGCCAATAAAGGGAGACTGGCAAAGTGTATATTTTTAATTTCAATTCCAAATATACTTATACCTTAATTTATTCATGATTCCAAGTCTGCCACAATAAAAGTAATTTATGTAATACAATCTTCAGTCAGAAAAGCAAGTTGTTTTTCTAATATTGGGTGATGATTTTTCCCCTGATTTTTTAAAATGATAGACAGTTTGCTCTTTGTGATTGGAGTGTAGTGTATATGTTTTATTTAGTTATTGAGTAATGAGTCTCCAACCATGTAGTAAAAGAGGAAACCAGAAGAATATTGTGATAGCATCACAATGGCAAGTTACATATTTGACACAGTTTCCACTGTTTACACTCAAAACACATTGTGGCTCTGTCACAGGTTGACTTAGGCCAAGGCTATTTTTAAAAATGCCTATTAAGCTTAATTGATTTAAGAGAATAAGAGCAAGGGAACATTAACTTTGCTTTGAACTAAGTATTTCACAGCAGCTACTTATTCAGATATTTTGAGACAAAACATAATTTGATGCCACTCTAATAAGAAAAATAAACCTTCACCCCCACCCCCACACTATCCACATTCATATGCTAAGGTAGTGATTTTTTTTTAAAAGCATTTTCAAAATAATTGTTTTTCAAGATGCTATAATTTATAAGCTTCTTTCCCTCTATAGATGGATAGATGGATAGATAGATAGATAGATAGATAGATAGATAGATAGATAGATAGATAAAATCTATGTATCTATCATCAATCATCTTTATCCTTCTAATTTCTGGAATTGTCTACAATTTCTATTGTTCAGTCTGCATTTCAGAAATGCATTAATAATCCTAGTTTTCAGAGGAGCACTTGATGCTCATCTTCTTTATAAGAACTAGCTTTTTCAGGCTATGTTTACTTTGCTCTCTCTCTCTCTGACCTGATTTAATTGCATAAAAGATCACCCCCTCCAAATGTTCTTTACAGATGCTTGGGAATTTGCCTGGTAATGCATTTTACTCTTTAATGTTTTATTCCATCATTCTCAGTGGTGAGATTCAAATTCTTTTACTACCGGTTCTGTGGGCATGGCTTGGTGTGTGTGGCAGCGAAAGGATACTGTAAAATCTCCAGTCAGAGGTGGTATTTGCCAGTTCTCTGAACTACTCAAAATTTCCGCTATCGGTTCTCCAGAACTGGTCAGAACCTGCTGAATACCACCTCTGATCATTCCAGTACTCAGCAATTAAAAAAGGGGGGAATTCAAATACAGCAACACTCCTCCTAATGCTTTATATTAATATAACATTGCATTGTATTTGTATAAAGGTTTTGGAATATTTGTATAAAGGTTTTGCTCCAGTTCCTAACAATGTGGTGGTATCATGTCTGAGCACTTAGAATAAGAGTCTGGAAGTCTCCAACTTCACCTCCATTGATGGTACCAAACATAAATAATTGCAAGAATTTTATTAGTATTTTCCTTCTTATACAGATTTTTTTAAATTAAAATTAAAGTTTGGTGGATTATATTACAGAAATAAGTTAATCTTTCAGTGTATATCAACAGTTACTTTTAAAAGCTGAGCTGTACATTAGCTTAGCTGATAAACTGAATACCCTTCACGTATAGTTAACAGGAAGTATTTTAAAAAATACAAGAAATACTCTGCTAAATCAGCCAAGTTCTTTTTCTTATATGCCTGTCATAACCTTTCTTCCTCTTTCATCTCCGCACACTTTTTAGTTGGTATTTGAGATAGGTCATCACAGTTGTGCACAATATTCCAAATACACTTGCATCATATTTATATAAATGTATTGGAATACAGGTGAAACTCGAAAAATTAGAATATTGTGCAAAAGTTCATTTATTTCAGTAATGCAACTTAAAAGGTGAAACTAATATATGAGATAGACTCATTACATGCAGAGCAAGATAGTTCAAGCCATGATTTATCATAATTGTGATGATTATGGCTTACAGCTCATGAAAACCCCAAATCCACAATCTCAGAAAATTAGAATATTACATGCAATCAATAAAACAAGGATTGTACATAGAACAATATCGGACCTCTGAAAAGTATAAGCATGCATATGTACTCAGTACTTGGTTTGGGCCCCTTTTGCAGCAATTACTGCCTCAATGCGGCGTGGCATGGAAGCTATCAGCCTGTGGCACTGCTGAGGTGTTATGGAAGCCCAGGATGCTTCAATAGCGGCCTTCAGCTCTTCTGCATTGTTCGGTCTCATGTCTCTCATCTTTCTCTTGGCAATGCCCCATAGATTGTCTATGGGGTTCAGGTCAAGCAAGTTTGCTGACCAATCAAGCACAGTAATCCCACGGTCATTGAACCAGATTTTGGTGCTTTTGGCAGTGTGGGCAGGTGCCAAGTTCTGCTGGAAAATGAAGTCAGCATCCCCATAAAGCTCGTCAGTGGAAGGAAGCATGAAGTGCTCCAAAATCTCCTGGTAGATGGCTGTGTTGACCCTGGACTTAATGAAGCACAGTGGACCAACACCAGCAGATGACATGGCTCCCCAAATCAACACAAACTGTGGAAACTGTTAAGTTTGCATAGAGAGATGAGACGCGGAGTGCTTCAGCTCTTATTTATTGTGACTTCAGCTCAGAACAAACCCGAATGGCTCAGCCGTGGCAGCTATTTATAGCTGGCTGCCGCGGCTGCCAGCCAATCAGAGTGCAGGGTTTTCCCGCACTTTTACAACCAATGATTTCAAACACTTTACAACAACAACCAATCATTTCAAACTCTGCATACATAACACCCCTTCCCACTAGGTTTGGTCCATACTCAAACCCCATCTATCTAACATACTCTTGTAAATAGGTGGGTCTCTTATGGGTATGTTGAGACCTGTGTGGTTCAGATGTTTTGGGAATCTCACCTTGTGAGGAAGGAAATGTATCTGCCAACATTTCCTTATTAGGATTTCTTGTACTGGTAGAACCTGTTTGGTTACTACAACCTGGTCTCTCCTCCCAATCTATTTCCAACCCAGTGTTATCCTCTAAGTCTGGTAATGATGTGCAATCCTCCATTTGTAAAAATGGTTGTTGGGACTGTGACAGGGTTTGGGATGGTTCCTGTCGTGTTAGCTCGTTACACATGGGGTTGATTCTTACTTGCTCATTACCTCCATTATCTCCCCTTCCCCCTAGAAAAGGCTGTGGAGATGAAGTCCAGAGAGGAGCAAGGCGATGCCCCAGAGGCAGTCTGGACCGTAACTGGTCTATATGCCTACTCCATAAGGCACCATCCTCAGTTTGAACCCTGTAAGACCTGGGGCCTGTAACCTGGGTTATCTCTGCAGGAATCCACAATGGTTCACCACAAGGTTTTAGCATAAACAAAATCACCCACAGAGAATTGGTGAGTTTTGCTAGTGGAATCTAATGGTGCATTGGGTGTAAGTGGGGTGAAGGCGTCCAGGGTAGACCTGAGTTTTCTACCCATCAAAAGCTTGGCTGGAGTTAAATTAGTGGATGGGTTAGAGTGATGTGTTGGATACTGAGTAGTTTTTCAACTTTCTCAGTGATGTCCCCTGGACCCAATTGTTGGAGGTAAAGTTTCAGCCGGCCGTTAGTTAGTAAATACCCTGCTGTGCTAGATATGATTCAAAAGGTTAGCAGTAAATTGAGGACCATTGTCAGAAACAAGCACATCAGGTAGGCCGTGCATTACAAAAAGTCTGATAACAGCCTCAGCTGTGGTGGATGACATGGGAATAACCTCTAACCATCCGGGTATGCATCTACCACAATGAGAAAGGTGTGGCCTCTGGTAGGGCCAGCAAAATCAATATGAATCCTGGACCAGGGGCCCCTAGGACATTCCCATTCCTGTATGGGGGCGATAGGTGGGGCAGGCCATGTTTCCTGACAATTTGGACAGGATGCAACCCAGTTTTCAACCATTTTGTCTATACCTGGCCACCATACATAACTTCTGGCCAATCCCTTCATTCTGACAATACCCGGGTGACCCTCATGTAACATTTCCAAGACCTCTATTTGAAGTTTTGCAGGAATAACCACTCTGTTACCCCACAGAATACATCCCCCAAAACAGATAATTCAGTTTGTCTAGATTTGAAAGGTTGGGAACCCTGAGGTAGATCTTGTAGTGGCCAACCTTTTTTAACCCAGTCCAGAACAGGAGCCAATAAAATATCCTTGACAGTTTCTCTAGCAATTGTAGCAGCATGGACTGGAAGCTTGGCAACAGTCTCTAGAAAAATGTGTAAGTTGCAGGAGCAGGGTCCTCAGTGTGCAAAGGAAGTGGGCAGCGACTCAAGGCATCTGCATGCCCAATGTCTTTTCCAGGTCTATGGATGAGTTTATATGAATAAGCAGCAAGAAATTCAGTCCATCTCAGCATTCTTGGTGACAGGATGGTTGGCGTTGGTCTGTCTCCTGCCACAATGCCCAACAGCAGTTTGTGATCTGTGACAATGGTGAATCTTCTCCCATAGGTGAATCTTCTCCCATAGACATATTCACGGAACTTCTTGACTGCTGCTACGAGTGCCAAAGCTTCTTTGTCCAATTGACTGTAGTTCCTCCTAGCTTTAGTCAAAGTGCGAGAGTAAAAGCAATGGGAGCTTCCTTCCACTGGGAAGCAAGTGTCTCAGCACCCCCCCACACTCCAAAAGGGGATGCATCACAAGTTAGTATTACAGGTAAATTCTCAGAAAACTGTATCAGTACACAATCAGAAGTTATTAGTCTCTTGATATTGATAAATGCAGACTCTTCCTTTCTGCCCCAAACCCATGCAGATTTTTTATCCAGTAGTCTATGTAAGGGTTCTGCAATGGTTGCTTTCTGAGGTAGAAACATGTGGTAGAAATTAACAAGTCCCAGGAATGCTTGCAAGTCAGTTTTGCATTTTGGTCTGGGGCTTCTTTGATTGCCTGGACTTTGGCTTCTGTGGGGTGGATGCCCTGTTTATCAATCATATATCCCAAGAATTCTACTTTGTCAGTTCTTAGTGCACACTTTTCTTTTTTTTACTTTCAACCCTGCTTTTCTGAACCTGGTCGGGACTTCTCTGAGTTTCTTTTGTAATTGAGTGTCATTTTCAGCAGAAATTAAAACGTCATCAAAATAGGGCACCACCCCAGGTAACCCTTGTAGCATCCTTTCCATAAGGCTTTGAAATATGCCTGGTGCCACACTTACTCCAAATTGTAACCTCTTCCATTTGAATGCACCCCAATGGGTTACAATGGTTTGGGCTTCTGCAGTTAAATCATCTACTCTTGACTGTTGGTATGCTTGGGCCAGGTCCAGTTTGGCAAAAGCGGTGCCCAGAGAATGTAATAAATGATGAACCACTGGAACGGGATATGCGCTCTGTTGAAGCGCATGGTTCAATGTCCCCTTGTAATCCCCGCAGATTCTCACAGAACCATCAGCCTTGACTGGCGTGACTATGGGTGCCTCCCACCTGGAGTGGTCTGTGGGCTCTAGTACCCCTTGGGCTATTAACTTATCTAATTGTTCATCTATTTTTTCCTTCAAGGCAAATGGTACCCTCCTGGGTTTTAACTGGATTGGTTGTACCTTGGGATCTAGGTTAAAAGTGATAGGGGTCCCCAAGTACTTGCCTAATCTGTTGTTTGGCTTGACTTCTCTGTCTTTGTTGTTTGCAACAAACTTCCTTCTGTTGGGTGGAGTTCTGGCTGATTTGCAGACTCTTGCAATGTGCCCTCTTTTTCCACAATGGAGGCAAATGGCTTCCAGAAATTTGCATTCAGTGTGGGGGTGGGTTCCCCCACAACCTATGCAGTGGAAATCGCCTCTTTCTTCCCAGGTCATTTCCTTTCTGCTCCATTCTGAGTCTGTAATGCCTTCTTCTTCTCCACTATATTCTGACTCGGATTCAAGTTCATCAAAATGAGTTGTGGTGGTCTTTTCACCATCAGAATGGCCCGTAGTCTTGTTCATTTTCGTCATGGCTGCTGCTGAGATTTTGGTGGCTTCTGCTGAAGATGCTTCTTCTATGGCTTCTTTCAGCGTAATTTTGGGTTTCATCAGTAATTTGCTCTGCAAGACCTTGTCTTTGAGGCCCAATACAAAATGATCGTGCATGGCCTCCTCTAAACTGCTGAATTTGCACGCCCCCCCAATGCTCCTTAAACTTGCCACGAAGTCATTTACGCTTTCGTCTTCTCCCTGATCGCGGCGATAAAACTTCGTGTCTCCTAATGAGGCACGATACTTGGGGCGTGTAGTGTGCCCTTAAAAGTCTCTCCAGATCAGACCATGCCATTACCTTCACATCTGCTGAGCCAGCCAATGCCTTCGCCATCTTGAAAACTGCAGGACCACAATACATTGAGAAAAACGCTCTCTTCCACTGCTCAGAAATGGCCAGATCGTTTCCTCCAAATACATCTGGAAGCGATCCCATCGACTCCCAGTCTTCATTCTTCAGGTCGAATGGGGCTGGGGGGTGTTCAGTGCAGCCATCTCGCTCCTCTTTGTTCCGTGTTGTCTTCTCTTTGGGGAAATCCCACCTTCGTCGCCAGTGTTAAGTTTGCATAGAGAGCGAGGCGGAGTGCTTCAGCTCTTATTTATTGTGACTTCAGCTCAGAGCAAACCCAAATGGCTCAGCCGTGGCAGCTATTTATAGCCGGCTGCCGTGGCTGCCAGCCAATCAGAGTGCAGGGTTTTCCCACACTTTTACAACCAATGATTTCAAACACTTTACAACAACAACCAATCATTTTAAACTCTGCATAAATAACAGAAACTTCACACTGGACTTCAAGCATCTTGCAGTCTGTGCCTCTCCATTCGTCCTCCAGACTCTGGGTCTTTGGTTTCCAAATAAGATGCAAAAGTTGCTCTCATCAGAAAAGAGGACTTTGGACCACTGAGCAACAGACCAGGTCTGTTTTTCTTTAGCCCAGGTATGACACTTCTGACGACATTTGAAGCCCATGTCCAGGATCCATCTGTGTGTGGTGGCTCTTGATGCACTGACCCCAGCCTCAGTCCACTCCTTGTGAAAGTCCCCAACATTTTTGAATGGCCTTTTCCTGACAATCCTCTCCAGGCTGCGGTCATCCCTGCTGCTTGTGCACCTTTTCTTCCACATTTTCCCTTCCACATAACTTTCTATTAATGTGCTTTGATACAGCACTTTGGGAACATCCAACTTCTTTTGCAATTACCTTTTGAGGCTTTCCCTCCTTATGGAAGGTGTCAATGATGGTTTTCTGCACAACTGTCAGGTCAACAGTCTTTCCCATGATTGTGATTCCTACTGAACCAGACTGAGAGACCATTTAAAGGCTCAGGAACCCTTTGCAGGTGTTATGACTTAGTTAGCTGATTAGAGTGGGACACTTTGAGCCTAGAATATTGCACCTTTTCACAATATTCTAATTTTCTGAGATTGTGGATTTGGGGTTTTCATGAGCTGTAAGCCATAATCATCACAATTATGACAAATCACGGCTTGAACTATCTTGTTTTGCATGTAACGAGTCTATCTCATATATTAGTTTCACCTTTTCAGTTGCATTACTGAAATAAATGAACTTTTGCACAATATTCTAATTTTTCAAGTTTCACCTGTATTTGTATAAAGGTTTTGGAATAAATACCAACTCTTTGGTTTTGCTCCAGCTCCTATCAATGTGTTGGTATCATGTCTGAGCACTTAGAATAAGAGTCTGGAAGTCTCCAACTTCACCTCCATTGATGGTATTTTCTGACACATAGACAGATGTGACTGCTGTACAGTTTTGGTCATTGGAAAAGAATAACACGAGAAAAACACTTATAGTCATCTCCTGGGCTTGTAGTACTAAAGTATGCAACTTAGAAAACCAACCCCTTTTCCCTTTTGTCCAATCTCACAAGAGATAAATAGCATCAAAAGGAATGTAAAAACTCATTTTAAATGTGCATTTAGTCATGTGTAAAACATTCAGTGGCAAAGGAATTAAAAATTTAGAGCTGTTCCAAACACAAGCACCATCTGAGAAGAACCTCCAATAGCAAACTATACTTGAGCCAGGGCATACAGATGTAGATTCTGTGTTGAAGTGAGTGAATGTGGATTGCAACCAGATACTTCTAGTTCTCAGAGGAAGCAAAGAGGAAGGTTGCCTCCATATTCATTAGAAATCCTTTTGTAGACTTAAAATGGCCTTTTGGACTGCTTTTGACAGATACATTTGGAACACGGATTTCAAATTCACAGCCTGCAGGCTGGATGTATCAGGTCCTGGCCATGCCCACAGCCTGTTTAGCAAGGGGGGGAAAGTCACGATACATCACGTGATGCCGCCATGATACCACAAGTTTGACACCCCCGATTTGGAGGGTCCAAAAACTTTTCCCCTTTAGTCATTATCCATCTCCGTACATACAATGTCAGACAAAATTGCTGGTTCCACCTGACACTGAGAGACTCCTGTCTATTCTCCAAATAGGAATATGGAATAAACTTGGTTAACTGCTACTCATCTGTAATACTAACCACTGATGAACATATTTAAAAGCAACACAATAAAAATCATCACTTTCGTGATCATTTATTTTGTTACATTATTAAAAAAAAGTTAAATTATGTCTACTCTTTTATTTCATGCTCTGAAATCAACTGCAGTCTCTGTACAAATGTGCCTCTCTTTCATCTCTCAGCTATTAAATGTCTGAAAGCAAACTATTTATTAGATTTGCTCTAGTAGCCTTTATTACATTTCTAATAAACTCTGAATTCCTCCCACCCCTTTTGGTAAAGCAAGCATTACTTTTGCAAAATGCATGCTGGTATTTCTTTATCAAGGATTGTTCTGCTATACATCCGTGATGGTGAACCTATGGCACGTGTGCCGGAAGTGGCACACAGAGCCCTGGGCACACCAGCAGTTGCCCATTGCTCTTCTGGGTTCCAGCTTGTACATGCACACCAGCCAGCTGGTCTTCATGCATGTGGGGCACCAAAAACTGGAAGAACAGCTTCTCAATGCCCATGCGCATACTGGGAAGCTGAGCTTCCAGTTTCCGGCGTGCACATGCACTCCGGCCAGCTGGTCTTCGCACGCACATGCATGCCAGAAACTGGAAGACCAGGTGATCAGTGCAGAAGTTGCTTTTCTGATTTCTGGTGCGCATGCAGGCGCGTACTCCCGTTTTTGTACTTGGTGCCAACACCAAGGTTGGCACCAAGGGTTTGCCAACACTATGCTATATGCTTTGTAATTCTTCTTTAATAATATTTTATACCAACTTATCCAAGGGAGACATAAAATTAAGAGAAATAAACTGGATCATATCTTAATTCCTTTTTATACAAAGACATTTCAATGGCTATTTTTCAATATGTTGATCACAATGTCTTTAACAATAATCCTATTGAATTCTTTTTTTCCACAATCCTTTTATTTTTATTTTTTTGAGCTACTTTTTTTCTGATAGGAAAAATCTTCCATTTTCTGGAAGAAGTGTTCTGTGGCTCATATTTCGCTTTTAAAAGCAGCATAGTTTTTATTTCTAACCATTTATCCTTTGATGCTCTTCATTTTTAATGTAAAAATACATGACCTTTTAATGATAATAATGCTTCTCTAATGTTGTTCAACCATCTGTTAAAAATATAAAATCAATAATATTTTGATGAATGAATTCAAAGTTTATGAGCAAGAGAAATATAATTGCAATAAGCAGATTTCCCCCCAGCAACATAAGTATCAGTGTAAGTAGAAAACACATTACAGATAAATGTAAATCTTAATGTTTTCAATGATTTATTCTGCTTGAAATACAATGGTATGAATCTATTTGTTTGAAGGTGTCTTTGGTGAATAAAGAAACATAGGAGAGTGCACTTAACCAAAGGATCATTTGTGAAGCCCAACTCATATTGGTGACACAAAGATGCAGATAGTCCTTGACTTAAATTATAATTTAACTCCAAAATTGCTGATGCTAAGTGTCATGCCCTTGTTAGCGTCAGACTTGTAAGGGAGAGGAGGAACAGCCGACAGGGAGGGGAGGTGTGGCTCCGGAGGTTGTGGAGGAGGCTAGGGAATGGCAGAGGCTGTCTGGGCTGTCAGAGGAAGAACCAGGCCCATCCCTTCTTCATCCTAGGACACTCAGGGAGGAATGGAGAAGGAAACAACTTGGCTTATGAGAGAGGAAGTGGCCATGATCCTCCTCATTGGTTGCAGCTGGGGAGAATAGTATATAAGAGAGATGGTTAAAACAAAGCGTTGCCAGAAGCAAAGCGTGTGTTATTTTGGGCTGAAGTTATCTTGGTTGGCATCCTTCCAACAGACTGTGCCTTGTTATCTCCTTGAATTTGGTAATTACTTATCCTGGTCTGTTTTAGATATTCCTTCAATGTAGTTTGTTTTAGTTTTTTATTTCATCTCTATCTGCTCATTAAGCTCGGACTGTATTGCTTTCTTTTGAAGACTATTTTTGAATAAGTTTTATCTCCAAGTGAGAATTATTGAACAGTGGGGCCAAGTTGGAGGCATTAAAGGACATTTATTTACGTTTTGGATTTTGTTACGTTTGTGTTACACTCTGGGTCATCACACTAAGTGAGGCTGTTTCAAAGTACATTTTGCCCCATTTAAAAACCTTTCTTGTCACAGTTGTTAAGTGAATCACGGCAGTTGTTAAATTCATAACATGGTTGTTAAGTGACTCTGACTTATCCATTGGCTTTGCTTGTTGCAAAAGGTGAACACGTGACCCTGGGACACAGCAAGGGTCATAAATATGAACCAGTTGCCAAGCATCTGAAATCTGCTCATCTAACCATGAGGATGCTGTAATTGTCATCAGCGTGAAAATATGTCATGTCACATTTTTCAATGCTGTTGTAATTTCAAACAGTCACTAAATGGATGTTTATAAGGACTACCTGTAGGTATTCTTCCTGTCCTTGGATTTCAGTGCATTCTTTCCGGGTAGAATATGGAGATTAATAAAACTTGAATAACGTCCATTAGAGATCAATCATATTTCTGTGTCTCCTGATGTTATCCAAAGCATCTAATGAACTGTAGATGGTTTGCTTATTTGGGGTAAAAGAGTACAGGAAGTCCTCGATTTACGACCACAATTGAGCCCAAAAGTTTTGTTGCTAACTGAAATATTTTTAAGTGAATTTTGCCCCATTTTATGACCTTTTGTGCCAGAGTTGTTAAGTGAATCACTGTAGTTGTTAAGTTAGTAGCACAGTTGTTAAATGAATCCATTTTCCCCATTGACTTCGCTTGTCAGAAGGTCATAAAAGGGGATCACATCACCCCAGGAACAGTGGTGGGTTTCAAAAATTTTTACTACCAGTTCTGTGGGCGTGGCTTTGTGGGTGTGGCATGGTTTGGTGGTCGTGGCTTGGTAGGTGTGGCAGGGGAAGGATATACTGTAAAAGAGCCTTGGTGGTGCAGGCTGTTAAATGCCTAGCACTTAGTTCCAGCTTTCTGCAATTAGTGCAGGCTCGAATCCCACCAGGCTCAAGGTTGACTCAGCCTTCCATCCTCTCGGGGTAGGTAAATTGAGGACCCAAGATTGTTGGGGGCAATAAGCTGACTTTGTTAAAATTCCGCTTGGGGCAGCCAAAAAACCCTAATAATAAGCAGGCATATACAATGGAATGAAGGCTATTGCTGAGCACATTGGGTTGTGCTCCAAAAATTGTAAGCCACCCTGAGTCTCCGGAGAAGGGTGGCATATAAATATGAATAATAATAAAAAAATCTCCATTCCCACCCCACTCCTGGGGGAAGGTTTCTGCAAAATCCCTCCATTCCCTCCCCACCCCACTAACCTGCTTTCCAGCTCCATTCTCCTGTGCAGGGTAACAAAAGAAGACCCAGCCAACCAGCTGGGACTGGGGAGGCAGAGAATAGATGGGGGTGGGGCCAGTCAGAGGTGGTATTTCCACTACCGGTTCTCCAGAACTGGTCAGAACCTGCTGAATACCACCTCTGCCCAGGACACTGCAACCGTCATAAATATGAGTCAGTTGCCAAGCATTCAAATTCTAATCACATGACTATGGATATGCTGCAATGGTCACAAGTGTGAAAAACAGGGGTAGGATTCTACCATAAGCAGGGGTAGGATTCTACCAGTTTGTACCTATTTGCTAGAACTGGTTGTTAACATTCTAAGCAGTTCAGAGAACAGGTTGTTGGAAAAATTACTGGCCTAATCCTGTAAGGAAGGCAGGAAGGAAACATTCTGGTGTTGCTTACAGAAACTGCCTCTCCATTAACCCTTATTACATTCTTGGCAGGACTAGACTTCCTGTCTGAGGAACTTCTCTGGAGTTTTTTTCCCCTCCTTTGCTGGTACTTTGCTTGTTTGGAGTGACCATTCAAAGTTACAATGGCACTGAAAAAAGTGACATGACCATTTTTCACACTTATGACTGTTGCAGCATCCCCACAGTCATGAGAGGCCAGGTGAGGAGATGCGTGCCTCGATGTGAGTGATATTGAGTTGGCCACACCCAGCCAATAACATGACCACCAAGCCATGTGCACCCAGTCACATGACCACCAAGCCATGCCCTCCACCTAAACCACGCCCACAGAACCTGTTGTTAAAAAAATTGAATCCCACTCCGGTCATAAGTCGTTTTTTTCAGTGTCGTTGTAAGTTTGAACAGTCACTAAATGAACTGATGTAAGTTGGGGAACAAAATAGACTGCCTAGATTTCTCACAAGTCAAGCGGTAAAACAAGTTGCTGAAATAAGCTACCTTTTGTTTTTTTAATAGTGAGCACGCACACATTTTTTTTTACATTTTATCATCATGGAAATAATAGGATGCGGAGGAGATTTATCAGCTGAACCAAGACTAGAGATCACAATACACCCCTGTTCTGGTTGGAAAAGAACTCACACAGCTACCTCTCCGGAAAGAGAGATTTATGTACCTAATGACACAGACTCTGAACTTTCCTTCTTTCCTTTTATTCGGGGAGAGTAAGTATTCTTTTCTGGCAGGCCCAAATGCAATTTGTTATTCCAAAGCCATGTTTAAGCTGTCAGAGCTTCATGAAAATGCTTCATTGGACCAAGAAAAACTAAGAGGCATCGGAATTGGGACAATTGCCTTGCCAGGAGAATTAGCTGAGCTGAGAGCTTCTTGCATCTGTGAATAAGTATGCCATGCTATAACAGTTCTGCAGCTTAGAAGAAAAGAATTACAGCAAGATGATGGGCAGGTGCTTTGCTTGATGACATGTTCGGTGAAGCAGAGTGAATCAGAATCAATAGCACATTATGGGGAAGCACTTTGCCTAAAATTGATGTCTGTCTGATAAACAAATGGTGGATTCATATATTTAGAGGTAATTTGTGTTTACTGCGTATATAGTGACAATTTTTCTTAAGGGCAAAATTCCTCCAACGTATTCGATTCTTTTCCAAGAGACCCAATTTCTGAATAAATTGCATATGGAAGTTAATTCTTTGGAAGTCTACCTGAGATGGGCGGAGCTGGAGTCGCTGCGAGATGGAGGTGATCTTGACTCCTGAGATCACCCCCGATACTGCCGCTTTGGGACGGTCCCTTGGGATCTAAACTGACTCGTAGGGTTGGTGAAAGTTGGGGGCCTTCTGTTGATCCCAGGGGCCGCAAAGTCCCTGGTTGATCCAGGACAGCCCCTTTACCCGAAACATGCTGAGGCAGCCATCAGGCTGAAGAAGCTGTGACAGCTTCGGAGGAATGAGATCGGAAGAAGTGTGTCGGCCGGTGAGATCATTTGGTTGTTAACCCTTTGGGAACACCCTAGTGATTCTAATGGTGTGAAATTGAATGCGAGATGGCTAGGCGGCGGAAGAGATTGGGCTTGAAAGTAAAGAACTTTGTTTCTTCTTTCTTTTTATGGCTTTAAAGACTTTTCCCTCCACTTTTTCTTCTTGGGAGTTTTTGAATGCCTTTTATACTTTTTGAACTTTGTCTCCTTTTTCCTTTTCTCTTTTTGGCACTGGGGGCTCCAATGTAATTTGGCTATTTGGACTTGGTTACTTTTCATTTTTGCATACAAGAAATGGCTGCTGAGGCTTTTTCTGTCCTTCTTGTTTTGAATGAGACAGGAAGTGATACATTTTGGGAGCCATCTGGCAAGGAAGTGAAAGTTGGCTGAGAGATATAATATTGCTACCTAGAGGCTCGCTATCTTATATAAACATATACATTTGCAAGGATTGTATCCAAGGCTCTGTTGATTAGAAAGTGCTGGACAGGCGCTTTTGGAATATCTTTGAGCCTGCAGTTTGGAATTGAAGAGTAAAGCGACCTTGGAGAATTTTAAAACAAAGGAACTGGAATTTTTGAGAGGCAAAAATAGAAGAGCTGGAATTTCTCCTCTTTCAATTGTTAAGCTCTGGACTTTGCATAGTGGCACTGGAATAAAGAGTGATATTGCTTCCTGCCAAGGTCTCCTATTGTTTGTAATTTAATTTTTATAATTGGAGCCCCTAAAAATATTTTTTGTTATTCTTAAAGGATACTTTACTATTTTATTATTACTTTTTTCAACTTTTTATTGATATCTTCCTATTTTTCAATTTTAGCCTTTTCTCTTTTGAGAGGTGGCTTTTCATTTTGTACATTGGAAACAAGACAGTCAACTATTGGATCTTTTCTTTTTTCTCTCCTTCTTTTTTAAAAAACAAAACTCAAGTTTTTATTTATACATTCTTTTCTTAGTTTTTAAATTTTTATCTTTTCTTCAAATTATTGATATATCATTGACACGTTATGGAATTCCTCTTTTTTCTTCTTTTTACTATTTTTCTCTTTTTTTTTTTGAGTAGGATTGTTCCTCTCCCTTCTTATATTACTAATCTTTACTTTTTATTATTGGCTTCCATCCCTTTTTCTTTCCCTTTTTGGAATTGGTGTTGACAATCTCTGCAAGAATGAGTAGAAGGTCTTCAGTTCCACAAGTTACAACTCCCGCATCAACAACATCACAACAAGAAAGGGAAAAAGAGAAAGAAGATAAAATACAGATGATATTACAAGCGGTGAGCGAGATTGGAAAAAAAGTAGAGAAAATTGAGATAATTGAACAGAAGCTGGACAAGACAGATGAAAATATAAAAGCTCTACGGCAAACAATGGAGAAATATGGTGAGAGGATTAAGAAAGTTGAGGAGCAGCAAGAACAAAGAGATGAAGAAATGAAGAGTTTCAACATCAGATTAAGTGAAGTTGAGAGTGACCATAATGAATCACTGAAGCGAAGTGGATAGATCGAATTTTATTTGAGATTCCAAAATGTTGAGGAAGAGAAGGGTGAAAACTTGTTGGAGAAAATGACACAGATTTTGGCAGAATTGTTAGAAACAACTGAAGAGAAGATGAGGGATGGAATAGATGAAATATTTCGAGTCTATACAAGGTATGCAACGAGGAATAGACTTCAAGAGAAATCCATATTAGGTTCACTAAGAAGAGCATTAAATCACAAATACTGCAAGCAACTAGAGACAAGACATTGAAGCACAATAACAAAGACATTATGGTATTGAAACAGGTACCAAGAAGAATAAGAGAGGAGAAGAGAATATGCATTCTTATCTAAAGAACTGTTGAAGAGAGATGTAAACTACAGGTGGTTAATACCAGAAGGCCTTCTGTTTGTGTGTCAGGAACAAAGACATAGAATTGATACAGTGGAGAGAGCGCAATATTTTTACGATGAATATTTTAGAGGAAAGGACGGAAATGGAAGACAAGAGGAGCTGATTGTGGAACTTCCAAAGGAAGATGTAGCAACAAGTGAAGAAGAGGAACAACTTGGAGCAGTAGGTGGTCTACCTAGAGAATGAAGAGAAGTTAGAATGACTAGGGCAACAAAACCTATATACAAGACCTAAAATGGAAGGGAAAAACTGATTTCGATGAATATAAATGGACTTAATTCGATTGCTAAAAGAAGGAAAATATTTCATAAATTAGAGAAACTAAAATTTGATATAATTTGTCTACAAGAAGTCCACATTAAAAACAACATGAATATGTATTGAGACAAAAAAGTTAGGAAAGTTATTTACATCATTGGCACAATGTAAAAAGAGAGGAGTGGTCTTGTACATTAAAGATATAATTACTGCAGAATTGATTTATACAGATGAAGATGGGAGGATTTTAATGGTGGAGATAATAGACAACAACACTAAAATGCTCTTGATAGTAATATATGCACCAAGTGAGAATCAAGAAGAATTCTATAAGAAATTATACCAAAAAGTGATTGAATTAGACTATGCAAATATCTTTCTGATGGGAGATTTTAATGGGATAATTAATGACCAGCTTGACTACAAATCTGAAAGAACCAAAAAGAAAATTAGAAAAAGCTACCCAAGTCCTTCTTTCAAATGATAGAAGAAATTAATATTAAAGATATATGGAGAGAGAAATATTGGAAATAAAGAATTTACTTTTTATTCAAATAGACATGAATCATGGTCAAGAATAGATATGGTATGGGCATCTGCAGATATGCTCTCCGATATACAGAAAATTCAAATTGAAAGTGGGACCTGGGCGGATCACAATCCATTGATAGTTGCCTGGAAAGGACAGAGGAGAAGATCTAGATGGACACTAAATAACATGATTTTGAAAGAAGAAGAATTTAAAAAGAGAATTGAGACAGAACTTATCTTTTTTTCAAGGAAAACAGAAAAGAAGATACATCACTACAAACTCGCTGGGATGCGATGAAGGCTTATACAAGAGGTTTGATAATTGACTATATAAGGAAAAGAAATATTAAACGGAAGAAGACACTCAAAATATTGGAAGATGATTTCATGAAATTGGAAAAAGAACTACAACAATCACCGCAAGGGAAAGATATTAAAAGGAAAATGGATGTGATTAAACATAAAATGGCTTTAATGGACAAGGAAGAAGTCGCTCAAAAGATTAAAGGGCTAAACAAAATTATTTTGAAAATGCTAATAAGCCAGGAAGATGGTTAGCATATAAAATTAGAAAGGAAAGAGAAACAAAGAAAATTAGCCAATTAATAGATGGAAAAGGGAATATACAACATGGGAATGATGAAAAGAAAAAATTATTCGAGACTACTATGAAAAACTGTACTCTCAAGAAGATATTCTAGAAGAAAAAATTGAACAGTATCTACAAAAGACAAGATTACCACAGATACCTAAAGACATTGAAACAATGTTAGAAGGGAACATAACCATGATGGAATTAACAGAAGCCTTGAAGAAACAAAATACAGGAAAAGCACCAGGTCCAGATGGTCTACCGGTGGAATTTTACAAGACCTTCCAGGAAGTGTTAAGCGCTCCCCTTCTAGAAGTGATGAATGAAGTGTTGCTAAAAAAGAGAATACCTGAGACATGGTTGGAAGCTTATATTACCCTTATACCTAAAGAAGAAATGGACCTACAACAAGTTAAAAATTATAGACCTATCTCATTGTTGAATTCAGATTATAAAATCTTTGCTTCAATTTTGGCAGAAAGAATGAAAAGATATTTAAATGAATTTATCCACACAGATCAAAATGGATTTTTGCCAAAACGACAAATCAAGCAAAATGTGAGAATAATTTTAGATACTTTGTGAAGACCCTGAGATGGCAATTAGATTTTTACCTGGCTGAAAAAGCAGATGGCACTGATGTTTTAGATGCTCAAAAGCATTTGACAATGTGAACTGGCGGTTTATGATATTGCAAATGATGCAAATGGGCTTTGGAAAAACTTTATACAGGCTATTGAGACAATATATAATAATCAAACAGCGAAGATATTGGTAAACGGAGAGTTGACAGAATCTATAGGGATAAGAAAAGGAACTAGACAAGGTTGCCCTCTGTCGCCCCTGCTGTTTGTTTTAACACTAGAAGTACTGAATAGAGCTATCAGAGAAGATGAAGAAATAAAAGGAATGAAAATTAAAAAGAAGAATATAAACTACAGGCGTTTGCAGACGATTTGGTATTCATACTAGAGGATCCACTTAAATCAGCACCTAAGTTGATAGAACAAATAGAAGAATATGGAATGGTGGCAGGTTTAAAAATTAATAAAGACAAAACAAAGATCCTAACAAAGAATATGTTAGCAAAACGCAAGAAAGATTTAGAAGATCTATTAGAGATCCAGATTGCAAATAAAGTTAAATATTTGGGAATATATATAATGCCAAGATGCAGTACTTTGAAAGAAGACAATTACATAAAACTTAAACAGCAGATAGCGACAGATCTTGAAAGATGGGAAAATATACAATTATCCCTTATTGGTAGAATATCGACAGTTAAGATGAATGTATTACCTAGAATTCTATATTTATTTCAGACAATCCCAATTAGACTTGGGAAAGAGTACTTTGAAGATTTAAATAAAATCACATCAAAATTTATATGGCAGGGCAAAAAGCCAAGAATTAAATTTAAGCTATTACAAGATGCAAGGTCAAGAGGGGATTCGCACTACCAAACTGGGAATTGTATTATCAAGCTGCAAGTTTGATGTGGGTGAAAGAACTTTGAGAAATAATAGATTGTTAACTTTAGAGGGTCATGATTTATTACTAGGATGGCATGCTTTCTTATGGTATAAGGGAACTAAAAAACAAGGATATTTTAGAAGACACTATGTTTGAGAAGCTTTATTTTTAAATTGGGAAAAAACTAGAAAACAACATTATATACAAATTCCATTATGGGTATCTACTATTGAAGCTTTTTCATATTCAATAATATACAAGAAGGAACAAACAGTTAGATATGGAGAGATTTTAAATGAAAAGGGTGAACTCAAATCGATGCAAACACTACAAGAACAAGGTATAAAAATGAATTGGTTTTCATATTTGCAAATACAATCTAGATATGATGAGGATGTTAAGACTGAAGGTATTTATAAAAAACCAACTGAACTAGATAAAATTTTGATGGGTACGAACGAAAAAGTGATTAAAAAACTCTATGGTCATTTATTAGAAGTTAGAATGGAAGAGGAGCAGGTTAAGGAAACAATGATTGCTTGGGGGGAAAATTTTGGTTATGGGATAGATCTAGAGAGATGGCAAACACTGTGGGATCAGAATTATAAAATGACAATGTCAACTGCATATAAAGAAAATTTGTATAAGATGTTTTACAGGTGGCACCTATCCCGAGAAGGATTGCAAGAATGTTCAAGGACAAATCGGATAAGTGTTGGAAATGTCATCAGATACCTGGCTCCTACTACCACATGTGGTGGACTTGCTGATGCTAAAAGATATTGGACTAAAATCCACATGTGGTTGAAACCTGAGATATTTCTGTTGGGAAGACACTCAACAAAGAACTGAAATATTTGATTGTTAATGTATTGACAGCTGCCAGAATTGTATTTGCTAAAAACTGGAGAAATGATAAGACACCTACGCAGGAGGAAGTGATTAAGAAGATTTTGGACTGTGCGAAATGAGTAGATTAACATTTGAAATTAGGGACCAAGAAGAAAAGCAGTTTTATAAGATATGGAATATGTTCTATCAATGGTTAGATAAAAAAGTTTGGTAATATATTTTTGGGAATATAAAGATAGAACTGTTGAAACAATATAGAGATTATAATATGATAGAGAATTAATAATAATGATTATAGTTTTTCCTTTTTGTAATACTGAGTCTGAATAATGAGGGGAAGGCACTGTGATTTTTGACCAACCGACATACTTGAAATTGATATGGATCTATGTGTTGTATGTTTGTTTGTTACGTTTGTTCTTTTGGAAAAATAAAACTTTTGTAAAAAAAAAAAAAGGAAGTCTATCTTAATTTAATTTGGCTCTAATGCTTCAGTGATGTTCTGTTCTCTGGATTTATACTTTCATTTTCTTTGAGTTATCTACATTAGTTCTTAGGAAAGAAATAAAAGGTAAGTATGGGAAGGAATAACAGACTAATACAATAGCAGGAAAGGAGCTTGGAAGTCTTCTAGTCCATTTGTTTGTTTGTTTCTTTGTTTATCAAACTTATAGGCCGCCCATCTTACCCCAAAGTAACTCTGGGCAGCTCACAATCATTTTTTTGAGATTAGGTGTTTGAAATTACGTTATCTTCTGACTACACGTGGCCTGGTAGAATAGTGGGGTTTGCTTACATTCATGTTCCTTTGTTGTAAAAAATATCTGAGGAACCATTGCAGGTTCCTATAATAAGGTTTACAGCATCATATTGCACCGAGGTGGTATTCAGCAGGTTCTGACCAGTTCTGGAGAACCGGTAGTGAAAATTTTGAGTAGTTCGGAAAACCGGCAAATCCCACCTCTGACTGGAGATTTTACAGTATCGTTCCCCTGCCACACCCACAAAGCCATGCCCACAGAGCTGGTAGTAAAAAAAATTGAATCCCACCACTGATATTGCACCATGATTTATCCACAAACATGCCCTCATCAATCACATAAGGATAGCAACAAACCAGCATTGACTTGTCCAATTTCTAAAACTTCCACCCAGTAGTGGGATCCTACCTTAGTCGCTACCGGTTCGGTGGGTGATTGCATGCATGCACCCCTAATGCATTAGCCCCTAACAAGCCAATCAGCTGAGAGGATGAAGAAACAAAAAGCTAGGAGCAACCCTCCCACCCTCCCATGCCTTTTTGGGTTTTTAGCCTCTCAGCTGATCAGAGGCTTTTTTTACTACCGGTTTGGTGGAACCGGTCCGAACCGGTAGCATACCACTACTGCTTCCACCCCTTATCATCTTTGCAAACTGGAGGCTGTTTTTCCTTCCTACCTTGAGCAACAGATGAAACAGGTGTTTCAGTGGGTCCATCCTGTGTTTGAGAATGGTGACATCCCCTTTCTTGGAAAGATTGACCGCTATCAGAGAGCCTCCTCGCTCTCTTTTAATTGCTCTGGCTCAAAGCAACGCCTTACTACTAATTCTGGAGCCCTAAGCCTGCTCTTTTGAACTTCTGAATGCATTTGCTGCTGAGGACCAAGCAAATCCAGTTGCAATGCTAATCTGGTAGCAAAGGGGAGAAGGCCCTCTCAGGTTCCTCCATTAATATGCCTTTGCTAATAGCTTCCAAAATCAATCTTCCCCTGTACTGTCTCATTAAGAAAATACACTTCACTTGCCAAATGCAACAAATATCTGTGAAGCCGTGGACTCTGAGTGTGGCTGGGAAGAGCTAGAATCATATTTCTTTCTTTCTCAGAAGTAAGAGGTGAGGGCTGTTTGATAATAGCACTATAGCAATAGCACTTATATACTGCTTCATAGTGCTTTACAGCACCCTTTAAGCGGTATACAGAGTCAGCTTAATGCCCCCAACAACCTGGGTCCTCATTTTATGGATCATAAAATGATGGAAGGCTGAGTTAACCCCAAGCCGGTCAGGATCGAACTGCTGGCAGTTGGCAGAGTTAGTCTGAAATACTGCAGTCCAACCATTGCTCCACCACGGCTCTTAATTCACAGAGCACTGAAAGCTTTTAAGATGCTGGACAAATTATATATTTAGCAATTAACAAATTTTAAACAAAGAAAGCAAAGACTAATTGACAAGCATTCTTTGCCCGCAAACCACGATTAGTTCTGGCTGAGCAATGAAAAAGTGAAGCTTTGATTACATGACTGCCATGGCCATCTTGCCTTTCTGGGCTCCCATCCCACACATATCCTTTCTTTCTCTCTTAATACTGACAGTAAAAATGGTTAAATATGTTAGAATTTGACGTGCTGAAATTTGACATCCTTGACTTCCAACAATTCATTTAGTGACCAAAGTTATAACATCACAGAAAAAAGTGACCATTTTCATACTTCCAACCATTGCACTATCCCCATGGTCACGTGATCCAAATCCGT
Organism: Naja naja; assembly: GCA_009733165.1. Lineage (NCBI taxonomy): Eukaryota > Metazoa > Chordata > Lepidosauria > Squamata > Elapidae > Naja > Naja naja. Next base: position 131,259,322 of record CM019148.1, on the reverse strand, counting down.
ACATGTGGCAACTGGCTCACATTTGTGACAGTTGCAGTATTCCATGATCCTGTGATCCCCTTTTGTGACCCTCTGACAAGCAAAATCAATGGGGAAGCCAGATTCACTTAACAACCATGTTACTAACTTAATACTTGCAGTGATTCGCTGAACAACAGGGGCAAGAAACATCACAAAATGGGACAAAAATCACTTAATCGTTGCCTTACTGAGCAACAGAAATTTGAGGTTCCGTTGTGATTGTAAGTAGAGGGCTACTTTCTAAATGACTTTTGATTCTACAAAAGGGCTGTAGGTATTCGTAGAATTAAAAGAAATGTATCATTGAAGTCTGCTTCATTGCTTCATTGCTGGCAAGTACTGTATCCGAGGTAGAATTCAGAAGGTTCTGACCAGTATTGGAGAACAAGTAGCAGAATTTTTTAGTAGTTCGGAGAACCGGCAAATACCACCTCTGACTGGCCCCGCTCCCATCTATTCTCTGCCTCCTGAGTCCCAGTTGATTGGCTGGGTCTTCCTTTGTTGCCCTGCACAGGAGAACAGAGCTGGTTAGTGGGGTGGGGAGGGAATGGGATTTTGCAGTAACCTTTCCCCAGGAGTGGGGTAGGAATGGAGATTTTGCAGTATTCTTCCCTTGCCATGCCCACCAAGCCATGCCCACCAAGCCACACCACGCCCACCAAGCCACGCCCACAGAACCGGTAGTAAAACAAATTGAATCCCACCACTGTACTGTATGCACCTTGCTTGGCAAAAGTAAGAAGCAAAGATAAATGGAAACTTAGGGTGCATGGGAGGCATTCTCAACAATTGGCTGCTGCAGAGACATCTCCATGAGAGATCGGAACATTCAAGAAGGCATAATATTCACTGTATGAGTGAAGCCAGGCCTGTTTACATCTTCTGGTTAATTAAAATGTTGTAATTGGCCACAGTAACTATGGCAGTCACTTGTGACTCAGCCATCTTTCATGGCAGGGTTTTTTTTAAAAAAAATCTTTTTTTCACATTAGCATTGTTCCAGATTAGTCATGGCAGTACATGGTATGGCTGGAAAGAAAGAAGAATTAAACAAAGAACCGATCTTCCAATTTTTATTAATGGGACTTATATGCCGCCCCATCTCCGAAGACTCGGGGCGGCTTACAATAAAACAGACACAATAAATATTTAAAAAAGAATTAAATTAATGGTCCCAATTAATACAAAACTAAAAACCGCAAATCTAAAACACCCCACCCATAGGTCACAGCCCGGCTTGGTCGAATAACCAGGTCTTCAAGTCATGGCGGAAGGTGCGGAGGTCAGGGGCCAAGCGGAGCCCCAGGGGAAGTTGATTCCAGAGTTCAGGGACCGCGACAGAATAGGCACGTCGTCGGGGGACCGCCAGCCAGCATTGCCCGGCTGATGGGACCCCAAGGAGTCCCTGTCTGTGACTTCGACAGGGCGGTTAGTATTCGATGTCGGCAGCAGTCTCTCCCTTAAATAATAAGGACCCATGTCATGTAGGACTTTGTATGTTAAAGTTAAAACCTTGAATCTCACCCGGAGGGCAACCGGCAACCAATGCAGGCAGCGCAGGAGGGGGCTAACATGGGAGAACCGGGAAACTCCCATCACCGCCCGCGCCGCCGCATTTTGCACCAGCTGCAATCTCCGGATGGTATGCAAGGGCAGTCCTAAATAGAGAGCGTTGCAATAGTCGAGTCGCGAGGTAACAAGGGCATGAGTGACTGTACGCAGGGCATCCCGGTCCAGAAACGGGCGAAGCTGGCGAACCAGCCGGACCTGGGCAAAGGCCCCCTGGCGACGGCTCCCACCTGCTCCTCCAACCGGAGCCGTGCATCCAGGAGGACCCCCAGGTTCCTCGCCCTGTCCACAGGGGGCAACACCACTCCCCCTATGGTCAACGATGGACATTCTAAGCTGGAACGGGATGCCGGTATGTACAACCACTCAGTCTTGGCCGGGTTGAGTCGAAGCATGTTTCCGTCCATCCAGATCCGTACCGCATCCAGACAACGAGTCATCACGGAGAGGGCATCACTGATCTGGTTTGGGGTGGAAATATACAGTTGAGTATCATCCGCATATTGATGATACCTCACCCCAAAACCACGGATGATCTCACCCAGCGGTTTCATGTAGATGTTAAATAAGAGGGGAGAGGACCGACCCCTGAGGGACCCCACAAGTGAGCCTTGGGACGACCTCTGCCCCCTGCCAACACCGATTGCGACCGCCCTGCGAGGTAGGAGGAGAGCCACCGAAGAACAGTGCCCCCCACCCCCAGCCCCACAAGGCGTCGCAAAAGGATACCATGGTCGATGGTATCGAAAGCCGCTGAGAGGTCTAATAGGACCAGGACAGAGGAAAAACCCCTGTCCCGTGCCCTCCAGAGATCATCCAACAGTGCTACCAATGCCGTCTCCATGCTGAAACCAGGCCGGAAGCCCGATTGGTACGGATCGAGGTAGTCCGTTTCCTCCAGGAAAAGCGGAAATTGCCGGGCCACCACACTCTCAACAACCTTCGCCAAAAAGCGAAGGTTGGAGACTGGACGAAAGTTGTCTAACACGGTCGGGTCCAGGGCAGGCTTCTTCAGGAGGGGCCTCACCACCGCCTCCTTCAAGGCGGAGGGAAAGACACCCTCTCTCAAAGAAGCGTTGACAACTGCCCGGATCCAGCCGCAGGTGACCTCCCTGGCGGCATAAGCCAGCCAGGAGGGGCACGGGTCCAACAAACATGTGGTGGAACTCAGGCGCCGCATAATCCCGTCCACTTCATCCTCGGAAACAGGATCGAACTCATCCCAAAACGTAATGGCCAGACTCCCCGTATCCCGCTCCTCCAACCACTGCAAATCAGAGGACAACCCGCTCCGAATCCGAGCGATTTTATCCGACAGATATTGCCCAAATTCCTCAGCCCTTCCCCGCAACGGGTCCGGCCCCTCCTCTGGGTGAAGAAGGGAGCGCGTGACCCGGAACAGGGCGGCTGGGCGGTTATCTGCGGACGCTATGAGAGCGGAGAGATAAGACATTCTCGCCGCTCTCATCGCTCCCAGGTAAGTCCTAATATGGGCTCTTAACTGGGCTCGATCGGCCTGGGAGCGGGTGGCCCTCCACCTGCTCTCTAAGCCCCTTCGACGGCGTTTCATCTCCCGGAGCTCCTCTGAATACCAGGGAGCCATTCGGGATCCACGGCGTGTAAGGGGTCGCATGGGGACAACCCTGTCGAGGGCTTCCGACGCAGCCCGTTGCCAGGCGGTCGCCAGATCCTCGGCAGAGCCGTGAGTCAGGGAAGAGGGAAGAGGCCCCAGCTCCACCTGGAACGCTCGGGTCCATAAGCGCCTGGGGCGGAACCACCTACGTGGCTCCTCATCCCAGCAGTGGGGGGCGGCTCGTTGGAAGACCACCCGTAGGAGATAGTGATCAGACCATGGAACGGGCAAAGACGTAAAGGTGGTCTGCCCTCTGTCACTATGCCACCACTCAGAGACAAAAACAAGGTCGAGAGTGTTCCCCCCTCCATGAGTGGGGCCATGAATTAATTGGGTCAGGCCCATGGCTTCCATGGAAGCCATGAATTCCTGGGCCAATCCCGACGCACCCCCCAGGGAAGGCAGATTAAAATCCCCCAGGACTATAAGGCCTGGGATCTCCACCGCCACCCCCGAGAGGACGTCCAGGAGCCCAGGCAGGGTTGCTGTCACACAGCTGGGAGAAAGGTATGCAAGCAGCAAACCCACCTGACCATTAGGCCCCCACTTCAGGAGGAGGGTCTCACTCCCGCCTATCTCTGGGATAGTGACCTCCCTTGGAAGTAAGGTCTCCCTAATAACCACAGCCACCCCACCACCCCTACCCTGGGCCCGTGGCCGGTGCACAACTCGAAAACCTGGAGGGCATAATTCAACCAGAGGGACACCTCCCTCCGGGCCCAACCAGGTCTCGGTGATGCAAGCCAGGTCCGCAGCCTCCTCCTCAATGATTTCACGGAGGAGGACGGATTTATTGGCCACGGACCTGGCATTAAAATACACCAGTCTGAGCCCAGGGGTCCCAATTCCCGAACTCCCTAAGGAGGAGGTCATAGGGTCGGAGCGAGCGACCGCACGAAGTTGGCGGGCACGCGCTCCCGGTACATAATATGACCCTATGCCACGACGTCTGCTGCCAACCCCAACCACCCTGGGAATCGCAGCCCCCACCTCAGTCCCCGGAGCCCCACAGGCCCCCAACCTCCACCCCCACCACCACGAACCGGGCTGCAAAAAGACCTATTAACCCTCCTCCCTAACCCCTTAAGACGGCTAGTTAAAAATTTTAAAAGTTTCCCCTTCCTTCTAAATTTGGAATTTGGCCCATTTACTGCTGCATGCCACCTCTCGGGATCCCAAGATCCGTCATTAAGAAAAGCTCTTGATAAAGTGCAGGGCCATTCTACAGACTGGGGAACCGTCTGGAGGGCCCATAAGTCTGCTGGCGAGTAGGCAGGCATAACATATACATCTTAGGCAAGACAGGGGGCAGCTGGTTGGATGGAAAAAATTGTAAAGGTGGAAATACAATAAGAGACGGACTAAATGAGAGTCAGGAAATAATCCGCAATCGGCAACTCTCTCACAGCTGCCGACAGTTAGAGTCAAATAAACAAGTCACTGTGCTGCCACCAAAGTGACTTGCGGTATAAAATCCTGAATAATTCCCTGCACTCACACTGCAGGGAAAAATCACATCCTCCCACTGCCCTCACACCACAGTGGGAGGTAGTCCAGTCTCAGGAGGAAGTATAGGTCCATGGAAGTGGTACAGATGACCCAGGCACCATCAATAGTGTCAATGAGTCCAAGATGGCAAAAACAATGAAAGGGATGGCGGTCACAGATGGAATGTCCAAAAGTCCAAGAGTCCAAACAAGGTGCAGTGTCCAAAGCCAAACCCCGGCCACAGATCTGGGGCCACAAGCCGTCCTTTCACGGGGAAGGGCACCACCAACCGACTCTGCCCATAATCCCCAGCCAGGAAGGCCGCTTCCCTCAGTCCAGGCCATGGGTGGGAACATGCCCCCGGAACTCCTGGATATACAGGCCTCCCTCCCTTCCGTATGTCCGACTCTCCCAGAACTTCTGGGAGAAAGTAAAATAAAAGGGTAGGGGCTCCCAGGGGTGGTTCAGAAACCCATCCCCCATAGCCACACCACCCAAGTCAGAGCTGGAAAGAGAGGGAGAAGGCCATTGGACCGACCAACAGCCCTTCACTGGGGACTCCATGGCTACCTCCATATAATGTAGGCAGCCACAGCACCAAGTCCAGGCCATCTCCGCTGCCATCAACTCCCGTTTGGTGGGGAAAAGAACCCCCAGCGCCGCAGTCACGCCGTAGCTGATCCAGCCCATTGGAACCCAGTCTTGCCACACTCGCCGCCAGCAATCCAGAGCCGACGACTAGTAGCGATGGTATCGGGTCCACAAGGTCGCACACGGAGGGACAGCAGACGGATCGCAAGGCAGAACAACAACCAAACGTCGCCGTCAACGAGCTCCAAAGAGCAAACAACGCCGTCGCCGTCGCTGCTGCTGCTACCGCTGCTGCCGCGCTGCATACTTGCTTCGGCTGACAAACCGCGATAGGAAAGCCGCGGGGGGGGGGAGAATCGATCTAGCCACGCCGAGCCGTCGGCTCAAATTCCACCAAACGGCTCTCGTGGCACCCCCAGACGCTCCCGAGATGGCTCCAGGGACAAGGGGAGGTAGCGGGTATCCTCCTCCCCAGAAAACCAGCTAAACCACCGAAATGCCAGACGAGCCTCTCAACCACAGACCGCCATCTTAAGCATGCGCAGTAATATTGAGATATGAGAGCGTCCTTCTAGCTTGTCCCAAAGGTGCCTTTTTTTTCAAGAGGCAACTGGACTTTCTGTTTTTTCTTTGAAGACATTTCACTTCTCATCCAAGAAGCTGCTTCAGCTCTGAAGCTGAAGATCTGAAGCTGAAGAAGCTTCTTGGATGAGAAGTGAAACATCTTCAAAGAAAAAAACAGAAAGTCCAGTTGCCTCTTGAAAAAAAGCACCTTTGGGACAACCATGACCTGGATAACTGAGCATCCCCATAGACACTCCTTCTGATTTGATTTTTAAAGCCCATTCATCTAGTCATTCATGAGCTTACTTAGAATTGTAAAGTCATGTATTGGAAATGCACAGAAAGACCTATCTTGCACACCTTACTACCTCCTCTACATATCTATATGCTTGTACACCTCTTCCATACTTGCCCATTCATCTTCCAATTACATAAATGAGTGCATAGCATTTGCATATCATAGATTTTCAAGTTGCAGAAGTCTGTGACGTTGCAAGTTGCTCCTTGGAATTTTGAAACTTAGAACAAACAGTGTGTCAGCTGAAGACTAGAATATCCAATGTAATTTTAAACACAACAAAATCCTGCTCCTATCTGAAACAGCCAACTGAATTTAAATTACCATTTTCTGTGTGATACGTTATGACAGATCTAGTTTAGAATTAGCAGGCATCCACTGGAGAGCCCGCTCTCTCATTTTCTCTTGCTCACTCTTTCTGCCAGACATGGCTTCTGGCATCTATTCATCAGTATAAGCAGATGACACCAACTTCCTTCGACTTCGTGATTCATGCTGCCTTTACAAAGTCTCTGCTGTCTAATACCCATTAATCCCTTCTCAGGAATTTTATCATGCACATTTTACTGACTTGTAAAATTGGGCTGGGTTTCCAATTCCGAGCTTTGGTTTGCTTTAGCATATTTGTTAGGTAATAAACCACAGGTCTAATCATTAACCATAGCTTGCAAAACCATAATGGCTGGGTTCACACAGTTACTGTTGTGAGCTCCCCAGAGTTGTGTTTCATAAGATGGGTGGCCATATAAATCTAATAATTACATACGGTAAGCTAAAACCAAAGGCATCAGTTTATATTTTAGCAAATGTGTGAACCAAGTCTAAATGGAATGACTTGTCTTAAGAAGTTATGGGTGCTCCAACACTGAAGGTTTTTAAGAAGAGATTGGACAGGCATTTGTCTGAAATGGTATATGTTTGAGCAAGGGGGGTTGAGCTAGAAGACCTCCAAGATCCCTTCCAACTCTGCTATTCTGTTATTCTGAGCCCCTCTCTTTAGGCTTGTTGTTTATGGGATGTAAAAAAAATTAATCATCTGAAGGCATTTTGATTGTGAAGGAAACATTTGAAGCAGAAGTTACTTTTCAATAGTACACTACAGAAGTGGTATTGATTTATTGATTTATTGATTTATTGATTTGATTTGATTTGATCTGTCAATCACTTACAAAATAATAGGTATAAGTATAAACATGAGTAAAAATACAGAAAATAGGTACGATTAAATGGGGACAATAGGACAGGGATGGGAGGCACCATGGTGCACTTATGCATGCCCCTTACAGACCTCTTAGGAATGGGGTGAAGTAAATAGTGGATAGTTTGAGGTTAAAGGAGTGGGGGTTTGAGGATGTAACTACAGAGTCAGGTAGTGCATTCCAGGCATTGACCATTCTGTTGCTGAAGTCGTACTCTCCACAATCAAGTTTGGAGCAGTTAACATTGAGTTTGTATCTGTTGTGTGCTCTTGTATTGTTGCGGTTGAAGTTGAAGTAGTCATTGACTGGTAGGACATTGTAGCAGATAATTTTGTGTGCTACGCTTAAGTCCAACCGTAGGCAGCATAGTTCAAGATTGTCCAAGCCCAAAATTTCAAGTCTGGTGATATAGGGTATTCTGTTGCGAGCAAAGGAGTGTAGTACTCTTCTCGTGAAATACTTCTGGACTCGCTCAATTGTATTAATGTCCGATATACAGTGAGGATTCCAGACAGATGAGCTGTATTCGAGTATTGGTCTAGCAAAGGTTTTGTATGCCCTAGTTAGCAATTCAATATTTCTGGAGGAGAAGCTTCATAAGATTAGATTTACAACTTTTAATGCTTTTTTGGCAATGCTGTTACAGTGAGCTCTGGTGCTTAGGTCATTAGATATGAGTACTCCTAGGTCCTTGACAGAGTGAGTTGTCATCAACAAGGTCATATCCACCTAGTTTGTATTTGGTATACTGATTTTTTTTATCAATGTGTAGGACAGAGCATTTATTCAGCAAGTTCTGACCAGTTCTGGAGAACTGGTAGCGGAAATTTTGAATTGTTTGGAGAACTGGCAAATACCACCTCTGACTGGAGATTTTACAGTATCCTTCCCCTGCCACACCCACCAAGCCATGCTCACCAAGCCATGCCCACAGAACCAGTAGTTAAAAAAATTGAATCCCACACTGGTACACTGAATGACATACTTAGGACTGCTACAGTCCTCACAAATCCTGTGTATTAAAGCAGACATCAGCTAAACACTGAAAAGTAATACATAATACCTTAAAATAATACCTGCTGTTATTAATTCATTGCCCTTCATCAAGGGCAAGGCGATTCAGTACTTGTCATAGTCTAAAACTCAAAACAAGCAACAGATGAAATCTAAAAGCAATTAAGCAGAGAAACTGGAGGATAACATTTGGGGATTATGTTAAGTTCTCATGGAGAGGCAGGACGCGGAGTGCTTCAACTCAAAGTTTATTGTGACTTCAGCTCAGAACGGATCCGAAAAGGCTCAGCCGCGGTAGCTTTTTATAGCCGGCTACCGCGGCTGCCAGCCAATCAGAGTGCAGGGTTTTCCCGCACTTTTAAACCAATGATTTCAAACACTTTACAAGAACAACCAATCATATTCAAACTCTGCATACATAACACCCCTCCCCACTAGGTTTGGTCCATACTCAAACCCCATCTATCTAATATATTCTTGTAGATAGGTGGGGCTCTTACGGGTACATTGAGACCTGCGTGGTTCAGGTGTTTTGGGAATCTCACTTTGTGAGGAAGGAAATGTATCTGCCAACATTCCCTTATTAGGACTTCTTGTATTGGTAGAACCTGCTTGGTTACTACAACCTGGTCTCTCCTCCCAGCCCATCTCCAACCCAATGTCACCCCCTAAATCTGATAGTGATGTCCAATCTTCTATTTGCAAAAATGGTTGTTGGTACCCTGACAGGTTTTGGGATGGTTCCTGTCGTGTTAGCTCATTACACATGGGGTTGATTCTCACTTGCTGATTACCATCATTATCTCCCCCTTCCCCCCTAGAAGAGGCTGAGGGTATGGAATCCAGAGAGGAGCAAGGGCGATGCTCCAGAGGCAGTCTGGACCGTAACTGGTCTATGTGCCTACTCCACAAGACACCATTCTCAGTTTGAACCCTGTAAGACCTGGGACCTGTAACCTGGGTTATCTCAGCAGGAATCCATAGTGGTTCACCCACAAGGTTCTTAGCATAAACAGAATCACCCACAGTGAATGTGCGAGTTTTGCTGGTGGAATCTAGAGGTGCGTTGGGTGCGTAAGTGGGGTGAAGGCGGTCTAGGGTAGACCTGAGTTTTCTCCCCATCAAAAGCTCGGCAGGAGTTAAGTTAGTGGATGGACTAGGAGTGATGTGTTGGATACTGAGTAGTTTTTCAACTTTCTCAGTGATGTCCCCTGGACCCAATTGTTGGAGTTTCTCCTTGGTAAAACGTACCATGCATTCAGCCTGGCTGTTAGACGAAGGATGCCCAGGGGCTGTAAGAGCGTGTCTGATACCCTGCTGTGCTAAGTATGATTCAAAAAGATTAGCAGTAAATTGAGGACCATTGTCAGAAACAAGCACATCAGGTAACCCATGAGTTACAAAAAGTTTCTTAAGTTGTTTGATAACAGCGTCTGCAGTGGTGGAAACCATGGGGATAACCTCTAACCATCTGAAGTATGCATCAACTACAATAAGGAAAGTGTGCCCTCTGGTAGGGCCAGCAAAATCAATGTGAATCCTGGACCATGGACCCCTAGGACATTCCCATTCTTGTTTGGGGGCAAGGGGAGGAGCAGGTCTTACTAACTGACAGTTTGGGCAGGATGCAACCCAGTTTTCAACCATTTTGTCTATACCAGGCCACCATACATAACTCCTGGCCAATCCCTTCATTCTGACAATACCCAGATGACCCTCATGTAACATTTCCAAAACCTCTTTCTGCAATTTTGCAGGAATAACCACCCTGTTACCCCACAAAATACATCCCCTCAAGACAGATAATTCAGTTTGTCTGGATTTAAAAGGTTGGGAAACCCAAGAATTCTACTTTGTCAGTTCTTAGTGTGCATTTCTTTTTTGACCTTTAACCCTGCTTCTTTGAACCTGGTTAGAACTTCTCTGAGTTTCTCGTGTAATTGAGTGTCATTTTCAGCCAAGATTAAAACGTCATCAAAATAAGGCACCACCCCCGGCAACCCTTGTAGCATCCTTTCCATGAGGCTTTGAAAGATGCCTGGTGCCACACTTACTCCTAATTGTAACCTCTTGCATTTGAATGCACCCCGACGGGTTACAATGGTTTGGGCTTCTGCAGTTAGATCATCTACTGGTAACTGCTGGTATGCTTGGGCCAGGTCCAATTTGGCAAAGACTGTGCCCCCGCCCAGAGAATGTAATCAATGATGAACCACTGGAACCGGATATGCGCTCTGCTGTAGCGCATGGTTCAATGTCCCTTTATAATCCCCGCAGATTCTCATGGAACCATCAGCCTTGACTGGCGTGACTATGGGTGCTTCCCACCTGGAGTGGTCTGTGGGCTCTAGCACCCCTTGGGCTATAAGTTTATCTAATTGTTCATCAATTTTTTCCTTCAATGCAAAGGGTACCCTTCTGGGTTTTAATCTGATTGGTTGTACCTTGGGATCTAGGTTAAATGTGATAGGGGTCCCCAAGTACTTGCCTAATCCGTCGCTGAAGACCTCTGGAAACTCAGACTTCAAGGACTCTTCCCACTCAGTGTTGCTTACGTGATTGATGCCAGTCACTTCAATGCCCAGCGGGTTGAACCATTCTAGCCCCAGCAAACTTGGGCAATCTTTATCCACGATGGTCAGGGGTAGGCGTTTGATGTGACCTTTGAACTTCACGTTGAATTCTCTTGTTCCAACTACCGGAATCTTGTTCCCTTGGTAGTCTTTAAGAGTTAATGCCTGCTTCTTGAAGTGAGTCTTCTGAATGTCTGGTATCAGTCTTTGAATAGTGTCCCATGACACCATGGATAAGTATGAACCTGAGTCCACTTCCATTTGGCAAGGCCTTCCTTCAATGAATACCTTGACATGCACTTTCCTGTTATTTAAAGAGGAAGAATAACCAATAGTTACTGTTTGATGAGTTTCATTCCTTCCATTTGCTTCTGTGTTGCCCCATTTTCTCACTGGTGTTGTTTGGCTTGACTTCTCTGTTTTTGTTGTTTGTAGCAAACTTTCTTCTGTTTGGTGGAGTTCTGGATGATTTGCAGACTCTTGCAAGGTGCCCTCTTTTTTCACATCGGAGGCAAATGGTGTCCAGGAACTTGCATTCAGTGCGGGGGTGGTTTCCCCCACAACCTATGCAGTGGAAATCACGCCTCTTCCTTCTCAGGTCGTTTCTTTTCCACTCCATTCTGAGTCTGTTGATTTCTTCTTCTTGTTCTCCACTGTCTTCTGACTCAGATTCAAGTTCATCAAAATGAGTTGTAGTGGTCTTTTCCCCATCTGAATGGCCTGTAGTCTTGTTCACCTTTCTCATGGCTGCTGCTGAGGATTTGGTGGCTTCTGCTGAAGATGCTTCCTCTATGACTTCTTTCAGCGTGATCTTGGGTTTCATCAGTAATTTGCTCTGCAAAACCTTGTCTTTAAGGCCCAAAACAAAACGATCACGCATGGCCTCCTCTAAACTGCTGAATTCGCACGCACCCCCAATATCTCTTAAACTTGCCACGAAGTCATTTATGCTTTCATCTTCTCCCTGATTGCGGCGATAAAACTCGTGTCTCTTAACGAGGCATACTTGGGGTGCATAGTGTGCCCTTAAAAGCCTCTCTAGATCAGGCCATGCCATTACCTTCACGTCTGCTGCGCCCGCTAATGCCTTCGCCATCTTGAAAACTGCCTTGAGAAAACTGAACTTGAGAAAAAACCCTCTTCTGCTTCTCAGAAATGGCGGCAAGATCACTTCCTTCCAAAAACATCTGAAACCGATCTGCATACGACTCCCAGTCTTCATTCTGATGTCGAATACATGAATAGTTATGGATATATCCCATTTTGACCCATTTAAGGTCTGTATTTCACAAGCTCCACTGGTGACCATTTAGTTTCTGGGTACCAATGAAGGTGTTGTTATTAAAAGGCATTTATTGTCTAGGTCCAGGACCTAGATACTTACTGAATCATCTTCTCTAGTTGTTTCTGGCCATCTGGTAAGGATTGGCTGGCTCACTTCAGGTCCCATCAGTAAAACTGTATCATTTGGAGAAAAGCAATCTTTGTGGCCATCTGTCCTTTGGAATAGCGTTCCTCCAGAAGTCCATGAGCCTCAACCTAGCTCTGCTTCCACAAAACCTTAAAGACTTTACTATTTCAAGATGCCCTGGGATAGAGTGAGTTGTAATCCTCCTCCCTCAACAGAAAGAGTACAACACAGAAGAAGGAGGGGGGAACAAGGGGGAGAGGGAGAGGGAGGGAGAGGAAAGAGGGGGGAGGGGGAGAGACAGAGGGGGAGAGGGAGAGGAAGAGGGAGAGAGAAATACCAACAAAGTCAAGTCAGGAATTTTCTGATCTTTTGACATGCATGTCATGCATCATAGTTTTTCTGGGGTTAACACAGACATTCTCCAAACTTAACACCTGGTGAGATATATTAGACAGAATGATTGCTGGCTTTCATTGTTTATCTTGCTTCCCTGCTTAAGCCCTTATTTGATAGCTCTTTGTCTTTTAAGGAGGAAAGGAGAGACCAGTGAAGTTCTATTATTGTTCTCCCTGTTTTTTGAGTAAGATGTTCTTTCCTAGACAGCTGATCACTGTTCCCATTTTATAGGCAATGGAAAGGAGATGGAGAAGTGGGATACAGCACCTAGTGGTTGCTTAATGGTGGTTGCTTAATTAAATATGCAGAAGTACTGGAATGCTTTGGACTCCTCCATGGAAACACAGATGCCATTTTATTAAATCCTCGTGCCATTTAGGAAATATGATTGGGTTGTTCTCTTTAGAAGGTATAGATTGTACATCACAGACTCACAAAACAGTTGTGATTTTTCTTGCTGAACTATTAGGATGGCTATATCACACTTTTTTGGATAATCTTATTATAGGGATGTCTCTGAGGGAAAATTGGAGCGAGACAGCAAGAGAGAACACATGTGTGCATGAGTCTGCATATGGGGAACTGAGAAATTATGCTTCCAGATAATACTGAAAAATATCTATGCATATAAAGGGAATAGTAAAGAGTGCAGGATAAAGGACGGTAGATACCCAGTGTACAGTGACCTCTGCTTTCTGTGTCAAAGGGCCATTTTCTCCAAATGATGTGGGAAATACCTTTGAAAAGAGATGAAAGATGTAAAATAAGGTCCAATACCTCCAGAATTTAAATTTCATTCCAATAAAAATTTAGTTTTATTACCCAATAGTGTGTGTGTGTGTGTGTGTACGTTTCTGGTACACCAGCCCCTAGCAATTTACAAGGCCATGTTGAATTGTATTAATCAAAATTAATTTTAATGAAGACAATGTGCAAAAAATATTAATGTAATAAGATGATGTAATATATAAGATCCAATCTGTCTGTCATTAAAACGAATTCATTAAAAAGGGTTAAGATTTTTAAAAAATGAAATATTTGCTTATAGTAGCATTTTCCTTAAAATCCACCACTGAGGGCAAAGACCACACTCTTGAGAGAAGAAAATTCCATAATACTGGTACTACCATCGAGAAGATCCTGGCTGGCCTAATTCCAGATAAAAAGTACACTAGGAGGGGCCCAAAAGAATCTGGGAGATCCTTATCAGTTGTCTTCTGCTGGATGAGCATTTTGTGATTCAGCACACTCCCCAGCCTGGCACTTTGTGAAGGGTCAAGCCTACCCTACAGTTGTGTGTGAAAGAGTGTAATGATGTGATTCCCAAATGCCAAATGCATTCAGTAAAACAGAAAAAAAAATCCTCAACCACCTTATTATTATTAAGTCAGCAACTATGATACATCTAGCCTGATAGCCAAATCTGGCCCTAGGTTTTGGCTTAGTTTACCTTCCCAATAAGCAACCAAGTCAGAAGTAAAAGCATGATCAATATTAGGATACCCCGATAAAGTGGGATCTCCCTATGAAAAGGAGAACCTTGTAACCCATCTTACATTCCTTTTTATAGTTAACACAAAGAAAAATGAAAGGGGAAAGTTGGTTGGACAAGATAAGAGTAACCCCTCCTTTGCACAGTAAAGCAGCCACAAAAGCTTGTTTAAAATTAGATAACCAAATGTCAGTTAACACTAAGAAACTTTTTTAAAAATCAGGAGATAGCATCCAGACATCCTTCTGTAAATTATCTTTTCAGTTTAGAAATGTTAAAAGCTATCTAATCAATCTATACAGCTATAGGATAAAAGTTTTCCTACATTCCAGTCAGGAATGAGCCTGAACATAGACAATAAGTTAAATTAAAATACTAAATAACTATGTCAGTTAACAAATTACAAAATCCATGTCATGTGCCCCTCAATCCTTTTCAATCATCCTTCAGTATTGCTGCCACATTCTTTGAAAACTATGGTTCATGACATAAATTTTCATGTCTCTCCTTCCTTCCTTCCTTCCTTCCTTCCTTCCTTCCTTCCTTCCTTCCTTCCTTCCTTCCTTCCCTCCTTCCCTCCTTCCCTCCTTCCCTCTTTCCTTCCTTCCCCTGCCTGCTCTCTCTCTCTCAGTGTACACAACATGAAGAAAAATTCCAAGAATGATAAACAAGATATGCCCTTGGAAATCATAACATTTCTCAAAAGATGTTCAAATGTATTCAACATTCTGCATTGTGCTTTTATTTAAAAATTAATTGTCCTTACAAAATGGAGATAGTAAAATAATTCCCGCTCTATTCACCATTTGCCTGGTCCATTGAGATTGTAGAACAAAGCCACCAATGTATTGGGTTGTATCAATTGTGCTTACTCATTCAGCAGCAAATGTTTATATCTCCCCATCTGAGTTAATATTTTTGAAAAAAGACTATTTAGATTTCATCCTAAACCACTGTTTCTAGTTATCCTATACAATTCCATATTGAGCTATTTGCTGAGCCAAAACATTTTCAGTCACATGGCTAATGAAACGTTGCTTCAAAATGAGAGCAAATTGCCCAAGGTTTTAAAAATCACAGTGTCTACAGATTTCATTTGCAATGAAAGATCAACCGTTACTAGAGCCAATATGGTCTACAATACTTTGTACTATGAACTCCTTATTTTTATTGTTAACTTTTGAAGTCCACATATTTTAAAATTGCCAAGTTTGAGAAACATTATTTTAGATTGTTTATTGATAGATTGATATCTGGATTTTATTTTTGTTTTTGTCTGATGAATATTATAACTTAAACAACCAAGTAATAAACTGTTTTAGTGACTCTTTAAAATATTTTTCATCAACTCTGTACTTCAAATTTGAGAAAGGACAGGAAACATCTGAAATATATTCTTTCAAATTTCCCAAATAAATACTGTGGGAGAAGAGCAGGCAGAGTTGGAGAGTGGAGTTAAGCATGTCATCAGTTTAGAATTCTTGTGTTACCACAAGAGATCCAAGTCCAGCTCCCTTTGAATTCTGTTAACCCTTCTCTAGCACCTATGCTGTTAGTTGACCAGAACTTATGTACAGACTTGAATAAATCTTCTGTGGTACAACTTTACAAATGAACCTTACTCTTTGTGCCTAACAAGCACCTTATAACATTTGGAGTTTCCTTTATCTTGCTTGGGAATGAATTCAGAAAAATATTTCAAGCACTAATTGAAATGCTGGTCCTTTGGATAACGGTTAAATACAAAAATATTATTTCTGTTTTTTTTCAGGAAAAATCTATCCAGTAGATACTAATTTTTTATCAAGTCCTTCTCTTGCACCATTCCATGAAGCATTATTTCTGAAATGCACCTTTCCACACAAATACCATTCTGGGAGCTATTCTGCCCCTTCCCCAGTCTCTAATGAAAAACAAAATCTCCCCTTCCTGTCACCATCCCCTCTATGAAATTATGTCAGACCATGGCCTAGCTAGACACCACCTTCAGGAAAGACCTTGGCATTTAAACATCCAACATGGAGGCTGTTCAGCCTTCTGTGCCTCTAGTTGTAAATGAGAATCTTCCCAATTCTCTCTGACTACTGAAATGGCTTCTAGACCAGATCACAGATTTTCTTAAGCCAGCATTTGTCAAAAAATCAAACAACCATATTATGCTTTAGTTTGCACATGAATGTGGCCCTAGAGATCAGTCTCTTTATCCCACTCACTAAATAAGCTGTGAACAGTTTTTAAGCAAAAGAGAAAGGAAAAGCGAGAGAAATATACTGGAAAGGCTTGCTAGAACTGATAGAGATGATCATTGTTGTTGTTGTTTTTAAGGAAACCCAAGAGAAGAATCTGGACAATGTCTCAAAATTCAGTTTCCCTCAGAAATACACTTATATCTTCCTTTGTCAGGGCCTTGGAGAGTTTCAGAAAGAAAAGCTATCTAAATGTTTGACACTTTGCTAAGTTGTGTTTGGAGTGGCCAATTTGCAATATCATTTTCTCTGCTTTCTCCCCCACTTCCAGTAAACTCCTCCAAGATCTGACATATGCTGGCTTGGATGGCTGTTAGAAGAAAATGAATGAGATTGAAATAGCTAATGAATGACTAATAAATGAATGTGTGACGTTCAGAAGTAATATTTGGCTTTGTCGGGTTGTTTTTTTTCCTCACAAGATGAGAGAATGGAATTGGACTGCTCATGGGAGAAGGTGATTACTTTTTCCTTGTTCCCATCCAGCTTTGTTTTCTCTGCCATCTCTTTTCCTTTGGTTGTTTCTATGCTTTTTTAATCTATCTTGTTTTCGAATGTTTTTAACTAATTGTAAACTGCTCAGACCTCCTGAGCAGTTAGGTGGCATATAAATTATTATTAATATTACTAAAGAAAGAAGAAGAAAACATTCACAGCAAGCTGAATGGACTTTGAATGGAAGACTTAGTCAGGAACCTTCTCCCCAGTAAACAAAATTGTTTTTATTCAATGACTATAGCTCCGAGACGGGATAGCTGACATGCTGACCTCGTAGGAATGGATAAATAATGAGAAGGTCACCCGAATAGGTTTATCAAAATCATTCTAACGTCATTTGTCATTTACACCTTGTCTGCCTTTTCCTTTGTCTTGTCTTTGAAATGTAATAGGCCAAAGTTATATAAGCTGCAGTTCTGCATTTGCACAGGGCTGCTCAGCAAGCTGTCAGTGCTTTGCTAGGAATCAGATATATACTTGTACTGTTTGCACTCTATTACAGACATGTGTATCTTCAAGAGGACTTGGTTGCTGGATATGGGGAATTGTCTGGGAGCATGCTAGGTGCAAACTAAACCAGAGATTACTCATAGTAATTTTCCAACAGTTGGAACTTGGGTTGATGGGCAGAGATCTCAAAAACCTTCTTCATTTTGAAGCGGCTAAAATTCAGATGAGATGATATTCTGTGGAAATATTGATTCGTTTGGAAAAAGATGCTGTTGAGAATTTTGACAGTTTTCAAAAGCCATTTTGTCCTCACTGAGAACGTTCCTCATTCAGATCAGCTATTTTAGTGAAAATAATCAGAACCTTAATTCAAATGAAAGGAGGAAAGCTTTATTAAGATGCTGCGTAACTTTGAAATGCGTCCAAGCCTTGGGGTTAATTGCTGACCTGACAGTTGCAGGAATGAGACATAATTTGAATATTGTTTTTGAATCTCTAGCCTTGAATATACAATTATGAAGTTTTAATTTTTAATCATTACAGAGCAAACTTTTTATTATTTCATCATGAATTTATAACTGTTGGCATTTACCAAAAGAGATGTTTTCAGCCAGAGCATACAGTACAAGGCAAAATGGAATAATGATCTAATCCACTAAGGAATTCCTTAAAAGTAATGGGGGTGGTTATTAATTGTCCATTCATATTCCTTATGCTGTTACTTAATACAATAAAAACAAATTGATACAGATGTAGAGCTAAATGTGAGTAAATGAATAAAAATGAAGGAAGGCTGCAATGACCAACCTTGGCCCTAAAGGATATCATCTAGGGGTTAAACCCAGCTGTCTTTGTTATTGTTTCTCTCATTTGCCAGTTTCTGCACAGTTAAAGACTCATTTGGGCTTCCAATTAGCTCAAAGACCAATTACATCTGGATCTATGATCCTACCTCTCAATTTTACCTAGCAAAGGCTCATTTTTTTTAGTTCAAAGATGAAACAGCTGAGTCTATGGAGCGGAAGACTGAGCTCCTGCTGGATCTTCATAGAGCTTTGGAGTATTGGCTTAATATTTTCTGGTTCAAGGAAGTGCTTTATATGGTGATACCTCTAACACCTCTTTCTCTGTGAGAAAGGGCTCTTGCAACCCATGCTGCCTTTCTGACAATTTAAAGACAAAAAGGAATCTGTAATGCAGACTCTTGGGCATAAAGTGTAAGATGCCGGTATATGGATAAAATATTTAGTTGTTCTTTTCAATACACCTGAAAGTCATATCAATCTCACAAAAGATAAACAAATTCAAAATGTTTGGGGGGGGGGAGAAGCCTTGGTGGTGCAGGCTGTTAAACACCTAGCACTTAGCACCAGCTGCCTGCAATTAGTGCAGGCTCGAATCCCACCAGGCTCAAGGTTGACTCAGCCTTCCATCCTCTCAGGATAGGTAAAGTGAGGACCCAAGATTGTTGGGGGCAATAAGCTGACTTTGTAAAAATGCCGCTTAGTAATAAGCAGGCATATACAATGAAGGTTATTGCTGAGCACATTGGATTGTGCTCCATAGATTATAAGCTGCCCTGAGTCTCCGGAGAAGGGCGGCATATAAATGTGAATAATAATTTTAAAAAAATTCAGTTTATAACTTTAAATGTTAAAAGCATATATATTCAATGTTAGGAGATACATTGTAGGGTGTCCTATAGGACAAATTTTCAGAATTTAATCTGCAGCACTAGCTCTTGTGAGTTTTAGCAAAAAGGCCTTATAAGTTCAGCAGAAGCAATCAAGTCCCTAAGATGTATTGGTCCCCTAGTTGTGAGATCTGTCACTGCAACCTTACAATAAAGATAGTATTAGTACTCATGGCTTTGGTTGCCTATCTGGACTACCTCAAAGGTTGACATCAACCTTGCTAGCCTAAAAGCACTTCCCCCCTCCCCTGCCTTGACTTTTCAGAGAACCAGGGAGAGTTCTACTGTGTTCTCTGCATCCCCATTTCTGCTTTAGACTCTGATTTCTCTTATCAGATCATTGCCTAGGCTGCAGCTATTCATCCTGTCTCCCAAAGTTATTCTCCCAAACCATTACAACAACAGACCTGCCTGAGGTTACAAAATGCCAACAACATAAGTGAAAGTGTTAATCACAAAATGAAAACTAGCTGCTAGGAGTGCATTAGACAGGTAGGAACTACTAAAATCTAGTGCTGGAAATCAAGGTAATAGATGGCAAAAATAACAATTTGATTATGGATGCTCAGGATGTGCTTAAGAGAGAAAAGGATGGTTTCATTGTAATTATTTTAACAGAAAGAAAATATGAGCTATTAAATGGCTATTAACAGGTTGTAATTCTAATTTAATGATTGAAACAGGAGCAATGATTTGTATAATTCTATAAAGAGGGCTTGTAACCTCCTTCCTGTTTAGGCTTTTTGTTCATTGTACTCTATTACTATAATCTATCAGTTCATGCTTCAATGTGATTGTGTCCTTGTCTCTGGTTCAAATGTACTGTGAGGGGAAAAACTACCCTTCAGCCCAGACTCTGGTAATACAACACTGCAACTTAATTAAAAGAAAATAAGAAAAAAAAACCAAAGAAAGAAAATGTAATGTTTTATCATAAGATGCCTCTAGTCCACTAGAAATAACAAAAAAATCACTGTAAAGAGATTGGTGCAAGATTTATATTATTATAGATCCCAAGAAAATTATAAATAAAATTAATATCTTTGTACCCAACCTGAAGAAAGGAGAAAGGCTGGAATTACCATTGGACAGACAAATTGTTTGTGAGGTGCCTCAAGGTTTGATGGTCTTGTCCTTCCTGTTTAACATCTAAATGAAATCACTTGGTAAGGTTATCTACCGTCATAGATTAGGTATTATACTCAGTTAAATATCTCCACTCCTGGTCAATGAAAAAATGCTATCCAAATCTTGTCCCAGTGTATGGAGGCAATTCAGGAGTGGATGAGCAAAAGCAGTCTGAAACCCAACACTGAGAAGATTAAGCAGCTATGGGTATATGGTTCTTCCAGTAGAGATGTCCCCTTTTTTATTTTGAATGGGGTGGCATTTCCCTTTTAAAAAATGGGTGTGTAATTAGGGGTACTTCTAGACTTCCAAATTCTGCTATATGGACAGCTGTGACCAGGAAGACCTTCACCCAGATTCATCTGGTGTGCCATTTGTGCACCTTTTTGGACTGAGAGTTCCTTCTTATAGTCACTCATGCCTTGATCACCTCATGTATGGATTATTGCAATGTATAATACAAGACTGACCAAGCTGCAATGAATCCACCTTGGAATGCCCATATAACATCATGGCTATGCAAACTGTACTGGTTACCAGTCAGCCTCCAGGTGCAATTCAATTTCCTATGAAGGGCTTCCTGCCAGAGGGTGTAGCTGTCTGATGAACCATCTCTTCCATATTATTTCAGACTTGACAGAGCTGGCATGTTTCCTGTCCATCCATTAAGCAATGTCATCTGATAGGATTAGGAAGTGTATTTTCTGTCACAGTGCCTAACCTTTAAGTATTTTCTTCTCACAGCTCATCCTGAACTAGCAAGCTTTAAGCAACCTTTGAAACCTGTTTTCCCCCCTCAAATTTCAGAATACATTGGTATGTATAATGATACATGAGAATGACCTTGGGAGACAAAAAGAAGAGCCAAAGACTGAACAACTGGTGGATTTCTCACTTGGGGAACATTTCAGAAGGGACCCTCCCTAGTTTCCTACGAGTAAAAGAAAAGGAAGTAAGATTCTTTCAAGATTCTGGTAATTTAATCTTAAAATAAAGACAGAGTTAGTATTCCTAGCTGTTTTTTTTCTCTGGATCACCTCAAATGGCTAATATCATCACCCATCTATTGGTAAATCCATTTTTATTAGACAATATCTGCTTCCCTGGTTATGCTTGCTCTCATGCATATTTTTTTAAGCATCTGCTTGCATTGGGTGGTCTTATAAACCAAATAAATAAACATTAGTCTTTGAGACTTGATTTAGAACCATGAAGATTACAGGTAATACTCAAATTACAGGTAATCCTTAAGTGACCATTTGAAGTTAGGATGGTGCTGAATGAATGGACTTATGAAGTTCCAGCCATTGCAGTACCCTCACAGTCACATGAACAAAATCTGGGCATTTGGCAATAAGCTTATATTTACAACAAGTTGCAGCATCCCATGGCCATGTGATCACCATTTGCAACCTTCTCTGCCAGCTTCCCGTAAGCAAAGTCAACAAAGAAGCTGGCAGGAAAGCTCACAAGTGTGTGGTTAATTCTCTCCCATACTTCATCAGACTTTCTTTGCTCATACACACCATGTTCTCTTCCCACTTCACTCGTAAGGACCTTGCCCCCTCCTTCCCCAGCCTTCCCAGACTTGCACAGATGCATGCACCCACCAGCCCTCTCCTTTCTGGGGCCCCCTGCATTCTCTTGGGCCTTGTGCCATCTTTTGCTGGGTTCCCTGAATTTGCACACACCCCATGCTTTCTGTCCCCAGCCTACCTGTGCTTGCACACATGACACATACCCACCAGCACCCTTCTTCCTAGGCCTCCTTGAGCTTGCCCATGCCCTGTGTCCTCCTTCCTGAGCCTATTTGAGCTTGTATCACTCATGCCACACTGCAGCATCTCCAACTCGTGTATGGGCTGTGCTGGGCTTCCCAAGCTCCTCCCCCCCCGCAGAACCCCCTTTTTCCTTACCTGGGACTCCTTCTGCTTCCTCCTTAATGACCCCACACATCTTCAATTACCATGGCAACTAGGACTGCCTGGATTGCCATTGCTAAGTGATATGCTTTATAACCATATCACTTAGCAATGGCAATCCTGATCCCCATAGGCAGTTGTAACTGGAGGACCACCTATGTAGTATGCCGGCTTGTCCCACAAGGTCTAGTGGTATGAGCATGCTCCAGGTATCTGCTATCAAGCAATGCCATCTAATGAGATCCAGGAGGCATAGTGTCTCCTCTGTCATGGCTCCTGAAACAGCCTTTCCCCTCCAAGATTCATTCATATGGTCCTGATCTGGAGGCCTTCAATTAGGCATTAAAGCATTGGCTCTTCCCCAAGCTTTGGGCCTGAGTTCTGAGTCGATTTAGTGTGGTGACTGTCAGCTTACCATGCTCTCTTAATGTGCTTTAAATGGTTATTGTGGTTATTTTATTGATTGTTGGGCACTTACAGTTACATGCTAATTGGGCAGCCGTATCCATCTATGTAATGACTTAATTAAACCAAATGTAGATTCTGGGCTAGAACATGTTGACTTATTCCTACAAAAATAAAATATTCTGGAGACAGGTTTTTCCCCCTTTTCCCCCTTGCAGTTCCTTGCCAATGCCCAAATCTCAGTCAACAGCTATAGCAAATGACATTAGTTCTCAGCTTTTCTTAGCCTCAGCTCACCATTTCTAGAATTCTGCTCCTGATTTTAAAATAACCACTTTCTCCCCCATCCAGCCAAAGCCAAATCTGTGGATATCTGCCTTGGTGTACACAATAGAGAGAATCTCTCCCTCATGGGAACGTGAATTGAAATCTTAACCAAGAGTCTTCCCAACTGGTAAGATTGTGTTTCAATGGGATCACTATAAACTGCCTAGGTAGGGAAGTTTATATATTTGAATTACTCTCAGGCATACAAATAGTTCGATATCTGTGGTGGTGCTGTGGTCAGAATGTAGTATTACAAGCTAACTCTGCTGACTGCCAGGAGTTCGATCCTGACCAGCTCAAGGTTGACTCAATCTTCCACCCTTCTGAAGTCGGTAAAATGGGGACCCAAATTTTTTATTTTTATTTTATTTATTTGATTAGTCAATTGCTTACAAGATAATAGGTATAAGTATAAACATAGTTATAAATACATGGATACATATAAGAAAATAGAAGAAAGAATAGGACAGGGATGGTAGGCACTTTGGTGCACTACAGACCTCTTAGGAAAGGGGTGAGGTCAATAGTAGACAGTCTAAGGTTCAAGTTTTTGGGGTTTGGGGAAGAAACCACAGAGTCAGGTAGCGTATTCCAGACATTGACAACTCCGCTGCTGAAGTCGTATTTCCTGCAATCAAGTTTGGTGTGGTTAACCGTGAGTTTGTATCTATTGTGTGCTCTTGTATTGTTATTGTTGAAGCTGAAGTATTCATTGACAGGTAGGACATTGCAATGTATGATTTTATATACTATACTTAAATCGGACTGAAGACGGTGTAGTTCTAGGTTTTCTAGGTCTAGAACCTCATGTCTGGTAGCATAAGGTATTCTGCAATGAGTAGAGGAGTGGAGAAATATTTCTGGACTTTCTCTACTGTGTTAATATCAGATATGTAATGTGTGTTCCAGACTGGTGAGCTGTATTCAAGTATTGGTCTAGCAAATGTTTTGTATGCTCTAGTTAGTAGTGTGATATTACCAGAGAAAAAGTTACGCAGGATTAGGTTAACAACTCTTAATGCCTTTTTGGCTATGTAGTTACAGTGGGCTCTAGCACTTAGATCATTTGTGATGAGTATTCCAAGGTCCTTGACAGAGTTTGGATCATCAACAAGGTCTTAACTATTCAGCTTGTATTTTATTTTCTGATTTTTTTGCCAATATGTAAGACAGAGCATTTATTTGTTGAGATTTGAAGTTGCCATTTGTTTAACCATTCTGATATATAGTCAAGGTCTTTTTGAAGGGTAGCAGAATTATCTGTGGTGTTGAATAGCTTTACATCATCAGCGAAGAGAATGCAATTGCTCTTAATATGATCACAGAGGTCATTTATGTAGAGTATGAAGAGAGTTGGTCCTAGAACACTGCCTTGAGGGACACCACTGTTGACAGGTACAGAATTTGATAGGATGTTTCCAATTTGTTGTCTGTTTGACAGGAATGCTTCTATCCAGTTATGCAGGTGTCCAGAGATACCATAAGATTTTAGTTTTAATAGTATTTTGTCGTGTACCACTGAATCAAAGGCTTTACAGAAGTCTATGTAGATTGCGTCTATTGTTTTGCCCTGATCAAGTTGTGTAGTCCATATGTTTTTGCAGTGTAAGAGTTGCAGATTACAGGATAGTTTTTTTTCTGAAACCAAATTGTTTATTAGAGAGTAGGTTGTTTGTCTCTAAGTGGAGGATAATGGATTGGTTAATAATTGATTCCATGACTTTACAGGTGAAGGAGATTGGTCTGTAATTTTCAACTAGGCTGGGGTCTCCCTTTTTGAAAATGAGGATGACCGTGGCTAGTAACCATAGGTTTGGCAAGGAGCTGGTCCTGAAAGATTTTTCAAAGATTATGCTTAGAGGTTTGGCTATGGCAGCGGATAGTTTTTTTAAGAAGTAGGCACATATTCCATCCGGTCCAATAGATAGAGATGGTTTTAGATTGCGTAGTGCTTTTTCAATATTGTCTTCTGTAAAATCAATATTCATTAGATCATTGTAGTTGTCTGTGGTTTGACTAGGAAATACTGGGCATGATCCATTGCTGTTTACAAATACTGAGCCAAAGAATGTGTTAAAGAGGTTTGCTTTAATGGTGTCATCGTTACAGTCTTTATCATTAGGTCCTTTCAGGGGTGGGATGGACCTTGAGCCTTTAAGTTTGTTGTTTACAAAATTGTAGAAAGTGCGGGTGGAATTGGTGCATAGAAGGTTTTCCTCTTGTTTAATGTGATAATTGGTGCATTCAGTCTTTATCTGGTGGCATAAATTTTTGTATCGGCTTTTGAAGTTGGCAACATGACCAGATTTGTTTTTTTGCCAAAGTGATCTCTTTTTGGATTGAAGCTTCCTTATTGTTATGGGTAATCTGGTTTTTCTGGTTTTGGGAGTTGTTATTGGTACATATAGTTTAATGACTCTTTTGACTTCAAATAAAAATATGTTGTAATGGTCTTCAACAGTATTGCATCCAGTGAATAGAAATTGCCAATTAAGGGAGAGATCGTTGTCTATAAGATCGTAGTTGCCTTTTTTGAAGTTATAATTGGGGATTACATTGTTGTGGTGATTTTTGTGTGGACTTATGTTGAGACAAAAGTCAATCATGTTGTGGTCACTGTTGGAAAAGGGTTCTATAATTTGTATTCCATAAATTGAATTCAAACTATTGCAGAAGATGAGATCGAGGCAGTTGTTAAGTCTAGTACTGTTGGTTACTAGTTGTTCCAGTCCCAGATTTGTTACAGCATTGTAGAAGGCTGCATGTATGGGTTCAGTGTTACATTCGTTTAGGGTCCAGTTAATATAAGGTAGATTGAATTGTTGTGGGGCAATATGCTGACTCTGTAAATCGCTTAGAGAGGGCCATAAAGTACTATGAAGTGGTATAGAAGTCTAAGTGCTATTGCAATCTTCTTTTTTTTAAAGAAAACTTTATTAAAGATTAAAAATTAGACCTCTCTTCGGCTTTCGATACCATCGACCATGGTATCCTTTTGCGTCGCCTCAGGGGGCTGGGAGTGGGAGGCACCGTTCTTCGGTGGTTCTCCTCCTACCTTTCGGGGCGGTCACAATCGGTGTTGGCAGGGGGGGTTAGGTCGTCCCCAAGGGTGCTCTCTTGTGGGGTCCCTCAGGGGTCGGTCCTTTCCCCCCTTCTATTCAACATCTACATGAAGCCGTTGGGTGAGATCATCCGTGGTTTTGGGGTGAAGTTCCATCAGTACGCTGATGATACTCAGTTGTACATCTCCACCCCAAACCAGATCAGCGATGCCCTCTCCCTGATGACCCGGTGTCTGGATGCGTGCGGATCTGGATGGCGGAACATGCTTCGACTCAACCCGGCCAAGACTGAGTGGCTGTGCATATCGGCGTCTCGGCCCAGTCAGGATTGTCCATCTTTGGACATAGGGGAAAGGTGTTGCCCCTGTGGATAGCACGGAATCTGGGGTCCTCCTGGATATGCGGCTCGGCTGGAAGAGCAGGTCGGGGCCGCCAGGGGCCTTGCCCACTCGCCTTGTTCGACAACTTCGCCCTTTTCTGGACCGAGATGCCCTGCGCGCGGTCACTCATGCCCTTGTTACCTCTAGACTTGACTACTGCAATGCTCTCTATTTAGGACTTCCCTTGCACACCATCCGGAGATTGCAGCTGGTGCAGAATCGCGGCCGGGGTGGTGATGGGAGTTACCGGTTCTCCCATGTTACCCCCCTCCTGGCGGCTTGCATTGGTTGCGGTTGCGCTCGGGTGAGGTTCAAGGTTTTAGTGTTAACATATAAAGTCCTTCATGACATGGGTCCTCAATATTTAAGGGAGCGTCTCCTTCCGATAATGAATGCCGGCCGCCCTGTGCGAGCTCATAGGCAAGGACTCCTCGGGATTCCATCGGTGACTCATTGCCGATTGGTGACTCCCCGACGACGAGCCTTTTCTGTTGCGCCCCTGACCTCTGGAACCAACTGCCTTTGGAGCTCCGCCTGGCCCCTGACCTCCGCACCTTTGCGTGAGTTAAAAACTTGGTTGTTTGATCAACCCGGGCTTTGACCCCCCCCCCTTGGGTTGGGATTGTTTTAATGGTTTTGTTTATTATATTTGGACTTGTATTTAAATTTAATAGTTTTTTAAGTATTTATTGTATTATATTTTAATTGTGAGCAGCTCAGTCTTCGAGATGGGGGCATACAAGTGCAAATAATAAATAAATAAATAAAAGAAAAAAGAAAAACACTATGTACAATACATCGAATACAACTTTACATTGCAGACAAAATCTATATATACAAATACATAATAGATAAACATATAAAACATATGTTTCTGATCAACTAAGATGGTGTGATTTTTCTTGGTAATAATTTTACTACTATTCGTTTCTTAATTTGATAAACATTCTTAATTTAACCACTCCATTCATCAAAACCATATCTTTTAATTTCCTGTTTTTTCTCTTTAATCCACTTATGCCATTTATCCCAAGCTGTAATATATCTTGAATCTTCCTTATTCCTAAGTTTTTGTGTGAGTAGGTCCATTTCAGTGCAGTCAAGTATTTTCTGAGTAATCAAATTATTTGTTGGCATTTGTTCGCCTTTCCAACATTGTGCCAATGCAATTCTTGCCACTGCGATTAGATGGAGAATTAAATAGTTCATTTCATTTGAACAGTCCCCTTTTAACATTCCTAACAAAAATATTTCAGGTTTAAATTCTAATTGAATACTTGTAATTTCTTTTATCCACAGTCTAATTTTTTTCCAATATTTTTTACTTTTTGGGCAGAGCCACCCAATGTGGAAGAAGGTGCCCCTCGTTTGCTTACATTTCCAACACATTGGACTCATGTTTGGGTAAATGTTAGTTAACGTTGAGGGTGACAGATACCACCGGTAACACATTTTATATTGATTTTTTTTATAGATCGCCGATTTTGTTATTTTGTAATTTTGATTCCAAATTTTTTCCCAATCTTCCAAGTTAATATTGTGCCCTACATTTCTTGCCCATGCGATCATTGGGCCTTTAACTATTTCTTCCACCATTTAATATTCTAACAGATAGTTATACATTTTTAGATTAATTTTTCATCTGTTCCCTCCAATATTTTATCTAATTGATTTGGTTTTATCTCAATTCCAAACTCTTCCATGTCTTTTTTATATCTTGTCTTGAGTTGTAAATATGGCCACCTCTCTATTTTCATCCCTTGCTCTCTAATTTCTTGATTCATCATTAATCTTCCTTGGGAATTTAGTATATCATAATACCTAATTTTTCTTCCAGTTTCTAATGCATTGGGGTGGATCAATGCCTCCATGACGGAAACCCATCCTGGGACCTTCATATAATGTTTGTGTTTAATCTATTTCCACACTTTTAATAATGAACTTCTAATTATATGCCTATTAAAGTGTGTGTAACTTTTATTTCCCGGGTTCCACATGAAGGCATGCCACCCTGCTTCCAAATCATACCCTTCTAGGATTAAAACTCTTTCGTTTCTCAAATTGGCCCAGTCCATGTTAAAATTGCCACTTTATAATATAGTTCCCAGGGAGGGAGTCCAAATCCACCTCTGCATCTATTATCTTGTAAGGAGCTTAATTTTATTCTAGGTTTTTTCCCTGACCAAATAAATTTCATAGTAATTTTATTTAATTCGTTAAAAAAAATTATCTAATTTAATTGGAATATTTTGAAAGAGAAATAATATTCTTGGCAAGATGTTCATCTTAATAGTCGCTATTCTTCCTAACATTGATTGCAATTTCCCCCCTTTTTCTAAATCTTTTTTTATTTGTCATACCAATTTTATGTAATTATCTTCTTTTATTGTTGAACATCTTGCCAAGAATATTCTTTTTACAATTTGTAAGCCCATTACCTCTTCTAATTTCTTTTTTGTTTCTCTGTTAGATTTTTTGTTATCATTTTAATTTTATCCTTATTGATTGTTAAATCTGCCACCTCTCCATATCTCTCTATCTCTTTAATTAATTTTGGTCCTGATTTTATTGGTTCTTCTATGAAGAATACAAGGTCATCTGCAAATATTTGGGCCTTGTATTCTTCATTTTTAATTCCTTTTATCTCCATATTCTGTCTAATTCTTCTCAGCAAAATTTCTAAAGTCATGATAAGCAGAGGTGAAAGTGGGCATCCCTGCCTGACTTCCTTTCCTATTTCAAATGAATTAGTCATTTCTCCATTGATTATTATCTGGGCTTCTTGGCTTGAATATATTGATTCTAACATTTTTTCAAATTTATCTCCGAATTTCATTTCCTTTATTTGTTGCTTCATAAATTCCCAATTTATCTTGTCAAAGGCTTTTTTAGCATCCAGAAGAACTAGTGACACCTGTTTTTCTGGATGCATAGTATTCCAGGATATCAAGTACTGTTCTTGTATTGTTTTTAAGTTGTCTTGTTGGAAGAAAACCATTTTGATCAGTATGTATATATCTACTTAGTATTTTTTTTAATCTCGCAGCCATTAAATTCATAAATATTTTGTAGTCGGCGTTCAACAAGGAAATTGGTCTATAGTTGTTTATGTGGGTGGTATCTGCACCCTTCTTCGGTATTAGTATGATGTATGCTTCTCTCTACAACCTTGGTAGCTCTGCCCCTTTAAGTATTTCATTACAGATTTCTAAAAGAATTGGTTCAAGAATTTCCCCTAAATTTTTATATAATTCTGCAGGTATACCATCTGTTCCAGGAGTTTTATTGTTTTTTTGTTTACTAATTGCTTCTTTTATTTCCTCCATAGTAATCTCTTCATTTAATCTTTCCCTTTCTTCTGTTAGTATTGGAATATTTTCTTCCTCTAAATACTGTTTAATTCTCTCTTTACTCATATTTTCTTGTTAATAGAGTTCACAAAAATATTCCAATACTATTTCTTTTTTCTTTTCCATATTATTTTGTATCTTTCCCTCCTTATCTTGCAATTGCTGTATCCATCTTTTCTCTTTTTCCTTTCTTAACCTATATGCAAGCCATCTTCCAGGCTTATTTGCATTTTTGAAATAATTTTGCTTTACTAATTTCAATGCTCTTAAATTTCTTTCCTGTTCTAATATATTCAATTTATGTTTAGCTAACTTACATTTATTTATAATTTGCTCATTTTCTGGTGCTAATTGTGCTTGTCTTTCCAATTTTCTAATATCATTCTGTAACTCGTTGCTTTCTTTTTCTCTTTCTTTTTTCTTTCTAGCGTTATATGCAATTGTTATTCCTTAGATAGGCTTTCATTGTATCCCACAGATTCTGTAAAGAGGTGTGTTTTTATTTACATCAAAAAACATTTCTAATTCTTTTTTTAATTTTGCTATATATTCTTTGTCTCTCAGAGTCTGTGGGTTCAACGTCCACCTTCCTCTTTGTTTTGATTGACCTTTCCATATTACTATTATGGGGTTATATCTGCCACATATTTGGTGCTATTTCTATTCGTACTATGTCTTTCATTAGGGTTTTACTTATCCATGTCATGTCAATTCTTGACCATGATTTGTGCGGAATGGAATAAAAGGTGAACTGCTTTTCCTTTGGATTGTATATTCTCCATATATCAATTAGGTTCTGTTCTTCTATCATGTTAAAAATGTTTTTGGAAGTGTGTTTTTCTTTTTCTTTTTTCTTTACTGGTACTTTGATAATCTTTTTTTATATCCGAGACTGCGTTGAAATCCCCTATTATGCAAATTTCTTCTTTGCCTAATTCAAGAATTTTTTCATGTATTTTTTTGTAGTACATTTCTTGTTGTTTGTTGGGAGCATACATTACAACTAATAGTATTTTCTTCTGTTCCCATACTACTTCTAATATTAATGTTCTTCCTACTGAATCTGTGTATAATACTTCTACTTCTACTACTTCTCTAACATATACTGCTACTCCTCTTTTTTTTTTCCTCCGCTAATGTTGCGTATAAGCTTCCTAATTTTTGTATTGCAAAAATCTCTTATCCTGGGCTCTAACATGTACTTCCTGGAGACATACTATATCCATTTTTTGTTTTGCCAATTTTTTCGGAGTTTGATTCCATTTTGATAGGGAGTTAAGTCCATTTATATTTACTGATAATATCTTCAAATTATTATCCATTTTCTCTCTTTGCCTTTACCAATTAGCTCCTGTTATTCCTTGCTTCTGTTTGTGCTCTTGTTCTTATTCTGTGTTCTTCTTGCGGTCTTTCTTCCTTCTTCCTTTCCTCCTCTTCCTGCTCTTTTCCATTCTTTTCCAGTTGTTGATCATCTTGACTAGCCGATTCCAGTTCTTCTCTGCTACTACCGAGTTCGTCTGTGCCTATTAGTTGTGTGTGGAATTCTTTCGCTTTCTCCAGTGTGTCAATCTTGACTTTCTTCCCTTGCCACGACACCAACATTCCCTCTGGTGTAATCTACCTAAACAATATATTATTTTTGTTAAGATGGGTGGCCAGAAAGCAATATTCTTTCCTTTGTTCTCGATCTGTTTTTCGGGATCTGTTTTAATGTTATGATCTCCTTACCTTTATATGGCATAGGTTCCTCTCTAGTAATCTTGTAAATTATGTCCCTCACCTTTTTCTGAGCAAAACGGATGTGAACCTCTTCTGGTAGTAATTTGCATAGACTCAGTAATCTAATTCATTGATTATCTCACTCTTCTCTCTTTGGAGTGCCTCTGCAATAGTCTCTGCCATTATTTCTGTTAGATCTTCCTCCTTCGTCTCTACCACATTTTGGAAACATAAGTAAAATGAGGCCCTCTCCATCTCCAACTGGATCAGTGAGTTCTCTGCTTCTTTGTCTCTTTCTTGCATTCTTTGATCTACTGACTCTAATTTCCTTTCTGTTTTTTCCATTCTTTTTTCAATCGTTTGGAGTCTTTGTTCATTCTTTTGTAGAACTTCTTGAATCTGGCCAACTTTCTCATCCAACTTCTATATATTCTTCCTTACACTCTATTAGCCATATAAATCATTCAGCATATATTCAAATATTTAAATATTTTAACTTCTAATATAATCACTAAGGAAAAAGAGAAAAAAGCTGGAGAGAAAAGAGGAGAAGCAAATAAAAATATAGTTTAGTCACAGTACTTTTAAATATACAGGCAATATTTCTAATAATCACAACTTTCCTTTCGTTCTCCGCGAAGGTTATTCTATGTGTTCCAACCAGTTCACTTAAGTCTTATTGTAACAGTAGATGCAGTGTATTTAAAGAGTTAACTTTCACTCTCTTCTTCAAAATGTCAGACTTTCAATTTTCTGCACTGTCAGAGACACTTTTTCCCCCCACCAGATCTTTTAACTGCTACTATGTTTCTTCTTCTGTTACAATAATGTTGTTCTTTTAGAAACACAAAAGTTTCAATCCTCCATTGCAAACAATCCACTTTCACTTCCCCTGTTTACTTAGTTCGTATATAGTCTATCACTTAATCTTCTTCTTTATTCTTCTTTATTTATAGCTATTGCTATCTTCTAAGTTCCTCCTTAATCTTCTATCTCTCTGATGAGAAACATTCTTCATGAAGCCATCAAGGGGTATTCTGTCTTGTGTCTTCAGCTGAGAACTTGGACCACAGATGCTGCACTATGTGACAGAAACACCAAGTGAAAGACACATGATCTTGTGGAACATTTCTTATCCCATAATATGCCTAGTCTTGCTCTTTGAATCCAGGTTCTTATATGATATCCTTTTGTGTAGTTGTCTTTGCTTCCTGTTGTTAGAGGAAAATTCTAACTTACCCTGTGATTTTTTTTTACAGGGAGAGCATTAGAATAAAAGAATCAGGAAGGCTGAAATGGGCCAACTTTCTGTCAGCCTTTCATGCTGAGGGCAAGTCACCCTCTGCAGATACTCCCTTGGCACATTTTGTAAAAGTTTTTAACTGGAATGTGCCAAAATGGATAAGCTCACATTGGAAATGAAAGACAAGGAAGACGCTGAATATTACACAGTATGGGATAAGTGGTACAAGTGGTTAAAAAACAGATATAAAGATAAGGAAGAAGGATTATAAATATATGTATATAGGATATATATATTTGTTGATGTCAAAATGTTGTTAAGACTATGGTTGAGATTGTATTTTTGAAAACTGCAATAAAAACAATTTTAAAAAAGTTTTGAAACCTATTTAAAAGTAAATAAATTCATTTAATAAAAAATATTTTGTGTGTGGCTTTGTTCTAATGAAATAAGGAATTAATGCTTTATCATTTGCATTCATCTCAACCTGCTGGCATCTTGGAGGAAGAATTCAGTGTTTACTCAAATTGATGGAGATTCAAAGAAGCCATTTCAGGCTATGTGAGCATAAGTGGTCCCTGAGAACAACTCTCCAAGTGGGCTTATGCACTATGCAGCATAAGTGTGTGAGAAGCATTCACAGATGTTTATTTTCCACTCTTTAGAAAGTCTCATTTCAGCCATAGAAAACATTACAAGAAGCACAGCTCCATTTTCCCCATTTACCCACAAAAAAAAATTATATTTCACCCTATTATTTTAGCCAATGCTGGAATTTCATCGTATGCAGCAAGAATTGTTTTCTTTCCACTTTGTTTAACAGTACAACCAATTTATAATGTCCCATTATAAATGCTGCTAGTTAATTGTAATGTGTGAACATATTTAGAGCAAAAAATAGAAAGGAACTATCAGAAACATGAATTGATTTCCTACAACAGGAAGAAATTTGGCATGTGACTTTATCCAATTATAGTTTACTTTCCGTAATTTTTAATAGATGGGCACCATAATTTTCATGGTAGTTCTTCCTAATATTTATTCCAGTAGCCTGCCTACCCATTCCATCAAGGCTCTTTGTTTCCTTTTGTAATGGTCTTCTAGAAACTGACATCTTCCAGATGTGTTAGCTTGCAGATCCAAGAATTTCCAGTAAGGATCTTGCTGGATATTCTTGAAATTGCAAGAAATCGTTTGCAATTTGCCAATTAAATTTGCAATTTAATTTGTCTTGAACCTTCTTTTCCATGGGTAGCTCTGATACCTTTAAAGCTGGGGAAGGACAGCCTAGGCAACCCACTACAAATTGTGCCAATGACAAAATATGTATCCCAGGACAAAGCTCAAGATTTTTTTTATACTTGTGCTCAAACTTTGGGATGTAAGTTGGCCAGTCACAGGGTTTGCTACATGATGTCAGGATTCACGTTTTATCATTTGCCTCCTAGGGTGCAGGAAGGGGGACAAAAAACTCAAGGTGGCACTGTGTGACACTGTGACAATGTTGTTAGATATTCAGTGGGGAAAGTCAGTGATGTCAGACTTCCTCCATTGGTTCATTTTCCAGGCGGGAAAATGAACAGCCATCAGTGGCTGAGATTGTGGACAGCAGCCTGCAAAAAGAACAACAGGCACACCTGGTGGCAGTCTTGTTCAGAGTTAAATAAAGAAATCCTTTCCGTCTACCGTGTCCTGCCTCTTCAATCTAGCCCATATCTAACAACTGTGGTGTATAAACCACAGTTTGTGACACATGTCAGATATAAAAAGGAGTGGAGACTTGATTGCATGGTGGTGGCTGCCATTCTGACCCCAAGTGGACACCATGCTTGTCCTTCTTGCTGGTGCATGACTTCTTAAGGAAGGACAGATACAAGCTGAGATGGTAGTCATTTCTACTTCCCTTCTTCCACCTTTCATTAGCCACATCATGTTCATTTGCTTAGCAAAGCTTTATGTGCCTTTTTGTGCCTGATTGAACTTGCTTATTGATGTCCTTAATGGTGCAGCTATTAGAGTTTGCTACGGAAGTCAGTATTTGCTTTTCTCAAGCAGTGAACACAAATACCATCACACTCAGCATGGCTTTGTACTTAAAAGTGAACAGGCTCACTTCCAATAGAAATCATGCGTCAAGAAATCATCAGGATGGAAAGCATAGCCTTTCCCTGTGGTGATAGCAAAATATTATTAGCAAAACAACATGGCACATAGACCACAGAGAGAAAAATATAGCAAGTGGATTGGAAAAGGCAGCCCATTTAGATGTAATCTATATATATAAAAGCAAAGGACCACTCACACAGCATCATGAACTCTCCAGAACCGTAAAGCCTACAAACTTGAAATTTGGCACATATGTTCCTTTTGGCTTCTAGGTGCTTACTAAGAAAGGATTTTTTGAAATGACCATCAGATCATTAGTATTTTTTTAATACAGTAATTAACATGCTCTGATGCTAAGGAGTTCTACTCCCCCTCCCCACCTGAAAAGAATTCTATTCCAACTACCAGTTGCATCACATTCCGTTACCTCACATTCCATTACCTTAGCAACTCCACAGCTATTTGTACCACTCAGGTGATCCAAGGACACAAACAAACCTCCAAGTTGCCTCAATGACTCTCAAAATGGATGCAAACTACACTTCCAAACAAGAAGCTACTTTGGCATCAAAGGTTGTAGCATTTCTATTACTCACCATCCAGTTAGAGCTGAAGAAGCTCCTTGGATGAGAAGCAAAACATCTTCAAAGAAAAACTAGGAAGTCCAGTTGTCTCTTGAAAAAAAAACACCTTTGGGGCAACAGTTGGAGGATTGTATTTTACAATACTTTTGCTGGATAGATAGATAGATAGATAGATAGATAGATAGATAGATAGATAGATAGATAGATGGAAAGGAGAGGAAAGGAAAGGAAAGGAAAGGAAAGGAAAGGAAAGGAAAGGAAAGGAAAGGAAAGGAAAGGAAAGGAAAGGAAAGGAAAGGAAAGGAGGAAGGGAAGGGAAAGGAGGAAAGAAGGAAAGCCCAGGCTCCTGCATACCCGATCATAAAGTTTCGTCTTGAAGCATGGGTATCTAGCTAGTATCCTTCATATGTTTTCCTTCCTGCTCATGTAGTCCGTATATAGCTGAATCAGGAGTTATGCCTGTATCAGGAACAATTTTAAGATAAGAGTCAAAGGACACAGGATAATACAAAAAGACGTCAAGGGCTGTGACTTCCCAAACTGATTCTTAGGAACTCTGCAACAGCTGTTCTATTGTATACTGTATGTGCACAGACAATGTTGCCATTTCTTTTCATGTCAGTTTATTAAAGGCACAACAGCTGGTCTGCACATGAGGATTGTTTTTCAAATGTATTCTGTATAGCTTCAGAAGCGGTGGTGGAATGAGTGTGTCTGTGTTCTTATCTTTAATCTGGGATGAAGGAACACTCACCAAATGGCTTAATTGCACTGCTGCTCCAAAGATCTCTTTAAGATAACTGTCTTCAATCGTGTTTAAGAAAGTGGGATGCTTTACAAACCCTTATATAGACTCCACTGCAACTAAGAGTTTGCTTACTTTTCCACAGCTCCTAGCATTCAACTTCATGACACCCACAAACTCTCTTCAGATCTTGTCAGTCTTTATGTAAGAAGCCAGTTTTCAGAGCACACATCTCCCAGCTTCACCTTATCCATAAAGATGCTGTTGACTTGGGCTTAACTTCCAGCCACTGATCTTCACTGCAGTATTACTTCCTCTGTTTGCAGAGGTGCAACAGTTTGTAATTTTTCCTTCCCCTGAAAGCCGGCATTTAGAATTTTGAAAAAATATGGTAAGGGATTTTTACAACATGGCTGTTGGAGATTACCTAGAATTGCCAGTAATTGGAAGGGGGGGAATATCCAATAACTTACTGAGGCATGGTGCAGTGGCCTAGAGGTGGAGCTCTCACCTCACAATCAGGAGGCTGTGAGTTCAATCCTAGGTAGAGGTAGATACAGGGATGGGATTCTACCAGTTTGCACCTATTCGCTAGAACTGGTTGTTAACATTCTAAGCAGTTCAGAGAACCGGTTGTTGGAAGAAATTACTGGCCTAATCCTGTAAGGAAGGCAGGAAGGAAACATTCTGGTGTTGCTTACAGAAACTGCCTCTCCGTTAACCCTTATTACATTCTTGGCAGGACTAGACTTGCTGTCTCTGGAACTTCTCTGGAGTTTTTTTCCCTTCCTTTGCTGGTAATTTGCTTGTGTGGAGTGACCATTCAAAGTTACAATGGCACTGAAAAAAGTGACTTATGACCATTTTTCACACTTACGACTGTTGCAGCATCCTCACAGTCATGAGAGGCCAGGCGAGGAGATGCGTGCCTCGATGTGAGTGATATTGGGTTGGCCACACCCAGCCAATAACATGACCACCAAGCCATGTCCACCCAATCACATGACCACCAAGCCACACCCACCAACTAAGCCACACCTACAGAACCGGTTGTTAAAAAATTTGAATCCCACCCCTGGGTAGATATTTCTGTCTCTGAGCACACTGAGAATATATCTGCTGAACAAAACTCCGCATTGGTGACAGGAAGGGCATCCAGCCATTAAAACACTCTGCTAGCTCCATTCAGTTGCCCAGACTCCATTATGGGGTTGTTAAAAGAAGATGATCTCCAATAACTTGCTGGTCCTCTCTGACCAGTTATGACTTGTCACACAGCATTTATATGTGAGGAAAAGAAATAGAAAAATTGTGATTTAGAGCATGGCTTATTGGAGATTAACAAACAAACAAAAAAACCCATGCCTGAGACTCACCACTCAAAGCATAGCATGGTTCAGATTGTAATTTTGGTTGCAAAAATCTGAGAGAAAAACTGCATGGCTATCTAAAGCCAGAAAACATCACTTTTAAAGCAGGGCACGTTTGGAGGAAGTCTCCATATTAGGACAGGGACGAGCTGAGGGTGACAATATCTTCTCAAGCTCCTCTCAATGTGATTGCTGAAGTGTTCCTTCTTGCAATAAGTGGACCATGCAGATGGACTGTTTGTGTCCAGAGCTGTAGGATTTTCACCTTTCTCAGCTGACAGATTGTCTGCTCTTAATCAAGTAAGTTTAAATAATATAGAAAAGTGAACTCTGGGAAATAGATTCAGAATCATTCATTCAAATGAAATCAGGGGCATGATACAGGGAGGAGAGGATATTAAGTTGAAATATTTTCTTGAATAGTTGTGCATAATTATTGCATAAGAACAGAAATAAGAACAAAAGAAAAAGACTCTTAAATACTTGTTTTCTGTTTTCTCTGACCTGTAACATGCATGTCTCTTCCCTAATAATCCTGAAAAATATAGTAATGGAAAAGATATATTGTTGATTTTGCAAGACCGGTTATTGAGAAATGAAGCTGTAGACACTTGACAGTCAGTTGAAAATGTGTGCGCTTCAGAAATAAAAGCCACTCGGCTTTTGATGAGGTCATGTCCCAAAGAGATTTCCTGTCATTTAAATGTTCATCTCATGCTAGCAAACCTACTAAATGAACTCCTCATACTTTATATCAGGTCTGTCAAACTCCTGGCCCGTGGGCTTGATGTGTCATGCACTGGCCACGCCCACACCTGGTTTAGCAAAAGGGGAGGGGAAAGTCCTGATATGTCATGTGACAAAGCCGTGACAACATGAGTTTGACACCCCTGCTCTATATTCTATTCCAGGAGTGGGCAATTACATCAACTTGATGACCTATGGATGACCTATGGATTTCAACTCCCAGAATTCTTGAGCCACCCAAGCTGGCTCAGGAATTCTGGGAGTTGAAGTCCATGGATCATAAAGCTGGCTCACTTGCTCACTCTTACTTATACTAAACAATTTTGAAGGAAAAAGTTAATATTGCCAACAATATTTCCTCCTCTATTATATTTTAACAAAGATTCTTCTTCCCACTTGCATTAAATCATGCAATTACTTCTGCAGTAGACCTGAAAGACTGTCCAGGTGAGACTCACTAGATTAAATTGTTTACTTCAATTTTTTTTTAAAAGGCAAATCATGCTATTTCTCAGTTTTAGATTTGATAAGGTCAAAGACAAAAATCCTTTTAATACAATTATTTTTCAATGGGTTTTTTAATGCACTGTTGGAGTACCATATTGCATTATAATACTGCACTGTAATATTATGTAATATCTAGTACAGCAGTGTTGGTATGGCTATGCTGTATAGAAATGAACAAAAGTAATAGAAAAATAGAAACACAAGTACAGGAAAAATAGGATTAGCAACAGACCTTGGCTGGAATCAAGGTCAAAAGCAGAGAGAACAATAAACAACCAAAGATGAAAACAAATGTAACTCAGCTATTTTCTAGAAGTGAAAAATTTTGCAACTTTAGAGCTAAATGAATGTCCAAAGAAGTATGGTGAGAGTGCTACTTTGAAAGATTGTGATAGATAGATAGATAGATAGATAGATAGATAGATAGATAGATAGATAGATAGATGGATGGATGGATGGATGGATGGATGGATGGATGGAGAAATAGATAGATGGATAAATGGATAGATAGATAGATAGATAGATAGATAGATAGATAGATAGATAGATAGATAGATAGGAGAGACAGACAGACTGAAAAAAGTACAAATAGGATTTGACAGTCTATTAATCTTCTTTGGTTGTCATCCTTAGTTTGCAAAACTTGTGGATTGAATGGATTACTTCCTGCTGATTCAAATTTACAAATGTGAACTTTTTTTTTCTTCCCATACAGTTGTACTGGATTGCTGGAACATGCACACATACACACATACACTTGACCTAAGGCTTAGATGTTAAGGTATGGCATCTTCCTAGCCATTTGCTTTGAATATATGGCTTTTTTAAATAAGCCATTTATCACCTTGAATAAACTCACATTTTCTGTGCAATGGGTAATTGCTATCCTTCCAAAGATTGCTTTGTTTATTTCTGTACCTGGAGTCTGTTTCTCTCACTTTCAAACACCAACTGCTCCAAAACCTGACTTTAAAGGCAGGTTTCCCAGCAAGCTTTGTTTCACAGACAGGCTAAAAGATGTTTCTGAAAGTTCCAGGGCCAAATTGCTCCCATTGGGAATAGTGTGCCTGATTTGCCAGCTGTAAGAGATTGTAACAGGTGGTGAAGGCCATACACCTGTTCTCTCTGTGCAGAGCTCAGTATGACAGGGCCTTTGCCTTCTAAACCATTACCACATTCATATGATACACTTCTACAGTTCAGAAGCTTTATAATTGCAGTGCTTTCAAGAGAACAGGTTGCCAAGTTGACTAGACATAATTAGCTTCATCTTTAATTCAGCAGACTGGCTCTCCACTGACCGCAACATTGCCAGACAGATCCAAATATGTGAGGGCTGAAAGATGAGAGAGCCTGTCACAGACTGGAAGGTATCAGGGATGAGTGGAAATTAAGTTCTGTTGCCAGAAACAAGAGTGTCATGAACTTCCAAAAGAATCAGGCACCAGATGTAGCGGAAAATGTTCTCAAAGTATTTGTTGATGATAGTGTATCATCCTGATACTTCAATGGGCGAGGGTTGTTTTTGTTAATATATCTTATGAAGAAATTGTCAGGAAATGGGGAGGGGGGAAGATTAATCAGCCTGGACCTTATTCCTCATTTCTAAATTGTGACTTTCTGCAGGATATAGGCCCCAGGGTTTTGTTGTATACTAGACAACCCATGACCCATTGGGTTATCTTTCAGAGCTATTTCATTACTAGAACAAAACAAACAAACAAATTAATCATGAGTGGCTCGCTATTGTTTTGGATTTAAAATTAAGGATGAAAACATACTTTTATTAAAGAACAAAGATGCATTGTTATAATAATGCATTATTGTAATAAAATATATTAATGCTTTTCTTTTAACAAAGGTCATTTTTGGTGACAATATTTGTGATTAATCTTCCATTCTTTAAGAATACTCTTAACACAAAGGTGGTATTCATCAGGTTCTGACCAGTCCTGGAGAACTGGTAGTGGAAATTCTGAGTAATTCGGAGAATCGGCAAATACCACCTTTGACTGGCCCCACCCCATCTATTCTCTGCCTCCCAAGTCGCAGCTGATCAGCTGGGTCTTCTTTTCTTGCCCTGCACAGGAGAATGGAGCTGGAAAGCAGGTTAATGGGGTGGGGAGGGAATGGGATTTTGCAGTAACCTTCCCCTGCCATGCCCACCAAGCCACACCCTCAAGCCACACCACACCCACCAAGCCACGCCCACAGAACCAGTAGTAAAAAAAACTGAATCCCACCACTGGAATTATGACAAGTGTTATTTTTGAATGTACCATTTTAATGATGGATTTGCTCTTGAAGAGTTACAGAAGGGTTCCATCTGTTCTTTGTTGGAAGAATTTTTTGGGCATTGAAGGATGCCATTTGGAAGAGGCAGTTGTATTATCTGATGTGCTTCCTGAAATGGTTTGCAGTAGGTTCATCATTGCTATATAACTTGAGGAGTTCATTACGTAGAGGTATCAAATTCCTTATCTTGACCTTTTCCTTCATATAGCAGAAACTGGCAGTTTCTCCAGGGAATATGAAAGGAAATATGACAGTGAGAGCAGACTTTGGCCATGGCACCAACTTCAGAAGAAATATAACACTGTGCAAGTCATGCATTTTGGCTTGCTGTTTTTCTACTGAGGTCGTTATTGTTGAAGGTGCGTATTGCTGTGCTGAGGAACTGTCACAGTAATTAGTGTTTGCCACATTTCCCTTTCATTCTCCATCTTTTAATCTTCTCGCTCTGTACCTTTCTTTGTGATTCTGAAGATGCATAGCCATTTCATCCTCCATTTCTTCATCTCTCCACCTCCTTGCTGCTTCCCAATCAGCAGGTTCTGACCAGTTCTAAAGAACTGGTAGTGGAAATTTTGAGTACTTCGGAGAACCAGCAAATACCATCTCTGACAGTGGTGGGATTCAAAAAACTTTTCTACCGGTTCTGTGGCCGTGGCTTGGTGGGCGTGGCAGGGGAATGACACTGTTAAATCTCCAGTCAGAGGTGGTATTTGCTGGTTCTTCGAACTACTCAAAATTTCCACTACTGGTTCTCCAGAACTGGTCAGAACCTACTGAATACCACCCCTGACCTCTGACTGGCCCCGTTCCCATCTATTCTCTGCCTCCCATGTCCCAGCTGATTGGCTGGGTCTTCTTTTGTTGCCCTGCACAGGAGAGCGGAGCTGGAAAGCAGGTTAGTGGGGTGGGGAGAGAATGGGATTTTGCAGCATGCCATGCCCACCAAGCCACGCCCACAGAACCGGTAGTAAAAATTTTTGAATCCCGCCACCGTTCTCAATGTTTGGTATCATTTCTTGACCATGACATCCCCCCACTTTTTCCACATGGCATAATTATACTAATGATATTTTATTTAATTCTTTTTTTACCACAATATTGTATACCACAATGTTGTATGATTTTCACTTTAGAATCCCTGCCAGTTTCTCTACTGAGTTGTAAGAAGCTGTCAGAGACATTTTAAAAACAGGATCACTTGATCTCCTGAGGGGTAGGGTGGACTAGGTCTATCTGATCTTCGGTGGCCGAAAGAGAGACCGGTCCACTTAGTTTCAGAGTAGGAAGTAGTTGAAAAATGAAACAGGATGGGAAAAAACTAAGATTAGTGGTTAATGTATTTGACTGACACCAGAGGGATCCATTTTTTATTCCATCTATAGCCACAGCAGCTCACTTGGACTTTCAGCCCAACCTACCTCACAGGGTTGTTTGTGAAGAAATATAAAAGGATGAAGTGCTATATATGTGCTTTGAGTTCCTGAACAAAGATGGGATAAAGATACATGTGTTTGTTAGTGTGCCAGAGAAGGGGCACAAAAAAAGCAATAAAAATATCCAGGCCTTTCTTTTTGCCCCTTATAATTCTTGCTTCTTTAAGGGGCCACATAATGAGTCAATTCCTTGCTGCAGGGTGGGGGAAGGAGTGAGATTGTGAGATTGTCTGGGAAACTGTCACAGAATGTTGAAAATGAAGGTCACAGAATGTTGAAAATGAAGGAGTGAGATCGTGAGATTGTCTTGGAAATTGTCACAGAATGTTGAAAATGAAGGTCACATGACCGCAGCAGCAGTCTAACAATGGGGTGGGATCATAAGCTTGAAAAAGTGGTCAAAAATGAGCATGCAAAACTACTGTGGGACTTCCGAATACAGACTGACAAAGTTTTGGAAGACAATACCCCAGATATCATGATTGTGGAGAAGAAAAAAGTGTGGATTGTCGACATTGCCATACCTGGTGACAGCAGAATTGACGAGAAACAACTTGAAAAAAATCAAGACTTGAGAATCAAACTGCAGAGACTCTGGCATAAACCAGCACAGGTGGTTCCAGTGGTACTCGGCACACTGGGTGCTGTGCCTAAAGACCTAGGCAAGCACTTAAAAACAATTAGCGCTGACAAGATCACCATTGGTCAGCTGCAGAAGGCCACCTTACTGGGCTCTGCTTGCATAATCCACCAATACATCATGCAGTCCTAAACACTTGGGAAGTGTTCGACCAGTGATTTGTGATACGAAACCCAGCATAGTTATCTCATTTGCTGTGTATACTGTCATAATAATAATAATTTATTGTCATTGTACGTATATACACAGTATACACATACAACGAAATTCACATAACACCCAGAGACCAGACCCAACACACACACACACAATCCCCAAATACCCCCCACCCACCCACCAAGGTTCCCCACCCCCTAAAAACACACAAGCATCCACACAACAGACTAAGTAACACTGTCCAATAGCTCACTGATGATGGTCCTTAAGTTCATTGTTAAGTGCAATGAAAGTGCTCTGGGATAAAAACTGTTCAGAAAACGTGTGGTCTGAGTTTTAATTGTTCTGAATCTTCCTCCAGAAGGCAACAGTTCACAAAGATTGTTAGCAGGTTGGAAAGAGTGATAATGGTATATAGATAAATATATATCACATTCAGTTAACTGATAATTAATGTGGTACCTCCCTATAAGGTATATTTTGTGCTATGTTAGCTGCTAAGACACCACCAATAATTCCAAAAAGGCAATCTGAAAAGAGCTGCAATTCATGAAAGCTTATACCTTTTAATAAAATGTGTTAGGTAAAAAAAGGTGTTACTAGACTCTGCTTATGGAAAGAAATATATGGAATCATGGCATCTTCCATTCTAGGATTTTAAAATCTTCTTGCTAATGGCTCCTGAATTCTGCAGCAATTCTTTAGAATAAGAGCACTTGAAATGTAGGTTGTCGTTGCAACGTTAGTTTTATTTACAAATATATAAGCAGATTAGTTCAAAACCAATGAATGCCAATCTGTTCATAGAAAGGCCCCACACTAAACTTGCCACTCATCTGTTTCTCAATGCAAATAGCAAATCTGCCTGGTTTGAATTCAACGCCCTATAGATGAATTGCAGTTTTAGAGAGACAATAGCTTGAAAATATTCATGATCTCAACCATGGTGATACAGACGTTTCATCAATCTTTCTTGCCAAATTACAAGCTTAAGTTGCCATAACAAGTTTTTGCTTTCTTGACCAAAAGGGTGGCAGCTGCTTCATGGGGTTGACCAGAACAGTCAAGCTTCCACTGACAATTATGTGTGAAAGCTGGCATGGTAGCACTTATGCCAAACCTCTGCCAATATTCCTTAAAGGCTTTTCACTTTTAGGTTATTATTTTCAGCCAACTTTTTTCAAGTATTCCACTCAGAGTCTGGTGCCAGTGAATATAAAATCAGAGTCCCAGATGGTGTCATCAGGGATTGCCAGCTTTACATATTTTCTGTCTGGTTTCTGTTCTGCACCTTCAGTCCTATGACTGTTGCACACGGAAAAATCAGGTGGCACCATGCAGCACAATTCAATTAAATAAAACAGTTGCGATATGTT
Organism: Naja naja; assembly: GCA_009733165.1. NCBI lineage: Eukaryota > Metazoa > Chordata > Lepidosauria > Squamata > Elapidae > Naja > Naja naja. The sequence continues at coordinate 131,214,691 of CM019148.1, read as the reverse complement.
TACGGGATGCCGCTTGCATCATAATCTGGAATCATATCTGCTAGGCGTAAAGAAAATTACGCATACAAAAAGACCTGAAAAATGTTGAAAAATATATGCATTGGTATCAGAATTCTAGCTTGCTTATGATATGACCAGAGACCTGTAAGCTATACTTGGCGCGGCCCACAAATCTCAAGCAAAATGGACTGTGAGTCATAGACTAGAAGACTTGTAAAGGGATATATTTGTTGAGCCAAAGTTTTTACAATAGTACACATATTCCTCTACATGGGATAACCTGCTGTGATCTACTTAGCATATCATATTAACACATGGCTGGTTCAATAATGTTTTATTGAATAACCTATTACTACTCTACCCCCTTCCCAAGTCCTGCTGTTCTGCCTCATTGTGGGGAAGGGGGTATTCCTAGTTTATGCCAAGGGGGTTTATGCCAAGGGGGTGTTCCTAGGAAATGCTAGAAGAATAGGCTGAATATATAATGCCAGCAGGGTCACCCAAATTGTGAAGATTATCCCAGCCGCTCAGTTAAAGCAATCTGTTGCCCATATCAGACAGCGGAGATACAGGAAGATACTATTGGCAGAAGATCATTTTAGTGGCAATAGCAAAAGCATTATTTGATCGTGCAAGTGAGAAGACAAATGATAAACTGCTCCCTGTATTTTAACCACATGGATAAAAGATATACCGTAAACGATTGGCAATACAGTGCCAGATGGACACCTCAGGATGGATGGTGCTCAGCTGAGAAAGAACTGAGGATCTTTCAGAGTATTAATAGTGTTTATGACATTGCTTTGTTTAAAGCCTTCAGGACATCTAGCTGAGCACACTGCGGATTTCAGGAATCCAATGAGAAGATGCTAAACCAGTCATGGTGAACCTTTTGGGCTCAGCATGTCAAAAATTGAGAAAATGCATATTTTGATTCTGCTGGCATTTCAAACACACAGACACACACACACATACACCCACACTCCAGACTCTTATCTCTTTTGAACTCTCTTCCCTACATACTCTGAAAGTCATGTGAGAAGGTCCTGCTTTCACGGCACCTATGAGCCTCAGAAAATCATGTAAGAATATGCACACAATTTTCAGATGCCTGAGAGGCTGAGTGAGAACAAGACCCTTTTGCGCAACATCCAGAGGATCCAGAGGCCTGGTGTATCCCCAAAGTGGCACAGGATGTGAGGAGTTGGATTGGCAGGAAAGCATTCAATCCATTGTAAGTAAAATAGTTTCATTTTCAGATATATTCTCAAGCCTCCGTGAACAAAGCAAATATTCAAGCCCAACATTGGGAAGCGCTGAGAATGTGTCTTACCCATACCTGTTCTGACGTTTTTCTCTTACAAATGTTTCTTTTACTTTTATTGAGAAAAAAATGCTCTTTTCAACCCTAAATGCTCACATATTATTGGCTGTTTTAATTCTTATGTGTAACTGAACAGATGATTTTTCCTTATCCAATCAAAATGTTTATTTGTACTTTTTTTAGAATTATGCAAGCTATAAAAAGGTGTGATATCTCCCTTTGTTCTCTCTCCTGTGAAATCAATAAGAGAATCATTTATTAATTGAAATGTTTCAAATAAATTGAAAATCAATTGATTTTCCTTGTCTCGGTGTCATAATTGGGGTCTAGCATTTGGCCAACACATGTCACCTGCGATATGTGTATCATAGGTTTGCTATCATTGTTCTAAAGTGAGGATTCAGCAATGCTAGGCTACACCTAATTTCATTCATTGCAGTGACTAAGATTTTAGTCTTGATTTCCTGAATAAGCCATATTTGGCTCAAACATGCTGTTAGGCCATAAAAATGAATATTGCAGTTTTCAAATGATGCAAGTCTAAAATCAATCAATCAATTGATGTTTAGCATTACCTGTAAACCAGCCCATCCTTGTTTATTCAACAAGTCAACATTAAAATATTTTTCTTTAGCACATCGTTTAAATCTTGCCAGTGTATCTCTATTTTTAATTCAAGTTATCAGTGGAAGAATATTGGAGGAGGTGATGAAGGAAGGGATGTGGTTTGATTATTACACACAAATCAAATTCCATACAATTTAATTTAAAGAGATTTATATTTAAATCTCTCTTAAGAACCTATTCTGTGATTATAATAAAGCTAAGGGTGATTTTCTAGTTACAGCATTGTTAATCATTCTGTTTTAACAAATGAATACTGAATAGATGGAACTGGTATCCTTCCAAAACCAAATTAGATACCAAATAATAAAAAAAATTGTAAATGATAGAGCCATATGTTGGACAATAGATTCATCTCAATATTAGTAATTTAAAAAATCTGAATTTGTCATCTTATAAATTAAATGTTGTTTTACCAAGTATGCTTCATAATAAATTAGCCACAATCCCTGAATATTGTGGAAAAGGGGAATCCATAGCAAGTGTTATCTAATTCTCGTTCAAGAATTCCATTATAGTTTACTTTGTTTGCTACATTATTTTCATCATGAAAAAGTGTCCCATATTATCATTGACTTGTTTCTCAATAATCTGTCTAATGTCCCATAGTCATAATGCTGGTGTTCGCAGGTAGGCCCTATCATATTGATACACCTGCCTGTAGAAAGAAAGTATGCATAAGTGTGCTTTTGTACCTCATGTCAAATCATCACACAGGATGAGTGGTACCCTGCTAAAACAGAGCCTTATCTACAATGTCACCCGCACAAGAACAATAAATCTTGAACTGCAATCAAAAAGCAAATTGCATTTCTAGACACCCACTTATGTTTATGGTATAACCAATAGATTAATATATTTCCTCTGCTGGAGGCTGATATTTATCAGTTGTTTAGCTTCTTCCAGTCAAAATGAATCCAACAGAAGGACCGAATTGATAGTTGAAGGAATCATTTAATGTTAGGCCAGCAACTACATTGTAATGAAAACTAATTTAGTAGAAGTTAAGTTGCATCTGAAGTCCTCCTCCTCCTCCTGTAAAAATAATTACAATATTAATGTTAAAATAATTAGAGACTTTAGACTGGAATTGGTTGAAATGCTTTCAAACCATTTAATTCATGGGTGCTATTTCTTATTAATGAATTATATCTATCCGATACATTCACACATTCACAAGAATGAACCCCTCAAGATTATGATCAGAGAGACCAGGATGAAAAAGTAAGGCATCATTAAGTATCTGGAATTTGTCATTTAAGATGGGCTAGTGAAATGAAGCAAATTACCTTCAGGAAAAGTTTTCTTTTTGCAATCCAGATCTGTTCTACAACTGAGATTGGTTAAAATCTTGTGGTGTTCTATAATCTTTCATTAAAATAATCTAGAAGTATGGTACTACCCATACACATGTACCACAAACATCCATTGTTTCTGTATTTTATTTCATGCCCTTAGAAAAAAACTAAAATTATAATTAGAAAACTATAATTAGAACGCTGCTCAGTATGGAATTATGGGCCAACTATTTTCTTTACTGTAATCTGACAAAAATGAATAGAATAGAATTCCTTATTGGCCAAGAAATTTATCTTTGGTGCATATGCTTTCAGTGTACATAAAGGAAAAATAAAATACATTCATCAAGAATCATAAGATACAACACTTAGTGATAGTCATAGGTTACTAATAAGCAATCAAATCATAGTACAAAACAAATAAAACAATGTAAATTGTAAAGATACAAGCAACATGGTTATAGTCATAAGTGGGAAGGGATAGGTACTAGGATGGATGAGAAGAATAATAGTAATACAGTCTTAGTAAATAATTTGTGAACAATAATTCGTTGTGGGAATTAGTTGTTTAGAAGAGTGATGGCATTTGGGAAAAAATTGTCCTTCTAAACAGGATGCCATCTATCTGATAACAGATAACAGATAATTAGAGTTGGAAGAGACCTTGTAGGCCATCTAGTCCAACCCCCCGCCCAAGCGGGAGACCCTACACCATTTCTGACAGATGGGAGTCCAATCTCTTCTTGAAAATCTCAAGTGATGGCACTCCATAACTTCCGAGGGCAAGCTGTTCCATTGGTTGATTGTTCTCACTGTCAGAAAGTTTCTCCTTATTTCCAGGTTAAATCTCTCCTTTTTCTCTCCTTCCTTATGTCTAATGGCTCTGGTACATAGTGCTCTATAGCATCGTTTTGAGGGTAGAAGTTGAAACAATTTATGTCCAGGATGTGAGGGGTTTGAAGATATTTTCACAGCCCTCTTTTTGACTCGTGCAATATACAGGTCCTCGATGGAAGGCAGGTTTTTTAATGCAGTTCTAATTATCCGTCGAGGTCTGTGTCTGTCTTGTTTGGTTGCAGAGCCAAACCAGACAGTTATAGAAGAGCAGATGACAGACTCAATAATTCCTCTGTAGAACTGAATTAGCAGCTCTTTGGGCAGTTTCAGCTTTCTGAGTTGGCACAGAAAGAACATTCTTCGTTATGCTTTTTTGATGTTAGGTGTCCATTTTAGGTCTTGAGATATGATAGAACCTAGAAACTTAAAGGTCTCTACTGTTGATACTGTGTTGTCTAGTATTATAAGAGGTGGTTGTATAGGGGGGTTTCTCCTAAAATCTACCACTATTTCTATGGTTTTGAGTGTATTTACTTCAAGATTGTTCTGGTTGCACCACAAGGCTAGTTGTTCAACCTCTCGTCTGTATGCAGGTTCATTGTCTTGAAAGAGACCAATCACTGTTGTATCACCTGCAAACTTCAGTACTTTAACAGAGGGATCTTTTGAGATGCAGTCATTGGTATAGAGCAAGGGTCTTCAAACTTGGCAAGTTTGAGACTTGTGGACTTCAATTCCCAGAATTCCTGAGCTAACATGACTGGAGGAGGAATTCAGAGAGTTGAAGTGCACAAGTCTTAAAGCTGTCAGGTTTAAAGACCCCTGGTATAGAGAGAGTAGTGGAGAGAACACACAGCCCTGGGTGGCTCCTGTGCTAATTGTACAGGTATCTAATGTGATTTTGCCTAGCTTCATCTGCTGCTTCCTGTCTGTTAGGAAGCTTATGATCCATTTACAAGTATGGTCAGGTACAGCTAGCTGATTTAATTTAGTTAGAAGAATATCTGGAATAATGGTATTGAATGCTGAGCTGAAGTCTACAAAGAGGACCCTGCATAGGTTTCTGGAGATTCAAGATGTTGTAGGATGTAGTGCAGAATCATATTAACAGCATCATCTGTCGATCTATTTGCTGAGTAGACAAAATGCAAGGGGTCTAATAGCAGATCCATGATGGTTTACAGGTGGGCCAGCACTAGCCTTTCAAAGTTTTTCATGACTACAGATGTTAGGGCAACCGGTCTGAAGTCATTCAGTTCCTTGACAGATGATTTCTTCGGTACTGGGATGATAGTAGAGCATTTGAAGCAAGAAGGAATATAACATATCTCTAGTGATTTATTAAAGATGCGGGTGAAGATGGGGGCCAGTTGGTCAGCACAAGCTTTTAAGCAAGAAGCAAAAACAGCATAGTTTTTTGACTCCAGAATAAAATGTCAGCCTTCAGACAGATGAAATCGTAAGAACTGATAGTTCCAATTATAAGACTAATTTACAGAAAACAGATATCTTCCTCCTATATAAAATAACACTCCCTAAAGAACAAATGCTTTTCCTTGTTTCCATGGAAACTTGAAATGTATGAAATTATTGTCAAAAATATTCTATAACAGAGATTTACTCTAAAGAAAACATTTCAACAATAAACTCAGAAAGTCAAGTTATTTGTCAGCTGCTTACACAATAATCACATTTGGGAGTTTTCTCTTCCATTTATTCCATGATCCCCAAGCATGCAGTGAAATCAAAGATTGCAAATATTCTTTCATGAATATTGAAATTTCTCTACATTGGGATGCACACATCTATGAGAAGAGTAAAGATACACTACATGTATTAAGGCATCAATGACTGCTGGCTATTTTTCGATGTGACTATGAAAGTGGGTCTGTATCAGTATTGAACAAGTACAGTAAGTAACTTCACACATAATTATTTACAATATATGGCTAGTCTAAAAATGAAGAGCTCTGACATTAATACACAATTTTAATGCAGTTCCTATCCTTTGTATACCACCATGGGTAATGTCTGTAAGGACCTGATCTACAGGATGGGTGGGGATTTCTGCTTCTTTGAACCCCTGGATCAGGCAGAGCAGCTCTGCCTTACATACACCCTCCCAAAACTGCTAAACAATTGCAAATAACCACTCTCTGTCTCTCTCTCATTCACCTTCCCATTCTCTCAATCCCATGCTCAGTCCTCCTGTGTCTGTTTCTCTCTTACACACACACATTGTCTCCCATTTGATCTTTCTCTTGTATGTGGCTTGGGAGGGAGATATGCTGCCAAACAGATGCCAGCTTCCAATATAATCTTTATCCTTAACTTGCTTTTGCTTCTATTATTTTATCATCAATGCTTGGGTTTCCTTTCCCAAGCAGCGCCCTCTGGCATTGTAATCCCAAGGCCTGAGCCTATGACAAATCTACAAATCAAGAAAAATTTGAGAGGGATTCTGTTAGATTTGCATGAAGAGTCAGACGTGGAGTGCTTCAGTGAAGAGTTTATTAGTGACTACAGCTCATAACAGACCCGATTTGGCTGGTCTGTGGCTGCTACTTATAGCCAGCAGCCACAGTTGCCAGCCAATCAGAGTGCAGGGTTTTCCCGCACTTTTAAACCAATCATTTCTGACATTTTACAAGAACAGTTCAAACTTAACCAATGACATTCAAACCTGCATACATAACACCCCTCCCCACTAGGTTCAGTCCATACTCAAACCCCAACCTATCTAATGTATTCTTTTTAAATAGGTGGGGCTCTTACGTGTACGTTGAGACCTTCGTGGTTCAGAAGTTTTAACATTCTCACCCAGTGAGAGAGGAAATGTGTCTGCTGACATTTCCCTGCTGGGACTTCCTGTGAAAGAAGACCCTGTTTGATTGTTAGAATCTGGTCTCTCCTCTCAACCCATCTCCAGCCCAATGTCAGCACCCAAGTCAGGTAGTGATGTGCAATCTTCCACTTGTAAGGATGGATTTTGGCATTGTAACAGGTTTTGGGATGGTTCCTGTTGTAATGGCTCGTTACACATGGGGTTGATTCTTGCTTGCTGATTATCCTCATGCTCCTACCCTTCCCCCCTAGAAAAGGCATTAGGTATGGGAACTAGAGAGGAACAATTGCGATGTTCCTGAGGTAATCTGGATCTTAACTGATCAATGTGCCTGCTCCAGAGGACACCATCCTCTGTTTGTACCCTGTAAGAACGAGGGCCTGTGATTTGAGTTATTTCAGCAGGACTCCATGAAGGTTCACCCATAAGGTTCTTAGCATAAACAGAATCACCCACAGTGAACGTGCAAACTTTGCTAGTGGAATCAAGTGGTGCGTTGGGTGCGTAAGAGGGATGAAGGCGGTCAAGGGGAGACCTAAGTTTCCTACCCATCAACAACTCTGCTGGGGATAAGTTAGTTGATGGGTTAGGAGTGATGTGCTGAACACTAAGAAGTTTTTCAACTTTCTCAGTGATGTCCCCAGGACCCAATTGCTGAAGCTTTTCCTTGGTAAAATGTACCATGCGTTCAGCCTGGCTGTTAGCCGAAGGGTGCCCAGGGGCAGTCAGGGCATGTCTGATACCCTGTTGTGCTAAATAGGATTCAAAAGTTGGATGTAAATTGAGGGCCATTGTCAGAGACAAGACATCAGGTAACCCGTGGGTTACAAAAGCTTTTAAACTGCTTGATGACAGCATCAGTTGTGGTGGATGCCATAGGAATTACCTCTAGCCATTTGGAATATGCATCTACTATAATAAGGAAGGTGTGCCCTCTGGTAGGGCCAGCAAAATCAATGTGAATCCTAGACCATGGGCCCCTAGGACATTCCCATTCCTGTTTGGGGGCAGAGGTGGGGCAGGCCTGACTACCTGACAGTTGGGACAAGATGCAACCCAGTTTTCAACCATTTTGTCAATACCTGGCCACCATACATAACTCCTGGCCAATCCCTTCATCCTTACAATACCAGGATGACCCTCATGTAACATTTCCAAAACCTCTCTTTGCAGTTTTGCAGGAATAACCACCCTGTTACCCCACAAAATACATCCTCTTAATACAGATAATTCAGTTTGCCTGGACTTAAAAGGTTGGGCAAGGTGAGGTAGATCTTGAAGAGGCCAACCTTTCTTAATCCAGCCTATAATAGGAGCCAATAAAGTGTCTTTGGCAGTCTCTCTGGCAATTTCAGCAGCGTGTACTGGAAGCTTGGCAACAGTTTCTAGGAAAAAGGTGTGTGCCTCAGGTTCAAAGTCCTCCTTGTGACAAGGAAGTGGGCAACGACTCAAGGCATCAGCATGTCCAATGTCCTTGCCAGGCTTGTGGATAAGTTTGTATGAATAAGCAGCAAGAAATTCAGTCCACCTCAGCATTCTTGGTGACAGGATAGTGGGTGTAGGTTTGTCTCCTGCCACAATGCCTAACAAAGGTTTGTAATCTGTGACAATGGTAAATGTTCTCCCATATAAATACTCATGAAATTTCTTGATAGCTGCAACAATTGCCAAGGCTTCCTTGTCCAGTTGGCTGTAGTTCCTCTCTGCTTTAGTCAAGGTGCGAGAGTAAAATGCAATAGGGGCTTCCCTCCCGCTGGGAAGCCTGTGGCTCAAACCCCCCCACTCCAAGGGGATGCATCACAAGTCAGTACAACAGGTAAATTCTCAGAGAACTGTATGAGTACAGCATCAGACGTGATTAATCTTTTAATACTGTTAAATGCCCCAGACCCAAACAGACTTTTTGTCAAGTAATCTGTGTAATGGTTCTGCAATGGTTGCCTTCTGAGGTAGGAACATGTGATAAAAGTTAATAAGTCCAAGGAAGGCTTGCAAATCTGTTTTGCATTTTGGTCTAGGGGCTTCTTTGATTGCTTGAACCTTGGCATCTGTAGGGTGGATGCCATGCTTGCAATTCATATAGCCCAGGAACTCAACCTTGTCAGTTTTAAGAGTGCATTTTTCTTCCTTGACTTTTAACCCTGCTTTCTTGAATCTGGTAAGGATTTCTCTGTGTCTCTCTTGTAATTGAGTGTCATTTTCAGCAGAGATTAACACATCATCAAAGTAAGGCACTACCCTTGGCAGTCCTTGGAGCATCCTTTCCATAAGGCTTTGGAAGATGCCTGGTGCCACGCTTACTCCAAACTGTAACCTTTTACATTTGAAGGCACCTTTATGAGTCACAATGGTTTGGGCCTCTGCAGTGGCATCATCAACTGTTAGTTGTTGATATGCCTGGGCCAGATCCAATTTGGCAAAGACTGTGCCCCTGCCAAATGAATGTAATAAATGATGCACCACTGGAAATGGATATGCGCTCTGCTGAAGCGCATGGTTCAATGTCCCCTTATAGTCTCCACAGATTCTCACAGACCCATTAGTCTTGACTGGTGTGACTATGGGTGTCTCCCACCTGGAGTGGTCAGTGGGCTCTAAAACTCCTTGAGCTATTAGCTTATCTAATTGTGCATCAATTTTTTCCTTTAAGGCAAATGGGACCCTTCTGGGCTTTAAACGAATTGCGGGTACCTTGGGATCTAGGTTGAAAGTGATAGGGGTCCCCATATACTTGCCCAATCCGTCGCTGAAGACCTCTGGAAACTCAGACTTCAAGGCCTCCTCCCATTCAGTGTTGCTCACGTGATTGGTGCCAGTCACCTCGATGCCTAGTGGATTGAACCACTCAAGTCCCAGCAAGCTTGGGCAGTTCTTGTCCACGATGGTCAGGGGCAAACGTTTGGTGTGGCCTTTGAACTTCACGTTGAATTCTCTTGTTCCAACTACTGGAATCTTGTTCCTTGGTAGTCTTTAAGAGTCAGTGCTTGCTTCTGGAAATGCTTCTTCTGAATGTTGGGAAGTAGCCTGTGAATAGTGTCCCATGACACCATAGATAAATAGGAGCCTGAGTCCACTTCCATTTGGCAAGGCCTTCCTTCAATTAGTACCTTCACATGTACTTTTCTGCTTCTTAAGGGTGAAGAATGACCAATAGTGACTGTTTGATGAGTTTCATTCTTCCCATTTGCTTCTGTGTTGCCCCATTTTCTCACTGAAGTTGTTATGCTTGAATTCTTTGTCAGGAAACTTCTTTCTGCTTGGTGGAGTTCTGGATGATTTGCAGACTCTTGCTAGGTGACCTCTTTTTTCACAACGGAGGCAGATGGTATCAAAAACTTGCATTCAGTGCGGGGTGGCCCCCACAACCTCTGCAATAAAAGTCTTGCCTCTTTCTTCCAAGGTCTTTCCTTTTCTTCTCCATTCTGAGTCTATAAATTCCTTCCTCCACCTCACTACAGTCTGAATCAGAATCTATTTGCTCGCAATGGGTTGTTGTGGATTTTTCCACATCAGGATGGCTTGCGGCCTTGTTAATTTTCTTCATGGCTGCTGCTAAGGACTTGGTAGCTTCCACTGAAGAAGCTTCTCTGGCCTCCTTAAGCGTGATCTTAGGTTTCATTAATAATTTGCTCTGCAAAACCTTGTCTTTTAGGCCTAGAACAAATCGATCGCGCATGGCCTCTTCTAAGTTGATAAACTCACATGCACCCCCAATGTCCCTTAAACTTGCCACAAAGTCATTAACGTTTTCGCTTTCCCCTTGATCCCGACGGTAGAATTCGTGTCTCTTAATGAGGCACGATACTTGTGGTGCGTAATGGGCTCTTAATAACTTTTCTAAGTCGGGCCAGACCATTACCTTCACGTCTGCAGCTCCCGCCAATGCCTTCGCCATCTTGAAAATGGCCGGACCGCAGTGGGTGAGAAAGACCGCCCTCTTCCGCTTCTCGGAAATGTCGGCGAGATCATTTCCCTCCAAATACATTTGAAAACGATCTGCATACGAGTCCCAGTCTTCTGCCGTCGGATCGAATGGGGCTGGGGGTTGTTCAGCGCAGCCATCTCTCTCAGCTTGTTCTCCGCGTTGTCTTCTCTTCGGGAAGGATCCCACCCTCGTTGCCTGTGTTAGATTTGCATGAAGAGTCAGACGCGGAGTGCTTCAGTGAAGAGTTTATTAGTGACTACAGCCCATAACAGACCCGATTTGGCTGGGCTGCAGCTGCTACTTATAGCCAGCAGCCGCAGTTGCCAGCCAATCAGAGTGCAGGATTTTCCCGCACTTTTTAAACCAATCATTTCTGACATTTTACAAGAACAGTTCAAACTTAACCAATGACATTCAAACCTGCATACATAACAGATTCTTTAAAAAAAATTACTAAAGATTGTATTTTGTGTCAGGAAAACTTTCAAGGTACTTTTGTTCTGAAATAAAATTTCTTCTCCAACATGGCCCCCTGACCCTATCAATAAGCAATTCCCAGAAAAATTCCTCTGCTTTAAACAAAACTTTGAAAATATGTCTTTGTTGAAGCACTTGCCTACCAGCAATTTCACTCCGAAGCTCTACAATCTCATCTACAAATTCTACTGGCACTGAAGCAGCCTCCTAACCACTTGTGGAAGGTAAGTCATAGAATTATAGAGTATCCTTCTGCCACAGTGATGCTGCAGGAAAGCAATGTTTTCCATTGGAAAACATATAGCAACCATCTATCAACTATCTAATAGACCTGGAGGAACGGCCTGAGGAAGATGGCAGCCTGAATGGTTCCAGATAGTTTGCTATGAGACCACTTTCTCCCATTTGGCCATGGCGCACTCTATCTCCATGGACATTTCTTCTTGGGCTGCTAGGGAGAACAAAACCCACCTGCCAATTAGGACTTTCTTTTTGTTCATCTTAGTAGGAATAGGATCTTGTGAAAGTAATCCACAGGACTGCTATTCCTACCAGCAACACCTCCTTTTGGTTTGTGTCTTCTTTAGTAAGATTCTGCTTACATTGATGAGAAAAACTGGGTGAAGATCCTTCACTCTCCTAATTTCCTTTGTCTTCCCTGCACCTCCCATTACTTCCATGCCTCCCTCATAGCAACTTTTGGTAACCATCACCTAACCCTCCTGGGAGGACAGCAACTTGGCTGGCTTTGTTTTGAAGTGTAGCAACAGTACCACTGGGGAAGCTCTGGTTGGAATCTTCTCTTCCAGATTCTGGAAACAGGTAATGATTTAAACCAGGACTGTCCAACCTTGGCAACTTTAAGACTTGTAAACTTCAACTCCCAGAATTCCTCAGCCAGCATGGCTGCTTGGGGAATTCTGGAAGTTGAAGTCTATGGGTGTAAAGTTGCCAAGGTTGCACGCCCTTACTTTAAGTTTATGGACACCTACAAAAATTCTTTTGGCTGCAATTTTTTAAAAAGTATTTTGGGGTGTCCAGGGTATCTCCATCTAATATGGATTGGCTCTAATTCTGGAGATCCTGCCTCAGATGTTGCTTGACTTTCTAGTCATTTTCTTCATTCTCTTTCTTCCTGTTTGTGCTGTTTATGAAGCGTGGCCCAGCTTGTTATTGAGTGGTGAAACAATTATTCTTGGTTATTTCAACGCAGTCAACCAAGTCTATGTTGCAGTCATTTTAATGGCATTTAAAACCTTTTGGCCCAGCTATGGCTTGATTGTTACCATAGATACCATGCTTGGTTTGCACTAGCTTACATCTCCAAGATTCTTTGAATAGAATTATTAGATGCAATTACATAGAAATGCATCTTTATAAGATTCATCTTGTGTATTTAGGTTCTAGTTTGCATTTGCCTGATATGCGAATGCAACTTCACTTTCCTTCCATTATATAAATAATCTCATCTTTTATACATCTGCAGTTTCTGAGAATTTAAAGCACATCTTTGGTTTAACCAAAAAAGAAGTTGGTTTGTCTAACTCTCGTGCACATCAAAAGATATTATTCTGCTCAGTTAAAAATAGAATGGAAATTACATTGCTATTTTCTGTCGTTTGATCATTGCACCCACATTCCTTAAAGCAATCGATTTTCATAATGTTATTTATTAGGCTTTATATATGATAGATTACCAAAGTGCTTGTATGCTTTATATTAAAAATATGTACACAAATTTGTGTATTCATTTGAGGGGGTTGAATCCTTTGAATAATAAATATGCTGCAGTTGTTTTCAGGCGTACACTAAACAATCTGTAGCATATATTTCTCCAAGTGACAAGACATCAGGAAGACTATAAAGCCTAATTCAGTTGCTTAAACAATAATTGTTTAATTAACTTAATTAAAGACCCATCCTAAGTCTAATAATATATATATACACCACAATGCAACATATAAGCTATTCATTTTTTTAATGGAACATGTCAGAGGCAACCAGTTATCTTTGGCTTACAAAGCCAGCTTTGTAATGAGGTAGCCTACAAGGATTTGACTCTCCAAACATTTACTAATTTAATTTATTTAAGACATTTATACAGCTGCCCAGTTTGTTTAAATGTGACTCTGAAAGAAACAAAAATACAATTCCAGTTAAATTCACAGCAACTACAATTAATAATCAGAAACTCACAATATGCATTACATTCAATGCTGAAACGTCTATCAACCTGGTCCCGACATTCAGAATCAAATTTTTACTGCACTTCTAAAGGCCAAAAACCAGGGACTGTGGGGAGGAAGATCATTCCTGAAGGCAGATGCTACAGTGGAAGAGGCACCCCGCTTAACTCTCTTCATGTAACATGTCCATTCTATCAGAAACATGTGGAATAAGTAGATAAAGATAGTCTGGCTGATAACTCCATCCTGTGCCATGTAACTAGTACCTTGAATGGCCCATTGGTAGCAAGTGCAGCTTGCAAAATAATGGTGCCAAATGGGTATACAAAGATGCCCTGTTGGGATATTTAATTTAGTAGCCAGAACGGTAAAGTGTACAATGGGTCAGAACACACAGTGGTACCGTAGTTGATTGGTTGGAGTGTGTTGGGTGCTACATGAGGCAATCTATGCTATGATTGGTTGCTGTGGGTGTGGTTTTATATATATAAATCAGCCTGAATCCAAACTGAAAGAGACAGATAATCCACTTCCTCCAGGACCCTTTGGAGTTGCAAGCCACTCACATTCTTAACCGCATTCCCTAAAAAGTGACAAATGAACATTATGTCTGATCCAACAACGGCTTCTTGAGGAGGACACCACCATTACTCAAAGCTGGCAAAACATTCCCTTCTCTGAGGATCCACTAACCCACACACCTTCTCCCTGGAGACCCTAAGAACTGAAGAAGGGAATGGATCAAAAATGCAAGTGGTTACAGCTCCAAGGACTCTTGTCTACTTCTTCAGGATTTATAGGGTTGACTTCCTCTTACATAATCAATAATGTGTCTCAGGATCTTCGTACTCAGTCCAAAAGAATATGACTGATCTCATCAAGTTCTAAGAATGATTCTCGCTGCGCCTCTTCTGGTGTTATCCAGGAGGAGCAGGTCACCTAAAAACAAAAAGGTCTGTCACTTGGGGGACAGAATAAAACTGGAAAAATAAGCATTTACTGACCTTATTACCAAAAAAAGGCTTTTACCTGTGTTCAGCAGGAGTTGCTCCAATGGTGCCTGAGGTCTATTTATTTATTTATTTATTTATTTATTTATTTATTTATTTATTTATTTATTTGCTTGCTTGCTTGCTTGCTTACTTACCTACCTACCTACCTATTTATTTATTTATTTATTTATTTATTTATTTATTTATTTATTTAGACTTGTATGCCGCCCCCTCTCCAAAGGGACTCGGGGTGGCTAACAACTAAAAAACCAACAATAATTACCTAAAAATAACATTAAACAATACAAGTCAAATAGAGCTAAAACCCACCGATTAACTAAAAATTTAAACCCTCCCCCTGGAGGTCAGCACAGCCCAGCCTGTTCGAAGAGCCAAGTTTTTAAATCATGGCGGAAGGTTCAGAGGTCAGGGGCCAAACTGAGTCCCAGAGGTAGTTGGTTCCATAGGGCGGGGGCCGCCAAAGAATAGGCTCTTCACCGGGGCACCGCCAAGCAACATTGGGTCGCAGGCGGCACCCCGAGGAGCCCCTGCCTGTGGGCCTGCACAGGGCAGTTGGTTCTCAATGCCAGCAGGAGACGCTCCCATAAATATCCCGGACCCTCTTTACTTTGCTTCATCTTCCAGAGATGCTCTGTGAAGCAGGGAACCCACTGGGCTCTATGCACAGAGAGACTGTGTGCCATCTTTAAATATAAATATATTTACACATAAAACACTATGAAATATAGGTGAGCCCTGGAATACTGGAAGGACTTCACCTTTTTACCCACAGGGGTGAAATATGAATGGGAACAAATGCATAGTCCATAGGCCAAGATCACCTTAGTAAAGCTGTGACAAGAAATGACTAATTCCTGGATTGGGATAAATTCTCATGCAAAGAAAGAAAACCAGTTGTTTGTGTGAGAGAACTAGCAAACAGGAGAAAAGTGCCCCTCACCAAGATCTCCTTGGGCCAGCCAATCAGAGATCTCTCAGATGTCTTGGTTTCAATTCCCCATCTACATGGGTAGTGACAGGACTGTGGGAACTGTTGTCCAAAACTTCTGGAGGACACCAAATTATTCCTGCCTGAAGTTTATATGAGAAATAGAGAGTAACAGTTTCAGTGTTTGGACCTGTTGAATAATCCACAATCATGGGGTCCTTGATGCTCCCCGAGCTTGGTTATTTCTTGCACACATTTCATTACCAAACTAGGTAACATCATCAGTGCTAGTAGGGTGGGGGAGATTTATCTCATTTTATATACTAGTGGGTTGCCGTGTCAGTGTTCATGGGGTGGTTAGTGGTTCCTCGATTGGATTGTTGTTTATTGTTCGCTTGTTTGTCTGTGTTGGTAATTTCTTGATTGGGGTTAAGTAAGTTTTGCCCATTTTATGACTTTTCTTGCCATAGTTGTTAAGTGGATCACTGAAGTTAAGCTAATAACACAGTTGTGAAATGAATCTGGCTGCCCCGTTGACTTTGCTGGTAAGAAGATTTCAAAAGTTGCTCACATGACCTCAGGATACCGCAACAGTCATAAATAACAGTCAGTTGCCAAGCGTCTGGTTTTTGATCATACAACTATGGAGAGGCTGCAAACTATTTCTTCATCTATCCCCGCTCCTCTGCAAGGCACTATTTTGAGCAGTAGAAAATAGGGGATCAAAAAAATGGCAAAAGAGAAAAAGAAAAAGTAGGTGCTGAAAACAGACCAATCTGATCCTTTTATTCTCAAATCCAGTTTGCAGAGTTTGTGTTACTATGGAACAGCAGGTAGCTGATGCTATTAAGGCATAGTCTGCATTCTCTGAGGAAGATCACCAGCTAATTAGAGATCTCTCTTCCCACTACATAGACCAGAAATAGCTCCCCAAAGCCTTGGATGTAGCCTTCAGAGTCCTTCAAATGCTACCACCAAGCAGTAATTGTTATTGTGATGAAAAGTACATGGAGAGTAATCGTATTAGCTGTATTAGTTTAATTTACATGTAAATTGCATTTTCTGTCCTGGCCTTGTTTTAAGTTTTGGAGGGCAGTTCTCTGCATGCTATCCAAACAGCTGAGTGTAACCCTCAGTCTGGGCCAAGCTGTTCAGCTCTGATATAGATTCCCGGCTGTTCTTTATAACCCTGCTTCTCTCCATCACCTGGTCTGAATTGCTGTGTTGGCTCTATACTCACAGAACTGAGCTCACCATGATTATATATCAAGTCTGTGTTATATTTAGGGATATACGGTCATATACCAATCATTTATATATCAAAGCAGGGTTTGAATGCTAGGAGCAATACAATACTACTTTAACAAAGTCAAGAAAAGCTAACACATTTATTAACCAAGCGTCTGGTCAGCATATCTTCGCCGATAAAGGCCTTTACTGATAAATTACCTCTCATCCCTGCACAATATGCTGCACCAGATAAACTTCTTCAGTGCAGCCATTTCTTCCCTGGCAGACATCCTATGCTCATCACAGAATTCTAGGAGTTGAATTTCCTCCTATTGCTTCTCCAACATAGGAGGTTTTTTTTTAGGAGGAAACTTTCAGGAGGAGAAAAACAAGTTTATAAAATTATAAAATTGAAGAGGGGGAAATGAAAATAAAATCTCTTGCCATCAGGGAGAACAAAAGAAACTGATTTATGTATTGTCCAGTTAACCCAGTACTGTCTGTCCTGCTGGTCAGTAACTGTCCAGGATTTCAGACTAAGAGGGACATCTGAGTGCTTTAAATTGGATATATATATATATATATATATATATATATATATATATATATATATTTGTTTTCGTAGATTTTCATGGATAAAGGTATGTAGGTCTTGGTGTATTCGGGTCTTGTCCCGTGTAAGATTGAGAATACCTTGGCAACGTTTCAACGAAATCTCATCCGTCATCTTCAGGCTGGTGTCTTCAGCTTCGTTCAGGAGAACGAAGCTGAAGACACCAGCCTGAAGATGACGGATGAGATTTCGAAACGCTGCCAAGGTATTCTCAATCTTACACGGACAAGACCAATACACCAAGACCTACATATATATATATATCTTACACGGGACAAGACCTGAATACACCAAGACCTACATACCTTTACCCGTGAAAATCTACGAAAACATATATATATATATATATATATATATATATATATATATATATATATATATATAAATTCGCATTTATATGCCGCCCTTCTCCGGAGACTCAGAGCAGCTTACAATTTTTTGGCACACAACCCAATGTGCTCAGCAATAGCCTTCCTTCCATTGTATATGCCTGCTTATTACTAGGGCTTTTGCCCCCAGATGGCATTTTTACAAAATCAGCTTATTGCCCCCAACAATCTTGGGTCCTCAATTTACCTACCCCGAGAGGATGGAAGGCTGAGTCAACCTTGAGCCTGGTGGGATTCGAGCCTGCACTAATTGCAGGCAGCTATTGTAGTATGATGAAGCTTAGGAAACTTGGAAACCACCTAACCACCTGGAAACCATTAAACCTGGATACCATCTATACATTAGATGAAGATTACGGCAGAATTCCTGAGTTACAATTAGTTCCCATTGTTGTTAAATCTATGACTGACACCTTCTTTGGACCTCCAGACTTTGAACCAAGAATCAAGGACTTACCAAATGTGGCCACACCAACTAAAGCAGCTCTGCACACTTCAATACTGTATGTGCTATACAGTTTAACATGGGTTATTTTCAAATCAGATACATCTCAGAACATCTCCATAAATGTTTAAATACTTTTCATTGCAAAAGGCAGTACATCAGAAACTCTGCCATTATTGAAACACATTGAGGAATCTGGTAAGAAAATAACTTTGAAACAATGACCCAACAGGACAAGGGTGTTCCAGTTATTAATTAGTTTAAGGGAATTAAGGAGCAGCAAAATGTCATTAATACAGAGGGGAAAATAAGACTTCCAAACCAGTGGTCGCCAATTCTGTGAGAAAATTTTGGTGGTCTGCAGAGAAATGCCCCCAAAGTACCCCCAAAGCAATTAATCCAGGCTGCGCTGCCCACATGGCCTGCCCACCTGCTAGCTCCCACCCTTCGGCCGAACACAAATCTTAACTTGTATACAGCCACACGAGCTGGAACTGGAAGGTAAGACCAACAGCGGGGGAGGGAAATCCGTCCCAGGGTGGCTTGCTGACATTGGTGGGAAAGTCGGTCCCATATTCCAGAGCTGCAATAGTAACAGGGCTGGCCCTTTGGTCATCCCGGAGCAGCTCCTCCAGTCCACAGCAGGCCGGTGCACCCAGATGGAGGAGCAACTGCTCCGGGATGACCAAAGGGCCAGTCCTGTGCCTACAGCAGCTCTGGAATATGGGACTGACTTTCCCACCAATTTCAGCAAGCCACCATCAGTCAAAATTCATATTAGTGGTCCGCGGGATTTAAAATTATGAGTTTGGTGGTCCCTGAGGTCCAAAAGGTTGGCGACCCCTGTTCTAAACACTACTGCCAATTACATTTTGGCTACATGTCATAACATTTGTTTCTTCTTATACATGGAGGGGGAATTCAATAGAAAAAAATAATATTTATGAAAATAGTAACAGTAATTGGGAAGCCATCTGTCAGCTATCTATTTTTTTCTTTAAATTTTCTGCTCAACCATACTTTTTGTTTGAATATTCTGCCCAATTATAGCTGCTATGCAAGATTTGATGAATCCGTGTTTCTGAAGCACGGAAGATGTGATATTGCCAAATTGTTCAATTCCATAGAAGGGAAGGGTTAAAAGGGGGTCTATCACTTTTTCTGCAAAGGGATGCCAAAATGCATTCCAGTAGTAAATTTTCCTTGTTGTGACAACTATGAGCATTGTTTCCAGTTAATTCAGAATACAAGGGCTAACTGCTTCATACTATATTCCACTCTATTGGCTGCCTCCAATGGAGAAATATTTTAAATGATGTCGTGACGTGAATATATGACAACAGGAATATAGAAAAATCATCTAGACCAAGGGTCTTCAAACTTGGCAAGTTTAAGACTTATGGACTTCAACTTCCAGAATTCCTGAGCTAACATGACTGGAGGAGGAATTCTGGGAGTTGAAGTCCACAAGTCTTACAGCTGTCAAGTTTGATCTATACTATAATGCACCTGAGAATTCTTATCCCAGAAGAATATTGACCATATTCAAAGTATTGCAGATTATTTTCAAATTCCACAGTCGCTAAGCAAAGTGGTTGTTACGTGATTCATCATGTGATCAGACTTGATTTTATGACAATTTTTACCAGTTGTTAACTGAATTCAGCTTTCCTCATTGCTTTTGCTTGTCGGAAGCCAGCTGGGAATGAAGTTACAAGGATGCTGCAATGGTTGTATTGACTTTTACAGCAAAATCAAACCATCATTAAAACAATCATCATAAACCAGAGGTGGTACTCATCAGGTTCTGACCAGTTCTGAAGAACCAGTAGCAGAAATTTTGAGTAGTTCACAGAACCGGCAAATACCACCTCTGACTGGCTCCTCCTCCATCTATTCTCTGCCTCCCGAGTCCCAGCTGATCAGCTGGGTCTTCTTTTGTTGCCTTGCACAGGAGGACGGAGCTGGAAAGCAGGTTAGTGGGGTGGGGAGGGAATGGGATTTTGCAGTATCCTTCCCCTGCCATGCCCACCAAGCCACACCACGCCCACCAAGCCATGACCACAGAATTGGTAGTAAAAAAATTTGAATCCCACCACTGTCATAAACCATTTGTATCATATGGAATTCAAGGGAACAGAATACTCAACCAAAGCAATGTGAAAGATTCAACTTACCCTTTGTAATAATTTAGGGGAAAATATTGTTTGACAATTATTGAATGATCATGTTACATTTGTGATAAAGTTCATTGCTTTCACAATCACATTTTTTCATTCCTGCAAAGCAGAGGAACAGAGGGTGACTTTTTGGAAGTGAAGCCCACAGTTAAGTAATAAGATGCTACATTCAGAATGGAGATGAAAAAGTGCACCAGTTTGGCTCTATTCCTTTACTCTTACAGTCTTACTAGGATTAAACACTTGCAAGTCCAATTAGCAGTGAAAATCTGTGTAAATAAAAGTTAAATTAAGAATTGCTATTTGGCTAAAACTTCCTGTCGGTTTTAAAATAGTAAAAGATGGTCATAACCTTTAAAAAAAAAGAAATGCAACCAGTCCTGCAATGTAATAATTGTGCTAGAGACATATGTACAGGTGAAACTCAAAAAATTAGAATATCGTGCAAAAGTTCATTTATTTCTGTAATGCAACTTAAAAGGTGAAACTAATATATGAGATAGACTCATTACATGCAAAACAAGATAGTTCAAGCCGTGATTTGTCATAATTGTGATGATTATGGCTTACAGCTCATGAAAACCCCAAATCCACAATCTCAGAAAATTAGAATATTACATGCAATCAATAAAACAAGGATTGTACATAGAACAATATCGGACCTGTGAAAAGTATAAGCATGCATATTTACTCAGTACTTGGTTTGGGTCCCTTTTGCAGCAATTACTGCCTCAATGCGGCGTGGCATGGAAGCTATCAGCCTGTGGCACCGCTGAGGTGTTATGGAAGACCAGGATGCTTCAATAGCGGCCTTCAGCTCTTCTGCATTGTTCGGTCTCATGTCTCTCATCTTTCTCTTGGCAATGCCCCATAGATTCTCTACGGGGTTCAGGTCAGGTGAGTTTGCCAGCCAATCAAGCACAGTAATCCCATGGTCATTGAACCAGGTTTTGGTGCTTTTGGCAGTGTGGGCAGGTGCCAAATGAAGTCAGCATCCATAAAGCTCATCTGCAGAAGGAAGCATGAAGTGCTCCAAAATCTCCTGGTAGATGGCTGCGTTGATCCTGGACTTAATGAAGTGGACCAACACCAGCAGATGACATGGCTCCCCAAATCAACACAGACTGTGGAAACTTCACACTGGACTTTAAGCATCTTGCAGTTTGTGCCTTTCCATTCTTCCTCCAGACTCTGGGTCCTTGGTTTCCAAATGAGATGCAAAAGTTGCTCTCATCAGAAAAGAGGACTTTGGACCACTGAGCAACAGACCAGGTCTGTTTTTCTTTAGCCCAGGTAAGACGCTTCTGACGACATTTGAAGCCAATGTCCAGGATCCGTCTGTGTGTGGTGGCTCTTGATGCACTGACTCCAGCCTCAGTCCACTCCTTGTGAAAGTCCCCAACACTTTTGAATGGCCTTTTCCTGACAATCCTCTCCAGGCTGTGGTCATCCCTACTGCTTGTGCACCTTTTTCTTCCACACTTTTCCCTTCCACATAACTTTCTATTAATGTGCTTTGATACAGCACTTTGGAAACATCCAACTTCTTTTGCAATTATCTTTTGAGGCTTTCCCTCCTTATGGAGGGTGTCAATGATGGTTTTCTGCACAACTGTCAGGTCAGCAGTCTTTCCCATGATTGTGATTCCTACTGAACCAGACTGAGAGACCATTTAAAGGCTCAGAAACCCTTTGCAGGTGTTATGGCTTAATTAGCTGATTAGAGTGGGACACTTTGAGCCTAGAATAGGCTCATAGCCTTTGCACCTTTTCACAATATTCTAATTTTCTGAGATTGTGGATTTGGAGTTTTCATGAGCTGTAAGCCACAATCATCACAATTATGACAAATCACGGCTTGAACTATCTTGTTTTGCATGTAATGAGTCTATCTCATATATTAGTTTCACCTTTTAAGTTGCATTATGGAAATAAATTAACTTTTGCATGATATTCTAATTTTTCGAGTTTCACCTGTAGGCTCAACAAGACTAGGATATAAATATTCATTCATTTTTGACATGAATATTTTATTCCTAGGGTTCAGTGTTTAAAACATTTCAAATTTTTAAACAGAGATCAGAAGATATCTGAGTACTACACAAATGGGACAAATTATAAACCTAAAGAAATTCTAGTGAATTTCTGCTGAAATATTGCACATATTTTTATAGTGGTGTATGTATGTATGTATGTATGTATGCATGTATGTATGTAAGCTGCGCTACATGCAGAAAGGAGACATGATTATGATGAGGACAATAACGATAATCATTCAGAATACTGCTTCTAAGCTAAACTAAGTTACAATAGCCCTTGTGCATTTTTTTCTTTTTGTAACTCTTCACAGTTTATCAAACATGTCTTGGCTTAGCATTTTAGTATCTTAGAAGTAATTTACATGATCTTGATTAAATCTCACTCTGTCAAGTCTTGATATATTGAATTTCTTCAATTTGCTCCAAATTCATTTTGTTCTGCTTCAACCCTTCGTAGGATTTCTCATCATTGCTAGCTTTTTATCACTTTATTATTGGATCATCATGCAATTCCTCTCTTCACCTTCCATGGTGTTAATGAATGAGTGATCCTTGATATTCTTTTCAGAAGCCCATTTGACATTTTTCAACTAGTCAGTGCACAATATATAATTACGCTGTTTAATTTTAATCCCATTTTGTACCAATTTGACAGCAGCTCCATCAAATATGAATATTATTAGCTTTCCCAGGAGAACTGCTATATTCAATATTAAATGTATTACAAACCTTTGTGCTATACCATGTTATCAAAGAACAAAGTATTAACCAGAGCCTTGTATAATTAATCATGCAGAAAATGATTTTTGTCAGTTATCCTTATTTCTATAGATACTTGTGAACTGACAGTTTATTAATAGTGAAATTAGCAAACCATGCAGCTTTAATCAGTACGATTCTCTTAGATGTATTATAACTGAAACATTACTAATAGTCCTTGGGTTATGCCCACTCATTCATTAACTGTTTAAAGTTGCATCAGTGCTGAACAAGGGGGACTTACAACCAGTCCTCGCAGTTCCAGCATCACAATTATGTGACACTCAATGCTTGGCTTGTAATTATTCTGTTGCAGCAAACTGTGATCATCAGGTAATCACAATTTCCAATGTTCTCTGCCAGCTTCTCCCAAGTACAGGTAGTCCTTGCCTTATGATCACAATTGAGACTGGAACTCCCATTGCTAGACGAGCAGTTGCTAAGTGAAATGCACACCCAATTTTATGATCTTTTTAGTTACAGTTGTAAAACGAATTATCCCAATTGTTAAGTGAATCACATGGTCATTAAGTGAATTTGGCTTCCCCCACTGACTTTGCTTGTCGGAAGCCCCCTGGGAAGGACACAAATGGAGATCTTGTGACCCGGGATGCTGCAACTGCCATATATATACAAGCGGGTTGCCAAGTGCCCAAATTTTCATCTCGTGACTGTGGGGACGCTGTGATGGCCAAAAGTATGAGGACCAGATGTAAGTCACTATTTATTGTGCCACCATAACTTTGAACGGTTGCTAAACGAATGATCTTAAGTCAATGGGGAAGATGGTAGGAAGTCAGAAATCGCTGATGCAGCATTTTTTTCCCCACCTGTGTCCTGTAGTGTTTTCCCTCACAGAATTCCCCACAATACCCAAACACTTGCCCATGTGCTCTGTAGAGCTTCCCGGCATGGCCCTTGCACCCTGTAAACCTAATTGCCTGGTACTCCCACAGCTTTCCACTTAAAGGCCTGCACAGTCCTGGGATAACAACAGCAACGGGGATGTGGCTGCTATCCAATGTGGTCATGTGGCAGCGTATTGTATGACCGTATTGCTCAGCGATGGAAATTCTGCTTTCAATTGCCCTTGTAACCCAAGGACTAACTGTATCTTAGCAATTGTTAAATAGTCCACATGGTTTTATGATCCTTTCTGAGGAACCTAGGGTAATTTTAAACAATCGTGAGAAGATGCTACAGTATAAATAAGCTCCACACACAGAAACTCAAATATACGCAGAGAGAATAAGTCATTGATTATATTGCTTGTGCGATTAATTCATTCATGTTCTGTTTTATTTTTAAGGAATGGTTTGGTTAATTTAAATAAATTCATTTGGAAATTAATCTTTGTATATTAATTAGCAATAGTGACACAGTAAATCTAACTGCTAACACAAAACAGTGTAACTTCATTTACAGTTCAAATGTGCACATACTTTATACACATGCATATAAGCAAGAATAAAGACAACCTGAAAATAATCTAAGATTAAAAAACCCACAACCCATTATATCTTCAGAACAAATAAAGAGATCAATAGAATAGAACAAGTAATTCTCTGTCATTTAAGAGTGCAGCCATATGGCTTCTGTTAAAACACTGTCCTTTGGCCTGTGGACTGGCAGAAAATTATGCCAAAATAAATTGTGCTGCCCTCTTTGCCAACATCTCTTGCATCTTGTTAATGACACAACTGGGTGGTTCCGTTCTTGCTGTTTAATGAGGGACAAGTAAGAAAAGCAACTGGTGAATTCACAACTTTCTTTCCCTCCGACTTACTAATAAGAAAAACAACCAGTCGTTCTATTTAACCTTGTACAGCAGGGATGGCTGTAGATTTTGTTTAGCTGTCAAACTTGGGAAAAAAGCAGGTTGAAGTTTAAAGATGAACCACACCTTAATGTGTACATACTCCATGCAAGAAGCATGTGGCATAGAAACAATAATATATAAATAATAATATAAATATTATATTAATATAAACATTTTAATTGGCATTATCAAATTCACTGTCAACCAATTGCAAAAGGCAGTTTTATTTGGAACAGCTTACATCCTGCAAGAATACCTCTAACAAACATCAACATCTGCTTATCTCAAGTTCTTGGGAAGGCCTCAATAGGTGATAAAAATGCCAAATCCAATGTGTACATCTGGCTTTCCATGCAATGAACTTTAAGATAAAATGATATTGTCCATATTTTGCTTCTCTCTACAGCTACCAAGCTACCCCCTTTACCCTCTGGTTCACAGGTCACATGTTGGACAGAGCAGACCACTGGTTTGAAAGAGGGGTCAAAGAGGCCATCTATATCAAAACTGAACAGCCCTCTCTCAACAGAGGCGAGGGATACAACATCATCCATCTCCAGTCTATAACACAGTCCTTTCAACAGTTCCAAAAAGGGTCCACACCCATTTGCACTACTCAGGGGACTCTGACCCAACACAGATACACCTCCAAGTGGCCTCAATGATTTGCTAAATAGAATGCAAATGACCACCTGTCTGCAAGGAATATAAATCCTTCCATTCCCCACCATCCAATCAGAGCTGAAGAAGCTTCTTGGATGAGAAGTGAAATGTCTTCAAAGAAAAACCAGAAAGTCCAGTTGCCTCTTGAAAAAGCACTTTGGGGATAAATGACAACTCAATACCGAGAACAAATGAGAAACTCAGAATAACCCCACCTTGATTCTGTTTGGTTTTAGAGAGGGTAAGAGAAACTGGAAGGCTTTTGAGTGTTGGTTATTTTACCTTATAACAATAGAGTTCGAGTAAAAGATTCTCCAGTCCAGTTGTGTGCGATTGTAGGGGATGGTGCTCCATTTCTTAGCAAAGAGAACCAGTATTGCCCAAAGATGTTTCCATAGGCACATAGCTAGGGTGAACTATATGCCAAGGCACAAGGAATGCTGTTCCCACCAAAGTGGTAGTTATTTATCCAGTGGTAGTTATTTATCTACTCGCATTTGCATGCTTTTGAACTGCTAGGTTGGCAGGAGCTGAGACACGTAACAGGAGCTCACCCCACCACACAGTGCTCAGGTCTCAAACCCAAGCTATCAGCTTTCCAGCTGACAAGCTCAGTGTCTTTAATTGCTGAGCCATCACAGCCCCTTGAGCAGTGGTTCTCAACCTTCCTAATGCTGTGACCCTTTAATACAGTTCCTCATGTTGTGGTGATCCCCAACCATAAAATTATGGCTCAGTTCCTAAGACCATCGAAAATATGTGTTTTGCGGTGGTCTTAGGTGACCCCTGTGAAAGGGTCGTTCGACCCCCAAAGGGGTTGCGACCCACAGGTTGAGAACCACTGCTCTAGAGAGTTCCAGTAGTCTGTGCTTTTTCTGTTCCCTGACCTGGCCTACCTCAAGAGCTGACAGTAGGCTAGCATAACAAATAGACCTAGGCAGATCCCAATTCCTTACGACATCATCAATCACATTGTAGATGAAGAGCGCTAGATCGTGCTGACAACAAAAATTGCATAAGACAATATTAAAAATGGTATTTAAAAAAATGGTACAGTTGAAAACTAAAATCTGGCTGATTTGTGGGCTGGAGATGAGATAACATCAATTTAATGAGAACATGTTATATTAAAATATTGAATTCATGCAATGGTTTGGGTGGCAACTGGGGGACCTGAAGACAAGCATGAGTGGAATTCAATAGGCTGAGCCCAGCCATGAAAAAGGATATGTCAAGATCAAGATAAAATTTATTTATTTTTTCTATTTCTTAAAAGCAAAGACTGGAACCAGACAATCTCAGTATACAATATTTACCCAAAAGGAAGATGAGGGGTTTTTTTCTCCTTCAAAAAATGATTTGTGATTTGGGGGAAAAGGGTAATTTTACCTTAGAACAAAAAAAAGGATAGGAACAGTACTACTGAAAATTAATACAAGGTGCAAATTATTGCAGATACTAAAAACCTGAATACTTAAGATACAGTAGTATTCCTGCCCCTAACAATAAGCCACAGTCCTTCCAAAGACATTTAGCGAATTCACCTTAGCCATTGTTTTTTCTACTTTCCACTTTTCCAAACGGTCAATTTGTCCAAGTTATTATTTGCTTGCAGCACATGCCTAGTGTATATGAATTTCCACTTGCTGATTATTATCTCAAAGGGGCAGTTAGCCAGCCTTTATTTCATCCAGGCTGATTGGTTGTTCTTGCAGTCCATGCTAGTCTTGATGAGTGTCTCCAAATCCGTAATCTAAAGTCATCTATTTTCTTTCTTTCATTCTAAATGTTCATCTTTTACAATCAGATGGTACCATTGGAGAAATCAGTACTTTAAACACTGTCTTTGTTGCCAATTAAACATTTTTATCACCTATTAACTTGTCTGTCATTGCATTCCTCAAGAAATTATTTCTCTTTCCTTTTCTAACACATTTTCCTTTTTTAATATTCTTGACTCGAGAAAATAGAATTGTCTAGCATCTTCAAAATAAAATTGTCTAGCATCTTCAAAATAAAATTATCAACTGTGAATTCACTAAGCTTGCTGATTGACATTACATTTGTCACCTTAACTTTTAACATTAATCTCAGTGTTTCACTTTTGTTTTCATACAGAGCTCTTCTAATTGTTCATTTTTGGCTAACAAGGTGATGTCATTTATGTATTGTCAATAATTATACTTTTGACCTCTAATTTTGATGCAAGTTGTCACCTCTTCCAAACTAGTGGTTCTTATGTTTACTTTATTAAGGTAACCAGATGTCGAAACAATATGCATCCTTCTTTGTTTTGAACCACTTTTTTAAAAAAAATCCTGTTTTCTTGTAGTACTTTATCTTTTTTTTGAGTGATATTCCACATTTCGTTTTAATATACCAGTAGGGCTCCACAAATTAACTACATATGTGCCCCCAGATACCTCTTAATTTAACTCAAATATTTTTATATTAGTAAGTCATGGTCTATTCTACTATCTGTCTCTGAAAGTGTCTTAACTGAATGGATTGGATTTCTCGACTTGTTTCTTTTATGTTGATTATAATGTTGTCCTTTAGTGATGTTCATGTGTAGAGTTTGTCCACATTATTTGAAATGTTTACCGAGGATAAAGAATAATCTTAATTAAATTCTAATGACTTACTGCCTGCTGGCTCTTTCCAAATGTTTGTGTGACTAAAAATTCTTCCATTATTCCAAGGTTTGCATTTAATTACCTATTATAATACAACGTTGTTTCTTAATGCTGCATTTAGTATCTCTTGCAATTGTGTAAAAATTGTATTAACTGTATTTCCAATAATTCTATTGGGTTATAGCACATGCTAGAAAGCCAGCTTGGTGTAGCGTTTAAGGCATAAGGCTAGGATCCAGGAGGCCATGAATTCTAATCCTACCTTAAGCACATCATCAATCACATTGTAGATGAAGCGTGCTAGATCGTGCTGACAACAAAAATTGCATAAGACAATATTAAAAATGGTATTTTAAAAAATGGTACAGTTGAACACTTTAACCTGGCTGATTTGTGGGCTGGAGATGAGATAATAACAATTTAATGAGAACATGTTATATTAAAATATTGAATTCATGCAATGGTTTGGGTGGCAACTGGGGGACCTGAAGACAAGCATGAGTGGAATTCAATAGGCTGAGCCCAGCCATGAAAAAGGATATGTCAAGATCAAGATAAAATTTATTTATTTTTTCTATTTCTTAAAAGCAAAGACTGGAACCAGACAATCTCAGTATACAATATTTACCCAAAAGGAAGATGAGGGGTTTTTTTTCTCCTTCAAAAAACTATTTGTGATTTGGGGGGAAGAGGTTAATCTTACCTTAGAACAAAAAAAAAAGGATAAGAACAGAAGTATTGAAAATTAACACAAGGTGCAAATTATTGCAGATACTGCAAAACCTGAATACTTAAGATACACAAAGCCAATTGAATGCTCTTGGGCCACTCACTCTCTCTCAGTTCTAGGAGAGTGGCAATAGAAAACAACTACTGAAAATCTTGCCAAGAAAACTGCAAGGACTACTTCATACAGTCATCCAGAGTAAAAAACTGACTTGAAGGAGCCCATTTTTTTTAGAAAAGGACATATTTAACAATGTATTATTGCCTCCCTATCCCTCCATATGGATATAATTTTTATCATATAAATATCTAGTTCTTACCTCTGTGTGTGCACCCTTGCTTATTTCTTTATTTACTCATTGTGTTTCTATATTAATGGATTCAAGAAAAAATAATTCCTGGCACTGGTGGTTCACAACATAAAGGCCCATAAAAATGCAAGCCTCCCTAAAATGATGGCCACTGATTTTCCAAAAACCCATGGGACATCTCTGTCTTTCACAGATTTCACAAGACCAAGAGTAAGCATCCAAATGTAACTTAAAAGATCTTATTTGATTCATAGTCAGCCCGACTTTTCAAAAGCTTAATAACTTCTCAAATTGTTCCTAAGTATAACAAACCAGATATTCCTTCTCAGGTTTCATTTTATTGTTTTAGCACTTAAGAAACTGCTAATCTATATAAAACACAATATCTAGTAACTGAACAGATTAAGTAGAAGAATTGTAACTATAATACAATGTTTTTTTTTAATTGTTTTATTGCCTCCAGCAAGGCAAATATTATCTGCAGAGACAATGTCTTCCTTCCTTCCTCCCTCCCAGAAGAGATTTGCAAGGTTGGTAGATCTCTCTCTCTCTTTCTACCTACAGAAAGATATCCAAATTATCATATTTTTCTTGGCATGTTCTCCCAGAGACCACAAGACTACATCCTTAGTCCTGAATGGTTTCTTTGTCTGAGGTTTCCTCTAGACAGAAGAACAGAAGAGAGAGAAGCCAAGGCAAGGTTATATATTTACTGAATTATACAAAGAGAACAGAGATTAACCCAACTGAACTCATTGCTCTGGACTTACAAAATTTATTTCATTTATTTGTTTGTCAAACATGTACAAAATAACAAGTATAGGTATGAACATAAACATGAACAAAGGAAGTAAATACAGATAAATGGGGACAGTAAGACAGGGATGGTAGGCACACTGGTGCACTTATGCATGCCTCCTTTATATTTCAGCCCTGTTTATCTAGGTAACAGTTCTTAGATTTCCATCAAGGTCATCTTATATACACTCTAGAATTACCTATGGATTCTAGGTCACATCAGCAGTAGTGAAGCTGGTATTCAGAGCCGATTTGAGGATTTCTTAGTGTGGAGTTCTCCACCATCATCATGCCAGGTAAATGTTATCTGCTTTCTGTGTTTTAACAGGCATTCCAGCAGCTGCCTACTAAATAGTTTGACATCTGGGGACTTCATGGGCATGCCAATGAAAAGGAAGGGGGAGAGTCTTTTTAGTTTCCAATCTAGCCTTGGGATTTGATGATAGTAGCCGCTCAAATATCTATCTAGTTCAATCTTGCCCAATTTCTTAAATACCTTTCTGACTTGCCAGCTATTTTGAACCCAAGAATATCATAAAGGATGCCGTATTTCCGCATTCCTCCTAGACTTCCTTTTTCCCATATTCATGGATAACCACGCTTGGGAAGAAAAATCTGCATATTGGAACAGACTCAAAAAAAGAGAAAAAAACCACAATTCCAGTTTCTGTAATGAATTGTTATTGCTGCTGAAGGACTAGTAGGGCAGTTACAGCAGGCCATTAATTAAAAGGCAATATTTGGAAGCCATGCAGTGCTCAAGCTGTCCCTCCCCACATTTTAACAGCTGTAGGTTAACAACAAACTCTTCTTTTCCAAGCACGGAGATGCACCTGTTGATTTCCCACCCACCGAGTTAGAGGTAGGCGCGGGAAGAGCCCTGCCAATTGAAAAAGCGCTCCTGCTGCCTTTTTGCCTCCAAAGTTGAACTGCGTTTCAGTTCCCAGCACCTCCACCTAAGATCTCCACCACCCCCCGCCACAAACACACACTCTCAAAACTCGATCTCCCGAGGGATCAAGTGTCCCACTCGGCGCCCCTGCTCTCCTCTGCGCGGGACCAACAGATCTTTCCCTGGAAGTCAACCCGATTCAAGACGGGGGGAAAAAGCAGCAGCAGCAGCCAGCTTGCTGAGGGGCTGATGGGTGTTGGCAACACCGCCTCCTTCCCGTCCTCCCTTCCTTCCTCTCTCTCGGGCTCTCCGAGGCTTGTCAGAGGCCTACAGCCACAGCCTCAAGGCAGCCGCGACGGGCGGGGGAGCGAAGTTCCAGAGGCTGCCACGGCACGCGTGTCGCCGAAACTCGCCCCGCACTTCCGCCACTTGCTCGGCGGCGAGACGCTCCGTTCGGCTTCCTCCTTCAGGCGGCACCTGCTATTGCTGCTGCAAGAGCAGCAGCGGCCAAGGGAGGGCCGGCTTCAGTATTTCCTGTGGAAATCCCGGAGCATTCAGCTCCTCCTCTCGATTCCTCCCCCACCCCCGCGCGTGTTTGCGGGTTGGGGATTGAGGCAGGGAGGAAGGAGCAGAGCGCGTTGGCTGTTGTCGCTTCTGCCTTCTGCGTCTGACCGCCCCCCCACACCCCCACCTTCCTCCTCCCCGACCTCCTTGTCGCTTTCTGCTGCTCGGCTGTGGCGTCCCGGCGCGGCCACCCACCCACCCAACCCAACCCCCCGGCCTCCAGGAACAGCGTTCTTCCGAGCCGGCCGATCTTCCCGCTTCCCCACGCGCGCCCCTTTTGCGTCTCCGGAGGGGAAGGGGGAAAAAAAGCAAGGGGGTCGCCGGGCTCCCGCAGCGCTTCCCCGATGGGCAGTTTGCTGAGCGGAGTCAGTTTCAAGGAGCCCACCACGGTGGAGGACTGTGACTCGACCTGGGAGACGGATTCGGAGCCGGAGCTGCAGGACCCCGGCGGGGAAGAAGGGCCACCGCTGGAGCAGGCGGGCGGTGGCGGCGACGGCGACGACCCAGCGGCTGACCGGCAGCAGCAGCAGCAGCAGTCAGAGGAACCGCTCCCTGCGGCAGGCGGCCGGCCGGAAGCCGCCGAGAAGCGCGAAGGGGCTGCTGAGGAAGAGGAGGAGGTGGTGGAGAAGGAGGAGGAAAAGGAAGGAGGAGATGGGGCGGCCGAAGAAGACGAAGCTGAGGGCAGGGAGAAGGGAGAGACCGAAGCCCCCGGGCCCGAACAGGTAACCCGGGACGCTTGCAAACTTCTGCCGGGGGGTTGGCGGGCTGAGCGGGGCGCGCCGGAGCTCTTCCTGGGCGCCTCTTGGACGGGGCCACCGGCGCTCACCTTGGCAGCGCTATGCTCTCTTCCAAGGTTGAGCATCGCTTTCCTGGTACGGGCGTGCGGATGAGGGCTCGTGGAAACCAAGGTTACAAAAGCTGCCCCGCGCCATTCGTTTTTGGCTTCCTTTTTACCCTCGCCCCTGCTTTTCCCCTTCGCTTCCTCCCTCCGCACCCCTTTTAAATATTTGCATGCTGTGGTGACTTGGAAGCTAGGCGTGTCTACGGCATCCCCCCCCCACACGCCTCGGTGTTAGAAAACTGGCTCGACGGGTAGGCGAGGTAGAGGAAAATATCGGGAGCGCGGGGTTAGTTTCCATCTCTTGCCCCAGCCGGTCATTTCCGTCTGGGTTTGGTTTTTTCCTTTCCTGTTGCTCCCGAGGCACGGTTGTGGAAAGAGGAGCTGTGTGGAGTGGGGTTGGGGTTTGTTGCATTCCTCCTTGGCAGACTGAAGAAGCCGGCCTGGTGTTGTCTCTTGAAAAGATTGTGGTGGTTGTTAACATGAAGAACCACAAGACGTGCCCATCCAACTTGCTTTCCCTCTGCAACCTCTACTTAAGAGAATGGTGTGTGGGAAGGCAAAATGCAGTTTCAGAACTAGATTTGCTTGAGGGTCTCGTTGAGAGCAACCATTTCTAGGCTTTTACCTAAGGGACCGACATGACTTTCATTGTATAGAACTAAAATAACTTAATAGAACAGACTTCAAGAGATAATATATTGCTGTTCCCTCTTTCTGCTTTTATCAAATTCTCTGATGGTTCCTTTTCTTTAAAAAGAATGGATATATATTTTTATACTCTTCTGGGAAATTCTTTAGCAAGAAGTCAGCTTTCAATAGTGTTTTCAATTCACAATCTTAACATGTGTTAAAAGAAAAAATAATTGCAAAGTGTCTATTTTGATTATTTGAACTGTATGATGACGCCTGTAAAAATATAGGAGTTAAGACACAGGGCCAAATTTCAGAGAGCTTTACATTCAATATTTTCATACACACATACACACACTACATTCAAGATTCTCTCTTTCTCTCTCTCTCTCTCTCTCTCACACACACACACACACGCACGCCCTGCTAAATTTAATGAACAAATGCATAAATGATGTCTTTTAAATGAATGAATACATATATATATATATATATATAATTAAAACATTTCTGGAATTTAGCAAAGGACAAAATATAGTAATAAATCTTTGTGGGATGATAGAATTCAGATTACCATTTTCTCTTAAAATATGGAAAGAAAACATTCTATAAAGGCTATACTATAAAATTTTCACTATTGTATAATCATTATTTTCGAGCAGTTCTGTCTTCTCTAAACATCTATTTTGGTTTTTGTTTTATTAAACTTGAAAATTATACTATGCAGTTTTCAAACTATATTGTAGTTTCTAAATTTGAATTTTAGGTATAAGAAAACTTAATTTTGAAAATATAACTTCTACAGTGAATTATGAGTTTCTTTGCAACTACTTCTCTTAGCTCTCCTTCACAAACATAAGTGTATTTAAGTTACTATGTCCTTTTTTTAACATTATAGTTGCTTTAAATAATTTACCTTTTGGTGATGGGTAGAAAGGCAGAATATACATATACAATAGCAACATACACAGTTGCTATTGAGAAAACTTCCTAGATGAGTCCACAAAGTCTTCAAGATTTGAACTTTCATTTGACTTGAATTGACTATAGCAAATAATCTATGGAAATCTATTTGCACTAGGCTCAAGGACTTTGGAATTATTCAGGCAAAACTTAGACTGGCATTATAAATTTGCTACCCCTCTCCTGGCATACACTTGAATTTCAGTAATCATTAAACCCACTTGCATAATGTTAATAGTACTAGAATCATATTGTTGTAATCCTCAATCATTTCTTTCACTTACCACATACTAGTTTGTAAGGGGCAGGATCTAGTAGAAACCTTGCCACTGAAAATAACCACTGCCCAGAGATTCTGAGAAAATAAACACAGTTTATAGCTAAAGATTGATATTACCTATGTCTTTAGTAATTAATCTCTCTCTATATATATATAAAAGCGAAATATCACTCACACATCATCACAAAATTTCCAGAACTGTAAAGCCTAGAAACTTGAAATTTGGCACATATGTTCCTCTTGGCTTCTAGGTGCTAAGAAAGGATTTTTTTGAAATGACTATCAGAGCATTAGTATTTCCTATATTATTATTAACATGCTGTGATGCTAAGGAGCATACTTCCCCTCTAATACTCCCCTTCCCCACCTGAAAAGAAATCTGTTCCAAATGCAAAACACAAGCAGAGGAGAGGAGTTTCAGTTTTAGTTTCACAGCACCAAGCAGCTTTAGTACAGAACAGTTGAGCCCAGGCTCCTTGCTGTCTCCTTCTTGCTCACACAGCAAATACTGTTTCAGTTTCCAAACAGCCCTCAACTCTCTCACAGACAGGACGCTAGCCAGATGAATACCGATGGATCCTTATTTTCCCCCCCAAAAGCTAAGCCTGACCACATAGTTTCATAGCGAAGCACCGGTATTGAGCTAGTAGCTATATATTTCTTAAAAGATGCATCCCCAAGAAAGTGTCTAAACATATGCATAAAAGTCTTCATTCCAAGGTGTTTGAGATAGACAGATAGATCAATAGGTATTTTAATTCAACATTGCCCAACTCTCAACAACTCTAGGTAATGAGAAAAATAATTAGTGTTACTTTAATTGTAAAGGAAGACTAATAAAACTTACAGAAATAGTATGATTATAATGCGATACAATACACAATACATAACGGTGCGGGAGTATTAGTTTCCCTGGATACCGTGTTTCCCCGAAAATAAGACACTGTCTTATATTTTTTTGGCTCCCAAAAACACACTAGGTCTTATTTTCGGGGTAGGTCTTATATATTTATGGTGCCAAATAGTGGGTGTGAGTGTGTAGGGGGGGTGTTTCGCGGGTGCACGGTTGCTCCCTGAAAAGTCTTCCTGGAACTGGAGATTTACACTAGGTCTTATTTTCGGGGTAGGTCTTATATTAGGGCAGGTTTAGAAAATAGTGCTAGGTCTTACTTTCGGGGTAGGTCTTACTTTCGGGGAAACACGGTATCTTCTTATGCAGTTGGTAAAGTTCCTGACTAGCTGAATATTGTTGAGATGCAGAGATGCAAACCTCTCAGCTTTATTCTGGATCTCTGGGAGGCTCCAATCTTTAAAAATGATGGCTAATGATTAAAGTGCTTTATCTAATACAATATGGTTAAGAATAGAAGTATGACTAATGAAAAGAAGAGCCACTAAAACAGAATGGATGCCAGCCTGTGTGCACTTACGTGGGAGTAAGCCTTCTTGAAAATAATGTGACTGATTTCTGAATAGATACACTGTATGTAGGACTGCACTGTAAGGGTGCTTATTTCCTAATCTGCAGCTCTGAACCAAACCCCAGCTGAAGTCTGTGTGAATGTTACTAACATCAGAAAACAATAACCCTGATTCTGGATATACAGTTGCATATTCTTTCGTAAACATAAATAGCTATTTTGATCATTTAAAGTCTTCATTCAAGTATATTTAATATTTACAAATATTTTACTCAAAGTATTTCTTGGACTAGGGTCAGTTTAAGTCACCAGACAGACTTGACTTAGACACACACACACGGACGTCTTGAAACCATCAGAATAGCTACAGGTAGTCCTTGACTTATGACTACAATTGAGCCCAACATTTCTGTTGCTAAGCATGACAGTTGTTAAAAAGAGTTTTGCCCCATTTTATGAGCTTTCTTGCCACACTCGTTAAGAGAATCACTGCAGTTAAGTTAGTGACACAATTGTTAAGTGAATCTGACCCCAGGACAATACGACTGCCATAAATTTGAACCAGTTACCAAGTGTCCGAATTTTAATCCTCTAACTACAGGTATGCTGCAACGGTTTTAAGTGTGAAGAACGGTCATAAGTCACTTTTTTCAGTGCTGTAGTAACTTCAAATGGTCACTAAATGATTGGTTGTAAATCAAGGACTACCTGTAGTTTGGGAAATTTAATTTGACTGTGTCATCATCAGTCCTACATGCTCAGTATGAAAGATAGGCAAAGATATGGATTCAGTCATTAGAACGTTTATGGTACATTATTTTGTTTAGGGACTTTTTCTTCTTGTTGGATAAAATATATGCAACATCATTCTTGTTACCGTGTTTCCCCGAAAATAAGACCTACCCCGAAAGTAAGACCTAGCACTATTTTCTAAACCTGCCCTAATATAAGACCTACCCCGAAAATAAGACCTAGTGTAAATCTCCAGTTCCAGGAAGACTTTTCAGGGAGCAACCGTGCACCCAAACCCCCTACACACTCACACCCACTATTTGGCACCATAAATATATAAGACCTACCCCGAAAATAAGACCTAGTGTGTTTTTGGGAGCCAAAAAAAATATAAGACAGTGTCTTATTTTCGGGGAAACACGGTAGGAGGAAAAGTTACTTCAAACCGAATTCCACTGGTGATTTCATAGACACATTCATGTAATTTTCTTGGCAACTGTACATAATTTGGTCCCCACTGGGTTTTTTTCTGGGGTAGGTTTTTAATTTTTGCAATCTAGCCTACAACCTTGCTACTTCTTAATGATCCCCTATCCAATCCTGCCTATATCAGCTGAGTGCAGGAGATTGCATGGCATCAGGTATTTAAGCAGGTTTTCAAGAAATATGAGAAAGACACCTATTTTTAAAGTGTTTATTATTCTGTAGATACTGTAAGGAAAATATTGGTGATCCCAATCACGTGATTACAAAACTTAATGTGCAGTTGCAGGTGTGTGTGTGTGTGTTAACAGAATAGGAAATGAACAGTGCAAAAATTTTGAACATTTGAATTGGTTTGGAATAGTTAATGCTTTGGTCCAGTGTCTCAGTCATCACTCATAACTTACTGTACATATTAAAATGGGGTCCCCAATATAATAAGGAAATGAAACACTCCTTTGTGAACTACCTGTTCACAATAAAACTACTTCTACCTGTTGTTTTATGTTTTATGTGATGGTTTATTCAAGTTAGCTTTGAGTAGGGGAACAGGTGCACCGAGGTATATTGCTCTTCTGTGTTTCAAGTTTCATACAATAGATTCCTCTCTAAAACTGCTTTTACCCTCCTCCAGAAATGAGTGTGTGTTTCAAGTTTTGACTTCCAATATTCAATTTTACACTGCGATTTTCAAATGCAGTGTGTTGAATTTTGTGACGTTTTCTCCAGTGGAAGCCTGTCTCCTTTAGTGTGCAGAAAAAAGGTTTAGAAGTTGTTTTCATCTTAGTTCTCTGCATGTGAACAGTTCCAACACTTTTAAAGTATTGCTCAGACTTTGAGGCATGATTATTAATGACTGCTGATATGGCACATGGTGACATTCCAAAGATTGCTGTGAGATTTCACAGCCAATTCTCTATATTTGAATACTGTTTTACAGAAGTCTAGTTGTTCTCTAGCCATTGCCTGGCACAAAAAACTCTTTTATCTCCTACTGATCTTAACTTTATCTGTTTTTTAACTGAGATACAGTTTTGCAAACGTAGCTTTTTAGTTAAATTTATTCCAGTATGACAGGGGTGTCAAACTTGCAGCGTCACATTGTCGTCATGTGACTTCCCCCCACCCTTTGCTAAACCAGGAGTAGACGTGGCCAGTGCGTGATGCCCACAGACCACGAGTTTGACACCCTTGCAATACGATGTAAATGATTTCTTCTCCTGACCTCTTTGTAATTCACCTCATACTTTCTGAGATCCATTCTGAAGGATCTCCAAACCTCCAGAACAGAGAAAGGGTAGCTGCTCTATTGACACAAACCAAACATCAGCTGGAAAAAAAATTGAATCTTTCACCTCTGGTGAGATAGACAGCATACATATTAAATAAATAAATATCACATCTTATCTTATAAGTTATTAATATATGAATTTTCCATGGATAATAATTATTTTCAGTTGCAGCTATTGGTTCAAGTAGTCCTCAACTTATGACCACAATTGATTCTAAGATTTCTGTTGCTAAGTGAGACAAGTGTTGTTAAAAGAGTTTTGCCCCATTTTACGACCTTTCTTGCCAAAATTGTTAAGTGAATCATGCAGTTGTTAGGTTAGCAACACAGTTGTAAAGTGAATCTGGCTTCCCCATTGACTTTGCTTGTCAGAAGGTCGCAAAAGGTGATCCCATGACGTCAGAACACTACCACTGTCATAAATATGACATCTGAATTTTGATCACGTGACCATGGAGATACTAGAACGGTGTAAAAAACCCTCATAAGTCACTTTTTTCAGTGCCATTGTAACTTTGAAAGGTCATTTAGTGAACTATTGTAAGTTGAGAACTACCTGTATTCCATTTATAGCATCAGTTCTGTCATATTTCCATGTTATGAGGTACTTGGGGTGTCTAGAATACCTTAGTTATGGGAAGGTATTGAATGACACCATTTGGACTCACGTAGATCACAAAGCTCCTTTAAATTGATGTAAATTGTAGCATTTGACTATCCACGAACAATTAGTTAGCTTTATTATGCTGCTTCAGTACCAGAAATGGTCACTTCATTCGTTTGTTTGTTTATTCGTTCTGTCATTCAATTTCTATAGCTGCTCACCTCAGTCAACGACTCTGGGTAGTTTACAATTCAAAAAATATATTGTCATTAAAATACTAAAAACATTTTAAAACAATAAAAAATAAAATCCAAAATTAATATACATAGCAGCCTAAGTATTTGGCCAGTTAGCAATAAAGCTAGGAAACAGAGGCGCCCTTGATACACTCAGCACCACAGACACCGGAACATAGACAGGTTATTAGAAGGTTATTATGAAAGGCTGACAAGGTTGGGGCTATTCTAATCTCTAAAGGAAGGATGTTTCATAGAACAAGGGCCACTGTGGAAAAAACTCACCTTCTGGTCCCCACAGCAGACACTCTTTGGCTGATGGGATCTGCAGCATGCCGATCCCAATAGATCGAGTTGGATGGGTAGAGACTCTTGGAAAAAGGTGTTCTCTTGGGTAACCTATTAAGATCACCCCATCCCAATTGCACAAAAAGTATTAGTAACTAGCAGATTATAAACAAGAATTCTAAGTATCTTAATTCTAGCAAAAGAGTTGAGAAAAAAAGAATTTTAACAAATATTTTCAAAACTCCAAATCTGGAGCTGAGACCATAAGAATGCTACATAATTCTTACATGTTTTTTAATGTTGTTAATAAAGAAATAGGTTGGGTTAATTTGTAATACAGAATGGTTTTGTTTTTTTAATATAATTGGTCAGTGATTACTGAAAAATTGGTGCTTATTTATATATCATAGTTGTTCCAACTTAATCATCACAGGAGTTTACAGAACTGCCTGCAAAGTCACAGTTATATGAAAATTATATGACAATGTAAATATGAGATAGTTCCTATGTTAATTAGATACATGTAGGTCCTCTGGTTTCCATAATGACAATTGTTTCAAAAAGTAGGAACACCACAATAAAACCTATAACATTTACATCTATACCTTTGTTTATATACAAGCTGGGTTTATATAAAAACTGGATTCATGTCAGGTGTGAACAAATGGACCCTCATGTCTGATTGCTACTTTATTGTTCTATGCCTATTTCACAGGAACCTCCACAAACCGGTAGCTTTCACCTGGGAAAGAGTAGATAAGTTTCAAATGCATTGGCAGGAGGGGAGGGTCAGATCTTGGCCTCTTGTGCTTACATAATGAGTCCAGACTGATTCCCTGCTTAAGTCCCTCTCTAGATTGAGACAGTTGTTCTCGAACAATTATTTACTCAGTTTCTATAACCATCCATTTCAATCAACAACTCTGTTACATTGTTTACCTTAGTATGTTACAATCTGGATTATAAACATTGTATGCGATTTAGCACAATGTATAAACTTAATCCAATCTAGTTTTTTCAAGCAATTTTTTGAGAGAGGTAACCAGACTGAAAAGTGCCATTGCTTGTTATCGGAGCGACAGAATGGGAAACATCATATCTTAGTCTTGACGACAAATAAGATTCCTTGAAAAAGCTTCCTGATACACATAGCTGTAAAACTTCCATGTTGCCTACTTGTGGTGTTCATTAACATTTTGTTGGAGTAGTCATATTTGGAATTGGTAGACATTAAGTAGAGTTCTTTTGGAAGATCCTCCAAACTTCAGCAGATCTGGGGTGGAAGATGTAAGAATCCTGGTTGGAGAGGATCTCAAAAACAAGAGAAAAAGAACCGGGGTGGGGTGGGGAAATGGAAGAGTGGGATGTACAAATAATTCAAGTGGAGATGTAGAAATAATATAAGTTCATGCTGCCAAATGTGCCATAGACATGTGGTCCTTGATTTACAACCATTCATTTAGTGACTCTTTGAAGTTACAACGGCACTGAAAAAAGTTACTTATGGCCGATTCTCGCACTTAGGTTTGCCACAGTGTTCCCCACAGTCACGGGACCAAAATTCAGACTCAACTGGTATGTGTCTATGATGGTTGCGATGTTCCAGGATTTCCAGCTGTAGCTTCCAACAAGCAAAATCAACGAGTCACCATCACTTTAACAATAGCAGCGTTTTCTTAACAATTATGGCAAAAAAAGATCATAAAATCAGGTTCGACTCACTTAACAACCATCTTGCTTAGCAATGGAAATTCTAGTCCCAATTGTGGTTGCAAATTGAAGATTACTGGGTAGGAGGATTTAAATTAAATGGTTATGCTCATTCTGCTGCTTCTCACTGATATATTTTTTTCCTTGCTCTTT
Organism: Naja naja; assembly: GCA_009733165.1. Lineage (NCBI taxonomy): Eukaryota > Metazoa > Chordata > Lepidosauria > Squamata > Elapidae > Naja > Naja naja. The sequence goes on along the minus strand of CM019148.1, from coordinate 131,173,538 downwards.
CAGGGGGATGATTCAGTTGATGTGACAGCTAAACCAAAGAGAAGTTTTTATGCTGCAAGAGACTTATATAAATATCGTCATCAATATCCAGTAAGAACATTTTGTATTCTGGGAGCTTTTATTAAAATAAAGCAGTATTAAACTTAAGTCCCGTTGCAGTTCCATGGGAGACCCTTAATTTTTTAGAAAAAATTATAGTGGCCTTGGAAGTTGGATAATGGGGGATATTGGTGAATTCTATCAGTGCCCATAATTGTCATTTTGATAGGTGTTATTAAAATACAACTATTCCAAATATTTATTGATTAATTGTTTTTCTTAATGACACCTGTATAGAGAACTCAGCTGGGGAACAGTTACAATTTCTTAGGTTTTGTATTACGAAAGTTTATTATAGCTTCCATGTCGATTGAAAAAAAAAAGTTTATTGCAGAAAAGCCCAAGATTTAAAATTAAGAAATGAAATGAACTATATAACACAAACCCTTACAGTGCAATTACTAATTTGCCTCTGTTACATATCATTTGGAAATCCAAAGAATGACAATCTAAAAAAAGAGAAGCTGAAAAGAAAGGAGCTCGTAATCATTTTACCATTTATTTTATGTAACAACTATTTGAGACAAGTGCTTACTTGAAAGCAAGCTTTCTTTAACTTCAGTGGTTTTCTTTATCCTCTGAACATGTTTAAGATTGATTGATTATGTGTCATCAAGTTGTTTTCAACTCCTAGCAACCACATAGATATACTCTTATGTTTCTGAGATTTAAGTGATTGTATTGAACAGGGCAATTCTACACTGTAAGTGTGCACGCCAATAGAACCGGTAGGGAAAAATTTGGAAACCCACCACTGCAAAGAACCATCAAGAACATACCCACCAACACCGACAAGACATGCTACAAGCCCTCTCCCTTCTAGCACTGATGATGTTACCTAGCTGGGTAATTAAACATCTGCAAGAAAACAACCAAGCTCAGAGAGCACCAGGGAACCCACAGTTCAACCCTGAGCCACAAATAGCATCTTCTATTAGTAACTCATATTATACATTTACTATTACTAGATTTTATTGGCTTATCTATGATATCTATGTGATATCGATAAATTGCCTAAAATGTTTAATCCATTTTACCTTGTTACATTTTATTCATCAATCTTGTTTCTAGTCAAGTCTAGCAAAATTGTATTTTGGATTATGTAAAGCCATATCTGTAATAATTTCAGTTCCAGACTATTTCTTATGGAGCATTTTTACATTTGTCTTCCTTTCTGCTCAGCAGAACTTTAAAGAACTGAGATACCAGAATGATTTGTGCAACCTCCGCTTTTACAAGAACAAAATTCCCTTTAAACCTGATGGTAAGTAATTGGTACCATGATCAATGTATTATTTATACATAGTTCAGTTTCAGATCTATTTAAATCGGATGGCCCAAACTAGTTCTACTTTGCATTTAACTTTATAGATCTATCTTGTGCACATTGACATGGAAGTATTTAATTAATTAATTAATTAATTAATTAATTAATTTTGTGTATGGGGGGAGGATTTTTCGAATTGACCATCAGAGCATTAGTATTTCATTTATTATTGATGTATGTATGTATGTATGTATGTATGTATGTGACTTATATGCCGCCCTATCTCCCGCAGGACTCAGGGCGGCTTACAAAATAAAATAATCCAGATACAAATATACAAATATTAAAAAATTATTAAACCAAAGGTCTCATAAATATACCAATTAAAACTATGCTAAAAACCCTCCCCCCCTCATCAGTCTGGGTAGGCCAGTTGGAACAGCCAGGTTTTTACGGCACGGCGGAAGGAGTGGAGGTCAGGGGCCACCCGGAGCTCCAGGGGAAGCTGGTTCCACAGGGTATTATTCCACAGGGTATTATTATTAGCACGCTCTGATGCTAAGGAGTTCTACTCCCCCTCCCCACCTGAAATCTGTTTCAAATGCAAAACACAAGCAGAGGAGAGGAGTTTCAGTTTTAGTTTCACAGCAGCTTTAGTACAGAACAGATGAGCTAAGCCATGCCCCGGTTCCTTGCTGTCTCCTTCTTGCTCACCCAGCAAATATTGTTTCAGTTTCCAAATAGCCCACAACTCTCTCACACACTGACAGGACACTAGCCAGATGAATACCGATGGATCCTGGTAGGCAGAGGCAGAATTTTTTTCCCTTATTTTCCTCCCCAAAAACTAAGCCCGACCATATAGTTTCATAGTGAAGTATGGGTATTGTGCTAGTAATATAATAAAATGCCCCCCCCCCCGGCTCCGGCAACAGCAGATCACATGAGCCATTTAATGGGCTCCATCCTGCTCTGGGTTCCCCAGGTCCGCTGGCAGAACCAGGTCTTCAGCGCCTTCTGGAAGAGTATTAGAGTGGGGGCCATTCTAATCTCTGGTGGAATGAAGTTCCAGAGAGAGGGAGCCACCACAGAGAAGGCCCTTCTTCTGGGTCCCACCAGGTATATATCCCTAGGGGATGGGACCCGCAGCATTCCCTGCCTTAATAAGACAGTTGAGTTTATTTTTCCTTCCCCTTGTTTTCCAGGGTTTTCATCATGACTTTCTCCCCACAAATAGGTCCTTGAGGCATTACTCTGAGTTTAAGACTTAGAACATCAATGTATGTGAGGATGCAGTGAGGGTTTGCTGTCCTACTTAATGGAGGAAAGAGATCGAAAATCATTTCAGTGAGATTCAGCTTAGGTTCTCTAGAAGTCTCAGGAAATCTCATGCTCTTCTGAAGGTCTTTGTGGCACCATGATTCTGAAGTTAGCTTTGCATCACTGACAGTCTATGTACTTTTTTTTTTAAATTACATTTATATGCCGCCCTTCTCCGAAGACTCAGGGCGGCTTACAATTTTTGGGATACAGCCCAGTGTGCTCAGCAATAGCCTTCATTCCATTGTATATGCCTGCTTATTACTAAGCGGCATTTTTACAAAGTCAGCTTATTGCCCCCAACAGTCTTGGGTCCTCAATTTACCTACCCCGAGAGGATGGAAGGCTGAGTCAACCTTGAGCCTGGTGGGATTCGAGCCTGCACTAATTGCCGAAAGCTGGAACTAAGTGCTAGGCTATTAACAGCCTGCACCACCAAGGCTCTTAAGAATCATACTTAAGAATCATAGAAGCTGGAAGACACATTAGAGGTTTTCAACTGGTAAAGAAGGGCACAGGGCTTATTGTTTGATCTTTGGCAACAGTTAACCTCATATATTTCTTTTTCCTTCAACCATTGAAAGAAAATGTATTCATTTTAACAATAAGTACTAATCTAAAAACAATGCTTTTTATTTAATTTTTACCTTTACTTACGTTTACACTTCATTCCTGAATGTTATTTAGAAATGTTATATTTCTTGATATATTTATAGGGGTTTATATTGAAGAGATCCTGAATAAATGGAAAGGAGATTATGAAAAGCTGGAACACAATCACACCTACATACAATGGTTGGTATCTTTTATTTTTTTAATTTCTTTTTAATAAACTGGTTAAAGCCATTTCAGTTTCAGAAAAACTTATATGTCTGTTTTGAATGTAGGTTGTTTCCACTCCGAGAGCAAGGACTGAATTTCTATGCAAAAGAATTAACAACCTGTGAAATTGAGGTAAAGCATCTAATTTATAATGTAATGCTAATACTTAAACATTTAAACTGGAATAATTTTGTATATTTAATGCTCTTGATGTTTGTGCGTTCTTGTAAAAAAAAAATCTGTTACAGGAGTTCAAAAAAACAAAAGAAGCGATTCGAAGATTCCTGTTAGCTTACAAAATGATGCTGGAGTTTTTCGGGATAAAATTAATTGATAAAACTGGGAATGTAGCACGAGCTGCTAACTGGCAAGAAAGATTCCAGCACTTGAATGAGTAAGTTATATCTTCAGAAAATGCTTGAGAACTGTTGGTTTCAAAACCAGGCAATTCTCTCCAGGTTTGTTTTTCTAAGCAGTTACCATACTTTACTTCCTTCTTGGTCATAAATTGTGATGGTTGTAAATTAGGGTGGTCATGTGACCAACCCAATTTTATGACCTTTTTTGTGGAGGTCATTAAGCAAACCACTGATTCATTATGGACATGGTTTTGCTGAAAGCTGGATGTAAGTGCCAATTTTTTGGCAAAAATGCAATAAAATGTAGTTTTGTGGCTGAACACTACAAACGAACCTAAATGTGGACATGTTGCTGAATGTCCAAAGTTTGGTCATGTGACCATAAGGGAGCACACCATTCAAACTTCAAATTCAGGTTGTAAGTAGCCCCAAGGTTAGAACTTTAAAGAGTTGTAAGTTAAGGAGTACATATATGATGAAGATGCTCAATGATATCAAAGGCAGGAGAAGTATACATAATAGGCAAGATTTATCTTATTTTCCTCACCTTTTTTTCTGATTCCAAGCCAGATACACTCTTATCTTTCTTCTTTTATATAGTGATGTTTTCTCCCACTTTAAAAAAGAGATGTAGCATCAGTTTTATCAAGACGTAGAATACGATGAATATAGCATGGATACATATTATTTATCTGTATGAGAATAGAAAGGCACTTCTCAAAAACATAATGTTTCCATAATGGAGTCCCTGTATTATTTATTTATTTTATTTTATTGGACTTAAATGCCGCCCCATCTCCGAAGACTCGGGGCGGCTCACAAATAAAATGTACAGTACAATAAGTATACTTGTATACAACTGCATACAACTGTATACTTGTTCCTCGTTCGTTGATAATGATATTTGGCTTGAACAGTGATGTCATTATCATAACCTTTGCTTGTCTATGCATCATTGGGTGTTCCTAGGATAAACAAATGTTGGAAGGTAGATTTAAGAGGTGACACCTTTCAGACGGAATGCATGCATCAATGGTGCTAATTTTCTCCAAATTCTTTTAGGAAGAATAAAGTCAAGTGTTGTCCTTGACTCATTAGTAGCATAAAAGTTAGAAAGACTAAACTATTTGTCAGCTAAATGTTACAGAACCTGGACCTAACCTGATCTGAATTCTGTCTATTCTGGAACCAGGATATTCTCCAGAAGCATCTGGTTCAACAACACTTCGTTGTTTAACTTCTATATTCATAGTCATGGCCTTTGCTAAGCTTGATTTTTGTCCTCTAACTTTGCCCATTGATCAATTTCCATTCTTATTTATAAGAAATAATCATGCAGATTCTGCAGCCATCCCATTTATGACACATACTGGCTCTATAGATGCTTAGCAGGCACTGGTGACCTTTGGCTTTAGGAAATCTCTTAAAATTAACTATTCAAAAATAAGTTTTGGTCTCATTAATAATAGAGCATTTGATCAAGGACTTCGTATGTTACTATTTAAGCATTCATTTCTAACTTTTCACTGTTGGAATAATCAATTACATGAATGCTGAATAAGAACCCCCCCAGGCCCCTAGTGGGATTCTTAAATATACAAACCATCAAATCAATAATTGTATTCCTGCAGCCATTAAATTATATAAAGCCAAGATTGTGGGCTTGCTGATATATGGTGCCCAGTTTACCCCTCTCTCTTGGGAGCTATTCAGTCTAGACTTCTAAAAAAAACTTTTTCATGTTCCTCTCTCAACCTCAAAAGCTCTTACATAGTATGTATGGTTGTATCTCACTTGGGGCCTGCCTAAGAAAATGCCATGTCAGTTTCTCATTGAAAATAATGTTCTAGAGAGCATCTGTAGGCAGGCACCCTGACTCTGATTTGGTATATTTTGGCTATATCGTTCTTTGGACCATCAAGGTTTTGGTTATGGAGGATTTGGCATTTACGTCTTCAGAATGACAGAGCTAAATTTACTCATTTTCATTATCACGCAATTACTGATCCCTCTTGGACAATCCTTAGATATTTTTATAACATCTTACATGTTTCCTACATTGGCCTAAATTGATGCATTGCCTATTAGGATGACACTAGGCAGATAAATTAAGTCTTCCATATGGTAACCATATTTGTGTATGTTCAGACACAGAGGTTGAGTCACTGAGTTATATTCTTTAAATTGTCTGTTCAGTCACTCATAGCATTTGGCAAAAACCTGATTGTCAGAAACCTGTCATTTGACTAATAGCTTTCTGATTTCCCTCTGCAAGACCAAATATGGCAACCACTAAAAAGATTGCCAACTTTTTAACAACAGCCATAGCTTGCAGAAATTTGCCTGTGGTTCTAAGTTCTCTTTTTGTTGTTTATTGATCTCTGACCATCAATCAGTCAGAGAAGAGGAATTCTACTTTTGTCAGATTTATAGTCCATAACATACAACAGATGATTGCAACTTATCTAGAAGACCTTTCATTTGATGCTTTACATCCAATCCTTATTTCATCAAGGGTACAAGTAGTGATGATTTTTCAGCTACATTTTTTTTTCCTCTGAGATAATTATTTTTTTTTTGTCCTGTCATTTTGAATCCGACTTATCTTTCTTTGCAGATCCCAACATAATTATCTGAGAATCACCCGGATTCTGAAGAGTCTTGGTGAACTTGGTTATGAGAGTTTCAAGCCTCCTCTCGTGAAATTAATTCTACACGAGGCTCTGGTGGAAGAAACCATTCCCAACATTAAACAGAGCGCTCTTGAATATTTTGTCTACACCATTAGAGATCGAAGAGAGAGGAGAAAACTTCTACGGTTTGCCCAACAACACTACACACCTTCTGACCATTTCATATGGGGACCACCAAAGAAACAGAAGCCGGAAGGAAGCAAACCAAGTAAAAAGCTGGCTTCACCAGTGTCCCTTCGCAACAGCTCTACGTGTAAGCATAAAAAGACAAAAGAGCTCAAGAACGTATCTGAAATTTGTAACTCAAGGAATAAAACAAATGATGAGAAAAAAACAGAGCATATTAAAAACGGTACAGATAGTGATCAGAGTAAGAAAACTGGCTCGCCTGAAGTTAAGCAGAGCAGTATGGTAAAAAATAGTAGTGCTGAATGTCACAACTCTAAAGTGGACAATGTTGAGCCTTTGAATCAGAAGGAGACTATTACTCACTTAAAAAAACATAAAGGCAAAAACAAGGAAAACGTTAGCCAAGACTGTAAACATTTGGAAGATATAGAAAAAGATTCATGTGAGACTAAAAATGATTCAACAAATATATCATCGGATATGCAAGACAGTATATGTAAGGATAAAAACCTGGCGAGTTCATCTGTAAGAAATAAAGAGTGAAATCTTCTACCGCATATGACAAAATGGGTTTTCGCTAGTAGAAAATTGTTAAGAAACAAGAGGTCTTTGGTACTGGATCCAGTGCTGGCTACATCAGCTTAACCTCGGTGGGGTTGTGGCTTCTTTAATTTATTTACGGTTTGTACTTCTCCCAGCTGTGTATTAAGCTTACAAACTGCATATTGCTTAAGTCTTAAGGAAAAAAAAACCTTCCTTTAAATCTGTTTTCTAGGCATAAAAATCTTAACATTGATTTTTAATGTGCATTTTATTTAAACTCTTTTAATGAATTTTAAGGTTTTGTTTTCAAAATATGGATAAGAGATAGACTTCCAAGGAGCCAAAGTTAGCGTCTCTTCAGCAGATAACTATGCTAATGTTTATAGAGTGCCTACCACTGCTTAAAAATGGGAATTTAGCTGTATTCTTATTTAACACAGAAAGTGGACCTCAGAGACTTGAGCTGCAGTCAAGCACAGCCTTGAATCACACTGGGTAAACTATATTAGTTCAGCTCTTTTTCAAGCTTGACTATAAGGACCCGTAATTAATTTCCCTAGGTTATTATGAGAAAATACAGCAAAGTAGCAAATTGCTACCATTTGCATACTAGCCTCCCAACATATTCTTACAGTTTTGTTATTGCCATTTCTCTTGATATCTCCTCTAATACAGTGTACTGAATGAAGTGTTGGAAAAGTAGGATTCAGAAGTGCTAAGAGAGTACAGCATTTACATGTTTTAAAATAAATAATAAAACCTGGTACGATATTCCAAATGAAAGGTTGGGCAGGGAATACATTTATCCTAATGATACATCAGCAAAATTCTTGCAAATGTAAAATTGGATGAAAATGTGTTCTGGTTGCATGCTTTCTGCTTTCCATTATTATCTCACTTCATCCCTCTCCCTTTTTGTTGCTGGTTTGTTTGTTTTTTTTTGCAAAGAGTTGCACCCTTCTGAGAATGAAGGTAAGCACTTCGTCCATGTTTACTTCAGTATCTGGAGCAATCACTGGTAGGAGGGAATCATTCCACTTGAGAGGTTTCATTCCTGTGGATAGAGGCTTTTATATAAAACACAGAAAAATTTAAAAGTTGCAAAGACCAAAAAAGTTGGTGTATCCAGCTTTTCTAGGGCAGAAAAAGACTTGTTATAAATATGACCTTCCTATAATTTCAGAATGGATTTAAAAAGCCCTTATAAAGGAGCTTTCATCTTATTTTTCTCCCAACATCCCTGAAAATTCCTACCAACAATGGGAATCTGCTGAAGGAAAACCATCTAAGCATGTTGATATTTGCACAAGGAATCTCACTGTTCTCTTGCTTCTTCCTCTCTTCACCTCTGTCCCAGGAAGTATTCCCAGGGAAGGAGCTACATGTCTAAAAGTTGAAGTCTATTAATGAGAAGATGTTGCCAGAGCTAGGAAGATTATTTTTCAAACATAGCTCTCTATCAACGTCATGATTATAGCACACTTAATATATACAGTTTAATTATCCTTCCCCAAATCAAAAGACCTTGTAGAAGGAAAGAGCAGAGAATGTGATAAAATGGTGGTCTATGTGATTAGGCTTATTTCTGATATTAGTTTGGGTTAAGAGCAGGAAAGACCTTGTATGTATGTGTTGGCGCTTTTCTCCCACAAGCTCAAGGAGTGTTTGCATCCCATGCTAAAGTACAGGTAGTCCTCGGCTTACAACCACAATTGTTTACCAAATCATTTGAAGTTACAAATTCACCAAATAAAGCGATTTACGACTGCTCCTCGTACTTAATGACTGTTACAGCATTCCTGTGATCATGTAATCAAAATGTGGGTGCTTAGCAATTGGTTTGTATTTACAGTGGTTCATTTCAGCCTCCCAGGATCATGTGAACTTCATTTGCGACCTTCCCAGCCAGCTTCCAACAAACAAAGTCAATGGGAAAGGCTGTCTTTGCTTAATGTCCGCATGATTCGTTGAACAACTGCTTAGCAGCTATGGCAAAAAAACCTTTTAAGTTGCATGACTCAACTTAAAAACCATCCTGCTTAAGCAATGGGAATTCTGATAGTAAATCAAGAACTAACTGTAAAGTAAGAGGGGAAGGAGGAGGAGTAATATAGGTGGTGGTTGAAAGATAAATAATACATTGCTACCAACCCACCAATCCCACAATGGTTTTGTCTTAAACCAGGTGCTCCAAGTCAGCCCTGTAGTGGGGCCATGGAAAAAATGTGTTAAATATGTCCCCATGCTTTCAGGGCACATTATTCTAGGTACTTGTTTCTGATTATTTTTCTCATTTTTACTCTCTCTGTCCCTAACACTCAGATTGCAGCTATGTAGAATAAAATGGATATAAAGACCCTGACTGCAGTTAAAAAAAAGTAGGAAGTGATAGTCGCTTATGGAAGTGAGACTTATGCCTGACTGGTAATCTGCTGCCGGTTTATAGAAGTTCAGAAAAAGGTAACATTAGGCTGCAAACACAGCTCATCAGTCCTGAAACTCATAATCTAGTAGAAAAAGTAAATAAACTCCCAGGTAATAGGAATGTGCTGTTAAGCTCTGTTTTCTCCCACTTCAGAAAATTCTGCTTTTGGCACCATCTTCTGTTAAAATAATTCGAATGCAGCTTTTAGAAAACTTGACTCCCAAGTGTCCAGTGCATTGTCAATTACTGGAATTCAGTGAGCAGCAGCATGCCCCAACAAAGATTTTGTGAGCCTGTGTTGAGAATACTTGCATACATTTTGTCGTCGATGCACAGAAACAAAAAATAATTGCAAATAAAGCTTTTGTGTGTTTGTTGCTCCCATTCTCCAGCACTGACTGCTGTATGCCAACTGTGATTGGGTAGTCTTCTGCAAGCTTGCAGGATTACATGCATTAAAGTATAACAGTATTGGATCCCTGTTTCTTAAGATTTTTCTTAAATATAAGCAATGCTGCCTTTTTTGAAGTGTGCACATTTTTTTAAAAAAACGTACAGATTGAATTTTGTCCTGTTAATGTCAAAAGTATAATTAAAATTGTATTCCTGTCTTTGGGTCTGGCTTAGTAGATTGTTTACAAGCATATGGCATGGAGGTGGGGAATTGGTACAAATTCTGCTTTGATAGTGATTCTTTTAGATGCTATACATGTGGCGGAGGCGCTTGCCAAACATGTATACCACGAAGCAGCTTGCAAATTTTGTTTTGTGGTTTTTTTTGGTAAAACCAAGGAACTCTTTATGAATGCTTCATACTCTGTCACTTCTTGGCTGCCTTTCAATGCTGGCATGCAGCAATCTAGCAACAACAAGCATATAAAATGGCAGCACAATACAAGGTTCCTTAAATAAAGGAATATTAGAAATTATTTTGTAATCAAACATTATACTTCCCTCTCTTTCTGTTACATACACACACTCCTACTACCCATTCACAAAAAAATGATGCAATTTCATTTTCAATCTTTGCTGGCTCAGTGTTGTGATTCAAACTCAGGCTGCAAACATTGGTTTTTAAGCTCTGGAATCTTAGCTATTTCCCCTTCATTTCTGGAGGCAGGTTTCTCCTGCATAGTTCCCTCATCAATTAAGATCAGACCAGCTTCTTAGGTGCAATCACCATCAAGGAAACCAGCTTTTGCCTGCTGCTACAGCAGCAGGCAAAAACTGGTTTCCTTGATGGTGATTGCACCTAAGCTTCTGCATGTTGTATCTGAACAACATATCTATTCTGGGCATAGGGATGGAAAGTGCAAAGCCCTTATTCTCGTTAAAAGCTGCTTTGATTTCTTTTGTGTTTGATATTGAGAATTCAGTATGTTTCTCTATTTCAGTGGCTTTGTTTTATTTATTTGCAACAACCACTTTCTCATTAAAGAAGAGAGGTTTAAATAGAGGTGAGAGTTAATTGGGGGGGAAATGCAATTGGTTACAGTAGAGAGATCTGCATTCAAAATAACTGCGCCAACAACATGAGCTTGTCTGACCCCTTGGTTTAAATGCAATGACCAGAACATAATTTCCCTTTTTAAAAAAACCCAAGTATTTTTGTGCTTGGTGGGTACATTTTCTTCTGCCAGCGCCTCGTAAACCTCCCGGTGGAAGCTGAGACTTTGGCAGGGTACAAAAATCAGAACATCCCCCAAAAAGAGCACGACACTTCAAGGGCATAATGATTTTCCTTTAATATTCAAGTTTCGCCTACTAGATATGGATTTTGTCATTTAATAATAATACAGTTCAGTGCATAATAAGTAGAGGTGTGCATCACACACAGAGCACAAAGAGCTTTGCTTTCAACTCGTATTTTGGGAGTTTTGCCAAATGGTCCTTGGTAGACTGTGGTTTGGGAGAACCAAAACTCAGAACAATTTTATTCTTCCAGATACAATCTGGAGGGTTCTTAAGAGGCGAGTCAGGCAAAATGAGCCCCACCTCTCTTTCCTCTTTCTACCCCCATCCCTCTCCCTCCTTGTCTTCTGCATTGTCTTATAAGTTACCCCAGTGGCCCCCAACCTTTTGGGCACTAAGGACTGGTTCCGTAGAAGTTTTTCCATGGACAGAAGAGGAGTGATTTTGCATGTTGCCTGCATCCCACGAATGGGACACAGCCCAATTTCTGGCATGTTGCAGCCCAGTCCTGGTCCATAAACTGGAGGTTGGAGTGGCTAGCCTACTGATTTTCCCAGCACTTCCATTTCTCTACCTTCCCATATCTGCTGTTTATTATTATTATTTATTATTTATTTAGACTTGTATGCCACCCTTCTCCCTAAGGACTCAGGGCGGTGAACATATAAAAAGAGAATACGTTTACAATAAAAAAAAATAAACAACTACAAGTCTATAAATAACTAAAATTAAATTAAAACAGTTAAAATTACATCAATAAAACAATGCAATTAAAACGACCTACCCCCGGGTCAATCCAGGCCGGCCTGCTGAAACAGCCAAGTCTTCAGGTCTCGACGAAAGGACCGGAGATCAGGGGCCAAACGAAGATCCGCAGGGAGCTGATTCCATAGGGCGGGCGCTCCCACAGAAAAGGCCCTAGCCCTGGGAACCACCAGCCGACAATGCCTGACCGACGGTATTCCCAGGAGGCCCCTCCTGTGGGAGCACATGGGGCGATCGGAATGTGATGCTGGCAGGAGGTGTTCCCGCAAGTACCCTGGACCCAAGCCATTTAGGGCTTTGTAAGTTGTTACTAACACCTTGAAGGAGACCCGGAAGGCAACCGGCAACCAATGCAAGTCGCGCAGGAGGGATGTAACATGGGAGTATCGGGACACCCCCATCACAGCCCGCGCGGCCGCATTCTGCACCAGCTGCAACCCCCAAGTGATCCACAAGGGCAGCCCCATGTAGAGAGAGTTGCAGTAGTTGATTCTGGAAGTGACGAGCGCATGAGTGACCGTTCGAAGGGCATCTCGGTTCAGGTAAGGGTGGAGCTGGCGAACCAGCCGAACCTGGGCAAAAGCCCCCCTGGCCACAGCTCCCACTTGCTCCTCCAGATTGAGCTGTGTATCCAGGAGGACGCCCAGATTCCTCGCCCTATCCACGGGGGGTAACACCTCCCCCTCCATGACCAAAGATGGCACATCCACTGGAAACCGAGATGCTGGTAAGAACAGCCACTCAGTCTTGGCCGGATTGAGCTGGAGCCTGTTATTCCCCATCCAGGCCTGCACTGCCTCCAGGCACCGGGACATCACAGAGAGAGCATCACTGATCTGGTCTGGGGTGGAGATATAAAGCTGGGTATCATCTGCATATTGATGATACCTCACCCCAAAACCCCGGATGATCTCACCCAGTGGTTTCATGTAGATATTAAACAGGAGAGGTGAGAGAACCAACCCCTGGGGCACCCCACAAGTGAGGGGCCTCAGGGACGACCTCTGCTCTCCTGCCAACATTGACTGCGAGTGGTCTGAAAGGTAAGAGGAGAACCACTGTAAAATGGTGCCCCCCCCCTCCCAAACCCTGGAGCCGCTGCAGAAGGATACCATGGTCAATGGTATCGAAAGCTGCTGAGAGATCTAAAAGGACCAGGACAGAGGAAAAACCCCTGTCCCGAGTTCTCCAGAGATCATCCATCAGTGCGACCAATGCTGTCTCCATGCTATGTCCGGGCCTGAAACCCGATTGGTACAGGTTTAGATAATCAGCTTCCTCCAGGAACAGCGGAAGCTGCTGAACCACCACGCTCTCGACAACCTTTGCTAAAAAGCGAAGGTTGGAGACTGGATGATAGTTGTTCAAAACGGTTGGGTCCAGAGCAGGCTTCTTGAGGAGGGGTCTCACCACCGCCTCTTTCAAGGCGGCGGGAAAAACACCCTCACTCAGAGAGGTGTTGACAACTGCCTGGAGCCAACCGCGTGTAACCTCCCTGGAGGCATAAACCAGCCAGGAAGGACACGGGTCCAATAAACACGTGGTGGAAGACAACCTCCGCATGATCCTGTCCACTTCATCCAGGGAGACAGGGTCAAACTCAACCCAGATAGAATCCGCCAGACTCGTCGCCACTCCATCATCTAAACCCTGCCAGTCGGAGTCCAAGAGCCTGGGCTCTTTCCTATCTCCCTCGCCTAAACACTGCAACTGGCTGTTCCACATTGAAACAAGTCACACTTTCCCAGTAATAAGTTGCCTCACGGCTCCTACTATGGAATGGTGAACTACCACTATAAAAGCACATCTTGTTCAATAAAAAGAACACCACTTTTATTGAAACTGAGTGTATGCTTTATTCATAGGGATGAAGCAGAACTCTTTGGCTTAAATTTATTTGGTTTGAATAATGTAAGATAATAAGTACTGTTTGACAACTTTAGAAATAGTTTAACTTTAGGTTTTGGACCCCTGCATTATACATTGTACAGCATGTTGCATTCAACAAACATGCCCGTAGATGTGTTTTTGTCACACATGTGCTAGAGACAAAGTCCCACTGACAACAGAAAGACCTAGTTGTGGTTAGACATTCACGATTTGAGAATCATGTTTAGCTCAAAGTCTTACTGTTTAGAAACAAAGAAAACTCAATGTCATTTGTGTGATGGTGTTCTCTCTAAACCAGCTCATATATTTGGCATTGTTTTTGTTTTTAAAAAGGTTGTTGTCTTTGAATTTTGCTCCTGTGGTTTTGCTATATCTCTGTACAATGTTCAGGATTCAAGTAATGTTCCATTCTCCTGAGTTTTATTTGTGCAAAGCTGAAGTCCTTCCTGTATAAACAATATAACACAATCATGTTCTGTAGAAAAACATCATGCTATCAAACTGAGCACTTTTCTGTTTATACAAAATAAAACCATCTTTACGGTTTTAATAAAAACAATGATCCAAGATTTATTGGATTTACTTTAGGCAATTTTTGAACTTCCTTACCCCATAAATTCTTATTCCAAATGCACTTTATATAGATTTAGGGATTTTTATTAGAGCAATTCTGAGTTAAGAGTTTTGTATTAATCCCAAAAGAGATTGAAACTACAACACAGTTTTAATAAAGCCCAACAATGGACTCACACATTTTAATACTGTATTTGATGATACCTATTAGGTTTGCCACAATAAGATAATCTGATAAAGGCAGAGCTCTGTTTATCCTAAATTCAGCATGAGAAAGTGAACTGAAATTTTGCTTTAAACACTGTTTTGCATCAACTACATATCCATGCACTCATTTAAAGTATTAAATACTGATCCCTTGATTGATAGTCTATTTACCTAGAAGTATTTTTGCAGGCCTTTAATGTGTGGCCATTGCTCATACATGGGGTTCTTTGCATGTGACATCACCTGAGGGAAATGTCTTTCTGGGCAGTGTGCAGTGTGTGCAGTGCAGTGTGTGAGAATGCAACTTCATACACACAAATTGTCTCCCCTGTCAAGCTGCATGTGGCATGTCTTCTGTCTTTTCCAGACGCTTTTAGTTAATGGATAAAATACTACATGGCAAAATGGAACACTTGCACCAACTTCAGGCTCTAAGTCAGAAATCTCTGGCCTTTTCTGATTGTTAAGGAAAATATTCATATAGAAATCTAGTATTGTATACTACTCCTAAAATGGAATTCTTTGAGGCACTTGTGCTAAAATTGTAATTGTTCTGAATAAGACCTAATATTACAAAAACAATTAACACTGTTTTATGTACTGTAATTCAACTGACTTTAATTAAATAAGATCATTTTAATTTGTGGGTACTTTTTTCATTACATTTTTGTTTTCATTGCACATGAAGAAACAGTCACGGTTAAGACTACAGAATTCATCTGAGACTCTGACAGATGCCCATCCAGCTTCTGTTGAAGATCTCTAATAAAAGAAAATTCCAGCTAACATGGCAACTTACACATTTGCTGACAGCTAATACAATCACAAATTTCTTCCAGGTACCTGATCCAAACCAACTTTCTTGTAGTGTTAGCAATATATGACACAGGGATATTTTTGATATTTGAAGACTGCTATCGTATTTACTCTCTGTTGTTATAAAAATTGCTCCAATTTATCACTATATTTTTGAATCATGGTGCCCAAAACAGCAGGGGAGAATAGAATGAAACAATTATTTCTCATGATCTTGGCTCTGGTCCTATAAATAAATGCATTTATTTCTAGCTCAAATAAACGCATCGTATTTCTAGCTCATGTTTAACTTGTGTTCTGCAAGAACACCCAGATCCTTTTTACATAGGCTAAGACACAGCAAGTTCATTTCAATCCATTGCTTAAATCTATCTGTATCTTTCTGAATATTCTCTCTCCCTTCTGCATTGTGTCATCTGCAAGCTTGATAAGCAGCCAATCAACTCTCCTTCAAGCCACTGATAAAAAAGTTGAAGAGCATATAAAGCCCCCCCCACTCAATAGTTCCCTTCAAGCTGCAGTAAAACGATTAATAAGTTCTCCTTAAATACAGTCAAACATGAGTCTGCCTAATAGTCATATCATATAGCCCATACTTTACCATTTCTTAAGGAGAAAATTCTAAGGCATTTTATCAAAAGCTTTCCTGAGATCCATGCGAGTGATGCCTATGGCATTTCCTTGGTTTACTAAGATAGTTATCAAAGGAGATATGAATAGTCAGGCATAATTTCTTTATGACAAACCCATACTGGGACTTGTTTTGCAGCATACTTATCCAAGGGTTTACAAACTCATTGACTGATAATCTATTCAAGGGTTTCACTAAGTATGGAAGCCAAGTTGATAGGTTTACAATGTCCTTGATTCTCCTCCTTCCCCTTCTTGAAGATGGGGACAAGATTTGCTCTCCTATAATTTTCCAGGATCTTGCTAGTCCTCCAGCAGCTTTCAAAGATTGTCAAGAGCCCTTTTGCAGTCACCTATTGTGGTGGAATGTAGCCGGATTCCCAGAAGGGGGTGCATTCCAGAGGAATAAGACACAGCAAAATGAAGATAGAGGAAGAGGGCCAAGTCAGCCTCTCCTTAAAAATTCTCAGTATATATCTTTAATGATGCAAGTAGCTTAGTTGGGCAAGATTTCTGTCTATAGGTGAGGAAAAATAAAGACGACAGCTTAGAAATAATTCTGCTTTCTTTTTGGAGCCTCACAGTTCCTTCAGTACTATATAGGCTATGATCCATGCATCATTGGAGATATGAATTCAGTTAAAATAGCCAAGTTTTCTCAAACTTTCTCCTTGCCTAATTTAAGCCACAGCCATTCCTTCCCCCACCACAATAACATAATGGTGACCAGCTAGGGCTCCATTTCCCTTTTGAGAGAAGACAGATTTAAAATCAGTGTTAATAAATGTTCCTTCCTACCACTCATTATCAACTCACTACATCCTCTTCGGCCTTCCTTTTTCTTCCAATTATCTCAAGTACCTTTTTTCACTGTTTTCTCTTGTAAGTCTCACCATTTTTGTAGTTTCTGGAGATTACCACACATTCTTGGTCATGCTGTTCTCATTCCATTCCCTGTACATTTCATTTTTTATTCTTTGGCATTTTAGAAAATTTTGCATGTGCTCCCCAGGCCTCTTTCAATTTCTTCCCAATTTCTTTCTTCTGAGGATTTTTTTGCAATTGCACCTTCAGCGTTTTAATAGGATTTCCCACTCTCCCTGGTTGTCTTCTTCCAAACCACTGAATCTGACCCATCTTCCTTTGGAATACCTCAGAAGCTCTTCTTCTGTATGCCACTCCTCAGTTTATATCCCCTGGTGTCATGGATTCAAGGATAAAACTTCCCCCACCATCACCAAGGTACCAAAAGGGTATTTTTCAGCCAACTCCTTGAGGATGAAGATTAACTCAGGATGGCAGACACCACACCCACACCCACACCCACTGTTCTTTCTTCTACTTTCTGACAAAGTATCAGCATGAGAGGACAAAAATGAGTTGGACAACTCGCTTGGAATATTCAGACTTTCAGTGGATATCGAGATAATGAAAATTGCCCATTGCAAATGTGTGCGTTGGAGAAAAGGAGAAAGGAGAATACCACAAGCAAAACTCGCAAATAAGAATAAAAAACACAAGATTCCCAGGAGGGATCTAGTTTAATGAATGGATGGAACTAGCGCTGGTGAATAATGGGCAAATGGAGGAGTAGAATAAGTAGAATTGGCTTGTTGTTGTACAAGCAGTTGCAAACTGAGCAGAGAGGCAGAGCCCTGAAGCCCAGGCAACCTTTAAAGCAACAGCAACCATCTTGGATCAAACTTTTTCTCCTTCAGGCTGAAACTGGGAGATGCCAAGACTCCACAGCAGCTTGCAAAACATCTAGAAAACACCAGCCAGCAATAAGGCAAGATAAATGGTGGTGGAGGCACTGAAAAAGGACCAGAGCTCAGGCTGAGAGGGAAAGTATATTGCACCCTACAGCTGGAGAACTGTTTCAAATAAGACTAGCTAAGTCTTGATAACTAACATTAAATATGAGCAATTCGAGCTTGAGTTTCTGAGAAAAAGGAGGGAAACAGGGAAAATATATAGTGGATGCAGGACAATAGAACTTTTTGTTCTATTGACGCTTCATTCTGGCCTATTAAACTCAATATTATACACTGAGTTAAGCATCACTGCAGAATTAGTTTAACTTTCAATGGCTGGTTGCTTGGTTCTTTATATGGAAAGGCATATTCATTTCTTTTTAAACCTTGTCAGTTCTTTATTTGAATCAATGGAAACCAAATGGGAAATTTTGGAGGGGAAAGCAGTTTTATTCAATAAAATTCTTTAAAATGTTTCTTTTTGTGCACATTTGAGAAAATTCAATAGAAGGGTTGGAGCCAGTTGTTCCATCTGCTGCTGGAAACTCTTTTTTTTTTTATAAGAAGTTTTATTTTTCCAAAAACACAAACATAACAAACAAACATACAACACATAAATCCATATCAATTTCAAGTATGTCGGTCGGTCAAAAATCACAGTGCCTACCCCTCATTATTCATACTCAATATTACAAAAAAGAAAAGCTATAATCATTATTATTAATCCTTTATCATATTATAATCTCTATATTATTTCAACAGTTCTATCTATCTTTATATTCCCAAAAATACATTACCAAACTTTTTGTCTAACCATTGATAAAACATATTCCATATCTTATAAAACTGCTTTTCTTCTTGATCCCTAATTTCAAATGTTAATCTACTCATTTCGGCACAATCCAAAATCTTCTTAATCACTTCCTCCTGCGTAGGTGCCTTATCATTTCTCCAGTTTTTAGCAAATACAATTCTAGCGGCTGTCAATACATTAACAATCAGATATTTCAGTTCTTTGTTAAATGTCTCTGGTACAATTCCCAACAGGAATATCTCAGGTTTCAAGTCTATATGTTGTTGTGTCATTTTTCCAACCACATGTGGATTTTAGTCCAGTATCTTTTAGCATCAAGCAAGTCCACCACATGTGGTAGTAGGAGCCAGGTATCTGATGGCATTTCCAACACTTATCCGATTTATCCTTGAACATTCTTGCAATCCTTCTCGGGATAGGTGCCACCTGTAAAACATCTTATACAAATTTTCTTTATATGCAGTTGACATTGTCATTTTATAATTCTG
The DNA here is from genome assembly GCA_009733165.1 of Naja naja. Classification (NCBI taxonomy): domain Eukaryota; kingdom Metazoa; phylum Chordata; class Lepidosauria; order Squamata; family Elapidae; genus Naja; species Naja naja. The sequence goes on along the minus strand of CM019148.1, from coordinate 131,154,252 downwards.
ATCCCACAGTGTTTGCCATCTCTCTAAATCTATCCCATAACCAAAATTTTTCCCCAAGCAATCATTGTTTCCTTAACCTGCTCCTCTTCCATTCTAACTTCTAATAAATAACCATAAAGTTTTTTAATCATTTTTTCGTTCATGCCCATCAAGATTTTGTCTAATTCAGTTTGCTTTTTATAAATCCCTTCAGTCTTAACATCCTCATCATATCTAGATTGTACTTGCAAATATGAAAACCAATTCATTTTTATACCTTGTTCTTGTAGTGTTTGCATCGATTTGAGTTCACCCTTTTCATTTAAAATCTCTTCATATCTAACTGTTTGTTCCTTCTTGTATATTATTGCATATGAAAAAGCTTCAATAGTAGATACCCATAATGGAATTTGTATATAATGTTGTTTTCTGGTTTTTTCCCAATTTAAAAACAAAGCTTCTCGAACATAGTGTCTTCTAAAATATCCTTGTTTTTTAGTTCCCTTATACCATAAGAAAGCATGCCATCCTAATAATAGATCATGACCCTCTAAAGTTAACAATCTATTGTTTCTCAATGTTATCCATTCTTTCACCCACATCAGGCTTGCAGCTTGATAATACAATTTTCAATTTGGTAGTGCGAATCCCCCTCTTGACCTTGCGTCTTGTAGTAGCTTAAATTTGATTCTTGGCTTTTTGCCCTGCCATATGAATTTTGATGTGATTTTATTTAAATCTTCAAAGTATTCTTTCCCAAGTCTAATTGGAATTGTCTGAAATAAATATAAGATTCTGGGTAAAACATTCATCTTAACTGTCGATATTCTGCCAATAAGAGATAATTGCATATTTTCCCATCTTTCAAGATCTGTCGCTATCTGCTGTTTGAGTTTTATATAATTATCTTCTTTCAATGTACTGCATCTTGATGTTATATTTATTCCCAAATATTTAACTTTATTTGCAATCTGAATCTCTAATAAATCTTCTAAATCTTTCTTGCGTTTTGCTAACATATTCTTTGTTAGGATCTTTGTTTTGTCTTTATTAATTTTAAACCTGCCACCATTCCATATTCTTCTATTTGTTCTATCAACTTAGGTGCTGATTTAAGTGGATCCTCTAGTATGAATACCAAATCATCTGCAAGCCTGTAGTTTATATTCTTCTTTTTAATTTTCATTCCTTTTATTTCTTCATCTTCTCTGATAGCTCTATTCAGTACTTCTAGTGTTAAAACAAACAGTAGGGGCGACAGAGGACAACCTTGTCTGGTTCCTTTTCTTATCCCTATAGATTCTGTCAGCTCTCCATTTACCAATATCTTTGCTGTTTGATTATTATATATTGCCTCAATAGCTTGTATAAAGTTTTTTCCAAAGCCCATTTGCATCATTTGCAATATCATCAACCACCAGTTCACATTATCAAATGCTTTTTGAGCGTCTAAAAACATCAGTGCCATCTGTTTTTCAGGGTGTGCTTCATAATACTCCAAAGTATCTAAAATTATTCTCACATTTTGCTTAATTTGTCGTTTTGGCAAAAATCCATTTTGATCCGTGTGGATAAATTCATTTAAGTATCTTTTCATTCTTTCTGCCAAGATTGAAGCAAAAGTTTTATAATCTGAATTCAACAATGAGATAGGTCTATAATTTTTAACTTGTTGTAGATCCATTTCTTCTTTAGGTATTAGGGTAATATAAGCTTCCAACCATGTCTCAGGTATTCTCTTTTTTAATAAGACTTCATTCATCACTTCTAGAAGGGGTGCTTAACACTTCCTGGAAGGTCCTGTAAAATTCCGGTAGACCATCTGGACCTGGTGCTTTTCCTGTATTTTGTTTCTTCAAGGCTTCTGTTAATTCCATCATGGTTATGTTCCCTTCTAACATTGTCTCAATATCTTCAGGTATCTGTGGTAGTCTTGTCTTTTGTAAATACTGTTCAATTTTTTCTTCTAGAATATCTTCTTGAGAGTACAGTTTTTCATAGTAGTCTCGAATAATTTTTTCTTTTCATCGTTCCCATGCTGTATATTCCTTTTCCATCTATTAATTGGCTAATTTTCTTTATTTCTCTTTCCTTTCTAATTTTATACGCTAACCACCTTCCTGGCTTATTACCATTTTCAAAGTAGTTTTGTTTAGCGCCTTTAATCTTTTGAGCGATTTCTTCCTTGTCCATTAAAGCCATTTTATGTTTAATCACATCCATTTTCCTTTTAATATCTTTCCCTTGTGGTGATTGTTGTAATTCTTCTTCCAATTTCCTGAAATCATCTTCCAAGATTTTGAGTGTCTTCTTCTGTTTAATATTTATTTTCCTTATATAGTCAATTATCAAACCTCTTGTATAAGCCTTCATCGCATGCCAACGAGTTTGTAGTGATGTATCTTCTTTTCTATTTTCCTTGAAAAAAAAGATAAGTTCTGTCTCAATTCTCTTTTTAAATTCTTCTTTCAAAATCATATTATTTAATGTCCATCTAGATCTTCTCCTCTGTCCTTTCCAGGCAACTGTCAATGGATTGTGATCCGCCCAGGTCCCACTTTCAATTTGAATTTTCTGTATATCGGGGAGCATATCTGCAGATGCCCATACCATATCTATTCTTGACCATGATTCATGTCTATTTGAATAAAAAGTAAATTCTTTATTTCCAATATTTCTCTCTCTCCATATGTCTTTAATATTCATTTCTTCTATCATTTGAAAGAAGGACTTGGGTAGCTTTTTTCTAATTTTCTTTTTAGTTCTTTCAGATTTGTAATCAAGCTGGTCATTAATTATCCCATTAAAATCTCCCATCAGAAAGATATTTGCATAGTCTAATTCAATCACTTTTTGATATAATTTCTTATAGAATTCTTCTTGATTCTCACTTGGTGCATATATTGCTATCAGGAGCATTTTAGTGTTGTTATCTATTATCTCCACCATTAAAATCCTCCCATCTTCATCTGTATAAATCAATTCTGCAGTAATTGTATCTTTAATATATAAAGCCACTCCTCTTTTTTACATTGCGCCAATGATGTAAATAGCTTTCCTAACTTTCTTTGCCTTAATACATATTCATTTTGCTTTTTAATATGGACCTCTTGCAGACAAATTATATCAAATTTTAATTTCTCTAATTTATGAAATATTTTCCTTCTTTTAGCAATTGAGTTGAGACCATTTATATTCATTGAGATCAATTTTTTCCCTTCCATTTAAGTCTTATATATAGGTTGTTTTGCTCTAGTCGTTCTAACTTCTTTTTGTTCTCTAGGTAAACCGCCTACTGCTCCAAATTGTTCTTCTTCTTCACTTATCATTGCACCTTCCTTTGGAAGTTCCACAATCAGTTCTTCATGTCCTCCGTTTCCCTCTTTTCCTCTAAAATAGCTCTCATAGAATGACTCTGCCTTCTCCACTGTGTCGATTCTATGTCTTTGTTCCAGACAAACAAGAGGCCTTCTGGTATTAGCCATCTATAATTTATTCCTCTCTTCAATAATTCTCTGGATAAAAATGCATATTCTCCTCTCCTCTCTCTTATTCTTCTTGGTATCTGTTTCAATACCGTGACATCTTTATTGTTGTGCTTCAGCGTCTTATCTCTGACTGTTTGCAAAATTTGTGATTTAATACTCTTCTTAGTAAATCTAATATGAATTTCTCTTGGAAGCTTATTCCTCGTTGCATATCTTGTAAAAACACGAAATGTTTCATCTATTCCATCCCTCATCTTCTCTTCCGTTATTTCTAACAGTTCTGCCAAAATCTGTGTCATTTTCTCCAGTAAATTTTCACCCTTCTCTTCCTCGACATTTTGGAATCTCAAATAGAATTCCGATCTATCAACTTCACTTCGCAGAGATTCATTATGGTCGCTCTCAACTTCCCTTAATCTGGTATTAAAACTCTTCATTTCCTTGTCTCTTTGTTCTTGCTGCTCTTCAATTTTCTTCATCCTCTCACCGTATTTCTGCTGCTGCTGGAAACTCTGTGGGTCCAGCAAACGTTTCCTTGGGAGAAAGAAGGTAAGAATTTTTGTTTTGCTGATTTTTCTATAACTCCCCTAAAGCCGCCTCCTTAAGAACCCAAAAACCAATGTGGGAGCCTGAATCAAAGTGGGATTCTCTCTAGTGTAAATGCAGGATGTCAAATGGTTTAGGTAAAATACATCTTTCCCTTCTGCATCACGCTGGGCCTCCCTTGCATCTTTTTCTATGTATTCATTTCTTGAAATGTCTCAAATAAAATGCACCACAGGTTTTTTTGTATTGATGAATTGATTTTCTATTTGTGTGTTCCCTGTTTCTTCTGTACCTGTATGGAAAGTTGCATAATAAAAATCAATGCAATGTTTGAAAAATTAGTAGGATAAATGCAAACCATTTCAAATTCAAAATAGGTTGAGATTTAAATACTCTGAAACAATGGAGCAATTTCATTGATTTTATATTTACACCCAACCTAATACAGTGTTCTAGTCCTGCCCTAAATATACTTTTATTAATAACTGAGTAGGCATGCATAGAATACACTTGTAGACATTTACATTAATTTCTGCTAGGTTCCATGTTTTTTGAAATAATATCCATACATCAACACAATGTATTAACTCCCAATCTTTCTTCTTATTCCAGCCAGGTATATTCCATGGCAACAATTTCAAATTTCGGCATTTGTCAAACTTTGATGGATACAACCTCTCTATGGAATCTGATGGGTTGTTTCTGTTATGAGAGATCCTTGAATTTCAATATCATACTGTCAGCAGTTCATTGCTAGGGAACCCAAAACTGTTCATAATCTCTCCTTAAGAAGGATGCTTCCCTTGCTGCTGAGTCTATAGAAGTTGGCAGAAAAGCACTCCTGCTGCTATCTGATGTTGGATGTTTATCTATTACGTCTCCTACCCGCTCCTGAGTCCAATAAATTAGAAATGAAATGACAAATTTCTTGTTTTTTGCAGGCTCTACAAATCCCTGTTTAGATTATCCAGGATAACAGCGATTGAGTCAGGAAGGATAAGATCAGAGGGATGATTATTCATCTCCTCTTTCTGACTGGATAGTTATAATCTTCGGTCTGCCTTATCAGGATAATATAGAAAATAAATGTTTTCCTAACACAGAAATCAATATAACGGGGGAAAAGGAGTTATAATAAACTCAATCCTCTTTTCGTTTCTGAAAATAATTTGACCCTCTGCAAATGTCATGTTGGATTTGGGTTGCCCAAACTGAAGTTAAAATAAAAGTTTAAATACTTTATACAGGAATATTTACAGGCTTCTATCCTGCTATTTTTCCAGCCTACAATTGTCCAAATATTTGTATTAGAAACCGAATGAAATGTTGATCAGAACTATTAATCACATCTAAAATTATGCTTCATAATTAAAAATGCTTCCATTACAGGAATCTTCTATAGCAGCAGTTTCCATAGAGATCTATGAAGAGTAAGAATGGAAGAAGGGCAGTTGGCAATTTTTTGAGAAACCTGTAATCCTTCCCATTTCTTTTAGGGAATGGGCAGTGTCCATAGCAAGATGAAGAGTTAGTGGGATGCGCCTGCTATTTTGGCAATAGAAACAGCATTTTCAACATTATCTTGAACAATGGGAGACCCATTATGGGAAAAACTCCTAACCTTGCAGGACTCACACGTTGCTTTACTTTATGTAAACGTCTGACACCTTCGCTTACTTTGGGTGTCCATTCAGTGACACTATAGATCTGAAGAAGTGCCTGTGTAAATAGCATTTGGGGTGGGTGTAAGAAAGGGCATTAAGACATTCTGAAGAGCAAATACAGCTTTCAGACTAAAAACCTTGTTAGTAACTGTGTGTGAAGGAAGTGTTCCTATTGTATAGTTTCGATTATTTTAAGAAATAGGGAATCCACTCTTGTTCTGTTGCTGAAGCAGATGGCCAATGTGAACAAAGAATTGGTAAGATAGAGGAAATGAGCTTTGGGGTCAAACTGGGTAGCTGCTTGGTTTCGAAAAATTAAAGAACCCCAGCTTATTTGTGACGGGTTGTAAATGTCAAACAAAATTATTGCCTTCTGTAAAGAGCAGAAAGCAGTGTAATTGGCAAGAGCCACATTAGGGCTATGTAATGAGTTTTTCAGTTTTCATTGTGATTCTTTCAAGGCTGCTCTCTTGAACTGATGTAACTACTCAAGATTTTACCAATTGCATGTGTCTATCTTTTCAATCACACTGGGAACTAGAGATCAGGTCTTGACTTTCATGACTGCTAGTTGGCATCCCGACATCCTTATTCCTATAATTGTGGTGGCCTTTTACAGGCTCACTTTCTCTGTCAAGAATATTGCCAATTTCTTGAGGTTTATCTTCCCCTCTGGCTTCACAAACCTTAATTAAGTTTGCTTTTTTAATAAAAAAAACTTCGGGATGTTTCCTATTATTTCTTTGTGGGTTCTTATGCATTCTTGACACTTTGATTGATGAGCTATTCAGTTAGAGTAATATTGATTTTAGCTGGCATCTTCGTCCCATGTCTTTTATATAGTGGACTCTATAACCATTTCGATTATAACTATAACCATTTTGATTATAACTGTTAGCATGGCTCTATATTCTGCCTCAAAGCACTTTATCAATATGATTTCTAAGTCCTGTACTGAAACAAGTTTGTCCATACACATCTTTTTTTAAATATATTTTTATTAAGAATGTTAATTAAAATAATAAAAATGAATTCAAACAAAACTTAGAGGACAGAATGAAAAGAAAGAATAAAAAGTGCAGAAGGAAGGAAATAAAAACAATATAATAAAGAAAAGAAAAAATATACAAAGAAATGACTTTCAACGTTCATCACAATAAGTATAAACATAACTCTCTACCTCCCTATAGGATTAAACAGATATCTATTCCTCCCACATTCCATCCCTTATCTATAAGTAAATCCATAAAATATCAACTTTTCAAATCTGGTACCAGCAAAAAGTCCGTAAAGGGTTGCCAGAATGTTGCGAAAAAGTCTTATTTTAACCTTCATCAAATAAACTAACTTTATATTCCTTTTTTAACTTTAAATTATCTTAATCTTCAATTTAATCAAATATTATTGTAGGACACGATTTCTCTTTAATTCATTATTTCATCACACAAGTTTTTTTTCCAAAGCTTCAATAAGACTTTTTTGTAGGACCAATAAGAAAACATTCCAGGTCAGTCTCTTGATTTATCATTTGTATTTCCCTTTTAATTTTTAAATTTCTATCCAGTAAACCATCCTTTCTCAATCATCCTTTCTGGGCCTTGGTGGCTCAGGCTGTTAAATGCCTGCATTTAAGTTCCAGCTGCCTACAATTACTGTAGGCTCGAATCCCACCAGGCTCAAGGTTGACTCAGCCTTCCATCCTCTCAGGGTAGGTAAATTGAGGACCCAAGATTGTGGGGGCAATAAGCTGACTTTGTAAAAATGCCGCTTAGTAATAAGCAGGCATATACAATGGAATGAAGGCTATTGTTGAGCACACTGGGTTGTATCCCAAAAATTGTAAGCCGCCCTGAGTCTTCAGAGAAGGGCGGCATATAAATGTAATTAAAAAAAAATCACTCTCTTGGCCAATCATTATTACTGTTGATATTGTAGTTACTGATCTCTGGATCCATTCTTCAAAGAGCTCCTTTAGTATTTCCAATGTCATAATGTTTTGTGTCACTTGATAAGCCCCAATATTAATCAACATCAAGCATAGGCTTGAATTTTTTTTCTCCTACTTAAAAATCTTCACTTTACAGTCCAATTTCTAAAATCATCACCTATCTTTTGTTATGCAATAGCCAGTTTAGCCAAAATAAGTATGTTTCCCCTGAGAAGTTCTTTACTTTCTATAATTATTCCAAAATCTTACAGTAAATGTTAATATTACAAATTTATCTTGATCCTTAATCCATTTATAAATTTCTTAGATCAAAACCTTGTTCAGCTTTTTACTATTTGTTTCAAATTATTTAGATTCTTAAGCTTATAATTAATTTTCTTTTGTTCCCAGTTGAAAATAAACTTATCTGATTAAGATATGAATCATCTGGTTCTTAGCACTCCAGCTGCTGCCTCCTCTGCTCCACATCTGGTTGTCTTGCACTCCAGCCGTGCCTTCTGTCAAACCTAGAGAAACCCCCACTATACCCCTTCCTTCCTTCCTTCCTTCCTTCCTTCCTTCCTTCCTTCCTTCCTTCCTTCCTTCCTCCCTTCCTCCCTCCCTCCCTCCCTCCTCTTCTCCATCCATCCATCCATCCATCCATCCATCCATCCATCCATCCTAATTGTACACAATTTTAAGGACTTTTTTCTCTACCATGTTTTATGTGCCTAAGCCACGCATCTATCAATCAGAGTCACTGCAGAGAAAATAGTATGACCTTGACATTCACATATAACCTTTTCTTGCTTCAGGGCAATTCTTCCTTCCATGATTCTGAAGTCTTGTTCTCTTGTTCATCTCACTCTTCTTGTTTACCCTTCACTTCTCCAACTTGAGGGCGGAAAATTACATTGACTGCCAGGGTAGCCAACTTTTCAGTTTGTGTAATCTCATCAGCCAGACTGTTGGCTGGTTCATGATGTGCTGGGTTATAGGGCCACTCTCTGGCATTGGATCTAAGGTGCACTTATCCTCAGCAAATAAAGTATTTGAGAAGAAGCAAGTCTGTTACCTTTCATTGGTATGCAATCTCTATGAGAATTGACTTTTCCTTCTAAAATATCTCAATCTCTATTTATAGATCATAATATTTTGTTATTTTCTCTAGCTGTTTTAGGACTGTTTGGGGCTGCATGACAAACAGTCATTTCTGTTGCATTATGTTCTAAATTCAATTGAATTTAGAAATCCCACATTTTGATTTCATTTTGTAAAAAATTTTCAGACACATCACTGGTTTTGGCAAACAGTAATGCCAAATGTTCTACCTCCATTTCAATGGACAGTTTTTGCAACCCTGTAATTTTATTACAGACTAATAAGATGATCTACAGCTTCATTATGAGTTCTACAGACTTGGCATTTGTCAATGTTGGAAATGTATTCACATTTGGCTTTGGTGGCCTTGGCTTGCAGGACTTGTTATTGAGCAGCCATGATTGTTTCTCCAATTTCTTTTTTAAGCATTTCAGATTTCAAACATAATCGTGTTAGATGTGGATGTACTTTTTCTTCAATATCCTGTGTATACGGATAATGGAGTTGTTTGCTTTTATTGGTATTATCCTACTTTGATATACGTCATTCTTGTATTTTAATTTAGTTTTTGTTGTTTTTAGTCTTTATAATTTTTCAAAAGCAGACCCTATTTATTTTTCCTGAGGTAATCATTCTATGTTTTTCTTCTTCCACAGTTTGTTTTATTTGCAATAGTTCTCTACCACCTTTGACTTCAGATGTAGTGCATGATGGATGGTCATTAATTTCCTAGTTTTCCAATTAAAATTGTCCAGTTTGGCTTGAGTCCAGTTGTTGCTGATGATGACTTTGCTCATTTTGTGAAATGCTTTGCTACATTTATTTTTGCAGCCTCAAATATTGGTTAAACCACTACTGTTTATTTAGAAAGGTGACTTCCTAATAGCACAAAACTTTCTGTGTTATTGTCAGCCCAGGTCCAGAAACAGGCATTTCTGGAACTGCAGGAATGCTCTTTCTTATAGAATAGAAAAGAATAGAATAGGAATAGAATAACAGAATTGGAAGGGACCTTGAAGGTCTTCTAGTCCAACCCCCTGCCTAGGCAGGAATCCCTACACCACTTCAGATAAATGGTTATCCAACATCTTTAAAAACTTCCAGTGTTGGAGCATTCACAACTTCCAGAGGCAAGTTGTTCCACTGTTTAATTGTTCTGTCAGGAAATTTCTCCTTAGTTCTAAGTTGCTTCTCTCCTTGATTAGTTTCCACCCATTGCTTCTTGTCCTGGTCCTGGAGAATACCTTGACCCCCTCTTCTTTGTTGCAGCTCCTGAGATATTAGAACACTGCTATCATGTCTCCCCTAGTCCTTCTTTTCATTAGATTAGACATAGCCAGTTCCTGCAACTGTTCTTCATGTTTTAGCCTCCAGTCTCCGAATCATCTTTGTTGCTCTTCTCTTCTCTATAGTATGGTAGAATAACAGAAACTCGAAAGCCTGATAAATTTTGTCCTGCTGGCCTTATATTAACAAAATTAAGGTGGGGACAGCTTTCCTTTTTCTCAGGACTGTGTGGTCTATTCTGAAAGTCCCCATCCATCTCCTGCCTCTTAGTGGTTTCTTCATTTCTTCTCTATCTCCAAAGTTAGTTCTACAATTCTTCATATCACCTAGCATTCACATCTGCTAGAGAGACAACCTTGCTGCCAGAAAAGAGATCCAGCAGGATTCAGGACTACAGGAGATGCATCAGCGTTCCCTCTTGGTCCCACCCAGTGGCATCTCTCCTCCTTGGAGTCTGATTCTGCTCGAAGCATAACAGACACATCACCAACCTGCCCAGCCGGCAGATTATCAGCTGGCAGTATAAAGTTGATGAATCTGAGCTGGTGAGATTTGATTTCTATAATGAGGAGCCAGATTCTAGCCCAAGAGCACACTGGGAGTCACAAAGCGACCAAAACTTCTTGAAAGATCCACAGTACTTCTAATCAAACCATGGGAGCAAATGGGTCTATTTGAGATCCTCTGTTGAAAGCAACTCTGCAATTCAGTTCCTATCACTCTTGCTGCATTTTTTTAAAATTACATTTATATGCCGCCCTTCTCCGGAGACTCAGGGCGGCTTACAATTTTTGGGATAGAACCCAGTGTGCTCAGCAATAGCCTTCATTCCATTGTATATGCCTGCTTATTACTAAGCGGCATTTTTACAAGGTCAGCTAATTGCCCCCAACAATCTTGGGTCCTCAATTTACCTACCCCAAGTGGATGGAAGGCTGAGTCAACCTTGAGCCTGGTGGGATTCGAGCCTACAGCAGTTGTAGGCAGCTGGAACTTAAGTGCAGGCAATTAACAGCCTGAGCCACCAAGGCCCCTTGAACCACCTTGTGGAATTCTCTCGTCCTAAAATCCTGGATTATTACAGGAAACTCTCTTGGCTGTGGCTTTCTTTGGTTCCACCCCACAGCTCAAGTTATAAGGCAGGTTGCAGACTCTTTGAACTTTCTAAGTCTTAAATTCTGATGATGTGCCATCAGAAGTTGGTACTGACTCTTAGCAACCACACTATAATATTTTCCCCAACAGAGTCTTAAGGGCTGTCTGGCTAATGACTTACTTGTATCTCAGCTATGACAACCCATCGATAAAGCCTTTCAAAGTTGAATTTGCTTGGCTTTCTGTTTTTGGCTGCTACAAGATACGGGATGGCCTTGAATTACAGGCAGAGGTATGAAGTCATACATTTGGGAACTGGTGAACGGGTTGTTCTTGTGGTGGGATTAGGAAGAGGACAGAGTCAATGTTATTTTCAGTGAAGGGTCAAATCCTCAGCTGAGTCAGTCAGCATTTTATAGTATGGATGAGAATTGTGTGCTCCTGACTGACTTTTTATGGGGAAAGGTAGAGCATAGATGTAATAAACATGCATCTGTCTGTCACAGCAGCGTAACAGTACAATGCACTGAAGCAGTGGAAGGTGGAAAATCAAGTCTGGAAAGTCTCTTTCGGGCTGTTTAAAATAGCCCTGAGTTGCATACAAAACAGATACATTTGGAAGTCTATTTTATAATCTCCAGAAGGTCATAAGGAATAGCAGGCAACAGCTAGATGTGTCTGTGAATAGGATTCTGTCACACACAGAGATGTCACCAAATTTATGAGACTGCTTTCAGCAAAGCAAAGCTCCCCCTCTTTTGATGCAGGCCATCCTGGACTCATGCAAAGAAAAGGACAAATAAAATACACTGGCTTCCAGTATTTGATTTGCCTTCATTTGTAGGTTTGATGATCAGGTCTTTTACCCCAGCAGTGCAATGAAGTGTTTATGTGAACGTGAACTGGTTAAATCTCTTTTTCTCCACCGAGTCCAGTGCAATGTACCCATTTCCTCTAGGCTGTCACTCTGAAGCTAGGAAGCCAAGACAGTCTTTCTGGATCAAGGGACTCTGTTATAGATAGTGACAAATGGAGTGGAACAGAAGACAACTCTGATTCTGAATTATCAACAGAGGCTTGGAATAAGTCTCTCCTTTCAAAGATAATGCCATGTACTATCTTGGGGAACAGACATATTTATCACTGCACAACCAAGACTACCTGCTCCAATGCCCAAACATGTTAAGCTTACTGACAACTGATGGCAGGGATGAAAATTGAGAAGTCTCTGAAACTGATAGGGAGACAGTAGATAAGGCGTTTGGTTCCTGGGTTTTGTCTGCAATGTTGGGAGCCGGTAAAAGATCTACTTATAGGCAACTTGCAGGATTATAGCAAAGCTTTTAGCTCAAATATATACTAATGGTCCACATTCACTTGGATCAAAAATATTTGCATTGTTTACTATACTACTTTTTCTGAAACATATGTCAACTAAATATTTCCCATTCCATTGCATTGCTATCACATTCACTATCCACACATGTCTATTTGGTTAAGTAAATAGTGAATTTTAGCAGTGTGTTTTAAAACAGTCTGTGCATTTAAATGATATTCTCAAGTATTCCAGCTGGTATTTATATTACCAAGCAATCGTGTGATCTGAGCATTCTTTGATTATTGATTCTAATAAAGCAGATAGATAGATAGTTGACAGATAGATAATCAATTATTTCATTATTATTTAGCAGTATTTATTGATAATCCCAATCTGGCTAAACTTGGACAATGAAAACATTAGACAACTATTTTAGGAATAGGCAACAACTCCAGCCTAAAACAAAGGGCAAATAGAATAAGTCATACAGTGCTGAAAGCACCAAGGGTTTGCAAGCAATAAAGGAAAGGAAACTATAGGAACATCTATAAGAATAAAATGTGTTTTTCCACAAGCACTTGGGAGTATGAACTTCATGACACTGGGTTCAAATAAGCACAGTAAAACAGTTAGTCCCATAAATCATAATGGCAGGGTTCATTCAACAACTCTTACATACTTTAGTTCCAAAGTTATCTGCAGGACCTCCTACTCTGATATAATCTTCTCCATACTCTCAAATCTTCAAGACACTTTTAAAAAAAATAACATTCAAATAAGTAAATAAATCTGCTTTTTCACTGCAAAGCTCACATTGGGGACCAAACTGTGGTTGGAGACGAGATTTGTCATCAGTTTATTACATTCCAAGAGAAGTTTTTTATAGTGCTTTTATTAAGGGTTTTCATTCTTTATTGTGCTGACTGTATAATTTTAGGGCTTATATGTGTTTTGGTAAGCCACCAAGAGCCATTCAGGTAATGCATCTATCTGTAAAATAATAAACAGGCTGTCCAACAGTAATACAGAGTCAAAATCAAAGAAGTGATATTATGGTTTAGTTCGATCAGCAAATCCAGCTGCACAATATACTATCTAACAGGTCTAAGAGTGTATGATAAAAAATTTATGAACCTCCTAATAAAGATATCATTGTACTATTTAACAGGGCTGGGCAGTCCTTGGGATTCAAATTTCAAAAAGTGCTTCTGACTACACAATGAACATACCACATATTTGCAACCTTTTATAGCAGCCCCATCTTTCCCCTGGATCATGCAGTTCTAAGAAAATACGCAGCTACTTTAAGATGCTACAGTCAGGTGCTATATTTAAACTCTGAAGCATCCTTAGGTGGATGAATGCAAAATGCTACATAGCACTACACTTTAATATGGCTTTAATATGGCTCCTCAGAGTTTCTTCAAAAGAGATTCTTTTGAAGTAGATGATGAAGCCACCTAATGTTTGAAAAACACATATTCAAGCAAAAGCACTGAGCACTGCTGGTGCTGGTGCTGGTGCTGGTTTGTCAATTTTTAGCTCTAGAAAAAGAAGAAACACAGGTTTTGATGGAAAGCACTCCTGGCTACTACCTCTGCAATATGTTGCTCCAGGCGTCACAAATTACATGGTCATGAAAAGCTTAATTTTATTAATGACTGTGCTCACCATTAGCCTTGTCAAGATTTAACTTACTTAGGGCCCATGTTTCATTATAATACGGATGCAATTAACCTTCACCATCTTCTGAAAATGTTCTGCTAGCAATAGAAATACTGCAAGGAATGCCAGTGTGTTTATGAGCAATGAAGGCATGAAAATCAAATCCAAATAGAAATAGGTTCAGCATCTTGCTGTGTGCCTCTGAACTACAGGAATGTTGTCAATAAAATAGTTGGAGAATTCATCAGAACACCAGATAATAATCTCACAGCAAAAATATCAAAGAGGCATCTGATTGAAATCACTTTATAGATTCAGTGAAGCTTCAAATAATATGAGCATCATTCTCCATTGAAACAAAATATTATGGTAGTATTTCTCAACCTTGGCAAGTTTCAGATGTGTGGACTCCAACTCTGGGGAGTTCTGGGAATTGAAATCCACACGTCTGAAACTTCCCAAAGTTGAGAAACATTGCATTAGGGAATACCATTTAGAAGCTATTTAGGGGAACTCCACTCCACATATCAAGTGAAGAAAAGCCACTGCCAAGCAGTCTTTACTTTCAGAGACATTTTCTAACATTCCTCTCAGCCAGGGGTATCAAACTCTATTTCACTGAGGACTGCATCAGGGTTGTGTTTGACCTCGGAGGGCTGGGGTATATGTGTGGGTGGGGCGGCATGGACAGCTCGATGACACTTGTGTTGGGGGGTACCTGTGGTGGCCAAGTGCTAAGGCAGAACTTCCCTGAGATCCTCACTCACTCTCTTTATAATCTCCTTCCTTCCTTCTTTTCCCCTTCTCTCTTCATTCTTTCTTCTTCCTTCCCCATTCCTTATTTTTCCTTCCTTGCTCTCTTCCCATCTTTCCTTCTTTTTGTCTTTCCTCTTTCTCTTTCTCCTTTTCTGTCCTTTCTTGCATGTTCAAATGCAAAAGGGGAAACATTTCCCCTTTTGTTTTGCTAGCCCTCTGCCAGTGAAAATGGAACCTGGAGGGTCGCATGTGGCCCCTGTGTCCCATTTTTGCCCACGATGGCCTCCTGCAGCCCTCTGCCAGTGAAAATAGAGCTACAGGAGGCTGTTGTGGCCGTAAACAGGGCACACGCCCCCTGAGCTGTTTTTGCTGGCAGAGGCAGCATGGGCCGGTCCTTTGCTGTTTCCAGGCCGGCCCCACGGGTCAGATCTAAGCAACCCACGGGCTGGATCCAGCTCAGACACCTTGAGTTTGACACCCCTGCTTTAAGCCAAACCCATTATTTCAACCTTGCATGCCGAAGTAACAGAAAACAAATCTTGGTCTTGACCATCAGAGAAGATGCTATTGAACCCAACTCACCCAATTCTTCATCCCATCTTCTCAAGGCTAAATGTTCTCTTTGACCCCCCAGCTCTTTTTCTAGGACTTGAATCAAGTCCTTTGATCATGCTCATTGGCTTTGTACCCTTCCCAGTTTACCCATATTCACCATTATGTCTGGCAAAAATCTTCTGTCTAAGTCCCCAGAGGGCTGATGTCAACCACAATTATCAGTAAGACTCAATTTAACACAGCTTCAAACCATCAGCCAGGCAGTCTACAAAAAAAAAACAACCCTTGTATCTAGAATGAGATTGAAGCTGGCCAATAGAATGAAATTCACTTAACAGAAGGCAAGCTGGGAAGGTTAGACATTTCTTTCTTCATACAATGCTCCTGGAAAGAAAACAGAGCAGTGTATTTTGACTTACCTGTGGCATTTGAAGTTTCTATTCTTGGGTGACCCAGCAATGAGCAGACAGTAGCACCTGAGCTAGTGGCAAGTCATTAGCTTAATTAAAAATAAGCAGCAATCAGAACTCCTCCTAGTCAAAGAAATAAGAATCTCTACCATATTCTTCTTCTGAAGAGAATCCTGCACGTGATGGATGCTATATGAAGCTTAATTAGAGGGAAGTGATGATAAGTGACATAAGTGGTATTTAAGGGAAATCAATTTCGTAGCAAGACCCGAGTGGAAATTAATTTAATGGAAGAAAAACCGGTTTGAATGATCTGATGGTGAAATGTAAATTAACTGAAATTTGGAATGATTTGTATGAGAAATTGCTTGCTTCCTATAATTTATTTCAAAACTTCACTTCCCAATATGAGATATAGTGTGTTTTATGCAATTACATGTCATTTTTAACATGGTGCAAAATGTTTTTGGTGTGTATGGGGGGGGGAGAGATCAAAGCATCCCCCCCTACTCAGATGGACATCTTAAGATCCTGTTAATTGGATGTAAAGCCAAGATTAAACTAAAGGTTTTTCTGTAATACGTTTACTAACCTATTCTGGTTAGTTGCCATAGTGGTTCAATAGTCCTACTCTAAAACACACCAACAAGAAGTAAAGGATGGAATGGTGCCTTTTGGAGATCATTATTTCCCCCCAAATGTTTATCTTTCTATTTGAATCAACAGCATCTGCAGCAATACCAAACTTTGATGTGGGAGTGCCATGGCTTTTGTACTTGCATCAGGATATGAAAGATGCAGCATTTGCACTGTTGTGTCTTCATATAGGCATTGTTGATTCTTCCCCCTTGTCCCCAATGGACAGTGGACACCCCTCAATTTAATAGATCCCCACAGTAATCAACAGTCAAATTTGATTTGTGGGCATTTTCAATTCATTTGCCCCAGGATGAACAAACTTTATAATGGCTACGTAAGCCAAAATTGCATCCAAGGCTGTTTTTGAAAAGTTATTAATATTATAGACAGAATTAATTTTACACAGTGCCATTGATGTTTCCCAGTCTTCCTTGGGGATTACAATAGTTACTCTTCAAGCTAAACTGAACTTGCTATTGATTAGATGGGTTTTGGGGCGCCAAGGCAAATTGGTTTGGCTAACAGCATCCAAACCAGATTTTATTTATATTTATTAAATTTATACGCCACCCATCTCACTGTCAAGCGACTCCCAAGATCTGTCAAGGTCCTGGTGAGAGGGAAATACTCAAATCCCTTCTGTACTGATCTAGTTCTCATCATCTCGGGGACCTCTGTTGCTTCTTCTTATAAAGTTATAAAATGTCTTTGAATAAAATCCACTGCACATAATTTACATTGACCTGTGCATGGATCAGAACAATACCAAAGCATATCTGTATTGCGGTAAATGTCCAAAGATCTAAATGTTTCAAAATATTGAGAGTACTCAAAATGCATGTGAACATGCATATTTCAAAGATTGTGCAGAAATAACATTTTTGCTCATTTAAAAGTAAAAAAAAAGGAATGCTTCTGTTTATATTTTTTTAGTTAAATTTTTTTATTTTAAACAGATAAACAAAACATAAAACCATCTTCCAGCTACATACAGCATGTCAGTTGGTTACAAGTCTTTTGTGCTTCATCTCCATAGTCCTTTTATAGTTTGTATAAATTCTCATATTATCCATCTAGTATATGTATATATATGTATTATTATTGTTGTTAATCATTTATTTGTCTATAACTATTATTCCATCATTTTATGCGAGACATTCAACATTTTGGATTAATTTATATTATAACATTCTCTTGTGTTTATATTTGAATTGGGCTAGAACTCAGCCTAATATAGTAAGGTCAGAACGAATCTCATGTATTAAAAAATGTGAATAAATTAAAACATTTAATGCATCCCTTCATTCTCAGAGGCACTTGAAAGAAGTACACCCAGTTCATTATTTGAGGTTTTAGAATGGCTTGTTGATATACAATTCCCAGGAGCCTAGCAGATGAGATCTTGAAAACCTCACTTACTGAGAACAACAGGTCAAAAATTACTTGAGATTGAAACTTAAAATGGCACTTGTACATGAGCTGAAACCAAATTGCCAGGAAGTACTGGTGAAACTTGAAAAATTAGAATATCATGCAAAAGTTCATTTATTTCAGTAATGCAACTTAAAAGATGAAACTAATATATGAGATAGACTCATTACATAAAAATCAAGATAGGTGAAGCCGTGATTTGCCATAATATGGCTTACAGCTCATGAAAACCCCAAATCCACAATCTCAGAAAATTAGAATATTGTGAAAAGGTGCAATATTCTAGGCTCAAAGTATCTCCCTCTAATCAGCTAATTAAGCCATAACACCTGCAAAGGGTTCCTGAGCCTTTAAATGGTCTCTCAGTCTGGTTCAGTAGGAATCACAATCATGTGATTCCTGACCTGACAGTTGTGCAGAAAATCATCACTGACACCCTCCATAAGGAGGGAAATCCTCAAAAGGTAATTGCAAAAGAAGTTGGCTGTTCCCAAAGTGCTGTATCAAAGCACATTAATAGAAAGTTATGTGGAAGGGGAAAGTGTGGAAGAAAAAGGTGCACAAGCAGCAGGAATGACCGCAGCCTGCAGAGGATTGTCAGGAAAAGGCCACTCAAAAGTGTTGGGGACTTTCACAAGGAGTGGACTGAGGCTGGAGTCAGTGCATCAAGAGCCACCACACACAGACGGATCCTGCACAAGGGCTTCAAATGTTGTCAGAAGCGTCTTACCTGGGCTAAAGAAAAACAGACCTGGTCTGTTGCTCAGTGGTTCAAAGTCCTCTTTTCTGATGAGAGCAACTTTTGCATCTCATTTGGAAACCAAGGACACAGAGTCTGGAGGAAGAATGGAGAGGCACACACTGCAAGATGCTTGAAGTCCAGTGTGAAGTTTCCACAGTCTTGTGTTGATTTGGGGAGCCATGTCATCTGCTGGTGTTGGTCCACTGTGTTTCATTAAGTCCAGGGTCAACGCAGCCATCTACCAGGACATTTTGGAGCACTTCATGCTTCCTTCCGCAGACGAGCTTTATGGGGATGCTGACTTCATTTTCCAGCAGGACTTGGCACCTGCCCACACTGCCAAAAGCACCAAAACCTGGTTCAATGACCGTGGGATTACTGTGCTTGATTGGCGAGCAAACTCTCCTGACCTGAACCCCATAGAAAATCTATGGGGCATTGCCAAGAGAAAGATGAGAGAACAATGCAGAAGAGCTGAAGGCCGTTATTGAAGCATCCTGGTCTTCCATAACACCTCAGCAATGCCACAGGCTGATAGCTTCCATGCCATGCCGCATTGAGGCAGTAATTGCTGCAAAAGGGGCCCAAACCAAGTACTGAGTACATATGCATACTTACACTTTTCAGAGGTTCAGATATTGTTCTATGTACAATCCTTATTTTATTGATTGCATGTAATATTCTTATTTTCTGAGATTGTGGATTTGTGGTTTTCATCAGCTGTAAGCCATAATCATCACAATTATGACAAATCATGGCTTGAATTATCTTGTTTTGCATGTAATGAGTCTATCTCATATATTAGTTTCACCTTTTAAGTTGCATTACAGAAATAAATGAAATTTTGCACGATATTCTAATTTTCTGAGTTTCACCTAAAGTGCTTTAAAATCTTGATAACCTCTTGTATTAAAAAAAGGCCATCCAATCTAACAAATGTTCCCATTCATAATATATCCCAGCAGTATTTCAAAGAGATCATTCAGCAGTAAATGATCCAGAATCTTAGTGATGATAATTTTATGATAGGCACTAATTGTATATATACTTCCCAGACACCTAGCAAACCTTCGTCTGTTGTCTCCATATGCAGAGAGACCTATTCCAAATCAGTGCTTATTCTGTCTTCTTTTTGTTCTGAGATTCGCAGAAATACTGAAAGTGCTTCATTCAACACCTTCCAACATACTACTACTTACAATCTCTTTAAGTTTAAACACTGGAGTTATAACTTCCTTTCAGAGGCATGAATGGGCTAGTAAAAAAAAAACATACACCAAATAAAACCCTTTAATAAGCAGATTTTTGGGCTGGAGAGTTTCCATTGTATTGCTCACAATGGGATTGGAACAGAGCAGATAAGATGTCCTTAGAAATACTGCATGATTTTAAGAAAACTTTTCCAAAAAAATCTTTTCAGGAGTATTTGGAAGTAGAAGCTCACAGAAGTGGGATCCAAAGGTAATGTCACGCAAAATGAAATACATGGAGGACAGAAAGATGCTTCAAAGTATAGTTAGAAGAAATGATATCTTATAGGGAACATTTATGCATGTTCTAAGGTTTTATTCCATACCAATTAGTGTTCAGAGGCATGCTCCCTCAGATCATACAGATACAACATATTAAATTTACAACTAAACAATTTACAATTAAACCAGTTCAAAACACAACAACAGAACATACTGTGACTGCTCATACCACAGCAATCAAAAATACAACAGGGGCACCCCATGGGTTAACCCCAAGCCTTAGAATTAAGCCAGGTCTTTAGGGATTCTGGAATCCTAAGACAGTGGGTGCCATACACATCTTTGGGGGGGGGATTTTTCCAGAGACAGGTCTACAATATAGCTAAGGCATGCTTCTTTGTTTCCACAAGAAAACAACAGTTAATTGATAGGCTTGGAGTGCATCCATTCTGCCTGGACATGCTGGGTGAGCAGAAACAATTAGAGACAGGTGGTTCTGCAGAAAACCAGGCTCTATGCCACGATGGGCTTTACAGGTGATGGCCAGCATCTTGAATTGCACTAGAAGACGACTGGAAACCAATTAAGCTTGCATAGCAGCAATGATGCATAGATACAAAGTTTCTGTTAATGCTCACCTTGCTGAATTTTGAACTCTAGTCCTCAAGAGCAGCCCCATGTAGAACACATTACAATAGAATGATGATCTGAAGGGTTGGGGAAAGGGTGAAAATGCCCCCAATCCATGGAGCCGAAATAGCCACAGCTACTCAGGATTGAACTGAGATTTATTTCTCTCCATACAGGCATGAACAGCCTTTAGGCATTGGCTTAGTACATTAGTGATTTCCTCTGCTCAGCCTGGGGTTGATCTGTACTGTTGGGTATCATCTGCCTACTGATGATACCAATCTCAAACTGACAGATGACCTCACCCTAAAGTTTCATCTAGATGCTAAACAGGAGTGGGCACCCCAAGTCCCTAGCTCTTTAGCCTTGATCTAAGGATACTTCAGAAACCATCCAACCTAACCACCCCTACCAAAGGTCTAAATGAACATGTATCTTATCTTATACATGTTCTTTCATAAGGTTCCATGACCTATCCCAAATTATTCCTTAACAGGAACAGCATTGCAGTAGAAAATCTGCCATTCCTCACCGTTTCCCCATTGGTGAGTATTAGCTTTTTAAGGTGAGGATAAACTACAGATGATTGTCCCTTTCAGAACTGGAGTCAGATTGTGCCCTCTGTTCCAGTTTTGATGTTTCAGTTATTAAGAGTAAGATAATTTTTTGTAGGTTGCAACAAAGCAATCCTGTCAATCATGCAAGTGTAACAAAATAAAGTGTTCATATATAGAGTACTAGGAGTACTCCCCTTAATTCTGTGCAGTAAATTTTGTTCAGCATCTAAGGCATTATTAATGTTCAATGATTCTAAAGTACGAGCTTTTTATGTGTTCAACCTGTCCTATCTGTCTTAATGCAGCCAACTAGAACATAGCCCATGAAAAGAATAATTTTCCCACTATCTTCAACTGCTAGGCATCATAATAGCTCACAAACCAACAAAATCCCTTCAAAGCCTCTTAAGCAAACTCAATCATCCAACAACTAAAGAAAACAGAAAAGGAATTGCTCTGCCTTTGAATTTCATGTCCCATCTGTCACAGAGTTCAAAAGGCATGAAGGAGAAAAAGAATGTTATGTAAGATAGAAGAAAGTCCACTTCTGGGATCTTCTTTGGACAATCTAAGATAACAGGACTTTTGGTTGGCTCCTTAAAGTCGTGAGACAACTTCTAGAGTTTACCCCCAAATTATATTCCAATGGTAACCTTTATGTATTTATTTAATTGTTTGTATAGCTACCCATCTCACAAGAAACTTACTCTGGGTGACATAAAATCCAATAAAAACCAATAAATACATATCAAATATTCAGGTGGTGAATCCTGTGCCACACACTCCCAATCCTTTAAGTTGATTGGGAAGGATACCATGCAGGGGTGGGATTCAACTGGCGTTACTACCGGTTCAGTAATTACGTTTTGTTATTTGGTTCCGTGGCCAAATACCTCTTATTGTGACTTAAACCCATTATTCCAATCTAAGTAATAAATACCAGGTCTTGATCTTTTGTATGGGACACTACTTTAGGGTCCGCCTTCTATACCAGATCTCCAGTGTGACAACTTCTCAGAGTTTACCCCCAAATTATATTCCAACTTCTAGGTTTACCAAATTATATTATGGTATATTATTTAATTGTTTGTATAGCTACCCATCTCACAAGAAACTTACTCTGGGTGACATAAAATCCAATAAAAACCAATAAATACATATCAAATATTCAGGTGGTGAATCCTGTGCCACACACTCCCAATCCTTTAAGTTGATTGGGAAGGATACCATGCAGGGGTGGGATTCAACTGGCGTTACTACCGGTTCAGTAATTACGTTTTGTTATTTGGTTCCGTGGCCAAATACCTCTTATTGTGACTTAAACCCATTATTCCAATCATGTACACTGGAGTAATAAATACCAGGTCTTGATCTTTTGTATGGGACACTACTTTAGGGTCCGCCTTCTAAAATACCATTCTCCCTGATCTCCAGTGTGACACCCCCACTCTGCTGGCATTTCAGAAAGCCTTAAAGACCTAACTATTCTCACCAACCTACTGTGGATTAGGGTGCATGCTGGATGTGTGTGGGTGTGGCTGGTCAGATCTGCCATCATTTGCTATTTCTTGTTATTTTTTTTCATAGTTATTGTGTTCTGTTAGTTTTAATGCTGTTGGTTTTATTGTATACCACCCAGAGGCAACTTTGAGTTAGGCAGTGCCTAAATTGAACAAATTACATTAAAATTTGAACAGATGTCCTCCTTGTCTTTTTTTCTTGAAAGCAAAACAAATCGTTTCCTTAATCTCTTCTCATATGACTTAGTTTCTTGCTTCCCATTTCTTGCTCCCCTCTAAAACCACATCTGGTGTGTGGTATGGAATATAATATTCAAAGAAAAGACAGAATGAAATGATGGATGATGACTCTTGTGATGGAATTTTTAAAAAAAACCAGGAAAAATAGGGCCAAAATAAACACTCTGAAATCCACTCACCCTTGCCACCACAAAAATTCTATTGTTAAACAATTAATTAAAAATGAACCACAACCATTTTTATTCATTAACAATAGGGAAGTTGTTCTTCGGTGCCTTTGTTAGCAAGCCAGAAATTCCTCAAAAGGTATTCTTTTCAAGGCAAAATTAACATCAATGCTAAAGAAAAATGTATGATAAATTGCTGAAATATATGAAAACTGAATGGCTGTATGTTTAACAAAGTCATGGAAGCATTTTAGTCCATCAAATGTCAATATAAAAATGCCTTCTTTCCTTTCTTCCCTCCCTCCTCTTCTCCTTCCTTCCTCCCCCCTTCCTCCTCCCTCCCTCCCTCCCTCCAGTTGAGTGGCTACTGCAGGGTATGTGAAGGAATGAAGGATTGTGCAAGTGGCTGGGAAACTGTCATGGAATATTCAAAATTAGCATCTCGTGACCAAAGCAGCAGCCTGGCGGAGGTGAAACAGCAGCAGCCCGGCAGCAGTAAAACAGTCCCAACTTTCACAAAGTCATTGGTCTCAGATTTTGGACACATTGTTTAAGTCAGCCCCCTTGAGATACCATGGTTCAAACATTGTTGCTCTATGATGCATTTTGCCCAGTTAACAATTATAGAAATGAGTTTTAATACTATGTAGATTGTGACTGTTTATTGGCACAGTGACATGACTTCTTTTGCTCATACTACTTTCACTGTTTGGTTAAAGCACTTTTTATTTGTTCTTTTTCTTCTTCTTTTCGATAACACATGGTTTCCATTATTTATTTATTTATTTATTTATTTATTTATTTATTTATTTATTTATTTATTTATAATTGGGCTTGTATGCCTCCTCTCCCGACAGGACTCATGCTCACAACTAAAACAGAACAATAAATATATTTTAAAAGAATTAAACTTAAACAAGCCCAATAGGTAAACTAATTTAAAACTAATTAAAAATTTAAAACAATTTTAAACCCCTCCCCACCCAAGAGGTCAGTCCAGCCCAGCCTGCTCAAACAGCCAGGTTTTCAAATTGCGGCCTTTATGTTTTGTTTCTTTTATTCTTTGTTATGAATAAAAGATTGAAAAGTAAATTAACAAATGATGGTGGTGGGGGAATTCCTGGCCACATCTTTTCTTTGTCATGCTTTCATATTTTCTTCCATCTCACTACTCAAAGCCTACTCATTGAACATAAGGTAGAATAGTTGAATAAATATGCCAAAGGTAGAGACAGGATTTAAACCAATACTATAGCAACACATGCATTTTAAAGACATGGCCACAATTTTAATGTAACAAGCAAGAATTGCAATTAGAAACAAATAAAAATGCTTGTCATTAGAATTTCACTATTTCAGGCAATAATTACATTACAAAAATGTTTAGAAATATACACGCAAAAGTTTTTGGAAGGAATCAGCAGGCAACACCAGCTGTTCCAAGAAGAATATTGGCATCAGTGGAATGTATACGGACCAAGATTAGAAAGTTTGAATCAGCAACTAGAAATACTAGCGTGTCAGCATTTCTACTGTATTTCATACACTAAAATGCATATTTCATAGCCACTTTGCCAAAGGCATGGAAGTAGCTTTCAGGACTTCCATCTGAAAGCAATTCCCTTAGGCAGAACAGAAAATAGGGGCTCCTTTTCATAGATGACAGACTCAGCAGTAAACAACCCATTCACAGACCTTCATGACACACAGCACTTCTTATAACTTACTGCCAAACTGGTTCCTTCCAAATGTGTCAAGGTTAGAACTGCAACAATTCCCCACCAAAGACTCTGCTAGTTGGAGATCTGGGAGCTTCTGTCCCAATCATTGGAAGGTGTCATGGAGAGCTGACCACTCTATCTGCTGTATTCTACAATACTCAGTTTTTGGTTCATGTAAAAAACTAGAAGAAATTTGCTTCATGACTTTAAAAAAACTATGCTGGAGAAAAAATGGAAGGTAAGGCCTGAAGGGTGGAATGGGACAACTAGCCAACTTGTCACAGGACAAATCAACAATTCAATTTAATTATTCAATATAATTTAAAAATTAATTTATTTTTGGTCATTCACATTTCATTTTGTCTCTCCTTTTGCATCCTTTAATGATTCTATCCCACCATTTCTTTGATATTAGTGTAACTCTTGTGCTGTGGTGAGTTGCTGCGGTGAGTTGCTGTGGCAAGTTAGCCATGACGAGTTGGCCACAACAAATTGACCATAGAGAGCTGAGTCAGAGACTGTGTAATCCAAACCCAATCAGGCCTGCAATCCACTCTTAAAGCAGATGCCTCTTTTGGAGAAGGAGGTCACCACTTCCCAAAGAAACCCATCCTTACAGATATATCAGGAAATATTTCCTGGTAATAAACAAAAACTGACTCCTTATCATTTAAACCATTGCTTCTTGTTGTGCCTTAAAAAAACTCAATTCAATTTTACTTCCTCTTCTGTATGACAGCCTTTAGATATTGTCTCACTGCAGGTTCCTTTTCTGCATGCTAACCAAACCAAATGTCTCCAACGGTTTCTTTTAACTCCTTGCAGGGAGAAACTCCTTCTAGGGATTTTATAATTTTGATTTTCTCTAAAACATGCTCCTGTTTATGAATGTATTTCCAAAATCTAGCTGTCCATACTGGATGCAATATTCTACATATGGGCTGACCAATGCAGAATGGGCGTTGCTAAATTTACCGTGAACGCCCTTTCTATCTATGCTGCAAGAGAGCCCAGGATGGGTAGACTCCTTCTTATGACATCATTAAGCTGGGTCTGTTTTCGAGGATATAAAAGCCAGCCCCCCGGGAGTAGCCCCAGCTTTGGCGAAGATATTTGACAGACCAATAAGCATCTCTGAAAGCCAACAATCAAGGATAACACATTCTTACCCTGTCCGGATGAACTGAGGGAGGGGCAGGTCTCTCTCACAGCATAGATAGAAAGGGCATTCACGGTAAATTTACCAACGTCCATTCTCCTCCATGCTGCAGCGAGAGCCCAGGATGGGACATACCAAAGCTTGCATGTCTGTGGGCGGGTCCTCATCCGGCCAATCACTCTGACTGTGGAACCATGCGTTGAAGCACCCGTCTGCCAAAGGCCGCCGTCGCCGAGGCGTAGGCATCAAGATGATAGTGTCTGACGAAAGGAGACGGGGATGTCCATGTGGCCCCTCTGCAAATCTCTTCCAAGGACGCCTGGGTAGCCCAGGCTGCTGAAGTGGCCGCAATTCTGGTAGAGTGCACTGTTAGCCCTCGGGGAACTGGAAGAGCTGCTGCTTGGTAGGCCTGTGCAATACACTTCCTGACCCACCTGTTAATAGTTGGGGAAGAGGCCTTGTTTCCCAAGTGAGGAGGGGAAAAGGAAACAAACATGGCTTCTGTCTTTCAAAAGGAGGAAGTGCGCTTAATGTAAATTCTAAGGGCCCTTCTGACGTCTAGAGTGTGCCACTTGCGCTCTAAATCATGGTGTGGAAGGGGACAGAAGTCCGGTAACACAATATTTTGGGACCAGTGGAACCAGGTGTTAACCTTTGGGATAAACGAGGGATCCAAACAGAGGACAACCCTATCATCATGAAAGGAGCAGAGATCCTGCCTGATGGAGAGAGCCACAAGCTCTGACACTCGTCTGGCTGTGGTGATAGAAACAAGGAACACTACCTTTAGGGTTAGAAATTGGAAAGATACTGTTCTAAGGGGTTCAAACGGGGGCTTCGTGAGGGCATTGAGGACCAGATGAAGGTCCCAGGATACCTGTGTACCACAGGTGGGTGAAGGTTAGAAGCTCCTGTTAAAAATCTTCTGACTGAAGGGTGATGGGACAAGGAAGGAAGAGAACCCCATGAAAGAACTGAGGATCAGCTACTTGGCGATGTAAGGTATTGGGGGCCAAACCCTTCTCCAAGCCATCTTAAAGGAATCTAAGAACCTCTGCCAACTGAGCTGAGGCAGGGGAGAGACCCTCCTTGAGGCACCATTGGGAGAAATCCCTCCAAGTAGCATCATAGAGACACCTTGTGGAAGCTTTGCAAGACACCAGGATGGTGAGGATAACCTTCTCTGGAAGATTAGCCTCCCTTAGCCGCTGCCGCTCAAGTGCCACACAGTCAGATTGAGCCACTGGGGCTCCGGATATATCAGGGCCCCTTGGTGCAGGGAGATGAGATGGGCCGGAATCCTCCAAGGGGAAGCTACAGACAGGTTGACCAGGTCTGCAAACCAGGGTCTCCGTAGCCAATATGGGGCCAGGAGAATTAGCTCCGTTCGTTTCTCCAACAGCTTCTGTATGACTGCTGGAATGATGGGAAGTGGGGGAAAGGCGTAGAGGAGACCCGTGGGCCATCGGCACTGAAAAGCGTTGGTCCTCTCTGCTCCCTGGCAGGGAAATCTGCTGAAAAATTTGTTCACTTGGGCGTTTTGAGGGGTGGAGAAGAGATCCACCTCCGGAGTTCCAAATCTGTGGGAAAGGTCCCTGAAAAGGGTCAGGGAAATGGACCATTTTGCCTGGTCTACTGGGCTCCTGCTCAGCCAGTCTGCTTGGGAATTGTCAACTCTGGAGATGTGATCAGCTGAGATCGACAGCAAGTGTCTTTCTGCCCATAACCCCAAGCGTTCTGCCTCC
Source organism: Naja naja (assembly GCA_009733165.1). Lineage (NCBI taxonomy): Eukaryota > Metazoa > Chordata > Lepidosauria > Squamata > Elapidae > Naja > Naja naja. Next base: position 131,126,438 of record CM019148.1, on the reverse strand, counting down.
CTTATGAGCACTCTGGATCTCGTCCTCCCCTGCCTGTTGACGTGGGCCTTTGCAGCCGTATTGTCCGTCAACACTAGAGCCGGTCACAGAGGCTCTGAAGTGCTTTAAAGCCAAGGAGATGGCTCTCAGCTCTAGCCAATTTATGGGGTGGGTTTTTTCTATCCTGGACCACACTCCTTGAGCCATCTGACCCTCCATGTGTGAGCCCCAACCCAGGAGACCGGCATCTGTGGTGATTACTAGCCTGTCTAGTTCCTTGAACTGGAGTCCCTTCCAGAGGGCCGGGAAGAGCCACCAATTGAGGGATCGCCGGGCTTGTGGAGGTAGTAGGACTTTGATGGATGAGTGGCGGGTTCCTGCTTGTTGGAAGGGGAGCAGGAACCATTGGAGCGATCGGGAGTGAAGCCGTGCCCACGGGACAATGCCGATACAGTAGACCATCATCCCCAGTAGTTTGGACAGCAACGACAAGGGAACAGTCTGGTGTTGTTGAATCTGACTGATGATCTCTGCAAGGCTTTGTCCACAAGCCAGAGACAGGAAAACTATGGCACAAAGTTGTATCCATGACTGCTCCCAGGTGGAGCAATTTGGTTGTGGGAGAAAGATGGCTCTTCTTGGGTTTGATGGAGAACCCGGGGCTTTGGAGGCAGGACAAGGTAATTTGTAGGTCCCGATGGGCCGATTGGATGGAGAAAGACAGAATCAACATGTCGTCCAAGTAGCATTGGATCCTCACTGGAACAGAACGTAGAGAAGCCACCAATGCTGCTAGAATCTTCGTGAAGACCCTGGGAGCCAATGAAAGGCCGAAGGGAAGTGCCTGATACTGGTAGTGAGTATTCTGATAACAGAAATGGAAAAACTGGCGGTGATGGGGCCAGATGGGGATGTGGAGGTAAATCTCCGTGAGATCAATGGAGGAGGTCGCCCTCCCGAACGCTCTCTAAAATAGAATGCAATGTCTGCATTTTGAATTGCCTGTACTTAACAAATTGGTTGAGAAATTTTAGATCGAGGATGGCTCGCCAACCCCCACCCCAAGGCTTTGGGAACAACAAAAAGGTGAGAGTAAAAACCACATCCCTGTTGTGAGATTGGAACTGGCTGAATAGCCCTGATGTCTAGTAGATGTTGAATGGCCGAATTCATGAGGGCTTTCTTTGAAGTGTCCCTTGAAACAGGACAAATCAAAAAATTTTCTGGGGGTGACGATAAAAATTCCAATTGCAGTCCAGACCTAACAGTGTTGAGCACCCAGGCGTCTGTCGTTGACTCCTCCCATTTGGAGGCAAAGAAGACTAAATGAACTCCTATGGGTGGGGAGAGAGAGGAATTACTTAGAGCAACGGAAGGCACGACCCCCTCCCCCCAAAAGGGCCATTTATCAGCAGAAGATTGCTGTCTGCCAGGTGGTTCCGCCCGTTGGTCCTGACATTGGGAATACGACCTCTGTGGATGAGAAAAGTGAGGTGGTCTCTGGTCGAAAGGCGGATGGGAGCTAGGGAGCTAGGCGATAGTCAGCTTTTTTAGCCGAGGAGGAAAGAATCTTCCATTTATCTCTGGTCTCGATAAGGCTCTAGAGACCCTCCAAAGAGCTTGTCACCTGCCCCTGGGGCAGAAGCCAGCTTCCATTTGCGTCGTGACTCCGCCTGCCAATTACGGAGCCACAGAAGCCTTCTAGCTGCCACTGAAGATGCCATGGCCCTTGATGCAAATTTGGCGGAATTGAGGGTGGCATCCGCAGTGAATTCCGCCGCTGCTATAATTTTGTTGAGGTCTTGATGAGACTGAAGTCGGTCCTGCAGTTGATGCAGCCATTGTAAAGATGCCCTCATGAAAAGGGATGCAGCGGTCGAAGCCTGAACAGCCCACACAGCTGCTTGGTGGTTGCATTTGAGGGTCTGTTCGGAACACTTATCTTCTGCCTTGAGTACAGCTTCTGGCTCGGTTGGCATGCCAGAAGAGGAGAATGATGCCACAACCGGAGCATCTACCGATGGTACAGCAAGGGCGTTGTCTAGGGCTGACCTGACATTATAGAAACGCTTGTCTAGTGTTGATGGGCAAGGACCTGCTGAAGGGGAAGCACACTGCTCCTTGACCATGTCGAGGCACAAGATGGGGGAAGGCAAAACCTCCGTGTTTACTACAGGCTTGGAGAAGAGCACGTCTCCTTGCCCTGAGGGTTTGCCTTGTGGTTCCAGAGCCACATCCTCAGGTGACAGGTTGGCAGTGACCAAGGCCTTGCTAAGTAAAGGCTTGAAGAAGGGCAGTTTGAAGACCAGTACAGAGGATGGTGGGTCTGGATTAGGGCCTTCTTCCTCTGAAAGATTGCGATAGCAGATTTCACCCTCTTCCTGCTCTGAACAAGAGGAGCAACTGTGTTCAGATGGGGAGGCACCCCCTTCCCTTTCATCATCCTCCCATTCTGCCTGAGAAGCATGGATCCTGTGGACATCTCGTTGCAGTGGTGAGGAACCTATGGATTGAGGAGGGAGAAGGGTCTGGACCCTTTCCAAAGGCTGAAGAATCTGCTGAAAACCTTCAGCCAACCCCTTTCTGATGGCTAAGGAAACCACATCTTGGATGTCTGTGGACCTGTTGTCAAAGGAAGTTGAAGGCCTAAGGCCAGCTGCAGTGGGGGTGAAAGTGGCTTCCGGCCTGGACATGGGTACCTGAACTCTAGAGGGAAGAGGGGGTGCATAAGGCCCCAATGCTGACTGGAAATAAGGCCCAGACCTGTTGAAGTCTTGAGGGTCTAGTTGTCCCTCAAATGCCTCAGGAGACCAGGTCGGGGGAGATCCAAAGGCTCCAAGAACACTTCTCCTCCCCTGAGGGGACTCCTCTGGGAACCTGGAGGGTACCAGGCTGGGCCTCATTTGTTGAATGGTCTTATTAAATTGTCTCTCTAGAGCAGCATGTCTGCATTTCTCTGCCCCCAACTCAGCCTGAGTTGTCTTCTTAGGGGCTAGGGCCTTTGCTCTGATTTTAACAGCCACTTCTCTCTGAGCATTACGTTGTCTGCGCCTTTTCTTTTTAGGAGGTTGGAGAGTCTGCTTCACTGGAGGGGAAAGCTCTGCATGGGCTCTGTCTTGATCCATTTTAAGCTAGCCATGCTCAAGCATTGAAAGATAAACTCCCAATTGCTGAGAAGGGATAGCTGGGCCTGACCAGAAAATGGCCACCGGAACCCCTAAAATGGCTGCTCACCTTGTGGCAGGAGCCTTAAAATGGCCATTCACCTCGTGGCAGAAGAAGCTGCAGTGAAGATGGCTGCTGCTCTGCAAGGGACTCTGAAGAAGAAACTTCACTCCTTAGGCTATTTCAAGCCCCAAGTGATTGAAGCAGCCGGACGAGGAGGATTGCCACCCACGTGATCAGCTGGCTGGCGCTGCTAGCGATTTGCAGATCAGATAAGGGATCGTGCGAACCGCAGCTATGGGGAAGGCTTCTAAGGCACTTCCCTGCTTGCCTGGCAGCATGGAGAAACGTTGATCCCAACGTTGCAGGAGAAACAGAGCCCTGTTTCTCCTGAGGTTGCAGCTACCCAGATCCCTGGGTAGCTGATTGAAGCAAAGGTAGCTTCTGTAAATTCGTTTGAAATAATTCTCTAGCACTTTCAGAGACACAGCTTGTAACTAAAGAAGCTGAGTCAAAGCTGGGGCTACTCCCAGGGGGCTGGCTTTTATATCCTCGAAAACAAACCCAGCGTAATGACATCATAAGGAGGTCATCATCCTGGGCTCTCGCTGCAACATGGAGAATAGCGAGGAACACTGACTTCAAGAAAGTTGGTATTTGATGCTATACTACTGCTGATGTAGCCTACGGCTTCATTTGCTGCTCGGTTGGCTTTGCAGCAGCATCTTAGTATTTATATCCGCTTGTGACCCATCAAAATAGTCAGATGCATATTACTTATGTTATTACCCAGCATAGCTCCAGGCCATCACATCACAGGAAATGTTTTATGCAATATTGTATTATGTCATGAACTGTTTTATGGTAATTTTTATGTTATAAAATGTTTTAAAACATTTGCCAAATTTCGATTTCACAGGAGTCATGGGTTCCGGATTTAGGACCCATTGTGTAAGTTAACTCATTTGAGATACCTTGGTTCAAAAACTGTCTTATGATGCACCATTTCACCAACTAAGGATTTTAAAAAGTCAGATATTAGTAGTATACAATTCGTACACCATTCAAAGGACATTAAAAAGCTATGAAAACAAAAAAGACCAGAACATATTCTGACCAGCACTCAGATAACAAGACAATCAAGCAGAAAACAATACCCTAATAAAGAAACTATCAAGAAGATCACACCCTCCACCAATAGTACAGAGCAAGCTACTCTATATAAACAGGAAATACAGGTGAAACTCGAAAAATTAGAATATCGTGCAAAAGTTCATTTATTTCAGTATGCAACTTAAAAGGTGAAACTAATATATGAGATAGACTCATTACACGCAAAGCAAGGTAGTTCAAGCCGTGATTTGCCATAATTGTGATGATTATGGCTTACAGCTCATGAAAACTCCAAATCCACAATCTCAGAAAATTAGAATATTGTGAAAAGGTACAATATTCTAGGCTCAGTGTCCCACTCTAATCAGCTTATTAAGCCATAACACCTGCAAAGGGTTCCTGAGCCTTTAAATGGTCTCTCAGTCTGGTTCAGTAGGAATCACAATCATGTGATTCCTGACCTGACAGTTGTGCAGAAAATCATCACTGACACCCTCCATAAGGAGGGAAATCCTCAAAAGGTAATTGCAAAAGAAGTTGGATGTTCCCAAAGTGCTGTATCAAAGCACATTAATAGAAAGTTATGTGGAAGGGAAAAGTGTGGAAGAAAAAGGTGCACAAGCAGCAGGAATGACCGCAGCCTGGAGAGGATTGTCAGGAAAAGGCCATTCAAAAGTGTTGGGGACTTTCACAAGGAGTGGACTGAGGTTGGAGTCAGTGCATCAAGAGCCACCACATACAGACGGATCCTGGACATGGGCTTCAAATGTTGTCAGAAGCGTCTTACCTGGGCTAAAGAAAAACAGACCTGGTCTGTTGCTCAGTGGTCCAAAGTCCTCTTTTCTGATGAGAACAACTTTTGCATCTCATTTGGAAACCAAGGACACAGAGTATGGAAGAAGAATGGAGAGGCACACACTGCAGGATGCTTGAAGTCCAGTGTGAAGTTTCCACAGTCTGTGTTGATTTGGGGAGCCATGTCATCTGCTGGTGTTGGTCCACTGTGTTTCATTAAGTCCAGGATCAACGCAGCCATCTACCAGGACATTTTGGAGCACTTCATGCTTCCTTCCGCAGACGAGCTTTATGGGGATGCTGACTTCATTTTCCAGCAGGACTTGGCACCTGCCCACACTGCCAAAAGCACCAAAACCTGGTTCAATGACCATGGGATTACTGTGCTTGATTGGTGAGCAAACTCTCCTGACCTGAACCCCATAGAAAATCTGTGGGGCATTGCCAAGAGAAAGATGAGAAAACAATGCAGAAGAGCTGAAGTCGTTATTGAGGCATCCTGATCTTCCATAACACCTCAGCAGTGCCACAGGCTGATAGCTTCCATGCCACGCCACATTGAGGCAGTAATTGCTGCAAAAGGGGCCCAAACATATGCATTGGGTACATATGCATGCTTATACTTTTCAGAGGTCCAATATTGTTCTATGTACAATCCTTGTTTCATTGATTGCATGTAATATTCTAACTTTCTGAGATTGTGGATTTGGGGTTTTCATGAGCTGTAAGCCATAATCATCACAATTATGGCAAATCACGGCTTGAACTATCTTGTTTTGCATGTAATGAGTCTATCTCATATATTAGTTTCACCTTTTAAGTTGCATTACGGAAATAAATGAACTTTTGCACGATATTCTAATTTTTCGAGTTTCACCTGTAAATCCCACGCTTACTATAACTGATGTTATCTACTTGAGCAAAGAAACATCTGCAAGCAAAAAATCAAGCTCAGAGAGCACCAAGGACTCCACAATTCCTAAATCAACATGTTTAAACATTTGCTAAGACTGAAAAGTATTAGACTTACTTTTGAGTAAACCTCTTGTATTCATTCCTTAAATTTATACAACTTTCCAAATGGTCCATAATGGACTATTTATAATTCATTTATAATTCATAATTCATTCCTTAAATTTATACAACTTTCCAAATGTTCCAACTTTCCAGATGGTCCATAAGAATTCCTGTTAATAAAAAAAATTGTGTACTTGTGAATGTACTATTATGAATAAGGTTCTCATATTAACTAAGCCATTTCTGACTTAATCGTGATTTAATGAATAAACTATGTCAAAACAGAGATGTCGGATAGGGCTGCACTCTCCAATCCCAGATCTGCCCCACAGTGCCACAGGCCATCTGCAAGTATAGCCAATGCAACCTCTTTTGCATACCCTGCTTAAGGGCCAAATGAATTGAAGTCCAAAATCCATTTGTTCAACCCAACCCTATTTGACCTTCAACAATTGTCTCAAACTTTGTAAAATGAATGCAAAGCATTTTATTTATTTAATTTATATAGCTAACCTGTCAATGTACCATGTAGGGCAGCCAACTATTAAAATAACTTTAAGACTATTAAAAAAATATCAGGATTTACTGATGCAAAAAGCAAATTATGTCATTAAGTAATTCAGCAATGAAAGATAAACAATCTTCATGGCTTCACAAGACCATTGATCCACTGATCTGTAGAAACCAAGTCTTCAAAGCCTTACAGGTAAGATTGGGGCCATCTGGATCTCAGGCTTTATTTCATAGGGTGGGCAAAGGGACAAAAATTTAGAGATAACATCTTTTCATTTTTCCCCATTGGTCTTCCATCAGAAAACTTCATGGAATGCTACCTTTACAGCTTATAACATCTAACAGTTTTTAAAAAGTACAGAAAGTGTTTTTCACCGTTTTGGTTTCTTGCCATTGTGTGGAATTTGTTTCTGGGACTGCATGTTAGTTACCTAGGCAACCACAGATAAGTAAGAACTGAAGAGGCTGTGCTGTCTAAAGAAGTCAATGCCATTGACAGGCACAGGAGATGACAGAACTATAAAAACTGACAGAATCTTTTCCTTTATATATTTTTTCCAGATACAAGACTGAATGTTACCCATTGCCAATAGAAGAGTTTCTTTGATTTCTGGTCCTATGATGTATATTTAACATGTACAAATTCTGGATTATGTCAGCATAGAAGACAAATGAAAAAGTAGTAGTTGTGATAAATCAGAATTAACACATGCATAACATACAGTAACTTCACCTGCTGCCAATGTCCAATTCTGTGTTACATCTGCAATTTAGGATGGGCGGTTACTGTTTTCATTGTTTGCATGTTGGGTTTTTATTTTTGTAAGTGTCCAGTTATTCTTAGATGAATAAATAAATGAATAAAACTTCATCTTTTCTGTATATTTAGCCTTAAGTATACATTGAAGGAGCAATTATAAAAGGAACCACACAAAGGGACAGAAAAACAAAAACAAGGCTGAACAGTGGCAAAGTTAAATCTAAGCACTTTTATAGCATTTGCAACACAATTTTTTCCCTGATAGCCATAGCTGCAGAGATAAATTTTGCCATGTTAGAGGTGGGTGTCTGGGCTTAACTCTAATAAAAGGAGTACATAAAAGGTGGTCTGCCTACACATTTGCCTAGAAGAGCACACGTACCACTGACTTAGCAGATCCAGAAAGGCTTGGATAGGCTAAAGAATGACTCAGTGTTGAATGTTTGAAGACTGAATACGAAAATGAGTCTTCACTTAGGAATAAATGCATTGAGATGGTTTAGCTATGTAAAGAGAACAAATAATGATCCAGTTGCAAAACAGAAATATGAAGAGTGTGTAACTAGACTGAGGGGAAAGGAAAGAAAAAGTTGTTTCGGTAGAGTTGATGAGAACCTGAAAAAGAACACACAAGTTAAAATAACAAAAGATGCCGAGACGCTGGAAAGCACAAAGAACAGCAAAGATGATTAGGGGATAACAGATACAATGGATGATTGCAGGAACTGGGTATGTCTAGGTAAAAGGAGAACTAGGGGTAGCATGATAGCAGTCTTCCAATATCTAAGGGGCTGCCACAAAGAGGATTTCAAACTCTTCTCCAAAGCACCTGAAAGTAGGACAAAAATCAATGGATGGAAACTAATCCATTGAGGATGGAAGGCTGAGGTCGACTCAGCCTTCCATCCTCTCGGGATAGGTAAATTGAGGACCCAAGATTGTTGGGGGCAATTAGCTGACCTTGTAAAAATGCCGCTTGGTAATAAGCAGGCATATACAATGGAATGAAGGCTATTGCTGAGCACACTGGGTTGTATCCCAAAAATTGTAAGCCGCCCTGAGTCTTCGGAGAAGGGCGGCATATAAATCTAATTAAAATAAAATAAATAATCAAGGAGACATCCAACCTAGAACTGAGGAGAAATTTTCAGACAGTGAGAACAATTAACCAGTGGAACAGCTTGCAAGCTCCGGAAGTTGTGGGTGCTCCTTCACTGGAGAGGCAGGTATTTCTCTGAAATGGTACAGGGTCTCCTGCTTGAGGAGGTTGGACTAGAAGACCTTCAAGGTCCCTTCCAACTCTGTTATTATGCTTAAAGAAAGGCAATGTATAAAATACAGGATGGGTAGGATGGAAGCAAGGGCATTTTGTAATGATAGAAAAGTAAGGAGCATTTTCCTTTTTTTCTCACTCTTGATTTCTTTGGCTTTTCTGTACTCTATCGCTTATCTGAAAAGAGTGTGGTAATAATGTAGAAGGTAAGGAAAGCAACCTGGGTTTATTTCTTCCTACCACCACTACCTTCCTATCCCCCGTAGTGGAAAACCACCATCTGTTGGTCTCAATATGTATGGAGGCAGACCTTGGCAAACATTGTGGCTGAAAAGTGGGTTGAACTATCTGCTTACTAAGCTGCCTGACTAACAGGCTGTTCAGCTACTGCTGGACACAACAACAAATTCTGTGTTCAGAAATATGCCATCTGTCAGTCACAGACCTAGAGGGGCATGGAGGATAAGGTGGGTGGGATCTGGCCTAGTGCACTGGAAAAATTGTCTCCTACATCTCCAGGACTATGGTGGTCAGCTAAGCTGTTTTCAGGTGTGGCTGTACTGCTCTTTCAAAAGTAGGGTGGACCGATTTTCAGAAATACCTTCAACTGACAGTTCACAGTCGCTGAGGAGAGGTTCTGAGGAGTGCTGCGGTGCTCCCACCTCTTTTTTGATTTTGCTCCCAGTCCATTGTGGCGTTTATTGGGCTCTCAGATGTAGGAGGACACAATGAGACTTTGCCTGTGGAGTAGGCAGAATAATGGAGGAATGGGCCAAATGGAACTGCCCTCAGGCAAAGTAATAAAAACGGAACAGGTACAAATCCTTGAAGTGGAAAAACCACAATGCACAAAATTGGTAAATTCTAGAAGCACCTGGCTCTCTTTTTGGATGTTAAGTCAACCTTTGGTGCAGCAACCTTAGTTTTTTAATCACAAGTCTAGCTCTGTTTCAAAGGAATGCTAAATCCTTACTTAAGAGCAGGTCTACTGCTCTTTCCAAAGACTGCATCCCAGGAGGGTCCACAAGAGAGATCGATGACATCAAAACAGTGGCCATGACCAAGGCAATTGTAGCCCCAATCCTTTTTTGCAGGCATGTAGCACATATAAAAAGACGAGTCCTTGAAAACAAACCAGATTTAAGAACAAGTCCCCCTTCTGTGAATTCCACTTCATACATGATCTAAAAACAATTACTCAGACACCTGTTGGGTTGGTGTAATTTTTCTTCTCCATTAAGAACAAGATGTTGAAGTTCCGCAGTGACATCACAATAAGGCATCGAAGTAAAATTCTTCACCAGACTATTGTGATGTATTTCCTGTATCTCATGTTACATGCTAGTTTTAAACTGATTTTTCTTCTGATCTTTACCCTGAATTATGAACTTAATAATCTTCATGAAGCTACTATAAAGTAATGTCTGCAGATACTGAAGCAATCTGGGAAAAGAAAATTTTTTAATTCAGAACAACAACAAAAATGAGATGCGTTCACGTATTATACGACAGTTGACCAGGCTAGCAAAAATATATGCTTATGGTGGTCACAAACTTTTAATAGTCAACACAATTAGCTCTGGACTCTTACTAGGAGCTGCAGATATAATACAGCAGTCTTTGGAGCGAAGGAAAAAGGAAAAACCGTGGGATATTGACCGTTCATTTCACATGTTAGTCACTGGATGCAGTACTGGACCACTCCTACATTACTGGTATTTATGGATAGACAAAATAAACCCAAGAAAAGGAGGTCATCAACTTAAAGTTGTCATCACGAAGGTAGCAATCGACCAGACCTTTGCTCCATTTTTTGGAGGTTGGTATTTCATAATCATGGCACTGCTTCAAGGCCATAGTTTGGCAGATGGCATTGATGAATTTAGAGAAAAATTCTGGGACTATTATTTGGCAGAGCTCACTATTTGGCCAGCAGCTCAAATGTTTAATTTTCTATATCTTCCCTCAAAATACCGAGTGTTGTTTGTGAATGTAATGACATTGGGATGGAATGTGTACCTTTCATATCTGAAACATCGAAGTTGAGGATTGGAAAGACTTGGAAGCAAAAGAGCCAAAGAGGGAACACTTTCTTAAAGATGATTGCACTAGCTAAAAATATACTATATTCACATTTGAAATATTCAGTGGAATTGTATTATTTTGTTCCTCGTAGCCTTGTAAAAGTTAAACTATATGTTTTATGCTAGTTTTTCTGAATTAACTTTTTTTTAAATGAACACTCAGGTATTATTGCATTTATTGAAAGTGCATGTACATCATTTTTCAATGATAAGTTGTCTCTAAAAATCCTTACAAGTGGTAGAGTTTAATACAGATCTGATGCAAACAAATTTGGTCTATTTGCAGATTGGTCTCTGCTTGACTTGGAAACATTTCATCTGAATATATTATGTGTTTTCCAGTTTTTTGTTTGCTCACAGTTCTATGCTAGCTCTAGGATTTTCCTATTGTTGGAACAAAAATAAAATAAAAGCAGGGATACCAATTGACAATTAAACAATTATTTAATTTATTATTCTGATTTTACATAGTTCTGCCTTAGATCATCTCAGTCTATGCTTGCTTATCATTTGTTCTGTAGCCTCGTGGCTACAGTTTGCATTGTTCTCTGCTTCTGTTCAATGATAATAACCCATGAGATATTATTGCTTGATTATTCTGACAATCTGAAGTTTTAGTTACATTTCGTAAACTAAGGAATGGCATGCGTAGATTTGCAAAATAAAAATGTTGTATGTATTTTAAACACAATACTGCAATGCACCACAAAAAGTCAACTGAAAAGGTGGAAGGAAGGAAAAAGTTGAATATATATAATCAGCACATAGAAGCAAATTAGTGGACCACCAACCTCCACTGGGTTGCGAGAAAAAGGAACCTGATTTTCTCGAGATTGTTACAAGATGGCGGAGACATGAAAACAGTTACTTCAACACGTAACTCTAATGGTATGAACCACATATATCACTGCCAATGTTGGTACCAATGGGTACATCTGTATAATATTGACATAGCAACTCACATCTCTATCTCAAAGTGCCTTTAGTTAAGGCCAGTCCTTCCGCAAGCAGTGGTGCTCAGCAGCAAAAGTATAGTTTCCCAGCACATTGTAAAAACTAAATGCTGGGAATATTATATTATTATTATTATTGTTATTGTTATTGTTATTATTAGACTTCTATGCCGCCCTATCTCCCGAAGGACTCAGGGTGGCTTACATCAAAAGAACAGTATAAAAATTAAAACAGAATTAAACTGAATAAGAAATCTCATTAGACTAAAAACAAAGCTAACAACTAAAAATTCCCATCCCTCCATCAAGCTGGAAAAGCCATGTCTTTAGGCCACGGCTAAAAAAAGCCATGTCTTTAGGCCACGGCAGAAAGATCGAAGGTCAGGGACCACCCGCAGCTCCAGGGGAAGTTGATTCCAGAGGGTGGGTGCTCCCACAGAGAAGGCCCTACCCCTAGGGGCCGCCAGTCGACATTGTCTGGCCGACGGCACCCCAAGGAGGCCCTGACTATGGGAGCACACGGGACATTGGGAAGCCATTGCTGGCCGCAGGGCTCCTTTCAAATACCCTGGTCCTAAGCCATGGTTTATTGATCTTAGCTTGTCTTGATATTAAGTAGCTGACCTAGATAATTTCAGTCAAATCAGTACACATTCCAAAAAATCTTTAACAGATTTAAGAACTATCCAAACATTGGTTATAAGAGCCTTGGTGTACTGCAGGCAGGCTGCCTGCAATTTGGCAGTTCAAATCTCACCAGGCTCAAGGTTGACTCAGCCTGCAGGTGGGTAAAATGAGGACCCTGAGGGCAATAGGCTTAGAGACTGTCAGCACTGAAGCAGTATATAAGTCTAAGGCTATTCTATTGCCTATAGCAATGAAAATCTGGCAACACTGATAAAGCATCTTCAAAAAAATTCACTGTCCAATGATAAAGGCGTACTCTCTTATGCTATGGTTATATAGACATTTCTATGCAAACTTGTTTATTCGCTGTAAATAAAAGAACTGCTAGTCTTTATTAGTTTTTATTTAAACACCATTCTCATATATGGTTTCAATTAATTTAATATTGTGTGGCCATAATAAATGGTAAGATATACCTGTTTCTAGCATTGCGTCATCATTTTCATATTTTACCTTATTGCTTATTACATCTTTACCCTCTGAATAAATGGCTTTCCCTTACTTCGTATTTTATAATACATCAAATAAATAAGGCAGTGAAGTAATGACTTTGATCATGTATTGCCCTAAGTTATAACATGGCTTGTTTCCAGCTTAGTTAGTATGCTGTCTGACCCAAGCCAATGTGATCTGTGAAGCATGGTTTATGACCTAGAACACTGTGCAAACTCAATTAAGAATGATTTATTCAATAAACTGTCATTAAACCATAATTACCAAAGCATAGTGCATGAAACTGGTTGAGGACTTGTTTGGGCAGGAATTTAAATGTATCCTACATCTCCTGGATCCCAAACTCAACACTCTAGAGTAGACTAAAAACTCTTCTGCAAAGAGAAGTCTTGCCATTCCTTCTGCAATTCAGCGAGGTTCTTGCTATGCCCCTGCTAGGCTTCCCTTCTCAGCAGGAAGAGATGGATTATGAGCTGCCTGAAGTTGTTGGGAGTCAGGCAACATACACAATTTAATAAATAAATAGCAGCATGTAGGGATAATAATCCCGGGAAAGTGGGGGGGGGAGGTGTTCAGAAGTGTTGAAGCCAATCAGACTAAGGCAACTCCAGTAACCTCCAGGTCTCCCTATCTGCATTCACTGATAGCATCTCAAATCTTGAAGTTCAAGCAAAGGTCTGCTTGAAAGATACAACAGCAAAGAGCTGAGCTCTACCAGTCAGACTGTATGCCCAAAAGCAGGTCAGCAGAAGTCCAGGTAGTAACAGGCTTCAGCTATGCAGCTGAGCTATGCAGCTATAAAGTTTTATAACCTAATATTCTTGCTCTTCCGTAAAGTGGGTTGGGAAGGAGTGATGGGACCAAGACCATCCAGCTGGCTTTGTGTCTAGGCAGGAGTAGATCTCAGTCTCCTGGTTTCTAGCCTGGTGCTTTAACCACTACAGCAAACTGGCTCTCATTTTGGAGAACCTTTGTCCCTGCATATCTTCCATTGAATCTGTTCAGCTCCAAAGCCTTATACAATAGATCTAAAGAATCAGTAAAATCCCTTGAGAAGCATGAAGGGTAGTAGAGCAGGTTGTATAAATTCATAGGTAGCCACTCAAAAATGTTCAGTTATAGGAGATTAATTAACTCTTTTCCATTATGATCTACATGGGTGAGTAGGCATTTTATACCTTGAGCAAGGCCATATCTCATAATGTGATCAAAGATTCAGTCTCTACTGCTGGAGGGAACTAACAAGTTGTCTCCATGTAGCTATCTGGTATATCCATTCTACCAGTTTGGAACAACTCAGAGGAAGATTGCTGTGTGGACTAAGCCGGATGCTGGAATAAGGAAAGGACTCTCTTTTCTTTCAACAAGGCATGAGGTTAATGCTATAGAAGCTGGATTGGCCCAGAGGTCTCTTGAGGACTTCAGCAAAACTCAAAAGCATTGGAATTAAGACTTCTGTAAGTTGAGTCAAATAAGACACAGCTACATCATAAGTTACCTTACTGTTTGAGAAGACTGTTAAATCTCCAGGCCAAGAAATGTGTCCAAGTTGAGCAATGGTTCATGACGTCCAATGAAGTCTAAATAAACATCAAAGATATAAATGGTGGATGAGGCTGAGTTGTGGTAGGGAGTTTTTGAAAGAAAGCCTTTCTGGGACTAGCATGAGCTCTTCCTTCCATTATCTCCACAAGATTTTAAGGTAGCCTGAAGAACACTGCACTAATGTTTTCAAACACGCACCCCAGTATGGCTGTGTTTGGAGGAAGATTTGTGTCATGTCTGAGAAGAGAAAGCAAGACTGGGCAGGCTGAGGGGGCTGAGTAGCCTCAACTCAACAAGAAATTGATGGTAAATGAAGAGCTGGCTTGGACTTCACCAAGCCAACAGCAAAGCTGAAATGAGCAGCAGAGCCCAGCAGCAAGACTAAGAAGCTACAGCCACCCAGTAGTTGGTGAAAATCACCTTCTTTTTCTTACTCCAGAGCAGTGGTGGTATTCAGCCAGTTCGCACTAGTTCAAGCGAACTGGTAGCAAGGATTTGGCGTGGGTTGTGGAACCAGTAGTAACTTCTGGCTGGCCACACCCCCAACCCGGTCACCGGGTTGCCACTCACTCACTTGCTCCGCCCGCCCAATAGTCACTCACCCTGCCTGCCTGATACTCGCCTACCCAATCACTCCTTAAGGTATTTTTGCCCCTCCCGACTATCAGCTGTTCCTAGGATCAGCTGTGCCGGGATTCCCCTTGCTTATTTACTGCTTTGCCCAGAAGGCTTCCCTGAGGCCCAGGAAGGCAACCCCTCCACCCACCCAGTCACATGGCCCCGCCCCTAGCCCCGCCCACAGAACCTGTAGTAAAAAAATTTTTGAATCTGATTCAAAAAATTTTTTATTACCCATTCTGTGGGTGTGACTTGGTGGGCATGGCGTGGCTTGGTGGGTGTGGCAGGGGAAGGATACTGCAAAATCCCATTCCCTCCCCACCCCACTAACTTGCTTTCCAGCTCTGTTCTCCTGTGCAGGGCAACAAAAGAAGATCAGCTGGGATTCGGGAGGCAGAGAATAGATGTCGGCAGGGCCAGTCAGAGGTGGTATTTGCCGGTTCTCCAAACTACTCAAAATTCCTGCTACCGGTTCTCCAGAATTGGTCAGAACCTGCTGAATAGCACCTCTGCTCCAGGGTAGACTGAGAAACTACACTGTTCAATGCTTCGGAATAGCAACTGTCGGCAACAGAAGCCAATTTGAAGATGATTACATGGTGACTAAGACTTTGGTGTAATCTCAAGCAATGAGAAAACAGATAATTGTAGACTGTTTAGAATAAGCATAGGATAATAAATAGCATAGGCTTAGTAATCGGTGTTCAGGTAGAAGGTAGGAAATAAGTTTGTTAAATATAATTTTTTAAAAATGTCCCTGGAAACACGGGGAAGATTTAAAAAAAAAACAGGGCTTGCTGCGGCCCTATACCATTTCCCCCAAAAACCCACACCCAGAGATGAATATGATGGGGCTCATCCACAAATTCTAAGAGTTTGGGGGGGGGGGGAATGACACTTTATGAAAGAGGCCAAACTAGGTTGACACTCAGATCTGAACTCTCCCTTAAAGCGGCATTTGGGAGAAGACACAAGTCCTAAGGACAAGAAAACAATATAATTGCAATTGTATAAGAGTCTGACCATCTCAAAGCAGAATAAGATGGCAGAGGCTGAGAAAGTGTGGTGTGAAAATGAAGGCTTGTCCATCTTTCAAACATTCCAGGGAATGTGAATGGCTCCATGCTGAGATCATCAACAATCCATCTAAAAGACTGGGATGGATTGGAAATGATCAAAAAGGAGTGGCACCATTCAGAACAGGATGGGGATGAATGACCCAGTAATTTTGAGGAAGCTGGAGGGGAAGATAGAGGTTTTGATTGGGTAAGAGGGAAGTCCAAAGGGAGAGTTCCGTTTTTGAAATTGAGCCTCATTTTGAGAGGCCAGAAAAGGTTGAACAGCATGAAGACTTACTCCATCAAGATTAGAACCAGTAATGTTGGAGCTGAAAAAGGCTATTGTGGGGAGGAAGTTGAGGCTGCAAAGAACCAGAATGAGGAAGGAAACTTGATCCCTTTTTTCATTTGCTTTTTGTCTTGGAATAGATGGGGTGAGAGTGGTGAGCAAAGAGCTTTGATTCTTTAATGGGTGATTTTCTCAGTGCTGATAATGGCAAATATCTCAAAATATACTATAGGGAATAGAGAACCCAACCCATTTCTTCTAAGCAATTTCTGGCTTACAGTAGATGGCTTGGATAAGTACCAGCAGCAGATTTTGAGTCTGTCAGCCTTAAATTTTACTATGAGAGTAAATTTTGCAGATTACATTGATCACAAGCTGATTTAGTAAATGCCTGGCAGTATTTTACACATATCATGGCATTCACCAAGGCATGGCTTATGCCCATCCAAGCAGAAGCTTGCACTTGCAACACTGGCCCTCGCAAAAGGTTATCGATCAGGATCCTGTGATGAGAAGAGAAAGAATCTGGTCAAATTACTCTGGAATCAACAACTCTAGTAAAACAGAAGTAGAAACGGGATGAGATTTGTGGCACCCACTACCAATGCTACCATGGCAGCTGAAAACAAACTGAAGAGGTTCAGCAGAAGCCAGCTCTATCTGCATGATGTTGGAAGAAAAGGGGGAGCAAGACTCCCCAGAAATAATTCTTGGCTATTTAGAAAGATCTTCACAGGAACATATGGCATGCATATGAATCAGAGACCATGATAAAGAGCAAACAAACCATATTGTAGCGGTCTGACACGTTTTCCCCCTACTAATGCTGAAAGTAAGCCATCACACCAATTTGGCATAGTGGTTAATGTGCTGGCCTAGAAACCAGGAGATGAGTTCCAGTCTTAGGCAGGACAGCTGGCTGGGTGACACTAGCCACTCTCTCAGCCCAACCTACCTCTAATAGGAGTAGCATTAGGTATGTTTGCCACCTTGAGTTATTCATTTAAAAAAATGAAGGCAAGATACTAAATAAACAAACACCTTTGGATTGTAATAAAAGTATTAGGAAAGCTTGTCCATTAAAAAAATGTATAAATATTTTTAAAGTCCTATTTTAAACCAGGATTTATTTCTATCCCTTCCAACATGAAAGCTGGTAGACAGCGCTGCAAACTTTCTTTTTTAAAGTCAACTGTGTGAAGCTTCAAAACTGTGATGAATTTTTAATAGTTGACACTATATCTCCAGCAGAAGTGCCTTAATTCCAAATCCCACACCTCTGTAAGTCAGGCTTATGTGTCATGAATTCACAATCAGTTTCTCCCTCATATGTTGATAACATACTTGAAAGCACAATATCTACAGAGGCCTCATTCTATAAACTTCCTGTTTTTCTGCGTTCAATTTTGATTAACTTTGTGAAAGAACTACAGTGCCCTCTGGTGGTATAGTTAAACATGAGTGAGGAAATTGTTTAGAATTTTGCCAATGGAAAAAAAACATTGTAGGTAACTTACCACAATTTATTTTTGATTATTTTAAAATGAAAGCCAGTAATTATTTAACAAATTACTAACTAATAAAATGGGTAAAAGATATACTAAATACATACCAAGCAACTAGAACAGCTCTAAGCAGTCAGAAACATTATCACCAGTGCTTTCATCTTTGATGTTACTTAGTAATGGAGGCATGGTAATTTCTGATAAATGGATTTTTATTGAAATGAATTGTGGATTCTGGACAAAAATCTTTCATCTCTACAGTTAAAGCACATAAAGAGTTTTAGAACAAAAGTCTAATGTGTTCAGAGAGAGGAATTCACCTCCTGGGGCAGCCTTGGGGAGCCTTCTCAACAGTGGAACTGACTGCAGGACAGGAGCTGTATCAAATTTTTTGGAGTTTGTCCAATATTCCAAGAAAAGCTCAGAATATTCCAGTTTAAAAGGACTACACAATCTCTTTGTTAAAAGGGGAACTAGACACCTGTGACCTGCTCCAATTTACAAGGACAGTTTTCCACCTAAGAGTTCAAAGACTTTAGCAAGCAAGTGATGGTCAACCTTTTGAGAAGAAGCACGCTAAGGTCCATCAGCAAATTGAGGTAATCACTAATTATAAAAGAATGTACTTTGATCCAGTAAGTTACTAGTTACTATTTGGGGGGGGGGGGAGAAAATCATATAGTTGGTCAGTCCAAATCATATATTTCTGGACAAAAGGGAAAATATACAAATGACCAAAAAACAATTGGGAACAAGGGTAATATCAGGAGGGAGGTATGACTATAATGCCAATATGAATTTATCTCTGGCAAAAATGCAACACAGATTAACACTGCACATTTTCAAGTGTAGGTGGCAGCACCAAGTCATCTATACGCAGTTTGTCTCTATACGCAGTTTGTCTTTGCAATATCCAAAGCTTTTGAAGTGAGGATAGAGCAAAGGGTCCAAAATGCCAGCTAGCAAGCAAAGGGACTTGTCCTGAGCCCCTCGGTTACACATCACAAAGAATAAAGGATGAGTTTGCAAATGCACCAACAACACCAGTGAGAACAGAAAAGCAATAAACAAACAAGTGAAGGAAATCTTTCTGTATTTATATCCAGAGGATACATATCACTAGTTTTTAACATGGCTGTACGTGCAACAGTAGGGGGGGTAATTACATTATCGAAATAAATCATGTAACAAAACAAACATCTATATACTCTGTCATCTCTATAACCTGTAAAATCAAAGTTAAAAATGTTATTGCTCCCAGTTTCATGTTTCAAAGCACTTAATTTTCTGCCAATGGTGGAAAGCAACAGCACAATTATGAAACATTATTCTTTTACAATGAAATGCCCATAAGCTGCTCAGATATGCAGCTTTTGTGTGACATGGAGCAATTTTTAATAGATTCCCAGGCAAAAGCCTCTCTTGTGAACTGGATCCTTCTCTTCTGCTGCCAGGACTCTTCAAGAAATAATTACCAGCAAGCCAGCAATGAAACTAGACACAAGGATGTAAAATCACTCTGCTATCCATTCAGGTTTTAAAATAATTTCTCTCTGAGCTTTAACCAAAAAGGTTTCATTCAATTTGTCCGGGACACTCCAGAGATTAGCAAGCCAAGCATCAACTTCAATTTGTCTCTAACATTATTCACTTTGAATTCCCCCCTTCATTACTTGGATGAATCGTACACATTACAGGAAGACCTGGGCCAGAATTTTTCCCTCCTGTCTTAATGCACAAATAGCATTTTAAAAAATCTCAGCAACTCCCATTTCCTTTCTACAGAGAGGGAGCTACAACAAAGACTCCAGGAAACACCAAGTTCAAAACACAACACTGCCAAGTCTTTCCTTAACGGCCTCTAGAACAGAAGTGGTAGTGAATATTTCACAGAGTCGTATCAATGAAATAGATACACCATTGAACATATTCATTTCAACAGTGTACACTGCAGTCAGAAGTATCTGGAGTGAACTTCGGCTTCAAAAAGTTGCTAGGAATTTTTACAAGTTGCTCAAGTCAACATAGGTTTAAAATCTAGAGAATTTATCAGGTGAAAGTTTTGTAACATAAAGTTCAATTTCTTGGTAGCTTCCTGCATTTTGAGTCTCAGAATCTAGACAAACTCTGATGTGATTAAAACCTAAATAAAGCTGCTTATACAAAACTAAACTCCTACACCAACTAATGTAAACATGAACTGTTGTTTATATAAAAATAATGTGACAGGAAGTGTACTGCTTTTCTGTGTGCATGTAGGTACGCATATGCAGATTTAGGCAACTGGGAAAGTCTAAGATGCATCAGGAATAGTTTCAGTTCAGGGTAAGGAGGAAAAAAGATGTGCTACAATAGAATCAAATGCAGATAGAAGTATTTAATGCTGGGGTTCTCTAATTATTTGGGAAATAAATTGCTTGGAATCAGTTTACCCTAATACTTACATGCAGGTTTCACAGGCAAATGTGAGGAGCAGGGGTGCAAATCCTTGGGCTTGTACGTGCAAAACAGGAGCACTGACTCAATCATTCACATGGTAACCAGGCAGGCTGGCCATCAGCTTGTCCAGGCAAATTGGAGAGGAGAGTCTGGATCAATTGGATAAATCTTCAGCATTAGCCTTGACAAACTGCAGCTGTTTAGTGAAGCAAATCAGGAAGCAAAGCCCACCTCAAAAAGCAACCGGATGACTTACGCATGCAAGGCTGAATTGCTGGCAGCGCTCACTCCTGCTCATCCTTTCCATTATATATAAAAAAGGAGGGGGTGGAATAGGTGGGTGTCTTACATGTATTGTTTCCAATGGAAACATTAAAGTTACATGGTTCTATCACCATTTTATCTGATAGATCAAAGTGTTATTAAAAGTGGCATCTCTTTTCTTGGCCAGCCCTAACCCCAATCAAATTAGGAGCTTTATTTGGGGGAGGGAGATACACCGAAACTCCTTTCTCACTTCAGAAACTTGAGAACCCTTCCATTAAGAGAGGAAATCAATTAGTAAAGAGCAGTGGCCAGCTAGACTGGGAGTCCCCAATCTTTCCAGCTTGGTAGACGGGTTGGAAGGTGGAGGTGGAGAGAGAGGGGATGATTCCATGTGAATGGTGACACATGTGCAAGCGCACATAACTCCATTTGCACAGACACGCATACCGCTTGCGCAGCCTGGTACTGATTGGGCCATAGCCTGCTAGTGGGCCATGGCCTGAGGGTTGGGGACACCTGAGCTAGAGGACACAGACAAAATCAGAGCAGAAAGGATAACAGATAATCAGAGTTGGAAGGGATCTTGTAGGTCATCTAGTCCAACCCCCCGCCAAAGCAGGAGATCCTACACCATTTCTGACAAACGGCAGTCCAATCTCTTCTTGAAAGTCTCAAGTGATGGCTAGCATACACTTTAGCTGACTTGAAGATAACTGCTAAGCAGCAGACTACCTGAAGTGTCACATGATGCAAAAAGGGATATTTAAAGGTATATAAAGGAATTCCAACAGAACTTTGAAGGTTACGTAAAGTTGTTTTATCAACTTTTGTTTTCAACCTTTCAGAAAAATACTGACTCCAAGTAATTTATTTCCCAAATAATTATGCTGTATTTCAGAGTAAATAAAGAACGCGTTACACAGGTCAGATAAACCCACAGATAGATTTATTTATTTATTTATTTATTTATTTATTTATTTATTTATTCGGCTTATATGCCGCCCCCTCTCCAAAAAGGACTCGGGGTGGCTCACAGCTAAAAATACAACGATAAATAAATTAATTAAAAGTATATTAAACAAGTTAAGCCGAATTGAAAATTAAAACCCATAGTTAAAATAGGACCAACCCCAGAGAATCAGCACAGCCCAGATTGTAAAAAGAGCCAAGTCTTCAAATCGTGGCGGAAGGTGCGAAGATCGGGGGCCAGATCACACATGGCCTAAAGATTGCCTATACTGGGGATATTAGAATTTCCTATTTTTTAATCAAGTCAATTTTAATCAAAATCCTAGTATGAAAATCCGTGCCTACTTTGAATAAACAGATATTTCTTTACACTTTTACATAGACCCATCTCAGAGAAAACAGTGCTTTCTTTGTTATACGTTTATATATTGCATTTATAATCGCTTCAATAGAATGCAGCCTCTTGGTATCTGCATCCCTTGCACTGTGAACAAACCGAGGTAGTGAGGGGGGGAGGGAAAGGGCAGAGGGGAGAACTTGCCCCACTCGTCCCATGTGCCTCGTCTGACCACCAGGCTGCTTCTTTCCGCTTTCGTCTTCTGCTTTTGGTTGCATGCAAGGAAAGCAGCAAAAGTCTTTCTTTCTCTCCCCCAAACTCCACCAGAAATGAGTCTTTGGGACCCTGCAAGGCATCCTGCTCCTAGAGACTGCGCCAGTGCGACAAGTCTCACAAAGACTCATTTCTGGCAGAGTTTGGGGAAGAGAAAGAAAGACTTCTGCAGCTTCTGCTGCTTTCCTTGCATGAAGCCAAAAGTCTCTCCCCCGCCCCGAGAATAGAGCTGGAGACAGTATCCTGTGTGATCCCAAATAAAGAATGACCGATTGGTATGAAAACAGGGTTGGGGATTTTCCTGCAGACTTTTTTGGGGATTTTCCCAGGATCTCCTGGTCCACAGGATTTAAAATTATGAGTTTGGTGGTCCCTAAAATCCAAAAGGTTGGTGACCCCTGGACTAGAATACTGGGCCACATCTAACAAAAAACCAAAAGTACACATATAGACTGGGTGAAACCAGGCTCAATAGCAGTAACTATTAGAGGGATCTTGGAGTCCTAGTGGACAACCAGCTAAATATGAGCCAGCAGTGTGCAGCAGCAGCCAAAAAAGCTAATGCAATCCTAAGTTGTATTAACAGAGGGGTACAATCAAGGTCAAGGGAGGTACTAATATCACTCTATAAAGCCTTAGTAAGACCACACCTAGAGTACTGCATCCAGTTTTGTTCGCCATATTATAAAAAAGATGTTGAGACTCTAGAAAAAGTACAGAGAAGAGCAACCAGGATGATTAGGGGACTGGAGACTAAAACATATGAAGAACGGTTACAGGAACTGGGCATGGCTAGTCTAGTGAAGAAAAGGACCAGGGGAGACATGATAGCAGTCTTCCAATATTTGAGGGGCTGCCACAGAGAGGAAGGGGTCAAGCTATTTTCTAAAGTGCCTGTAGGCCAGACAAGGAATAATGGATGGAAACTGAACAAGGAGAGAATTAACCTGGAAATAAGGAGAAACTTTCTGACAGTGAGATGAAACAATGGAACACCTTGCCCTTGGAAGTTGTGGGAGCGCCATCACTTGAGACTTTCAAGAAAAGATTGGACTGCCATTTGTCAGAAATGGTGTAGGGTCTCCCGCTTGGGTGGGGGGTTGGACTAGATGACCTACAAGGTCCCTTCCAACTCGGATTATCTGTTATCTGTTATCTAATTATGCAAACTGCATCTAACATGCAAATCTATGCAAAACAGACCAACAGCAGCTTTCTCTGTATTTTTAATATGAAGAATGCCTGTAGGCATGAGGGGAGACAAGTGATCATCAAATGTCATTTAACACTTTTCTTCCTTTTTTTCCTTAAATCTTCTATAACGCAGTACTTTTCCTGGAACTGTTCCAATCTCATTTATGAAAGTGTTTCATAAAACCTCTACAGAAAGAAATGCAGGGGAGAAACATGGTAGGTATGCACTCCTCAATTTTTCACTCAAATTTATTTCTCACATTTCTACAATTCACTATATGTAACTCTAGCCTTACATATAAAATTGAGCTTTCCCAATTATCATATATGTAAATTGACAGTAATGTGTAGTTTCTACACCAAATTCAGTCTACAAATAAAAACTAAGCACATTTTAAAAATATAGAGTCTCAAGCAAAAACATCTAGTCACTTGGCAACTACAAATCAGTGTTATAAAACCAACTGTCAGGTCCAACTCTGGATCTAACTCTGGATAGCATGTCTGTAATTGTTAAATGGAGGGCTGGAACTAACATACTGCTTTTTCTGTTAAAGGTTCTTCTCTAGATACTGGAGTTCTAGTTCACTATATAGCTGTGAGTCAGATTAAAACCAAGGGGCAATACTCTATGACAGTCAAAATGGCAGCCTGCAGGCCGGATATGTGACACAAAGGCCACACCCACTCCAGCTCTGCAAAGGCAAAAAGCATCACAATACATCACAATCCAGCCTGTGACACGTTCGAGTTTGACACTCATGTTCTATGTTGACATTCCATTGATGTTAAGTTTCCAGGGCTTGTGAGAGCCTTTTTATCATCTTACACAAGTCATAAATTCTATATTTTGATTCCAATTACACACAAACCACTGCACAAGTTATTACACTCAACATTGCTCAGACCATGATTATAAGCTTCAAGGTGTTAGTGATAACATACAAAGTCCTACATGGCTTGGGTCTGGGGTACTTGCGGGAGCGTCTCCTGCCAGCGTCGACTTCCAATCGCCCTGTGCGCTCCCACAGGCAGGGCCTCCTTGGGGTGCCATCGGCCAGACAATGTCGGATGGCAGTGCCCAGGGGTAGAGCCTTCTCTGTGGGAGCACCCACCCTGTGGAATTGACTCCCCTTGGAGTTCCGGTTGGCTCCCGACCTCCGTTCCTTCCACCGCGGCCTAAAGACCTGGTTGTTTCAACAGTCCAGTCTGGACTGAAGGGTAAAGGGTGGGGTTTTATTCTTATTTTAATTTTTATTGGGTTTTAATCTTTATTGGGCTTAGTTCACTAGTTTAATGTATTTTAATTAATTGTATTGTTATTTTTTATTGTAAGCCACCCTGAGTCCCTAGGGAGAGAGCATATAAGTCCAATTAAATAAATAAATAAATAAATAAATAAATAAATAAATAAATAAATAAATAAATATTAACACTTGGGAGACAATGCTACCTTTCATATTTTTTCCACTAGCTTAACTTGGGATGTAACTCAGGAATAGCAGATGTTCTCAGTTATCAAAGGTTCATTTTCACTGGTGCTTCTTGATAGACAAAAATGGGGATGGGTGCTGCTCTTGAGGTTTAGTTCTGGCACAGGGCAATAGTGCAAAGAATAGACCATAGGCTGCTGATTCAACAGAGTCCATACACAAAGTGAGTTACATTCTTCCCTCTAGTAAGCAGGCCAGAAACTATTAGCATGATACAAACATGCATACACCCACTTTTCAGTACCTGAAAGGATGAAGTTTGTCCAGTTTTAGAGAAATAGGTGGTGTGTGTGTTACTAAAGCTAGAATAATGTTATGAATGTACACTGGGGGAGTAGTTTTTGAAAACCTAGGCGGGTGCCTCCTATAAAATTTCCCAATTACTCCCCCCTCAAGAGTGCCTTTACAAATTGGAACTCATAACATGTTAATTTTTCCAACTTCTTTTTTAAATGGGCAATATCTATGAAAACTGCAGGTATTACATCTGGTTTCTTGGCAACAAATCAGCCATTGTCATGAACATGACTTTAGCATTTAAAAGCTGCACACCAGTACTAATCTTTCTTCCAGTGTATTGTTTACATATAGAGTCATGTGAAACAGTTAAGTACACCCCACTGCAAATTTTGACTTTTTAAATACATAAATATTTGATCTTACTTTCAATATGGATAAAGGGAATATAACCATTTACATTTTGCAGCCCATTGTATAATTTAAATAAATACAAATGCAAATTTTGCATGTGCTTATCACTACCTCAAATACCTAAAATTAAAATCAGGTACAAATGATTAGAACACTGTTTATTGCAAGAGGATCAGAGGTGATATTCAGCAGGTTCTGACCAGTTCTGGAGAACCGGTAGCGGAAATTTTGAGTAGTTCGGAAAACCAGTAAATACCACCTCTGACTGGAGATTTTACAGTATCCTTTCCCTGCCACACCCACAGAACTGGTAGTAAAAAAAAATGAATCCCACCACTGAAGAGGATATGGGAGGAGCCTGTCTTGCTTAAACCACAGACATTTGGTTTGATTTGCTCTTCGTTGCTGAACCTCGTGGAATCACCATGGAGAAATGGAAAGAACTCTGAGGCCTTCAGAAAGATTGTAGATGCCAATAAATATGATTTTTTTAAAAAATCGCCAAACAACTGGACATCAATCATTCCAAAAAATGATCTACTAGAGAAGGTATCAAACTGTCAACTGGCCTAGGCCTGGCCATCCCAGCACGTTTATCCTAAAGCAGGTTCACAAAATACTGAAAGAAACCTCTTAAGACCTCCAGGATTTCATCACATAACCCAGAGTGTTCCTGCCACTATCCATGTCAAAATCCTTTAGTTTACCATTAGAAAAAAGCTGCACAAATTAGATCTACCTAGATGAAAGAACATCAGGACAAGATTATAGTTTGCTCATGAGCATCTGAGCAAAGACCTGGTGTTTTGGAACAATGTGCTCTGAACAACTGTAGCAAAGATAATTTGGCCACAGGACTAGAAGATAGGTTTAGTGAAAACCGAAGATAGCATTTCATCAGAAGAACCTGACAGCAATAAAAAAAACCTTAGTGATGAAAATGCTATGGTTTGGGGCTGCTTTGTTGCATCAGGGCCTGGACAGCTTCAACATCATAGATCTTACTAGGAATTCTTAATTGTACTAGAGTGTTCTAGAGAATTAATATGAGATTATCTGTCAGAAGATAGAAGCTCAATTGAAAGTGCACTTTGCAGTATGAGTGTGACTCTAAACATTCCAGTAAATCCTTCATGGAACGGCTGGGGAAAAAAAAAGAAATGGAAGGTTCTGGAACAGCCAAGTCAAAGCCATGGCCTACCTGCCACTGAGACGCTGTGGGGTGATTTGAAGCAGGATGTGCATACTAGAAACCCTCAAACATCTCACAGCTAAAAAGAGTTTTCAGAGTAGGAAAAAAACTACTCCCTCAATGTCAGAAACTGGTAGACAGTTATAAAAAATGCCTACTTGAATTTTTTTCTGCCAAAAGCGGTAATACCAGTTATTGGAGTCAAAGGTGTACTTATTTTTTCGTTTTATCTCATTTTTGTGTCTGTGGACAATATATGATTGCAAAGTCTATTTTCATAGGAGTTTTTGTTGTTAAATTACAACACATTTATCTTTATGAACTGTTTGAATGAAGGTAAGATATTGATACATCCACTTATGTAAAAAAAATCTTTACATAGGATGTATTTACTTTTTCCAATGAGTATATGAGCTTATTATCCCAAAAATTTGCATGATAGAAACATGAAGTTCATCTGTGGAAGAAAATATTCTACCTGCTTACAATCTGACTAACTTTAAGCAACATAATAATGTGGTAGTAAGTGACAAAGACTTGGGATTTACACATATATGCCACAAGCACAGAATAATCACTGCTTCAGTTTATAAAAAGGCCTCTGAATTCTTGAAAAAAAATCCTTGTAAGTATACACACATAAACTTTTATGTTAAGAAAAATATGAAATACAAACTTGTCCTTATCTAATTTCTGAAATTTTCATTTTTTCAGATTTTTTTCCAGATTTATTCTAAAATAGCTGAATCAAACTGATGTAGATTTCAATATGAATTTCCAAACTTTTTGAAGGTTGAGAGAGAATTGTTTTAAAACAGCACCATCATACAACTGCATGTATTTTGGTCTTTTAATAGAACTGATGGAAGAAAACAGCCAAGAAACTTCTTATGTATAATTAAATTCTTCTTAGGAAGTGCAGATTCATATTTAGATAGTTCTAGCTGATAAATCAGCTTTTAAATGTCAATGTTTCAAGAATAACATAGAATTTTAACCTGGAAGGACAAAAACAATATCTGTATTTCTTATTGACATTCTCTTATTTTAGTGCATTTTTTATTGATCGTACCAACCCAAACTGAAAATAACAAAACTTTAAAATTATGTGGCTATCATATTTAATTACTTATAACATTTTATTAAAAACTATCCATACTCACATTTGTAAGCAATTTATTCCAAGTCAAATTTTTAAAAATCCTCTTATATATATACAAAGAAAACAGGTGCACCATATTTCTCATTCACATCTGTTTCCACTTCAGAAAGCAAATCCCAAAAATAAAAGTGATTTATCCATATATCTTTTGAAAACAATGCTTATCTCACTTGGTTATGAAAACAGCAATTATTTTAGGAATGTATTTTTGTCAATATAAAATTATGCCATATATGTATATTTGTGTATGTGTAATAAATGCAAGCTTCACACATTAATTCTGTTCAATTAAAGTTGTGGTCAAGATTTATACAAGCCGGTATCAACAGAAAATATATAACTCCATAATAAAAATGAAAAAAAAAAAAACTTCGAACAGAATTTAGAAAATCTTTGTGGATTCCGCATTTTCCCACCTTTAGCTGTTTTCCAATGCAAAGAGAGTAAACAGCCTTCTCCCAGCTTTCATCTTTTCCACACAGCTGAGAGTGTAGGATGTTTACACTCTCTATCACTTGGATTTATTCTGGATCAATTGCAGTGCATGTATTAATCTTCATAATCAACTAAAAGGGGGGGAAGTATTAACAGCATTAAAAAAAAGAAGAAAGATATAATTCCCAGGGGAAAAAAATCCCTTAAAGCAGAAAGACAAAATGTTGAAATGTTTTTCATATCAAGTAACCAATTTGTCCAAATGAACAATAAATCCAGTACATTTTCATTACATCCATATCTGTAAGCTTCAAATCATTCCAGTTCAAAATATTTTCAAGAATCCTGAGAGTGATCAATCAAAGAATCAGATTCTCTTTGGTGCAAAGTTTGGATAGACAGTTGTCAGGGATGCTGTAATGGATTTCAGCACTGGGCAAGCATTTGGACTAGGGATTCTCCAAAGCCCTTTCAAACTTTCACATTCTATGATACTATGAAATATTAGTAATCTGAGATTGCCAGTGGGTGTCAATGAGTTGACGTGCTATGTCTCCTATATCACTTTACTTGAAAAGAAAATTCAGCATCTTATTTTTAAAAACCAAACTACAAACAGTTATTCCAAATAAAGTCTCTTAGAATTCACATTACCCTGGTATGTTCTTAGAAAATGAAAACTGTATTTTGGGCAGGTGGACACATTTTCAAAGTTAAGCTGAGGAAGGGATCTAAGGGCTAGAGACCACTGTAACTACATAGCCAAAAAGGCATTAAGAGTTGTTAACCTAATCCTGCGTAGCTTTTTCTCTGATAATATCACATTACTAACTACAGCATACAAAACATTTGCTAAACCAATACTTGAATACAGGTCATCAGTGTGGAACCCGCATTACGTATCTGATATTAATACAGTTGAAAAAGTCTAGAAATATTTTACAAGAAGTGTTCTCCACTCCTCTACTCGTTGCAGAATACCTAATGCCACCAGACTTGAAATTCTAGACCTAGACAACCTAGAACTACGACGCCTTCAGTCTGATCTAAGTATAGTATATAAAATTATATACTGCAATGTCCTACCTATCAATGACTACTTCAGCTTCAACCATAACAACACAATGTGGGGAGAGAGGGAGGACACAATGCCCCATAGTAAAAGATCTGACGTAAGCCACGCTCTACACAGTCCTTGCTCTATCTTCTCTTCTCCCTCTGCAGGGGATAATAGAATGACTGCCTTCCGTAGACAGCATGAAGCAGGAGGCAATGTGGAAAAGTTGAAATGCAACTAGTATCTCCATTTTTCTGCATGGGGAAAGGTGCATTATTATTGAGAACCATGGAACTTTCCATGTGGTTAAAAAGGGCCATCAGGGAAAAGGGTGCCCACAAGTGACATTTTGTGACATGCATCTGGGCAAGTCTCAACTTCTCAATTCTTTCTGCAGGGTGTGCCATTTCTTTAGAAGATAAATTCTGAAACACTAATTACTGTAAGACTATTAATCCTTTCAAACTTCAGGCTGCTGAGACCTAATGGCAACATGTCATTTTTCAAAACTGATTTTCTTTCTGGGCAACCCATCTTAAAAACATACATCATATTAAGCTATAATTTAGCCGTTTACAGGTATATGTAAATATGTAAATAATTTTTAATCATGTCCAGGAAACACAAGAATTAACCAGACATATAAATAATTTTATCTAAAAGAAGTAATTTCCTTCTTGAATATCATTCAAGTATGGAATTATTATTAAACAACATACCCAGTACCAGTTTCATTTTAAGGAACTGAAACACCCCCCGAAAAAACCCCTTAGGCTACTTAGCTGAAAAATGTTTTGGTTCTATAGATTTTTACCCAAGTTTCAGAATGAAGTTTAATTTAAACCTTGTCCAACACTTTACCAGTTCTCAAAATGATTGCTTTCTAACCCAAAACAAGAGTAAATGATGAAAATTGGTATAATATTTAGCTAGATATGAATAAATACCAATTTAAATGAATGGAATGGAACTCTTCAAATTAAATATTAGGAAATACTGCAAGGTCTTCAAATCAAATCAAATTTCAAACAATCTAATTTCTTTAATCACATTGATAGACAAAAAGTTGTTGCCTTGCTCTAATACATAAAACTAAATCATACTGACAGAATAAATCTGTAAAACATTAATTTTTCAGAATACCTCCAAGAAACATGGTTCAAATATAGAAGACTGCAGCTTGGAAAGAAAAGCCCTATGTCCAGGGGTGGGATTCAACCGGTGTTACTACCGGGTCAGTGACTATGTTTTGCGTGCGCATACGCACTTTGCATGCATGTGTGCCTGACACGCACTGCGCATGCGTGTAAAAAACCTTAAGCTGTGCTGCCCGGACAGCTGAAAAGTGCTGCGCGCAGGTGCGCAGCATTTGAAAAGCCACTTTTTTCCTGCTTTTTATTTTACAGGGACGGGAGGCACGATGGTGCACTTATGCACGCCCCTTTTTCAACCACAGCTGTGCCATGCAAAGCAACTGAGGTTGAAAAAGCAGGAAATAAAGGACAGGTAAGAGCCCGGGCAGGCGGGTGGGTCAAACAGCATCAAACACAGAACCAGTTCGGTGTCTGCTGCTCTTCAGAGCTACCGGTTCTATAGAGCTGGGCAGAACCAGTAGCATCCCACCCCTCCCTATGTCCTAGCAAACTTAGATTTTCATCTTATGGTCTATATTCATCTAATGCTTTATATAAAAACACAGAAAGGCATAAATCTTGCTGTGTCTAATAAAGACTGGAAAGTTGGATTCCCTCTTTAATAAACTGGATGTTCTTGACCTAAGTTTACCCTTCCTAAAATGTTTCTGCCTTACGTTTTGGAAAATGTCCATTGTACACACAGGAACAATGACAAAGGAAAATTCAGAGAGCTAAAAATGGATGGAGTGGTGACAGACAACAAGTAATATCAAGAGAGCTTAGAGAACTGGAATAGCAGGTTAAAGTTTCTTTCCAACTTTCAATACCCCTTTTCTAGGCTTTAAACAAGCCAGCTGCGTCTAACATAACCTCAGCATAGTTTTCATCAGTATCTATCTTACAAATCCGATCTGGGAATAAAATAAACCCCAAGAGATGTTACTTAGAACTGCTTAAAGAAGAAATAAGAGTACAAACTTTTAGATGCTACATTTTAGTTTACAGTTTGCTGAATTTTCTCTTTTCATATACAAAGCAGACAGGATTTATTCTAAACTCCCTTTTATACTATACCAGCAATCAACTCACCTGTCCCCAGGTATGTTGTAACACCGGGGTGTCAAACTCATATTGTCACAGCAGCATCACATCACATATAGGGCCTTTTTTCCCTTTCACTAAACCGGGCGGGGGTGTGGCCAGCGCATGACGTATCCGGCCTATGGGCCGAGAGTTTGACAGCCCTGTTGTAACAGAACAAAAGAAAGAAAAAGATATATATGTATAAAAACAGGAGATAGCAGATAGACATAAAAGGGGATTAGAAGAACATTTTGGGAAATTAAAAGAAAAAAAGAGGGAGCCAGAAAAAGAAGATAACACCCTACCCTACCCATCTTTACATGTATCCGGAGTAAAAGAATGAACGTTTTAAGAACTTATTAAGAAACAAAGATTTCTTTTTTATCCCAACATGAGGGGAAGTCCTATGGCTTCTCCCTTCTCAAAGAGCGTAACAGAAAGGTTACTATCACTTTCAAGTAGAAGTAAACAACTATGCCTGGCAAATTAGTATTTTTTCCTAAAAATATGCCAAAAATTCCATTTATGTTGTTATGGTACCCTTAGAAAATAGAAATTATTCACCAAATCGCATGGTGTTACTTGATCTAAGCAACTTGTAAATTTGATCATTCAGAATAAGGATATATATGTTCTGGTCATGGATATGAACAACCTGTGAATCATCAAAAATATTATTTTCCTTTTCTGGAGTTCTGGTATTGAATCATCAAGAGGCTGATTTCGAAGACTTACAGTGATTTGGTCAAGGCAACTGGATACACATTCCAGCAGCTTGTTAACCTCAGCAGGTTTTTTTCCAACATCACACCTCAAAACACTGCAGAATCCAACAACTGCATTCTCCTCCCCCTTTCTATATCTTTGAGGTCAAATGGATGGAATTAATTCAGTACTAGTGTCCTGACACTCCCTTGTCTCCCACTTAAGAGGAGGAAGCATGCACATTTTTTACATTCCTTCATGATAATAAGTTTTTCCTTATGTCCTTTCAGGCTGATTTGTGGTTTTAAGAAAATAGGAAAAACAGCAGATAGAGACAGGACTACTTTCCTCAAAGTAGAAACTGACTATTTCAATAAAAACTGACATTCTTATCACCTGAAAAAAAGTATGTTTTGTGGGCAAGTCAAATCTCTCCTCAAATCAAGCTCAATACCTTGATGAACTTCATGGACAGATCCTTGTATATTGCTAAACATGGAAATAGTCTGCTATTCCCTTCTGTGACTTTTTCTGACTTCCTACTCTAATCTACAACTTGTAAATTCCTTGGGATCTATCTTATATATACTAACCAGGTTACTTGTCAGTTTATGATACCAAGGTTTTCCAACCTGCTTAGAAGCTGCCATCATTAATATATAAATAAACTGTCATTTATAAAATAGGATCCCAGGGTATTAGCTATATGGTAATAAATTAGAGCATAGAGCCAAGCATACAATAAGAACATACATGTTTTAAATAGTATATTTACAGAGACTTTCAAGCTAAGTCATTCACATAGCTCAACACACACAACAACTATCTGAAAGAAAAGGGATTTATAACATAAACAGTGTCATGTGATAGAAGGCAGCATGGAAAATTCATATAAATCTTTTCTGTGTGTATTTATAGGACCATACAAAGCTTATGCCTATACTTCAACAGTTCAATATAAATTAATATATCTGACTTGTAATTAAACATTGTAATTAATTAACTGTATAGGGAAAGCAAAATGAAAAAAAAAATCTTCAATTTTTCTTTTAAATATTCTCATTTTTTAAAAATCCTTACTAAATTTCACCTTTACATTAAAAAAATATGAGGGAAAACCTGGGAGGAAGATAGCTTTACGAATAGTCACCCAACCCCAACCCCTAAAATATAGTATAAATGTTTAGTTGTTCTGCAGAGTAACTGTTTTATATAGTATGTGTCTAGTTTATCTTTCAGTTCTAAAATGGCTTTAAAAGCTATCTATATAAAATTACCTGATTTTCAAATATCTCAAAAATCGTATCTAACTTTTGCAGCTCTATCTCTTGCACACTCGTATCTTTAAAACAATATTTGCTATTGCAATATAATTCTCTAACTTGCTACTGTACAATTCTAGTTGTCAAAGCACTCAAGATTTTGGACAAAAAGATGTCAACTCTTTAAAAATTGCACTTAGCAACTATTCAGGATACTTTCTATAGATAAAAAGAATCTGGCAGATGTTTTAAGACAAAATGCACTTTAAAAAGAGCCTTGGTGGTGCAGGCTGTTAAATGCCTAGCACTTAGTTCCAGCTGCCTGCAATTAGTGCAGCCTCGAATCCCACCAGGCTCAAGGTTAACGCAGC
This sequence comes from Naja naja, assembly GCA_009733165.1. Taxonomy (NCBI): domain Eukaryota; kingdom Metazoa; phylum Chordata; class Lepidosauria; order Squamata; family Elapidae; genus Naja; species Naja naja. The sequence goes on along the minus strand of CM019148.1, from coordinate 131,092,605 downwards.
CTTCCATCCTCCCAGGGTAGGTAAATTGAGGACCCAAGATTGTTGGGGGCAATAAGCTGACTTTGTAAAAATGCCGCTTTGGGGGGCCAAAAAAGCCCTAGTATTAAGCAGGCATATACAATAGAATGAAGGCTATTGCTGAGCACATTGGGTTGTGTTCCCAAAAAAATTGTAAGCTGCCCTGAGTCTCCGGAGAAGGGCGGGATATGAATTAAAAAAAACAAACCTAAGAAATAAGTCCCATCTAATTTTAAAAGCTTTTTATAAGACAGAACTTTTTGTAAATTGGGAGACAGTGCTTACAGATCTCTAGCAAGGAGCTTCCATAATTTTCTCTATTGTGAATGAAATTACTCTGTAAAAACTTTTCCACTTTAAAACCCTGGACTTAACTTATTCAATGCTTTACTTGTGAAATCATCAAATCGTTATCAGCAGCTCATATGTCAAGACTATATATAGCTTTTGGAAGGCACTCTCACGTGAACTAACATATTTATACAATTCAACAAAAACAGTTCTTGCAGGTTTTTTTACTTTCCATTGAACATCGAGATGAGGTAAGACTATTTTTTAACCTCAGAAAGGTTTTAATTTTTTAATTAATGTCTTCACATATTATTTTAAATTTAATTTAATTCTCATAAGACACAGTCCAAAAAGTAGGATCGGAAGTTCCTTGTAAGATTTTTTTAGAATGTTTATTTATTTATCCATCACATTTCTGCATCTCACCTAAGTGGGAAGCTTACAATAAAAAACATCGAGGTATAAAAGAATAAATTTAAAAACACTTAAAAGTATTAAGTTAAAAATTTAATAAAGTGGAGTGAACACCCTCACACCACCAACTATTCCCAGGGCTGGATATTACTCTTTGACCCCATGCCAATTGACAGAACCATATCTTAACACACTTTATGAAGGCCAGAAGAGTGGGACCCAACCTCATCTCAGGGGGGGGGGTGTTAAGATGTTCCAGAGGGTGGAAGGCAACAGCACAGAACGTAGAACAGTTGGAAGGGATCTTGGAGGTCATCTAGTCCAAACCCCTGCTCGAGCAGGAGAGTCTAGAGAAGGGTCTCCTCCTAATCTCCTTTTATAATTTACTTTCAATGGTTGAGAATGGATCTAAGAATAGCTTCTGGATACCAAAACTGCACACAAAGGTCTGTTTCCATGTTAGGCAACTTTAGCCCGAGAAAAAATGCACACATATAGTGTGGAACTCTGTAGATGGATTGGGTTGCTTTTATTAAAAATATAAAAAAATCATTAGTTAGTTGTTGCCTAAAAGTCAGGAGGCCTGTCTCCTATATAAGGGATAAATGCTTTGCTCCCATTGACTAGAAAATTTGAGAAAGTTTTCTTTTTCTCTATAACACAGATGTAGGTTATGGGTCACATTTTTTCCACTGCATTAATTTCATTAATCAATATATGTATCTGACATTGTAGTACCCATTATACTGATATAGGATTAAAATTAATATATCAGAAAGGCAGATTTTTTTAATCTAAGCATTACAAATTCATTAATAGTGTGATAAAATAATCTCATCAGCAAATCTGTCAGCTCAAAGTCGTACGATCAAACTGTAAATATACAGAAAATATAAACATGTTAAATAATTTGCAAAAAGTACATAAGCTGGTAAAAGTGAATATATATAAAGATTATTTTTATTCTATAAATTGTAAAAAAAACACAAATCAGGAAACATTAAAACAGGCTTATTTTTCAAGTTAGGTTTTATCCCTTCTTTGTATTTGGATCCTAATACAAATGTTTTATTGTTTCTTCTGCATTTAATCTGTAATAAAATATTACATGGACATTTAATAGCAGATCAATCCTATTATTATGCCTCTCACTGTTGCTAAGTTAGTTGCTAATTGAAAAGAATCAAATTGCCTTCTCTTCCTTTCTAACACAATGAACATTTTGTGATAAGAATTTCCATTCCCTTCTTCAGCTTATTGGATATGTGCAAACTGGAGTAAATGTGAACTCAACTCCCTTCTTTTGCTGGAAGAAAATAGATGAGCTGGTTCTCCAAGCATATATTTAGAAAGTGCTATCCACCCTATATTACTGACAATGATCCCATTCTCACTGATGTTAAAGAAGTGATACTTGTAAACTTTGTAAATACTTGTACTTATAAACTGATACTTGTAGAGCCAAACCAAAGGAAGCCATGCAGGATGCATATATGGTCACTGGCTTTCATCACTAAACAGAACATATGAAGTAGCAATTCATTCATTTTACATCCATAATTCTTCCTTCTTTTATTTCCTTCAAGCCAATGTCAGAGAAATGCAATGCTTTATTTAAAAAAAAGATGCAAAAGAATTGTCAAAATCTGATCCTGGTACTTGGAAAAACACATACCTCTATAATGCATGCATAAGCAGCACTGGCAAATTTACATTTATAATATTTCCAGCATTCTGAATGTTTTTGCTATATATTATTCTGATATTATTTTTCTGTTGATTAAAATGTATCTAGTAGATGAAATCAATCCTTTCCTTAGTAGACTTTGGAGGACTAGAAGGGATGAGGGGGAGGGGCGAATGGGATAGATTCCTATATCTAGAGCTCTGAAACTTCTACCCCACCTCCTGAAATGTCTAAATAGTGCCCACTGGTTGTCTAATTCTATTTTCTAGCATTTAAAGAATCCTGTATCAATGGCATGCTAAAGTTAAAATTAGTAATCAGAGCAGTGGTGTGAAGAGAGACTTGAGTACTTAGGTTTATGTAGCAAGAAGAAAAAATATCCATCCATTCTGTAATTCAATAATTGAAAAATGTATCGCAACTCATTCTTTTTGGTTTAAATGGCTACTTACACCTCTATCAGCCATCAAAAACTCAATATTGAGGAAACTATTAGGAAATAATTCTGAAATCTCGCATCCAAAAGAAATTTTACCTCAGTTCATTTTCTGTGATAAGTCAAACCAAACAGTAACAGAACTGTTGCATAAGCTAGCTAAGAGAATGCTATTGATTAATCATTGTTAAGCAGTAATAGGCTATAAACCATGATTTACAACAGCTAGATCAACTGAACATGCTAATTCTCAAACACATGTACTATGGTTTAGCATGTGCACTTCTACTGGTAGATGTGTAACTACTTTTATCCAGCACATACATAAACAAGATATTTGACTAAGAGCACTCACCATGGTGACTATATGAAGCCATAGTTTATTCATTATTTGCATCCCACCGTCACATGATCTTTATAATATTTACTTCCCAGTTTTGGCAAAACTGTCCCATATGAATCATGGGTTCATTCAACCACTGTGTTCACTTAACGACTGCTACAAAAAATGACTTTAAAATCTGACCTACTTTATGACCACACTAATTAAAATCATGATGGGCAGGGTCCATTACAGTTATAACTCAAGGATTACCAGTATGAATATGATACAAAAATTAGAAATAATCATGGACAAGTTTGAGGTTTTCTTAAAAATGGACCTATTCAGTTCAAAGTGTACAAAAATAGTCTTAAGTAATCTTGGTTCAAATGATTCCTTAAGTCTACCCTAGGCATGATATTGGATTGAAAAGACTATTATAGAAGACTTCATTATATTACATGCAAGCTATCTAAACTGCTATCTTAATTATGTGTCTGGGCACAGTAATTCTATGGCCTTACTGAAATAACCTTTGTAAGAGTCCTATAAATAATCAGTCCCTAAGAGGTTGGCCAAAAATGTTAATATTCAAAGGAAGGAAAAAACATTCATTACCTTCGTATTTCAGAGACTGCAACTTCCTAACACATGTGGTTCCCAATGTTTTGTTTCCAGTCTGAACATCAATTTCTATAGGATTTTTTCCCTCATGGCAAGAAAGGATACTTTGTTTTATTGCTTTTTTCCTGTATCTTTTGAAGCAAATGTTTCTTTAGAAATGCAGAATATCATGGATAATGTCACAATCACTTTCTACTCTGATTCTGTGACTGTGCTTCTGCTATAGTATATGAAAAAATTAGAACAAATCCAATATGCCCCATTCCTTCTTCAAAGTTACATACCTACAAAACAGCTTGTTTATGATCTAAGTGTCATGCACTTAAGGTCAGGATGTTTTATATTCAGTTGTATGGTTAGCATGAACTGGAACTTGTAACCACCCAGCACTTACTTCTCAACAGTCTGGAGATAAATGGTTTATAGATGTAGTTATCTTGGAGGAAGTGGTATAGCAAACTCAATCAGGATCCCTTTGTGCTAACCACTTGCCTCTTGTTTATCAATTTATAGAAGCAATTTTTTTGCCTGGTGTCGCAGTGGTTAGAATGCAGTTATGCAGGCAAACTCTGCCCACAATCTGGAGTTTGATTCTGACTGGCTCAAGGTTGACTCATCCTTCCATCCTTTCAGGCTGGTAAAATGAGGATCCAGATTGTTGGAGGCAATATGCTGGCTTTGTAAACCACTTAGAGAGGGCTGTAAAGCGCTATGTGTCTTATGCAAGTCTAAGTACTATTGCCATTGCTATTACACAAATGACAGGATAACAAATATTACCTGTCACTGTAGCCATATTATTTGATAGAAAACTGTTGAGAGTAGTCTCAAATGAAATTATTTTGTTCAAGACAACCAGCAGTTTGGACTCACTGGCCCTATATTCCAAAATAAGGCTACAAAAATTGAAATGGGAGAAAATTGTAATTTCCTAATAGATTTCCCTGTTTCAGTTGATATCTTTGTACAAAAAGAAAATTCCCAAACTCAGTTGCTGAATGAAAATCAATCTTTTCAGGCATCAACTGAATTTTGAAAAGTAAAATGAAGAGTAACAGAGACCTATCTCAATAGATTTACACAGTACTTTAGCTATGTACAATTTACACAACTGCTAACATATTCACAAAGCATGTTTATAATCTGAGAGATAATCACGATCCAGGTTGTGCATGGATAAGAAGACAAGCCCAAACTATATGAAGTAAAAAAAAATCTGCTGAAATAAAGCATTGAAAGGCAGACTGTATATTTACAGTTTTTTAAAATATTAGTTTATTTCTCTGAACAAATTCTATATAATTCCCCATTTTTCTTTGTTCTCAGAAAGATGCTGTCAAGTCAATTTTTAACAAGTGGATACCCAAAACTGCAAGAAACTCAAACAAGATAATCTGCATAAGTCTAACTAATCTTCTGAACAGAAAGTCAACATTCACATTCTGAAGGCATCACATATTCTCAGTCTTCGTTGAAATTTTTTAAAGAAGAATCTCTCCACTTAGGAATTGTTGAGAACTTTTAAACATTATTTTTGAATTCCTGTGAAGTTTGGTATTCTTATGAATATAGATACCTTATATCACAGTGGCTTCGCTTTTATTAGAAATAAATATTAGAGAAATATTTCACAGGATTTTGCTGAGTAGGAAACTTCAACATCAGTTTTAAAGTCCAGTGGTCCAATTAATAGTATATGGCTTACCACATTTCATACTCATTACCGATTTAAATTAGTTTTGTATTACAGGATACAAGATACCAGTTTAAGCCACTGAGTATCATTAACTGTTAAGTGCAGTATGTAAAGTGAGTCATTTAGACCAAAACATGATAAACAATCTAACCACAAATCAGGAACTCTAAAGCAATTTTGTACAATATTTAAACAAATTATGATTATATGTAAACCATGTGGTTACACATATTGTCCACTCACTGAGGAGGGGAGTGAAACTTACCAAGGCACATATCAGTATTACTCACTGTACACAGGAGTTTTGCTTAGTCTCAGGCCAAAGATAGAACTTCACAATTGTCAGTCTTCTAGAGAGCTGAATAGCCTATTGCGGTCTATATTAACACTTGCTTCAGTATATGACTATAAATGAGTAAGTTTCATCCTTTAATCCACTATTTCAGGTTTAAGTATTTGCATGGCTATCTTAAAATTTTCTGGCTTTCATTCAAAAAACACAACTTCTTCCTGTCAAATCAGGTTGCAAAATAGAACTTTGAACAGCATTCCAGCAGTTGCATTTTATAGGTTTATGGAGCCAAGAAAAGAAAGCAAGGCCCCAAAGAGGGAAAAGTAAAAAAGAGAAATCCCAGCCAAGTATTAATTTTCAACCATATTTGTAACATACTTAATTCAAGTGGCAGCATATTGGAATGCAATCTTAATCTAAAGTAGCACAATTGCACACTACCTATTTTACTTTAGTAATAACCGAAATGGTCTCAGTAGGTTAATAGACTGGGAGAAAGAAAGGCATAAAACTAAACTCTCCTTGATTCTTTAAAATCACAAAACAATCTAGTTGGAATTCAAACAGCTGAATAGACATTTATGTGATGTATGCAGATTTCATTAGTAAACTGGAGTCTGCTGGCAAATGTAGAAAAGACCAATTGATGTCATCAAAGTCTCAGGTGCATTGCAAGTTGTAGGGTAACCCATTGTGTTTTAAATCATTGGCTGGCAACTAATTTCCAACAAAAAAAAGGCAAGGCAGGGACTTAGACAACTTACCTTTCTCTAAAAAAACAAAATTTTAATCCCAGAGCGAACATCCATGGCTCTCCCCAGCTTGAAGATCAAGCTCTATAAGTACAGGCAACTGTATCTCACAATAATTTAGAAGTAAGAAATCTCGAGTACAACAATCTATGCAAATTTAGAGATAATATTGATGTAATCACCTCCTCCCAGGCTCACACAGTAGCCAGTCCTAGTGGATACAGAAAGAGCAAACTCTCAAGACATTTTGTTGGCGGATATAATAGATTCCAGCCATTCCTTACTGCTTAACTTCGAGATCAGGGGTGTCAAACTCACATCGTCACATGATGTACTGAAACTTTTTTCTGCTAAACCAGGCATGGACGTGGCCAGCACATGATGCATCCAGCCCGCGGGCCGCAAATTTGATAGCCCTCTTCTAGATGAAGCCTTTGGGAGAAGTCATCCATTGGCAAAGGGATGACTATGCTGATGATACCCAATTATATATCTGTCATTGGAATGCACAAGTAGCAGTCTTGACCTGGAGTCTGGGGGCTATTAAAAGTCTCTACAAAGAGAAACAGGTTTAGAATTTTACAGAGTAGCTATGTATTCAAAGTTTGACAGTTCAGAGACAGCCAATTTTTTTAGTCTGAATGGGGCAATGCTTCCCTATATGCAGCTAGCCCATAATTATAGGGTGTTCCTCTGGAACAGAATGTAGAGGCCTCTGGATAATTACATCTTGTGAAGGAGCTGCACTGGCTGCCACTCTGCTTGCAAGTGTTGCTCAAGATGCTGGATTTCACATTTAAAGTATTTCATGACTCACAGCCTATATGTCATTGATTATTTTCTCCAGGTTGACTCTGTCTATGTTGAATCCACATGCCTTCCAAGCTCAGCCTTCTCATTAATGGCCCCCTCCTCTGGAACAGATTATTCTTGGATATCTGGACCACACCTTCCCTACTAGTATTTTCCCCCCAGAAAGATATTAAAACAGACTTTTCATCTGGACATGAGTAAGATTATTCTACTGTTAATGGTGGCCCATTAGACCGATTGATTATAATTAATTGATTTTTGTTTTTAATCACCCAATATTATATTTCCCATTGGGGGAAGTGAGGTGGGATATAAATTTAATAAATAATAATAAATAATAATAAATATCATAAACCGCTCAAAGACTCCAGAAATGAAACATGCAAGTTGAATAAATGAATGAAACAAGTCACAAAATGATGCATTCTAGAAAAGGGAGGAGGTTTAACAGGATGGGGAAACGTATCCCTCTTCCGGTTTTAAAAAAGCAACTGCAGCACAAAATTAAGGAATACAAACTTTGCTGCTAATGTCACAGACCCTAATAGAAATCTCCTATCAGCAAAATAGCTTGGTGGGTTGAAAAATATGTGCTTCTTGATACTCACAAATTTCATGTGATCTTTATATTTAATAAATAAAACCAAAAGTTAAGTAAACAGGATCAAACACCAAAATCTGCCTAGGGCAGCATAAAACATTCGGGGGGAAGCAATCTAAGATTTGCATTTTCCCTCAGAAAGGAGGGAATTATGGTACAAAACAGTGCTAACATACTAAGAGATCTTAGTATCTTTGAGATCTAAAGGTATGTGAGGGCCGGAAAAAAAACCCCAGCAAGGTCTTTGCATTTCTTACTTTCTTCTGTAATCCTAATGTTCACCCTTCTCCCAAAGCATTCTTTTTACATGTTAGTATTTCAGGCCTTCAGAAACCTAGACAACTTTGCATTTTATAAAGACCACTTTATTTCTTTTTTAGGAACATGCTGAAAGATTTCTGAAGTTTTGGCGCCCATGGCAGTTGGCAGCTGCAAACATCCGACTGAAAGCCTTGTCTGCTTCTTCACAGCTTCCAGTCGAGGATGTTTACAATCGCTCCCTGTCAATAGCAATATTCATTCCTTAGTTGTTGTTGTTGTTGTTTTCTTATTAACCTATACCTAGATCCAAGCAGGTTGACTTAGAGAATCCTCCCTACCATCTGTGCTTCAGGTTGCCATTTCACTAGAGCATTTCCGTCTGCAGAAATCTATGTAATCAATATGATGTAACAGGCTAGTATCCCAAGCATAAGGTTCCTACTGAGTTAAAAGATGCAATCAGTAAATATGTTCAGCTGTTCCTTAAGATTAGCTTGCTTCAAGAAAAACATTATTCATTTTATCCAACTCCGACTGATATTTCCAAAAATATCTAATGAGCTATCAGATACTGATAGGCAAGGACTCCTCGGGGTCCCGTCGACAAGTCAATGTCGGCTGACGGTCCCCCGGCGACGAGCCTATTCTGTAGCGGTCCCTGACCTATGGAATGCACTGCCTCTGGACCTCCGTCTGGCCCCTGACCTCCGCACCTTCCGCCGCGACTTAAAGACCTGGTTGTTTGACCAAATCGGGCTGTGATTACCTCACCTGGGCCATGGGATAATTTTAATTCACCTTAATTTGGTCTTATCGGGCTTAAATTATTTAATTCTTTTAAATAACTACTGTACTATATGTTTTGATTGTGAGCCGCCCCGAGTCTTTGGAGATGGGGCGGCATATAAGTCTAATAAATAAATAAATACTGTAACAGCTCCATTAACTTTTTAATATATTTTATACTCATAGAAGCTTTGCAATAACCCTAATGTATATTCAGAATATCAAACTTGGATTACTGTGAACAGTCCTAATTCTCCTTTTTTTTGAAGTCAACATAAGCACTACTGCTTAAAGACTGTTTTGTAAGAATTTATTGTTATAACAATTACAATGAACAAGAGTGTCAAAATAAAGGCATTGGAAAGATACTGAGCCATTCTCCTCCTCCATCCATAAAATATTCACAGTAAAAGCAGATACATAAAAACGTTTTAGTTATTTGAAATGCATAGACTTGCAGGATTATTTACTTCAACTGATAAATGTAAAGGATCCTCATAAATCACCTCCTAGAAAAGACAAGGTTAGATTTCTCTGCACCAAGGTTAAGAAAACTTGTCCTTCAACAGCAGATGAAAACAAGCTAAATTGTACTAGAAATTGATTCCTTTTATTCACCACTAAAGTCAAAGCTATTAAAGCCTCCTAGGGAAACCACATTTTCTCAATGAATCAAGTCGCTAAGGAAACAAAGCAAACTTCCAATGCTATGCATTCCAGGCATTTTTAGTACTTGGCATCCTGATAGCATTTTAGAAAAGGATCAACTTTCTATCTTAGAACAGATTTCAAATTAGTCTTGGGATTCTAGCTGTGGTAACCAATTTGGTGTAACAATCTATACAGAATATGGAGGATACATTTCAATCTGTGTTATAAGCCTGAAAAACACCCATAAGTTTTAAAAGTGTTAAAGGAGATGAAATAAATAAATAAAATGCTATTATTGTTCTACCTAAGTAAGGAATATCACCAGCAGGTTTTTCTACTTTATACTTCCTCACAAAGATTAGCCTTTGTTCCTACCAGTATATCATTTCTAATTTGCCAGAGAAAAAAAGCCCCATTAGAGCTCATTAGCTGAAGATCACCATGTCAACAATGCCCCATTTCATTTTCTACATATATGGTTCCTCTCTGACGTCAACCAGATTATATCTGTACCAAAGTCAGTAGAAGGTTATGTCTAAGTGCTTCAGTTTTCAGCATACAATTGGAGTTCCATTTTGCAGGACAATAGAATAACAATATGCAATGTTTTCCTGCATTGTTAACTTCAATCAATGAAGTCTGTTGTTTCTGTTAAAGGCTTGTAAATGCTGCCTCAGCATTTCAGTATTTTAGACTAACAAAAGTATTCATTTTGGAGATGGCTAACAAAGATTCCCATCCTTAGCTATGATTTATGTAGCAAGCAATTCATATATAAAAAATTAATGGCTGCGCAACTATTCCTATCTCAGAAAAAGAAAGCAAATTAATTATTTGTCAAATGAATGGGAGGGCAATTCTAATAAAGCATAGTTTAAGGTCAGTGGAATGAATTACAAACTGCTTTCATACAGAAGAATTCAATTGCTACCACAATCAAACACTCCCGATCAAAAGACATCTTTTTCCAAACGTTCATTTACATTAATCTATAGAGACTAATCCATGGCCAGAATCCAAAGACTAAATCAATCAAATTGATGTTTAGACTAATTTTCATTCAGACCCTTATACCATGCAGCCAGCTGGTTTTGAAACATAGGTAAGCTTTAACAACTTCCTATTTAACATACAAGAACATTTCTAATCCTGATCAATATGACCAAAGCAGAATAAAGAGATTTAACAAAAATTGCAGTGAAGGGCTTCAAAGCTTTAATAAAGTTCCCTAAGACTTGAGTTTAACTCTTAGGAACTTCAATGACACATCCATGTGGTTACTTGGGCAACAATTCAGAAGAGATTTACATCTGCCTTTTTCCAGCGTGTCTTTTCAATGCCCCAGTCTAACTTACAGTACTTTTGTATTATTCTAGATCTAGGTACTAACTAGGCCTAGCCCTGCTTAGTTCCCCTGTCCAACATTCAACAGTTATGCCATCCACTGAGACCTTGCCAGATACCAGAGGCATTAAACTGTATCATGTCCTTGCTCTAAAAATTTTGGAGAAGTTTTTAAAACCTAAAGGAGAGAGAATGAATTTCCCAAAAGCTGTCATTTACATTCTGGTAGATAACTTTTTTTTTTGTCTCAACAGATGGTTGCACCAAGCTGAGTTTGTCTGGGCTGGGAAGCTAAGAAAGACCATTTTGAAGTTGGACAGGATACCATCACAGAATTCCACAACTGTACGCTAAACCTGGTAAGTCAGAAAATATTCCAAAAGAAGGCAATTAGAGACTTTTAATAACAAACAATTTATATAACTTTAGAAAAGTATAAATAATGTCCACGTAATTATTGGGAATCAAGCACCACCCATGGGTAATCATGGTAAAACACCCAGAGTTTTTACACTTTTCTGAATTTGATAAATATTACTGGTATTGGGGGGGGAAGTTTCCAAAAACAATCGTAAGGATTATTACAATCAATTGAATTATCATCGTCTTTTCATAAAAATATTTCATTCCTTTCATATAAACGCTCCCCACAAAAATTAAAATATTTTTAACACTAGCAAGTTCTGTCTTTTGTTTTAATATTCCTCGAACTATTCAGTATTTTCCACTGAAAGATTTCTGGAAATGGGAATATTACTGTCCCTGGCCAATATATGGCCATAACTTAATGTGTCTGGACTCTTTAATTCATATTTTCTGAAATTAATTCCATAATGTTCAGGTAGATATTCCAAAATAGATCACAGAGTTTGGAGCATAGGAAACATGGAGCTTTGTGGGGGGTGCTCTGGGGGTGAGATTTCTCTGCGGCCCACCAAAATTTTCTCATGGCCTACTAGTGGGCTGCGGCCCACCAGTTGACAACTGCTGTGCTAGAACATTAATTAAACCCCCACAGTGATCTAAATGAGCAAAAAAAATTAGTTTACCTGGCTGAAAGTTATCTAGTTGTTAAAGAAATGAAATTCTTTACTCACAAAAATCCAATCTTCTCATTTGAACACCTAAGACACCTCATACATTTTTAGGATCACTGTTCTTGCCAGCCAACCTCCTAAAAATCAAATTAAGAATGAAATCTTCATTACTCTATGTTTTCATGAGATTGAGAATCTTGCAGCATTATTGAATTAAGTATTCCTAAGAAAGCAAAGAAAATAGTAATGGACAAGAGAACAATGTTTGCTAAATGTAGTGAAAATAAATGTACTTCCAACATTATTAGTGTTAAACAATCTTAACTAGCCTTAGTTCACACAGTGTTTTATAATTTAGCAATTACAATATAAATCAAAAAGCTATGTTTAGACATTTGAGTTAAAGCATGAATTAAATTTGCCTGATTTTTTCAGGTTAAGTTGTAATAATGGAGTACATGAGGGCTAAAATTTAAATTTCAGTCTTAAATTTAGGATATTATATTAACTCAACCTCTGTGGATTGCAACACAATTACTTGAGTTTTGTCCCATGTTATGACTTTTTTTGCCACACTTGTTAAGTCCCCAGGATGCAACTGTAATAAGTACATGCTAGTTGCCAAGTGTCTGAATGTTGATCAAGTGACCATGGGGATACTGCAACAATCATATGTGAAAACCAGTTGTAAATCATTTTTTAATGTTACTCTAACTTCAGTCATTAAATGAATGACTATAAGTCAAGGACAACCTGTACGAACTTGATTACATGCATTTTCATGTCGTGATATCAAATCCATTCTCCATACAGTAGTACAGAAATATTATAATGAGTATAGTTGTTTCATGAACCACAACAAAATTGGAGGCATTTATTTGGAAGTAAACATCATTGAACTAAATTGGATTTGCTCATAATACATTTGCACTCAACAGAGATATGAATTCATTTTTTGAATTTTGGAGAACAGACAATAGAAAGTATTTAATATGCTGGATCTTAATAGTCTTCAAAATAAAATTCCAATACAAATATATTATAGAAGATTGGCTACTTATTAGAAAACAGTTTCCACTATGGTTCAGAACTTTCTTCTAATTGCCTATATAGTACAACCTCGGGTCATGACCATAATCCGTTCTACGACTTTGGTCAAAACCCGATTTGGTTGCAAACAGAAGTGAGACTGACTGCGCATACGCCTACAATTCTGTGCATGCGCGGAAGGGGAAATCACTGCGGCAGGGAAAATTGCTGCGGCTGTATTTGATCAGCACCTAAGGATCTGTTCGTGAACAGAAGCAACAATTTTCCCAAATTTTTGGTCATCACCTGATTTGGTCGCGAACAGAAGTGTTTGTGACCCGAGATTCCACTGTACTGTATATCTAAACATCTGCCTATCCCAGATCTTTGGAAGAGATTCAATAAGTGACTTAAAATGCCAAATCCAGTCTAAACATCTGGCTGTGTGACAAACTGGTACTTTTAACATTATCAAATATCTGTCTATCCCAGGTCTTTGGGAAGGGCTTGATAAGTGGTTAAAAATGCCAAATCCAGCCTGAACATCTGGCTGACTATGCAAAAAGCCATAGTAGCTATTATCTTATTTAAATCAAGGCAATATTTATCACTGCAGTCATTATCAGGGTATTTAAAAAATGGAGTGTTTTGTAACTTACGCAGGAAGATATATTGGATAGGAAAAAAATGCTCCTCACTGAAGAATATTCTAAGGTGGAATATTTACTGTAAATCCCTGTATCAGAAAGGATTCCTCTTAGGTACAATTAAATGCACTATATAGAAAAGCTTCAGGAGGAACAAGAGCCTATAGCTAACAGTATAGACATTTTAATAGTTCATTAACTAAACCCCCAGTTTGAAGCACTGACAATATATTTGCAAGGTCACGTACAGTATTTCAAATTCTGTTAATATATTACACCTTTTATCTTGGTGCACCTGCATGTTAACTCATACTAGAAGCTACATTATTAGCATGTGGGAAATGTTTTAAACAAACTTAAAGCATTCATATACAAAATCTTACATGAGGGGAAAAATAATACAGGATTTTTTTTTAGTCCTGTTACACAACAACTGAAATGCACATTGTGGTACAATTAGCAGTTTTAAAATCTGCAAAAGATTTACTATGTAATTATACTACAATGCTGTAGTATCTACAGAATTCTCATTGCTGCTCCCACATCCCACATGTTTTGTAGCTGAGAACTGTATCCAAGTATAAGCATTCACCTTAGAAGGAATCAAACACTTCCAGGTTATCCATTTGAGTCTTCAACCAAGATTATAAAATGTGGTTTAAGTGTTTAGTTTTAAATAATTCAAAAATTATTTAAAGTAAAAAAGGACCTTTTCCCAAGTCCCACAAAATCACAAATAGTGCCAGCTGAAAAGGTTACTATTCATTTTAACACTTTATATATATATTTAGCTATTGTGATTTATTCTACAAATGTAAAGCACAGCTTAGCATACATGCAAACACAGCCTGTAAGAATTAAATTAATTTAGATATACATACTTGATCATTTATTATATTTGTTGTAAGCCTCCTCACAGCAAAGTAGATGGCAAATAAATTTAACATCAAGTTTCATAGATGTAGCTAACCACATCTCAAGGTAAGTTTGAAGGGACTGATTTAAATCACTAAAGAATAATTTATACATGGAATTTTGAAAATAACTTGGTTCATTAGCCAGGGAAACAAACTATTCTACAACCATACGAAACTATGAGCTTATGTTAATCCCCAAAAGTCTATTGGAAAGTCCCATCATGTTCTAGGCGATTTATTTATACCAAGTTTTAGTTTCAATCAGGATGCCTTTCAAGCAAAATACACCAAACATTCTTGTACCTTAAAGCCAAAGCAATGAAGTAAATATTATAATCTATCCTTCCCTTTTGGGGAACAATTTCAATTTTATTGATCACAGCAACCAAGCAGAAGTAATACCCCCATTTTAAGGGACATGAAGGAAATGCTTCACAACTAGGACATAAGCCCCTATTTTTATTGATGACAATCAATGCTGTTATTTATGATAAATATCATACTGTGAGATTTTAATTATATATCTCTAGTTTTGGTGTCTTAAGTGTCTAGTTTTCTATGCACATATGTACATTAGGTTATAATTATCTTAATGCCAGGATAAAGCTCCAGTCATGCCAAATATAAATAGAATTTTGGAAGAAAATCTCCAAAATCTCTGTAGTTTACTTATACTGGCTTAGAAACAAATAACTGTAGAAACCCAGTATCTCTTACCCAAAACTTATTTTCAACTACACTGGCAAATTAACACAAATGAGAAGCACAAGCAAGAAGCGCCTTAATAATTTGACCACTGGCTGAACAGCATTCTATTATAAACAAAAAGGATACAAAATCTAGTTATTCAGAAACAGTTATGTCCTAAAGTGAGAAAGGAGCAAGTTCCAGATGCACTCATCTGAGATACAAAGTTCTGCCAATTAACTAGTCACCAAGTTAATGCTCCAGTAACTGCCCTTCCAAATAGGATAGCCCACTGTGTATAAAAAGCAGCCTTGATATGAAAGCCAGGTATTTTTTAATCAATATTTTGGAACTGAGGAATGTAGATGGATATTTTTGTAATGTTTTCAGCGCTGTACACACTAACATATGAAATAAATAGTAGTATTTAGCATAATAATTTTCCTATGTTTCTATAGTATTTTAACTTGTTTCAAAATATAAAACCAGGTGTGCCAAGCAAATAAATGCAAAGAATTATAGATCAGAAAATGTTTTTAAGAATATGTTCTTCACTGTGCAAGATAGTACACTCAAAGTTATCCATTTAGCCACTGGAAATCGCTTCAGGAAACATAAAAACCAGTTTAATCAGAAAAGAATTTCCACCCCTTTCCTAACTAGAAGCCACACCCTCCAACTAATGACAGAAAAGCATTTTGAATTAGAACTCTGCAAGTGCCCTGCCTCAGGCAAAGCAAGTCTCTCCTTTTTTCAGAAAAGAAAAGAAACTCTTGCTCAATAAGTAGCAATTAGGCTGCAGAATTTATATGCTGAACACGGTTAAATGGAAGAACACCAGATCAGTGGACCATAGCTTTAGTGCACAGAGTATGATTAACAGAATGAGCCTTCAAAGGTCAATTAAATGTCACCACTTTTGAGGGGGAGAGAGTTTTCCGAAATTTGGTCAGTGTGTAGCCTGAAAACTTAATGCTAATATTTCACTAGGATTTGTGTGAACCCCAATATCTGTATGTACACACATAGTGGACATCTATTTCCTGAAAAAGAATATTTATACCAGCGGGCAGAATGTTAGTGCTATTAGTGCTATTAGTTATATTTAATCGAGTAAAGCAAGGTATCTTTCCCTGCCTTAGAACAGCTTCAGTGGAATGAAATATTTCTTTCCCGAGAAATGTTTTAACAGAACATTCTAGGATGAAGTTGTGAGGATAAATTTCTTGAGAATCCTGGAACATAACTGATAGGGAGGAGGGGCACAGAAAATACTGTGGAACTTTCAACTTCATTTGAAAAATGCAAACACTTGTTTTCTGCAAAAACAAATTTACAAAGTTTTAAACTTATTCAAGAAATATTACAACCCAATATTTCCAATACCCCCAAACAGCAGAGATATTTACAAGTAATGAAATACAAAATCTTTCACACACGCATCCACTTGCAAAAACTTCTTTTTTTAAATCTGCAATAGAATTAGTGAGCAACAGCTGGAAGTTAAATTATAATAGCACATCAGAAAAATGTTTAAGAGAAATCTTTTGAACAGTCTGCAGTTCTTACAATATATCTTGTCAAGATGGATAAATGATTCAGAAGAATGTTTTTATACTTTTCCCAAGGACAGATGATAAACCTTCACTATGAATAATGAATCTGTATGGCCTCTGTTCTAAAACCCATTAGAAATGACTTACAAGGTCAGCTAATACATGAAGTGATATTAATGGTCTTCCTAACATTGAGTGTTAAAAAGATTAATAGGTAACATTGATCTCTGGGAGTTTGGGAAAAAGAGCCAAGAAACACAAGTTGCATTTTAAAATTGGAGAACTTATCCTTTTTACAAGTACAAGAAAGATAACTCCATTGGATCCAATAACAATTTAAACCTTCAAATACAGTACAATTAAAATTTGAAGTAGATTAAGGTTG
This sequence comes from Naja naja, assembly GCA_009733165.1. Lineage (NCBI taxonomy): Eukaryota > Metazoa > Chordata > Lepidosauria > Squamata > Elapidae > Naja > Naja naja. Next base: position 131,075,359 of record CM019148.1, on the reverse strand, counting down.
GAATTATACTAAGCAAAGGCCTGTTGAAGATGAAAACTTATTTATACAGGAAGGCAGAGAAAACAAAGTATAGTACAACTTTAGCAGACCACGTGAATTCTAAAAGATTTCAAGCACATTTAGACCAGAGAAATGCACCTTTAATCTACTAAAATGCGATGTTTAATATTAAATGTACAATTCATTTAGCTTCATCTGCACTTTCGGCCACTTTTTTCAATTCTTCACGCACATAAGCTCATCAACCATAGATCAGTTACTCAAGAGTTCACAATCAGTTTCAATCCGAAGTACACACGCAGTACTTGGAAGTAAACTGAAGCTTCCTTAACAATAAACAAACACCAGAGCGGAGCGCACATCTACATTCCCAGCACAACTGGAGCAACTTGATCTGTAGCTCAGTCCACTCAGCCATGAAAGATACCTGTTGCTGCACCTGCAGAACTGGCTCCATTATGTCACCAATGCCCCAGCTTGTAAAAGGACTGTAATTTCCCCCCCTGCAACAAAACTAAAAATCAAACCAGCCGTCTCGTCTTTTTCCGCTTGGATCTGTCGCCATTCTGGAACCAGGCGTCTCTTTTCATTATGATTACTATTGTTGCTGTTATTATACCCACATCTCTGTCTCTCTCCAAATATCCCACCCAGCCATTCTTCCGTGCCGACAAGCTGTTTCTAACACAAGACAGAGCGATGGAAGGAAGGAAGGAAAGGTGTCTACTCCAAGCCAAACCTATGTTGTTATGCTTTTTAAAGGGGGAAGGAAGCCAAGGAAGCCGAAAGCTAATTCCCGCCACACCTCGCCGTCCCGCACGAGCTTTGTAACTTTTTTCCCCAGCGGCTCCACAACGCCGCTACTCCGGTAGCGGGACGTGGATGAACACGTGTGTTGCAAAGTGAGGCAGACACCCTTCTCTTCCCCCCGCCCCAGAATATAGGGCAGCGGCAAAGAGAAAAGCCCAAATCCTCCAGAGCGACGATTCTCCTGCCTCTGAAGCAGCAAACGTGGAGGGAGGGAGGGAGGCGGACGGCACCTGTGGCGAAGTTCTTGGCGGGCGCCCTTCTCCCGCGCCTCCCCGAACTTGAGCAGCGCAACAGCCACAGTCCACCTAGTCAGGCGGTCCGCCAAGTTCTCTCCCCTCCTCCGCCCGCACGTAATTTCCACCCACTGCCTCCGCCGGAGAAGAGCGGCTGCGGTGACGCTGCCGCCGCCTTTCGGTTCCGTCTCAGCGGAGACCCCAGCGCCAAGTGGGAAAGGGAGAGAGGGTAGCCCAGGACGCCCCTTCGGCCGTGGAGGAACAGCAGCGCAACCGAAGAGTGACGCGCTTTGCGTCACGTGGAGTTTGGCCCCAAGAGCGCGCAACTAAGTGCCCCAAGGAAACTCTGCCCGCCATCCTTCCGCTCGCCGCTTTTCCCTCCTTCGGGAGTGCGGCCGGGCTTGGCATTGTCCGTCCCTCCACTGTCCTGTGTCCTTCCTTCCTGGCTCCCCAAGGGGGCGTGAGGGGGAGCGTTCCTTCAGACTCCACCTCTTCTTCTTTTGCTTGCAATGTCTCGCCGTGCTCTTTGTTTCTCCTTGCTTCTCCCCCTCTCTTCCTCCGCCCCCATTTGCTTTCCTTTGACAGCTGCGGTTCCTTCCCATTAGGCTGCAAATTCTCCCCCCACCTTCACATACAGCCCAACCCGGCCGAAAGAAAGAAAGAAAAGTAAAGACTCCCCGTCGCTCCCCTCCCCGGCCTCCCTTGCCCTGCCAAGCGCCAAAGAGCGCTAGCCTGCCTCAGGCCGAGCGCCCCGCTTGCAGGTGGCCAACGAGGGAATGAATTCCCCACCCCCGGGGCTGCTAGCTCCTGCTTTAAAACCCCTCCTCCGGGATTCCATCTTCTCCACGCTCGAGCTCCTCCAATTAGCTCCAGGGGAATGGCAGAGGCTTGAGCCAATGAAATGACGGCGATCCGGAGCGTCCCATCAGCACGGGCCAATCAGGAGGAGGGGGAGGATGGAACCTTTCGTCGACCCCCCCACCCCACTTTCTCATTCTCATCCTGGCTTCTTCGACTCAGTCGCAGCTGCGGTGCGGTGTGATACAGTGGAACAGCTGGGAAAGTGCCGGCGAGAGAGGCAGCCGCAGCCCGCTCCGGTACTACTGTGGGTAACATTAGGAAAAACTTTCGGGGAAAAGGTGGGTAAACGTCGATAAGGACTCTTCGATTGCAACACGAAGATCTGCAAGAATCGAAGATTCAGATGAGTCAGTATCATCTTATTTATATTCAGCCTTTGATCTTTCTTCTGCGTAAGGTTGAGATCATGCAAAATGTGGAGTACAAATTGTAGTCAGGTGTTGGGCATCGCAAGCATCACCCGCACAACCCAGAAAAGAAAGTTTTTTGGCTGAACTGTGTCCTCTTTCTGTGATGTTCACGGTGGCGTATGCATGCTGTTGTCCAACTTGTGCGTGTTCACTGTTCTAATGCACGTGTCTTTTCGCAACTGGTGTTGCTGCCTAACTTAGGCAGAATGTAGAAATGGAACTGGTTTGTCAAAGAAATGTAAAATCGAAGTAGTAGGTAGGTCAATGAAAATTGGCAAAGGATTAATTTCTGACCTTTTAGCTTGGGAACGGATTGCTTCGTGAGAAACAGGTGATGGGTGGAGGGAACTGAATACAATACAACTTTTTTCTGATAAGGATTTGGGTAGTGAAGACTGTCTTTAATATTTGTAAAAACTTGATGAGTACCTTAGTTATACCTGTGTTATAGTATGGATTTTTTTTCCATGACCAAATGTAGTTGTTGTCTGCGTTCCTTTTTACTGTCCTATATTCTGTTTGCTTATTATTATTTTTAAAAGCAATGTCATTTTGAGAAAAAATGGCTGCAATGATTTTTTTCCCTATAAAAATGCTAATGTAACACAACTAAGGCACATGCAGCACCATTCAGGATCTGAATTTATCTGTAAATCAACCTCTCCTAATCCTACCCTCCAGATGTGTAGAACAATCTCTTCCATAATTAGCTGGTTGAGGAGTTGTAGTTTTAACATAGCTAGAAGGTACTAGCTTGAAAAAAAAATACTAAATGTGCATTGGATGACCCTTGTCTATATCCACATTTTGTTTTCATTAAACGATTTTTAAAAAAAAAACTAACGGCTTCGTGATTTTGTTTTCATTTGAAATGATAGTATTTACTTTTAAGATGTGTAGAAGAGCCTCTGCCATCCATTTAAGGGAAAATATTGATATCTGCCTGTAGTTGCTGATGATCTGGTCACAATGTTTATTTCGGTTCTATCTCTTAGTTTAGGAATATAAAAATACTCCATAGTGAAAGCAGCTGCATTTTAGCCTAGCGGGTTGTATACAAATCCATTCATCAGATTACAGTTCAGCCATTGGGTTCACATTACACATTAGCCTAAGATGTGATTGGTTAATATGTATTTAATATATCATGAGAATACAGCCAATATGTCAGTTTGTCGATTTGTCACATGAACCCAGAAAAATAAAGCACGGTTAGGTGTGTGAGATAAATAAACTTAACTGTGATCACTCTTGAAAGCTGCTTGGAAGCTTTGGTTAATAGGATATTTTGCAAGCCAGATTTTTTTTCGGGAATAAGATTTACAATTACAACCTTCATATTCTGTATTAGCTTCATTTCTCATTTCCATGCAAAGTTCAAAATGCTGAACTGGGACCACAGTTATTACAGGTCCTGTGACTTACTATATATAGAGTGGCTAGGTCAGCAGAAACCTGAGTAAGGACCTGATTGTAGCTGCTTCTGATGATTGACTTTGTCTTCTCCTATATTTGGCTTCAGATTGGCAAGCAGCATTTTTCTCTTATTTTATTAAGAGTACTTTTCTCAAATTTATTTTACAGCAAGTTTTTTGAACCTGTTTCTTGTTTTTATTATGCTCACAGTTTATAAGAATTTTACTGTGTGCTGCCCTAACAGAGTGGATATGATTTATTAATTGTAAACAAAGGCCCCCATAATTTCTGCTTCATAGCTGGCAATCCTAATTTTTTATTCACCTTTGACAATGTTTAATCCCACAATACGGTAGTTAGTTGTGTATATTAAGTGAATACGCATTTACCCATAGATCAGCAGTGTCAAACTCACGTCACAGTGGCATTACATGACATATTGCAACTTTTTTTCCCCTTCACTAAACCGGGCATAGCCAGCACATGATGCATCTGGCCCCCAGGCTGCAAGTTTGACAGTCCTGCCATAGGTAGTCCTTGGGTTAAGATTGCTACTAGGATTGGAATTGCTAAGTGATGCAGTTGTAACGCACGAAGTCATAGGACTACATTGTTTAGGGCTGGCACTTCTGGCAGTCCCAGGTGCCATTGTTAAATGAGTACCAGGTGGGTCATTAAGCAAGCATTCACTTAACCATGACTTTCAATTTCCCTTTGGCTTCACCAATGACTTTGCTTGTGGGAAGCCGACAGGGAACATTGGGAATCCTGATCATGTGATTTAAGGGATGCTGTGATGAATGGAACTCCGAGGACCAATCATAACTACAACTCCTTCAGTGACATTGTAAATTTGAATGGTCACTGATCGAGTGGTCATAATCTGTGAATCCCTTGTAAATCTAATTACTTTTTTTAAAATCAGGCTACAGACATGTAACTAACTTAATGGAGGGCAGGACCAACTAGCAAGCTATTTCATAATGTAGGCATCAAAATTAAAAATCCATGTATGATTTTTTAAATTGAAAAGTGAATGTGAGTCATGTTTTCCCTTTTAAAATTAAATGTGGGCTGAAAGAATAATTTTCCAGTTACTAGTATTTATTTTGAAGACAAATTCTATAAAAACTAATGAGCATGTTTTTATAACTGAGGATATATGCTTAAAATGTCTTATGTAAGGTGACTTGGCACAGCCCTCTTGTTTTGAGTTTTCAATGCTGAAGATGAAATGGAAAAGTTCCCTTGTGGGGAGCAGTGTTAATTTTATTTTGTTCCAATAAAGTATCTCATATGATTCTTGAAATCTAATGAGCATAAATTCTGTGCAATGTATTTTTGAAAACAATTTGATAATTTTGGCAAAAAAATAACAGTTATTCTAATCCGGATTGATCTTTTTCCCCCTGCTTTTCTGAAGAAACAGTATCAGTCTCATACCTGAATGAAAATATTTATTTATTTCATACAGCTGCCAATCTCAAATGCATGAATTATTGCATGACTAGCAATAATTAAAAACAGCATAAGAACATAAAGCAAGAAAGAAATAACAATATGCACTTAATTTGCACCCAAGGTAAAAAAAACAAAACCACAACACAAATCAGCATTAGCCATTGTATGAGCTGAGACTTATACGCAGATTCTCAGATTTTAGGAAACTTTATCTACAAATATTAGAGAGTTATCAACTGTGGCTCATGAGGACTGTACATAATCCTAAAGATCTCCATTTTTAAAAATAAAAATAAAAAGGCTCAAATCCTATGATATTTTGTTTTTTATGAGACACTAGCTATTTTTAATGTTATAAAGCTAATTTCTTTTTTTTTTAATTTTGTGCCTCTTGTACACTCTTGATGCAAAGTAGGAAAAATGTATTCGATACAGGTAGTCCTCAACTTACAACAGTTCATTTAGTGACTAAGTTACAACAACACTGGAAAAAGTGACTTATGACCACTTTTCACAGTTATAACTGTAGTAGCATCCCTGTGATCATAATTCAGACATTTGGCAACTGACTCATATTTAAGATGGTTGCAGTGTCCTTGCTTTATGACCTTCTGACAAGCAAAGTCAATAGAGAAGCCATATTTACTTAAGAATTATGCTACTAATTGATTTACTTTACACCTGTGACAAGAAAGGTCGTAAAATGGGGCAAAACTCACATATATCTCACTTAGCAACAGAAATGTTGGGCTCAATTGTGGTCATAAGTTGAGGACCATCTGTAGGAGGACTGCATGTAAAAGTAGTAGCTAGAGGTACATGAAGGTGATGTATAGTTAAGCCAGAACGAGAAAAAAATATTGACCAACATATCTTATGATCAAACGATGTAAAGTTTTAGGCCTTTAATTTGATGAAAGCTATGAGCATTCTTTATAAATCTTCTAGTGCAGCTCTGCGTATTGATAAATGCAAACCAGCTGTTGATTGAAAGTACAGAAGAGTAATTGATTGTGATGCATCTGAGTATTTTGGTATTGCAAAAGACTCCAGAACAGGGGTGTCAAATTCGCGTCATCACAGTGGTATCCATGACATAACGGGACTTCTTTCCCCTTCACTAAACCAGGCAAGGCTGGGGCCAGAATGTGACACATCTGGGCCGCGGGCCGCAAGGACCCCTGCTCTAGAACTAGTAATGCAGCAAAATTAATAAAGTGTGCTGCCTTTTAAATAGTATAGCAGAGAACTTTCTGTGTCAAGGGTACATCTTCTATAGAGGTAATAATTAGCAATATTTTTCTAAAATAGCACAAAGAGGTATTATAAAGAGGTATACTAGAGGTATTATAAAGAATTCATGAAATTATATTTTTTCATTGAAACTAAGTGCAAATAGTGTTTATTAATACCATCACTGAATTCTATCCAGCTTGAAGTTCTGTTTCCAAAGAAAGGAAAGAGTTACATCTTTTGAAAGGTAGGCATTCAAGTTCCATTGAAGCTGCAAACCAAGAAAAAGAGGAAATAAAAATAACTTCAAATTACTCTAAGTAGCACAACTGTGCAGGAATTGGTATTTGAAGGCCAATAGAATCCATAAGGGCACTTGAGTGGCATATGTTTGTAGCTTCTTAAAGCCAATGCTTAAAGATTGTGGGTCTTCTGCAACTGCAGTGGCTTCTGGAGAAAAGATACATCATTTTTAGGAAAATGCACATGGATGCCATGTTCACTAGCATATGGTACTAAAAAAATATTTTTTGCCATCAGGTATGAAATGCTATAGAGTTAGACTTCTTCATAAAATGTATAATACTTTTAAAAGAGGCTATCATGCTTAATGCATCGATCTGGTCTATACTTATTTAAAATAGAACGTTAAAAATTTGCTTAATGGTGCTGAAAATGAGTTGCTACATCTAAGTTTTTCTTAATTAAAGTAGTAGTTTTTCTTAATTCTATTATCTTTTATTATCCTTATCATTTGAATTTTTCAGAGAGTATCTTCAGCAATAACTGGAAGCAGGAAATAAAACCAATTTGGCTTACTCTCCAATTGAGGTTTATTTTTTCATTAATTTATTTTTGTGATAGGATTTACTACATATTCTGATTCTTGTAGTACCTAAATATAAAAAAGGGGGGGGGAATCCTAAAATCATCATACAGGGCATATATTCACAGATAGACATTAAACATTCACAGTTGTACATTAAATATTTCAACAAATGGAAGCCATAATTTGTTACAACCATATATAGCTAATCTGTATCGATAAGCTATTGATTTGTAAATTGCTAATAACATCAATTCTGTAGTTCACTGAATAATTGGAGCCACATGTTTGGCTATCTCCTGGGTCCTGCCAGGTGAAACTCCTTATTAGACAGGATCTGCAACATACTCTTTCTACTGGCTTTGACTCTGATGAGATGGGCAGACATAATCAGAAAGAGATGGTCCCTCATTCGGAATGGTGTCCTAATTTGACATTTAGTCTTTTTATGTTTTAAATTTAATACATTTAATATATTTAGGCATTTATAAACATAAATCCCATTTCACACATTAAAATGTCAAGCAAAGGAATTGTCAAAAAAATGAAAACAAAAATAAATTTCACATTTGAACATTTGGCTCTGTGGTAGAGATCTCTTCTGGTTACAAAATAAATGTTCTATTGTCTTAGTATTAATATGAAGCTCTAAGATGACCATTTTGTTGCCTTTCCTACACATCAACAATATTAAAACAGTAATAAAACTTGCAATAGATTTCAATCCGCAAGTCAGTATCATTACAAACACAGAACTACAAAAGCAAAATAAAAATTGGGACTCAGTATGGACGTTATTAGCTAATAAGAATTTATTTTTCAGTAAAACTAGATAAACTAAGATCTACATAAAATGGCATATTTTGTAAGGCTGTGTTGCTAAGGAGATGCTTCCTATGTTGCTATATACGTGCATCATCATTTTATGCTCATTTTGCTTGATGCAGCCAAGTATTTGATGAACTACATGCTACATTGCTTTAGTACATGACTGAAACTTTAGTAAAGAACTATCAATCAAACATTCAAGTCTTTAAAACCACAATATTCAGCAACTGCAAGAAAATATGGTACTTTTAAAATACAGAAGGATTTGTGGTGAAATCAAATCAAGTCAAATCTGAATACAAATGCCCTGAAATTCAGCTGAAAAGTTAATCCAGAGAGTCTGAATAGTGTGTGATCTTTGTGACAAATGCCATAATATTCCTATCAGCTCAGTATCTATGAAGATTCTCAGTCATCCAGGTCATGGTTGTCCCAAAGGTGCTTTTTCAAGAGGCAGCTGAAGAAGCTTGGATGAGAAGGGAAACATCTTCAAAGAAAAACCAGAGTCCAGTTGCCTCTTGAAAAAGCACCTTTGGGACTTTCTATCAGCTCCTTAATCTATCTAAAGAGATTTGGGGAGTACAAAGCATTTGCTAACTCCTAAGTTTATCAAACTTTCGCTATGTGTATGTATTTAGTAGTATTGTGAGACCAGTGTTATAATCTAAATTACTACTTATGGAAAACTAGGAATGATTTATTAGCTTATATAACACTCCGGAAGGATCCAGGATCAGAACTTAGCATGATATAAATTCTTGGATCAGAAAGCATAAGCTATGAATAGTTTATGCCTTAGTAATATACAGTAGGATCCCAAAGCCTGCTGATAAAAATAATAAATTATTGTTGTTGGAAAATAAGAAGATATGACTAGGTTTAATGGATAGTGGGGAGATAAACATCTCTCATACTGTACTTCTAGAAAATTAATATTTTAAATTTGTCTAAGAAAACATGAAAAAACCATAGCTTATTGAACAAGACTTGTTTGCAAAATAGCCTCTCAGTTCCCTTACTTCTTATTTATGCACCTCTATAACTGTCTGGTTTGGTTCTGCAACCCAACAGGACAGACACAGACTTCAGAGGAAAATTAGGACTACAGAAAAAACAATTACTACCAACCTGCCTTCAATCAAGGACCTGTATACTGCACGAGTCAAAAGGAGGGCTGTGAAAATATTTACAGACCCCTCACATTCCTACCCTCAACTCCTCCCCTCAAAACGACACTATAGAGCACTGCACACCAGAACAACTAGACACAAGGACAGTTTTTCCCTAAAAGCAGCCACTCTGCTAAACAAATAATTCCCTCAACACTGTTCAACTATTACAAAGTCTGCACTATTACTGTTAATCTTCTCATCACTCCTTATCACTCCTTAGTTTAATTTTTTTAATTATTTATTGTTTTCTTGTTTTAGTTGTGAGCCGCCCCGAGTCTTCGGAGATGGGGCGGCATACAAGTCTCATTAATAAATAAATAAATAAATATCACTTATCCCCTCCCACTTGTGATTGTATGACTGTAACTTTGTTGCTTGTATACTTATGATCTATATTGACTGTTTCCTAGTATGATTTGATTGCTTATTGTACCCTATGTATTGTACCCATTGTGTTGTAGCTGATGATTCTTGACTCTTGACAAATGTATCTTTTCTTTTATGTACACTGAGAGTATTTACACCAAGACAAATTCCTTGTGTGTCCAATTACACTTGGCCAATAAAGAATTCTATTCTTATATCCTTTATCTCAGCCATCCAATTTTAGCATCAGAGCAATGAAATCTTGGCCTTGTGCTGGTTAAACAGTATATAGTTAGTTTTGGAATGAGAGCTGTCCCCATGTCCCCTCATGGGAAATGTAGTTAATGCCTCATGGGAGATGTAGTTCATGTCATGTGGTCACATCTGTAATCCTGATTGGTCACTGAATTGACCTCTGGTTGTGTTGGGGGGAGTTTTGTTCATTCTTTCTTGGACCCCAGCAACGTGCTGGAATCTTCCCTTGCTGTGTCATTATGGGATGAAGATAACTATCTTTTCACTGTCCTACCCAGCTCTGATGGACTAGTCCGCCAAGTCAAGGTCCAGATAGTCAGGTCACAAGATTCTTCCTGCGACCTGCAGACTTTCACCAAGAAGCTCTACACCAGACCGGTCACCGACCTAGTGTTGCTTCGGAGAAAGGCTAAGCTCGAAGATTGAACCTCAAACTTTGCATGCTTTGTATCTACCTCATTGTTGCATTGTTTGATACTGTGTTACTATCTACTGTTTACTTTAGTTGATAGTTAGTAGTGGAATTTATAATTCCAGGCGGGGAGTGTGCTGGTTAGACAGTATATAGTTAGTTGGGAATGGGAGCTGTCCCCTTAAGGGAATGCTTCATGGGAAATGTAGTTAATGCCTCATGGGAGATGTAGTTCATGTCGTGTGGTCATATCTGTAATCCTGATTGGTCACTGAATTGACCCTTGGTTGGGTTGAGTTTTGGTCATTCCTACCTGGACCCCAGCATTGTGCTGGAATCTTCCTTTGCTGTATCGTTATGGGATGAAGATAACTATCTTTTCATACTATGAAGACGACAATGCAAAGATTGGACATTAGATGAATCTCAGTATAACTGTGAGTTATACCTTGAGGATGCCTGATATAATCCAATAAAGAAACTTTGTATGGAAGCCTTTGTAGTCCTTATCTCAGGTATTTTGAGAAGATAAATATTGCCTGAGACAAGACAGGCCTCCTCCATCCCAATGTATCATCATAACTGTTGACTATGATTTTCTTTAAATTGTTGTGTTCCTGAGAATGGATACAATTAATTCCAGCCTGAATACAATACATATGAACAAATTTATTATAAAATTCCTTGGATTTTTACACTGCTGCTTGGTTTTTCTTAATAAACCATAGTTAAAGAACAATACATTTAGACCAATAATATGGACATCTAGCCCCACAATTTTTAATTAACCTGACAAAACATTTTTGAAAAATATCTTTATACTGAGAAAATACATTTTTCATTTTTATTTCTTAATGTTTCAAAATGGGTTTTCCATAAAACACTACTGTAATTTCATACAGAAAGCCTTAAAGAAAGCTATTCAAGTTTAAAGAGAATTAATAGTGCAGTGTTAATTTATATGTAAACATAAGATAATCACATATAGATATTTCTGTACATATAGTCCCCTCTAATCTTACCGTGTTTCCCCGAAAATAAGACCTACCCTGAAAGTAAGTCCTAGCACTATTTTCTAAACCTGCCCTAATATAAGACCTACCCCGAAAATAAGACCTAGTGTAAATCTCCAGTTCCAGGAAGACTTTTCAGGGAGCAACCGTGCACCCGCAAAACACCCCCCCCTACACACTCACACCCACTATTTGGCACCATAAATATATAAGACCTACCCCGAAAATAAGACCTAGTGTGTTTTTGGGAGCCAAAAAAAAATATAAGACAGTGTCTTATTTTCGGGGAAACACGGAATATTCATTTTTCTGAATAATAAGCATCTCTTCACATTATCATTTGACACCATGCAAATGTATCAGGTATCAAGAAGCTGATGGAATTCCATTGACAAGTTTCTGAAAAACCTTTTATTAATTTAATTTTAACTGAGTTAAATTTATTTTATCAATCAAATACAAATAGGAATTAAACATACACAATCTAGAATAAAAACTCTGATAGGGTACTCTCTGCTCACAAGGCAGTGACTCTGGAAAAATTGCCTGCCTCATTCTGAGAGGGATACGGATTCACTTCCATGATCTTCCTTCTGGTGGCAAAACTTCAATGTCCTTCCTCATTTCTAGGATCCAATGGAGGCAAGAACTTCTTCAATGGACTGTGTATTCCTCTCCCCAGTATAAATGCCAGACTGTAGCTGGTCATCCTTCACAACAGCCCATGACATCTGGTTGGTAGAGAACTTAGCAGCCCACTCCCCTGAACTGCTAATAACTATGATGCCACCTAAGCCTCCAACTCTGGTTTTCATACAAGCTAGAGCAGCATCAGCAGCCTCTCCTGGTGATTTCCCTGAAAAATCAGCATATGAAAAATGCCTTAATTTTAAAAGAAAGAAACCAAAGGTACATTTTACATGGATAACTACTTTATATATACCACTATTTTAAATAGATAAACTGTTTTAAATGGATACATTTTGCATTCTGCCGACAACCTTTTGAGGTAACTTTTGAAGGGGCTGCTTTCAAGTCATTTTTTGACTCCTGATGACTGCCTGGACTAATCCTTTCAGTTTTCTTGGCAAAGTTTTCAGAAGTGGTTTACCATTGCCCACTTCCTAGGGTTGAGATACAGTAACTGGCCCAAGATTGCCCAGATGGCTTTGTGTTCAAGTGGGAACAGAACTCATGCTCTCCCAATTTCTAACTGGTGCCTGAACCTCTACACCAAAGCTAGCTCTCTCTGAGATAACTAACACTCATTAACAAAATACATGTCTGAAAGGAAGCATATCCAAAGAACTATGCCATTAATTCTGTGAACATAAAAACTCTTTAGGCCTATTGCTTTCAAAACAGAAAAAAGCTTTCCAATTCAGGTGGATGAACTTCTTTTGAAAGTGAAGTGTGCTTCAAGGGAGATTGTGATCTTACAGTTGTTCATCACAAAGGAAGCAGGGATGAAAATTTCTATTGCGCCTCCTCATTCCCATTGTTTAAACTACTAAATGTTTTTAGTTTTAATCAGTGGAAGGCTTCCTGCCCAAATTCTACAGGAATTATAAAACTCTCTTCAAAAAAACAGACAAGATTGTAGCCTCCCAATCTAATTCAAGGTATGTTTTGCTAAATTTAATTCCTGACAATCATACACCCTAGTTTATGATTTAAACAACTACAAATGAAGCCTTCTAATAACTAAAATTATTCTGCCAGCTGTTTTAATGACAAAAAACTTTATTACTGAAAAGAAGGGTAGATGGATCTACCAGTGTCACAGAATACAGGCTTGCTTTTCTGGCTTTGTCCCTATTCCCTTCCAGCTGAATGGTTTAATAAAATCAGATATTAATACTCTGGACAACTTTCAAGAGCATCATTTTATCACTGAGAAATAAGACTTGATTAACCCAATATCTCTAATGCACACCTATTAAGCATGGCTATTATAATCAGGGGTGGGATCTGACCGGTGTAACTACCGGTTCGGTGATTTACCATTTGTGGTGATTTACAATTTATGATGCGCGCGCGCATGAAACGTCATGAGCTGTGTTGCCTGGACAGCTGAGCAGTGCTGCATGCGGGTGTGCAGCATTTGAAAAAGCACTATTTTCCTGCTTTTTCAATCGCAGCTGTGCTGCGCAAAGCAGCTGAGGCTGAAAAAGCAGGAAATAAAGGACAGGTAAGAGCCCAGGTTGGCGGGCGGGCCAAAACAGCTCTTTAGAGCTACCGGTTCTACAGAGCCGGACAGAACCAGTAGAATCCCACCCCTGATTATAATGCATGTTAACTCTGAACATTTTGTTAAGTTTCAAGTATACAGCAAGCCCAAAACAATAAGCAGTAAAAAAAAAAGCAAGAAGTATTTAATCACCTGTGTAGTTAATTCAGTGTCAAAAAACAAAAACTTGTTTGCGCAAAATTTCAATGCTATCTTTCAAAGTTCTTATTTTCCAATTTATAATCTTTGTTTAAAATTATATATACAATTATAATCAAAACAACACAATTCATATAAGGAATATAAAACACATGATTTATTTTAAATTCCTATCCAGACATTAAGCTTCCTTTGTGACTCTGAGCCTTTCTCAGCCTAATCTGTCACACAAGATCATAGCGAAGATAAAGTTGGAGGAACAATTGCCAGATATTATGCCTTAAGCATCTGAGAAAGATGAATGTTTTAATCTAATCCTCCCAAAGAAACAGAAGCAACCTCCTCTCTATCCCATAACTAAAAAGCTAAACCAGGAGGCCCTTGAAGCAGCAAACTTATTTAAAAACATAATTGTTATCTGATCCTAATGCAGACCACCTTTCATATGAGGGGAAATGGTGTTCCAAATTAATGTAGCTAAACATTTGTGGTCAAGTTGCATAAAATAAAGATCAAATGTCCCTTAGTAAGATAGCCAAGCTATCAAGGGCTTTGGAGACAATATATCTACCAACATTGTTTTGCAACTTAATGCTTTCCGTGAAACTCTTCGAAGTTCTCAAGTAACATAAATTTGCAACAGAATCACACTTTTCCCTTTAACTATATTCAGAAAAAATATTGGATTAATATGTGTCCAGTCTGTAATAGAAGTCAAGAGTTTAGATAATCCAAAAGGTAAAGTTCTCCATGGTCAACCATAGTTAGATTATGTTATGGTCACATGAATATCCTATTGCCAGCTGTTTATCATTGCATTCTTCCACATCAATACCCAGATTAGAATATTTGTTTTCAATGAATTTATTATATTTAAAACAGAAATCAGAGGGGGGAAAATGTTATTTAAAACAGATTTAAAAGGCTTCAGGAGTGAGTAACCTAAATCCTTCAATAGTGATAAGCCTACTGCTGCTGAGTGTGAAAAAATGACATGACCATTTTGCAGTCGTGCTTTTTTTACTTATGACCAATATTTTATTGCATGCAACTTAAAAAAAAATAGAATTATTCCAGTAAATGTTGGCAAAATGTCACTTTACGATGATTAGACTGAGATCAACACAAATATAGCTGAAAAGAAAATGCTGTTGTTTGGAGATGATCCCTGAGGCCAACTGTCGTTAGCTTGGTAACATCCATAAATATTTCAATTCCTATCATTCCCATTCAGATGGTTTCACGGAGAGCACTAGATTGGAGAAAACTGACCTAAAATATTAAATTGTTTCGTCTTTGCCAATTCCATCAATTACACAAATAGCAGGTATAAGGAGCCTTGTGTTAGTTTATTTGATATACTGATGAAGTCAGTAAGTGTTCAAGGCAACAAATAAAATTCACGTAAAACAGAATGATTCAACATTATCAAAACAAAACAAAACAAACAATGAAGGAGCTGGAATATGCCTTGCAGTAAAACCGTAAACTGGCATTAGAAAGTACTTAAAACTTGACAAATAGGAAGGCCACTAATGATACCGGAAAACTTCATAGGACCTTTGCTCTGAATGGCAAATTAGACCTCCAAACATTTACATGATTAAGAGGAGCAGATGCTAGAACAAACCTTTAAATTTATATCAGATTGCCTTTATGTGTATTAGCTCCAAAATCAGTATTTGTTGCATGTCCAAAACATCAGGCTATACCTTGCTCCATATGGTAAAGAGTAAGTCTTGCCAGGATCACTTTCATAATGCTCTCTCCATGGCCAGTGGTGGAGGTGGCACCAACACTATTATCTGCATACCCACCACTTCCTGGGAAAGAAAAAGGTAAAAGACAGCAGCTTAGTAACCCATCTCTCCAGTTAATATCGAGAGAGTGCAATCCAGGGATCATGTCAACTAGTATTTTGGGTTTTTATTAACAATGAAGAATTCAAGTGGAATGCAATTGCCTCAACTTTCATGAAACTATAAAGAGAAGGTAAAGAGTGGAAAGGAACACCCCCAATGCTTCCTCAGAAAAGAATGCCTACTAGACTGTTTCCATGAGAAAAGCATGTTCAGAGAACATATTTCAGTATCTGAACAAACATTCTCAAAATATTTCACACTTTCCACTCCATCAACTTATCTTGATATATGGTGTTTCCTAAAAGCTATGAAATCATCTCATCTTAAGAAAACATGCCATTCAATAAAAATAGCTTTGTTTGAACTACAAGCCAAACAGTTGCTTGCTGGTTCCACTTCAGTGCTTTCCATTTTCCCTGTTCAGAGTTAAAAGGATCTGGTTCTATACAGAGCAGGGGTGGCCTCCAGAAGACTTACGAGCCCTTATTATCTCTGGAATGCAGTCCCTGAGCATTATGAAATGATTACTGATTGTGTGCCTTTTATCGGAATGAGAAGATGACACATCTAGGGTATTGGTTCTTTCCGTACCTATGCATGCTGTATCACCAACGCGGCCAAGCCGTTTGTTAGTAAGTCCTCCTGTTGATGTTGCACAAGCTACATTTCCTGCACTGTCAATAGCAACGGCTCCAACTGTTCCAAGGTCTCTGCCAAAAATAGCATTTCAGACAATTAGCTGCAGATCTCAAAGCATTTGACAAACAAACACAGCGTCTGTTAGCATAGGTAGCTATTTTTCAAGTATGGAATGACAACAGGCTGTCTTCAGACTGAAGCCAGGAGTCTCCGTGCAGGTTCATTTTAGAGGACTTACTAAAGCAACACAGCCAGGTTAATGCACCAAGGGGTTTATACATCAGCTGCCACAGACTTATGTAAAATTATTAGAATTGCAGATTTCTGTTCAGATTACAATTTTTCCTCTTCTTTCCCACAAATAGCCTTCTTTCTTTTACTTTGACAGCTTGGACAAATAGGATCCTTCTCATGGACTACTATCATTCTCATTTTCTTGCAATTGCTTTGAGCTGCTACAGCTACTGAATCCCACAAATTGAGATTCTATCATTAAAATCAATGAAAAGTCAGTGTCTTTAGCAATAAAATCCTTCCAGATCAGATCAAAGGCCTATTTAAATGACTGGTCTCAAACTCAGATCATTACAAAAGCTGCAGGACTGGTTAATTAGGCTACAGCACTGAGGTCTTTTCATATATTGATAGAACTGTCTCTTAAAATCTTGTGATATGCATCAAAAAGAATGCAGCACACAATTGTACTACAACCCTCCCATTCTCTCAGTAGTTTTCCAGTGTTATTGTTGCTTAATTAACAGGTGTGCAAGAGGGCTGCCTCTATATTTCTGAAAAACAAAATTTATGTGAACTGAGATCTGTGGAGAGCATAGTACAAGCAGAATCAGCTTGCTTTCTCTTGTTCTTGTTCAACAAGATGCAAAGGGGGTGGTGTGAACCAATGGCATGTATTCACAATAGTGAATTTCAGCAGCCATAATCATGGCTGTGTCATTTTGTTAACACTAGAGTTTGGCATGCAGCTGCACACTGAACAGCTGCAATAGGGAAGGCATTATCCCACCCCATTCCCTTCACAGCTGGTTCCAGGTTTGCAGATCCCACCATTGTTCTTCTATTCAAGGCCTCCCTTCCAGCTTAGGTGCTCTGGGAGGGTTAGGGAACACAGGCATCACAGCTAGGGTCCAGGCCAAAACTTGATCCTCCTGCCACTCATTGCTGCAGCTTACTTTTAGAATATGACACACCCAAGTGGGGGTAGGGCATCTGCACTCTTAGTCTTGCACTGAAGTGCCTTCACGGCCAAGACTCTTGTCTCAATCTTGCTGCCACACAACTCCTGACTAAGGCTTTAGAGGGGGAAAAACAGCTCCACACCCGAGATGAGCTGTGAGAGTGCAACAATGTCCCAGTGCAAGGCTAGGAGCTGGTATTCAATCTGTCCCACAGTTTTTATTCTAAAGAGATGCTACAATAATGGCAGGGGCAGCCATCTCTCAGCCTGCATCACCAAAGCCGTAAGTCCAAGCCACTTCTATATCAGCCAAAGAGAACATTGGCATACTTCTTCACTACACTTCTTTTGCCTGTCCCCCTCATGCTAAGAGATGTGAGCTGAGGTTTTCAGATCTTACTCCAGCCAGCTTCTTGTTTCCCCAGACCACAGCCACAAAAGTTGAGAGGAGGGCAGGAGAAATTGCTTGCAGCAGCTTCCAGCAGCTCACATTCAGAAGAATACTCCCTCAGAATTTGGGGAAGAGGTTATGTGGGTTTATTGCCCGCTTTAATTTTCTTCATTCAAGCAGACAAAACACCAATACCAGATAGTTACTTTTGAGATTCTTGAGGGTTCCAGTCAGCCTCAAGGTTTTTCTTCCACCTCTCCAAAGACCTTTCAGTGATTAATTTTTCTCCGGGAACCTCAGGAATTCCCATAGCCCTAGCAAAGGCAGAGGCCCCTTGGTCAGTCAGCAACATGTGGTCCGTCTGAAGGAAAGACAAGAGAAGCAGCGGCTCAAATTGCTGCACAAATCAGTTTCAATCCATGTACATACAACCACAGATAAAAAAGCATGGCATTTCAGCAGTGTCCTGTATTTCTCAAAACAACTTTTTTTAATGTTGTTTGCCGAACACTTGCTGCAAATGCTATAGCCCAAAGAAGGAGTGCACATTTCAATACATCCATTCGTTTCTGCCTTCAATTAAAGAAGAATCCTGAACTTGAATAAATGCTACCAGAAATTGATAATGTGTCAACATAATTTTGATTTCTTTATTTAATTAGAGGGATAGACTCAACGGTCTACTTTAAAGGGAGGTATGAAAGAGACAGAGGATGTTTTTGTAATAGTTTTTTTAAAAAAATCCAGAAGAAAATCTCTACAGAAGAACTGAACTACTTGTCAGGGAAAAAGATTCTGCCCTCTGTAGCTTTATGTTCACTTCTAAGGTATGTTCAGTGCAAGAAACTGCAAACTTTTATATTGGTGTGAAGCAGAACATTTTGAATCAGAACTTTTTTTTTAGACATGCAAAAATTGGGACTTCCCTTTGCTGAACTTTTATTGCAAGATGCTCCTGTCTTTCACACTGCCTTCAAGCTGAAGGCAGTTTCATAAGGAGATACACCATTTGTGCCACTTTTCTTCAAAAAGTCCAGTTGTATCCCCTGATTTTGTGATGTCACACTCTACCTAGTAACTTGTTCACTACATATGCCAATTGTCAATTGTTTCTTTTGTTAAGGAAAGTACCGGCAATAGTACTATGAATTCTCTCTCTCTGTGTGTGTGTGTGTGTGTGTGTGTGTGTGTGTGTGTGTAGGCACAGTATGTACTGACCCCTTTGTACATGCACTATCATGAAAGTTCCCTGGGATTAAGGAAATAAAAAGTATTTTATTTTTTGAGATCATTTTGAGCAAAGAAAACTTGTGAACTGGCAACAGAGATTGCCAGGTGCTAGAGTCCCATGCTGGGAACCATAAACCATCTTATGTAAAGCAGAAGAATAATAAAGACAATTTATTCTTACCAGTCTAGAATGTTCCACACCTGTAGAAAAAAAAATGCCTTGTGCACTACTGCCCCCTTCTGCTTTTGCTTTCGAAACAAACTTAACAGCTATTCATGTGAAAGAAAGTTACTTTATGTTTAATGGGCCTAATTTTCAGATAGCATAGATAAGATTGCTATGTTAAGGGAAAATATCACAATACCATAATTAATAATCTTAGAGAGTAGAAGTTCAAATAAAAATAATTTTGGGATAAAGCAGTATATTTATTAGTCAACTGAAGGCACATGTGACACTTCATTGTTTTTAAATGAATTGTTAGAAGCATTTCAAAAAGATCCTAAGCTTTGGGTGGCATGTTGTTATCCATGCGTAGAATATGTTAATTTTAGTTGAATTCATGCTCCCAATTCAAAAATACATAGCGTTACACACATACACAGTTAAAAGACAGCAATAAGACCTGTATTATATTTTTAATTATAAAAGTAAATCATTGAAAATATATGAAAATGTAGGAAACTGTGCGTATGTTCCATCTTCAGCTTGCTTAATGAGCATGAAATTTTATTTAATTCCCACCGTGTATATACTCTGTGTGTGTGTGTGTGTGTGTGTGTGTGTGTGTGTGTGTAGCTTTTGCTGAAGTCTTCTTATGCATCTAAAAAGCTACTGTCTTGAACTGTTATAAACTATATGCTTTCATTACAAAAACCCCAAGGTTCAACTTTATAACACTCCAAAATTCTGGGTAGAATGAATCTACCAGATACAATGTCACTGAAATTTCACTTAAAGAATTGTGCATTGCAGAGGGTACAATGGTTCCATGAGGCATGTAGCTAAATGTGAACACAATCAAGAATACAGAAAATGGTTTCCTGCATTCCATTGGGATCTTGGTTTTATGGCTATTAAATACTACTTAAAATTAGATATTAAAAATGATGTATGTTTTTTTAATTATATTCTACCTTTTCCAGACTTCCTCAGAACTTAGCATGGAACATGAATTTATATTTATTTATCAGGCACACATCAGGAGTTACAAATTCATATTATAGTAATTGCAACTTCTGTTTAGTACAGCGATTGGAAAATGTTTGCTCTTGTCTTTGTCATACAGCAGAGGATCTACAGAACGTTCAGGGTTTTTTCTTTTTTTTTAGTGAGCTAACACTGAACCAAATACAAGTTTATTTGGAGATTGTAATGTAATATCCATGTTTGTACAATATCTTCTGTACATCCCTCTCCCCCAAAAATAAATATGAATTGCCTCCAAACATTGTTAGATTTTCAGTGCAAGTCATAAAAATGTCTTATAGGAGCCTCTATATTTTGGTAGATTTCCAGGAGCTATCATTTTAATAGATCTTTCCTGAGGAATTACAAGCTTATGGAACTGCCTGACTTAATGAATAGGATTTCAAAGGACTGCTTAACAAGATAGTCTGAAGAACGTTGCTTGTCCAATTCCTTTTTAGTCAGTAGAGGGAGCTAATATGGTGCCAGGATAGGATATGGAGCCTTGATCATTTTAGAAACATACAGTACAGCAGAACAACACTCTGAAAAAATCAAGAAGGATTTGTAACAAAGATTTTAATAACATGATTACCATTTTGACATTTTTAAAAGGAAACCCACATTTCAATTTTTCTCAAGTTAAAAAGCTTAAAATGTTTACTAAGATAAAATAAATCTTCCCACATTAACATATGATAGTAATATGCTTTTATATGTGGGACACAGAATGTATCAACAGCACACATTATTCATTCTCTTTTGAACTCTCTTTTATGAAGTGTATATTCTACCTGTAATATCTGTATTTTTTTTTTTGCAAACTTGGAGCACCTCCAAATCAGCCAACATTTCTCCTTTGCACATGTACTGTTTTGACTTCACAAACACTAACCCTTGGAGAATGAATTCATTAAGGAAAAAGGAGTATGCTAAAAGTATACGCATAATCTAGCATGACATAAAATGCTAGAAAGTTTAAGCACAGTGGAAAGATGCTGGAATATTCTGCAATATATGTTAAGAAAAAGACTAGAGGAGTGCAAGCACTTTCTTGTACATTATAGTTAAAAGGATGTTTAATATGTCAGAAGCTAAGTTACATGTGGGATACAAAAGTGAACTCCCAATATTTTAAGTTCAGAGGCAAACTCAGCTACACTGAACATAATACTTCATGCAGGAAAGCATTGTTCCCCAGATAGTCTGGGAAATCACAGGCTAAGAATTTCAGGTGCTTGAAGCATATACTTGGGAAATTAGGGCCTTGGGTGGCTCAGGCTGTTAATTGCCTGCACTTAAGTTCCAGCTGCCTACAACTGCTGTAGGCTCGAATCCCACCAGGCTCAAGGTTGACTCAGCCTTCCATCCTCTCGGGGTAGGTAAATTGAGGACCCAAGATTGTTGGGGGCAATTAGCTGACCTTGTAAAAATGCCGCTTAGTAATAAGCAGGCATATTCAATGGAAGGAAAGCTATTGCTGAGCACATTGGGTTGTGCTCCAAAAATTGTAAGCCGCCCTGAGTCTTCGGAGAAGGGCGGCATATAAATGTAATTAAAAAAAAAAAAATTACAAACTATGAACTATAATGTAAAGCTGCTGTAATTTATCCTATTTTATTGACTTCTGTCTGGATATACCCTTTAATTGCTTGTTTGAAGGTAAGAAAATATAATTACTGGTCAGCATTTTTATAGTAGATAAACCAATAAACCAATAAAATTAGTAAATTTTAATCTTAAACTTTTAGGTGATATAGGTAAAAGCAATAACCTTTGAAAAGGCATTTTGGCAACTGCAGTTGAACACACCTGGAGGACTTCAAAGTAGGGAAGGGCCTTATAAGTGCATTTAAACTCCTGAAAAATCCATTTAAGAGAGATTATAGGAGATTATTATGCTCTCCATTAGCCACTGGGCACTTACATACCATTACCAACCCTAAATAAAAATAGTCTGTCTGCCTTTTAAGTTCATGGCCTCTTAGAGTGATTACAATTTCTTCCAACAAGCTATAAAATTTATTCTATGCACAACATGGTAACAAGGAGGAAGAATGGATTATTTATTTATTTATTTATTTATAATTGGACTTATATGCCGCCCCCTCTCCGCAAGGACTCGGGGTGGCTCACAATTAAAACAGCACAACAATCAATAAATATTTAAAACAAAATTAGATCAATAAGCCCAATCGCTAAAACCCATTAAAATACTTTAAAAACCCCAGGAGGTCAGTCCAGCCCGGCCTGTTCAAACAACCAGGTCTTCAGATCGCGGCGGAAGGAGCGGAGATCAGGAGCCAACCGGAGCTCCAGAGGGAGTTGGTTCCACAGGGCGGGGGCCGCAACAGAGTAGGCCCTTCCCCGGGGCACCATTAGCCGACACTGTCTAGCCGACGGTACCCCAAGGAGTCCCCGTCTGTGTGCACGCACAGGGCAATCGGTGTTTGATGTTGGCAGAAGACACTCCCGCAAGGACCCCGGACCCATATCGTAAAGGACTTGCAGCTCGCGCAGGAGGGGTGTAACATGGGAGTATCGGGAAACTCCCATCACAACCCGCACAGCCGCATTCTGCACCAGCTGAAGCCTCCGGATGGTATGCAAGGGCAGTCCTAAATAGAGAGCACTGCAGTAGTCAAGTCGGGACGTCACAAGTGCATGAGTGATCATGCGAAGGGCATCTCGGTCCAGATACGGGCATAACTGGCGAACCAGTCGGACCTGGGCAAAATCCCCCCTGGCCACGGCCCCCACCTGCTCCTCCAAACTAAGCCGTGAATCCAGGAGGACTCCCAGGTTCCGAGCCCTATCCACAGGGGGAAACACCTCTCCCCCTATGACCAAAGATGGAATCAACTGACTGGGCGAGATGCCTGTACGCACAACCACTCAGTCTTAGCCGGGTTGAGCTGTAGTCCGTTCCTGCCCACATAGGTCCGTACCACATCCAGACAACGGGTCATCACGGAGAGGGCATCACTGATTTGGCTTGGGGTGGAGATATGTAACTCACCCCAAAACCACGGATGATCTCACCCAGCGGCTTCATATAGATGTTGAACAGGAGGGGAGAGGACCGACCCTGAGGGACCCCACATGTGAGTGCCCTCGGGGTCGACCTCTGCCCTCCTGCCAGCACTGATTGCGAACGCCCTGAGAGGTAGGAGGAGAACCACTGCAAAACAGTGCCCCCCACTCCCAACCCCGGTAGCCGCAATAGGATACCATGGTCGATGGTATCAAAAGCCGCTGAGAGATCTAATAGGACTAGGACAGAGGAAAATCCCCTGTCCCGAGCCCTCCAGAGATCATCCATCAGCGCGACCAATGCCGTCTCCGTGCTGTACCCGGGTCGGAAGCCTGACTGATACGGCTCTAGATAGTCCGCTTCCTCCAGGAAAAGCGGAAACTGCTAAGCCACCACGCTCTCAACAACCTTCGCCAAAAAGCGAAGGTTGGAGACTGGACGGAAGTTGTTTAAAATGGCTGGGTCCAGAGCAGGCTTCTTCAGGAGGGGTCTCACCACCGCCTCTTTCAAGGTGGCAGGAAAAAAACCCTCCCTCAGCGAGGCGTTAACAACTGCCTGGAGCCAGCCGCACGTGGTCTCCCTGGAGGCATATACCATCCAGGAAGGACACCGGTCCAATAAACAGGTGGTGGAACTCAGTCATCGCATAATCCTGTCCACTTCATCCTCAGAAACAGGATCAAACTCAGCCCAGATGACATCGGCCAGACTCTCCGTAACTCCCTCCTCAGATCACTGCAAATTGGAGTTCAACCCCTCCCAGATCCGAGCGATCTTATCCGACAGATATTGTCCAAATTCTTCAGTCCTACCCTGCAAAGGTTCCACCTCCGGCTCCCGATGTAAAAGGGAGCACGTGACCCTGAACAGGGCGGCCAGGCGATTATCTGCGGACGCTACGAGGGTGGAGAGGTAAACCCTCCTCGCCACCCTCAAAGCTCCCAGGTAAGTCCTAATATGGGCTCTCAACTGGGTTTGGTCAGATTCGGAACGGGTCGATCTCCACCTGCTCTCTAATTGGTCAATTATGCTACTACAGAATACAGTGGGTTATTGTATTTAATATTCCAAGAACAAACAAGCTCTTTGCAAGAGACAAACATCTGAGTCTAGCCCAGGAATGGGGAGCTCGTGATCTATCAGATGTGACTGAACCTTAATTCCTAACATCATTAACTGTTCGGCTCTGCTGGATGGTATTACCAATTCTAGCAGTTAGCAACATATGGCATGTCAGAGGCTCCCTGTTACTGGCCAAGTTATATACCAGCTTTCTGTTTATTTGGAACCATTAAAAAATATAATTATCACCTCGATTGCAGCATTTCTTCCTATTATATCTTTACACCAGGCCAGAGGTCATAAAGCATCATAGTACTTCAATCAAACCCCCAAGGGAAACTGATTTTGTTGAAGATCACCTTTGGCATACCTTTTCCATTACAAGACGAGCAAGCTTTATTGGGTTAGAAATACATTTCACGGCTGATACTGCTCCTGAGGCTAGATTTTTCCCATCCATGATAATAGCATCCATTTCTACTTCACCCTTCTCATTTAACACAGAGCCACAACCTAGGAATCAAGTAGAAAAGACATTAATATGCAAACACAAAGCTAAACAATGTTAAACCTTTAATTAATTTGTATTTTAATTACTCTTTAAACGGCAACTTTTGCAGTATCAAAATCCTTGCAGGAATAATTAGTGCTAATCTTAACAGAATATATAAAAACTTTGTATATTTTCTGCTCATGTTATATCTCATCCCTCACATATCAGAATATCTCCTGCAAAGCTTGTTTTTTTAAAAAACCTGAGGAATTTGTAATATATGCTTTCACAATATAAACAGTAATATCAATAAAAGTATTACTAATAAAAACTATACTTAGTAAAAGTAGTACTAACAAAAAAACGGTATGACCAAAATTTCACTCCCATTAATGTTTTGCATGTTGAAATTCAAAACACCAAATGCCAAACCTACTTGGCACAATCCTGAAGAATAGGACTTTTATTCAAAACAAAATGAAGCTTTAGGGCTATGGATTTTCAAGCACTAATTAGATTAGACATTGAAAATACCTTTTGTATAAAATTCCTTGAAAACTAATTGGGGGATATAACGGTGAACAGTATTCATCCTAGCAAGAAGTTAGCAGGTAAGGAAATGAAAGGGTGTGAAAGAAAATCTCACCTTTTTAATTCTTACAATTAAGGCTGTTATTAAGGGCATACAAAATGGAACAAAAGAAGGAAAAAAGACAGCTGCTACAAAGAACTGGGTAGTAAAAATTTCAGTCTAGAAAATTGAAATGTTACCTGCATTAAAATGTGGATCATCTTCCATTAATATTACGGCCTCTTCAACTGCATCTAATGCAGTACCCCCTTGTTTAAGGATACTGTAACCTTTCAATGCTGCTCTGATGACACCAGAACGACTTCCATCTTCCCGCTCTTTAAAGATGCGACCAGCTCCACCATGAACAACAATAACTGGCTTCATGCTGTTGAATGTTTTTCTGATTAAAAGAATATGTGTATTATTATATTTATAATAGAATACATTAGTACATTAATGTCAGCTGTCAACATATTATGAGATATTACCTATGATTCTTTAAAAAGGAATTGGATATCTTGTTGATCCTGAAAGTTTTATTAGAGTTAAGCTATTCTAACATTTCAGCAGAGAAGTGCAAGGAATCTATTTCCAGAGATTCTTTTTAAGGAGTGTCAAAGTCCAGTCTTACACTCTTGAGTTCCAGTGAATTTCCTTAGTTAATAATCTCAGTGCAACATTTTTCCAGCCTCGTGGTCTTCATTACTAGCTTAGAAGTGCTATGCTTTTTGAAATACGTCTTCTGAAAATTTTGAAGTATGTACAATATATATTTGAGACATAAATAATCCTAAAAACTACGTAGCAGATACCTGTTTTTTTTAATTACAACAGTTGATTTTTCAGTTAGGCTAAAAGGCTTTTAATCAATGATTTTAATAAACTACTTCATCAGTATCCTAATTACTATTCCTATTAAAAGCATTAAAGCATGATGTGGACTCCATCATCCCTTTGTGCTTTATTACATCAAACTTCTATGAATAATCTGCCTGGCTTCCTGGTTGAAACAGGAAGTGTTTCACCAATGTTTACATTTATCAATTAATGTTTATAATCCTAGGGATAAATTTACAAGTTGAACTAAGCCACACTGTGGTCTGCAATTTAGTATTCTACGCAAATCCATTAATATGATTTAGTGGTACAAATAATCCATGATATTATGATTTATACTGAACTATAATTTCAAAATCCTGGCTTAGCATTATGTATGAAGCTAATCAATACCTTATTTTTTAATCTAGATTTATAAAATTCAAATGGCATGAGAAATAACATTTCATGTCTATAGAAATGCATTGATTGATGAAAAAACTTTCACAACTTTCTAGGGCACAGATGTCAAACTCGCGGTGTCACATTGCCATCACGTGACGTTTTGCAATGTTTTTTTTCCTTCGCAGAGCTGGGGTGGCATGGCCTGTGTATGACACATCTGGCCCACAGCTGCCAGTTTGACACTCCTATTCTAGGGCATGAGCCTTACCTTCTTGTTTAGAAAGCTGTTTTCAACAGTTCAGTATGGCTTCTATCAATGTAATTGATCGTATCTGTCAGTCTTTTATTGAAAATTCTAGTTGTGTCTCTTTAGCTCTCCAATAGATATAAAGATGCTTTGTAGTCAAACTGACAATGGCTACTGCATGTAAGGAAAAACTTTATAAAATGTTTTATAGGTGGCATTTGCCACCGGCAAGACTAGCAAACATGTTTAGCAATATGTCCACCAAATGTAATCAGATCCCAGGTACTTATTATCATATGTGATAGACTTATATGAAAGCAAGAAAATATTGGACGAAAATGCACACATGGTTGGAAAAAATGATTAAGCAACATATAGATCTGAAACCAGAAATATTTATGTTGGGTTATGCCGGAGGGCTATGATAAAGGGACTATATATCTAGTTTTGCATGTATTGACAGCAGCGAGGATTGTGTTTGCACAATATTGGAAAAATGAGAACACTCCATCAGATGAGGGTGTAATTCAGAAAATATTGGACTGTGCAGAAATGGGTAGATTGACATTAAAAATAAAGGACAAAGGAGATACAGAATATTACTCAACATGGGATAGGTTTTATGAGTGGTTACAGATAAGAGGTAGAAATTATACAAAAAGGTTATTGTTATGTGTGAATTAAACAAAATGATGGTTTATAAGTATGCCAATATAACCAACAGGATTACAAATAAGCTAACATAAAGATACATTTAATTAAAATTATTCTGTTGTACCATTGCTATTATTATTAGTATACAGTATATGTTACAATTTCTTTTTTCCCTTTGTTTATCCTCTGTAAATGATATGCCTTGACAATACACTGTGTTCAAAATGTTTTATGAATAATTTTTTTTTTAAAAAATGCTTTGTACTCATGGAGACAAACAGAATAGAGTTAGAATGACCAGCTTAAAAATGGAAACCTTCTTGTACCAAATTGTGACACAGGACAGAATCTGAAGAATACAGATCAGAATCACCATTGGGAAGGTGTTCATTTGAGATAGGGTGAGACATACAGATTTGTTTATGAAAGGTAATTCCTATATTGAACAGCTAACTCTCACGAGAAAGCAAAGAGCCACTATGTCTTACTCTATTTGCACTTTAAACCAGTCAAATATTTACCTCACATTTCTTTAATCTTTTGGATTTGATTTTTTTTTGGCATTTCATTAGGAAACTTAGCAAACTAACATTTTTAACAACATTTGTGTTAGGGTACTGTCAGCAAGGAACATGTCACTAAAGTTTCTTAGAAGAGGTGTGAAAACCTGACTCTTCACAGTGCTTTGGGAAAAGAGAATGAGAACCCTTACTTCACTGCACTTGCCATCTTTTATCTATCTTTATTAATGTTTCATTGATTTTATTTTAGTTTCTTTAACTGTTGTAAACCACCTAAAGTCATTGAGAGTCAGATAGCATATAAATTTAAGTAATAATAATAAAAGACCTGAAAATATAAGTTGAACAAAACTTTTTATTGTAAAAGTATTAACTACACTAATAGGACCTGGGATGCAATCCCAAAGCATCTGGAGCACCATACGAACACCATTGGCATTGACGTACATCTGTGCATTGCCAAAAGCAGCATTACTTGGAACAGCTTACATCCTGCCACCGTACCCTTAACACCATGAAACAACATCTGCCTATCCCAGGTCCTTGGGAAGGACTTGATAGGTAGATGCCAAATCCAGCCTGAACATCTGAATGACTGTGCAACCAACCATAATAATAAACACTTCTAATGTGCTACCTCTGTTTCTTGTGCAGCGGCTGACCAGTAAGATATCCAGAGAAATCACATTACTAAGGAACCATCATAGATTACCTTGGAATGAAAATCTCCTCTCAACTCAATTCTGCCAATGAAAATTGATTCTAGCACTGACAGACAGCCTCTGTTGAGCAATTAATAACCAACAGCTGATCAAAACTCTGTTGCGTACAAAATCACATGCCATCAAGGCAGGGAGAGCACAAGTAGTACATCCTTTGATACCTAACTAAGAATGCAAGAACAGTCAGACTTAAACACCGATCCCAAATTGGCTTGCTGAGAACAAAGCCTTGCTTGATTTGAGAAATTTACTACAGATGTCCCAAAGGTGCTTTTTCCAAGAGGCAACTGGACTTTGTTTTTTCTTTGAAGACCTTTCGCTTCTCGTCCAAGAAGCTTCTTCGACTCTGACTCCCCACCATCCAGTCAGAGCTGAAGAAGTTTTTGGATGAGAAGTGAAACGTCTTCAAAGAAAAAACAAGGAAGTCCAGTTGCCTCCTGAAAAATCACCTTTGGGACAACCATGACCTGGATGACTGAGAATCTGTGATTTTTACTACAGATGCCACAAGAGTTCTGCTTCCCCCTAAGCAGTAAGCAAAGCGGGCAGGGGCTAGAAATAGGCATAAAGCATCCCAGAGGCAAATATGAAGCCCCTTTTCTAAGATTACCTCCCACTCCAGATTTGGGTAGCTGTTTGGGGTATCTCTTTTATAAAACCTGATCGGCCAGGAACCAAAGCTTGTTAATAAGACCTTCCCACCCTCTGACAGACCCATTTAAACAACCTGCGAAATCCCCCCTCCCAAAAAGAAGCAGCTTTAGACGGGAGTAAAGAAAGGGGAGGGGAACCACTTGAGCCACTCAGTGCCTTGGTTAGAAGCCAGATTTACTCACAGGTAAATGGATTTCTTCCGCTGCTCCCAATTTCCGCTCCTCCAACTTAAACGCTTCGAAAGAGGGTGCGCGAAATGGGCAGCAAGGAAGCCAGGCTAGCGCCTCCGACAGGCACGTCTGTTTAGAGAGCGAGAAGAACAGTCGTATCGGTCAGCTCCTATCGCGGACCTTTGCCCTTAAGAAAACACCCACCTTCTGAGCTTTGAATAGATGTGAAGCAAAGCTGCCCTCAGCTCCAATGGCCGCCGCTCGCTAAAATGGCTGACTAAAGGGCTTTTGTTTCAACGGGGATGAGGCCAAAGAGCTGCCCGTTGCAAAGATGGAGGATGCTTAGTAGCGCTGCGCAGAGAAGCGCCTTCTGAACCGGCGCGTGGTTTGCTTTTCCCGGGCTTGATGAAACAGCCGGAGCGGGGGTTGCGAGGACGTTGGCGGAGACAAGGAAGACGAAGCAACGGAGGATAATTTAACACAAGTAACACAGTGGATTTTCAAAGCCGAGCTGTCTAAGATTCTCAAACTCTTTTGATCAACCGGTTCTGGCAATAAGCGTCCTGCTATACCTATCAAACTATCGTAACTCATGGTGTTTATCTCTCCTGTATTTTAATTTTCCTGTTTTTGTTTTGGATTAGAAGGTCTGGTAGTCCATTGTTAAAAGGAGCATGTTTATTTTTTTGTCAAATATGCCATCTGACACTCAATAATTTCAACTCTGGAGCTTCAATTAACACAGGAATACTTATTTCGTAGATTGACATCCCACATTTATTTTTATACAAACAGGGTACATAATTGGTCCTGCCTCCTATTTCCCCACAACAACAGCCCTGTGAGGTGGATTTCACCCAGTTGTAAGTGTGCAGCTGCCTTTCAGGCCTAAGGCAGGATTAGAATTCACAGTCTCCTGGTTTCTAATTCAGTACCTTAAACACTATACCAAATTAGTTCTGTGGGAAGCCCCCCCCTCACTCCTGGAAGAATGAAATATTTTGAGGAATATTTTTTAAAAAGGCAGAATATTATATTTCCCTAAATGAGAAATGGAGAAATATGATTTTTTAGAGTTAGAAAGCAACCCCCACTGTCCTTATTGCCCACTGCTATTGCCCACAGCAGATGTCAGCCCTTAAGAGTTAAAGAGCTTATTGAAAAAGGAAGACAAGTATCTAGATAGCTCTATTCTAAGCAAATACCCTCATGCAAGAGCCAAAACAGGACAAAAGTCATTAAGCCATAATAGGAATTGCATCCAGAGCAGTCCCAAACTTCAACCAAACCTGGAATCTCAGACAAACACCTACTATAGGATTTGCATTCCTCTTTTGTCTATGGAGCCAGCTATGACCCCTACATGACCCCATAGGAATCTGACAACAGCCAACAAAAGACATGTTCTTGCACAGAAACAGAAAGCTCAAATACAAAGCTTAGAGAAAGTATAAAAAACCCTCACTCTCAACTCCATTTTGTCAGATGCACCAGAACCATGTGCTTGACAGTTCTGTGCATCATTAAACCTTTCCAATCAACCTCCATGTTTCCAGTGTCTCCCAGTTTGGAACTGAACCAGATGGATATTTCTTCCCACAGTTCTATGGAAATATGACTGCAATTATACCACCTGTACTATAAATTATTCACATATCATTTTCAGCAAACCATGTCTTATTAACTAATCATCTGGATTTATTAAATAGTATATGAATCAGGACTTTACAAACCATAATGACTGGATTCTTGCAACTTACTAAATCAAATGAGCAGACCACAATTGGCCCGGAACCTGGACTAAAACTCAGACTAAATTGAAAATAAAATAATTTACTCCTATGTAGGGTTTGTTGTAAAGAAATGTTTCCATCCATGTGCAGTTATATTTTTCAATTTTCTAATACCTTTTATTATGGACAACATCATCTAGACTGCAAAAATCCTGGAAAAAAACTACAGATTGTTGAGGGCAATATGCTGGCTCTGTAAAGCACATAGAGAGGGTTGTAAAGCACTGTGAAGCGGTATATAAGTCTGAGTGCTTTTGCTATTGCCATTTAGTGGTCATCAAGCTCCCCAGATATGTTATTTATTAAATTTATATGCTGCCCATCTCACTATCCAAAGCAAATCTGGGTTGCTTTTAGCTGTGATGGCGCAATAGAAAGGGTTCCCTTTTTGAGCAAAAATGATTAGGAATGTGTGAAGCAGACACCATGGAAATCACAACAGTGTGTTATTGAGATGTGGATCTGATTGCACATAGGTTGGAACCATGCAGAAGTCTCTACCAAATCCTCTAGCACAAGGGTGTCAAACTCAAGGCCTGTGGGCCAAATCCAGCCTGTGAGGTACTTAAATGTGGCCCATGGGGTTGGCCTGGAAATAGCAAAGGACTGGGCTGCGGTGCCTCTGGCAGCCAAAATGAGGCACGGGGGATGCACAAGGCCCCCCTGCACCCCGTTTTGGCTGGTAGAGCGCTGCAGGAGGCATCCATCCCGTCTCCCTGCCCCCCCTCTGGCTGGCCTCTGGATGAGAACTACAATGCTGATCCAACCCTCGAAATCCATTTTGATATTTTTTTTTTAATTACATTTATATGCCGCCCTTCTCCGAAGACTCAGGACGGCTTACAATTTTTGGGATACAACCCAGTGTGCTCAGCAATAGCCTTCATTCCATTGTATATGCCTGCTTATTACTAAGCAGCATTTTTACAAAGTCAGTTTATTGCCCCCAACAATCTTGGGTCCTCAATTTACCTACCCCGACAGGATCGAAGGCTGAGTCAATTTTGAGCCTGGTGGGATTCGAGCCTGCAATAATTACAGGCAGCTGGAACTTAAATGCAGGCATTTAACAGCCTGAGCCACCAAGGCCCTTTTTATCCCTGCTCTAGTAGTTGACTGACAGAGGGCTCAGAAAGCAACAAGGCTGCTTAACTTATTTAAAGAAGTGGGAGAATTAAATTAGCTTCATGAAGAAAGTTGGAAGGGATGGCTTCCACAAATCTTTATTGAACTGAACCACATTTGCTAAGTCTTATTTAAAATATCTGCAACTCGTGAAATTCGGTCAGTTGGTTGGAGTTAAAATATATAAGCAAGCAAGCAAACAAGTAAGCTACAAACTAGTCAAAGTATTATTATGCACTTCCCATAATCTTTGATGAGATGAGTGACTATATCAATTTGATAAATAAATAAAATGTCTAAACCTAAAGTAGCTGTTATTTGGAGGTTACAGACACTGGAATTTGATATTTTTGGCAAGCCTTGATTTCACATTCCAATTTCTGTAAACGTAAATATAATCACTCAAGGTTAAGATTACACAGTAATTCTAAGATGCATGTCACAGTAATTCTAAGATGCATGTCACAGTACACATTTGCTATCTTGACTTTTTGGCTTACTGTGTTGTACAGAGTCTTAGATCATTGGTAGAGGTATTCTCTATGATAGAGGAATTCTCTAGGATGACACATTTTTAGAGTATTTTTTGTAAAAAGCAATGCAACAATTATGTTGCATTGTTTTGAATTCTCAGCAATATAAACATGTAAAATACTTCTAATACATACAGATATGGATGATGCAATTTCAAACAACTAAACTAGTTTTCTCCAGTACACAGTAGTGTCTTCATCTGTTATAAGCCTTCAATTAGCATGGCTATGTGCAGGAATTGAAGTCTGTCTACAGACAGTAATTATAGGAAACACATGGAAAGAATCCTATTTAAATACAGGTGGCAATGAGTTTATAGAAACCTTCAAATATACATGCTTCATTTTTATCTTTTCATAACATTTAATAACTTTTTAATATAAATATACCCATGCATTACATTATTGTTATTTTATTAAATTAGCAATTACTTCCCTACTCTGAGTCTGAAATCATAGTATCTTGTGGAATATAGCATGTAGACCTGTAATAAAAAGAATTGTCTTTCCTGACATTTATGCTTTCGAGTACTCCAGTTATTAAAATGTCATTGAACACAGTTTTCAAGTCCCATATTTCCTTCCAAGAGGAACATTTGTCACTACCATTTACAATATATCACAATGTTAAATTATATTAATATTCATAAATGATTTCTGTTGGGACAGAATTATACAGGAAGATAAGAGAAAATGCATGTGTTCTAAACAGTTTATAGTCTCTTTAACTATAGGTATGGTGATATTTTGTATATAGTACTGAATATTCCCAGAAGCTACTGGTAATTTTCTGTTTATACTGAAAGAAATTTAGCTACTGGTATAATGCAATATATATCAGCTGATTTGACGTTCTTAAGAAGAGCTGTGCTGGTCTGACTAAATGACTGCCAAACTCAATATTTCATTCCCTATAGTAGTAAATCGGATGACTACAAGAATCCCCCGAGCAATGCACAAAGCTTCGTGTTACCCAACAACTCATAACTGACACTTACAATACTTCTTATATTGAAGGGAACAGCGATCATCTCTACCATTATGCTCCAAGTTAGTAGCTCCATCATGTTTGTTTTGGATCTCCCTCAGAAGAGTAGGACATGTCAGGAGATCCATTACACAGAAGCCCTTATTAAAAGCAGGACACAGGCCAGCAAATGGGGGCTGAAAGAGAACCAAACCACATGTCAACTTCAAACTGCATTTCAATTTCTAATTTTCATCACCCCAGCTCAGAATTCTGTGTTGTGTTGCTACTCTAGAACAATAGAGTGTCCTAAGGTGCTAGACTGCCTAGTTAGGATCCTCTGGGAGATAAAATTTCCTTGGGAATTGAGTCTGGAAGGGGATGGATGCTGTAATACATTTTATAGGGCAGTGAGAGCAGTAGAAATGGTGCCTGGGGAATATGTTGGGATGCCTGTCTTTGAGCTCCATACAGGAAGCTTGAATAAGTGGTTTTTTGCCTGGGCCATGGCCTTTTTCTTGACTTAATCTTTACCTATTAGGTAAATCCTGCATGACAAAAGCTGGCAGTGAAGGTCAGAAATGGCAATCAGAGCACATTGTAGTGTAATTGTGAGCCAGTCACTAAGCACACAAATTACAGTCAAATGACTGCAGGAATGCTGTAATGCCTGTAGCTATGAGGACCAGTCAGAAATCTCTTCTTCTGTGCTGTCATAACTTCAAATGCCGCTTAGTAATAAGCAGGCATATACAATGGAATGAAGGCTATTGCTGAGCACACTGGGTTGTATCCCAAAAATTGTAAGCCGCCCTGAGTCTCTGGAGAAGGGCGGCATATAAATGTAATTAAAAAAAAAAAGCACACTGAACAAGTGGTTGCTGAAAAAGGACTACTGTACTGCCATTTCACCAACAAATGGGCTTGGATAATTCTTTGGTGTCTTGATTAATTTTTTGTGGTTCAGGTTTTACACTTCCGTCTCTTCTAATCCCTGTAACTCAATAGAGCAGAACAGGATCCCATATCTTATTTGCTATTGTTGTGCCTTCAAGTCAGTATTCCCAAATAAGTCCCTTGCAGGTTTCTTGATGAGATTTTGGATTTGCTGTTGTCTCCTTCTTAAGGCTGAGAGAGAGGGTAACTGATCCAGTTGCCTTTATGCTTAAGGTGGCACTAGAATTCACAGACTCCCAGCTTCTAGCCTGATGCTTAACCACTAGACCAAACTGGCTCTAATTTCATACAGACTTTGCTTAAGGTACAATGTGAGCCCAGCTGTGAATCAGAGGCATTGCTGTAAAGGACAATATTCTTTTCTGAATTTTCCTGAATTCTAATGGGATTCAGAGTGAAATAGTTCTTTTGCATCCAGTGGTGGGATTCAAAAATTTTTACTACCGGTTCTGTGGGCATGGCTTGGTGGGCATGGCATGACTTGGTGGGTGTGGCTTGGTGGGCATGGCAGGATAAGGATACTGTAAAATCTCCATTCCCTCCGCACTCCTGGGGGAAGGTTACTGCAAAATCTCATTCCCTCCCCACCCCACTAACCTGCTTTCCAGCTCCATTCTCCTGTGCAGGGCAACAAACAAAGACCCAGCCAATCAGCTGGGACTCGGGAGGCAGAGAATAGATGGGGGTGGGGCCAGTCAGAGGTAGTATTTGTTGGTTCTCCAAATTACTCAAAATTTCTGCTACCAGTTCTCCAGAACTGGTCACAACCTGCTCAGTACCACCTCTGTTTGCATCCCTTTCCATGTTACATGAAATATAATGGAGTTAAAGAAAATATTTAAGAAACAACTTTCAGCTCTGGAAGCTGGCCTTCATTTTCTTCCACTAAATGAAAAAAATTATTTGATTAATTTAGTATTCTGCATAAAGCCAGAATAATTGATTATTCTGATTATTAATATTAATATAATATTGATTATTAATATAATATAAAGAAATGTTTATCTTTATTATTTTTACAAATAACTGAAGGTGGCAAACATAACCAACATACCTTCCTCCTCCTATTTTTCCCACAACCCTGTGAAGTCAGTTGGACTGAGAGAGAGTGACTGGCCCAAAAACACCCATTTGACTGTCATGGCTAAGACAGAACTAGAATTCACAGTCTCTAGTTTTCTACCCTGGTACCTTATGATCAGTGGTTCTCAAATAGAGGTGGTATTCAGCAGGTTCTGACCAGTTCTGGAGAACTGGTAGAGGAAATTTTGAGTAGTTCGGAGAACCGGCAAATACCACCTCTGACTGGCCCTGCCCCCATCTATTCTCTGCCTCCCGAGTCCTAGCTGATTGGCTGGGTCTTCTTTTGTTGCCCTGCGCAGGAGCACTGAGCTGGAAAGCAGGTTAGTGGGGTGGGGAGGGAATGGGAATTTTGCAGTATCCTTCCCCTGCCACGCCCACCAAGCCATACCATGCCCACCAAGCCACGCCCAAAGAACCGGTAGTAAAAAAATTTGAATCCCACCACTGTTCTCAAACTTTTCTTCACCACCTTTAAATACCTTTTGTGGCCATGGATCATGGCCATGGTTCTCCAAGACTTAACTGAAGATTTAAATCATAACATTTCTTCAAGCCTTCGTGGACCTCCTGTGATGACATCGCAAGCCTCCAAGAGTCCACTGACCACAGGTTGAGAAGCACTGACTTAGACCAAACTAACTATATAATCTATAATTTCCAATGTGTCTCCTTATTTCATTTTGATACTTCACTTTGATATACATAGATATTTCCTTCATGCTCTTATCTACATCTTTTTGTAATATTTTCCATCAACTGAAGACTACTTTTCCTGAGTCACTAGAATGACTCATTGTTCTCCAATCTTAAGATCTCAAGATGTGTTGTATTACAAGTCCCCAGATTGGACCGAAACTCTGCTCATATTGGCTGAGGAATGATGGAAATTACAGTCTAACACATTTAGAAGCTACAGGTCAGAGAACACAGTTCTAGATATTTTTGACTGCTGCATCAGATTTTTATCAGCCAAACCTGAAACCAACAGAA
This sequence comes from Naja naja, assembly GCA_009733165.1. Classification (NCBI taxonomy): domain Eukaryota; kingdom Metazoa; phylum Chordata; class Lepidosauria; order Squamata; family Elapidae; genus Naja; species Naja naja. The sequence continues at coordinate 131,038,368 of CM019148.1, read as the reverse complement.
AAATAATTGACTGTTTTAGAGCTTCACTCACAAAGTACTCAAACTGTAACATCTAAAAATTTGTTAACGTTGACTGGCTGACAAAATTTGACAAGATAATTGCTGTTATATGATGGAGGATTGAGAATGAAAAGCACTTTCAATATTATTCAAGCTTTAATTTAATATAAACAAACAAAAAAATTGAGACTAAAACATTTTGTTTCCTTACTACTTTTGCCAATTCCACTTCTCTACAATACATGCAATTCTGGTGCATCTGAGGCAAAGAAATATTTTGATTTCACATAGGTTGCATATTTTTAAGAAGGAGCATGTTTCTCAGACTGATAAAGGCATTTCTTTGAAACACCTATTACTTCACAATGGATCAGACACATTAAATTATGGGTGTATATCAGAGGTGGTATTCAGCCAGTTCTGACAGGTTCTGGAGAACCGGTAGCGGAAATTTTGAGTAGTTCGGAGAACCAGTAAATACCATCTCTGGTTGGCCCCGCCCCCATCTATTCACTGCCTCCCAAGTCCCGGCTGATTGGAGTTCCAGTTTTTGTTACCCTGCATAGGAGAACAGAGCTGGAAAGCAGGTTAGTGGGGTGGGGTGGGGAGGGAATGGTAATTTTACAGTATATCCTTCCCCTAGAGTGGGGTGGAAATGGGGGAATTTTACAGTATTCTTCCCCTGCCACGCCCTCCAGGCCACACCCACCAAGCCTTGCCCACAGAACCAGTAGTAAAAAAAATTGAATACCATCACTGGTGTTTATCCACACATGGAAGACATTTCCAGGCACAAATTAATCAGTATACTTTTCCCTTTTGAAAAATTTGATCATTTGGAAACTGAAACTATTGTGTTGCACAACTAGACCATTAGTTCTTTCTTTCTATTGAAAGTACTAAGATATTTTAAACATGCATGTATAACGTATCTGTTAAGGTAGAAACTTATGATGATAAAATCATCAATGAAAGTTACTTAATTCATTGTTTCCAATATCTTTTAGAAGTAGCCAAGTAAGATCTGAATCTATTGACCATAAAGTATTTTGGTAAAGTTGAACACACACAAAATGACAATAAATAATGAAAATGGTACTGTATATTTTGAAGGAAAGTGTGAAAATGAATACTTTTTACAACGTTGTTGATTGTGGTACTCATGAATTAGAAACTAGATTCATAACCAAAATAGTAGCAGTTTACCAAGTAATTACTTCTAACCTATACAGTCCACCAGCATATACAGCAAAATGGCAGACCAGCAGCTGAGTCATGATCATAAGCATTCATACCATAGGGAGTGCACAAAGTTGAAACAACATGAAGAAGGGTGCTATAGCCTTTATCGCTAAAGTAGAATTCCACACAAACCTGTAGAGTCTGTTTCCTGCCTTGGCCTACTGGATTTCTGACTTCCAACTGTTGAATAAGAGCAACTGCAAATAATATTTTTCTCATGTAAGTTAGGTAATTAGAATCCATAATCTATATAAAAAAATTCCCTCTATAATAAGGCTGCTAAAATTGGATTGCAAAAACCTGGATGACCAGCAAATGTCAGCAAGAGTTATCTGACTCCTGCCATTTAATGATTGTATGAATTTTTGCAGCCCAGATCTGGTAAGTTTACGCAGTAGCTACATAGGCTAGGAATTCTGGATGCTGCAATGGAAACTACCCTGGCATTCTAGATCAGGGGAAATCAAATCTAATTAGAACCATGCTCTGAAAATTAGGCTTTTGTATTGTACTTTACAGGTTTCATCCACAAGTCAGCAAACCTTGAGAAAGCTACACGGCTGGAGAAAAGTACCTGTGTTTTCCTGTGCCTTAACAGCTCCATGATACTATGAAAGTCAAAACCGGTGCCTTCTTCCTAGGATGCTACAAAAACTTCTCCTACTGAGTGTGTTTCTTTTTTTGAAGATGTTAAAAAAAACCAGAAAGGGGAAAAGATTGAAAGTTGGTGACCCATGAGTACAGGAGACTGAATGGGCTAACTTCATTTTAGGCTTTGAATTAAGCTGGGAAATGATGTCCAATTGGACTCCTTTTAGTACCCATTTTTACTATGCTCCACTATCCTGTTTCATTGAACACAAACATTTCCAGTTACAATTTATTTAGGGCTTGGCAAAGAGAGCCTTTGTTCAATGCAATCAAATGTTTTTCAGCATTAGTTTATGCTACTGTGGAGAGGAAGTTTTAAATAAGGAGGCTTTATGAATGGATTTAATCATTTAGTGTTTTGTTTTTAAAATCAATTGTCAGGAAATAGCCTTCCCTAAAATGTACTTGATCTAAAGAAAACAAAACTCAGTCCACCCCCAAATTTTCTACACCAAAAAGGGCTATTTAAAAGTGCTGGCATTGATATTGCAAGTCTTTATTAACAAGGAACATTGGCTTTGAACTAGAACAGTTCAAATGACCCTTATTTATTTTAAGCAACGCAGAAATCGCTTTGTTTGCATTGCATTCTCTATATAAACTCTAATTTTAGAAATGCTAAATGTTCGAATCAGAAGAGGAGGAATCTACATTTAGCCAAGTTTATAAAAGTTATTAGGAAATTGCCATTCAGAAAAGTTATTATCCAAAAGCTGTATAAAATAATTTCAGTAATTGTCTATATGCAGGATGACAGTAACAGCTAATACCTGTACATCTTCTCTCATTTATACAAATAACAACTTGTCTCTTCCATTTCCTCTTTAGAAGTCCAAGCTTTGGAGTTTTATAGGGATCTTCAGCCTAATAATTCTCTACAAGTAGATTGCTGGTTAAATATATCCTTATTTTACTCAGACTCTGATCCTTTTGAGCCAACGACTCCACAATGTTTAATCCCAGAGTGAGGCAGGAGATTTATTGGCTTCGTACATATGCTAATACAAAATATGGCTCGTCTGGGCCTTACCATGGTGTGTGGGTTAATATATATGAAGTGTGTAGTGTATAAATCCTATTTCAATTTTAACTACAAGTTAGTGCCAGCACTAAAAGCATTGCACTGAAAAGAAGTTCTGCCAGATCAAGAGAAGGGATTATTTGCTAATCTTTTTTCCCTTCCCATTTATTTGTGACTTTATCAATCTGAATCTGCTCCAAAGCAGATTTTGGCTGCTTGTCCTCTATGTTTATTCCCTGGTTAACCATGGTTTATAGAATTAAGTATTTTTTTCTGGATTTGCAATCATAAATTGAGTATTGTTAGTTGACATAAGGCAGAGGGCTAATCTGTTGTTAGTGAATCTTGGGTTAATTTGTTGTTGCAGTGATGACAGAGACAGCTTTCTTCCTTTTCTCCAATGGCAACTTTCTAATGGGATCAAATAATTTCCATTCTTCCACAGTGCATTAATAAAAAGTTTATATAACTATAATTCATTAACTTAATTGTCCAGATTTGTCCTGAAGAGAACTATTGGCTGGGTTTGCACAATACAAAGATTCACAGAGCCTTCCGCTACTATTTAGCCTAGCATATTGTGCATTCGCAATGGCTTTTGAGACTTAATTTTAAGTAATGTAAATAGGGAATAGGGAGAAGAGATGGCCCTTTCTTGGGTTTTAAAAGATTTTTTTAAAATAATAGTAAGAATAAACATGTACAAAGCACTTACATTTTTCCCAGTTCAAAAAAGAGGGCCATTAGTACCTATAGATATATTTCCCAATAAGTACAGCAAAAAAGGCACACAATAGCTCAATGGTTAAAGATGCTGAGCTTATCAGTTGGAAAGCTGAAAGCCCAGGTTTGAAAGCTCAAGTGCTGCATGATGGGATGAGCTCCTGTCCTTGCCCCAGCTCCTGCTCACCTAGCAGTTCAAAAGCATGCAAATACGAGTAGATAAATAGGTACCACTTTGATGGAAAGGTAACAGAGTTCTGTGCACCTCGGTATGACCATGGAAGTATCTTTGGACAATGCTGGCTCCCTCAGTTAAGAAATGTAGATGAGCACCGCCCCCTAGAATTGGCCATGACTGCACAGAAGAAACCTATAACTTTACAGCATAAAAACAAGAAGTGGGAGGATAGGAAAATGAATACTGAGAGAACAGCAGCAGCTGATTATATTCTGGATTGGACCACCATATGAGGCAATGGCTTCCTTTCCATGTCCAAAACCCTTTTTGGAATTCAAAAACTTGAATAAGGTTGGAAGGCAAGTCATCAAAATCAAAGAATATTCTTCCGACAGCAGTTATAACAATAAATAAATATATTTGAAAAGTGGGAGAATTGTTTAGTATTGTAGGGAGAATCCCCACCCACCCCTTTTAATATAAGGAAGCAAAGTAATACCCCCGAAAAGAAAAGCCTGCACTGAAGTAAAACCACCCAAGCGGGCATCCCCTTGTGAATGGATATTTAGTTTCACAAACTGTTCTGTTCATAAACAAAACACCTTCAGTTACAGCCTTCACAGAAGGCTGGAACTGATCAGAATAAAAAGCAGAGAGACAAGAGACACCTAAAATCTGCATTCCTCCACTCAGACTCAAAGACAGGGCATGACCTCCTAGCCACAATAGAAACCAAGCCACCACAATTAGAATAATCAAAGACCCACACTTGAAACTTTCCCTACAAACCCAGAAATCTCAATCACACAGCCCCAAAATAATATAGAACGAGGGTCTCCAACCTCGGCAACTTTAAGACTTGTGGACTTCAACTTCCGAAGCTCCTCAGCCAGCTGGCTGAAGAACTCTGGGAGTTGAAGTCCACAAGTCTTAAAGTTGCCGAGTTTGGAGACCCCGATATAGAAGTCTGTCCACTCACCAGACCAGTTTGTCATCTGACCTAGAACCCAATGCTGTTGTGACTGCAGTTTCTGGCTTCCAAAATAAATAAACCTCTTTTCCAAGCAGTTCGCCTTCCCATCTTCTCATTTCGTCCATCAACTTAATTTTTCCATCCACCAACTTTATCTTTCCTGCTGGAGAAAGCAAACCGGACCTTTTTCTTCCAACAGTATCAAATCCAACCATTGTTTCATTGAAGTGTCTCTGTTATGAACCTGTTCAGCTCTTCATGATCTCTGACAAGGAATTTTCCAGCCTTACTTAGAGGCACTGGGGAATGCACAGGGATATTTTCTATATAAAGTGCCATCAAGCTTCTTCTCAGTAATTTCAGGATTCCTATCTGTGCATTTCTCCTCATGAATTTAGAAAGAGCACCTTATGTGAAATGTTAAAAATGGTTTCTTACATCTGTTTCTGGCGCCCTTGCCCTGGATTATGGTCAATTTTTATTCTTTTATCCAAAGAGTAAGAAACTAGTAAAGACTTCATATGACCCCCTCAGTCAGAGGGTTTAGACAAACAAATCAGAAATGGTTCTTTTGGCATTCACTGGATTTTTCACTGAAAGAATAATACACAATCATCATACAGAAAGATCTAGGCAACCTGTTTGATATAGCAGCCTCCATGACAACCAACTGCACACAATGTAGGAATGAAACACAAGAGAGATTTGCAGAGGCCCGAGCAAACCAAGAGATGAATCTCTTGGAAATCTAGTCCTTTTAATTATGTTTATTAAAAAAATAAGACTACAGTCCTGAAATCCTATCTATTCTCATCAAACTCAGTTAACTGCGGGGAGAGGGAATTTAATATTATAAAAACCAACAACAATTTTTATAACTGAGGGAATCATTGTTTTCATCCAAAACAATCATCCTATCCATTATCATGCTTGCAGAAATGAAGAAATGGGTTGAGCTATGGAAGACATTAATCCTTTTTTTAAATGAAAGCACACAAGTGGATTATGGTGACATTATAACTTAACACATAAGTGCCCCAAAGATTCATCAGTTCCTGAATATATAAGCACATGTAAGGCCATTGCCATTAATCAGTGTAGTGGCGCTTAATTCTGGAGAGACAATATATACTGCAGTTATGTTAGCTCTTCAAACTAGATTTGGACACCAAAGTCATGAATACTAAAATTATTTTCATTATAGGGTTACTGTAACAGATTCTTGCAGTTCTGAATGTGCCTCTCTGTGGAAAAGGAATTTTCCATGAGGTTGCTGTGCTCTTTCTTCTGGCCCCCCTCCTCAGGTAATAAAAGTATCAGATGGGCCAATCACAGCACAGCTGTGATTTAGGATTTCCCAGGCTTTGTTAAGCCCCACCTCACCTTGGCTCAGGTATATTTAAAGGGCTAGCCTCGTGGCATCTAGCCAGTTCCACCATTACAGATGTTCCAGCTGCTTGGGACCATGCAGCTGGAAGGACTCTACCTCACGCCACGAGGAGGACTTTTGGGACTCCAGTCACATAGGTGACTGTTACTAGAGAGAAAGAAAAGACTCAGAGAAGAAACAAGTGGACATTGACTATTGGTATACTTTTTAACTTCTTTTATTGCTTTTTGTGATTTGTTTACAACAATAAAGAACTTTGTATTGGATTCACTGGGCTCAGACTTTTTCCAGGTAACCTCACAGTGGAGAAAGGTAACAAACCATCCATATTTAACCCTAAAAATCCTTAACACTCTCTCCTCTTCCGTTTATCCCACAGACAACTAGGGAAGGCCAAGACTTTCTAAATGCCATTCCTGCTTTGAGCTGAGATTTCTTTTATCTGACTATTGCCTTGAATGTGGCTCTTCCTCCACTTCTTCCTCTTCCTCCAGGTTATACTCACAGCCCGTTATAAGATGTTACTTCCTAGCATGTTCACAGGCTACATAACTTTAGATGCCTTCTGATGACAGGTCTCCACCATTGGCAACTTTAAGACTTGTGGACTTCAACTCCCAGAGTTCCTCAGCCAGCTGCTGGCTGAGGAACTCTGGGAGTTGAAGTCCGCAAGTCTTAAAGTTGCCAACGTTGCAGAGCCCTGTTCTAGGTGACCAGTAACATCTTTAAAATGTCTAATCTCCTTCCTGCCATCTAGTGGCCATCCAGATCTATTCTAGAGCTAAAACCTGCCAGGATGGGGGAGTAGATGGGACTGTTTAGGCATACAATAACAGAATCTCAAACTCTTGGAATCCCAGCTTCTGAGAAAATTAGTGACTCATTGAACAAGTTGTTGTACAGTTAACAATTGTGCATATGATGCACAATAATTATTTAAATTGGCAAAGGGAGAACAATACACAATTAAGAAGATATCAGCTTTTTAAAAAAAGCAACAACAGGCAATTATGCTAGATTTCTACTTTTTCTTTTAAGGAATGATGCATATTTGAGTTACATCTATACCTTAAAGAGGGAGTTATGCACAATTAAGTCAATTATACCTCCGATATGCAAAAAAGATAGGATGGTCATATTATTGCAAGCATCCTGAAACTTTTCACAAATAAACCCTGGCTACAGCATCTCTCACAAGGAGCAAAAATATAAACAAACATACACAGTGTTGCACACACACAGCAAGAAATAAACATATTATCAAGCCGCATCTTCTTTCCCACTTCTATATGTCTTTACAGCCTTTCATTTTTAAAAAAAGAAAATGTGGATATATTTATAACATTTTCTGACAAAAGGTGCCAGGTGGCTGTAAATCATGTGCTAATTAGTGTTGACAGAAACTGAAATAGTTGTTCTCTTTTTTCTTTCAGCATAATATGTTAACATGTGTAGTCCTATTTTAAGTAGCTATCCAGAGAGAATAGAAGCCAAGTGGCTCATGATAAAGTAATATTTCTGTGCTACTGAGTCCTGAAATGAAAAGTATCCCTTTCCTTCGGGTATCAGAAGGACAAGTAAAAATACAAGCCTTCCTTGGAAGGACCTGCTATGGCAAGGGTGTCAAAGGGCCTTGGTGGCTCAGGCTGTTAAATGCCTGCATTTAAGTTCCAGCTGCCTGTAATTATTGCAGGCTCGAATCCCACCAGGCTCAAAATTGACTCAGCCTTCGATCCTGTCGGGGTAGGTAAATTGAGGACCCAAGATTGTTGGAGGCAATAAGCTGACTTTGTAAACATGCCGCTTAGTAATAAGCAGGCATATACAATGGAATGAAGGCTATTGCTTGGCTTGTGCTCCAAAAATTGTAAGCCGCCCTGAGTCTTCGGAGAAGGGCGGCATATAAATGTAATTTTAAAAAAAACTTGCATTGTCACGGCATCGTCACATGACCTACCATGACTTTTTTCCCCTTCACTAAACTGGGCGTGAGCATGGCCAGCGCATGATGTGTCCAGCCCATGGGCCATGAGTTTGACAGCCCTGTGCTAGGGGATGTTGATGATCGGAGCAACCTTGCCCAACCTGGGACTCCAAATGTGTCAATTCCCAGCATTCTGTTGAAATTGAAAGCCACACTGCTTAAAGCTGAGGTTTAGAAACACTGGGTTACTGCAATTACAACTTTTTGTATGCTGCCTAGAGTTTTTGAAAGCAAGCAGGCAGTCATACAAATTCTCTAAATAAATAAATAAAAAATCCAGGTTGGGACAGATTGTTATGGATTATCTCCTGTAAGGAACTATTGTCAGGTTAAGCCCAAGGATGACAAAGTTCAGTCAGGGTTCAGATCTTTATTTGCTTGCACACAACAGACAGAATCTTGCCAAAGTAAACCCTTACTATTCTCACTTTAATTTGTATACCCTGGGAGATTCTAGGGAGTGGCCATCCTTACTCTTTCTGTTTCCTAATCAGTATGCTGCCTCTTGTCTGCCCCCATCCCACCCCATTTTCTGGAATGTGCTCCCTCCTTCCTGGGAAATTGCTGGTACACTGTAGTCCATCGCTCTTGTTTCCTATTCTTATTTCTGCTGTTCATGATAATATTTCTTCTATGCAGCTAAATACTGACCTGTATTTCATGAAAGCATTGCAGCTTACAGCAGTGCATTTTGTTTAGGTTGCTTTTTAAAATGTATTTATGTAATAAACAAATTTCAATCCCACCCAAATCCTAAAAGACTCTGGGTAATGTACATTACAAGACAATAAATAATGCAGTGTAAAATAAAGTAAAACTGATATAGTTGTAGTCCTATCATTAGTCAGATGGTGTCCTATATAGCTAGGATCAAAGATTTTGTGGAATAATACTGTCTTCATTTGCCTCTGAAAACAAAGGAGGCTGTACTGTTTGAGATTTAATATCATTCTATCAGTAATAACTATTTTCAGTTACATGTAAATATATGTTGAATAATGTCTTAATCTCAATGGATAATAGGCTTACATTAGTGATTATAGCCCACTATTCTATATTTATAGTACTATTCTATTCACACTAATTGTCTTACATTTACATTAGAAACTTCACTTTTGATTTTTGTAATATTTTGAAACCTTTTTATAATAATATGCTGATTGCCTTGATGCCCTTCTTTATATAATTTTTTTAATGTTCATAAATCCTGAATACTTGACGATGATAATGGTGATGGGTTTGATGACAGTTGATTTTGCTATCCTAGCACTATTCTTCCCTTTAATGCTGCAGTTTTCTCTTCTAATTCTTCTTTGGATTCTATTTGTACTTCTTTTTTTTTCTTTCAGTCATTTTTATCAACAGGCTCAGCCTGTTGGCTTGTTCCTCATATTCTGCCTCCTCTGCTTGTATGTTCATGCAGCTGAACAGTCATGGCTCAAGTTCCATCTGTTAGCTGATTTTTTTCCCCCATTTTGAGATTCTGATCTGTTTTCCAATTCCTCTTCTATTTCTTTATGTTAGAAACAGTGATGTTTTTGTTCCCATTTTTTGCCCACCTGCTATTTGTATTTATGCTAGCCTTTTTGTTTCCTTCTCTAATCCAAAGTTTATTTAACATTTTATAGGCTAAGTTATTATCACAAATTTTCATAGGCCTTGATTTCATAATTGTCATTTACATTAATGTTTTCTTGTCTTTTGACTTTCCCCAAAGTTCTAGCAGTTCTAGGCTATGGAGTCATACTCTGACTATTTAAAAAATAGTGTCCTTTCCACATTTAAACCTAATATTTTCCAATTCCTTCATTATTAAATACTTCACTTTCTTCTCTTTTCAACATTGTACATTGTGCCATTATTTTCTTTGTAGGGTCAACCATACTTCTTTTATTTAGATTTTCTAAACTTCTAGAATACATTCCTTTTTTTCAAATCTCGTTCTTTTTCTCTATTCTTTTCAATCATGTAGTCATACTTGCTTTTCAGCTTACAATGAGGCCACTTCAACTGTACAATGTACACATTTTTAATCCTTTTAAAAGAGGTTATGATGTAATTTTGGAACCAGAAAAACTAATAAATCCACATTATAGACAAAGCTTGAATTGCTACACTTTCAAGCTGTTTAGGAATTAATTTCTCCATCAACAAATTATCCATTGAGTCTGTTCTGGTCTTTGAGACATTGCTCAACAGGCATTTGTTTCAATCATTTATTTACTTATAAAATTTATCAGCCATTCATTTTACCATAGGGTATTTCTGGGCGGCTTACAGTCATAAAAATGTATCAACACATATAGATTAAAACATAAATAAATTAAAAGCAAAGATTAAAATCTAAGGACATGTGACGGCAGAGTGGGGAGAAGTGGGATCTGTTGTTACTCAATCATGTTGTTTCATTAAAAATATATTTATAACCTATGGCAGCCAAATTAAATTATAATTGATTTTAGATCTTTCCCCGCTTAATTTCCTTCCCCCCTTTTTCCTCCCCCGTTTTTCCTGATTTTATGTATGTATAATTCTGATTTTATATATGTATCATTCTAGAGTTTATCTTTTTAAAAAAGTGTTTTATAAGATAATTTACAGTACATTGTTTCCAAATGGAGCCATCCTTATAAGAGATCCAGTGCAATCAATGAGACACATTAGTAATATTGTACATAATAAGTTCTCGTCATCTCCTGGATCATGGTCAAGGATAGTAAAGGTAAAAGTATAGTGCTCAAAGTACTTGATAAGTCAGTCCAAAATGCAAAGGCAAACCAGTCCAAACCTCAATAAAAATTCCTTAATGAAACTGCCAAAGGGCCATCTCAAGAAAGCAAATGCCAGGATCTGGTCAATAAAGAGTTGGTTTATCAGAGACATACCCTAATAATATTCTCCACACTTTGGGGGAAAGTCAGTAAACTAAGAAGATTCCTCTGGTCCAGAAATCCCCAACAAAACTCCAGCATTTACTAATGCAAATTGTTTACTGGGGTTATCCAAAGATGCCCAATTCTAGTCCATTTCTTTTTAATACTGTTTGACATAGGTACTCGTGTTCTTTGACCATTATACCAGAAGTGCTTGTGGTCGCAACATGTGGAAATAAGAATGTAGATAATATGCTGTAGCAGGTCAGGGTGGTGATTACCAAGCCCAGCTTCCTTTCCCAGATGTCATAGTCCGAAGACATTTCCAAGGTCATGTGACCAGCATGATGATACATCGAGGCACACAGAACGCTGTTAAGCTTCCCACCAAAGTGGTACCTATTTATCTACTTGCATTTGCATGCTTTCAAATTGCTAAGTGGGCAGGAACAGGAGCTCTTCCCATCATGGCGCTCAGGTTTCGAACCCGGGCCATCAGCTTTCCAACTAACAAGCTCAGCATCTTTAACCACTGAGTCATCGTGCCCCTGGGAATGGTGCACAGCAATTTTATTATAATAGGTATTTAAGACAAGACAAGAGGAAACTCAAGGATGGCTGATATGTCTGTGAGGAAAGGCCTGTGTAGGATTTCCTGCCCAAAGCCATATTCATTCGTTCATTCGTTCATTTGTTCATTGCTTCGTTCATTCATTCATTCTTCATATCTCTCAGACAGATAGATGCTTTCCACACAGTCTACTCAATTTCCCCATGGTTTTCCAAGCAGAGGAGGTAGACAAACAGACAAATGCTTTGAGTTTTGGACTTCATTATATAAGGCACTCTAAATCAAGTTAATTTAAAAAAAGCAGTGAATTAATACACTAGAGACAAATAAATCAAGGTATTGATCTTGAGCTTATAAAGTTCCAGAAATTGGGCAAAAAGGAACGCAGGCACACAAATGCTGACTTATTACAGCATGCACATTTTCCGTGGTGATAACAGATGTGAAGTAATGTATCTAATTTACTGCTTGCGTGAAAACAAAATACTGTTTTAATTGAAACCATAGAACTGATAATGTTTTATCTTTTGTTTTCCTATTTTCCTTTTTGAGTTTTGGGAGCAGATCCCTGGTTTGTAATTGCATTAATTACAAACATGCAAATAGTCGAAAAGTCATTCAGATGTAAATGCCCTTCAATGAAAAGAAAGCAACAGGGACTATAATTTTTGCTATTGCAGCTAATGACATCATTTGATTTTCTTTTATTTGGACTTTTAATAATATAACATAGGTGAACAACATCCAACAGCAATGCAAAGACTCACCATGAAAACTCAAGCTGAATGTACATTTACTATTTACTCCTCACATTGTACATTTCTGAGATATAGCAGCCAAAAGTGTCCATTAGGGAGGTTAAAAACTTACTGTTGTCTTAACAATTCATTTCCACTATCTTGAATCCAGGCACCGATGTTATGAGACCTTAGCTTTTCAAAAGATGTGTGGGGTGGTGTGAGCTGGTGGTAAGTGCACAACTGTAGCCTGTACATTTTGGGATGATAAATCAAAGGTTTCACAGAAGGGCAGGGAGAGGAGGGGAGGGAGGGAGGGAGGGAGAGAGATCTCCATAATGGATTCCTTGGAAAACATTCCAGGTATAAGGCAGAACAATGAAGGAAATGCAGATCCAAACTTAAGACTGCTGGTGAGAGAGGGATAAATTTTATAGGAAAGAACATATTAATGTAAGAAGACAAAACATTCAGAAAGAAGTCTATAGTTAAAAAGGTGCTTCTGCTTGGTATGGAAATAGATAGAAAGCTTACAAATTAATTATAAGGGGAAGGGAAGGGATAGGGGAGACCTACTCCCATATCAGGCGTAAGCTCTTTAACGTCATTGCAGAAAAAGATATTGAAACAAGAGATTTCGTTTGATGTGCAGTGCTTAAAATCTGAGTTCCTATTTATATTTCTTTCAGAGTAAACTGGAACTACCAAATATGAATGATAAAAATCCAGAGGACTAATAGATAGGTGCGAAGAGGTATAGAAAAGTCTAATTTGAAGTCCAGATCTGGTACCCCAAGCGTCAGCACCAGGAACAGGTTTGGAATGACTCAGGCCCATAGTACCACAATGATGGCAGGAGATGAGGGGAAAAGTACGGCAAATAATTGCTAAATCAGAAAGGATATTATTTTAAAAGGAAAAATAAGAATAAACAAGACTGTAATACAGGCAGCCCTCAACTTACGACCACAATTGAGCCTAAAATTAAGGTTGCTAAGTGAGAAATTTGTGAAATTTTTACCATTTTTCTTACCACTTTTCTTGTTAAGTGAATCACTGCAGTTGTTATATTAGTAACCCGGCAGTGAAGTGAATCTAGTTTCCTCTTTACTTTTCAGAAGGTTTCAAAGGGGATTACATCATCACCCCGGGACACTGCAACCATCATAAATGGGAGTCAGTTGTCAACCATCTGAATGTAAATCACGTGACCGCGAGGAGGCTGCAATGGTCATAAGTGTGAAAAATGGTCGTAAGCCACTTTTTTCAGTGCCGTTGTAACTTCGAATGGTTACTAAGCAAACTGTTGTAAGTTGAGGAGTGCCTGTACAGTGCGGTGATTGTGTTTCTGTTTTTCAGTCAGCTTGTGGAGAAAAGATGGCGGATCCAAAATGAAGCAGATAAGCAGGAAGAAATGTTACATGTGAGATAATACAGAGGAGAAGAAGAAGAAGAAGAAGAAGAAGAAGAAGAAGAAGAAGAAGAAGAAGAAGAAGAAGAAGAAGAAGAAGAAGAAGAAGAAGAAGAAGAAGAAGAAAAACTACTGTAGTTATGACAGAACGGGTAACTTCTGTCAACTTCGATGATGATACCTATATTTAGACTCACATTTCTTTGCCATCCCGTGCAAGCAAAGTTTAAAGCCCTCACAAGTTTGAGAGAGCAGCTGCTCATTTGCCATTTCAAACGGCAAGTCAAAGGACATACTGCAGGTAGCATTGTCTAAAATGGGTACCTATTTCCTGAGGAAAACCTTTTTTGCAAGATTAAAGGTAGCAAGATTTTAAGACTGCAAAAAGCGATAGCCAGATAGATTTGCCTTACATGTGGATCGACCTTTAGAGACCTGCTGCTTTTGGAAGTTGCAGCTGACTTGAAAGTTTGAAAACTGATGCAAGACAAGTTCAGTCTCTCATACAGTAAGTTGTGTGGACTAGGAATTGTGTGATTCTTCATTTTTGAGCCTTCCTCTTTTTGACAAATAAAGACAGGCAAACTAAAAAAAAGTATTCTCTTTTTTATTTCCTTATATTTATCCACTAAAAGACAGCTTTTAAAGGTGCCTTTTCAAAAGTCTCAGAAGGGTAGGTTAAATTTTAATATTCTAATAAAAATAGTTGATGTATTGCAGAAAAAATAACATCATAAATGTGCTTAGATCAGACTTAAAAAAAGAAAGCCATAAGGTAGGATTATCGTGTAATTATTTTACCTGATTTTACAGTTTTAAGGCTATGTTGTAAACCTTTATAAATCTACATAGAGGCATAAGTACATAAAGAAAACATTGAATAATCTTTTGTACCTTTGAGCCTGTTTTGGTTCCTGAGAATTGACTGGACAAGTGCCTGCAGTTTTCTTGGCAAGATCTTGGAAGTGGTTCGCCATTGCCTGCTTCCTAGGACTGAGAGTGAGTGACTGGCCCTAAGTCATCCAGCAACCAGATGGCTTTGTGTCTAAGGTGAGACTAGAACTCACAGCCTCCTGGTTTTTAGCCTGGTGCCTTAACCACTACGCAAAAATGGCTTTCAAATAAATTATAAATAGAAAAAAAAAATCAATATAGTAGATAGGTTTATAGAAAATTTCCAATATATTCATGAACATGTTTTCTACGTTGTTCATCAGCCAAGAAACCTTGCTGACCCTCTCTGCCTGCAGGCTTAAACAATCTAAAAAATGACTTACAAAAAGAGATGGGAAGAAGAAAGCAAACAATGGCAGTTCTTATAAGTTAAATAACATTTGTTTTTATCATGACCAACTGGAATGACCCAATTCAGGATTTGGAGGAATTTAATGGAGTTAGAATGTCCAAGTCATTGTCCTCCCAGCAAAGGAATTCCCTGAATCTCGCTACCCTGTTTTGTTATACCTTTCTCGAACTTCATATTTAGGCATAGAGTATGCAGGCTTTTATACATGGCTTTTAAAGCAGAATCTAACTGCTTTGAAAATATTTCCTTCTAAATATTAGGCTGTGTACCGTTGAGGTCTGCTGGAGACCTGGGTTATCTTTTGCAAGTCATCTCCTAGCATCTTCTTTAGAAGCTGCCCCAATTTTATAGTTGTGTAGGAATTACTTTTCAAAATGGAATGTCTTACAAGGATTTCATCCATCCTCCCAGGCTGGTTGCAGATCCATTCCTAGAACCTTGGCAGAAAGTCCTATAAACCCATTTACCTTCCCCGGTTTCCTTGGATTCTATTTGCTTTAACTTCTTCCTTTCATTGTATTGCCCTGGCTTCCTAGGATTTATCCAGGCAGGATAAACAGACAAAACAGATTTAACAGATTAACTGTTGGAAGGGATCTTGTAGGTCATCTAGTCCAACCCCCTGCTTAGGCAGGAGACCCTACACCATTTCTGACACATGGCAGTCCAGTCTCTTCTTGAAAGCTTCCAGTGATGAAACCCCCACAGCTTTGGAAGGCAAGCTGTTCCATTAGTTGATTGCTCTCATTGTCAGAAAATTTCTCATTTCCAGGTTGAATCTCTTCTTGTTCAGTTTCCATCCATTATTCCTTGTCTGGCCTTCAGGTGCTTTAGAAAATAGCTTGACTCCCCTCCTCTCTGTTGCAGCCTCTCAAATACTGGACGACTGCTATCATGTCTCCCATGGTCCTTTTCTTCACTAGACTAGCCATGCCCAGTTCCCACTCTTGAATGCTTGCCCCACCCTTAGGATGTAAGAAATCTATATATGGAGTAAGGATTTTCTAAGTTCTTCTTGATATTAGACCAAGGGAACCATCTTCTGATATCAAATTATTTCTAAGTCAATTCAAAACCTAAAAACCAATTTCCAAGATGTACAATTCTCTCTGATATGGTTCCAAAGCTTTCAAAAGGATGCAGAATTTCCTGCTCCGACTTTCACTATACTGTACTGCAGCTTCTATGTTCTACGTATTCTCCTGAGGTAGCAGATACCAGTTGTTAGCTCTTACTGCATGCTCAACATTTAATTATTAGTTAAATTATTACAACTGTGCAGTAATTTATATTGATAAATTATTGGATACTCGTATTTCTCAACCTCGGCTAATTTTAGGATGTGTGGATTTCAAGTAGCTGGGACTTTGGACTGACTAGGCAATTCTGGGAATTGAAGTCCACACACTTTAAAGTTTCCAAGACTGAATTCAGAATAGAATAGAGCTGGAAGGGACCTTGGAGGTCTTCTAGTCCAACCCCCTGCTCAAGCAGGAGATCCTATATAATTTCAGACAAGTGGCTGTCCAGTCTCTTCTGAAAAAAACCTCCAGTGATAAAGTCCGCACAACTTCTGAAGGCAAAGCTGTTCCACTGGTTAATTGTTCTCACTGTTAGGAAGTTTCCCCTTAATTCCAGATTGCTTCTCTCCTTGTTTAGTTTCCAGCCATCGTTTCTTGTCTTGCCTTCTGGTGCTTTGGAAAATAAGTTGGCCCCTTCTTCTTTGTGGCAGCCCTTCAAATACTGAAATACTGCTACTGTATCATGTCAACCCCAGTCCTTTTCTCTAGACTGGCCATACCCAAATCCTGCAACTGTTCTTCTTATGTTTTAGTCTCCAGTCCTTTAATCATCTTAGTTGCTCTTCTCTGCACTTTTCCCAAAGTCTCAACATCTTTTTTGTAATGTGGTCTCCAAAGCAGGATGCAGTATTCCAGATGTGGTCTTGCTAAGGTTTTATATTTATTGTAAAATATAATATTGTTGTTTGTGTGTGTGTGTGTGCGTGCTGTGTATCATTTATCTATATCTATCTATCTCTTAAGACTGAGAAACACTGCTGAAGAATTTGTGATTCCGGTGAAGTGTTTGGAAAAGTAGTTGCACATTTGTTCTCCTCCCCCCCGTTCCCAGTGTTTACAGTGATGGAATACATAGCAAGAGATATCTAATGTACTAATGTTACTGCCACAAGGAAACAAATAAGGCAATTAAAACTTCAATTTACATAAGCACCAGAAATACCCCTGCACAAGATATTGAGCTAGGCTAATTCTGCTAGAGCCACTGCAACTACTGCTGATTGTTACACGTTGCTTAGTTAACAATAAAAGCAAGAAAGGCAGCAACTTTTTTGTCTCTTTAATGTGTACCTTTTAAAAAGTTGCAGGCTGTTTTTTAAAAAATTGAGAGTAAGGTAGAGCCTCTTAAATGCCTTATTTTAAACAATTCTTCAGCCGATCAAGTTAGCTCTTTCATCTGTTCAAAATATTTAACTGACCACTGTAATGTGCTGATGGCTGTTCTGATTTTTGTTAACTGCTCTTTTTTTTTGCTTACAATGTATTTTATTATTTTAAATGACCAAATAAAACAGAGGTGTCCAACCCATGGCCCATGGACTGCATGTGGTTCTGGGTAGCTAGTAATGTGGCCCCACAAAATTGTAAACGTTTAATATTATTATTTCATTTTTTGTGACATATACATTAACCACATTACATATTTGATATGCAATGCCTCTTCACTTAGTGCAGCCCAGGGAATCCAAAAAGTTTGAAAGCCATGCAGTAGAGGGTGCCCACTGATGAAGCATTCTGAGAAGAATCTTGTATCAAGTTATCCTTTGCTGCTGTTTTCAGTCCTGCCTTAGATATTTTTCCAGGTGTCTCCCAACCTCCTAGAGCAGATTTTGAAAAGATGCATGAGAATGTTGGAGAAAGGAACAAATGGTTTGTTCCCTTGTTTTTCTTCAGTGGGGTGAGATGAGGGAGCAAAATTTGGACCCAACTCTAAAAAAGAGAGAAGGAAAATCATCAGCAGAAATAGAACACAGCCAATGAGAAGTTCGGGGAAATCAATATCCCTCTTCTTCTGGTACTGAGATGACATCGAAGAGATGCCAAGTAAGAATTCCATCGCTGAAATGTTCCAGGGGTAAAGATCCTAAAAGAAGAGACCCTGTTAAGGTTCTTAACGAAGACTAAATGCATGTAGTATTCACACTTTGAACTATAAAAGGTTTTAAAAGCAAATCCTGGGGAGACTATTCCAATAATACAGCTTTTAAGATTGCATGAAAGGTATTAATGCTAAAAGAGGAGATTTTGATATTGAGATGTTTCTGTAGATAGTAAGAATGAAAAAAAAGTTGTCCCCCCTTGAAGCTTTAACCAACCATACCAAAGCATTTTACAACCGCTTCTACCATGTCTTCATAGAAGGACATTATAGCATTATCCTTGGGCATTCCATGAAAAATGAGATGGCTTGAGGAAGCTTCCTGTAGAATACCTGAGAGAGATATATTGGGGGGGGGGGAGTTTTTAAAGTTGTGTTATTTTTAAAAAGTACAATATCTTAACAGATCTATTTTCAATCCCTCCCTCCCCAGTTGAGTCCAAATCCATCTTGGAGACCATCAAGTTAGGGTTTTCCATAGACATTCCCAACATCTGGAAAAGTCAGAGAGTGGTACACAAGCTTTTCCTTGCAAAAGTGACACACTCAATCACTCAAAAAGTACACTCCTCAATCAGTTCAGATGATGGCAATGACAGAAATCCCTGTTTCAACAAAAGCAGATAAATTCTGACTGATTGTTCAGTGGGCCCTGTCTGAGTTTTCATTTACTGAGGGAACAGTGTTTGGAATAACCAGCTTCATAACTGGAAAACTTTCCTGAATCATGATGAATTTCCTTACATTTTTTTTAGATTTACTGTTAAGCTGCACTGTTTATTTAGTACATATATTTGCTGCCCATTGTTTTATTGTTTGTTGTTTATTTATGTATTTAGTTACATAATAACATTACATTACAACCAACTGGTTGTTGAGAGCGTGGTGGCTCGGCAGCTTCCGGGTTCCTGGATGAAGCCGATTACCTAGATCCATACCAATCTCAGTGGCTTTTGATACCATCGACCATGGTATCTTATTGCGGCGCCTCGGGGGGTTGGGGGTGGGAGGCACCGTTTTATGGTGGTTCTCCTCCTACCTCTCAGGGCGTTCGCAATCGGTGTTGGCAGGGGGCAGAGGTCGAGCCCGAGGCCCCTAGCTTGCGGGGTGCCCCAGGGGTCGGTCCTCCCACCCCTCCTGTTTAACATCTATATGAAGCCGCCGGGTGAGATCATCCGTGGTTTTGGGGTGAGATATCATCAATATGCAGATGATACCCAGCTTTTCATCTCCACCCCAAACCAAATCAGCGATGCCCTCACCGTGATGTCCCATTATCTGGATGTGGTGAGGATCTGGATGGGAAGGAACAGGCTCCAGCTCAACCCGGCCAAGACTGAGTGGCTGTATGTAATGGCATCTTGGATGATCCAGGAGGTTCCATCATTGGTCAGGGGGGGAGAGGTGTTGCCCCCCATGGATAGGGTTCACAACTTGGGTGTCCTCCTGATACACAGCTCAGTTTGGAGGAACAGGTGGGGGCTGTGACCAGGGGGGCATTTGCCCAGGTTCGCCTGGTATGCCAGTTGCACCTCTATCTGGACCAAGATGCCTTATGGATGGTTACCCATGCACTCGTTACTTCCCGAATCGACTACTGTAATGCTCTCTACATGGGACTGCCATTGTGGACCACTCGGAGGCTTCAGCTGGTACAGAATGCGGCCGCGCGGGTTGTGATGGGAGTATCCCGATACTCCCATATTACACCCCTCCTGCGTGAGCTACATTGGTTGCCGGTTGCCCTCCGGGTGAGATTCAAGGTGTTGGTGTTAACATACAAAGTCCTACATGGCTTGAGTCCGGGATAGTTGTGGGAACATCTCCTGCCAGCATCGATTTCCCATCGCCCTGTACATTCCCACAGACAGGGTCTCCTCAGGGTGCCATCGGCCAGACAGTGTCGGCTGGCAGTGCCCAGGGGTAGAGCCTTCTCTGTGGGAGCACCCATCCTGTAGAATCAGCTCTCCTTGGGACTCCGGCTATCCCCGGACCTTCGTTCCTTCTGCCGCGACCTGAAGACTTGGCTTTTTCAGCAGGCTGGCCTGGACTGAAGTGAAGTGGGTGAGTTTGAAATTGTATTTTAATTAAGTTTTATTGTTTTTTAAATTTTATTGGGCTTGGGGTTTACTTGAATTTTAATTAATTTATTTTGTATTGTGTATTTTTATATTGTGAGCCGCCCTGAGTCCCTAGGGAGAGAGGGCGGCATACAAGTCCAATAAATTCAATTCAATTCAATTACCAAGGTAAGCTAAAAAATGATAAAAAAACATAATTAAAAACAAGAAATATATATACCTGACAGACTTTATAGTACAGTGTTAAAACATTAAACATTTGGTTGAACAAAACTTTTGAGCCTTTCTTAATCTGTAATAAAAGGAGATCTTTTGTAACATGAGCCCCACCATAAGAAAAACCAATTTAGCTGTTGGTATTGTGTCCATGGTATAGCCATAATGGGACCTACAAAAAGTGACGCACTAATGATGTAAGGATTTGGAAGAATTACTTTTGTTCTTTAATGTTTCACATGTTATTGAATAATTAAATGAATGAATTACTTTTTTAAGGTCACATACCATAACAGACCTAACAAAGCTTAAAAAATACAATCACTGCAAGTAATAGTAATCTTAATTTTGGTCACTGACTAGTATAAAATTACATTAGATAATGAAAATTTATAACCATCCTAATTTGAACCATTCAGCCTACAAAAAGTGGAAAAATGAAGATTACTAACAAAAGCTAATTACTAACAACAGCTATAAAAGATTTTATCACTAAAATCTTAAGTTTATGAAAAGCAAATTTTGTGATATTTATAACTATGGAAAAATAGCTAAAGATCAGAATTACTACTCCAAAGGTAATAAAATTACCACGTCGCTACAATTTAGTGTAAAATTATACTTGTAATATTGAAATTATGGAAACTACAATGTAGTGCAGTATATAATTGTGTGATGTAACTGCTACTGCAGCATGTAAGAAGACGGTCATAAGAACTAAACAGTTAAATAGCTAGAAATAAGAATCACTGCAATTACTGTGGATGGTGTTTACATGTGGGTAGTAGAGTTTGTGGTATTTAATGAAACAAAATTATCATCATCCTATTGTAAATAGTGTAAATAAATATATATCTGAATGCCTTGCACATTTAAATTAAAGAAGTGTATATTTTATTTATTCTAATATGAGTTTTTTCCTCAATGTGTTTTGTAGCTTAAAATACATTTATTAAAAATTAGGCAGTGCATATAATATATGCAGGTATCAAAACAGAATTTAATAGTTCACACTTTTACTTCAATACTGAGTAGGCAAAATATGTTTCTTTTCGAGATGAATCATTTCAACAATTCTGGCATTAATGCTTTTGAACCAAGTGACAATGTGTCATCCTATTAGGAAAAACATGTTGCTTTATCCCCATGATCCAAGTGAATAAAAATGCCATCTATTTCAGAGGTAGTTGTATTTACATCCCAGTTGTACAAACCCGCTAAATGGAAATGGAAAAATAGCTTATTAATGTTTTAGACTCTAAGTTCCTATATGGTACTTCCATAAATAATCCTCTTGGCTTCCAGGGAGAGTCCAAAATTCAAGCTGCCAGCAAATCAATATTCTTATCAACTCCCCAGCTCACACCTGCATCACCTCTTGGAGAACTTTCTGAGGATACAGTGGGATGGATACAGAGACAGGTTGGTCTGGTGGTTAAGGCACCATGCTAGAAAGCAGGAATGTGAGTTGAATTTATATTTACCAACAAAGAAATAAAGGAGACTAGTAAATATAAATTCAACACAAATATAAATATAAATTATATAATTTAATATAATATAATTTATGGTAATTTGCATAATTTATGTAAAATAAAATTCACCACACAAATAGTTTGTAGTGAAAGCAACTGCCTATGCAGGCTCCTGGATTGGGGCTAAAAGGCGAAAACAGAAGCATACTGCTCCAGCCCATATTTGGGTAGACCAGGTTGCCCTGATAGACCGGTCTCACTGGAAAAAACACAGGAGGTTGTGAGTTCAAGTCTCACCCCACTAACCTGCTTTCCAGCTCCATTCTCCTATGCAGGGCAACAAAAGAAGATCCATCTGATCAGCTGGGACTTGGAAGGCAGAGAATAGATGGAGGCGGAGACAGTCAGAGGTGGTATTTGCCAGTTCTCCAAACTACTCAAAATTTCCGTTACCGGTTCTCCAGAACTGGTCAGAACCTGCTGAATACCACCTCTGAGGCCAACCCATATTTGCCTTTGTGATAGAATTCTGATTTCATAAACTAATCCTCTCATCTGCGCAGAAACTGTGCCACAGTTCTGTTTCTGTTGCGCTCATATTGACTGAAATCAGAGGGCGGGTGGGAAAAGGGGAGAGGAACAAGATGCTTGTTGTGCTTACACACCTAATGCCAGCATATCTTTCTTGTACAAATTTCTCTTCAGACATCAACCGTGGACATGCATAATGCAGAAGGTAGAGACATTAATGCACCTGCTTGGTGGTGCGCTTTGCAAGGCTGCGCTGATAATGTGCTACACAGGAAGAACAGATTCCCAGCTCACAGTCCTTAAATGTTTCTACATCTCATATGCATTTTTAAAATTGGAGTACAAGATTTATAAAAACAATGCTTTTAACATGAGACAAGGAGATGAGAAATGAATCGGGGCATTTCACACGACTTCTTTATTTAAAGAATCCTTTTCTTTCAACAGGTCATCCTCCTTCTCTTCTACCTTATTATCACAAATCAGTTCTGGATTTGACAGTTCATTTAAGCAGCTGTCTGTCTATCTTTGTCCCAGAAGAAATTTATACTTTTGTTGCTCCTGTTGCCAATCCTTATCCTGCCATAGACATGATGCCATAAAATGCTACTGTGTGGCACATTATGGGAAAGGATGGGAGCATTCCCCCAGTTTTATTTTCCTTTCCCTACCTAAAGATGACCAACGGGCAGGAAAACATCCACTAATCACTGTCCTTTATGTGGTAATGGGATGAGATGGTGAAAAAGCCTTTAAAAAAAGGATTATTATCCTACTGGCTTTGTTCATCATTTGCTCCAGGACTTCACACAACCATTCTCCATGGATAGGTCCCAAAGTAATCCAACTAACAGGTGTCAGGCACTATGGGGGGAATGCGCAGAAATGTGAGGAAATTATGCAGTCCCTCCTTGCCCTTCTGTCATCTATTACTTAGGCTATTTTTAAACAGAGTTTTGTTTTCAGAACCTAGGAAACATGCACTTGCCCTTTGAAGCGTTGTTGCTTCCTAAGATTTGTTTGGTACTCATTTTGGCTGGGTTAAGAAGTCTGAATATCTGGCTTCCCCTTCTCCCGCCCAAGTTTTGTGTTAGAGCGGAAGGCAGGTACTGCATATTTAATTGTCTTTTAATGGTTGTTTTACTTCTGAAGTTTGACCCCCTTCCCCCACCCTGCCTGCCTATTTTATAAAGGTTTTTACAATACACTGCCTAGAGAGTCATTACAAACTTGGCTGTGCTTCAGCATTTCTAAAATAAAATAAGTATGTATACCCCTCTTTCAATGGCAGGTCTCAGGTTGCTTTAAATATATGGCAGGAACAGGAGTTATAGACTGGTTTGAAAGGTCCTGATTGTCCCATTCTCACTCCCCTTGAATATTGCCATTGGACTACTGAGAGAAAGTGAAGATAGTGATGATGATTATGGTGCCTACTAGCACACGACTTGGCTTTAAGTGAGGGAGAGTTGCACAACAGCAGTCTCACTCTTTCTTCCCAATTCTCATTAAGATCCAGTGGTAGGAGAAGAGTTTAACTGATTGGAGATGGGCAGAGGTGGGATTCAGCAGGTTCTGACCAGTTCTGGAGAACCGGTAGTGGAAATTTTGATTAGTTCAGAGAGCCAACCCTTCACCACCTCTGACAGGTCCCATCCCCATCTGATTCCAAAGTCCCAGCTGATTGGCTAGGTCTTCTTTTGTTGCCCTGTACAGTAGAACAGAGCTGGAAAGCAGATTAGTGGGGTGGGGAGGGAATGGGATTTTGCAGTATCCTTCCCCTGACATGCCCACCAAGTCATGCCCACAGAACCTGTAGTAAAATTTTTTGAATCCCACCACTGGAGATGGGATTAGGCATGAGCAGAACATCTTCAGTATCTTGTGTTCTATGCATTCCACAATGCTTGCAGACTGCCTTCTTGATCATTCGTGAGTCCTGGTGGCGCAGTGGTTAGAGTGCAGTACTACAGGCTATTTCTGCTGCCTGCCGACTGCCTGCAATTTGGCAGTTCATATCTCACCAGGCTCAAGATTGACTCAGCCTGCCATCCTTCTGAGGTGGGTAAAATGAGGACCCAAATTGTTGGGGTCAATATGCTGACTCTGTAAACCACTTAGAGAGGGCTGTAAAGCACTGTAAAGCAGTATATAAGTCTAAGTGCTATTGTTATTGCTATCATTTGACCTTCTATGAGTCTCACCTTAACCTTAACCCTAATTCAATCTACCAGAGTCCATCTTCACATGCTGGACAGACAACTCCCTACTCACTGTGGGTTGAAAATCCATCAGCTGTCTTCACCTGGTTTAGCTGGCTTGTCTGAGCTGTCACCTAGAGAGTGGCCTCTATCATATGCAAACAGATATGAGGAGCCACAGGTGAGGGCTGAGTGCCAGATGGAGACCAAAGGTGAAGCAGCCAAAGAGAAGCATGTGAAATGTCCCTTATCAAATCCTGACAACCCCATATTTCCCTGCCATGTAATGAAGTTTTGAAGATTGGAAGAGGAAAAAGTTGGAGAGAAACACAAGTCCACCCCAGCCCATGAACTTCTGAATTATTATCAGAAGTGTAACCAAACACTTTATAGCACTTGGGCTCTGTGTCCCTCTTAACCAAGGAAAAGAATACTCTTATTCATATTGCATTGAAATAAGAACTGTCTTTAGGTGCTTAGAATGAACCAGCGCTAACTACAAAAGGCAGATTTTAGAATGGGACAGGATATTTCAGTCTCAGTACATTACCTGGGTCCAGCTGTATCCCTTCTGAACTTTGCAACTTGTTTATTTATTCATTCATTTAAGGTGATTTTGGTACCACCCAACTCCATAACAACTCTATTCAGCTCACAATATTTAAAATCAGAGTATAAATATAATAAATTTAAATATACAATAATGAAAATAACAGAATGGCAATCAGGGCAACTTAACACACATACACCAAACATTTCTTAAAAGGGAGCGGGAGTCTACTCTCCAACCCCAAGGGTTGGGAGTACAGCCAGATCTTTAAGACTCTTTGGAAAGCCATCAGAGTGGCAGCTGTCAGGATATTCCAGAGAGCAAGTGTTGCAACAGAGAAGCCACACTTCCTAGTTCCAAAATATGCACTGTTCACTCAAGAGGTCCCAGAGGTTAATATAAATATAATACAACAGTAAATATAATACAATAGTAATGATATGTTATAATTGATTATTATAGAAGGAATTATAATATGAATTAGAATTTGTAAAAACTGAAGTGGACTAGAAAAGAATAATGTGAATTTGCAACTAAAGTCTAATGATGATGTAATAATAATATAATATGACATGGAAAGTTAATTAATACAATGTGAATACAAATTTAAATTCTAGAGGGAAAGACTATTGATATTGTGCACAAGAAATATGTACCAACTGACACACTGTACAACTGAAAGGTTTTATTTGTTGTTTTGTGTTTGTTTATGTTTGTTGTTAAAAATAAAAAAAATTGTGAAAAAAAAGAGGTCCCAGGGCATGCCGATTCTGTTGACTATTATTGATCAGGCAGAAACTAGGGGCGATAGGCAGTTCCTCAGATAAGCAGCCCCCATGCCATGTACGGCTTCATAGGTCCCAACCAGCCCCTTGAATGATACTGGAAACACAGTGGCAGCCAGTTTACCTTGTGAAGAAAAGGAGTCATGTGGGAATATGGAAGCAGCCTCATTGCTGCTGATGCCACTGCATACAACTTCTGAGGGTCTTCAAAGCACGTAAAGCATGTTGCAATAATTGAACTTTGAGGTAGCAAGGACATGAGTGACTATCTGAAGGGCTACCCAATATAAGACTTCCTCTCATAGGATGGGAACCTTCCAAATAGTAGGTGTCTCAGGACAGGGATAATCATATGTCTGTAAACCCCTTCAGACTAATTCGGCAATAAACCATCTCTGGTGTGGCTATCATATGCCTCAGTACTTGAGTGGAAGTAGATTTTCACATGTTGTAAAGACACTATTCATTTATCTTGTGCTTATGAGTAGTGAATGCCTGAAGACTTCTATATAGGTTGACCTTGACTTATGACCACAATTGAGCCCAAAATTTATGTTGCTAAGTGAGACATTTGTTAAGTGAATTTTGCCCCATTTTACAACCTTTCTTGTCATAGTTGTTAAGTGAATGACTGCAATTGTTAAGTTAGTAATACAGTTATTAATTGAATCTAGCTTCCCTGTTGACTTTGCTTGTCAGAAGATTGCAAAACATGACACTGGGACGCTGCTACCGTCATAAATATAAAACAGTTGCCAAACATCCAAAATTTGATCACATGAGCATGGGGATAATGCAACAGTTGTAAATGTGAAAAAACAGTCGTAAGTCACTTTTTCCAGTGCCATTGTAACTTTGAATGGCCACTAAATGAACTGTTGTAATTTGAGGACTATTTCTAGTGATGAGGAAAGGAGATAAAAAGAGAAAAAAAATGTTAGCAGACTATTCAGTGATTCAGATTGCCAATGCTATATTTATAAATACTTGCTCAGATTGCTTTTGCAGAACGTTCCTTAAAATGTAGCAAAGTGTGTAAACTAATATTAAATACAACAGCCTAATTTATAGATCCAGAGCACTTACTCTAAACCTATACTTAAAAAATCACAATACTGTAAATAACCATTAGGATTATTTGGCCTGGAGTCAAGTCAATAGTTAGTTGCACTGTATTTAAATCTTCTGCCTCATTCTTGGATTTTTTTGTAATGGGAAAGGGGGGGACTGTAGTTTGACCTACTTTTCCAATTATACATTCATAAATCTTGTAATAAACATCAACAACTGATGCTGTAACCTTAGCACATAAAATATATTACAGTTGATAAATGATAATTAAAGTGGTAGCCCTATATATGTTTGTGCAAGATTAATTCTTATGTTATGTTAGGAGATGGGGAAAACAAGAAGGGTCAACCAGCTTATAAGAAAGGGGCTTTGCTCCCCAATTGACATATGTATACACACATACACTCACACTCACACACTTAATTCTTAATTCTATTCTCAGAAGAGAATAGAAAGAGTAAAAAAATGAAAGGAAAAGGGAAAAGAGAGAGAAAAGTAAAAATGTAATAATGAAAAAGAAATATATAAAGAAGTTACTTCCAATCTTATCACAAGTGAGTGTGAACAACTTTAGTGACTTTTCACCCCCTCTAACGTTTCTGTTAAATTTGCATGAAGAGTTAGACGCAGAGTGCTTCAGTGAAGAGTTTATTAGTGACTACAGCTCATAACAGACCCGATTTGGCTGGGCTGCGGCTGCTACTTATAGCCAGCAGCCGCAGTTGCCAGCCAATCAGAGTGCAGGATTTTCCCGCACTTTTTAAACCAATCATTTCTGACATTTTAAAAGAACAGTTCAAACTAAACCAATGACATTCAAGCCTGCATACATAACACCCCTCCCCACTAGGTTCAGTCCATACTCAAACCCCAACCTATCTAATGTATTCTTTTAAATAGGTGGGGCTCTTACGTGCGTTGAGACCTTCGTGGTTCAGAAGTTTTAACGTTCTCACCCAGTGAGAGAGGAAATGTGTCTGTTGACATTTCCCTAGTTGGAGTTCCTGTGAAAGAAGACCCTGTTTGATTGTTAGAATCTGGTCTCTCCTTCCAACCCATCTCCAGCCCAATGTCAGCACCCAAGTCAGGTAGTGATGTGCAATCTTCCACTTGTAAGGATGGATTTTGGCATTGTGACAGGTTTTGGGATGGTTCCTGTCGTAATGGCTCGTTACACATGGGGTTGATTCTTGCTTGCTGATTATCCTCATGCTCCTCCCCTTCCCCCCTAGAAAAGGCATTAGGTATGGGAACTAGAGAAGAACAATTGCGATGTTCCTGAGGTAATCTGGATCTTAACTGATCAATGTGCCTGCTCCAGAGGACACCATCCTCTGTTTGTACCCTGTAAGAACGAGGGCCAGTTATTTGAGTTATTTCAGCAGGACTCCATGAAGGTTCACCCATAAGGTTCTTAGCATAAACAGAATCACCCACACTGAACGTGCAAACTTTGCTAGTGGAATCAAGTGGTGCGTTGGGTGCGTAAGAGGGATGAAGGCGGTCAAGGGGAGACCTAAGTTTCCTACCCATCAACAACACTGCTGGGGATAAGTTAGTTGATGGGTTAGGAGTGATGTGCTGAACACTAAGAAGTTTTTCAACTTTCTCAGTGATGTCCCCAGGACCCAATTGCTGAAGCTTTTCCTTGGTAAAACGTACCATTCGTTCAGCCCAGCCGTTAGCCGAAAGGTGCCCAGGGACAGTCAGGGCATGTCTGATACGCTGTTGTGCTAGATAGGATTCAAAAAGGTTGGATGTAAATTGAGGGTCATTGTCAGAGACAAGAACATCAGGTAACCCGTGGGTTACAAAAAGCTTTTTAAGCTGCTTGATGACAGCTTCAGTTGTGCCATAGGAATGACCTCTAGCCATTTGGAATATGCATCTACTATAAGGAAGGTGTGCCCTCTGGTAGGGCCAGCGAAATCAATGTGAATCCTAGACCATGGGCCCCTAGGACATTCCCATTCCTGTGTGGGGGCAAGAGGTGGAGTAGGCCTGACTACCTGACAGTTGGGACAAGATGCAACCCAGTTTTCAACCATTTTGTCAATACCTGGCCACCATACATAACTCCTGGCCAATCCCTTCATCCTTACAATACCTGGATGACCCTCATGTAACATTTCCAAAACCTCTTTTTTGCAGTTTTGCAGGAATAACCACCCTGTTACCCAACAAAATACATCCTCTTAATACAGATAATTCAGTTTGCCTGGATTTAAAAGGTTGGGCAAGGTGAGGTAGATCTTGAATAGGCCAACCTTTCTTAATCCAGCCTATAACAGGAGCCAATAAAGTGTCTTTGGCAGACTCTCTGGCAATTTCAGCAGCGTGTACTGGAAGCTTGGCAACAGTTTCTAGGAAAAAGGTGTGCGCCTCAGGTTCAAAGTCCTCAGTGTGAAACGGAAGTGGGCAGCGACTCAAAGCATCAGCATGGCCAATGTCTTTGCGAGGCTTGTGGATGAGCTTGTATGAATAAGCAGCAAGAAATTCAGTCCACCTCAGCATTCTTGGTGACAGGATAGTGGTGTAGGTTTGTCTCCTGCCACAATTCCTAACAAAGGTTTGTGATCTGTGACAATGGTAAATGTTCTCCCATATAGATGCTCATGGAATTTCTTGACAGCTGCAACAATTGCTAATGCTTCCTTGTCCAATTGGCTGTAATTCCTCTCTGCTTTGGTCAAAGTTCGAGAGTAAAATGCAATAGGGGCTTCCCTCCAGCTGGGAAGCCTGTGGCTCAAAAACCCCCCCACTCCAAAAGGGGATGCATCACAAGTCAGTACAACAGGCAAATTCTCAGAGAACTGTATCAGTACAGCATCAGACATGATTAGTCTTTTAATATTGTTAAATGCTGATTGTTCCTTCCTGCCCCAGACCCAAGCAGATTTTTTGTCCAGTAATCTGTGTAATGGTTCTGCAATGGTTGCCTTCTGAGGTAGGAACATGTGATAAAAGTTAATAAGTCCAAGGAAGGCTTGCAAATCTGTTTTGCATTTTGGTCTAGGGGCGTCTTTGATTGTTTGAACCTTGGCATCTGTAGGGTGGATGCCATGCTTGTCAATCATATAGCCCAAGAACTCAACCTTGTCAGTTCTAAGAGTGCATTTTTCTTCCTTGACTTTTAACCCCGCTTTCTTGAATCTGGTAAGGACTTCTATGAGTCTCTCTTGTAATTGAGTGTCATTTTCAGCAGAGATTAACACATCATCAAAGTAAGGCACTACCCCTGGCAGTCCTTGGAGCATCCTTTCCATAAGGCTTTGGATGATACCTGGTGCTACGCTTACTCCAAATTGTAACCTTTTACATTTGAAGGCACCTCTATGAGTCACAATGGTTTGGGCCTCTGCAGTGGCATCATCAACTGTTAGTTGTTGATATGCCTGGGCCAGATCCAATTTGGCAAAGACTGTGCCCCTGCCAAGTGAATGTAATAAATGATGCACCACTGGAACTGGATATGCGCTCTGCTGAAGCGCATGGTTCAATGTCCCCTTATAGTCTCCACAGATTCTTACTGACCCATCAGTCTTGACTGGTGTGAGTATGGGTGTCTCCCACCTGGAGTGGTCAATGGGCTCTAAAACTCCTTGAGCTATTAGTTTATCTAATTGTGCATCAATTTTTTCCTTTAAGGCAAATGGGACCCTTCTGGGCTTTAAATGAATTGGGGGCACCTTGGGATCTAGGCTGAAAGTGATAGGGGTCCCCATATACTTGCCCAATCCGTCGCTGAAGACCTCTGGAAACTCAGACTTCAAGGCCTCCTCCCATTCAGTGTTGCTCACGTGATTGATGCCAGTCACCTCGATGCCTAGTGGATTGAACCACTCAAGTCCCAGCAAGCTTGGGCGATCCTTGTCCACGATGGTCAGGGGCAAACGTTTGGTGTGGCCTTTGAACTTAATGTTGAATTCTCTTGTTCCAACTACTGGAATCTTGTTCCCTTGGTAGTCTTTAAGAGTCAGTGCTTGCTTCTGGAAATGCTTCTTCTGAATGTTTGGGAGTAGTCTGTGAATAGTGTCCCATGACACCATAGATAAATAGGAGCCTGTGTCCACTTCCATTTGGCAAGGCCTTCCTTCAATTAGTACCTTCACATGTACTTTTCTGCTTCTTAAGGGTGAAGAATGACCAATGGTGACTGTTTGATGAGTTTCATTCTTCCCATTTGCTTCTGTGTTGTGCCCTATTTTCTCACTGAAGTTGTTAGGCTTGAATTCTTTGTCAGGAAACTTTCTTCTGTAGGGTGGAGTTCTGGATGATTTGCAGACTCTTGCTAGGTGACCTCTTTTTTCACAACAGAGGCAGATGGTATCAAGAAACTTGCATTCAGTGTGGGGGTGGCTTCCCCCACAACCTCTGCAGTAAAAATCTTGCCTCTTTCTTCCTGGGTCTTTCTTTTTCCTCTCCATTCTGAGTCTATAAATTCCTTCCTCCACCTCACTACAGTCTGACTCAGAATCTATTTGCTCACAATGAGTTGTTGTGGACTTTTCCACATCAGGATGGCTTGAGGCCTTGTTAATTTTCTTCATGGCTGCTGCTGAGGACTTGGTGGCTTCTGCTGAAGAGGCCTCTTCTATTGCTTCCTTCAGCGTGATCTTAGGTCTCAATACTTGCTCGTAATGGGCTCTTAACAGCTTTTCTAAGTCGGCCATTCCATTACCTTCACGTCTGCAGCTCCCGCCAATGCCTTCGCCATCTTGAAAACTGCCGGACTGCAGTGCGTAAGAAAGACCGCCCTCTTCCACTTCTTGGAAATGTCGGCGAGATCGTTTCCCTCCAAACACATTTGGAAACGATCCGCATACGAGTCCCAGTCTTCTGCCATCGGATCGAATGGGGCTGGGGGGGGTGTTCAGCGCAGCTATCTCTCTCAGCTTGTTTTCCGCGTCGTCTTCTCTTCAGGAAGGATCCCACCTTCGTCGCCAGTGTTAAGTTTGCATGAAGAGTCAGATGCGGAGTGCTTCAGTGAAGAGTTTATTAGTGACTACAGCTCATAACGGACCCGATTTGGCTGGGCTGCGGCTGCTACTTATAGCCAGCAGCCGCAGTTGCCAGCCAATCAGAGTGCAGGATTTTCCTGCACTTTTTAAACCAATCATTTCTGACATTTTACAAGAACAGTTCAAACTAAACCAATGACATTCAAACCTGCATACATAACAGTTTCAAAAAATTATCTCTTCATTCCATATCTCACCTTTTATTTATCAACAAATCCATAAGACATCATTTTTTTCAATCCTGGTGTCAGCAGAAAGTCCATAAAGAATTGTCAGAAGTAACAGCATACCTTATTTTAGCCTTGATAATATAAACCAACTGTATATTCCCTCATTTTACTTCTTATAATTATAATCTTTAGTTTATTCAAATAGTGTAGGATTTGATCTCTCTTCATTTCTTATTTATCCTATCACACAGAGTTCTTCAGGTCTTTAACGAGCCTCTTTTATAAATCCAATAAAAAAAATATCTGTGTCACATTCATTTATATTTGACTTTTAAAACACCAGCCAGTTTCTTTTGTAGATTAAGTAAAACATCCTTCTCTAAAATATTCTTTTCGTCTGTTATTTATAAATTCACTTTCAGTACTATCTGTATCTTGTCAGATAAAATTTGTTCTATATCTTTCATTTTTTTCCAATAACATTTCTTGGGTATATTCATAGGCATTGTTGATATTGTGGCTATTAATTTCTGTCTCCATTATTCAAAAGTCTCCTTTAGTATTTTCAAAAATATTATAATACTAAACTATTACAGATGTTTTGCATCAATTTATAGATTCTAATTAATGATCATGAAAGATAGGCTTCTGGTTTTTCCCACCCCTCTGATTAGAATTTTTAGTCGCCTCTAGTGTCCAGCTTTTAAAATCATTTTCATCACATTACTTATTTACTTTGTTACAGTATATCTTGCAAAAACCAGAATAGATCTTTTGACTTACTGCAGTGGTGGGATTCAATTTTTTTTTACTACCGGTTCTGTGGGTGTGGCTAGGTGGACATGGCAGGGGAAGGATACTGCAAAATCTCCAGTCAGAGGTGGTATTTGCCAGTTCTCCAAACTACTCAAAATTTCCACTACCGGTTCTCCAGAACTGGTCAGAACCTGCTGAATACCACCTCTGACTTTCTGGTATTTTCAAACTTGTCATTCCAAAGATCTCTAATAAATTAAAAGTAGTTAATAAGCAATTCCCAAAAGTAATTAAAAATGAGGCTCGTGAACATAATGACCATTAAAAGGCACTGACCTTTTAATGAACAAGATGTCTGATCCTGTGTCTCCCAGTGCACACACTTGCGTTCTATGATCTCTTTTTAAGGAGCAGCTTTCTGGAGCACCCGTGGGCAACCTCTGATCCTTTCCTTATCCTCATTGGTTCTTCATTTTTTTGCTTTTGTGTAGACATTTACACTCTCCCATTCTTCCCTTGGAAGCCATAGGTACAGTTCTTATCTGGTCAAATCTGAGCACCTGGACAGAATGTAATAAATGATTTTATGAACCAACATTTTTCCCCTCTTGACTGATATCTTCACTGATAAAGTCTGTGTGACCAATTGGCCCCTATCTTCACCCAAATCTTCAATAAATCACTTGAGATGTGCTATGTTCCTTCTTGCTTCAAACGCTCTACTATCATCTCAGTGTCAAAGAAGCCCTCCATCAAGGAACTGAATGACTACAGACCCATTGCTCTAACATAAGTAGTTATGAAAATCTTTGAAAGGCTAGTGCTGTCCCACCTGAAAACCATCATGGATCTGCTGTTAGATCCCATGCAGTTTGCATACCAAGCAAATAGATCGACAGATGATACTGTTAAGATAAGATGCTGTGAGGATACAATCGCTCAGATTCGGGCCGGCTTGGACTCTGACTGGCAGGGTTTAGATGATGGAGTGGCGACGAGTCTTGGGGATTCTATCTGGGTTGAGTTTGACCCTGTCTCCCTGGATGAAGTGGACAGGATCATGCGGAGGCTGTCTTCCACCACGTGTTTATTGGACCCGTGTCCTTCCTGGCTGGTTTATGCCTCCAGGGAGGTTACACGCGGTTGGCTCCAGGCAGTTGTCAACGCCTCTTTGAGTGAGGGTTTTTTTCCCACCGCCTTGAAAGAGGGAGTGGTGAGACCCCTCCTCAAGAAGCCTGCTCTGGACCCAACCGTTTTGAACAACTATCGTCCAGTCTCCAACCTTCGCTTTTTAGCGAAGGTTGTCGAGAGCGTGGTGGTTCAGCAGTTTCCGCTGTTCCTGGAGGAAACTGATTATCTTGACCTGTACCAATCGGGTTTCAGGCCCGGACACAGCATCGAGACAGCATTGGTCGCACTGGTGGATGATCTCTGGAGGGCTCGGGACAGGGGTTTTTCCTCTGTCCTGGTCCTTTTAGATCTCTCAGCAGCTTTCGTTACCATCGACCATGGTATCCTTCTGCGGTGGCTCCGGGGGTTGGGAGTGGGGGGCACCGTTTTACGTTGGTTCTCCTCTTACCTTTCGGACCGCTCACAGTCGCTGTTGGCAGGAGAGCAGAGATCGTCCCCGAGGCCCCTCACTTGTGGGGTGCCCCAGGGGTCGGTTCTTTCACCTCTCCTGTTTAATATCTACATGAAACCACTGGGCGAGATCATCCGTGTTTGGGGTGAGGTATCATCAATATGCAGATGATATCCAGCTTTATATCTCCACCCCAGACCAGATCAGTGATGCTCTCTCGGTGATGTCCCGGTGCCTGGAGGCGGTGCAGGCCTGGATGGGGAGTAACAGGCTCCAGCTCAATCCAGCCAAGACTGAGTGGCTGTTCTTACCGGCATCTCGGTGTTCAGTGGATGTGCCATCTTTGGTCATGGGGGGGAGGTGTTACCCCCCATGGATAGGGTGAGGAATCTGGGTGTCCTCCTGGATGCACAGCTCAATCTGGAGGAGCAAGTGGGAGCTGTGGCCAGGGGGGCTTTTGCCCAGGTTCGGCTGGTTCTCCAGCTCCGCCCTTACCTGAACCGAGATGCCCTTCGAACGGTCACTCATGCGCTCGTCACTTCCAGAATCAACTACTGCAATGCTCTCTACATGGGGCTACCCTTGCGGATTACTCGGAGGTTGCAGCTGGTGCAGAATGCGGCCGCGCAGGCTGTGATGGGGGTATGCCGATACTCCCATGTTACACCCCTCCTGCGCAACTTGTATTGGTTGCCGGTTGGCTTCCGGGTTTCCTTCAATGGTGTTAGTAACAACTTATAAAGCCCTAAATGGCTTGGCTCCAGGGTACTTGCGGGACCGCCTCCTGCCAGCATCACACTCCGATCACCCTGTGCGCTCCCACAGGAGGGGCCTCCTGGGAATACCGTCGGTTAGGCATTGTCGGCTGGCGGTCCCCAGGGCCAGGGCCTTTTCTGTGGGAGCGCCCGCCCTATGGAATCAGCTCCCTGCGGATCTTTGTTTGGCCCCTGATCTCCGCTCCTTTCGTCAAGACCTGAAGACTTGGCTGTTTCAGCAGGCCGGCCTGGATTGACCCGGGGTGGGTTGTTTTAATTGTATTCTCACTATTGTAATTTTAATTGTTTTTAATGTTTTTTAGTAATTTATAAACTTGTATCTGTTTAATATTTTTTTATTGTAAATGTATTCCTTTTTATATGTTCCTGAGTCCTTAGGGAGAAGGGCGGCATACAAGTCTAAATAATAATAATAATAATAATAATAATAATAATATAATAATAATAATAATAATAATATGGCTCTGCACTACATCCTACAACACCTTGAATCTCCAAATACCTATGCGAGGGTCCTCTTTGTAGACTTCAGTTCTGCATTCAATACCATCATTCCAGACATTCTTCTAACTAAATTAAACCAGCTAGCAGTACCTGAACACACTTGTAAGTGGATCATAAGCTTCCTAACAGATAGGAAATAGAAGGTGAAGCTAGGCAGAATCACATGTGATACCTGTACAATTAGCACAGGGCCCCCAAGGCTGTGTGCTAAGGCCTATAT
This sequence comes from Naja naja, assembly GCA_009733165.1. Classification (NCBI taxonomy): domain Eukaryota; kingdom Metazoa; phylum Chordata; class Lepidosauria; order Squamata; family Elapidae; genus Naja; species Naja naja. The sequence goes on along the minus strand of CM019148.1, from coordinate 131,002,189 downwards.
ACCAATGACTGCATGACTGCATCTCAAATGATCCATCTGTTAAAATACTGAAGTTTGCAGATGACACAACAGTGATTCGTCTCATTCGAGACAACGACGAATCCACATACAGACAGGAGGTTGTATAACTTGCCTCGTGGTGTAATTGGAACAATCTGGAACTGAACATATTCAAAACCATAGAAATGGTGGTAGACTTTAGAAGAAACCCTCCCATACTACAACCTCTTACAATACTAGACAACACAGTATCAACAGTAGAGACCTTCAAATTTCTAGGTTCTATTATATCACATGACCTAAAATGGACACCGAACATCAAAAACGTCATCAAAAAAGCACAACAAAGAATGTTCTTTCTGCGCCAACTCAGAAAGCTCAGACTGCTCAAGGAGCTGCTGATACAGTTCTACAGAGGAATTATTGAGTCTGTCATCTGTACCTCTAAAACTGTCTGGTTTGGTTCTGCAGCCCAACAGGACAGACACAGACTTTAGAAGATAATTAGGACTGCAGAAAAAACAATTACTACCAATCTGCCTTCCATTGAGGACCTGTATACTGCATGAGTCAAAAAGAGGGCTGTGAAAATATTTACAGACCCCTCACATCCCAGACATAAACTGTTTCAACTCCTCTCAAACGACGCTATAGAGCACTGCACACCAGAACAAGAAGACACAAGTACAGTTTTTTCCAAAACGCCATCACTCTGCTAAACAAATAATTCCTTCAACACTGTTCAACTATTACAAAGTCTGCACTACTATTACTGTTAATCTTCTCATCACTCCTTATCACCCATCCCCTCCCACTTGTGACTGTATGACTTTAACTTTGCCACTTGTATCCTTACGATTTATATTGACTGTTTCCTAGTATGATTTGTTTGCTTATTGTACCCTATGGCTATCATCGTGCCATACCTTATGATTCTTGACTCCTGATGAATGTATCTTTTCTTTTATGTACACTGAGAGCATTTGCACCAAGACAAATTCCTTGTGTGTCCAATCACACTTGGCCAATAAAAGAATTCTAATTCTAATTCTAATAAACCTACAGGTGGTTTTTGGCTCACAACCATTCATTTAGTTACCAATCAAAGTTACAACAACACTGGGGAAGAAATTTGACCCCATTTTCATGCTTTCGACCATTGCAACACCCGCATGGTCATGACATCAAACTTTGGATACTTTGCAACTGTCTCATATCTATGACAGTTGCAAGGTACTGGAGTCCAGAGGTGGTATTCAGCAGGTTTTGACCAGTTCTGGAAAACCGGTAGCGGAAATTTTGAGTAGTTCAGAGAACCAGCCAATACCACCTCTGATTGGCCCCGCTCCCATCTATTCTCTGCCTCCTGAGTCCCAGCTGATCAGCTGGGTCTTCTTTTGTTACCCTGCACAGGATATCGGAGCTGGAAAGCAGGTTAGTGGGGTGGGGAGGGAATACAGATTTTGCAGTATCCTTGCCCTGCCATGCCCACCAAGCCATGGCCACCAAGCCATGCCCACAGAACCGGTAGTAAAAAAATTTGAATCCCAACACTGCTGGAGTCATGTGGTCCCCTTTTGTGACCTTCTGACAAGCAAAATCAATGGGGAAGCCAGATTCACTTAACAACCTTGTTACTAACTTAACAACTGCAGTGATTCACTTAATAACTGTGGCAAGAAAGGTTGTAAAGTGGGGCGCAACTTTATGTTGCTAAGCAAGACATTTACAAATGTCTTGCTTAGCAACATAGATTTTGGCTCAATTGTGGATGCAAGTCAAGGACTACTTGTATTTGTTGCAATCTGCTTCAGTTCTAATCACTCAGGGTAATTTCCCTCTAGGCATGGATAAGAAGACTTAGGAACCATCTCTCACCTGATGCTGGTGACAGTACATACATGCCCTAGCAACCACTTTTTCCTGCCCTGCCCTCATGACATTGCCTTCAGCAACTCATCTCCAGTGCATAATTGAGAGACATTATATTTAGCTGTATTGGTAAAAGGCAATACTTTTACTCTCAAGGTTTATAAAATTAGTTAACATACAGCCGTAATGGGAAAAATAAGTGTTTTCAGCTTTAGGAAACAAAAGCTACAGAATCTTGAACTGCCATAGAGATGGAAAGATAGCCCTTTAATTCAACCATAGATAAAGACTGTAAGACTTCAGTGGTTCTCAACCTTTTCTTCAACATGGACCCCTTTTAAATTAGTTTGTTGTTGTATGTGTGTATACTGAGAGCTTATGCACTGAAGACAAATTCCTTGTGTGCTCAATCACACTTGACTAATAAAGAATTCTGTTCTATTCTATTCTATTCTATTCTATTCTATTCTATTCTATTCTATTCTATTCTTTACCTTTTGTGGCCATGGACCACCACCATGGACACCCAAAACTTAACTCAATATTTAAATTATAATATTTCTTCAAGCCTTTGCAGACCCCTGTGACTACATCACTGCCCACAGGCCGAGAACCACTGCTATAAGTGAAGGGTTTTTTTCTTTTGAAATGTCACCTGCAATACAGTGAGGAAAATATTAAAGCAAAACCTCTTTTAATTAAATTATCTAGACACCCAAAACTGAGCAGGAGATGTTTGTTATGCTTTTCTTGCTATGCTTTACAGCTAGAATTGCAGACATTGTTTTCAAACTTAATTTAGCATTTAGTAAAACCCCATTACTTCAGGCACCAGGTCAGGACCATGGTGTAGCACATTTATTTTTCATATTTTGCAATAAATATTTTACCCCTATTCTTCCACAGAAATAGAATTCCAAACACAAAGATGTGAATAAATAAGAGAAAGAGTTGAATAGTGAATATTCTGAATAGAACTATTGTTGTGATGATTAATTCTTCATTATAATCATACTACATGATGTGTACAATCATTTGGGGGGGAAATCTGCATTAGAAGCCAAAGACAAAGATAAGCTCTACTCTTATCTTTATTAAAATAATTCCAACATGTTAATAACATCTTTTTTAAAAAGGGGATGTATTTATGTTTTTCTGGCTGAGCATGAAAATGCTGATTCACCTTAATATTTTGCAAAATTAGCCATAAATATCTATGTTAAGTTAAAAATGAGACAGAAATGCATCAACTGAAGGACATTTAGAGAAGAGGAAGGCCAATTTGTCATCATAACAGTTCCTTTGCTCCCAGGGAATTTAGCCAGCACATATGGACTGTTTAACAAAGGTTCTTAGAACAGTGAGTGATCAAAAGAACCATATGTGCTAATGTACCAAAGAATAATTTGGCTGAGTAACTACAAATTTTCCACTATGTTTTTCTTTCAGAGCTACCTTACATTTAAACAACCATTTTGTCAACACATTGTTGCAGGGATGATATTATCAGTTCATAATTTATTTGTTAGGCTTAGTGCTTTCTCCTCTCACTATTTCCTCATAACAAGGCTCTTGAGGTAGCCTGGACAGAGAGAGTGAATGGCCAGAGTCACCCAGTGCCCTTTCAAGTAGAGCGGAATCCAGATCTCCTGATGTCAATCATATACCCTAATCCTGACTCTAAATTTCCAGGGCTCCCAATACTTGTGTCTCATTGGGGGTATTTTAAATAATTAATGATTCGCTTGGAATAATTATTGGAATAGAACCAATTTTAAACCACATACAAAGACAGCAAGTTAAGTAGTATGTACACCTGGAGAGGATGTTGTGATACTCCATACTGTACAAGGCATATACAAAAAGAGGAGGTCAAAGAACATGAGGCACATCCAGAAGAAGATGGAGACACAATATCAGAGACTTACTACAGCAGCATCAAATAACAAAGACTGAGGCCGCCAGAAGTGGAAGGACCAGAACTTTGAATCTTCCTTGACATCCAAGGTGTAAGTAGTAGTAGTAGGAGGAGAAGGAGAAGGAAGAGAAGGAGAAGGAGGAGAAGAAGACTGATTGATTCACTATCAATAACACCCCAAGAACTTTGACTGGGTGAAGATTGATTTTATAGGATGTAGCAAGCTGTAATACTATGCTGAATATCAGACATAAGATTTTGAAGACTGTAATCCTATATTTCCCTGGAACTGAGATGTGTTAAATATATAGGGAGCTTTTACAATAGCTGTGTTGAGCTGATATCAGGTGGATTCTGCTGCTGGTTATAATTATTTTTGTTGTGAAAGGAGTACTGATGGTTTGTTATATATTTATATTGGTTTTTAAACTTGTTTTATTGGATTGTTTTTTTTACCTGTTGTGTGCCACCCTTTGTTGCTTAGATGAAATAGGCAGCCATACAAATAATCACAATAATAATTAATTGTAGAGTACTTCCATGGGTGAAATAAACAGTGGAGGAAGAAAGCATGGCCTGAATGACTACCTCAAGAAAAGTCAAAAACCCTTGCTGAAGGCAGTCAATCAAGGAAAGCTCTTAAAAACAACAAAAGTGAAGGCTGAATATAGGAAAGAAACAATAGAACACTGATTTGTTAATTGGAAAAACAAACCAACGCATGGCCAACATGTGAAACATATAGAAGGAAAAGGTGATTTAAAAAACCTTACATGGAGTTGATTAAATTGAGGAGTTCTAAAGACAGAAATGGAATGCTTTATTTTAGTGGCTCAAGAACAAGCTTTGCCAATTAATTGCTGTTTGATTCAACCTGCATCAAACAGCAAATGTCATTTTTGTAGTAAAAAGGATTAAACAATTGGCCATATGATCAATGGCTTTAGCACAATTTCACGAACTGAGCATTGTGACCAAGCTGCCATTATTATTCATTGGGAACTTTGCCAGAGTTTTGGATTTGAATGTAGTAAAAATTACCAGAACCATCAAGTTGAGAAAGTTTTGGAAAAATTACAAAATATGGGACTTGCAGATTTAGGTTGAATATTTATCTGTTGTTATGTCAATCCTGACTAGAGCCATTGGAGCAATATCTAAATAACTTCCTCAATATCAATATATATTGAATTTATTAGACTTGGACACCCTACTAGGAACTGCCTATGTTCTTGGATACTACCTTAATAATTCTTAGCTCCTTGATTTGGACAGGAATTATTACATTTATACCAATCTTTGACTGTAACTCTAACTGTAGATTACCACACATAATAATTAAAAATAAAAAAGAGACAGGGCAAGGCAAAATATTACAGGTACAGGACATACACACATACACACACAAACCCCCACCCCAACAACCAGCAAGGAAAGCAGGAAACAAAAATACCAGTAAAGTTGAAGAAGAAGACAGAGGGGCTAATTCTGCTGCACCAGACTAATCCTTAAGAACAAATGAAAATTCCTACAAAGTAGGGAAGACAACTACAAACATCAAATGCTGTCTCTGAAAAACAAAAAAACAAACAAATAAACAAAACCCATGAAGAAACAGTGGGCCACTTGGTTAGCTTCTGCAAGATCACATAGGCTGACTGCAAACAATGGCATGACAAGAATTGGTGAGACCACAAAATAGGCAACGTAAGAGACAATGAAGAAGCTAAAGTGCTCTGGGACTTTAGAATTCAAATAGACATGCACCTGTCACACACCCCAGACTTAACAACTGTGGACAAGAAAGACAAAGAAGTCTAGATAATGATATGGCACTACCTGGAACAGCAGAAGAGAAGAGGAAGAACTGGAGAAGATAGCAAAATATGAAGTCCTGCAAATAGAAATAGAACGACTATAGCAAAACAAAGCAAGGTTAGTACTGATGGTAATAGGCATCTTGGGTGCAATCCCAAAAACAACTGGAGTTTGAATGGCATTGACAAAATCACCATTAAAAGGAAGGCAGCTTTATTTGAAACAGGTTATATCCTGAGATACTTCTAACAACATCAAACAACATCTTGGGAAGGATTTGATAGGTGGATAAAAATGCCAGATCCAGTCTAAATTTCTGACTCATTGTGATCCAACCATCAAAATAATATGATGGCATATAAATAGTTCTAATATATAACTATACAACAACATGTACATTGAACCTCCCAACAGTATAAACGTCTGTATTGAAACAAGAGTTGAACCAATGTCACCTCTTAACATTATTTATTTAGAAAATGTTTTCACATAAATTTCATTACTCTCAAAGTAGGATAATAATAAAATCAACCCGAAAACTATACCAAGCAAAATGGAGGCATGGGAGTAAAGTCCTTGCTCTGAGAATAAGTTGGTGACGGAAAGCCAGGATAGAGGCCAATGAAAAGATCATGTTTGTCCAAACTTTGTTGTCTTCTCTGAACCCAGAAAAAGTGTTCATAATTTGCAGATTAAGGCCAAGTTGTCTGAGTGCAGAGGACTAACCAACCAGGTATTAAGGCTATATATAGTTTCACATAGCTTTTTCTTTATTTATAATGTATGTATAGAAAAATTGCATGTCCATGATTTGATAGTTTTCAACCAAATTTGCAATCCCTGAGGACTGCAAGTAAGAGATTTTGGAGACTGGTGCAAATAATAAATTTGCAAGCTTTAAGTATGAAAATCCTTCAGTTGATTTCAAAAGTATAAACTGTAAAATGCTTCTACTTTTCTATTGCCCTGCTTACACACAGGTATATTATGAGATTTAAAGCATTGAAAACTGATTTTTTTTGCTCTAGTGATTCATTTAAATATATATTAAGTATTTATATTCATATTTTATAAACATTGGGCATAGAGTACCAGTGGGCACAGTGAATGCATGAAGACAAGAGAAAAAAGAACAGCTGAAATTTGATTAGGCAGACTGATCTTCTGTACAAATTTACTATGGCCTGGTGCTGGGGAAACACAATTAAATATGTAATTTCATCTCTGGCTTCCATGTATATGGAAATAAAGACAAGACACATTTTTTTTAAAAAAGGAAAATAATAAAATCATGCATTATCACGTGCACAATACTCAGAATACTGCCGAAGAGAACTATTAATATTATTACATGTTGCTTAAAATACCAATGAGACTCTAGAGGAGGGCATATATTTGAATGCATTCAATTAAAACTTAAGGAAACCAAAATGCAGATAATCTGGCTGAGGAGGGAAACAGGATTGTTATCTAAATTAGGTAACACCTTGTTTGAATCTAACCTACATTTTCTTAATGTTTTCTTGTTGCCACCACTAATCTTTTTTGGCTTGATTTTTCAGGAATTATCGTATTCCTGCTGCCAATTTTCCCATTAGTCAGTCCATTCCCCAATCTTCCTAGCGTATTTCTGTCAGCCTCACCCCTCCCTAGTGTTCTTGGCATCTTTCTGCTGCTGTCATCTATCTTCTGACCAGCCTGCCCTTCCTCTTCTTCAACTATTGTATGTCACATTTGATTTTGAATGAATGAGATATAACTTGGAACAAAATTACCAACTGGTTTGCCTGAAACTAAACCAGCTAGACATCATCTTTGGAGTAGAACTTTCTATCATTAGCAGTGATGCCTTTTTCCTTGCATTTGCTTCTTTCCTGGTTTATTTTAGAATTATTCTGTCCTGGGAAACAGGAACTTCCTGCCAATTAAGCTACTGTAAGAGAGTTGAATTTTCTTGGGAGGAATCTTGACAAGGCTAATTGTTGGCCTATTGGCAGCCAGTTTAATGCTTTGAACTGCATAGAACAGGATTTTAAACTTCAGCTTACCAGATGCCATGTTAAAATATTTTAACCTCCATATATGGCAGCATGCAATTTTAAAAAATGATGTTAGTCTGTAAGATGGAAAGGTTGTATATAGAAAGCTTTCTCGGGGAATCTTAGTTTACTGTAGAGCCACATATTGCAAATTGAAGAATTAAGCGTTAAGTGCTATTTTTCACGGTCTTGCTACAGGAATTAGGATGAATGCGGGAGTACTTGGAAGGCAGGGTGCAGGTGTAGCATGCAAGTTTTTTGAGGAGTCAAAATTAAATATACACTGGAAATATACTTGGGCTTGAGGCTGGCAGCAAGGAGATAAAGATCAGGCCAGGAGGAGGGTGCAGGTCTAGGCAGACAGAGTGCAAGGCGAAGAAACATAGTTGGGGTTACCAGGAAGGAGAATGTGGAAAGTGTGTCTCTGTGCCAAACTTGCCAAGAGCTAGACAGGGTCAGAGTTGCATGGTCCACAACCAGAAAGCATAATGAAATTTTATAAGGTCAAGGAGAGAGCTGAGATGTGGTCAGAAGCAAACATATCAAGAGCGTAGTCAAAGTGAGACCCAGCGCAAGGGGCTAGTATCAAAACGGTTCAACTTCCAGCAACTGAGAAGTGAGAGTAGCATAGATTAAGTCCCCTCCCAGCTGAGCATTCAGAGCTGCAACTGGTTTTGCACAGTTAGTGAAGATGAGGCAGCTAGGCAGCCTGCTTCAGGAGAGGCTTGCTGATTATTCACAAATAGCTCACTCTTATATAGCACAGCTGTGTCTTGCTGAAGCCTGTGGGTTTGCGCCACTGTCTGGCGCCTGTATTGATTGGGGAGACCTCTCTCTGGGCAAAGAGGAGCCTTGCAGTACTATGTCTAGGGAACAAGGTTCTAAGTTCCCAAAGCACCCCATTCTGCTGATGTCTCTAAGGTGGGTGGTTGGATTGTGACATCATTCCCCCTTTTGCCTGAATTTCTCCTACAGTTGCTGGAACTGATTTGGGTATTGGTGATGGATCAGATGAGGGACATGGATTTCGGTAGCATCCTGACCATGATCTTACCTGCCAATGATGTAATCCAGGTCCTCTACTGTAGAGGTACCACTCTGGCCACCTACAGCTGCACATGGAGGGTGCCATGGATAGCCAGTAAAATTGGATTCAGTTATTTTGCTGCCAGTGTTGTAACAACAGGGGAGGAGTGCCTTCGAGGCAGTATTGACTTCTGGTGACAGCCTGCGCAAGAGGGCTGACAATAAGCCCTTGCATTTTCAGAAGTGATTTGCCATTGTCTCCTTCCCATGGCTGAGAGAGAATAACTGGCCTAGTGTCACACAGTTGGCTTCGTGCCTAAGGCAAGCCTAGAATTCAGTCTTCTAGCTTCTGGTCTTAACCATTATGCCAAACTGGTTCCTAACAACAAGGATACTTCATGATTATTCCATTGGTTCATTCTACCTATCCATCTGACTCAAGTTGATAATTGGTGGATGGGTGGAGATTTACTAGGAGCACAAACAGGGTTTTCCAAAATCTGGCGGTGAATGGCATACTTATCATCCTGTGATACATGCAGGCAGGCTGTATAACTGGAAGACGTGGTGATCTTGAATGAGGATGTCTTCACAAAGATGAATGACTCATCTTGGTGATATGATCCATCATCATTTGATAGTCAATCCTCAAGAACATGGAAGGTCAGTGATAAAGTCCATTGGTACCGTTTTCCAAATACGTAAGAGCACTGGCAGGAGTTGAATGATGCTAGTAGATTTGCCCGAAATGTTCTTGGCCTGGACTATGTCAATGCATATTAGCTTATATGTGGCCACGAGAAATCCCTGTTGACTAAACGAAGCATCTTGAGTAGGCTGAAGTGTTCAGCCAAATGTTGCCAAATGTAGCACCTTCTTTTACAGATGACTTTGGGAAGACACAATGATACAACCATCCTTTCTGCTAGGACTTCTGCAAAACTTTACCCCCCTTAAGGTGGCCATTAATCCATAGTTGGATCTATTCAATCCAGGCTAGCTCCTCCAAGGGCACATTCTGTAAATGGTTTAGGAGTACTGTATCATTCTAGGCTTCATTGGAACTTTACTCTGCCAATGACTACTTTCAGTATAACCAGTGTATCCTTAGATCAACCATGTCAGGTTCTTGAAAAATGTGGCAAGGCTCCCCCATCAGTCTCCGAATTATACAGCAAGGCACTTTTGGCTAGAAGACACGGGTTGGCTCATTTGGTGGGCCATCAGCAGACTCAGAAGAAGGTCCATATTGTGAGCCTCTGAGTACAATGAATATATAATTTGCATTGCACCGGGAAAGCAACAAAGAATTCAGAATACCTGTCAAATATTTTGGGAACAGTCGTGGGGTATTTTGGGCAATGTAGTGCTGAGCCTCCAAGTTCTTCCAGGTGTATCAGCATATTAGTCATTGCATCTGTTAATTGTTCCAGCTGGTTACAGATTGCCCTATTCTCTTTGTGCAATGCCTCCATGTTGTCAGCCAGACTGCACAGCATTTGTGTGGAGAAATAAGACCGCAAGCAAAGCTTTCTCACCAACTAGTCAGGCACAAACTGGGGGTCCGAGGTTGAAGCCAAGGGATCACGATCTGGCCACTAAAAAAGGATATGTGCCAGCACAGCGAAGAATGGAAATAGGAATGGAGTTACTGGGAAGGAAAGTGTGACCAATCTTGCCACGAGACAAGAAACAAATATAAAGCAAGATCAATCAATGCACGTCTGAAAGTGTAACAAAATCTTGTAAAATCAAGATTGGGAGGGTTCTTGGATTCAGAGACACAGAACATAGAGACAGATGCCAATGTTGCTTGTAGCAACTGAGAAATGGAAATGGCGTTGCTTAAATCCTCTCCCAGCTGAGTGTGCCCAGATGCAGCTCTTTTTGCACAGCTGGTGCCAATGATAAGGCAGCCAGTTTGCTTGGTCCAGGAGAGGCCTGCTGATTGCCGGTGAATCGCTCGATCTTATTTATTTATTTATTATTGGGACCTGTATGCCGCCCCATCTCCGAAGACTCGGGGCGGCTCACAACTAAGAAACAACAGCAATAAATAATTAAAAAGAGATTAAACCCGATTACAAGCCCAAACAAATTTAAAATACATTAAAAATATAAAACCACCCCCCCCCCCAGGAAAGAAAAGGTCACAGCCCGGATTGGTCAAACAACCAGGTCTTCAAATCATGGCGGAAGGTGCGGAGGTCAGGGGCCAGGCAGAACCCCAGGGGGAGCTGGTTCCAGAGGTCAGGGGCCGCGACAGAGTAGGCTCGTCGTCGGGGGACTGCCAGCCGGCATTGGCTCGCCGACAGGACCCCAAGGAGTCCTTGCCTGTGTGCTCGCACAGGGCGGTTGGCATTCAATATCGGCAGGAGTCGCTCCCTTAAATATTGAGGACCCATGTCGTGAAGGACTTTGTATGTTAAAACTAAAACCTTGAATCTCACCTGGAGCGCAACCGGCAACCAATGCAGGCAGCGCAGGAGGGGGGTAACATGGGAGAATCGGGAAACTCCCATCACCACCCGCGCCGCCGCATTCTGCACCGGCTACAGTCTCCGGATGGTATGCAAGGGCAGTCCGAGGTAGAGAGCGTTGCAGTAGTCGAGTCTAGAGGTAACAAGGGCATGAGTGACTGTGCGCAGGGCACCTTGGTCCAGGAATGGGCGTAGTTGGCAAACAAGACGGAGTTGGGCAAAGGCCCCCCTTGCGACGGCTCCCACCTGCTCCTCCAACCGGAGCCGAACATCCAGGAGGACCCCCAAATTCGCCCTATCCACAGGGGGCAACACCGCTCCCCCTATGGCCAAAGATGGATATTCCTGACTGGGCCGAGATGCTGGTATGCACAGCCACTCAGTCTTGGCGGGTTGAGTCGAAGCATGTTCCCGCTCATCCAGATCCGCATCGCATCTAAGCACTGGGTCATCAGGGAGAGGGCATCACTGATTTGGTTCGGGTGGAGATGTACAGCTGGGTGTCATCTGCACTGGTGGTAACTCACCCCGAAACCACGGATGATCTCACCCAGCGGCTTCATATAGATGTTAAATAGCAGGGGAGAGAACCGACCCTGAGGGACCCCACACGAGAGCACCCTCGGGTCGACCTCTGCCCCCACCATACCGATTGATCGCCTCGAGAGGTAGGAGGTGAACCACCGAGCACGGTGCCCCCACTCCCAGCCCCTTGAGGTGTCGCAAAAGGATACCATGGTCGATGGTATCAAAAGCCGCTGAGAGGTCTAATAGGACCAGGACAGAGGAAAAACCTCTGTCCCGGGCCCTCCAGAGATCATCCATCAGCGCGACCAATGCCGTCTCTGTGCTGAAACCAGGTCGGAAGCCCGATTGATACGGATCTAGGTAGTCTGCTTCATCCAGGAAAAGTGGAAACTGCTGAGCCACCACACTCTCAACAACCTTCGCCAAAAAGCGAAGGTTGGAGACTGGACGAAAGTTGTCTAACACGGTCGGGTCCAGGGCAGGCTTCTTCAGGAGGGGTCTCACCACCGCCTCCTTCAAGGCGGTGGGAAAAACACCCTCCCTTAATGAAGCGTTGACGACTGCCCGGAGCCAACCGCAGGTGGCCTCTCTGGTGGCATAGGCCAGCCAGGAAGGACACGGGTCCAACAAACGTGGTGGAACTCAGCCGCCGCATAATCCTGTCCACTTCATACTCGGAAACAGGATCGAACTCATCCCAGATCACATTGGCTAGACTACCTGTATCTCGTTCCTCAGACCACTGCAAATCAGAGGACAACCCGCTCTGAATCCGGGTGATCTTATCCGACAGATATTGACCAAACTCCTCAGCCCTTCCCCGCAATGGGTCCGCCCCCTCCCCTGTATGAAGGAGAGAGCGGGTAACCCGGAACAGGGCGGCTGGGCGGATTATCTGCGGACACTATGAGGGCGGAGAGATAAGACCTTCTCACCGCTCTCATAGCTACCAGGTAAGTCCTAATATGGGCTCTTAGCTGGGCTCAATCGGATTGGGAGTGGGTGGACCTCCACCTGCTCTCTAAACCCCTCCGATGAAGCATAGAACATCATACTGTGGCCTGGGTGGTCTGTCCTGCCACCTGGTTCCTGTGTTTGAAGGAGAGGTTTTTGTGCAAACATGGGAGCAACTTGGCAGTGCTACATTCAGGGAAGGGCAGAGCCACACAATGCTCAGCATGCCTCACTCCACTGGCAACTCCCAAGCCTCTCCCTTGAGCTCTGACAGCTGTATCCAAAGAATCCAGCACATTCCTAATACTTCTTACATTCACACAAATAAAAAAATTAGAACACTTCTAGTTACTTCTAATATTTTAGAGATACTGTAGGACTGGATGTTGGAAGGTGTCTTTGTAGGCATTGTATCAAGTTATTTTTCAAGCATAGAAATAGTAACTGGAAGAGGAGTCTTACCCAATTTATTGTCATGAATTACAGTATGCCAGTAGTTGAAAAAGTTGTCCAGAAATGTATTAGAGATTTCCTATTCAGCAATGTTCACAAACTTTCCTAACAGATTTGGTTCACACTACGTAGTAAAAAGCTCAATTAATTTAGCAATTAGCTATAAGAAATTTTCAGTACAAGTCATAGTCTCCAGAAACCACAAAATGGGGTTCAGACAGCCTGTTTTTGGAATCAGGAAATAACAGTAAACAATTAACTTCAAGTAAAAAGTTACATGAAATAGTGGGAGAGGTAGGTATTGACTAATTATAGGTATTCCTTTTTTACACTAGATGCAAGGTATTCTTGAACAGCTTTATGCCTTTACTTGTTATGACAGGGCTAATTTTTTTAGTGATCCTTGACCATAAGATATAATTTTAAAGTCCTTCAATCTTTCGTCTTTTCTCCCCTTTGTTAAAGAAGTATAAAGGCTATATGACTGCCAGTATTAGAGAAGGTGGGGCAAACTATCTTCCTTCTCCAAACAGTCCACTCACTTCTTTCCACTTCATTTGGAATCTCTCTAGTTATTTAGAAAAAAACAGCAATGTTCAGATATAAATTATAAATAGTTGATAAGCTGCAAATTAAAATAAGGCCCCAGTCAAAGCACCACAATCAATAGAATTTGGCTCAGAGAAAATATGTTTAGTAGAGAAATGTTAAAGGAAATTACTGTTTTTTTTTCTTTTCCTCATTTGGAAATCTAGCACAAAAGCTGTTTTCCCAAAGAAAGAACTTTGGGACCCTGCATTTCTTTGATGGTACCTACTGGGATCATTCAATGGACTGCTAGAACTAGCAAATCTGAGCTGCAAAAATCCAAATATGGCCATCCTAGTGGCTTCCTGAATCATTACCACCTACATATATGGTAGCCTAGCACCACGGAAGATGTAGATTAAGGAAAGGTGTGATCCATCAATGAACATTGGGAGGCAAGTCAACCTCTGACATTTCCATAAATGAAGAACTAATAGGCAAATTATGAATAATGAAGACAAAATTCTGATTTCTGCTGCTTGGTTTTAATCTCTGTTAAATTAATAGATACTTTTCAAAGATTGTTTCTATTTCTGTTGATATCATTGGTTGTCACTAGCTAAAGAGTGGTGGTTTAAAAGTTCCTTCTAATATAAAAAATGTGGCATTATACAACTTTAGAGCATGTTAACAACATAAAATTGCTTATGATTTTGATTTAATGCATTATTATTATTATTATTATTATTATTATTATTATTATTATTATATAAGTTTGGTGTAGTGGTTAAGGCATCAGGTTAGAAACCAGGAGACTATGAGTCTTAGTCTTGCCTTAGGCACAAAAGCCAACCGGGTGACTTTGGGCCAGTCACTCTCTTTTAACCCTAGGAAGGAGGCAATGGCAAACCACTTTTGAAAAATCTTGCCAAGAAAACTGCAGGGACTAACCAGAGCAGTTGATAGGAGTAGTCAAAACTGATCTTGAAGGCACATATGCATGCACAGGGACACAATACATTACTCTTCCTGTTATTGGTTTACAACAGTTTGAAGGATTTTAATAGGTTGAATGGTTACCATCCCCCACAAGTCTTCAAGTTAACCAACTACAAATTCACAACTGGGGAGGTCTTGTCTGCAGTTCTTTATTTTCCTTCCTCCGCCGTTAGTATTGCACTATTTATTGTTCTATTCATACGGGATACAGAATCATAAACCGACTAATTAATTAGCCTAGTGTAAACCCCAGTCTGTGTGCTTAATTTAAGATTTAGTATGTTGCACAATGCCTCAAAATCAAGGAACCAGAATAGGTGTATAATGTATATATAAAACCATCTTTTTATAAATTGTCTCTTTTGGGATTCCATATTAATTTTATACATTGTTGTGATCATTATTTTATTCAATTATTGAGTTTTTGCTTTTATAGGATATTTTATTGCTATATGTCATATTGCCTTCACTTAAAAATTGGAATGAAAATTCAGAATAATTAGTAGTGGGAAGAACAGCATTTAATTTTCCTGGCAGCTTCTTTACATACATTCTTTCAAGAAAAAAGTGAGCAAATTTCAAATTTGCATATTGTATTGAATGAATTCATCAACAAATCTTAAAAAGGTTGTTTATCAACATAATTCCAGAAAAGGTTAAAAAAAATCAAATTAAAACATTTAACATGTGCAGAAATGTTGACAAATTTTAATGCACTAATATTTTTTAGTCAGTTCAGTATATGGCTCTTTACAGTATTTTTTTTTGTCTTATCAGTGTTTACTGCCAAAATTAGGGAGCAAAAGATTAAATTAAGATTTGAACCTGAAGTATATTTCCCGCCTATGATTTCTAAATAAATTTGCTACAACTGCACTTATGCCGTATGCAATACCTAAATTCATATGCACAGTTCGTTTAACACCATTTCTTCGCCTTTTAAAAAACTCTACATGAACCAAGCACATACCAGCAATGCTCTGTAGAGGCCACACACACACAAAAAGCAAACATTTCGTTCGATCCTAACCATGTGTGTATTCACATGGATTTAAGGGAGGATAATCCCAAACCGATATGCTTAAAACGGCAGCGTTGCAATCTGAAATCATGGTTTCTTAATCCTCTATATCCGAATTAAGTAGCATTTTTCCCTCCTATGCAAATATGCTCAGGCTACGGTAGTTTTACGGGCGAGGGAAGGGAAATCCGAGGCTCTCCAGATGGTGGACTCCGAGTCCTTTTTGGGGCCATCTGGGGAATCAGAATCCGACAATATATCGAGAGCCACAGGTTCCAATTTCTATTACACCCGCCGCTTTGGGAATTAAACCCTCTCCGAATCGTCGGGGGCTTCTTGCAGACCTTGCCTGCACGGCTAGGCACTCTCGGGGAACACACATATTACTCCTAGATAGGATTACTCCTCTGCAAAAAAAAAAAAACCTGGCAACTCTCCCCTCCCGAGCCCCGTGCCCACGTTTGGGATGGCAGCCTTAATCTAGCCTTCAATCCGAAGTCAGTTTTGCTGTGTTTCGGAGAGGTTTCCAGGCTCAGCTTCAGCAACGCTTCCCTTTGCTCTTCAAGCGCTAGCGCTCGGGCCGCCTCGAGGAATAAAAAGGTGGGGAATCTGGCACGTTTTGTTTTGTTTGACCCGTAGCTAGCAGCAGTGGAGCATTTAACAGCAGGCGGAGGCAGCAGCGGCAGCAGCAACAGCGGCGAAGCAGCAGCAGCAGCATCCGCCCTTTCCCTTCCAGCCCTGACGGTGCACAGATCCTGTCGAGCTGCCGCCGCTGCCCGCGCCTTTCCTTCCTCTCCCAGCCTCGGAGGATGGGCTGCAAGAGGCTGTGGGGCATCTCCCGATCTTCCTGAGACCCGGCCGACCGAAGGGGGAGCGGGAGCAGCAGCAACAACAGCAGCAGCCGCCGCCGCCGGAGCTGGGGCTTCTATGGACGGAGCAACCATGAACGCCCGGGTCTCCGCCTCCTCTCCTGCCGCTTCCCAAGAGCTCCTTGCTGCTGCCGATGAACAGAGGACTCCAGTGTAAAGGGAGAAGGAGGAGGAGGAGGAGGAGGACGAAGAAGAAGAGGAGGAGGAGGAGAAGGAAGAGGCGGCGGCGAGCCGAGGCGTGATTGGGTTCGCCTTGCCCAAAGGTACAAAGGTGTCGAAGGGGGAACCGGGCAAGGCTCTCAATCTCTGTCTCTGTCTCTCTCTCTCTCTCTTGCCAAACATGTCCTCGTCTCCTTCTCCTTCTCCTTTTTCTTCGCTGGGGCCCCGCGGGCCTCGGCCCCCCGCCGTGCCTCCCCCCATGCAGGAGCTGCCCGACCTGAGCCACCTGACAGAAGAGGAGCGGAACATCATTATGGCTGTGATGGACCGCCAGAAAGAAGAGGAGGAAAAAGAGGAGGCCATGCTCAAGTAAGCCGGGGCCAGGCGCGGGCAAGGGTGGGCGGCGGGGGATAGGGTGGCATCTGAACCTGGAGCGGGGTGTGTGTGTTGTGGGGGGGTGGAGAGGAGAGGCGGCGGCAGCAGCATCGCTGGCACTGAACCAGAGGTAGAGTTTTATGAATGGGGTGGGGAGGGGAGAGAAAGGAAGAGAAGGAGGGAGGGAGGGATAATTTACTAGGCGTTGACACCCTCCTTGCCAATGCTGCCCAACCTTCTGTCACTCCTGAGGTAACTTCTTGTTATCTCCATACTCTTCCCCACCACAGCTCTTCCTTTTGCTCCCAATAGTTGCCCCTGGGGAGAGATGCACAGTTATTGTGATGGAAGGAAGGACTAAGGATGGGCTGGTCTCTTATCTCTCTATCCAGGATGGCTGGCTTTGGAGGTGGCATTATTACTCAGTTCCTTAACCTGGATTGAATAGTTCTCCCTATTTCGGAAGGGTCTGATGGGGTGGGGTTTCCTTAGTCGGAAGAGTCTTTAAACTGCCATGCTGCCCCCGCCTGGTGCAACGAAAGGCAAGCTGGGCCACTGAGGACTTTGTGGTGTGTGCCTTGTTTCATCAAACCACCTGCAGGAATTCTCCATTTGGGGTGCGCCTTCCTCCTTTTAACCCAATTCAAGAAAAATATATATTCTGGGCTGTCAACACTAAAATGTACAATACTATAGTGAATGAGATCAAAGGTACCTCCAAGCAAACACAAATATGGAGAAATCTGTATAATAAAAACAATGTGCTTCTTTCTCTCCATTTCATAGTATTTGTATATAGGTGTTGGTGACAGTGGTCAGTTAGTGAACTGGATGCCCTGGGGGTCTTTTGCTGCACAGGTTTGGATGGGTGGGGGAATAGAATCAGTTCATTGGTAGATGCCATAATTTAGAGCTTTCTAGTATTTATTTAAGCCGGTTCATTTTCTTCCCATACCGTCCAACTTTTTTACATCCAGTCCATTATATAAGGATATTTTCTAACCTGCAAAACAGATGTATTGAAAGTTAATGCCATCAGTTAATGGATCGCTGAATAGAAACAGATTGTGATTGGGCCTATGAATGGGGGATTAGGCTTCTTCGTATAAAAGCATCTCCCAGGCCTACTTGCTTTTGAATGGAAGTGGCAGATCAGGTAGCAAAATGTGAATCCTATCTTTAATGTGCAAGTTTCTATTAGTAGATAGCATTCTCGGCATCTCCTTGGGGGACTGATTTTGGTTGCTCTTATCAAAGTGTGCAAATGAACTTGTGAAACCTCTTTTGATTGAGTCCAAAATGATGACATTAAGAAAAGGTCTAAGTTCTAATGATTTGTCTGTTCTATTCCCTCCCGCTAGCTGTGTCATCTATAATAGATGGCAATACGGAGTCCCTGCAAGCACTGAACTTCTTTATTTTGTGTAATGTAAGGGATGGAGCTGGAGATGCCGTTTCTTATTGTGTTGTTTATCTTTTTGATATTAGCTGGGATTTAGATTTTTGCAGTAGTCATGGCAAGCTGTGTTATTTCCTGAAGGCTCAGAAACCAGAAAGGAAGGGGATGTTTTAGTGTTTAACTTTGGTACTGTTTAAGGCTTATGGTGCTGTGAGGATGGAAAGCTGATATTTGCAAGCCTTGAGATATGGTTTATCTTTGTTTTAGGAGGAGGAAATAGAAGATTTTAATATATGCACACTTAAACAAGAAAAGTTTATTTTTATAAATTATGGACAGTTAAATGATGAACATGTATAGTGAGGAAGAAAGATGGAATGTCTTCTACTCCGCTAGAACTATTTAAACTTTTATTAGAAGTTTATTGCTGATAGTGTATGGCATGTATTCCAGCCGCGGCTTCATGTTAAGTTTCCTGTCCTAAATATTGACTTGATGATCTCTTTATCTTTTCAGTATGCGTAGAATTGCAATCCTAATAAAAGGTTTGGGGATGAATTTCTTAAAGTTATTTAAATTCTTCTTCACTTTCAAGATTAAAAAAAAAACACAAGCAAACAATATTTTCAGCTGTGCAACACAGCTTTGAAGTCTAAAATAGGCTAAGATGCTTGCACAAGGAATCTTCACCATGCTTGGGAAGGGATTAAGTAATATGTAGGTAGCATATGTAAGTAGCACAGCCAGCAGACCCAGGTAACAAAAGTAAAGACATTGCATAAAGGCAGTCTGAATTCCTGCCTGCCTCTCTCTTGCTCTGCTACTTCCTGATACTGTAGACTGTAAAAGTAGGACCATTTGTAAAGCTTGTTAAAAACCTGATCAGAAGTATCCCTTGAATGTTCAAATTTGTACACACTAGAAAATAACTTTGAGGACTGTTCCTGAAAGGTAGATTAATTTATATTGCTTTAATAGGTATTCAAAGGATTGTGATGAAAAATGGAACTTCTTATACTTGGGCATGCACAGCAGCGTATTTCATTCAAACAAATCTGCATTAGGTACTGTACATGGAATCAGGTGTTTGTGGGGGGTATTTTGGTTATAATCTGAAAATTGTAATTAAATCTCAGGTCAAAGAAAATTGAACAAATATTTGTTCAATAGGACTTAAGCCAATTTTATCAATTTTAACTGAGCTTAAGCTTTTTAAACTGAATTTGTATATAATACAGCATTGTCTATATAAATATTTAACAATAATATAGTACAATATCTTGGTGAGATTGCCAACTTTGTGTTAGTTTTGTTTCTAAACCTCTTATCTCCATATTAGGAAAAGTTCATATGTTTGATTCAGCACATCAGCTTGCTTGTTAAAAGCACAAAAAGGTCACCATAGTGACAAAAGAATATGCAGGTATATTTCAACTGGGAAATTGTTAGCCCTTTAGACTAAGCCAAATCCCCCCCCCCAAAAAAAAAGTTAGGGAATTCCTGGAAGTTTTGTATTATAATAAATCTACCATCAATGGAAGCATAGGCATATAATATATGTGTACAGTATTCAAAAGAGACAATAAAAAAATAAGGGAATAAAAAGACCAGAAGACATCCTGTCTAGCAGCTAGCACCCAGATAAGCAGGCATTAATACCAGACAAATGGGCCAAGGACAAAACACAATTCCACCAAAGCTGGCAGGGATCATTACTGCATATAAACAGAGGGCAAACTTCATACCCACTTGCACTGATGATGTTACCTAATTGGTAATGAAATGTCTGCAAGCAATCACCAAGCTCAGAAAACACCAAGAACTCCACAATTCAATCTTGAGTTACATATATACCCTTTTATTGGATATATATTTCAATATGGTACTGTTTGAAAGTTATTGTGTTGTAGCAATACAGTAATAGAGCACGGGGACAAACTGTCTGATGAAATGTGGGGAGATGCCCTTGAATAACACATTGGAGAACTGGTTTAGCAAGAGAATAGCAGCTTTGGGGAAATGTTATTAATGTTCTGGGATATGCTTTTCTTCTGCCAAGATGAGTTGTAAAGACATTTCTGCCATTTGTGTAGGGGACATCACTGTGTAAGGTGCAGTGGTAAGATGATAAGAGTCAGATAAAATTCCAAAATAAAAATAAAATGCATTGATTAAAACTACAATCCTAAACTCAGACTTAGTTTTGAGTGGACAGACATACTATTTTAATATGAATCATTCTTTGTAAATATTTGCATTCACTTGTTGGTATTTCTACTAATAGCCAAAGCTGTGTTGCTTTTATTGCCCAGAGATTCAAGAATGCCACTTTCATTAGTTTAGTCCAATTGTCCTTACATTAAAATAGCTAGTTAAACTGGAACAGCTGTCTTGTTCCCAAGCACTGACTTGAGTTTTTCTAAGCTTTCACTGCAGGTCCCTAATCATGCATCCTGCATGGAAGGAGCCGCCAAAATCATGGGTTTTAAACATTGGTTAAGCATTGGCTTTCCTGCAGATGGCTCCTAAATTACTTACTCCAGTATCCTGCTTTACAATAGTAGAGAGTGATGGAATGGTTATAAGTTTTACCTTTTACACACAGTATCTGGACAATTTTTAAATTTCAGTTCTGAAAAAAGATTCAAGAATGATAAAATAGCATACGTATATAAAGAAAATATGTTGCTTCATTAGTAATTAACTGCCATCTAGAAATGCTGGTTTATTACTCTCTAGTTTTTGGGCAGCTGCAATTTTGGTGATATATCCGCAAATGGTACCATATTGGGACAAGGTTTACTTGAGCTGTAAGGAATATTAGATTGTCATCAATGAGAATTATGCAGGCATATTCTCCATAGTGTTTCAGGTGTAATTAAAGCAGCTTTGAGGGAAAGCAGCTTCCCACCCCCCCTTCCTGGTGTAAAATAGTGCAGGGGTAATACTTTTAGGAGATGTGCTGCCTTTCCAATTAAACAGACACTTGTAACAAACAATGAAATAAATGCAGTCGGAAAAAACAGTGAAATAAAGCCGCAAATGCAAGCCGTCATTTTTACTTACTAAGAAAAAAAAAGTAAACAGACTATATTTTTCTTTATTAAGACCAATTGAAAATTTTACAGTAGAGAGCTAGTTTTCAAAAATGAGCATATTAATTTATTTTATTAGGATTGTGCCTAGGGTCATCCAGCACCTTTGTCAGATTTTTTAAAAAATGGACTTACTGTTTTTCATGTTATGATTAGAATTATGTAATTGATGAGAGCAAGCAAAAATGTGTGCATGAGTACTCCAATATTATAGTCCTGGATATTAGGTTAATGAATGATATAACGTTTTGTTAAGACTTGCTGTTCTAACAGAACTGCCAAAATTGCCACTCCCCCTCCCCACCCCTTAGATGACAGTTTTGAACCATTAATTCAGTGTATATATTAGTGAGAGTTTTTGGACTTGTAATACCCATGTTTAAAGGTTGGCAGTATACCACTTATTCAACAGTTTTCTTGTTTGCTGGGAACTGTAGTCTATTACATCTGGAGGATGTTGAAGAAATCTGAGTAAGCAAGCTATATAATCATTGTCAAAAGTATTTAGCAAAGAATAAATAAATTCTAATGCTGCACTTGTAGATGAAAAATGTGTTTTGTAAATTGACTACAGTACCTAGTTTATCTGTAGTGCCTTATCAATGTGCCAAAAAATGCTGGAAAACCCAAAATTGTTTAGATGTGAGTTGTCTTCTTCCCCGACTACTGGTAGAACAACAGCAAAAATAGTAGATTACTGAGTGTGCATATTGATAAATTCCTATTCTTTATAGATCCTTTTGCTTCTATGGTAGTTTTGGGGACACATGAGGATCCATCAGGTTTTTTTATCCATTCTTTTGTGATTATTTTGTGGTTTTAGTGTTAACATATAAAGTCCTTCACGACATGGGTCCTCAATATTTAAGGGAGCGTCTTCTTCCGATGTCAAACACCGATCGCCCTGTTCGAGCTCATAGGCCGGGACTCCTCGGGGTTCCGTCGGCAAGCGAATGCCAGCTGGCGGTTCCCCGACGACGAGCCTTTTCTGTAGCTGCCCCTGACCTCTGGAATCAACTGCCTTTGGAGCTCCGCCTGGCCCCTGACCTCCGCACCTTCCGCCGCGAGTTGAAGACCTGGTTATTTGACCAACCCGGCTGTGACCCTTTGGGAGGGTTATTTTTAAATTTTAATTCATTTTATAAATATTTGGGCTTATAATTTAATCTAATCGTTTTTTAATGTATTTATTGTTCCCTGTTTTTAGTTGTAAGCCGCCCTGAGTCTTCGGAGATGGGGCGGCATATAAGTTCAAATAATAAATAAATAAATAAAAATAAATTATATAGCCATGGTGGAGTCCATGCATGTAGGATCTTAATTAATCTAAATTGCACCTGCAAGAACCTTTAGTTCTGAAACCTGATCTGAACAAATAAGAGGAAGGAAAGAATTTAAGATGACAACAGCTGCTGATAATAGCAAAACAAGCTGGCTCTTTCTTGTGTCTCCCTAGGTTGCTTTTATGTTATCTCTTGTGACATAAATCAGATATGCAGAACTATATTTTCCCTTAATGCTTCTTGTGTATTTATTAAGAGTGAACATATAAACAAGGTGAAACAGGTTTTGCTGAGATGCCTATCATCATCACAGATGGCTATTAAATATTTCTGGGAAATAGTAGTCCTCAATTTATGACCACAATCGAGCCCAAAATTTATGTTGCTAAGTGAGAGTTTCCCCCCATTTTATTATTTTTCTTGCTACATTTGTTAAGTGAATCGCTACACTTGTTAAATTAGTAACAGGGTTGTTAAGGGAATCTGGTTTTCCCATTGACTATGCTTGTCAGAAGGTTGCAAAAGGTGATCACATGACCCTCGGGACACTGCAACTGTCACAAATGTGAGTTGGTTGTCAAGCATCCAAATGTAAATCATGTGACCACGGGAATGCTACAACAGTCATAAGTGTGAAAAATGGCCATGTCACTTTTTTTCACTTCTGTTGTAACTTCGAATGGTCACTAAGCCAACTGTTGTAAGTTGAGGACTACCTGTATTTCTCTATGTTAATATCACACACACACACACACTATACACACACACAAACACACACACACACAGAGGGGTGGGCTTCTACCTGGTCAGACTGGTTCTATATAACCGGTTGTTATGATTCTGCACAATTTGGAGAACCGGCAAATCGCACCATTGGCTGGTCCCGCCCACCCCTGCCCACTCACTCCTTACCTGGCATGCGCACCATCAAACTTGCCTGCTAAGTTGCTCTTTTTCCTTTTTTTCCCCCAACCATCAGCTGTTCTGCTGTGCCGGGAAATTTAGATTAGCTAGAAAGCAGGAAATCATTGGATTTCTTGCTTTCTAGTTAATCTAAAAGCTTCTGCTGAAGCTTCTATTTTTCAGTGCAGACTCAGGTAGCAGATTGCAGAAAGATAGATCTCTGAGTGAATCTGTGATTCTGCAAGCAGCTCAATCTGCCTGCCTGCTTTGCCTGATTTTGGGTAAAAGAAGGGGGTGGATTCTACTGGTTCTGTCTGGCTCTGTAGAACCGGTAGCTCTGAAGAGCAGCAGACATAGAACAGCAGACATGTCTGCTGCTGTTTTGGCCCACCCGCCTGCCGGGCTCTTACCTGACCTTTATCTCCTGATTTTTCAACCTCAGCTGCTTTGCGCGGCACAGCTGTAGTTGAAAAAGCAGAAAAAAAGTGCTTTTTCAAACACTGCGCACCCGCGCGCAGCGCTGCTCAGCTGTCCAGGCAGCAAGCTGATGATATTTTTCACGTGTGCATAGCACACGCAAAATGTAAATCATGAACCGGTAGTTGTACCAGTTGGATCCCATCCCTGGATAAAAGTTGCTCTTTTTTAAAATAAAAAATTCAATATTTACATAAAGATTTATAATATTTACATACAAGCCGTGCCCAGCCAGTCATATGACCACCAATCCATAACCAGTCAGCAAGCCATACCCAGCCAGTCACATGCCCACCATGACACACCCACAAATTAGGCCATGCCCACAGAACCAGTTAAGAAATTTGAATCCCACCCTTACACACACACACACACACACACACACACACACGTATATCATGTACGTCCTATAGCACATGAAATCCATACTGTAAAGACCATTGTTAATATTACTCATGGTACCTGTAAGTTTTTTAACTGAAATAAGTTTATTGCAGTGTGTACTGGGAACCAGATTATTGCTAAGTGCCTGGAAAAACCAATTCATTACATTTGGGAACAGTCACTCTAAAACATTTTTGTAACTTTTGATGCTAATTCTTAGTGACTTAACACAACAGCAGATAGAACAATGGAAATCTTTGCTGTTTCTTTACTCTTCAACGTCTGAAATTATTCATCCAGATATATACAGACAGAAATCCAAATAATGAAAACTGTGTAATTCTGTATTTCCAAAATCATATACGAAATTAATGTGTTCTCTCTTGTGAGAAACATGGCCCATATGAGTTTTCCTTTACATTCGTTACATTTATTTTGATGTTGAAAATTCACTGTCTTGAATAATTTCATATGGAATGATCTATACAAGTATATTGTACATTCATTCTTATGTTTACTGGTGGTAAATAGAAGTGTATTTTTAATATTCTCTATGTCATATTTAAATAGAATAATAATATTAGTGATATGAACTACTAAAACCATTGAATTTCCCAAGCTAAAGAGCAGAGTTGCTTACAAGAAATTATTGGAACTATGACATATGCAATACATTGACAAAAAGTTGGCAGAAATACAAGAATAGAAAACTTCAAATATTTCTCTTTGGGCAAATTTAATTTTCCTTTGGAAAAAGAGAAAAAGGGAATTGTGTATGCACTTAGTATTAATTTATTCATTTCAAGCCATATCATGCTTTTCTGGCCATTTCTCTCTAGACTATCTTGCATTTTGATGAATTAAAGATAACACAGTCTTCAGCACTACCATGTTTGATCATACCAAAGCAATCCTTCTCTTCATTATCCTTAAGGTGTAAGTAATCAGAACAGATTTAGAAGGTGCTGTAAATAGTGTTCGAGTTTTGCACCCTGTTATTGTTCTTACTGTGGGCAGCAAACTGAAATGTTGGTAATTAGTCTCTGCTATTGATATCAGGTACCTTCGAATCCAAAATGTATAAACAGGTGTTAACAAGTACTAGGAATGGACAATTTTCACAGTGGTATGAATTCATTTCCTGATAATTCTTTGTGATATTTATTCTCATGGAGTACAGTACAGCAAAGTCAATCACTTAAATTGCAATTCTGCAATTACAAAACCTTCCTTTGTCCATCCTGAATCATAAGCAGCCGTCGTGTTTCTCCAGTTCCATTTCCTTTTCCTAAATACCATAATATTTTTTAATTAAGGCTTGCAAATTCAAAGATAAAAAACTAATACAAATACTAAGAATATAAAAAAGTGCAGAGAAAAGAAAAAAAAAGAAAAATATAAAAGAAATTACTTTCCCTTCCTCTAGACAAGAATAAATAATTTTAGTAATGTATCACTTTCTCTGATATTGAATAAAAAATGTGTTCTTCCCATATCTCTAATCTCATCAATAAATTATAAAATCTGATCAGTCCTAATCAGCAAATGTCCATTTTAACCTATTAACATACATTTTAACCTTAATCAAATAAATCCATGTTATGTCTTTACTTTTAACACAGTAACTGATCATTTTTCTAAAAATATAGCGAAGAAATTTCTTCCCATATCCTATATCTGTTATGTATAAACAAATCTTTAAAGCCATTTTAAAGACTTTGAAGTCATTTTGTCCTATTCGAAATAGATCCATTTAAGAGACACTAGAAACTATATATCATCTCTCGTGCTTTCTATTTCTATCTCTCTCTATATCATCTACATATCTCTATCTCCATCTATTAATCAATCAATCTTTATTATAATCACAGACCAGCACTAATATATCTATATCTAAACATAGTAACCTTGATCAAACAAATCCACATTATATTTCTTTTAATTACTTCAAAAACCTTGTTCTTTAATCCTTTCAAATAATATCCCACAAATTGATTTCTCATTGCTTTCTCTTTGTCTCCTCTTAGAAACTCCTTCATAGGTTTAACAAATTTATCTTGAAAATAACAGATAATATCACTTTTCTAATTTATTTATGCATATTTTATTATTAAGATATCAACTGATTTAATTTATAAATCCAGTGTGGCCTCTTTCTTTGATATCCCTTGTGTAGTCTTAAATCCACTGCCAGATCCACATTCAAATCAGCCTTAGTCTCAATTTTGTCCAGTAAAATCTGTCATTATTTTTATTTATTTACTAGATTTTTATCCCACATTTATTTTTAATAAATAACTCAAGGCAGCAAACATACATAATATTCCTTCCTTCTCCTTTTTTCCCAACAAAAAGAGTGAGCTGAGTTGTGCTGAGAGAGAGTGACTAGCCCAATTGGGGCCACCATCTTGGCTTTCATGCTTAACACTGGACTTGAGCTCATAGTCTCCTGATTTCAAGGCCAGCACCTTATGAACCTGACTGTGTTCTTATGTAGTGTCTTTTAAATCGGTTTATCAGTGGTGGGATTCAAATTTTTCTACTACCGGTTCTGTGGGCGTGGCTTGGTGGGTGTGGCAGAGGAAGGATACTGTAAAATCTCCAGTCAGAGGTAGCATTTGCCGGTTCTCCGAACTACTCAAAATTTCCACTACCGGTTCTCCAGAACTGGTCAGAACCTGCTGAATACCCACCTCTGGTTTTTATAGTAGCAGACCATCTTACGAGTGCATTGTTCCTAAATATTCTTGAATACTTCCACAGCCAAATACTATTGCTCCATTATATTAATGGTTCTCCTGTCCTTTAATTGTAATCTCTCTATTTTCTCTGGTTTCCTCTTAGTCAACTTGCAAAGTCACCTCTTATCATGTGGTTGTTGCTTTTTTTTTTCCTAATCAACAACACTTTTTCACAGGAGGATTTCTTAGCTTCATAATCTTCATATATATATTTTTGGAAAACGTTAAAACATTTTCTTTCAGGAAATATTCTTTCAAGCCCATCTGGCCCCTTATTTCGCTTGTAATTTCCAAAATCAACATTTTGCTGTCTATTTAAAAGTTAAGGGAAAAATGGTTAAGAAAAGAAGTATTTGAACCAGTGTCCATTGGAAGGCACTTGGGAAGATGACATTCTCCTAGCTCCCAGACCACTTGCTGTCCATATGGAGAGCCCCTATATGGAGTACTTGCTAGTGATTCTGCCCCCCTTCTTGATCCAGAGAGGAATTCTGAGGAGCCAATCCATCCACCGGCTCCTTGTTCTTCTGCAGAACTATCTTCAGTCCTCATTATTTCCCGAGAAATCTGAATCCTCGCTGATTCCATTCCCACAACAAGGTTCACCCAGGCAGTCTCTAATTCTGTCATATATCTCTTTGCCACCAATTCCAGCAGCACAGAAACTAGCTTAAATTCCATTTTGGAATTCAGAGTCCTTGCCCAACTTCTCTAATATGTCAGATCTTGCATCAGAAGAATACTAGTAAGACTTCAGGACATCTGTAACTCTTTCTTCATTGGCTAAGTAGGGAACCAGTTGCTATAGCCACTCCTAATGTTTCAGAAATGTTTTTTTTTTTTGTGTGTGCTGCTCAATCTTGGCGATTTTTTTATGGTAGAAGTTTAGTTTTCCCTGCACTTGTTTGTTTCAGCTTTTTTTCTACTTCTTGAGAATTAGGTAAACAAAACAGTTAATTAAATGGGTTCTGGTGTTCCTACTACATGGCTTATTGTTTAATCATATTCATGAGTAGAACTGTGTAATGTTAAATTTAATACTCTGGGAGTTAGTTGACTGGATCAATTAACCTCCTTTTAGTGATTGCACAACTCATTAGCCACTGCACAAACCACACTAAGTATGTTCCATGAACAGGGCCAAAGAATAATTTCTGTTATGGTAACTCAGCTTAGGAATTGTAGATTTAGTGCTAAACAGATGTATTTAACATACTGTAGCAAAATATTCATGAAAATAAATTTTATCAAGGCTCTCCATAGTATATATACCGTAAACTCATTATATGAGATGTGTTTAGGCTTTCATGTGAATTAGAAAGCTATAGGAAATTTGGGGTGTTGCTATACCTAGATTGGAATAATGTATAATTTTTTTCAATGTTCGGAATTAACAATACATTGAATATAGGATAGTCAGAGGGCAAACTTGAAACAATATAAATCAAACACAATAAATTGTTGATTCCAAACACTAATCTTGTGGGTGCCAAATGGCTCTTGAATCAAGAGCAGAAAATAATATCAAAAACTAGAAAGATTGAAAAGCCATTTTGGATTAAGGTGAAAATACAATCTCAGTGCAGAAAACCATATAGCCAATAAATGTAGCTCAATTTCAGAAGAATAGTACATTGATTTTTAAGGCACTGATTTGAGTATTAGTACTATGAAAACAATGGAACAAAGCAGTTTTGTTTTAACTGGATATATACTAGTTCATATTTTAGAGCCTTTTCAGAGGCCTTAAAAATCTTGATCTTTCAATTTGCCAAATGTGCAGACTTTTCAGCTTTTACCCAAGAAAGTTGAAAATAATTACCTTTATTTATTTTATTCTCTTTTTAGCGTCAGCACTGGTTTCTGAATGGAATATCATTAAGTCAAATGTTGTGTCCATGACAGAGCTTCTTCAACCATGGACAATAAATGTTTGTAAGTGCTTTTCAGTATGATAGAAATGAAAGAAAAAATGCTTAAAAACAAGCTATTTTGAAATTTAATTTATAATACTTAAATTGAAACCAAATGCCTTTTCATCAGTGAAGCCAAGTAAAGAGACTCTACAGTAGGAAGCATATGCCATGTGGTTGACCTGTGCATTTTCAGTTTTTTTTTAGAATGTAGATTTCTCAACTTTTTCCTAGTTTTGCTATTCTCTTTTCAATGAGAGAGGCTAGAGGTCTGACACAGAACTTACCATATGCAAAGCATGTCCCCTGCCACTGATCTATGCCCTTTCCCATCTGTTGAATGAAGAACTAGACAGAACATTTTTGCAGAAGTCTGTAGGAACGGCCTTATAAAGGTCTAAAATAGCGACGGGAGTTGAGAGCAACGTTTCTGTCTTAATGTAGATTTTCTTTCAAAGCTTTTTCCTGCTGATCATGAACAGTGTTGATTCATCAACTGAAATCCCTAGTTTTCTTGAACTTTTCCACACAGCAGTCTGGTGCAAGTGAATAACTTCTCTGGAAGCTCTGGTCTGAGGTCTGTCTGTAACTGACCAATGCTATCTATGAAGCGGAGGAAATCAAAACGTTATCTAATTGAGGCATAAGATATGTGCTAATGATTCTGAGGCTACATTTTCACTGATGGCAGTTTTAGAAGTCTACTATGCCCCTGTGTACAATGAAATAGTGGAACAATATAAATTCTGTCTGTGGCATCAGAAACAGTATGTATTAAACTATTGTAAAGTCCAGCAAGCATGTGTAGTTTTGGAGAATTAGAAGACAGGTCAAGCTCTTCATTTTTACCTAGAGAACTATGAAACTAAATTAGTTCATGTTTCAATGACCTAGAACTCACAATCCAGCCCAACAGCTCAATTAAGTTGCATTTTCTAATTCTCATTAGGTAGCACTTAATATACCCCAAACATCAGCATGTTCTCCATTGTCACAGTTGAAACTTGCATAGCGCTGAATGTCTTGGAGGCTGATGAAATAGAGAGCCAGTCTTTTTGTACCCAAGTCTAAACCTGCCCAAGGAAAGAAACTAATTCTTCTTTTGCCAACTGGGTACCTTCAGTTGGAATAGGAATTAGAGTGTTACAGTTCCAACCTATTTGGATGGTGCCAGGTGGGGAAAAACTACCAGTCCAAATCAGCAAATGATTTGGATTTATTAGATCCAAATTTATTAGGTCCTTGTTCAAACCTGACTTGATCGGATTATAAAAGCTACTGTCTAGCCTGAGAAAAAAGGCAAAACAGTTCCTCCTGCTGTAGACTTTGCATTTCTCTCAATCCAGTGGGAGGGAATGATTTATTTAGAAAGCATATACTGGTTTTCTAGCCTCTTTAGGAATTAATTGCATATATATTGGAATCTCACAATATTAGAGGATGAAATCTCTCCCCCTTCTGTGTTTCATGGTGGTAGTATTTGCAAACCATAGTAAATCAGGATTCTAAAGAAATTTGGCATGTCATGAAGAAACAATTTGCTCTTCCTGCTAGCATTTTTCCCAAAAAAGGGTAGGGGTTAACACCCACAAGTTAGGAACTGGAAGCCAAGAACAAATCATGACTTCCAGATCAGTATATCAGGAGAAGAGTAAGACCTCCCAATTTAGACATCAAGAAACCATCAAAGGAATTTAAGCTGCTCCTGCATTTTGAGAAATCTGTGTTTTGGGAAGGCTAATGCAGGCAGGTACTCCAACACAAAGCAAAAAGATGCTTTCTCAGCCATATCGTCAGTGCTTCAAGCTGAAAAGAAGAAGAGATCATGAAAGCAGATTCTATTCTGTCTGCTTGGAGAGAGAGGCTCTGGAGTACAAAACAACAAAAGTCGTGAGAGTTTACCATGTAAGGGCTATACTGCATTCCTGCCTGAAGCCAAACAAAAAACCCCACCAATAACCTTACAATAAATTAGCACTTTCAGAAAAAAAGAGGAAGAGAAAAATAATCAGAAGAAAATGGAAATGTCCTGGAGAGGGAAATAATTGAAGGGCTGAATTGTGTGATTTCAAGATAAAATTGCTAGTGTGAAAATGATTATTGTATGTCATTCTTGAAGCTAATTTTCTAGAAAAAGTATCATAGCTTGAAGTTTCTGTTGGGCCTGGCCTTTTGGTGTGATCACTCTTTGTACATGGGTTTAAAAGACAAAGGATATTAATTATTTATTGGTCAGAGAAATTTATTCTGAATGAGTTACAGGATGTTTTCAAAAACACTTTCCTAATCTGTTTTATAGTCTTGATGTTTCCTGGAAATCTCCCATCAAAGGACAGATCAAACTTCACCTGGTTTAGCTTCTAGACCTAGACAAGATTGATCAGATGCTGCCATCTTCTGAGACTTAGGATTTCAGAATCACTGAAAGACCTTGAATTCTTAAGATTGTTTCTTGAAGGCTTAAATCAAGAGTAGTCAAACACTGTATAAACTACATAAATCTGGGTGGCCACTAGATGGCAGCAGAAAAAGCAGTGTCATTTATTTACTTACTTACTTACTTACTTATCAATCAATCAAATTTCTACACCCCCCCATCTCACCTAAGTGATTCTAGGCAGTTTACAAACAGTTCTTTATAGCTCTTTGCTGCCACCTAAGTGAATGTCTGCATTTATGCATCCTGTAATTGATAGACCTTAAATGCAGGCAATCTTTAACTTATGTCCACAATTGGATCGGAATCTCAGTCATTCAGTGAAGCCATCATGACTGCTTTGCTTAACAACTGCAATCCTAGCACTCTCAGTTGTGGTTGTTAAGTGGTCTCCTGGGTTGTTAAGCCGAGAGAGGAAAAGAACTGCAGGCAGCGGCTGGCAGCCCTTTCACTCCCTAACATTCCTATAGCCTCTTGAAGGATTTCTGTTCCCCTCCATGCACAGAGAGGAAAATCCTTTGTGGATCTGCAAGAACAGAGCTGAAATCTTCAGGCTTTCAGCCCTGTTCCTGCAGCCTGCCAAAGGATTTCAGCCTCTCCTCCATCACCTCCACTTGCAACCTTCTGGCTCATTTTCCCATTTCCTCTAGTTTGGTCTTCAAATCCAAGTTTAATTTTTTAGAAGGACTTGTGGAAGTCAGAAATTTTGTTGAAAGCCACACCAGATTCCTTTCTGGAATTTCTAGCTCCTTTTTGTTTATGTGTATCTGCTGCTTTTTTTTTTTACATGGGGCCTTTGCCAGTTTGAGCTGTTCCTTAAAGAGGCTTTGGGCTGCTTGCCTCTTGTGCTGCGGTGTCTGCAGTGTGAGGAACACTGTGTTTACTTGCTGGGTTGTGGTAAGACCTCTGGCTAGAATGGAGACATACCAATAGTGTTGCATGGTTGTAAGCAAATTCAGCAAGAAGTATGAGATCAGTCCAGTTGTCTTGCTAGTATGAAATATAGCATCTTAACACTTTATTGCTGCAACAGTTGGTTAACCTTCTCAGACTCTCCATTGGACTCTGGATGATGTGAGGAAAATTAATTAATTTTAATATTTAATAAGTACAATAGGGCCTTACAAAATTTAGAACTGACTTCCCTGTCTGAGATCACATGATTGATTAATCCTCTATATTTAAAGATGTGAAAAAAATTGAGCTGTTTCTTGAGCCATTGGGAGGCCCTTGCAAGGAATAAAATGAACCAATTTAGTAATTAAATTCACTATTACGGGTTTGCTAGTATATTTCTCCTGGGGAAAAGATTGACGATGAAATTTAGAGAAACAGTGTCCCAGCATTGCAACAGGGTCTCTAGCAGTTGCAGTGGCCCAGCTAGCTTACCTGGGATTGATTTTGCTCTATGACAGGTAAAAGGAAACACAGTTTTTGATGTTGGCACAGGTGCAAGGCTGTGGAAAGTCTATTTTGGGTGTTAAATACTGTTCCCTCTCCATGTGCCTTGCTATTTTGTTGTCATTACATAGCTCTAGTATCTCCTCCCTTAGGGAAAGACAAATGCATAAGCATCCATTGTGCAAAAGTTGAAAGGTGAAAAAGGTGAAAGGGCATCTGGAAGTTTGTTTTGGGAGCCTGGAATATATGAGGTATAAAAATCAAAGAGGGAGAAAAATTACAGCCACTGGATTTGCCAAGGAATGAGAGATTGAGCGTTTTGCAGGATCTCTAGAGGTCTGTACAAACTTTTATAGGGCGGGCTGCTTCTTTCAGAGTGTGTTTCCATTTATTTTAAAATTACATTTATATGCTGCCCTTCTTCGAAGACTCAGGGCAGCTTACAATTTTTTGGGATACAACCCAGTGTGCTCAGCAATAGCCTTCATTCCATTGTATATGCCTGCTTATTACTAAGCGGCATTTTTACAAAGTCAGCTTATTGCCCCCAACAATCTTGGGTCCTCAATTTACCTACCCCGAGAGGATGGAAGGCTGAGTCAACCTTGAGCCTGGTAGGATTCGAGCCTACAGTAATTGTAGGCAGCTGGAACTTAAGTGCTAGGCATTTAACAGCCTGAGCCATCAAGGCCCTTATTGAAAGACATTTTTTACCATCAGCAACTCTTTATTGAAAATATCGTAGTTCCTTTCTGCTGGGAGGAGTGTTCTGAAATAAAAGGCACACAGTAGTAAATCTGCCCCCGTTCTTTTCTGCCTGGAGCAAGACTGCTCCTTTGGCCACATCTGAAGCATCTGCCTGCACCACAAAGTCATGGGAGGGATCAGGGTGGCAGAGGAGAGGCCAAGAAGCAAGAGAAAGGACTGGGACAGCAGTTTTACACTGTCAGAAAATTAGGGACCATTTTCCCATAGAAGTTAGCAAAGCCCAGGAAGTGCCACACATCTTTCACATTACTTGTGTGTGTCAGCTATATTAGAATATGTATTCCTTATGTAGAGATTCTGTAGCCCCAACAGTCTATTGAGGCAAGTCAAATGCACCCTTTTCTAGTTTTGTAAAGAGCTTGTTATTCTGTAGTTTTTGCAATACCAGTAGTCCTTGACTCACGATCATAATTGTGCCCAAAATTTCTGTTGCTAAATGAGACAGTTGTTAAGTGAGTTTTGTCCCATTTTATGACCTTTCTTGCTTGTTAAGTGAATCACTGCAGTTAAGTTGTATGAATCACTGCAGTTGTTGTTAAGTGAATCACTTTAGTTATTAAATTAGCAACACGGTTGTTAAGTGAATCAGGCTTCCCCATTGCTTGTGTAAGCATTGCAAAAGTTGATTGCATGACCCTGGAACCGTCCTAAATATGAGTCAGTTGCCAATTTTAATCATGTGACCATGGGGATGCTGCAGTGGCCGTAAGTGTGAACAGTGGTCATAAGCAGAGGTGGTATTCAGCAGGTTCTGACCAGTTCTGGAGAACCGGTAGCGGAACTTTTGAGTAGTTCAGAGAACCAGCAAATACCACCTCTGACTGGAGATTTTACAGTATCCTTCCCCTGCCACACCCACCAAGCCAAAGAACTGGTAGTAAAAAAATTTGAATCCCACCACTGGTCATAAGTCATTTTTTTCAATGCCGTTGAAACTTTGAACTAAATGAACTGCTATATAGGTCATTCTTGGCTTAATGACTGTTCAGAGTTACGATGGCCTTGGAAAAAATGATTTACAACCCATCCTCAAAGTTACGATTGTGGCAGTTCCCTCAGGGTCATGGTTGTCATGCAAGCTAGGATCTTTGGAATAAACAAATATATCTTTCAAGTACACTACCAGGTACTTACTTGTCTAGAATTTCTGAAAATACCTGAATATCATTCATGAATCTAGGGAAAGAAAAAAACCCAGCTCCACAGTTAACCAGGCCAAAAGGCATCGCTGTGCATTCAAACTTGCCATGATTTGTATTGAAGGCTGTTAAATACTTGTGTTCTTTTTTTCATTCCGATTAGGCTGCTGTAGGCACTTCTCAAGTCTAGTTTTGTAAAGAGAGGCCTTTTATAGCTGGTCTAGTACATATAAGATGAAGGGAAGTGGATGATGGTGTCTTAATTGTCACTCTGCTCAGATCTTTGTAGCCATCAGTGGTATGCATGGGGGATTTCTCCTTTCTTTTCGAAGTGGATGCTGCTTCTCTTGTTTTTGGGAGGATAAAAAACATGGTTGTCAATGTTAGTGAATTACTTAGATGTTGAGGTCTAAATATTCCCTGAAAACAGCTAATTCATGGGCAGTCATGGGAGGTGGACTCTTGGCTTTAAATTGATAATCACATGCCTGGTGGTGTTGGGGTAACACATCGGCCTCTTCTTCCACAAACACACCAGCAAAGTCCCAAAGGTGCTTTTTCAAAAGGCAACTCGACTTTCTGTTTTTTCTTTCAAGACGTTTCATTTCTCATCCAAGAAGCTTCTTCAGTTCTGATCCTCACTTTTTCTGCATTGGATTGTGTGTGTGTGTGTGTATGTAAGCTTTCCCTGCTTGTAAGCGACATTGCTATCATTTAATGGAGGGAAATGAGATTGTCCCTTGTGTCCAACTTTCATTTGAATCATGCAGCTGAAGCCACTGTATTCCCAAGGTGATGGGTGCTTGCAAGGAGGCAGTTACATAGAGTATTATGAACTCTGTGTGATCTTTCATTGTCAACTCTAAAGGAGGCATGCAATCAGCCCTGCCTCAGAGGCTGTCCATTAATCATTCTGATTATCACTGGGCTTTCTGGAGCTTGAATAGGCAACTTGAGTTTCTCTACTGTTTCTATTATCTATGAAATTAGTGGTAGCCCCAACATCTACAAGAAGAGAAAGGTCTACCTTTGGCCTGGAAACATAAGTAACAATAACATTAGTAATTAAGTATGCTTGCCTGTTCTCAGCTGACCAAGATTTCCTCAAATGATGGCAGGTCCCCTTCATTACTCTGGAAGAAGGGCTGGTGGAATAGAGTGGAGCAGAAGCAGAATAGAACAGGAACAACTAGAATAGAATAAGAGAGCTGGAAGGGACCTTGGAGGTTTACTTTACTTTACTTTATTGTCATTGCACCTCGTACAACGAAATTAAACACCATCTTCAGTGTACATTATGATTATGAAAATAAACACAAACACACATCCTTCACATTCTATACATTGAATTGAAAGCCCCTGATATTGCATTAATATTGCACTATACAGTAGAATTCAAGAGAGTTACTGCCCTACCCTTTTGAATTCTACTTGTCCTTGTTTTTATTATCCTGTACCGTCTGCCAGATGATAATAGTTCAAAAAAAGGGTGCCCAGGATGAGATGGATCTTTGAGAATGTTTTGAACTTTCTTAAGGCAGCAGGAGCTATAAAGCTCTTCCAAAGAGGGGAGAGGGCAACCAATGATGAAGTCTTCAAATCCAACCCTCTGCTCAGGCAGGAAACCCTATTCCATTTCAGACAAAGGGTTGTCCAATTTCTTCTTAAAAACTTCCAGTGTTGGAGCATTCACAACTTTTTTTTCCCTGGAGTGCTGCTTCAAAATGAGTACTTGCTGGCGACTGCTCTGTTGATTGACAAGTTCTACTTTTCATTGCTGTGTTAGATGCATATGCTTTTGCTGGGCCTGCATCTGTCCTGATGGCAGGGATCTCTCGGCTGCTCTAATTTGCACAGGATCTCCCATACTGGATTCAGGAGAAGTTATTGTGAACAGAGGAAGACAGCCTGTAGGTTCTTTTCCCCTTATTACAGGTAGTCCTCGACTTATAACCATTCATTTAGTGACTGTTGAAAGTTACAGTGGCACTGAAAAAAGGGACGTATGACCATTTTTTACACTTACAACTATTGCAGCATCCATTAGTCACATGATCAAGATTCAGATGCTTGGCAACTAGTTCCTGTTTGTGATGGTTGCAGTGTCCCAGGGTCATGTGATCATATTTTGTGATCTGCTGACAAGCAACGTCAACAGGGAACCCAGGTTCACTTAACAACCCTGTTATTAACTTGATGACTTCAGTGATTCACTTAACAATTGTGGCAAAAAAGGTTGTAAGTTGCTTTTTTTGGTGTTGTCGTAGATTTGAATGGTCACTAAATGAAGAGTTGTAAGTTGAGGACTACTAAGTCCTCAACAGTGTATAAAACTAGCAAGTTTCATGTCAGCCTTACCAGCTAGACCAGACAGTAAACATGATCAGAAAAGCTAAATTTACCTTATTGTAAAGCTATATTAACAGAATTGTGCAAAGTCTGAAAGTACAAATCTTTTGCAGTCTCCTTTACAGCCTAAGAAACTAGGGAGGGTCCCTTCTAGCTTCTTGCTCCATCCACTGTCCAGCTATGGGCTTGCATCCTCTATTATCTGACCATTGTCTAGACAGCATCTCTTCGCTTCATCTCCCAAGGTCTTTCCCACATGTTACGCTATGAGATTTGATTGTTTTAATAATCTGATAATCTGTTTGCAATAAAACTTAGGCTTTGATGAGGTCGTATGACTTCTTAAGAAGGCAGCAGCCACAGGGTTCCTGAATTGGTGAACTTGACAGGGGAGTTTTGGGTAGTCTTTCATGGATTTTCTGAAAGTTTTGGGTAGTCTTTCATGGATAGTTAACCATGCATAGTTTGAAAATGATTTAAAACATTTCAAAATTACACTTGTAGCGTGACTGAAGGGGGAAAGTATTAAACAACTCTTAAATTAAATTCCCTGAGTAGAGAATTATTGGATTGCTTATGATGAATTTTAAATATATGCAAACATGAAATTTTTTAATTTTTGGGCATACCCCCAAAGTTGCACACCTGTTATTAAGGAACTCATATTCTCAAGGGAAAACTGATTATTTAACATCATTTTTTCCTCTTTGTATTTCTCAGCCCACTTTGATTGACTTGCTAACAAATATGGTAGAATCCAGCTTGTATGCTGATTGCCCATGACTAAAAATGGTAACCCAAGTGCTGTTACTTTCAGAGAAGCAATGCTATTTTGGATTTATATACTCTATTTCTTATGGTCCTAGACGCAGAAAAAGTTTTCCTGGTATTCATATTAACCATCTATAATTTTAAAGCTGCTGGGTGCTGTTTATAGCCCCTATTTGGTTATTTAATTCTACAAGACTAACCTTGTCTTTTTGTAAGTTAACATGAATGAAAATCCTTACTTCAGCTTTCATGCTCAGATCAAAACACTGTTACTTTTTCTCTTTTTAAGTGTAGAACAACTATTCGAGTAATTACTCTCTATTTTGTGGGCTGCAGGTGCACCTGTGACTTGATTGCCATTTATACAAAGAATCCTGTTTTAGTTTATGTTCCTAATGCAGAAAACCTGAAAGATTCTACGAATTCCTTCTTTTGTTTTTGAATAGCACCATTGTATCCAGCAATCTAGCACTTAAGCTGGAGGAAGTACCATTTGATCAACAACTTTCCATGATCTAGTTGAAGCTCTTCCTATTTCATTTATTCAGGAAAAGGTCACTGTCGCATAATTAAACTTTCAGTTTTCAGGAAGGTTCCTTCTATCCTTTGTCATTTAAAATGCTGTTCACCTGATCATCAAAAGAACTAAGAAAAGAGATAATGTTCAAAATATCCGGATGAATGAAAGTGATGGTTTGAATTGTATTTTGCGCTGCTGCTGTTAATGTCCTTAAGTGGATCCTTGTTATTTTATTAGAATTGAAGTGGACTCAAATACTCACCTTAAAGCACATCATATGAATTTTATGCTAGAAAGTGTTGATTGGCTTTATTTTCCTGCAATATGTACTGATAAAGGGAAAGACATATATTTTTATAAAATGGTTAATAACTTAATAACTTTCAGCAATGTACTCAGTGCCTAAGCGCAGATTTACCTCTCTTCTAGTATTATTTGTTGAGATGATTTTGGTATGACATTTATTGACTATATCAGGGGTGTCAAACTCAAGGCCCATGGGCTGAATCCAGCCTGCGGGGTGCTTAAATCTGGCCCACAGGGCCAGCCTGGAAATAGCAAAGGACTGGCCCGTAGTGCCTCTGGCAGCCAAAATGGGGTGCAGGGGGGTTGTGTGTGCCCCCCACCCCCCGTTTTCAGCCGGGGTGGCCTCCTGCAGCACTTTGCCTGCATGAGGGTGCTGGCAGGGTGCTGCAAGAGGTGCCCCGTTTTGTCCAGCAAAGTGCTGCAGGAGGCACCCATCTCCCCCCCACTCCCAAGTTGGCCTGAGGAGAACTACAGTGCTGATCCATCCCTTGAAGAAATCCAATTTGACACCCCTGGACTATATGATGTTCTTCTTGTATGGTTTCTTACACAAGATAAATAGGGAGTCTAAAACAGGAGTTGCCAAACTTTTGGACCTCAGGGACCACGAAACTCATACTTTTAAATCCCGGGGACCACTAATATGAATTTTTGACTGACAGTGACTTGCTGACATTGGTGGCAGAGAGAAAGAGAGAGGGAGGGAGAGAGGGAGGGAGAGAGAGAAAGAGAGATCTGATCTAAGCTCTCTCTCTAAGCTCTCTCTCTCTCTCTCTCTCTCTCTCTCTCTCTCTCTCTCTCACACACACACACACACACACACACACACACACACACAGAGATCCCTCAGACACCCCACTCCCTCCAAGGCAGCCACATTCTTGCTTTTGAGCTCGGTTCTCAGGGGGATGGGGAGAGGGAGATCCGATCTAACACAGAGATCCCTCACACACACACATACCCTCCAAGGCAACCATATTCCTAACTTGCTTAGAAGAAGAAAGAAGTGGAAAGAAGTAGCCCGGTGGCCAGGCAAGTTCCTCCCCTCCACCCTTCCCTCCCCAATTATCTCATGTTGTTTCGACTCAAGCCTTGTGTTCCCGCAGGCCAGCCATGTGGGCGGCGCAGCCTTGTGTTTCCGTGCAGCTTGGGTTAATTGCTTTGGGGAGTGCTCTGGGGGTGATATTTCTCTGTGGACCACCAAAATTTTCTCGCGGACCACCAATGGGCTGCAGCCCACCAGTTGGCGACCACTGGTCTAAAAGATATTCTTTTTAAACTATATAGTTTTCTGATTACTCACATGTTATGACATATTTGAGATTAGAGTTGTATGTATGATATGCACATACCCTTCCCTCTTTATTCCATGCTCCTTGTTTGTGTTCCCTAACTTTGGTTCTTCCTTTCTGTACTGGTTTATATATTATGCTAAGCCATGATTTGTTTTTTAACTGTAGCATATTGAATGGACCACAGTGGTTGAATTCATATATTGTGATAAACCTGATTCAAGCAAGACCATGCGATGGATTATTCCAGGATCAGATAATATGTTATCTGTGTCCCTAGGCATTTTTCTTAGTGCCCTTTATGTTTACTGCTACAGGATCTTTTATTAATAATAGGAAGTTGGCACATTGTAAAATGCCAGCCTCCAGTATCATGCTGCACCAGAAATGCAGAACTGCCTTTGTATCTCATGAATATTCCATTGGGTTGAAAGGTATCTTTAATCATTCATTTACTTCCTGGAAAATGGGTAGTTATAACCAGCCAAGCCATTACATTGGTGATGGTAAACACCAGTTTTATAGTAAGACCACATTCATCCACAATTTAGTAGAGAATGAGCAGGCAGATCGGTTGTATAGTAAGAATGGCTTGGCAAGTTTACATCAAACAAGTCTAGGAAGGGGAATGCACTAATCTAAAAGATGTGGTCAGCTTTTGTTCCCGACATGACCAGGTATGAAGGCCTACAAGTTGGCTTGTAGGAACAAGCTAGAGATCCCATTGATTCATCAGCCACCCTGCTGCCTAATTCTTGGTCTTGTTTCTGGGTAGAGTTGTAGTTCCTTATCTTTTGGGGTTAGTGACTTCAACCTCTACGTCTTGAGTGGTGGGTTCAAGAAATATCTGGAGTTCATGATCTTGGTAGTGCCGTGGGCCTGTCTTGGGTGAATTTGGACCTGACAGACTGGATCTTGTGTTAGCCTCAGAATGATTGTTGAATAATCTGGATATGAGGGAATAACATCTAGTTCTTTGTCATGATTAGGTCACTTCCAGTCTGGATAAGATTAGTAACTGCCACCCATTGCCTCTGCAGAGAATAAGGGCCTATTAGAGCAGTGGTCGCCAACTGGTGGGCCATGAGAAAATTTTGATGGACCTCAGAGAAATCTCACCCCCAGAGCACTGCCCCAAAGCAATTAATCCAGGCTGTGCAGAAACACAAGGCTGCGCCACCCACATGGCCCGTGGGAACCCTCCCCATCCACTCCTTACGCAGCAAACTTGCCTGCTAAATTGCTATTTTTCCTTTTTCCAACCATCAGGTGTTCTGCTGTGCCGGGAGATTTAGATTAGCTAGGAAGCAGGAGATGGTTGGATTTCTTGCTTTCTAGCTAGTCTTTAGATCTTCGGCTCTGCTTTTAAGCACAGCCAAACCTCCCTTAGGACTGAAGGTTCTGTTATATTGCAGACTCAGGGCAAGCAAATTTGAGAGACTGAGCTAGCTGATGGCTGATAGATCACTGAATGATTCTGTGGGCAACTCAATCTGCCTGCCTGCTTTGCCTGATTTTGGGTAAAAGTTGCTCTTTTTTTAATAAAAAGTTCAATATTTATATAAATATTTATAATATTTACATACAAGCCATGCCCAGCCAGTCACGTGACCACCAAGCCACACCCACAAATTAGGCCACGCCCACAGAACCAGTTAGTGGTCCCTGGGATTTAAAATTATGAGTTTGGTGGTCCCTGAGGTCCAAAAGGTTGGTGACCCCTGTATTGAGAAGCAAATTCCTTGTAAGTCAGTAGAACACTCCTGGAGGCCCGGGTAATTTCCAAGTAATCTGGAAAACAATTTGGTCAATTGCCTGATTAGCCTCTGGCAATAGGAAGCAATGCACCCTCTTGATGTCATTGCTCCAGGATGGCTCTCTTTTTTTCACCAACCTTGACTGCTTGAGAGATAAAGCTGCAGAGAAGCTAACCTGGAGAGGAGACTGAGTACAAGCTGAAGTTTGCTTTCCTTAGCACTACAGTGTAAGCCCAAAGTGTTTTTGCTTCTATTCCCATTTTGGGTAGCAATCTTAATGGTTGGCTGCTTCTTTTAGTATTACAGAATCAGATATGGGGAAGGAGTCAGATTTCCCTCTGGGTAGTTTTGACTGTCTTTTACAGCACTTTGTTGGCAAAATTGTTCAAGCTCACCAAAATTTTGACTCTTCATGGGCAGGATCAGGTGGGCTGCTGCCGGTTCGCACCACTTTGGGCAAACCAGTAGTTAAGATTCTGCACAGTTTGGTGAACCAGCAAATACCACCACTAGCTGGCCCTGCCCCCGCTCATTTTGGAGGGGACTGTTTTTTGGACTGTTTTCAGGCCATTTTCTGGGCTGTTTTTGGGCCGTTTTATGGGCCCAAAAATGGTCCTGAAAACAGCCTGAAAAACGGCCTGGTTTTTTGGCCATTTTTGGGCCATTTTCAGCTGTTTTGGGACTGTTTTGGGGGCTAAAAATTACCTGGAAAACTGCCAAAAAACTGCCAAAAAAACAGGCTGAAAAATGGGTGGGGGTAAGGCCAGCCAGTGGTGGGATTAGCCCCAACCAGCTGAATCCTACCTCTGCCTTTGAGGCGAGTGGCCGGGAGGTGGGGCTGGGTGTGATGAGTGACATCACCCACCCAGTCAATGACCAACTGTCCATGCCTATCCAGTCATGCAGAGAGCTGGTTGTTAAGTGTATTCAAATTCCACCACTGGGCAAGATCCATTGGAGAAACTAGGCTGATATCCTGCCAGGTTAGTGGAACTCTTGCCTGCTTTGTACTTGGATGGGGATAGGGTGCTCGATAGGATAGGATAGGATAGGATAGGATAGGATTGAATTCTTTATTGGCCAAGTATGATTGGACACACAAGGAATTTGTCTTGGTGCAAATGCTCTCAGTGTTCATAAAAGAAAAGATACATTCGTCAAGAGTCAAGAATTATCAGGTACAACACTTAATAATAGTCATAGGGTACAATAAGCAATCAAATCATACTAGGAAACAGTCAATATAAATCGTAAGGATACAAGTGACAAAGTTACAGTCATACAGTCACAAGTGGGAGGGGATGGATGATAAGGAGTGATGAGAAGATTAATAGTAATAGTAGTGCAGACTTTGTAAATAGTTGGACAGTGTTGAGGGAATTATTTGTTTAGCAGAGTGAGGTGTTTGGGAAAAAACTATCCTTGTGTCTAGTTGTTCTGGTGTGCAGTGCTCTATAGCGTCATTTTGAGGGAAGGAGTTGAAGCAGTTTATGTCCGGGATGTGAAGGGTCTGTAAATATTTTCACAGCCCTCTTTTTGACTCGTGCAGTATACAGGTCCTTGACTGAAGGAAGGTGGGTAATAATTGTTTTTTCTGCAGTCCTAATTACTCTCTGAAGTCTGAAGTTTGCAGAACCAAACCAGACAGTTTTAGAAGTGCAGATGACAGACTCAATAATTCCTCTGTAGAACTGTACCAGCCGTTCTTTGGGCAGTTTGAGCTTTCTGAGTTGGCGCAGAAAGAACATTCTTTGTTGTAGTTTTTTTGATGACATTTTTGATTTAGATGTCCATTTTAGGTCTTGTGATATGATAGAACCTAGAAATTATAAAATATAATGAAAGTATACTGTTGATACTGTGTTGTCTAGGTGGTAGTATGGGAGGGTTTCTTCTAAAGTCTACCACCATTTCTGTGGTTTTGAATGTGTTCAGTTCCAGATTGTTCCAATTACACCACGAGGCAAGTTATACAACCTCCTGTCTGTATGCAGATTCATCATTTCTAGTATGTCCAATACCATTTGTCAGCCATATCTGTTTTCTTCCTGGCTTTTACAAATAACTGAGATATGTATATGGTTAGCTGAATCCTGTCAACACCTCATTGGAAGAGGCAGTGTTTCTTGCTGCTTAGAAAGAAG
Organism: Naja naja; assembly: GCA_009733165.1. Lineage (NCBI taxonomy): Eukaryota > Metazoa > Chordata > Lepidosauria > Squamata > Elapidae > Naja > Naja naja. Next base: position 130,958,071 of record CM019148.1, on the reverse strand, counting down.
TGTTCCTGCCTTAGGCAGTATGTCAAGGTTCCAAGTAATACATCCCATTCAGTTAGAACTCTGAGGCAGCCATATTCCTTAAAGAATATTTTTATCGGGGCATATCAAATTGGCACCTTCATAATGGAAAACTGGCTCTAAGTTCCCACCAGTTTTCCACCCCACTAAAAGTAAACTTCGTCACTTCCCCACAGAGTCACCAGTCACATGGTCCAATCAGCCTCTAATCCAGTTGCTAACCCCAGTCTCCACCTTTCGGACACCTGCACCAAGAACACCTGCACTTTACAGCCAGCTGTGCCTGTCTCCAACCCTCCCTTTTTGGAACAGGATGTTAAGTCAGTTTAACCAGGCATGCAGCAAAAGAAAGGCAAGTCCTTAAAATCAAATATTGTCCCACTTTTTGAGTATCTTATCCTAGGCAGCTTTGGTCTGCAGAGCAGTGCTTCTCTAGTAAGTGCTAACCATAAGTTAACAAGTTCTGCTCTATGACCTTAGTTGATTAGTACCCTCTGGCTGGCTTGACTGCTACCAGAAATTGACACGACCATAATCATTTTTAGGCTGAAGGCTTTTTCCTCCTAATGGGCTATATCACATTCCCGCAATGGAAAAAAGAACCCAGTCTTTCTGATGCTGGAAAAAAACTATTTTTATATACAAGTAGGTCATTTTCTCCCCACCTTTTCACTGTTATTTTTGTCGTGAACGTCAAGAAAATTAAACAATTAGTATGTTTTCATCTTCTCTTCCCCATTTGTCCTCCTTTCCAGTTGTACATTCTTCCTTTGCCTGTTCAGATATCTGGTAATCCTAGATGTGAAAACCATAGGAGAAATAGATCATTTGGATCTTTTTCAGTCAGAGGAAAATATGGATGTCCTGACTGTTTCTTGGAAACTCTGGAATGACATATTCTTGGGCCATTCTTTGTCTATGGATAAGTTTCCATAGAGGATTTACGTTTAGTCCTTCTGTTGTTTTATATCTGTCTCTATTTCTATCTCTCTGTCTCTATCTCTTATCTCTATCTCTATCATCTCTATCCCTATCCCTATCCCTATCTCTGAGCTGTGGTGGCGCACTGGTTAGAATGCAGTATTGCAGGCTAATTCTGCTGACTGCCAAGGAGTTCTATCTTCACCGGCTCAAGGTTAACTTAGCTTTCCATCCTTCCAAGGTTGGTAAAATAAGGACCCAGATTGCTGAGGGCAATAGGCTGACTCTGTAAATCGTTTAGAGAGGGCTGTAAAACACTGTGAAGCAGTATATAAGTCTAAGTGCTATATCTCTATTCTGTATTACAGAAAATAGTTCTCTTGGGTTCATTTAAAGATTAAACAAACAAGCAGACAGACCTTACAAAGCTGTGCATTGACTAGGAACACCTGGATGACTGAATAAGCAAGTTTTGTGGTCATCATCTTTGATATTTTGATTACATCCATTGTGTTTATATTTTAAACATTTGTATACAGTATTAAGAAACATATTTTATGCAGAAATGTAGATTAACTTAATGTTCTTGTTAAGTATAGAACTTTTTAACTGGAACATCAGTTTTAGGAACTCCATTCCTATTTATTTTTCTACAGCTTTCTGATGCAGATTTTTTTTTCATAGAACATTTTGAGTTCCTTCAAGTTTGAATGAACTATTTACTTTCACTATTCTGGGTAGATCAATGTATGTGATGCAATCTTTGATTTTTTTATTAATCGATTTACTATATTCAACCAATCTTTGGTTTGTTTCCATCTTTAGAATGGGAATATGTAATTGTAATATAAAACACATTCCAGATAGATGGAGGGCTTGCCTGTGCTCTTACTTGATACAGGAAATCCACAATTAGAACATTTCTCAAAGTGGCTGTCCAGATTTTGCTTGAAGAACTCCAGGGAAAGAGAGTCCAATGTTCCTGTAGGTAATTGATTCTGTTTTAAAATTGTTCATATTAAGAAATTCATGCATTTCATTTGAACAAAGGTTGAATGTACCTTTGGATATCAAATGTACCCTTGAGTAAACATATCTACGTTCACATATAGGATAGTGTTGTATATGAGACTGTAGAGAGCTATTTTGTTGCTACAAGTATATAGAATTCATATAGAGAGAATTATTTCAAACCATTTGTATATTTATTTTAATTTCAAGGCACTTTACAATATTAAAGCAAGATAAATAATGTTGAACTGAGAGTGGAACATTTAATATTTTTCAGTGAGTAAAATGTCTTATTTTGCCTGATGACATTTAAAATGGGAAAGTTGATCTTATGTCTATTTTTCCGGAAAGAACATTCCTGAAAAAGAGACTGACTACTACAGTGTGTTCTGTATGGGGAATTCTTGAAAAGCAATTTAGAAAATGCAGTTGAACTTAAAAACCCTAAATAGCTTATGGCCTAACTCTCTATTGGAGTGTTCCCAGTTGTTTGGAACAATGAGAAGAGGCCATCTTAATGGTACCCTTGCTCACAAAAGCTTATCTTTCGGATATGCAGAGGAAGGGACATTGTTCCTATTTTCTGATACATGGTTCTTTGGAGGTTGTGTTTGGTCCCTACCCTTCTGTCAAAGACTTTGAAACTCTGCAAAGATGAATCTCCTTTGTCAGACATTAACTCTAAAACATTTTAGTAATATTTGTAAGTTGTCGGTTTTTATATCCTATTTAAGCTTTTGATAGCCAGCTGTTTACCAACATGGGGAGTAAATAAACAAAGCCTGTTCTTATTGTAACTGTGTGCAGATTATCGTGAGGATGATCTTAATGATACGGAAGTCGATGTAGTTGAAATAACTGAGCAGCTTTTTAATATGTATGCACTACATGTAGTCCTCAACTTACAACAGTTCATTTAATGACTGTTCAAAGTTACAGCGGCATTAAAAATAGTGACTTACGACCATTTTTCGCATGACTGTTGCAGCATCCCCATGGTCATGGTGATCAAAATTCAAATCCTTGGTAACTGCAGGTAATTGCAGTGTCCCGGGGTCATGGGATCCCCTTTTGTGACCTTCTGACAAGCAAAGTGAATAGGGAAGTCAGATTCACTTAATAACTGTGTACTAAGTTAACATGGTTGCAGTGATTCAGTTAACAAGAGCAGCAAGAAAAGGGTAAAATGGGGCAAAATTCATTTAATGTATGTTTCATTTAGCAACCCAAATTTCAGGTTCAATTGTGGTCATAAGTCAAGGACTGCCTGTATTCACTCAATATATATATGATGATTTATTTATCAGGGTTTGGATTACAGTTTACAAACTATGAGGGCACATCTTAAACAAGAAGTAGCCAGCTGTGCTACTTTTATAATCTTTGAGTTGAGTTGAACCCTCCAGTTTTCTAATTGATAATAATTACACCATAAGTAGCCTAAACCAGAGCAATATATTACTGAGATTATAAGTGAGATGTTCATAAAATAAACTAAGCCGATTGGGTTAATTACACCTGAACTTCTGTGCCTTTCTCACCTTTTGAAATGTACAAACTGTTCAGGTTAAATTACCATAATATTATGGGGTTTTTTTTCTAATGTTTTTTCTATGAGAATATGTAATAACTAAAAATACTTCAAAGCCACCCTGTTTACTGCAGGCATTTAAACAAATTAGCATTGCTGTGGCCTGGCTGCTTGACTGGTGGATTTCTGTCAAAAGTGCTGCTACCGAAGTGAGTTTTATTGGATATGAATTTGTAGAATAAAACTCCTGCCTTCTGTTAGCATTTCACCACCATGTATTTATTATTTTTATTTCATATGTTATGCCACCAATTCCCAAGGAGAACTGCAGGGTATTAATCCTGGTGGCCACCAGGAGTCAACACTGATTCAAAGATACAAAAATAAATAATCGCAAAGAGTCAGAATATTTTTTCCAATGAGTTCAAGATAGTGTGGGTGATTTCCTGAACTAAAACCCTTCAGTTCTCTTTGGGAATTGGTGTCCTATTTTATATGTGCAAAGCACATCTCGATGATACGTTAGGTTGAAAGAGAAAGATTTCCCCAATTTAGTGCTCTGCAGAGATATTGGAATGACAGCTCTCAAATTTCTTGCCATGCTGACTGAAATTTTTGGGATTTACCAGTCAGGTCTAGGAAGAAATGACAGCAAACATTCCTTTGTAAACTTCACATCTAAGTTGGCATTTGAATCAGATTTTGACAATTTCAGTCCAGTATTTTAACCATTATATTTCATTGGCACCATTATATTTCATTGGCTGTAAGTCTGTAGTTTTTCTGTAGCAAAGTGTAGTTTTCTCCCTTTGCTAGAAAGCAGACCTAGTCTGTCTTTCTTTTTAATCTATCTTTGCTGCCATTATAAAAGCCATAGTTAGGGCTTAACTTACTCTGCTTTGTGTGGAGAGACAGAACAGGGGGGTAGAAGAGAGAGAGACAGACTAGAAATTATACTCTGTGGAAAAAGGTTTACAATAGGTATGGGTAAGATAAGGTTATCTTTAGTTACTCCCTTTTTGCAGTAATGAAGATGGGATATACTTACACATCTGCTCATTTGAGCTCCTTTATACACTTAGGACAGAATAAATTTGACCAGCTAATGGAGTTTTCTTCCAAATAGAAATGTAAAAATATGCAATGTAAGAAAATACAAGTATTTCTAGATTAATGATAGTAATTGGGGCCAGAATATTTTTGATTAGTGCTCTTGTGTAACATCTTGTGTTTTTTTTAAGATCAAGTTATTTTCTTCCATTGTGAATATACAAGTAAGCAATACATTTTAGCTTCTTAAAATAAAGTGAGATACCTCAGAGTTGATCACCATGAAAATTTTCTTCCTGTTTATTAAAAAAAAAGTGTCCTTTGAATTAAGATTGACATCTGGTGACTTTAAATCCATGTCTTAGTGGGATTTTTTTTGGTAGCACTATGAACAAGATTGCTTTTTGACTTCTTCAAGGATATACATCTAAATTTTCATTGCATGGCTTCAGTTGGGATTGGCAACTTGGTTGTTAAATCTTGCTTACCTTTGGAGCCCAAACAAGACTGTTCAAGTGGTCCCAGTTAAACTACATACCAAATTAAGATTTCTTCCATTTATGAGGGTAGAAACAACAATAACAAAAAACCAGATTGTATGGATATAATCTATTTTAAGCAATCTTTAGGGCTTGACTCGGTCATTCGGCTATCTGAAATATGTTGATTTTGTCTTCCGGATGTGCTGCATTCATTTTTAAAACATTGAATGTCGATGCTAAAGCCTGTAAGATAGAGAACCAAGAATATGGTAGTAATATGTGAAAATGAAATGTAAAGTTATTCATTGCAGAAAATGTAATTATGCTAACCACAAGCAACACCTGTCAACCTGACCTTATACTTCCTTCTACAGTTTTTAAATAATAGTGGGCACTTCATTTGAGTTTTAAATGATGGTCCAAATGACTTGAAAAGTACTGGTTATTATTGTAAAATTGGCAACCGCTTGCATGCAAATTGAGAGAAGGTTTCTCTTGCAAAATGGGCAGTTACTTGGAAACTAGTTTAGAGCATAATTCAGCTTGCCATTGCTTACTAAACTGTTTTTCTTTGCACCCTTTTTGTACTAGAATGTGAGGTGTGATATTTTTCTTTGGAAAGATCCAGTAATTATTAAGATTCAGTCTGTTTTCTTGTGATTAATGAAATCACAAATTCACAATTCAGAGTGGAGAGTATAATTACTTCAAAATGAAATCTTCTTGGAATTGTTTTGTACACCATGATTTTAGGCATACTTAATCCAGTCTAAGCTGCACCGGATTTCTTAGAAACCACTGTTAATATTGCAGCTTTAGTTTTTCCCCCCGTTTGCTTTATATGCCACATTTTCCTTTACTCTGTGTTCCACTATTAAAGGAGGAAACCTTAAGGTCTCTTGTCTTTGAACTGCAGTTACATTCCTTTCCATGGTAGTTGGAATATTACTGCTGGCTGTTGACTTGGCGTGGTGTGAGTTTGACACAGCTGTGTCTCATGAGACCAGACTTTTAATTCCACAAACATAGCACTAGCTCTGTAGAGAATTGGAAGTATGTTTATCAGCGTTCTCTGATAGTTTCTCCATATGATTTCAGTGTCAATACATGATGCTCAGTGCCAAAGGTCCTGTGTTGTGTTTATTTGGCACCTTTCCTTCTAAGCGCTAAGAAGTGATAAGATAGGATCAAGGTGTCAGCGTTCCAAGTAACAAACTCCAACCCAGTAAACTCTGAGACAAGTATCTTCTCAAAGTTCCATTTTATTAGAATTGTCATATTGACAAATCTGGGAAAACCCAAATCTGAGAGTTCTGGGTTTTCCCCTCGTAATTGAAAATCAAAACCCACCACCTGCACCCATCAGTCCATCACATGGTCCAATCACCAACCGTCCCAACTGGAGACAGTCCTCCAACCACTCCTTCCCTGGTGCAGGATGACTTGTCCTTGACTCAGAAGAAAAATGTTATTATGTTTAAACTTTCCCTGATCTATGAAATCCCCACTGCCAAATTACCAGGCTCCAAAATGTGGCAGTGTGGAAGCTTCTAAGTAAAATACAGCTTCCAAAGCTGACACAAGGGTTTTTTTGCTGTCTTTTAGCTATACGGAAGTAGCTCTTGTAGAATTAATCAGAGAAATGCCTCCGTGAAATGAAGCAACCACTGTTGACCACATTTAATGAGGCTAAATAGTCTGTAGCGGTCCAGGGGTACTATGTGATATAGGGTATACCTTCCTGCACCAGATCCAAAGCATATTTAACAACATGGGGAACATAGGCCTCCCAAAGGCCCAATCAATAGTGAAGATTGCAGAGGATGATAATTCATCAATATTTGGAGTGCTGTAGTTTCCCATTTTTATTTTCTTATTTATTATTTGTCTTATTTATTTATTGTATTTATATAATTTATTGGCCACCCATCTTACCATAAGGTAAGTCTGGGCAGTTTACCATCATAAAAATATATATCTACACCAGGGCTGTCAAACTTGTGGCCCACGGGCTGGATGCATCACGCGCTGGCCATGCCCATGCCTGGTTTAGCAAAGGGGAAAAAAGTTGTGATACGTCAAATGATTATGCCATGACGACATGAGTTTGACACCCCTGATCTATATTAAAACGTAAGCAAATTAAAACCAAAGTTTAAAATCTAAGGAGATGTGGGGAGGGCAGAGTTGGAATGGAAGGAGGTGGGATCTGTTGATCAAGCACCATGTAAAAATATTTCAGAAGAAAATGAAGAATGAAGATTTTGTTTAATGAAGCCATTTGGATAAGGGTACAATTTGTTCGTAATTCATAACCTGCTGTGTACTTTTCAGTTGAATATATCAAAGTGCTTTCTTATTCTTACACCCTTAATAAAATTTAACACATAAATACAGTTTTAAACATGGGCAGTTGGGAGGGACAATTATTTCATGTGTAACTTTTCAGAGACCAAGTGATAAGAATTTTCTGGTAATTGTCTCCTTGAGAACATATATGGGTGCTTAGTTTCATAGCAGCTGTAGATTAAGAATTGTATTTTATGCAATATGTTAGTTGTTGAAAGAATCTTCTTGAAAGAAGTGTTATAGCAAGCAGTAGAAAATGCTTACAATGTAGGCCTGAAGTGTCAGTACTTAAATAGAGAGGATCTCTACTTTACAAAAGAGAGAGAGAGAAAGAGAGAGAGAGAGAGAGAGAGATCTCGATCGATCGATCAGGGAAGTTTCAGTACAATATTGAAAACTAGAAATAATAAAAGGACGCCCTGAGCATGAGCAAGGCAGATCCTTCCTTTGCCTCTCAAGCCCTGATGCAATCAACAGCATGTCATGTCTTTTGTTGTGTTCCAGGTATAACTTCCCACTGCTAAGTGGCACAGTGAACAGCAAGAAGCATATGAACCCGCTCTAGCCTCTAATACAAATATTTGTTTTTATTCTTTTATTCTGTAATGTTTCCTTTTGTAAAATCTGCCAGTCAACTTATATTTCAGTGGTCTCAATTTCTAAATGCAATGTTTTGCACCAATTGTGCTCTTACGTTTTTCATGTTTTTATTTCTGAGAATAGCTAAAAGTAAAGTAAAGGTTTTTCTGGCCAGTCCTGTCTGACTCTAGGGTGCAGTGCTGATCTCTGTTTCTTGGCTAAGGGGACCAGACATTTTCTGTGGTCATGTGGCCTTCCCTAACCCTAACCTTCCCACCAAACGTGTACATATTAATCTACTCACATTTGCATGCTTTCAAACTGCTAGGTGGGCAGGAGCTGGGGCAAGGAACAGGAGCTTACCCTGTTATGCGGTGTTTGGGTCTCAAACCTGGGCTGTCAGCAGATGACAAGCTAAGCCTCTTTAATCGCTGAGCCATCACTCCCCCTTATTTCTGAGAATGGCCAATGTTAAAGATAGTATTCTATACCATATGGGAGAGAAGCAAGAAGAATTAACTTGTTAAGGTTTGGAGAATAATCTCAAAAGTTCTTTTTTGTTTTTGAAGTACAGTTTTCATTAGTCTGCCAGTGTGATTTCTGCAGAAGATAGAGACACTAAATAGATTATCTCTTAGTTTCCTGATTGTAGATTTATAGCACTTAAGACTATTTATTTGGCACTGTTAGGGATGAATTAACCTTCTAATTACTTGTTTTAAATCTAATAAATAGGCATTAGCAAATATTACCTGTAGGAATTCAGTACATGCATCAAAGATAGATATGTATGTACAGCTAGTCCTCGACTTACGATCACAATAGAGCCCACAATTTCCATTGCTAAGTGAGGCAGTTGTTAAGTGAGTTTTACTCCATCTGATGATCTCTTTTGCCAGAATTGTTAAGAGAGTCACTGCAGTTGTTAAATGAATCGTGATCATTAAGTGACTTTCCCCATTGACTTTGCTTGTTGAAGTTGGCTGGGAAGGTTACAAATGGTGATCACATGATCATTTGCTTCTTGGTTTCTCTAGTGATCTAGGTTCCACAAAGTTTACTTACTTTATTTATTACAATAAAGCAATGGCAGATTGAATTACTCAAATTTATAATTTTCTTGACCCCCATAAGGCTGTTCTTGTTTACAGCAAGTAAACAGCAGTTGACTTTTGCCATTGCATTCCATCGCTGGTCTTCTAGTGGCAGAAAAAATAAGAGTTATTTACACCGATCTGTAATGTACTGTTATCATTCACTGGATTTTCCAGGAGCACCTGGCACTGAATGGTCAGGAGAATCTTTATGTGCTGTGTTGTAATGACTGTGGACATGATGGTTGAGTGTGGCTGCAAATATTTTCTTGTGAGGTGCTTCAGTGCGAGACTCCAAGATATGGGTGGATCAGGTGCCACTAGGTGCTGCACCTAGAGATTCAACAGCTACTGAATCCCACTAAACACTGATACCCTCTCAGGCAGTGGTGGGCTGCAACAGGTTTAACCAGTTCTGTGAGTGCATGCAGTGTTCAAAATACAGCGACTTGAAGCTCAACTGCTTACCTTCTAGGGCTTGCCTTCTAGGGCAGCCCTTGTAAGTAGAACAGCTGAGGCGTGGAAATCAGCTGTGCTGATCAGCTGTGCTGTATGAATCAGCTGAGCCAGAAAGATGGAAATACAGAACAGGATAGGGCGGAGGTGGGTGGGTGGGGCAGGCTGGTGTTTGGAACTGCCGATTTGCTAGAACTGGTTTGAACTGGCAGCAGCCCACCACTGCTCTCAGGTCCATCCTCAGCCAGTATTGATCTTTCTTTAGGTAACCTGAGTGTGAAGAAGCAGGGCAACTCCCTATCCTGACGTGGGACTTCTGAACCCCAGCAAGTAATCAACAAAATGCTGACTCTATAGGCAAGCCCGGGACCGCTGACTTGCAACTGTAGAACAGGGAAAGCCACAGCTGTTCATGCTCAGTGAGGAGAGGATTTAAACTGAACTGAGATTGCCTTCCATCACTGGAAGCAATTTTGGTATTTGCCTTTGTGCTTCATGAGTGCCTACTCTCAACTTCTGCTTTGTTTTGGCCTTGACATGTTCCTGATCAAGATTCTGACTCATTAGTAATACCAATAGCGCTTACACTTATATTATACCGCTTCACAGTGCTTTACAGCCCTCTCTAAGTGGTTTACAGAGCCAGTCTATTGCCCCCCTGACAATCTGGGTCCTTATTTTACGGACCTTGGGAGGATGGAAAGCTGAGTCAACCTTCAACTCATAAGGATCGAACCCCCTTGCAGTCAGCAGAATTAACCTGCAATTCTTGGTATTTTTTAAGCTGTTCTGTGGTAGTGGATTATGGACTATCAGAGTTGGGTTACACTTTCTCCTCAACTTTTAGGATGCTGTTGTGCATACTACACTCTTTTCCCCTGCTTCCCTAACTGCTCCTCTACTGCAAGCCTCACTACAAACATATTTCTCCTAAATTCTCCATTTTTTTCTGTAGTGTGGGTGTGTTCTTGCCCAGCACCTGTGCAAGTCCCAAACCAAAGTCTCCACAAAGACCTGAAGGCAGGACAAGAAGCAAGAGATGGAAACAAAGGAAGGAGAAAGCAACTAAGGAGAAATTTCCTGTCAGCAAGAACAATTAATCAGTGGAATTTCTTGCCTCCAGAATAGCAATAGCTCTTAGACTTACCATATATACCGCTTTACAGTGGTTTACAGCCCTCTCTAAGAGGTCTACAGAGTCAGCATATTGCCCCTAACAATTTGGGTCCTCATTTTATCCAACTCAGAAGGATGGGTCAACCTTGAGCCTGGTGAGATTTGAACTGCCAAATTACAGTCAGTCAGCAGTCAGCAGAAGTAGCCTGCAGTACTGCACTCTAACCACTGCACCACTGAGGCTCTGTACAACTGAGAAGTTGTAGGTGCTTCAACACTGGAGGTTTTTAAGAAGAGATTGGACTACCATTTGTCTGAAAGGTATAGGACCTTGATGGTGAACTTATGGCACACGTGCCAGATGTAGCACGCAGAGCCATTTGTGCGGGCATGCAAGCCCCCAGCCAAACGTACCTGCACAGCACATGCGCACACCTCCCAGCTGGTTTTCAGCCTGTTTGAGGCCTTTTTCAGCCTCCCAGAGGCTCGAGGGAAGCCTCTGCAGCCTTTGGAAGCTGAAAAATGGGCCTGTTTCATCACTTTCAGCATGCGCAGTGCAGTTAAGGGGGAGGCGGGGGGTGTTGTGTGTGCATGCGGGGGGGGCGGGTATTGTGGGTGCCGGCATGCGTGCGCTTTTGGCACACCACAACAAAAAGGTTCGCCATCACTGGTATAGGATTTCTTGCTTGAGCTGGGGATTGGCTAGAAGACCTCCAAGGCCCCTTCCAGCAGTTTTATTCTGTTATTATATGTTATCAGATTAGTAAAAAATTGACTGTTCCCACCCCCAGGCACTCACACCATGCATGGATTTTACCTGCCTATTACATGGGTGTTTTGTCGCTTCACTGAAGCCAGGACACAAAATTGCTTCTCATTTGGCATGTCATCACTTGTTTTGGGACAGGCTCTGGATCTGGGATATTTGGCAGCTTATTTCTTTGAACAGATCCCTTCTGATGAGGCATATGTTGTTTTTCTGGACTGCATCACTGATCAGGCTGCATTGGCAATAGAGGGAGGAAATATACATTTGATTTCTAGATGTAGTTCTTGTATAATTTTAGGAGGCAGACCATGGTCATAATGAAATGATGCACAGGTTGGATGTTACTTCCAGATAATGAAGATGGAACAAAGAGCACAAAAGTAGCTCACTGGTTCACAATAGAGGCTTATAAACAGGATGCAGAGTGAGGCTGACATGTATTGAATTGTCTCATAGCTCATAGATTGGGCAGGTTAAAAAAGACATTGGGTATTGAAGAAAAACTGAGAGCAGGAACTCCATGAAGCCTAGTGAGAGGATATTCTATGGGTCATATGCCTGAACCATCAACTGGCCCTCTTGGAAAGGACCTTCTATTGAAGAATCATGGTCTTAGAACTCTCTTCAGGAAATGTGGCTTTTTTTTTCTGAAAAGATTTTTAGGTTAGGATCATCATACAGTTCTATATCACAAAATGTTACATGTAAAAAGTAATAATTTTATATTACTTGTGGCATGCAAGTGATTTTTGGAAGTATATATAATTTTGGAAAAAAAATTAGATACGATACGATAACTTGAGCTATGAGACAATTCACGGACCTGGCCTGCATCACCGAGACCTGGTTGGGGCTGGAGGGTGGAGTCCCTCTGGTTGACATATGCCCCCCAGGTTTTCGGGTGTTACACCAGTCACGACCCCAGGGAATGGGTGGAGGTGTGGCTGTTGTTATTCGGGAGACCCTGTTTCCAAGGGAGGTCCCTGCTCCGGAGATAGGCAGGTGTGAATCCCTCCTCCTGAGGTGTGGGCCTGCAGGTCGGATGGGCGTGCTGCTTACATACCTGTCCCCCAGCTATGTATCAGCTGCCCTGCCTGGGCTGCTTGATGCCGTCTCGGGGGTGGCGATGGAGTTCCCAGAGCTTATGGTTCTGGGTGACTTCAACCTGCCCTCCTTGGGTTCGGCGTCGGGTTTGCCCAGGAATTCATGGCCTCCATGGAGGCCATGGGTCTGACCCAGATAATAGATGGCCCGACTCATGAGGGGGGCAACATGCTCGATCTGGTTTTTGTCTTGGAGCAGTGGCGCAGTGGTCTGGGGGATGGTGATATAGTTATCCATCCCGTTTCATGGTCAGACCACTATCTCCTGCGGCTGGTCTTCCACCAAGCTGCCCCACACCGCTGGGATGAGGAGCCACTTAGGTGGTTCTGCCCCAGGCTCCTGATGGACCCTGAGAGGTTCCAGGCAGAACTGGATTTTTTTTCCTGCATCCCTTACCCACAGCCCTGCTGAGGTCCTTGCGGCTACCTGGCAACAGTCGGCCACGGGGGCTCTTGACAGGGTTGTCCCCATGCGTCCCCTTACTCGGAGCAGATTGCGGTCAGCTCCCTGGTATACCGAGGAGCTCCAGGAGATGAAGCGTCATAGAAGGGGACTAGAGAGCAGGTGGAGGGCGACCCGCTCCGGATCTGACCGAGCCCAGTTAAGAGCCCACATTGGGACTTACCTGGTAGCTGTGAGGGCGGCGAGAAGATCTTATTTCTCCGCCCTCATAGCATCCGCAGATAATCACCCAGCCGCCCTGTTCGGGGTTGCCCACTCCCTCTTGCAGCTGGGTGGGGTGGCGGACCCTTTGCGGGGCAGAGCTGAGGAATTTGGTCAATATCTGCAGGATAAAATCGCTCAGATCCGGGAAGGGTTGCGCTCAGACTTGCAGTGGCCTGAGGATGGGGATGCGAGTGGTCTGGCTAGTGTGATCTGGACTGAGTTCGATCCTGTTTCTGAGGATGAAGTGGACAGGATTATGCGGCGGCTGAGCTCCACCACATGTTTATTGGACCCGTGCCCTTCCTGGTTGGTTTACGCCTCCAGGGAGGTCACGTGCGGCTGGCTCCGGGCAGTGGTCAACGCTTCATTAAGGGAGGGGCTGTTCCCTGCCGCTTTGAAAGAAGTGGTGGTGAGGCCCCTCCTGAAGAAGCCTGCCCTGGACCCAGCCGCATTGAACAACTTTCGTCCGGTCTCCAACCTTTGCTTTTTAGAGAAGGTTGTCGAGAGTGTGGTGACGCAGCAATTGCCACTTTTCCTGGAGGAAGCAGACTACCTCGATCCGTACCAATCGAGCTTCCGGCCCGGGTACAGCACGGAGACAGCATTGGTCGCACTGATTGATGATCTCTCTAGGGCTCGGGACAGGGGTTTTTCCTCTGTCCTGGTCCTGTTAGATCTCTCAGTGGCTTTTGATACCATTGACCATGGTATCCTGTTGCAACGTCTCGGGGGGGTTGGGAGTGGGAGGCACTGTTTTACAGTGGTTCTCCTCCTACCTCTCAGGACGTTTGCAAACAGTGTTGGCAGGGGGGCAGAAGTCGACTCCAAGGTATCTCACTTGTGGGGTGCCCCAGGGGTCGGTCCTCTCGCCCCTCTTGTTCAACATTTATATGAAGCCGCTGGGTGAGATCATCCGTGGCTTTGGGGTGAGCTATCATCAGTATGCTGATGATGCACGGTTATACATCTCCACCCCAGGCCACATCAGTGATGCTCTCTCCGTGATGTCCCGTTGCCTGGAAGCAGTGCGGATCTGGATGGACAGGAACATGCTTCGACTCAATCCGGCCAAGACAGAGTGGTTATGCATACCGACATCTTGGTCCAGTTTGGATATTCCATCTTTGGTCATGGGGGAGGAGGTGTTGCCCCCCGTGGACAGGGCACGGAATCTGGGTGTCCTCTTGGACTCACGGCTCAAATTGGAGGAGCAGGTGGGGGCCGTTGCCAGGGGTGCCTTTGCCCAGATCCGGCTGGTTCGCCAGTTGCGCCCATACCTGGACCGAGATGCCCTGCGCACGATCACTCAGGCGCTCGTCATTTCCTGACTCAACTACTGTAATGCTCTCTACCTAGGACTGCCCTTGCGTACCACTCGGAGGCTTCAACTGGTGCAGAATGTGGCCGCGCGGGTAGTGATGGGAGCTTCCTGATACTCCCATATTACACCCCTCCTGCGCGACCTGCATTGGCTTCTGGTTGCCCTCCGGTTGAGATTCAAGGTTTTGGTGTTAACATTCAAAGTCCTACATGGCATGGGTCCAGGATATTTACGAGAACGACTCCTCCCAGCATCAAATACCAACCGCCCTGTACGGGCCCATAGACGGGGCCTCCTCCGGGTGCCATCCGCGACTCAATGTGGCTTGGCGACGACCTGGAGGAGGGCCTACTCTGTGGTGGCTCCCACTTTGTGGAATCTTCTTCCGCTGGAGCTCCGGCTGGCCCCCGATCTTCGCACCTTCCGCCACGATTTGAAGACCTGGCTCTTTGTACAGTCTGGGCTGTGCTGACCCTCTGGGGGTTTGATTGTTTTAAATGTGGGGTTCTTAACTTTAATTTGGCTTGTAATTGTTTAATACGTTTTTAGGTAATTTATTTATTGTTGTATTTTTAGCTGTGGGTCCTTTTGGAGATGGGGCGGCATACAAGTCGAATTATAAAATAAAATAAATAAAATAAAATAAAATGAAATAAATAAAATAAAATAAAATAAAATAATAAAATAATAAGCATTCAGTGCAGGGGTTCTTAGTTAATGACAGTAATTGGGACCAAAATTTACACTGTTAAGCAATACAGTCGTGAAATATCACATGATCTGACTTCATCACTAAATGAAGTCAATTCTAGCAATCTCCAGTGCCATTATTAACCAAATATCAGCATAGGTGAGAATCCATCCTGATCCAAGAAATTTCTGCTTTGGTCTCTCTGAATCGCGAGTCTTGGTAAGGTAAGGGACTGTCTGCTCTTGAACTTCTGCTACTTCCCTGTCTCCTTCTCTCCCCCACTTCCAACGCATCTTTGCTCTTTTGGTTGTTTACCTACCTGTTGCCAGCCAGGACTTCACTGCTCGGGAACTCCATTTGGACCCAATCTAGGGCCCTCTTGGATCTTAGCCAAAAGAAAAAAATCAGCCAGATAAATGCTTTTGATGACAAGAACAAATGGCTTACTCTACTATGACCTTTTTACATTCCCACCATCCCAACCTTTACCACTGAAATGTCAAAGGTTCCTCTTCAAAACTTAAGTGTTCACCAACAGCCTAGCTGAAAACCACATGGAGTGACAGACAGCATTTTATGGCAATATGACCTACCCGTAGATAATGGAATTTTTTTTCTCCCATTTTTTTCCTTGTGATCTCAGGATGTTCTGGAAGACCTACCAGATCCCTAAAGCAGGTTTTTGTGGATATGCAGGAGGCTCTGATTACATTGATAAAAGTTTTGTCAGCAGGAAGATTGCACTGGATGTTTCCCATGAATTGGACAGCAGCCAAGTTGCCTCTGGTGGGTTTAATTACCACAATGCTGGCATAGGATTCCCTTCTTTTGGCATTGAGATTTAATTGGTTGAGGGGAACTACAGTGCAATAGTCCCAGTCCCAGTGTGAGCATCAATATAACTCAATAAATATTGGTTTGAAATATTTCAGAGAAACGCCAACAAGATATTTTCCATGGGCTCCAGTGCTGCTGTATAGTCCACTTATTACTAGACAGAACACAAGATAAATACTCTTCTTTTCCAACCAACGTCTATAAATGGATAACTTAAAAACAATAGGCGCTCTTGAAACTGCTAATTAGCCTTGCTTTCGTTTGATTATATTTAATTTTAAAAATTATTTTTGGTTTAGTTCCTTTGGCGTAGATGGACCAAATGGCTGTATATAGTTGCCTATTATACTTTCGGTATATTGTCTTTCATGAGTAAATTCAGTCTGGAAAAGAACAATCCATATTAATGTTTTAATTATATGTGAAGGTAGCTCCTATCCAAGGAAGCCCTAGAAGCTTCAGTGCTTTACTCCAGCTTCAGCCTTTTAGCCTTTCCCCAGAATATTTGCTAAAGTAGTGCTGAAATGACTCCTTCATACTTCCTGTGTGATACTGCATGCATTGATGAACAGTGATGCTGGCACTTTCATGGATGAATACAACTCTCAAAAGTCTTGAACGTGACTCCTGCCCCCAGCTCTTCCATACGTTTTTAGAAGTCAAATGCTTGTAATAGAGTGAGAAAGTTATTAAATACAAAGCGAATAATATGTATTTACTTCAACTTTAATTAACTTCAGGTTAAATCAATTTATACTGTATGTGATTGCTGTTAAAAGATCTCTTTCTCTCTCTGTTACATTGATTGTTTAGAAAAAGAAAAAGAAAAGATTATCCATCGGAATAATCTAAAAGAAGTTTGCTCCCAAACCTAGACAGTATTCACATGTTTACTCAATATAATATTTAATATTCTAGGTCTTATAAATGGGAATGGAATTTCATATTAACCAGAGTTTGAGAATTGAAATGTGTTTGGACATTAGTAAACCAACAGCCAACAGCCTAGTTTGAGAATGATAATATGGATAATGCCGGAATCCTTTAAAAGCAATTGGAGGAAATTAAATTGCAATTTACCTTTATTCCTAATTTTTTCCGCAGATGCTTTTTCTGCCCAACTGTTCTTTTTCCTGAGCAGAGGTTACCTCCTTATATCCACAGAAGAAAAACTAAGTAAAGAAAGTTGGACAGGGCAAAGGTTAGAGTCCAGTTTTAACAGAAAACAAGCTAAGTTGTAATACCTCCCTTTTGTTATATTAAAGTTTTGAAGTGACCCTAATTAGATCACTGTCCCAACAGCATTATTTCCCCCAGAACATATTATCCAAAGGCTACTGTTTTTTATAATTAAAATCACATCTAAGTTTAAGTTGATCATCAAATAGAGCAGTGTTTCTCAATCTTGGTCACTTGAAGATGTATGGTCTTCAATTCCCAGAATTCCCCAGCCAGCATGAATTCCCCAACCAGAATACTGGGAGCTGAAGTCCAACCATTTTCAAGTGGCCAAAATTAAGAAACAGTGAAGTAAAATATCACAGCAATGTTGCAAGATACCCTTGGGCCTGTGTTTAGTTTGATTTCAGCAAAATGAGTGGTTTACTTATGTTCGTTCTACCATTCCTGTACAGTGTGCTTATGAGCAACGCAATACATTCTACTTGAATTTAAGTTGCTCCCAGTTTTGTTGGTTGCACAAGTCTACACAACTATGGTAAGAGAAAAAGTCAAGAGACTGTATGTTATGGTATAATTCTTTGGTAAAACGGTTCTATTCTGGGGCAGAGTTAAATAGGTTTTACACAACTTGGGGGAGATGTGACCTGCCCTAGCAGCATTTAAAGAGAAGTGAACAGCACAAGAAGGTTGCTGAACTTGACAATATGCCCTGTGGTCACATCACAGAATGTAATATTCTGGTTTTAATTCTTTTCCGCAAGGTAGCCACTTTGAAATAAAAGTCATTTTAATGTTAATTAACATTATTAATTTTACAATGATTTCATAAATACTTCTGGAACACTTCTGTTTGTTCAGTCACACTATATCTTGATCATTTGGTCAGTTGAAAGGACTGTAAATGTAATTCATTAGCAGAATAATTACTTTTGATTGATTATATTATGCAGTTCACTGAATTAAAACTCTGTATGTCACTAGCAGATTTCTGATCTGAGTAACCAAATGAAAATGGGTGGTTCAGTTTTTTTCCCTCTTGTCTCTGACTTTTGACTAGTGTTAGATTACACTCACTTTCAAACAAAGTAAAATGCAATATATATGTATGCAATTCAATCATGTGAAAAAGTAAATATACCCCATGTAAAGTTGTTTTCTTTTTTTAATATATGTGGACCTATCAATATTTTATCTTCATTCAAACAGTGTATAAAGGCAATGTAATTGAACCAAAAAAACTATGAAAAATAGACTTTGCAATCATATATTGCACAAAAAAACTCCTAACAGATATGCTATTTCTTTCTGTGGGAAAAATAAGTATACCTTTGACTCTAATATCTAATATTGTTTCCTTTGACGGAAAAACCTTCAAGGACAGTTTCTTATAACTGTCTACTAGTCTTTGACGTCAACAGGAAGGAATCTTTTTCTATTCCTCTTAAGTTTTTTTAGCTGTTGGATGCTTGAGAGGTTTTCTAGCATGCACACCCTATTTCAGATCTCCCACTGCATCTCAATGGAATATAGATCCTGACTTTGACATTCCCATTCCAGTACCCTCTATTTTTTTTTGTCCCAGTCATTGCTTGGTGGATTTACTTAGGGTCATTGTTACGTTGCAAAGTGCACATTGGGTTGAATTTTAATTTTCTGACAGATGGTCCCACATTATCCTCAAGCACCCTGTGCTACACTGAAGAATTCGTAATGAGTTCTATGATGGTGAAGCCCTGTCCAAACCCTGATACAACAACATACT
The DNA here is from genome assembly GCA_009733165.1 of Naja naja. Taxonomy (NCBI): domain Eukaryota; kingdom Metazoa; phylum Chordata; class Lepidosauria; order Squamata; family Elapidae; genus Naja; species Naja naja. The sequence continues at coordinate 130,939,132 of CM019148.1, read as the reverse complement.
CCCAAACCACAACTGTCCACCACCATGCTTTATTGTTGCTATCAGATTCTTCTGGTGAAATGCTGCCTTTTGTTTTCATTAAACTTATCTTCTAGTATTTTGGCCAAATTATCTTTGCCTCATTTGTCCAGAGCACATTGTTCCAGAAATCCTGGTTTTGATCTAGGAACAATGAGCAATTTTAGTTGTTCTCTGATGTTCTCTCTGGACAGCAAGACAGTTTCCTTCTGGCAAACCTCCCAGGTAGATCTAATTTGTTCAGCTTCTTTCGAATGGTAAACTCAAGGACTTTGATATCAATAGTGGCAAGAGGTACCTGTAGGTCATGTGATAAAATTCTTCTTTCAGTATTTTCTTCTTGGGCTGATTTTATTGAGACAGCCTGGTCTGGGCTAGCTGACTGTTGTTTGAAACGGTTTCTACTTATAATCTTCTGGACAAGGATTTCCAAAACTGTGAGGGAATCCTCCCTTTTGGAGGTGAAGACAGAGTCCAGGCAAGGTGTAAAGAACCTTTTAGTTGCATTGTCATAATAAATCCATCAAAATTTTCTAGTATTGTTTTTATTGTTTATTTGTGTTCATTTTGATGTAGTAGAGTAGAGTAGAGTAGAGTAGAGTAGAGTAGAAGAGAGCAGAGCTGGAAAGGACTTTGGAGGTCTTCTAGTCCAGCCCCCTGTTCAAACTGGAGTACTTATACCATTTCAGACAAGTGATTGTCTAGTCTCTTCTTAAAATCCTCCAGTGATGGCGCAAATGATTTCAGAAGGCAAGCTGTTCCACTTTTTTAGGGATTTTTAGGGATGGTTTGTACATTAAAATTACTCTAGGACAGAGATGGGGAACCCTCGGGAATGGCTGAGTATGACTGGCTCAGCCATTCTGGGAGTTGAAGTCCACAAGTCATAACATGGCCATTGTTCCCCACCTCTGTCATCACACTTCTAAATGGAGGTGTGATGACAAAAAAATTAGGAACCCTTGTACTGGACAATGGTATCATTGATATCCAATTGTTTGGTAATCTTTTTAAACCCCTTCCCAAGCTCAAAGACATCTAACATTATTTCTAAAAGAGGGAGCTCTTTCAAACTAATCATGGTAAATTCAACTAGTAAGAGCAAATCAAACTAAATGTCTGTGGTCTAAGGTTCTTCTTAGATCCTCTCTAATAATGTCCTCATCATTTGCATCTGATTCTAATATTAAGTATTTGAAGTAGTGACAAAAGTGGAGCTGTTTTTAGTTTTTTCACATGAAAAAATTGTTTTTGCATTTCTTTAGATTACACAATGGACTATGCAATGTAAATGCTACAAGATATTTGTTATAACTTATTTCTCAGTATTGTTGAAATGGAGATCAAATATCTATTCGTTGAAATAAGTTGAAAACATCAAAAATTTCAACTTCTTTTCACATGGCTATGCGCACACACACACACACACACACAGAAGTAGACATTTGTGTATCACAAATACGCACTCACAGTTGAAACAGAAATGGACTTGCAGAAATAAAGTTAGGCAAGGAACTAAAGAATAAAGCTTCCATTAAGTTATCTTTGACTCTTGGTTACTCAGCAGATCAGCTCATGTAGATATTTTAGCAACAGTTAATCTGCCATTGACTCTTGGGATTTTATTTTCAGTCTATTCTGGAGTTTTCTGATGGTAAACTTTTGTTAATAAAGTTTAAGCCAGCTTGAAAACTAATGGCAAAAACCAGGAAGTTATTAGAGGGTTTTCAAAATATTTACATTGTGGGTTTTGTGAATATTGTTAGTTCTCTGGTAATTTTACTTTTCTATACAGGCATTTCTCACTTAACAATGGTAATTGGGATCAGTATCTCTTTCGGTAAGTGACACAGTCATAAAGTGTGACATGACTGTGCTAACTTACCCTGGCAATTGTGGCAGTCTTGTGAGGCAGGGAATGTTGTGGGTCCCCTCTCCTAAGGAGGTACATCTGGCATGACCCAGAAGGGCCTTCTCTGTGATGGCTCCCTCCCTTTAGAACATCATTCCTGTAGATATTAGACTGCCCTCCATTTTGACACTCTTTCACAAGGCTTTGAAGACCTGGTTTTGCTAATGGGCCTGAGGAATCCAGAGTGGTATGGAGCCAATCAACTGGCTCATTTGATTGATTGTTGTTGCTGGAGGTGGGATGGAGTTATTATTTTTGTTGTTTGTATATTGAATTTTTATTTTTTGTAAGCTGCCCAGAGTCACTGGAAGTCAAAGGACAATCATACAAATTCTTTAAACAAACGAAGTCTCAATTGCCATCATTAGGTGAATCCCATGTGGTCTCAGTGTCCTATGGTCATGTGATTGATACCATCTTCTCTACTGACTTTATTGGAAGCTGACAGGAGTAGTTAGAAATGGCAAGTCACATGATGTTGTGAGATGCTATGATGCAATAATAGTGAGCTGGTTGCCAAGTACCCAAACTGCGATCATGGAAGCATGGGAATACTGTGATGTCTGCAAATGTGAGGACCTGTTTTAAGTCATCCTCATTTAGCACCATCAAAATGTTGAATGGTTTTGTATGAATGATGGTTTAATGAGGACTACCTGTAGAGCAGATGGGTGCTTGAGAGATTGTTTGTAAAAGTGGCTTGTAATGTGAAATGGAGGAAACCTTTTTTAAAAACAAAGAAAGATATTTGTGTATTTTGCTTCCCAGCCAATAAATAAATAATATCCAGCCAGGAACCAGCAGATTGTATAGTGAAGTTCCAACAGAATATCCAGTTTTCTAGAAGTAGCAGAACAGACAAATCTGGAAGATGCTGGATTGACTAAAGCTGCTCTGAATAATTTTCAGTTTTACAGCTCACACACTGATCTGTGTGCTATGCTTACATGGTGCACACAGGAATATACTCAATTTAATAAGTATTAGCTGTTGAGTTAATTTAAAGGAAGATTCAGAGATGTTGACCATGTAGCATTCTCTAAGCTTGGAAGCTAAACTGGTTCAGACCTGTTAAATACTTGGATTACAAGGAAATCCCAGGACTAACAAACACAGTGACAAAGCCATAAATGATATATTCAAAATTATGAATGATATTTGGTAGTAGCAGTGTTAAAATTATGTTGAGTATTTGAATAAGCCCTATTTCTAAAATGAAGATTGCAAGGAAAGGTAGCATAAATATTAAGCATTAGCTTGGTTTAAAACTTTTGTCCATCTGGTAGATAACAGCCATCTTGGAGGTTATGTTAGCATTCTCAGTTTGAGTGCATTTATTCATTCATAATTAATCTGTGTATGTCAAGGCTTCAGGAAAGTATTGCCTTAATAGATTTTGAAGAAGTAAATTTAAATGATCAGTTTGTATATCCTTTTTATGTTTTCCCATTGTTAAAGTCACAAAGAATGCTTTGAATAATTGTTATTTTGTTAGAACTGCAATTAATTACAAAATTAATACATTCAGAAGTCATAGTATGTGTCAGACACTGTTCAGTTTAATTGGGCCTATTTAAATGTAATGTAGTTACTGCTAAAATATTAATGAGTTTTATATCTTTCTAAAGGAAGTAAGATTTTTTTACCTACTGCTGCTTTTGAAATAATTAGATTTCCAACACAGCTGAGAAATCTAACATGAAGAGCTGTAATAAGTGGTGACCCTTTATATTTAATGCAACTTGCTATGTAGATGTTGTTACCGTGTTTCCCTGAAAATAAGACACTGTCTTATATTTTTTTTGGCTCCCAAAAACACACTAGGTCTTATTTTCGGGGTAGGTCTTATATATTTATGGTGCCAAATAGTGGGTGTGAGTGTGTAGGGGGGGGTGTTTTGCGGGTGCACGGTTGCTCCCTGAAAAGTCTTCCTGGAACTGGAGATTTACACTAGGTCTTATTTTCGGGGTAGGTCTTATATTAGGGCAGGTTTAGAAAATAGTGCTAGGTCTTACTTTCGGGGTAGGTCTTATTTTCGGGGAAACACGGTAGAACATGGACTTGAATAGAATAGAATAGAATAGAATAGAATAGAATAGAAAATATAGAAGGATAAATCTAAACACTCCAAAAACATTTTAACTGATCAGCAAAATTTTTGTGCTTAACAGGCATTACTATCAAGTTCAAGATTTTTTTAAAACCAAATTTCAGTTATTTTCTTCATTCACTTAAGACTAAGACCTAATGTCTTGAATGGAAGAGAGAAGAAAGTAAAGTTAAAATAATTTTCTGTTTCACTCTTGAATTCCTTGTGTAATGGGAACTTCCCTAGATCATTTTTAAAGATAGAACTGCAGACGGAATAGAGCAATGTCTGAAAATGGCCTTCTTTGCTCTTTCTTTTATGGGAATTTCTACTAGATCAAAAGTTCCATCTGTCAGCAGATGGATATAATTAGAACTTTGTTATCCTGCCAATCAGTCCTTATTTTGCAATTCCATTTGTGCTATATGCTTCTTCTGTTGTCTCCTTTTAATTCTATAATTTGGCATTTTGTATACCGTCCACTACTTTAAAATATACTGCATGTTTTTATGTCATTTTATTAATTTTGGATATTATACATTTTTAAAGTCATAAATCCTGTAAATTTTATGTATTTGACTCTTTTGCTTTGATTTCTAGTCCGTGATACCACCTTTCGTGGTCAGGATGTCTTCCAAATATAAAATCACAGTTAAAATAATAGCAGAGTTTCAAACATTAAAAAATCTCGTCCTTAAGTATATAATCCAAACAAATATTTTAAAGTAAATTAAAATTTCAAGAACCACAGGAAATCAAAGTGAGTGTTGTTTAGTAGTAGGAAGGAGGAAGCTTTTGATGGGTATATGTTACTTTTAGATATTTGATATTCATCTTCTTGTAATTGTAGATTTCTGCTTTTTAAGGACCAAATTAAGTCCCGATTTATACAGAAAACCAATATTTGCCACTCGGTAATTAGGTGATATTTTTTATTGCAACCAATCAAATAGCAACAAAATTTTAAGCTAGCTTTTCTTATTAAGAGAACTGGAGATCTTGCAAGCAATTATAAAAACAGGTTGGGAGAGCAAAAGAAAAACCAATACTTAAACTGGAATCCATGACGTTTGCATGGTCCAAATCTGAAAAGTAAGCAAGGGGAAAGGCTATCTAGCTATCTAAAACAGACTTGGGAGGTTGGGAGCTTGGTGAGGTGGGATCATGTTTAAAAATTGTTTTCTTCCTAATTCCACTCCTAAAAGGTTCCACTGCAAATGAGAACATTTCCCCAGTGAGGTGACACTAATTAGTTGCAACTCAAAGTGCAATATATTAAACAGGTTTTCATTCAGCGCACTACGAACTACTACTATTACGATAGTTATCATGGTTACTTTGGGGAGGAAGAAAATACAAAGAAATGGGAATAAACTTCCACAGCTTTGCAATGCCGCGACAGTGCAAATCAACTATAAACTGTAGCCTGCAACCTCCATTTAATAAGGTCTATTATTTCTTATGCTGCTTTTCCTGTGCCCTTAGGGGTTTTGCAAACTAAATCTGGGTCACTAAAATGAGTGCAACAGTTGAAAAAAATATTTTTTGCAATAAAGATATGGAGTGGCAGGAAACCATTGAAAATTAAATGATACCCCTTCAGTTTGAAAAAAGGCTAGAAACTCTGGCATAAAAAATCTTAGTCTATCAGAAAACATTGTCTAATGTGTTTGAATAATTCTGATGTTATTTCATATGTTCATTGTATGTTTTAAAACTGTTCATAGAAAAATAATAAAATATGGATGAAAAGGATTACAGTGCTGTCCAAATTATACAGTTTGGGGGTTGTTTGTTTGTTTTTTTACAAATCTAAGTCCTGTAATTTATTGCTGGATATTTAATTTCTGTCTTAATTCCCATTGCAGCTCTGGTCAATGAATTTGTAATGATAAGCAGTGATCATTATGGAAAGGCTAATAACTATTTTTGATTTGCTTTAGCATAGAGAAAAATCAGAATTGAGGCATGATATTTTAAAAGGCATAATAAATAATTAAAAATACAAATGAAGTATTCATGTTGGGATTTTTAAGGCCTACTTTTCTTATTTCAAGTTTCCAATTAAAATATGCATCTAAACACATGCTATAATAATACAGGTAGTCCTCAAATTACAACCACAATTGAGCCCAAAATTTATGTTGCTAAGTGAGAAATTTGTTAAGTGAGTTTTGCCCCATTTTATGACTTTTCTTGCCACTGTTGTTAAGTGAATCACTGCAGTTGTTAACTTAGTAACGTGGTTGTTAAGTGAATCTGGCTTCCCCATTGACTTTGGTTGTCAGAAAGTTGCAAAATGGGGATTACATGACTCCGGGACACTGCAACTGTCATAAATATGTAGCAGTTGTCAAGCATCTGAGGGTACAAATCATGTGACCATGGGCATGCTAAAATGGCCATAAGTGTCAAAAATGGTCATAAGTCACTTTTTCAGTGCTGTTGTAACTTTGAACGGTCACTAAATAAACTGTTGTTAGTTGAGGATTACCTGTATATCTACTGGTTTTAATTATGTATATGTCATCTCAATCCGGCTCATTTTCTTCACTGAATAAATGGTGATTATGTAAAGCAATTAGTGATTTCATTATGGAAAACACAACCATATTTGTGACTGCACTACAGTTATGTGCAGAGACAGGTCAACAGAAGCACAGAGCATATATTAATAGAAGTGTCTGTGAGCAACTTAATGTATCAAAAAGGAGGGTTGGCCATTATACTGTAGATGTATATATGAACTTGTCTCTTCGTAGTTTCTCACTCAGCATTCAGGCTGTGTAAGGAGGAAGGAGTTCGTGGGTATTTCACACTTTATATTTTATTATTTTTTATATTATAAAGTTGCACCGGAAATATTTGTATTGAAAAATGGAATTAAACCTGTTAAATAATAAGTGTTTACGAGGTGACCCAGAAGCAGCCCATAGTGCACTCAAGGTTGCTAGGCAACTACTGAGTAGTGCTTTCACAAACCTGGATACCTCATCTGTGGCTTATAATATATGAGCTAGCAAGAAACAGAATTTGACAAATTGTCAAATAATCCTAGCTGCTCATTAAGGCAGAACAGTTTAGGGACTGTTACAGCCTGTGCCCTAGCCTACCAACGCTGACTTTTGTTTTTGGCCACAAAAATTATTCCTCATTCTTTGTCTTTTCAATTCATTCCTCCGACACATGAGTTCTGAAAAAGGCAGGTGGGTGAAGGAAAGAGAGCTTTTTGCAAGGTTTTGCAAAATGTCTCCAACATTTATATTCCTGTCTTAGTAAAAGGCAAGATAGAGTAGTGTTCATTTTTAAAATGAAGCTCTCTTTTACCCGTCAAAGAAAAAAAAAAGATGGCTGGATGTGGGCCAGAGAAACTTTTGGAGGTTTGCTTGTATAACGGGGGGACCTGCAAGAACAAAAACCAGCTAGTCAGGATTGACAACATATCTGATGGAACCCTTTCTGCAGGAAAGACTTTTTTATGTAGGGTTTGCCATATCCTCATTCAGCAACCAACTGGAGGCCAATGAAGACATGGGCAGATATAATCATGTGAGCAGGAGCCTCTGATGTAGAATAGTTGTCCTCGTTGTCTGTATCAATTTGAATCTGTTGACTCCAAAGCCTCTGAAGGCAGGACAAGAAGCAATGGGTGGAAACTAATTAGGGAGAGAAGGAACACAAGAGCACACAACAGATATACACTAAATGTAAATCACTCCAAACTTGATTGCAGGAAGTACAATTTCTGCAACAGAGTGGTCAGTGTCTGGAACTCACTACCTGATTCTGTTGTCACCTGCTCAAATCCCCATTCCTTTACCCTCAAACTAACCTCTATTGACCTCAACCTTCCTAACAGGTCTGTAAGGGGCGTGCATAAGCACACAATCGTGCCTACCGTCCCTGTCCTATTGTCCCCAATTATTAGTTCCTATTTCTTCTATTTAAACTTAATGTTTATTCTTATTTCTATTGTATTGTAAGCTTTTGACAAAACAAACAAACAAACCTAGAACCAAGGAGAAATTTCCTGACAGTTAGAACAATCCAACAGTGGAACAACTTGCCTCCAGAATTTGTGAATGCTGCAACACTGGAAGTTTTTAAGAAGAGATCATTAGACAACCCTTTGTCTGAAATAGTATAGAGTTTCCTTCTTGAGCAAGGGAGCTGGACTAGAAGACATCTGAGTTCAACTCTGCTATTCCTGTTATTCTTCCCAAAATAGTAATCTTCCATTGAACCAAATTCAAAAAATGGCACATAGTCTTTATTTTCATTGTTTTCCCAATATCAGCTTATTTCATATCTAGTGAGTTACTCATAGCACCATTTGGTGGCCTTCTAACGTAGAATCAAGTTCCAAACTTAGTGGTGTAAATGCAGTCCATGCAGGGGTGGTGACCATTTTACTGGATTCCAGTCTTACCAAGTCCCCAGTGCTGACTTGACTAAAGTAGTGTTTTCAAAGCTTAACAACTTTTAAGACTTTAAGGTTCAAAGAATTCTTCAGGCCAGTGTCAATTCTCTCTCTGAAAGAAGTATTGGATCTTATTCAGCCACTAGCTCTTTAATTGATGACTAATGTTAGGATGGGGAAACCATTTGAGAGGTTGAAACCCAGAGAGGTTTATCAAAAGCAGCACAACGAGTACACAAGAATCAGTTTTGGAAGCACTCTGCAAGAAAGAGAACTATATGTTTGTAATTGTGTGTGCAAGATGTGAAAAAGCATTAAAGGGCTTTATCCCACTAAAACACAGTACTGTACAGGAAGTATTCAGACAGAAGTAAAACATAATACTCTTGTGCAGAAGTTATGTAACAGAGTGCCAATTCTTTATAGGCTTCTTCACATTTAATAAGTACAGTTATGCTGGAAAATAAGTATAACTATTAGTGGGGTTAATTGTTGAATAAAGATCAGCAGAATCTCTAAATGTGGTTGAGATTTAGACAAGATTCCCATGTTAGATCTGTTAAAGACACAAATCCTTTTCCATAGCCCAGAAATATCTTGGATCCTGTACCACAGGGGTCCCCAACCTGTGGGCTGTGACTTACTACCAGGCCACGGCCTATTCACAACCGGACCGTGTGAGTGGATAGCTGATGCACATGTGTTTTTTGTGTGTGCACAGCTCCACTCACATGAGCATTGCAGGGGCTTGTGGCCCCACTTGCATGAGCATCACAGCTCATAGCCCCACTCATGTGAGCGTTGTGGGAACTCTTGGCTCCATTTCCGCAAGCAATGGGTGCTTGAGCGTGTGCATATGCCTGTCTCTCTCACAAAACCATCCCCTGTTTCCTCCCTTTCCCCTCTGGCTCCAGACCACCAACCTGGAAAAGTTGGGGAACTCTGCTGTACCATACAAACAAGCTACTTTTGGGGCAGGTCAGTGCTCATAATGTCTGATAATCACTTGAATCATCTTTTCAATCATGGGTCAGTTTCTGTGTTATACACTTAGCCCCCAAAACTAGGAAGTGCATGTTGATTTTGTTAAATTGGAATTTACTAGTTCTGAATTAAGGTGATTTACCACTCAGCTGTTCAGTTGTCAGTGACAGGCAACAACAAGCACAAAGGGGTGGCAACTGCAATGAATGCAGAGAAGAAATCTCTAAGTCAGAGTTCGTTCAAGAATTCTGAAAGTACTGCATATGCTGCTGTTTCTTTTAATAAGAATGGCTGTAGTTTGGTGTGTTTCTTGTTAAGATGAAGCACTTTATTGCTTTTTGCATTTCAGCTGATATAAAGGCAAATCTATGACTTTTGCTGGAGAAATATTACAGCTAATTCTCTCCCTCTCCCTTCCTTTTTAAACCTGGACACAAAATTCTGCTGTTTTATAGAGATAAAAACCTTAACTTCAAAAGTGGCAAGTGCACATGATTTTTTCAAAGATGTATTTGAGTTAATAAAACTGTCCTCACTTTTTTCCTTTGCATCTTCCAACCCCAATTCACAAAGCATACAAACCAGTGGTGGTATTCTATCGGTTCGGCTTGGCTCGGCTGAACCAATAGTTAAAAAAACAGCTACCGGTTCGGTCGAACTGGTTTTTTTTCCTCCCAATGATCAGCTGTTCTGACGATCGACTGTGCCAGGATCCCCCTCGCTGTCTTACCGCTTCGCCCAGGCGGCTTCCCTGAAGCCCAGGAGGAAAAAATGGGGCTGCTTTTTGCAAAAGAAGAAGAAGAAGCCACGCTCACCCAGTCACGTGGCCACATCCACCTAGCCACGCCCACAGAATCGGTAGTAAAAATATTTGCATCCCACCCCTGATACAAACTGTCTATATCATACATCATTATTTTTCCTTTTGTGCATTCCCATTTTCTGCATTTAATAGTATATATTTGCCACTTGGATAAAGAATGAATCACATGTTCTCCAGTGGTCAGTGAATATCTTTTGGAATTATAGTACAGGTAGTCCTCTCGACTTATGACCACAAGCAGCAGTCATAAATATGAACCAGCTGCCAAGCATCTGAATTTTAATCACATGCTCTTGGGGATGCTGCAAAGGTTGTAACTGTGGAAAACAATTCTAAGTCACACTTTTCAATGCTGTTGTAACTTTGAATGTTCAGAAAATGAAGCCGAGGACTACCTGTATTGTAATTAATTTGCAGATTTTGTAGAGAGAAAATAATAATTCCAAAGACATTTTGCACTTGGTGATCATGAACTAACAAATATGCCTTATAATAGATGTCAGCAATTAAAGTTACACGAATCCTTAAACAAATTTACACTGGACAAAATGAAGTTATTAAATTTGGCCATATAATGATACTTTTTGTTCAGTGCAGCTATATGAGGTTTTGTTTAATGTTAACTATTATAAGTATACAGTATTAGCAATAAACTTGCCATTATTGAAAATGATTTCATGTTAAACAAAGATTGCCTAAACTGCATGGAGGAACATAAAAAGAATAATAACTATATGGTGATTGTTATCATCTATAGAATTCCTGTCAAACTGAGATATTATATTGTTGTTCTGCTAGTGTTGAGATGTTCGCTACTTTTTATATTTAGAATACAAACTGCCTCTGTCAAGCTTGCTTTTAGAGTTAAGAAAATTGCTTTCTCAGCCCAATCATCTGAGTGCCAGAACATTGGCAAATGATAGATCAAAAGAAGGAGAATTACTGACATTTTTATAAAATGAAGGGAACAAAAAAGAATAATTCTAAACAATTATTTGGACTATATCCAAGGAAACAACAATTATATAAATGTAGAAAACCATAGACATCAACTTGTTGGAAGAGGACTAATGATGCTAGAAGTTCCCAACTGATGGATTAAAGATACAGTTATACTTAGAATTTTTGTATTAGGTTGATGAAGAACATTTTATGTAAACATAGTGGCCTGGTTCCAATAATTCATCCAATTTTGTATGCTGAAAATTTTTAGGAATTTGTATGATAATCCCAAAGCAGTTTATGTTTAATATGTATGTAGGTCTTTAAAATCAATTATTGATCGTACAGTTATTTGGACATATTTGAAAATTGAATGTATTTTTAGAAGCCTACCTCATTTGAAGTGTTCCTTTTTCAGCCTATTGCATCATTAACTGCTCTTTGGGAGAAATCCCAGAATGATAAAATGATTAAATGTGTATGAATGTATGGTTATTAATATTGCTTGCAAATTGCTTTATTACAACAGAATAGAATAAAGGAGTTGGAAGGGACCTTGGAGGTTTTCTAGTCCAATCCCCTGCTTAGGCAGGAAGCCCTATACCAGTGGTGGGTAACCTTTTTCGGCTCCCGTGCCAATAATTGCATGTGTGCGCTTGTGAGCGCTCACGGGCCAGCACCCAGAAGTCAATGCATGCTGCTCCCCCCACGCACCCTGCACGCGCCCCTCATGCACAGCACGTCTGTGCATGCATGCACGATTCCACCCCTCACGCACTGTGCGTCTTTGTGCATGTGTGCATGATTCCCCCCTTGCACGCCACATTTGCTCATGCACGCGTGATTCCCCCTTATCGAATGTTATTGTATTGTTCTTTGTATTTGGTTGGCTCAACATTACCAGGCGCCTCTGAGTGAGGCAGTTTATAAATCTTATAAATAAATATAGACGATTATCCCCTTTTTGTCATTATTTCCCTGCTCTGCATCCATCTTATTGCTAATTTGAAGCCACTTCTTTCTGCCTTTCCCCCCAGTCCATTCATTCATTTGTTCGTTTATTTGTTCGTTCATTTGTTCGTTCATCATTCATTCATTCATTCATTCATCTAATTTATATAGCTACCTAACTCACACATAGTGACTCTGGGCAGAGTACAATATTAAAAACCCAGTTAAAAACTCACAATTTAGCCCTCACCCCCACTCCATTGCAGCAACAACAGAATGAAGCAAGCTGCTTGATTGTGTCTGAATGGGTTACAGGCCTGCAGACAAAACTCTGTCTTTGAGGCCTTGTGGAAAAGCAGCAAGGTGGGCACATTTAGTCTGGAATCCGCACTGTATATCGGACATTAATACAATTGAGCGATTCCAGAAGTATTTCACTAGAAGGGTACTACACTTCTCTCCTCGCAACAGAATACCCTATACCACCAGGCTTGAGATTTTGGACTTGGACAACCTTGAACTATGCCGCCTACGGTTAGACTTAAGCATAGCACACACAAAATTATCTGCTACAATGTCCTACCAGTCAATGACTACCTCAGCTTCAACCACAACAATACAAGAGCACACAACAGATACAAACTAAATGTAAACCACTTCAAACTCGATTGCGGAGAGCACGACTTCAGCAACAGAGTGGTCAGTGCCTGGAATGCACTACCTGACTCTGTTGTTACATCCTCTAACCCCCACTCCTTTAACCTCAAACTATCCACTATTGACCTCACCCCGTTCCTAAGAGGTCTGTAAGGGGTGTGCATAAGTGCACCATCGTGCCTACCGTCCCTGTCCTATTGTCCCCATTTATTGGTACCTGTTTCTTGTATTCTTACTCATGTTTATACTTATACCTATTATCTTGTAAGCAATTGATGAATAAAATAAATAAATGAACAAACAAACAAATAAATAAACAAACATATCTCTGATAGGAGGGAGGTAGCTAGTGGTTAGCTTATGCCCATTCCTATAATGTATTGCCTGTAAATAAATTTCCTTTTCCTTACCTTTAAAAAACCCACCTTCACTGAGTATTACTCAGGTTAGATTGCAGCTCTCAAGAATCCTGAAATATAAACATAGAACACTTCAACCCCCAGTGTTAGTTATCTTATAATAAGAATGAGTTTAAGAATATTGTACTTGTCTTCGAAATGAATTGTGTTTTTTTGAAATGTCAGATTCTTGAGGATGGTTTTTTAAATTCAGTTTAATATTTGAAAGGCCAAGTACCAGTCCTCGCTGATTCCCCGAGATTTTAAGAAATTTCCTGCTCAGGAATGAGCATCACATAAAGGAGTGCTCCAGGGAGGATGGGAGAAACCCATTTAAATATTCTTTGGAGACTCCTGAGTGTGTGGGAATATACCGTTTCCTAAAGAGTAATGCTTGTGATCCAACTGTGTACTTATTTGGAGAAACAGATTTCATTCCTGCCTCAGGTAATCTTTGGAGCTATTTTCCATCTGTCACCCTTCACCTTTTTTTCTTAACTTTTTTATGATTATTGGAAATGAAGGGATAAAAACAGAAAGAGAAAGATTTTAATGCAGGCAAAACTGAGGCTCCACCTAGCATATTTCTCCCTGACAGTGGTTTCTGTAGACAAGAATTCTCTTAATTAAAAGCTCTGCACTTTATAATTAGAGGCATAAATCATCTCTTTTTTTGCTTCCAATGTGAAAATCAGAGAAAAGCACCTTCAAAAAAAATCTCCCTTTGAGAGGTGGGACACATATGTTCTTGTTACATGGGAATTTAGTCTTCTCATACAGTTAGCATAACTGCTGCACCTTCCTGATCTGTAGAAGGATGGCTGCCAGTCTCTGGAGAGGAAATCTCATCATATCAGTAAACATCACGAAACACTGAGATTCCGCAATAGCAGTACAACTTTTATTAATTTCAAAGTTGGTAACAATAATTGAAATGCACATTCGCTCACTCATGTCAATTTACATACTTTCTGTCTACAGTTTAATTGGCCAAGTTCAACCTGAGTTGTTGGGGAGGTCAGATGGGTAGCACAGGTGAAAAGCCTGGACAACTGAGTCTTCTAACAGAGATTTGTACAGGTTGTTTTTCACTCCTTTGCCAGCCGTGTCCGTCACCCGTTTCTTTTCATCTCACCCCAGTTTTTTTGTTCACCGCTGAAGCTGTTCAGTCAGTTAACATTTAACCTTATTATCTCGGATGGGTGTCCTCTGGTCCCTGTCTGACCTGATTTTGATTAATTATCTCTCGGTTCCATGCATCGGTACACCATCTTAGTGTTACCTAGCCGGACCCCATTCTTTCATTCCCAAGTGATAGTAAAGTTGTATGCTTTTCACATTCCGTGTGCCTATTCGTTGGTACTAGGATGTTTGATATCTCCCAGATTTATTTACCAGGAATAATTTTCTGTAGGATATTGCAAATAGAGCTGTACGAAAACATTTGAAGGATTTTTTGTGAAGGACTCCATTGGCTTCTGCAAGAGGGTATCTCAATACATCATCACCCAAATGATATGATTTCTGTATTTGTATCAGATGTCACAAGTATATAATTGCATCACTTGTGGCATGATATCATAACACACACATCTTCGTTTTGATGTAATTGTGGTTTGTAATAGATACTTGTGGTCTTTGAAACCTGCTTAAAACTACTGAGGTTTCTGCTTTGCTACTGAATCGAAGTTTTTTTTTTTTTGAAATGTCATTAGTTTTGAAGCAAAACTCAACACGTTTATGACAGGCACTCTCACCCAGCATCTTCAAAAAGTCTTTTTAAAAGAAGTACAGTAGTGTCTGTTATCTTGAAAGTTATATCCTCTTACAGAGAAGCCTTTTAAAGAGTCAGCCAAAAGAGTGAGAAATGGGTGTAGGTATAGTTAGAACTTAGTATACTTGCTTGTATTATAATCCACTATGATTATGTAATGGCAAAAATGCTACTGGCTGGGTTCATTTTAGATTCCCCCCCCCCCCAAAAAAAAACCTCAAAGGAATGTGTGAAAGAATTTCTAGCTAGGATTGTGTAAAGGTGTGCTGTCTCTTGTGTGGAAAATGGATTCTACATTCTACTTTTATCTACTATCTGTATAACTCTGGTAGTTCCAAACAAGATTAACCACAAAGCTAATTCACTAGCAGGCCTGCGTGTTCTCACATCAAAACATATGATAGGAACTAAAAAGCTTCTAATTGCACTGAAATTGATTGGATTTGCTAGTAAACTCATGTAGGATGGATGGAGGTGGTAAACTTAACTCACTTTACTTATTCAGACAACTTAAGAATTTTACAATAAAATATGAAAAGGGCATCTAAAATGGTTTTATTCACATTCATCTGCATCCTATTGTTTCACAGACTAGAACTGGTAATAAAATGGAGGTGAGTATCATCTCTGCTCCCAAAAGTAGAAAGTGAACCAAAATATTACAGTGGTTGATGCACTATGTTTAATTAAATGGGATTATTGCAAAATGCCTGTAAATGTAACAGCTTAACATAGGTAGGTTTTTAATAAAACATTCTCAATGCATATTTAAAAAGTAACTTTTTGAAAAAGAACAATATTTTAAAGCACAGTCTTGGAAAGGTATATAAAATGCAACTTTATGTATGTTTACTCAGAAATATGTCCCTGCTTGATTCAATGGGTTCCATTCCCATATTAAGCTATAGTTCTATGCATGCTAAGTTCCTTTTGTGATTTTTTTCTCCATTATAAAATTGTCTGAATTATCTGTAGTCAGAAAGAACATTTTGTTTCTGAACTACATTGTGAAAAAAACATGAAATGGGTTGAACAGACAGTTAGCAATCATTCGTTGTAAATTATTGCTAGTCATCCATAAAAACTAGAGTTGAAAGGTGGAGTCAAAAAGAACAGCCTTTGAAGTTGGAATATAACATTTATTTGCATAATCAAAAGTGATTTTAGAAGCTCTTCGAGCAATGTACGATGTCTGTGAGAAAAGGTATAATCCTTAATTCCAAAATTCTTTGGAGGACAATATAACATAGCATTAGTAATACAGCATGATGAAAAATGTTTGTTATATAAAAGATCAAATCAATATGATAATGGGGGATTGAAAGTATGGCTTATTGATCGTGCATCTTTTCATATGTTTAAAAATGCTTTTTGAGAAGATTTAATCAGGATGAGCATTCAGGTCCCTTTCCCCTCTCCCCCCTACCCACCCCTTGTACTATATCGCATGCTGCATTAGAAAATGTTCATAACCGAGTGCAATTGCATTCAATGGTATCCACGCCCCTCCCTCTGCAGCTTCCAGCATTCCTTCAAAAACTGCGCTGGAGGGTTTGGCTCTCAAACAGATTTACAGTGTTAGAGAAGTGAAGCAAAGAGAAAAGATTGCTCCAGCTAAAAATCTCCTCCTAAAGTGTGAAACATACGGTTTTCACATCCTTCAAATTAGCCGTGATAGTGTTTTAATTCAGGAGGAGCCGTAGCCCTCAAACTCTGAATGTTAATATTTCATAAAGGAGTTGATATCCCACCTACAGGATCAAAATATGTTTGTCATCCCAGATTTATTATTTCAATGATTGCTTTTGTGAGGTGATCAGTGCCGTGTTATTGTTGTGGCTCTGTGTTTCCATTTCTGCAACTGGCATTTTTCATTTATTTAAAAGCATTTAACACCACAGTAGCATTTCTCTTGGCTAAAACTGCAGCAGTCCTATAAAATGTTTAAAATTGCAGTGTATTAGATTATCCTGCATGAGAATCTATTTTGTTCAGCCAAACAAATTCCATCCCTTAACAATGGGGATATTTGGAAAAAATGGAAAATATTTGCAGGAAGTGTAATCTACTTGCTTATTTAAGAAAATATGTGTATTCTTCTTCTGGGTCATAAAATCTTTAAAAAAGAGTCTAATCGGGTAGGGGGCGGGATGGGGTAGGGGAGATACTGTATATTTTTCACCTTTTCACTATCACACTTAATTAAAGCCATAGGATCGTAGATCCCTTGGACTACCTAGTCTAAACCTGTGCCCAGTGAAGGAATCTTCATACCATTTCAAACAGATGACTGTGCACAATTATTTGTATTAAAAATGCTACTTTAAATGTCAGGTTACATTGTCCTAACCCCTGCAGAAACTTCACCGTTCCATTATTTTTATTAGCTTTTTTTCCCCGTTGTAGATTTCTTATATTCCAGTGAAACCTCGGAAGAGGGAAGCTGACAGTGGTGACTGGTCACTTTTGATGAAATCAGAGCACTTTGGTCTTGAAGAAAGCTGGGAATTGATTGCCAAGCACTTCCAAATTGCGAAGCAATGGACTTGCTGCTGTGGAGAACCACAGGAGCAAATGAACCCTCCAGCATATTTCTGCATGCGCTAAAAGCTTTCTGAAATGCTTCTCAACACAAAGAGGCAATTGTGTGTGTGTACCCCTGTGTATTTAATATGCATGGATCTTCAGCACCTGGATGCCTGGATGTGCAGAACTGCGAGGAACATGACCTAGGAAAATAGGATATCATTTGGGTAAAAACTAGTCACATTCAGAGACCTGGAGAGTTGGCAGGCTGAATATACATAAGATATATATCAACTTACGAGCACAATTGAGCCTAAAATTTATGTTGCTAAGTGAGAAATTTGTTAAGTCTTGCCCATTTTATGACTTTTCTTGCCATGTTTGTTAAGAGAATCACAGCAGTTGTTAAATTAGTAACACAGATTGTTAAATGAATCTGGTTTCTCCATTGACTTTGCTTGTCAGAAGGTTGCAAAAGGTGACCACATGAACCTTTTTATAACCTCGTTATAAATGTGAGTCAGTTGTCAAGCATCTGAAAGTAACTGATGTGAATCATGGGGATGCTAAAATGGTCATACGTGTGAAAAATGGTCATAAGTCGCTTTTTTCGTGCCGTGGTAACTTTGCATGGTCATTAAGCTAATTGTTGTAAGTCGAGGACTAACTATATCATCAACATAAGGCAACTTCATAGCACATAATAAATCCATAGGCTAAGTTTCACACCTTTCTATATGCTGCATTGAGGCTTCTCTGGTTTGGGTTAAGTGTACTGTATGAATGTAATACCAGGGTTTGTAAACCAGGGTTTCTGGCTTAGCATGTTATATAAATCATTCAACAAATCATTTTTATTGTAAGCTGTGGCACAATATAATAATCACCATAGTAAAAAACACAGTGTCCTAGGAGCTGAAACAATAGCATCTGAAACATAAAGCTGCTATAAAATCTAACTAGAGCAGAAGTACCTCTTAATTCATTTCACTTCATTCAACAAGACAGCCATTTGCACTCTACTGGGAGATGAGTTTAAAAATGAGGAGCCTACTTTGTTCTAGTAAACCTCCATTTGGAGGGTTGTGTCCAGTTCTGGGCATCCCAATTCAAAAATAATTGGAGAAAGTTCAGAGGAAGGTTTCTAAGATTTCCAAGATGGAGAAAGGTCTAGAAACCAAGGCCTACAAGGCAGTGGTGGGATTCAATTTTTTTTTACTACTGGTTCTGTGGGCGTAGCTTGGTGGGCATGGCAGGGGAAGGATACTGTAAAATCTCCAGTCAGAGGTGATATTTGCCAGTTCTCTGAACTACTCAAAATTTCCGCTACGGGTTCTCCAGAACTGGTCAGAACCTGCTGAATACCACCTCTGCTACAAGGGTCATTTCCAGCTTTGTAATTCTGTGATATTTGGAAAGATACTGTTCTAGTCTGTCACAATGTGATCTTTTTATAGTATAACACAAAGCAGTAGATTTAAGGTTGTTCTTGGGGTATAGACTAGTTTCTGTGGCTGACACTGATCCTTTAAATCATCTACACCAAACTGTTCAAAGTTTAAAAGAGCAAAGAAATCTTTTTAAACTGAGTTAAAGGGTGCATCTGTATTAATGTGATTGAAAAGCCTGGCTCATGCACATCCTGACAGCTGCATTAACTCTAATTTCTATATTGCATTTAGCGGCGGCAATGTACTTTGAATATAACAAGGATATGGGCATCTGTGGAGACCCTAGGTGCATACATTTGAAAACAGGATTTCCCACTTGTGATATTCACAGATAATATATAGTATGTGGTTTGCAGAAGCGCTCAGATTTGGAGGCCTGCATTATATGGCTTTGTAATCATTGATCTACCTACTTAGTTTTGAATAAGCACTTACAAAAATTTATAATTTATGTATGTAGGAAGCATAGATGATCATGTGTATATGTGCATTATTTTTTCCATCATTTCAAAACTTTTGAAAGAAGAATATTGAATTGAGATAGGTTAATTCCAATTCTCCCCCTCAGCTATATTGCAAATCTTCCACTAGCTAAGTTTAAGAAACCTAAAACACTTTGTGCTAAATCTACTATAGAAGTAAGTAGGTTGAGGTTTATGTATCTCCCCCCTCCCCAGTATAATATGCTAATATGCAGTAGTATATTATATGGATATGGGCAGTTTCACTTACAGACTCTCTTGGAGCGCAGAGAGAATAATTATTCAGCAAAACTTTTAACATACTGATAACTTCAGTGAATCTTAACATATTCTTATCCTCTTGGATACTTTTTTTTAGAAAGGTCCTAATGTCAACCACTTATTTAAAAATGTGTATAGTACATGACATGCAAGCTTAGTGATGTCAGTACCATCTGTTCGAATTTCATTGGTTGGCCTTTATCAAGTAAAACTCATGAGTTGAATTAAAAACACTGGATTTAGAGTGAATGAAGTACTGTATAATAATTCTTGTGCATATACTTTTTAAAAATGCATTTTCATAGATGAAGTTAACCTTCACAGCCAAGTATTTCTGACATCTCTTTTGAAAACAAACTTTTTAAATGTGCGCTTTAGGAAATGAATGAATGAATGAATGAATGAATGATATATAATAATAGTAACAGCAATAACAACAACTTTTCCTTGTTTTAAATTACACTGCCCACTTGATAATCTTGCCTGTCACCTTAATGTAAAATGTATTCCTGAGCTTATACTTTGAAAATGGAAGGTTTTAAAAGTATTAGAAGAATATATATGAAGAATGCCTTATATTGATTGTGATTGATCCTCTTATCTCAGGTTCAGCAGTTTTGAGTGCCACTTCACTTAACGAGCTAGTCACTAGTCCCAGTTTAGCTGCTTAGCAAGGACTGTCTCTATGTTTTTGCTTTTAAGACCAGTTCAAAGATTCCAAGAACTGGTACTGTGAGGTGGGGAAAGGACATGCAGGGTATAAAAGCTCTTCCTTTGATGCTTACTATACATTTAAAAATAGGCTTTTTTTGAGATGCTATATATTATCTGATAGTGATCCATTGATTGATATCCTCATTTAAGCCAGTCTAAAAGTATAGGAACAAGGGATGTCTATAGATTCTTCACTAGTAAAAATAAATATAATAGAGAGATTTTTTAACTCAGAATTTACATTTATTTTCCTTTATATCCATCTCCTGCAATTTTTCTCCAAGCCGGTTACTTTCTCTATTATAACCTTGGGCAATAGATTCTGAGACTACAGTTCCTATAATCAATTATCAACAGTGCCAACATAAATAGAGATCAAGAAACCTCAAGCTAAGCACTAATATATTATCAGAAGTGTAGCAATCAGAGATATAGTGAAGACATGCTGTTGTTGGATAGGTGGAACCATAAAATGAATTTATTCGGTCAAGGAAAAGGAAAATACAGAATAATACTGAAATAATTTGGGAATAAATCTTCAACAATGAATCTCAGATCATGTGAACCAACAATAGATCATTGCGCTATATGTTGAGTGGATGGTTGTCATTGAAGTTTACATTCTGCAGTTCAGAATCATCGAGATCAAATATTTTCCCAAAAATGAGAAGGAGAAAGGGGAGCATTTGAATTTGCAAGAAAAAGATCATGCACATGTAGCTCAGTTGTAGTTTTATTTGTTTGTTTGTTTAATTATGAGTTTAGTGAAGAGAAAATTATTTGAGTCCAGTGAAGTTGATTGGTAAGGACATAATACTGCAAATACCATAATTTAAATTATTTTAAAGGCCAACTTAGACAAATTGCAAAACAAAAATATGTCTCAAATGATCCTGAATGAAACATATGACCAAAATACTAAAGAAAAGTTTAACATGGCGCTTTTCCTATTATTGTGAGTGATTAAATATTTGGAGCCTCTCCTAAATATTACTCACAGTTTCGAAGTTATCTTAAAATCTCTTTTTAAAAAAACCAAAGCCTCTACAAAAAGAAATAATTAAAATCATATAACAAACCATTACATTTTGTCCTGGCATGCATCACTGTAGATAAGCAGATCTGCATATGAGACTCTGACCCTAAGATTTATGGACATTAGATTGTTAGCTGATAACTGCCAAAGAAGTATCTTTCCTGACAAACAAGCCAAGCATCACTGTTTGACTTTTTCTAGCCAAGCATCACTGTTTGACTTTTTCTAACTGTTTCCCTCATTTATTTTTTAATAGACCCAACAGAGTCTAATGTTTGTCAGAATGCATCAACAATTTGACTGTACCATGACGGATGATGGTGGCTTTAGATGGTGGTCCAACAGAAATTCTTGAACTTATATATATTTTATAAGAACTTTTCTCAAATGTTTATATTTTGCTTTTTGATATTTTTATTGGCAAAATAGCCAGTAGGTATATTGGCAGTGCATCCTACTCAATATAATAATATAATACCATGAACTGAATAATGGTATTTGAGTGATCAGCATCAAAAAGTGAGATCCAAGTAAGGTTGATAGAAGATTGTTCCACTTCCTATAACTTCAGATTGAGATGTCAATAATCTCTTATACAGGCATTAGTAGTTTTTAATTCTGATGCTGATTACTGATAACTGATGGTTCCTATCTTTCCAAATAGATCTGTCACATAACAATGTAGCAGGAACTAATGTCTATTTTTATTTACACAATAAGTCAAACTATAATTAAAATAAGTAATCACAGGGCAAATCTATCTTCAGACTTCAGTGGTATAGATTATAGAGCCATGCCCTAGATTAGCATGGTGTCTGAACCTGCCCATTTGCTTGTTTCTACAGCCAGAGCTTTGCTATGGAACATGTTAAAATGCTTTTAATATAAACCTGAAGCAAGGGTATCTCAACTAATCATCAAATGTTGATACCATTGTACAATTTCTTATATGATTAGGTAGTCCAGAGATGTCAAACTCACGTCGTCATGGTGGCAGCACGTTAAGTATCGGAACTTTTTTCCCTTCACTAAACTGGGTGTGGGCGTGGCCAGTGCATGACGCATCCGGCCCACGAGTTTGACAGCCCTGAGGTAGTCTGCCTCTGCCTCTCTCTCTTTCTCTCTCCCTCTCTCTTCCACACTCTCCCTCTCTCTCTTTCTCTGTTTTTCTTTCTCTCTCAAGATTAGATAGAATTTCCAATTGTCCAAACGAAAAAGTGTTGTATACAACATAATTATTTAATTTTTCAAAGCACATAATTTATTATTCATTATCTGCTGCATCTATATTTTGGAAGAAGGCACTGTACAATCTGTCTGGGAATTTCTTTATTAAAAAAAAGCCTGGATGACAAAATAGAATCACAGTATCTTTAGTGGGTAATTGGGAGGAAGAGGGAAAGCTCATTGAAAGGTGAGGAAATGAGGGGAACAGTGAGTGCTTGGTGATAAAGGTCTATAAATACAAGAAGTGTGATGTTTTCAAATTCCCTGTAAAAATGGCATATGAGTCAGGCTGCTGACTTGGGGTTTGCTGATGTAATATAGGACAGTTACTGGAAATATTGACAGAATGGTGATATTTATATCTTTAACTCTGAAGTTTTTCTTTAAAAATAATTCTAACTGACATATAGTTATTTTATTTGTATTGTTTGTAATTTAATTCACATATGAAGATTTGCTTGTTTTGCTTAACTTGCATAACGTTTAAACAGTTGCTTATTTTGTATAGTGTTTAAAGAATAAAATGTGTAGCAAATTAATGTCAGGGTACAAATAAAACAAAATTGATCAATTCTCATGTAAAAGTTAGAAATACAACTACATACCTGGTTGTCTTCAACTCATGTCCATTATAGAGCCTTCCCATTATAGTCACAAGCAGTCATAGTTATAAAACGGTCATAATGTGACCAACCCAATTTTACAACCTTTTGTGGCAGTCATTAAGTGAATCACCATGATCATTAAATGAATACATGGTTGCTAAGCAAACACATTGTTTCCTATAGGGTGTTTTTTGTCCAAAACTGAAAATAAATGCTGATTTTTGGTTAAAAAAATGTTGTAAATCTCAGCCATACGAATATCAGGCTGGTTGCTGACCACTCAAAATGTGGTTATATGACCGTGGGGAGATGGAATTTTGGATCCAGGTCATAAGTACCTTTTGGGGTTCTGTCATAATTTTAAGTGGTTCCCAAGCAACCGTCATAAGTCAAGGACTCCCTGTAAATAGACATGCACTGTGATTAATTGCATGGAGTAAGATTGACAAAAGCACCATATATATAAAGATATATCTTGTAGCATTTTAAAGCCATTCCTTTGAGAAATCCAGGTTCAGCAGGGTAGATGCTAAAGGACTCATGGCACCATAGCATACCGTGAAATGAAAATTAATTAAAAGGAGAGGAAAAAGCCCTGAAATCTCAGAAGATTGCTAAATCTGATGAGATGCAAGTGGTTTGTGTGTGTGTGTTTTTTTCTTGGCGCCCCACACAATCGTGATCTAGGTTTGCACAGAATTATAATGTTGTAGCAAGCTGCAGTCATGTGGTTGTCAGTTCTGACATTTCCTGCTAGAAAGCCAATGGCGAAGCCAGCAGGAAGTCAAATGTTATGTGAGGTCCTTGCTTAATGACAAGCAGAGTTTTCACTGAACGATAGCAACCTGGACTGCCAGAATAGTGTAGCTAAGTGGCATGATCATGTGACATTACACTTTATGGATGCTTCACTCAGCAATGGCAGTTCTGAACCCAATTGCTGTTGTTAATAGAGGACTACCTTTATTGTGCTATACAATTGGAAGCAAACTTCCTACTACTTTTTTATTTTTTATTTTTAGTAGTTTACGTAGAGCACATGTCTCTACCTAAAAATGTAGTTGTCAAATAACCACAGTACTGATAACAAATTATATAATTTGTACCACTTGTGTGATGGCATCATACGTACAATGGGGCAAGGAAGTAAGTGTTGGCAGGCATATTTGTGTCCTTTGCAATGATGTTACCCATGTCTGTTGTTTGTTTACTTGAAAATAGTCTTCAGCCTAAGAAAAGGCTACTATTTTAAGAACAGTTAATATTCTAATTGTAGCTATCGTTAAAATGCTTTTCTTTTAACCATAAAGTTTTTTTTTAATTTGTTTTAGGCTGTTTCTAAAAATAAGTTCTCCCTATATACTAAGCAGCAGTTATGTATTTTATGCTGCATTATCTGGTGGGAAGGGAATGGATCATTGAAAAATCAATTCATGGAAACTAAATAAAGTAGAAGAGGTGCATTTAAAACTAAATGCTTTTTCTTGCTTTCAGTTTCAATTATAGAGCTCGAATCAAAAGCCTTATGGAGTTAATAGTTTAAAACTATAGAAAGAAGTTTGTTAGGTGAAATATACAATATGAACTAAAGAGGCCTGAGTTCAAATCTCTACTTTTCTGTGAAATTTACAAGCTTACCTGGACAAGTGTATGCTTTTTACAGGAACTTTTAACAAAGATGTGGAATAAAATTCTCTCAACAAAGCTGTAAATGTTCATCATTCTCACCTCTTTATGAATATTTTAAATTGAGAGAAAAACTTTGAATATGGTATATATTTACTGGTAGAAATATTCCATTAAGCTATGTTATTAGAGAACACTTAAAATTGCCTTTCAACTATGGACCAAAAAATTGGAAGGACAGCAATGAAGTTAGAAGGAATGCGAAATACACCAAATTGGAAAGCTGCATAGATAATGCATGACATCAGTTTATTTTTAGCTAATTTGCTTATGCAGACATTGTATTTGATGTTAAGCCAAGTCATCATTTCTGATTAATGGATGCATTTTCTCCAACTGGGAATTGTTAAAAATAAAGAAAATAACAATAAAGAAAAAAAGAAAGGAAAAAACTCTCATGCATAAGTCTGTATATATCTCTACTCAGAAGTCAATCTTGTGGTTCTATGCAGTTCATGGATATAGTAGCTGTATGTGCCAGTATATATTAGCTGTATATGTCAGGCCAGTATACTTCAGTCAAGCTAAATTACAATTCCTTGAATCTTCCAGTGATATGAGGAAATAAATGCTTATTTGAAGAAGGGATGGAACTGTATTTGAAATTAATACGGACTTCACAATGTGTCCTCTGCAAATACTTTTTCACAACACAAAAGATTTTATTTAAAAGCCTCAACATTGTTTTCTATTGTGGTATACAGGTGAAACTTGAAAAATTAGAATATCGTGCAAAAGTTCATTTATTTCTGTAATGCAACTTAAAAGGTGAAACTAATATATGAGATAGACTCATTACATGCAAAACAAGATAGTTCAAGCCGTGATTTGTCATAATTGTGATGATTATGGCTTACAGCTGATGAAAACCCCAAATCCACAATCTCAGAAAATTAGAATATTACATGCAATCAATAAAACAAGGATTGTACATAGAACAATATCGGACCTCTGAAAAGTATAAGCATGCATATGTACTCAATACTTGGTTTGGGCCCCTTTTGCAGCAATTACTGCCTCAGTGTGGCGTGGCATGGAAGCTATCAGCCTGTGGCACTGCTGAGGTGTTATGGAAGATCAGGATGCTTCAATAATGGCCTTCAGCTCTTCTGCATTGTTCTCTCATCTTTCTCTTGGCAATGCCCCATAGATTCTCTATGGGGTTCAGGTCAGGCGAGTTTGCTGGCCAATCAAGCACAGTAATCCCACGGTCATTGAACCAGATTTTGGTGCTTTTGGCAGTGTGGGCAGGTGCCAAGTCCTGCTGGAAAATGAAGTCAGCATCCCCATAAAGCTCGTCTGCGGAAGGAAGCATGAAGTGCTCCAAAATCTCCTGGTAGACGGCTGCGTTGATTCTGGCCTTAATGAAGCACAGTGGACCAACACTAGCAGATGACATGGCTCCCCAAATCAACACAGACTGTGGAAACTTCACACTGGACTTCAAGCATCTTTCAGTGTGTGCCTCTCCATTCGTCCTCCAGACTCTGGGTCTTTGGTTTCCAAATAAGATGCAAAAGTTGCTCTCATCAGAAAAAAGGACTTTGGACCACTGAGCAACAGACCAGGTCTGTTTTTCTTTAGCCCAGGTAAGATGCTTCTGACGATATTTGAAGCACATGTCCAGGATCCGTCTGTGTGTGGTGGCTCTTGATGCACTGACTCCAGCCTCAGTCCACTCCTTGTGAAAGTCCCCAACACTTTTGAATGGCCTTTTCCTGACAATCCTCTCCAGGCTGTGGTCATCCCTGCTGCTTGTGCACCTTTTTCTTCCACATTTTTCCCTTCCACATAACGTTCTATTAATGTGCTTTGATACAGCACTTTGGGAACATCCAACTTCTTTTGCAATTACCTGTTGAGGCTTTCCCTCCTTATGGAAGGTGTCAATGATGGTTTTCTGCACAACTGTCAGGTCAGCAGTCTTTCCCATGATTGTGATTCCTACTGAACCAGACTGAGAGACCATTTAAAGGCTCAGGAACCCTTTGCAGGTGTTATGGCTTAATTAGCTGATTAGAGTGGGACACTTTGAGCCTAGAATATTGCACCTTTTCACAATATTCTAATTTTCTGAGATTGTGGATTTGGGGCTTGCATGAGCTGTAAACCATAATCATCACAATTATGACAAATCATGGCTTGTCCTATCTTGTTTTGCAGGTAATGAGTCTAACTCATATATTAGTTTCACCTTTTGAGTTGCATTATGGAAATAAATGAACTTTTGCATGATATTCTAATTTTTCGAGTTTCACCTGTATTTAGATTAGTTAGCAGCATAGAGATACAAATTAAAAAAGACAATATCAAACAAATACATTGGTAAACAATTTAAAAAGAAGCATGCTCTATAGCTACTTTTTTGTCTCCAAAGTGTTAACACTTATGTGACTACTCTAATTTAAATAATGCAGTTTTTAATTAAATGTGTTAATGGGTGTTTTTTTCCATATTTGCTATTACTGTAAACCTTAAGGATTTGCAAAATATGTATGAAAAATTCCACATGTTTTATTACATCAAACCATCTGAATACATATTTGCAAATCAGAAAATCTTTATTAATGAATGAGCCTTATAATTGATAAGAAATATAAATAAATGTATGACAAAGTGGTGGCACTAATCTTTTTTTCTTTATTCATTTCATAAATATTGCTAGCAAATCTTTTGAATTCAAATGTTTATAAGTGGTAATGCTGTGACAATTTACTTACAAGAAAAGTGATACTTAGTTATAGGTAGTCCTTGACTTACAACCACAACTGAGCCCAGAATTTATGTTGCTAAGTGAGAAATTTGTTAAATGGGTTTTTTTTATCACTTTTCATGCCACATTTGTTAAGTGAATCACTGCAGTTGTTAAATTAGTAACACAGTTGTTAAGTGAATCTGGCTTCCCCATTTACTGTGCTTGCCAGAAGGTTGCAAAGGGGATTACATGACTCCAGGACACTGCAACCGTCATAAATATGAATCAGTTGTCATCCGAGGGTAAATCACGTGACCATGGAGATGCTGCAATGGTCATAAGTGTGAAAAATGGTCATAATAAGTCACTTTTTTCAGTGCCATTGTAACTTTGAACGGCCACTAAACGAACTCTTGTAAGTGAAGGAATAGCTGTACTTGATGCTCAACATAGTGAAATCTTTGAGTTCTATCTCTGAGTGGAATCTTCATGTTCTATCAGACTGTTTTGTAAAGATTGTCCTTTAGTTTAAAGAACTGGATTTGATTTCAAATCTGGACTCAGATGCTTAGAAAGCAAGGCATCTTAGCATTCAAGAGCTTTTAAATGAAATTGCCTTCTATCCAAAGTATCATTTCGCTACTCTTTTGTGGTGTGCTTGAATACATTGGAGCTACAACTGTATCACTATTTTTTAGAGCATACATCTGAGTGAAGTCTGTATGAGAAGAAATATAAAGCATTACCACTTCAGAGGAAAGCGTGAATTGGTCGTAAACACATCAGGTAAAGATTGACAATATTTGGATGGCATGATGTCACATCTATCCATCATATGCTTTCAATTGCATATGTGGGATGAGCTGAATTGTATCTGTTGGCCTCACAGGACCCTCTCCCTATGCTGTAGGAAGTGACTGTAATCAGACATTTGCCTGTAGACTTGCTATGCTTTACAGCCAATTTTGATAGTATTCCGGGCACATTACATTATTTTTATTGTATTACGCTGTGTATCTGGTGGTTTTGAGGTAGTGAGGCATGTGAAGGACTGGAATAGGTTTTTTTCTGGATCTCAGGTCAGGGTCTAAATGCTGCAATACCCTGAACTTTGTGGAAGAGAAGCCCTACTGCTAGACTTTGGCAGGAAATACTGGAGCCCCCTCCTCCTTGTTGCTGCCACCTGTAGATGAAAGAGGGACATGCTTCAAAACAGATGTGTAAGATACATATTTTTTGTCCACTACAAAATAACAATATTGACAATATCTCTGATACTGCTTTTGCTACTATTATACCTCCTATATTGTGGGAGAACTGCAAAAACCCCTTTCCTCACCCCATGGAGAATACAAAGAACTGCTTCTTTTTTCCTTTGAAATCTCAGTATTCAAGAGGAAAGCTCCCCTTTCTTTCAATATCAAATTCCCTTTGATAGAGAGGAGGGGGTAGTTTCTCTTCCAGGAGCAGATCTGTTCTTGGAAGTACTAGGCAGGGAAGAGGAACTGCCAGGGAAGTTAATTGCCAGATCTCACTTTTCAGCCAAATATCTCCATATGTTCTATATCCTGTAAAATTGGGAGGGTTCCATTGTTAGACAAACCAAAAGATTAGAGCTAGTTGCCAGGGTGGCATCACAGGACCCCTGCCTAGATCAGGACTTCAAGAGACATGTCCTGAACCCTTGGCCATGCTGATGCGCATTGGCATTCTTGTTGCTTTTATTATCTTTTAAGCAAATAAGGAGCTGCAGAACAGAACTATTGCCTCCACTCTTTCCTTCTTTATGTGGGTTGACCCAAATTAGAGGAGAAAATGAGGTGCTTAGATGAAGCCACATGGTTCAGGATTCTCCAGAAGAATACCCAGCACTTTCTTCTAAGTTGTGAAGTGTTTGCAGAATATCCAGAATAATTCACTAGTAGTTTTTCTTCAATCCCCACTCAAGTGTCTAATTTTTACTGTTTCGGTCTCTAATGAAAAAATTAATAAACAAAGCACCACCTTTTAATCTTCAACATTTCTTATTTTAAGTGACCGCGTCTCTGGTATAGCCAGTAAAAACTGGATAACAGAGGAAAGTAAAGTCTGAATAATTATTTGACAAAAATAAAATATTGTCAGATGGGAAGCTTGATTTAAAGCATACATTCTAAAATAAAATGCACATAAAATGCATTTAGTGTGCTATAAAACAGATGCATGTGTCCTTCCAACATGATGTTCTAAATTTGCGAATTCAATACAATTGTACAATTTTAGAATAATTACTGAAGAAATTAGCAGATTGGGCAGTGAAGTGATATGAAGGAGGTGTTGCTGCGTGATTGCTGCAAATATAGAAATAGACGTGTTTTATCATGTTTTAGAAAAACAAGGTTTCCCCCTCATCTTCAGCCCGATCTACAAATCACTCCACTTTCTCATTTTTCCTCAGCACAGAGAAGTGATTATGTGGTAGTACTTCATCTGTTGAATTTCCACCTATGTACTGCAAGAAGCAAGGCAGATTTCTATGTGATCTCTGTCCTGTATTTGTTCTGGTCAGCTAGAAATAAAGTAGACCAGTAATTTGGTAGCTCATGAGATGAGGATTCTAGAAAAGTAGTTAAGATGTTAACAGAAGAGCAAACCTCAAAATATATAATGCAAAATAACTAGCTGAACTGAATTTATATATTAGATTTTGAGGAGACCTATATTAATTATGGGTGTGTGGCGCATGCTATTGAATTAATAATATTTGAAATAGAATGTATTTTACACAACACGGGAGGCATAAAATATAATAGGCATCCTTCTTACACTGAACAATGCCACAGTGGCAACAATAAAAGGAGGCAGAACAAAAGGCAGGTTCTCAAATATGCATCGTGGTTTCTGAGGCAGAGCCAGATATCAAAATTAGTATTTGGGAAGATCTTGGCCATAATATTTTTTTGTAGAAAGAAATCCATGACCATGTAAACAATTTCTAATTCAGTTACATTACGATTGGTAACACAGTATTGTCATACAGGCTAAATTGTCTGTCAGTGAAGTTTGGGGACAAGAAAAACAGCAGAAGCTGAAAATAAAGCCCAGCTCCTTTGCATAGACACATACTTATAAACCATTAGAAGCTGCTAGAACATTTTTTTTTGTATAGTGAAGAACTGCGATAATTATTTTTTAAGTAAATAAAGACTCTTAGGGTGAATATATGGAAAATATATGGAAGAGGAAAGGAAGGTATAAGAAACCCTGTGCCTTTTTTGCAAATGAGTAACCTATCCTTTCTAGATGACAGATGACAGATCTTATTATCAACTATGAATTCTGGGGATAGTAGGGCCCCCTGAAGAGAAGTGTTGGGGAAGATTTCTCTGAGCCATTTTATTTTTAGAATTAAAATATCATATTGGAATGAGAACACACAAGTGGGCAAAATCAAAGAGAGATAATAGAAAGAATGACTGGGTGATATCTACAATATTAGTTTGTTGCAAGAGATTATTCTGGGATACCTTTGCTGGAATCCACATCTTACAATGAGTAAAAAATGGAGCATCTACATTATTCTGATGATTTATGAGAGAGCATGACAAATTGTAGATGAGACAAAGTTCTTGGCATTTAACAAGATTGCATATGTATGTCTACATATGTTATTTTAACATAATGTTATGTTAAACTTTAAAATTTGTTCCCCAAACAGTTGGTGAAAATTATTGATTATTCATTCAATTTATTTGATTGGAAGATAGAAGGCATATTGAGGAAATGTTTAAAATGATAAAATTTCCCTAAATGAAGGAAAGAAGGAAAAAAACCCAATATTTTAGAACATTGTCTGCTGCAGTCTTGTAATTATTCTCAAGGAAAGCTATATGGAAAGGGGTGAAAACAAAAAGAAATTTGTAGAGACCATTGTTGGAATTAGAATTATAATGCATGCGCTGAACACCTAAGGAAGTGGGAAGCCGTTCCGTTGAGTTTTGGCATGGCTTCAAAGTCCTCTTTGCACTGATATTAAAAATAAAAGAAGCTTCAGCAGGAAATGGAAGAAAGACAAAGGCTTCAGTTAATTAGTGTAGCCCAAGATTAATATACAGGCAAAAATCAGAAAAAGAAGACTAAACATGTATTCTTCCAAAAATACAAGACCTTTCCTACATTCACATACTAGTATTATACACAGGAATGAATTTATCCCTGACTCACTGTGCCTTTAAAGCATTTTCCCATTGATCTCGGATTGAAGAACTGCAGGAGAAAGCGAAAAGTAGAAAATGGGTCTCAGTCCTCCCTTAGATTTCAGTGACTGAATTTCCAAGTATCCCTGGGAACAAAAATCTTTGGAAGGGGTTAATTCAGAGGTTCTCCCCATACCTTGGTAAGTGAATCAAATTCCCAGGAGCTATGGGTTCTTCAGGATGGACAAATTCCAGTGTTTGGTAGCCAAAGGCATTCTAAAATATTTCAGTATCCCCCATTTTCTCTTTCTGACTGATTTCTAATGAGAAAGGCAAAATAGACTGAAAAAGTAGTGAGGAAACATAGATGAAAGATAATGGTTGTTTGGAAGTCCTCCCCCATCTGAAAAAAAATTGTAATGAGGCCAGCAGTTCCGTTGCACAGTATCAACTTTCTTAAGAAGCGCTCCAGATTGCTCGTGTTTAAAAAAAAAACATATAAAAATGCTGACCATTACATGATTAGATTTTTGTGACATTCTTATAGTTTCTTATGAACAATAAATCAGCTTAATTTCAACTTAATATGTGATCTTGATTCTTTGCGCTTGATATGGATATAGGAAAAATCCAGATTAATTATCCCATCAAGAGACTTGTTTTAAGTTTTCCTTTTTGGTTAAATACCATGTTTCCCTGAAAATACGACCTACTCAGAAAGTAAGTCCTAGCTTGATTTTTACATATGTGTCCAATATAAGCCGTACCCCAAAAATAAGCCCTAATTAAGACCTTGCATACTCCAGGGTGCATGGGTAAAAATTAAGCTTGGGTGGGGATGAGGGGTGCAGCTGCCCTACTACTTACCTTCGGATACTTCCAGCCAGGCCTTGCACACCTCAGCCCATTTCTTCTGCAGCCAACAAGGCTTTCCTGAAGGCCTCTACAGCTGATAACAGAGCTCCAGATCCGGATTCATTTGAATATTAAAATGTTTTGATGGGAAAGAAGTTTGAAAATAGAACTGCATTTCTAGAGATTTAATTGGATCTTGCTTGCTAGTGGTCTTTACACTTGACAGGCATACCTTAGCAATTATCTAGATTTGGAATTCTTAAATCAGCCCAAGGTCTAAACCTACCCCCAACTCTTGCTATTTTTTTCAGATCATTCTTACCATGTTTCAACTTTAATGCAGGTTTTATGCATAATTACTTTGGGGTGTATCTTTTAGTACTAATGACCACACTCCTTGTTTCCCTTTTCACATTTCCTTGCCTCTTGTAAGTTATTTTCCATGAGTGAGCTTCTCTTTGTTTTCATCTACTTACACAGTAGGTGGGAGCATTTGGAACTGCTCGTCCATCTGTCATTCTGCTCTCTAATATGTTTCCTGTGGTTTTCATTTGCTTATTACTACAGCTTAGAGATGATCTGAGTATGGCAAACAGGCCTGACTAGTTAACTGGTACTTTAGTTCTTTCAGCCTTGTTGATGTTCAAGAATTTCAGATTAAAATTAAAAGCATGCTCTGCTCTCTTGCCATGCTGCAGTTGCTTGAATATCTGGGGAAATATTGCAGAGTGGAAAAAATGATAATGTAAAAAATAATTTAGAAAATCATACATGTAATAAGAAATCTTCAAAATATTATGTTTATGTTTATGTTTATTTGGACTTATAACCCGCCCTCTCTCCCGAAGGACTCAGGGCAGCGTACATAAAAACAAGCAATACAAAAATTAAAACAATTAAAAAAATATTAAATTGCAGCCAAATAAACATTCCAGATTAAAACCCCGATCCCCTGTCAGTCCAGGCCGGATTGTAAAAATAACCATGTTTTAAGGTCACGGCGGAAGGAGCGGCGATCAGGGGGCCAGGCGCAATTCCAGGGGTAACTGGTTCCAGAGGGTGGGCGCTCCCACAAAGAAGGCCCTCCCCCTAGGAGTTGCCAACCTACAGTGTTTAGCTGATGATACCCCCAGGAGGCCCCATCTGTGTCCAAATTTCCTTTAAAATGCTGTGCATTTATCAGGCAAATCCTTAGGAGTAGATTCTGGAGACCAAGGTATTGGAAAACATTTCCTAAGTAAGATAACTGACAGTTTAGTTTTCAAAGAATGGATGTATCAGGTCATTCAATACTTACACATTACATAAGAAACTGTGAAGGAATCAGAAGAAAATTCTTTATCCATTCTGAACTGGGTCATGAATGGGCAGACAGAACAGAAGACAGCTTGAAGATAGGTTTATTCAACATGCAACATGCAGCTCAGCAATTGAAGGTAGCTACAAAATTAATGCTGGGAAAGATTGAGGGCAATAGAAGAAGGGGACGACAGAGAATGAAGTGGCTGGATGGAGTCACTGAAGCAGTAGGCGTGAGCTTAAATGGACTCCAGAAGATGGTAGAGGAAAGGAAGGCCTGGAAGAATGTTGTCCAATGGGTCGGACACGACTTCGCAACTAACAACAACAACAAAATTTGAAAGGTAGCCCAGCGATATTTATAGGAAAGTGATTCCTTTGTTTAGAAAACATGTGGGTGTATCTTTATTGCCCTTCAGGGGCGCACTGGATTTGATAGTGAGGAAATGCAGTTTCCGTATACCGTATGCAGGGATACAATAGTCTTGTTTTCCTTTGTCTGCCTAAATATTGAATTTTGGGTGATGGATCTGGTATCGGAGGATCCTTTTGTATATGTACAGTAAGAGATTTTCATGTCTTGAGGGGGATTTTCTTTAGCTATGATTAAGTTTACTGGTGTTTGCTGATTTCCTAATGGGAGACATGCTTTGTCAGTTTCAACCTATGTGTCAATATAGATGGAAACACTTAAGTAGTGTTTATAAGTGGGTTCGCTGACAGGTCAGGAACAGTCATATAGTAGGTGGTGTGGATGGCAAAGGGTGAAGTGGATGACATGGCTGACATATGGGCATTTCACCCTACTTTGGGTTTACAATTTCAAACATACTACCCATATCCTTGGGCCTTGTAAACTGAAAGGGATCATACACAAGTTTACCCTATCAATATGAATTAACTCTAGCATCTTCGTTGGCATGGAGATGAATGATGTTATCTTCAGATATTCACCTTTAAAAAGCATAATACTATCCTAGAAGTTTAATTTATGATCTGGTCAGTTCTGGGCTATCTGTAACTATGGTCACGTATTAGAAATGCCAGAAGAAATTGAATGGAAATAATGTTTGGCAATTCTCTGTTACTTTAAAGCCCCTGTATTGTTACAATGGAGACAGCAAGAGAAGTTACAAAATTGCCAAAATTTTCTCTATTCTTTTGGATTTATGTTTGGATTTCTAGTCTAGGTGGTATATACCAAATTAGAAAAATAACAAAATAATATATAATTATAAACACTGCCATTGTGGTGCTGATGACTCAACACAAGTACCCTTAAGGATTATTTGTATGCCTTGGACATCAGCCACTCTGTGCCTGGAGACATGCATCAAATTAAGCTTTGTGAGCTTAACTATGATCTATTAAAATTGCAATTGGTTGGCTTTGCCCAACATGCAGAGCCAAGCTAAGCCAAACAAACAATTATGGCTTAAAAAGGTAGGCAAACAAGAACTGAGTTGCAATCCAGACCCATCTATCTGAGATATTTCACAAGCTTTTTATGATATGACATTGATGTCTGCTTTTTTTTTAAGGAAATAAAAATATTACCAGATGAATCCAGGTTTCTGATTT
Organism: Naja naja; assembly: GCA_009733165.1. Taxonomy (NCBI): domain Eukaryota; kingdom Metazoa; phylum Chordata; class Lepidosauria; order Squamata; family Elapidae; genus Naja; species Naja naja. Next base: position 130,903,571 of record CM019148.1, on the reverse strand, counting down.
GACAGGAGTAATTTTTGGCCCCTAGCTGTTGTCATCTCTAATAAATACATTAAAAAAGTAAAATAGACATTAGCGTGCAATTCAAAATGGACTTTCTAAGTAGAAAGGTTAAGTAGACACAATGTAATTTTCTTAGAGTAAGATTTGTGTAGGATTTTGCTGCAGATAAGACACGGAAGGGCACTACTTTTAAAAGCTCCAACGTAAGAGTTGTATCTCTCTGAAATAAAGAAAATCAGATAGTTTGCCATGTAGCAGAATGTGAGCCCATGTACACTGAGAAATAGTTTGGAAAAAGACAAAAAACAAAATGATAAAAAATGGTGTGAACATGGGTTGTGTAAAGATATGAAGCAATCATGTGGCTATTATATCAGTAAACTGATATAAAGCTGCATTTGTAAGGGATGAAGCTGCACTTGCAAGTTAGAATACCTAAAATAATCCAATTTCATTACCTAAATGTTTTAAAATAATAAAACCTCTGTTTAACAAAATTGTCCTGAGGAATACTTCAATGTGTGCAATTATGAGAGAGCTTATTTGGGACATTTAATGGTCTTTATCGTTCCGAACTAAACATTAAGCGGGTGCTTAATTAGATCACCAGCACATATTACATGACACCCAGCAGGTTACAACCAGATAGCATGATCCATCAGGACTAGTCTTGTGTTTTGCTTCTTATCTAGGGTTGCAGAAATGAGGATTCTCGAGAACCTGGCAAACTGTAATAATTTGTACATTTGGCCTCGTGAGTCATACGATTAAGCCTGCGGTAATCAAAGAGAATATTCAGAAGGCACATTCAAATAAAGTTAGGAACATCTTAAATTAGTGGACTGTTCAGAATTATAATTTCACAATCCCCAGATGAAATCTTATTACATTTTCAAGAAAAAGGTCCTAAAAACAAAAGCTGAGTGCTAGAAAGCTTGGCTTTCATTTTCTACCAACTCTGATCTCCTCTGCAGATTGTTGAGCCTGTATTGTGTCTCAATATGTGAATTTTTTCACTGACTTTTTTTTCTGTGTCTCATCCACCCACCATGACATGCCACTGAATATTTATGGGGCTTGTTTTTATATCACCAGTTTTGGATTTCTTCCCTCCTAAATATTGCTATCGGGGTACCTACCAGTAGTAGATACCATGTGAGGATGTGTCTGGATATTCTAGTGACAAGAGGCATTGGATTGTTTGCTCCCTTTTGTAGCATTAGGTGCTGGCAAGATTTTGAAGATAATGGTGGGATTCAATTTTTTTTTACTACTGGTTCTGTGGGTGTGGCTTGGTGGGCTCGGAAGGGAAGGATCCTGCAAAATCTCCCGTCAGAGGTGGTATTTGCTGGCTTTCCGAACTACTCAAAATTTCTACTACCGGTTCTCCAGAACTGGTCAGAACCTGCTGAATACCACCTCTGCAATGGACCATTTGTTCCCACCAAGAAGAACTTGCAGTAACATGATGCTTTTAGATTGATGATTTCTTCCAATAACTTATTACGGTATTTACTTTATTTTAGTACTTGCAAACTATAAGTAGAAAAATTGGTATCGTTTGTGTGCTTTGGTTGTTGTCTTCCCAAATGCCTATTGCTGTGTGACTCTTTGAAGGTTTAATATAAATCATACCCTTATCAGAACCAGGCACTTATCATGCTGAAATCAGAACAAATACTTGAAGGTTGGAACTGTGATGCATGAGGTTTTAGTTATCAGGGATTGAAATTCAAAAACTAAGAAAAAAGCTCCACAAAAATGGTTTGTTAGTTAAGACTTACATAGCAATTCACAAGGTTTATTCTGTATAACCACAGCTACATGCTTTCATTTATTCTATATACAGATAGTCCTTAATTTATGACCATTTGCTTAATGATGATTCAAAGTTACAATGGCACTGGAAAAAAAATCACGTATGATCTCGACGTTATGAATATCATACTACCCCTACAATCACATGATAATGGTTTAAAAATTTAGCAACCTTTTCTCATTTATAACATGTGGCCATGTAATCACAATTTGTGACTTTCCCATGTGGCTTCTGACAAGCAAAGTCAATGGGGATGCCAGAGTCACTTAATGACCACATGATTCACTTAATGACCATGTGATTCTCTTAAGAAGCATAGTAAAAAGGGTCATAAAATCATACGAAGACTTGCTTAATGGCCATATTTCTTAGTGACCGAAATTCGGCTCCCCGTTGCAGTCCTAAATCAAGAATGCAGCATTATTATAACACACCGTTGAAGATAAGCAGAAATAAAATTATATGTTAGGTACAATTGTCATATACAAGCCCTCTGACTTTCCTTTTTGTAAAGCAAAAAGAAATAAGGGGAGAGACAGCATATCTGGTACAAGGGACTACAATTGAACAGCATGTGACACCACTCACAGTAGGAAGTCTGTCAAGAATTCTAAAACCTTTTAATGGGCTTATATGTTTGTTTTATACTATGGGGATGTTAATTCAGAGTTAAGGACAAAGTATTAAATAAACACTTTTCTAGAAATATAGCAAGCAGTTTGCATTATTAATCTTCCAATATCTGAAATACATAATATGGAAAACTAATTTTTGAAATCCTATTATTTGGTCTGTTCATTTATAATTTGCCAAAAACAGCCATGAGAACCGTTCCATTAAGGAGACTATTGATTTTACTACATTATACAAAGCAGGATCAATCTCAGCATCATTTTAAAATACACTAGATTTGAAATAACTCCTATGAGTTATTATATGGTGAAGATTTACTGTTTGTAAGTTTGTGATAGTTCTTTTTTTTAAATAATTCATAGTGTATTTTAAAGTCTGTATTCTTAGGGGTATATTTGAAGTCCAAATAGGAGTTCGCAGATTTTATGGTGCCAATATCCCATAATGCATGAATAAAGCTGTCAGATTGCACTCTGACATGACTTCCACATTTCCTGTACCAGCCAATTGTGTGTCTGCTAAAATGGACTACATTACCTGAAAATATATCCCTCATATTGTTAGCTATTAAGATGCCAAACAGATTCTTTCATTTTTGCCATAACAGATGAACACAATTACCCTTCTGGGAAGTATTTAAATATTCAACATAATTACATAAAGTATAATATGCTATTTTATTTCTTAAAATTATCCTGCAAAGTAGACCAACATTCTCCTGAAAGAGAAGTTGAGGCTGAAGTTCATAGCAGAGGTGAGATTGAACTGAGGCTGTCTGATCAGTTTCATCTTTTTACACTATATTTTGGGGGATACAAAAACTCTAGAGCTCTGTGTCCAGAAAACACGTTGTTGATTTGAATTTGGTAGAAAGCTCAATGCTATTATTTGACTGCTCACAATAGACTAAAGATGGCAAAGAACTTGCAACCATGAAAATTCTGATTGAAATATGCTGTAACTGCATTTTTATTTATAGTCTTCTTAGGTTCTACAGAATTATGTCTTGAGAAAATTCTAGCATTTATCCTTTGACATTTGAGACAGATTTTGGGGAGCAAAAGCTGTATGAAATCATGGATAGCTATAGGACATAATTCTGAATATTTAAAAGTTGGAAACAAGGTATTTCACACTTGGAAGGTTTCCATCAAAAGAATAAATCTCCAGGCTCCAGACATTTCAGCTTAATGGAGACTCCAGAGAAGCCCATTTTGGAATGAACACTTATCCTGTGTAATTCTAGTTGGAAGAGAAGATCCTACAAATGTAAATGCTTTAAAGGTTAAAACCCAAAAGGTCAAATTAAGCCTATTGCTAATCAGTTCAGTGGCTGCATTATGGATGTTCTTGTTATCAGTTAGGAGACTGAATTTTGAACCAGATGCAGTTTCTGGGCCTTCTTCAAGGGCAGCTAAATTTAAGCACATTACAGTTATCTGAACACTGGGTAATGGAGTGTATGAGTCACCATAGCAAAGGTGTCCTAAATCAGAAAGGCCTGCAACTGGTCTACCTAATCAAGTAGTAGCTTTGAATCCAGGAGAACCTCAAGGTCAGGGACCTCCTGCTACCATCTAAAGCCAACTTTGAGATTGGAATTAGACCAGCTCGATGATCCACAATAGAAACTCCATCCTGTAGAAATTTAATTTGAATTTGTTTTAACTTATTCTCCTTAACTTATGTACTAGGTCAAGGCCTTGACAGCATCCCTAGCCTGACCTAGATGGTAATGTTCAAGCACACTGATGATAACCACATTTCCGACTGATTTCATGTAGGTATGCAAAAATATGAAGGGAGAGGCTAACTCCCAAACTTCAGCAAATATTCTTCAAAATCGTTCCCCAAAAGGCAACAAATGGATGTCCAGTATTAATTTAAAACAATTCCTAGATGATATTCCAAGTTCTTACCCCAGAGGATCTAACTCCTCTGAGCAATTGTGCGCAATTATATCTGTAAAGAATCTTAACAGCAACCCTGGCAATTTATCATACCCAAAAGTAGGTAACATTATAGAAGCTGCTGGATGCAACTCTGCATATGTAATAAGAGGAAGAAATAAGCATGTGTTGCCAATTTTACCATCATGGAATAATCCTGAACTATAATTGTAGACAGCTTAGAGAATGGCCTTGACAGAGAGAATGAAGATCTTTTACCAAGACAATAAAGAACTAAATATGACTTAACTCTATAGAAAGAGATATGAGAATAGAAATTTATAAAAACACCTGACAGTTGCCCCCAATTCACATAAAGAAGTAGGAGGGGAAGCAACCTCATACTTACAAGATTCTTTTACTGCAGCCAATCTAGTAAAAGTAGTCTTCGACCTACATGGTATCTTTGTCTTAATCTGGTGTATTTTGTAGGGCTGACAATAACCACAATCAATTTCATTCATTCTGTTTTTGTCACTGTTGCTCTTGGCACATTTGAAATCATTCATGCCCTGGAGCTCCTCAGAAAACCTAGAAGCACCAGTCCTGAAGATGCTGTTTGAGGGCAATCTCATCTAATACTCCAGGCATCCATGAATGCCAGAGAACAACCAGGGATGCCCACCTACTGTTTAGCTAAGAAATCCACAAATGCTCTTTGGAGACCATCTGGAATGGTGAACCAAAAATAGATTTGATGGTTAGTAAAATACAAGGCGACTTCTCTTGATAGAATATTTCATAAAATTCCATAGAGCATTGTAACTGTGTGTATATATAATTAACAATGAAGGTAAATATTCTTGTCTTGCAGAGTGTTAAACAGATGATAGATTTTAGATGGTAAGACAGGATGAGCAACAGGAGATGACAGAGTCCATAAAGCAGTAGTATGGTGGTATTTATACAGAACACACAAGATTTCACACCAGATGTGATGGACAACCTCCCCCCCCAAATAACCATCACAACTCCACATTGCAGTTGCAAGTAAAAAAGCAGCATTTATGTATGCCTGATGCCCAAAATGGATTTGTACAGCCTGGATAAAATCATTTCCAATATGCTACATAGGAACACTAATTTTCTGTACAAATTTCAGGTCATTCATACTTGTGTGTGCATATGTGGTTGTATATATACACACATATACATACACACTGTGTATCTCTCTCCCTCTCCCTCCCTCCCTCCCTCTCTCCCTCCCTCTCCACCCTTGGCCAACCAAGTAATGCTGTCCTAGTGTTTGCCCAGTGCCTGAGAACTATAGGACCCTGGATGGGAAGGAACCAACTATGACTCAACCCTAACAAGATAGAGTATCATTGGGTTTTTGGTCCCATTGATTCTGGTGAAGTATCATCTCTTGACTGTGACAAATGCCACTATTCCAGATAGAGCTGGTGTGAAATTTGGGGGTTCTCCTGGATTCACAGCTTCTGCTCAAGGAAGAAGTAATAACTGCTGAAGGTGGTCTTCATGCAGATTTATCTTGTATAGCGGTTGCCCTTATTCTTGAATTGGAAGACCTTGGTCATGGTTGCTCATGCTCCGGTCACTTCCTACAACATGTTCTATGCCCTTCAAGGCCATCCAGAAATTGCAACTGATCCAGAATGTGCAGTTCAGAATGTTCCATGATTTGCTCATAGGATCACTACCACTGTGTGAGCTTCCCTGGCTGCCTGTCTCTTTCAGGGTGTAATTCAAGGAACTGGTTATCCCCTTTAAAGCCCTGAATGGCAAAGGACCAGCTTATTTGTGAGTTGCCTCATCTGGAGCAGGGGTCGCCAACCTTTTGGACCTCAGGGACCACCAGACTCATAATTCTAAATCCTAGGGACCACTGGTTCCCTGGGCATGGCCTAATTTGTGGGTGTGGTTTGGTGGTCACGTGACTGGCTGGGCATGGCTTGTATGTAAATATTATAAATATTTATATAAATATTGAATTTTTTATAAAAAAGAGCAACTTTTACCCAAAATCAGGCAAAGCAGGCAGGCAGATTGAATTGCTCACAGAATCATTCAGTGATCTATCTGCCATTGGCTCGCTCAGTCTCTCAAAATTGCTTGCCCTGAGTCTGCACTGAATAACAGAACCTTCAGTCCTAAGGGAGGTTTGGCTGTGCTTAAAAGCAGAGCCGAAGATCTAAAGACTAGCTAGAAAGCAAGAAATCCAACCATTTCCTGCTTCCTAGCTAATCTAAATCTCCTGGCACAGCAGAACAGATGATGGTCGGAAAAAGGAAAAATAGCAACATAGCAGGCAAGTTTGCCGGGTAAGGAATGAGTGGGAGGGGAGCGTTCCCACGGGCCATGTGGATGGCGCAGCCTTGTGTTTCTGCGCAGCCTGGATTAATTGCTTTGGTGGGGGTACTCTGGGGGTGAGATTTCTCTGCGGCCCATCAAAATTTTCTCACGGCCCACCGGTTGGCGACCGCTGATCTGGAGAGTATCTACTTGTTCCATCAGGTACAGTAGAGGCACTCCAGGTCCCTTCCTTTAAATGACTTAAGCACGTTTTCCATGGCAGACCCTATCCTATGGAAAACTTTCCTCATGAGATCCAGCAGGCCCATAACCTTTCTGGTTTTCTAGAAGCTCTTGAAGAGCTGGCTCTTCCTGCAAGTGTTGGAGCAGAGGGAGGCAGAAGTTCAGTGCAGCTGAATGTGAATGAATGGAGGTGGGAGGAGGGGTATTGTCTCTGGGGTTTTTGTTTTGTTTTATTGTCGTTCTGTGAGCTACTCAAGATTATGGTACATGAGATGGTCAGTTATATGTCTTTTAAATAAATAAAATAAGTCTTATAAACATTAAATGCATGGATTGCCTTTGGTGAGTCATCTGTTCCATATAAGATGCTCCAATTTCTTGAGTGCCCAGAATGAAAACAGACAGGGGGAAAAAATGCTAACTCTGTGAGTAAAGTTACAAGAGGGCTTGGCTGACATCCTAAGGATTTTCAACCTGCTCCTTGTGGCCTATTATGTTCTCTTGGGCATAATCTTTTTTGATATGAATATTGATCCTTTATATAAAGATTTACTTGAAAAGTCAAACTAGATGTTACAGTTAATTTGCATTTGCCCATTTGGAACAACATAAATGCCATTCATAAAGTTTCTTTCTACTACGCAGTCTAAGAGAGATAGCTACAAGAACTATTTCTAGATGGAGCCTATGATCAAGGCTTTTTAAAATCTCTGCTGAAATGGGTTTCTTTATAAACTGTAATTCATTTTTTTAAAATAAAAAAGTTTATTGATTCAAGGTACAAGAGGTGTTACCATTCCTTCTATTTTCAAAATCTAGAACTGAGTATGACTATCTAACATTATATTATTGTTAGAGAGCTTATTAGTTTTTTGCTATTTTGTATACAATAACCTTGTGAGAGTTTAAAATTTTCACAAGGTATTTTGGGGTAATTAGGATCATTGTCAGTCTTTATTGTGACCATTGACCACATTTGAGTGTGGTCCTATAACAAAGAATATACAGTTCAAGAAGAAAATAAAACATTTAAAACAAATTTTGGAGAACAAATGAAAATAAAATACTAGAATGCAAAAAATACTTAAATAAAATTAAATTGCAGAAATACTTAACTGATATTTCTAGGTTTCTAAAATGCTGGGAGTAGCTTTTGAAAGATTAAATAAAGACTTAACCCTAGATAAAATGATAAAAGATGAAGTATACATAAAGGTGTTTAATGTTCTACACCATGGGTGTCAAACTCATAGCGTCACGCTGCCATCATGTGACATTTCACAACATTTTCCCCCTTTGTGGAATTGGGGTGGGCTTGGCCTGTGCATGACACATCTGGCCCATGTGCCGCCAGTTTGACACTCTTGTTCTACACAGTATATTTTAAGATCATAACACCATACCATACAATGATTATATTATCCTAAGACAAATTTCAACAATAATAGTGGGAAATTATGTAACATTTCTAGACACTGTGGTTGATTTAGTGACTAAAAAAACAGAAAACAAGGTTTTTAGCTTTCCCCATTATTTTTATTATCCTGTCATTTCTAGATCTAAATGAGAGCAATAAGCTTCTCAGATTTTCAAGTGAAGCATATTTTATTGGGTTATATTTTTTATAAAATCTTTTCTTGGCTCTTTTGAGGAATGCGGTACCTTGGGATTTCCTTTTTTAAACCAGTCAACCTGTTTTCCTTGTATCAATTCTACCGGACACTAAAGACTATAGGTAGCAGGATTCCCATTTCAAGCAGGTGCGAGGATGGGTTTACTGGCATTCATTCAAATAATATATAGGTGGCACTTGTCAATACATTGTTTTATGTACAAGTCATGAAACATATGTAAATACTTCTATAGACATAATAAACACTAAATCTACATTATTTTTCTACTTGTTCACTGCATTCATCCTTTAGCCTTATGCAAACCTCACACTTTTTGCTTCCATATATTTCTCTGATAGCATTCAGCCAAAAAGACAAGCCCTTTTTCCAGGGGTGGGATTCAACCAGTGTTACTACTGGTTCGGTGACTATGTTTTGTGTGCGTGTAAAAAACACATCAGCTGTGCCGCCCAGACAGCTGAAAAGCGCTGCGCGCAGGTGTGCAGCATTTGAAAAGCCTCTTTTTTCCTGCTTTTTCAACCTTAGCTGTGCCATGCAAAGCAGCTGAGATTGAAAAAGCAGGAAATAAAGGACAGGTAAGAGCCTGGGCAGGCGGCTGGGCCAAACAGCATCAAACACAGAACCCGTTTGGTGTCTGCTGCTCTTCAGAGCTACCGATTCTATAGAACTGGGCAAAACCGGTAGCATCCCAGCCCTGTCTTTTTCTAATACAGCTAGTCCTCAACTTATAATCATTTGTTTAGTGGCAATTCTGTTTAGTGACTGTTTTTCATACTTACAACTGTTGTAGCATCCCCATGGTCACACTATCAAAATGTAGACGCTTGGCAACTGATTCATATTTATGACAGCAGTATCCCAGGGTCATGTGATCACCTTTGGTGACATGCTGACAATCAAAATCAGTAGGAAAGCCAGATTCACCTAACAACCATGTTAATAACTACAGTGATTCACTTAACAACTGTGGCAGGAAAGCTTGTAAAATAGGATAAAAGCTCACTGAACAGCTGTCTTGCTTAGCAACAGAAGTTTTGGGGTCAATTGTGGTGATATGTTGAGGAGTATCTGTATTAAAGATACAGTGTAGACGGTCAATGTATGAGCCCACCTAATTATAACCACTATATATAAAAAATTGTAACTTGGAATTTAAGAGGAGTAAAAGGGAAAGAACATTAATTTATGAGTGAAATAAAAGCAATGGAAATGCTGTGTTCCTATGAAAGTAATTAAAAAAATAGCAAGATGCTACAGATCTGAATGAAGAAAGTCTGATCGAACAGAATGGAGTTAATATATGAATGGAAATAAAATGAGGGATTCAGTTAGGAATGAAACAGTTAAAATAATTTCTTAAATTATGAACTGATGTCATCTAGATTGATGTAGATGCACGTGGAGGTAGGAATTCAGAAGCTGATAATGGACTGTTTTGCTCCAATGAATAATGATAAGAATTGAGTTTTTAGAAAACAAATGTGCAACATTCTAAATTAATGCAGTCCAGAGGAAAACATTATTCTACTGGGTGACAAGAATGGATGGATAGGAATAAAATGAGAGAGCAAAAAAAAAAAAGAAGTGTTTTGGCCTTTGTGAGGCAAAAAATGAATGAGAAGGGTAATTGGTATGAATCTGTTTAGAAAAAGTTTTTACTTCTTTGGCATAGCTTAGAGTAAATACAATTATATGTGTAGCATCAGCATAATATTTTACTTGTTTCTAATGTTTCTGATGATAGTCTACAACAGATGCATCGCTAACATTCATTTGAGAACAGTGTCAGGAAGCTTCATATAAATGTCCTGAGAAAGAAGCAACTCTGCAGGTGTCTTCTTTGAAGCCATGAACAGAGTAGAACAATATGCCATTGAAGTCTTAGGTGATTCCTTTTTTTTCATTTCCTCCCTTTACAGTGTGCAGCCTACATATTTTTTTTCCAAACTGCACTTATTTCTGTTATTGTTGGGTCAGTAAAGGAAAGCATGTTGAATACCACAAGAAAATAAAGTTGAAACAAGGTGCAATTGTTGGGCATTATCATGAACATTTCGTTAGGAGATTCTAAATGAACGCAAGACCCTTGCAATGCATTGACAATGACATCAACTGAAATATGTGGCAACAAAACTGGCTCCAGGAGAAGAATAATCAATGTCTAATCATGAGGCCAACTTTGTCAAGAATGAGATGGTAGTAGAAGAGAGCATAATAGCTGATTATCAAGCAAATATTGAGTTTGTGGGAAAAGAACACAGCTTTTGATAAACTTATTCCACATCTGAATCCATCTTTGGTCAGTAAAACTTAGCATATAAAACTTGTTTGGTACATCTCATAAACTGATTTTATCGAATTTGCTCACTTTAAATTCATAACAACTCTCTCAATCTCAATAAGTAACAAGAGGTCATCAGGCATAAAATGTGCATCAGCACTATAAATGGTCACAGAAGGGAAGGGATCACTTGTGGACATCTGTTGGATTCAAAATCTTGAGAAGTGTCATACTGAGAAACAGGTTAAGAGTTTTGTTAATGATAGTACCACAGAACCCAACATAAATAACCAACAGATTTAAAAACACACTTCTTCAGCAATGAATTTGATCCTAATTCAGCTAACAGCAGATACAATATGGAATAAATTACAGAAATTTTTCAGGAATATTGAATAATCAAATTATAAGATTGCAAATTCCAAATGAGATGCTGAATGCAAGATGTCAAAATAATTCTTTCATATACTTGAAGTATGTGCATGAGTTGTTTGTCTTTCATCAATGGCACAAATGGTAATGATAATTTGATAGCCACAGATAATCAAAAAAGAATGCAGCAAATCCAGATTCTCAATAACTAAGATCTTCAGAATATTCTTCATTGGTTTAATTTTTTCATCAAGATGTCCTAATATAAAGAACCTGTTCAAGTACATGCTTTTGTATAGTTCAGTTATCTTTTAGGGAATTTCTTAAAATTTCCATTAGTCTATCAACAATTTTTCAAGATTTGCCACATAACATCAATATCCATGTAATCAGTGCTAAGAAGACTGCAGGATAAAGTCCATCACCTTGGAGGCACTTGAATGTCTGATGAAAATGTACAGAATCTGTGACAATCAAAACGATTTGTCAAACAGTGAGATTCAGATATAAACTCTACTTACCCTTTAATGATATCTAATTTAGAACAATTCATGCATCTTTCACAGCATATAAAACCTTGACCTCAAATCTACATTTCCATATTCACATGATTTATCTAATTTCCTAAGTGCATTGCCATATGAATGTATGTACATTAGGTGCTTGCATTGTATGATAATTTTAAACCACTAGATTGAATATAAGCTACTTAATTTGTGCATGGGGTGATATATTTATTCAAGCAACTCCTGTTTGTGAAAAGAACACAGAGTGTAGCCTTTTGAATAGCATGTTTTTTTAAAAATTTGTCCAGCTTGATAGTAATTTCATTGTGTGTAAAAATGCCCATTCTACATTCATTTTCTGAGGCTGGGAAGTGTCAATATCAGAGTGAGCTACACTGATGTCAGGGGTGGGCTGCTGGGGGTTTGGGAGATCATCTAGCTAAAATTCTGCACAGTTCAGAGAACCCCCCAAATCCTACTCCTGGCTGGCCCTACCCACCCCTCCCCTCCCAGGAGTCCCCACACGGCCCGTTTTGGATGTAGGTAAGTGCAGGGTGCACGCAGAGGCTCAGGGAGGGTGAAAAACAGGCCTCCCAGAAGTTTGAGAAGGCAGGGAATGGGCCCGTTTCCTGCTTCCAGAGAGCCTCCAGAGCCCGTCTTTGTCTTCCTGAAGGCTCGAAGAAAACCTCCAGAGCCCGGAGAGGGCAAAAATGCCCCCCCTCACCATGGTGCTAGAGGCCAGAGGCCGACTAGACCGGCATAGACTAGACCGGCATCGCCATGGCCATGCCCACCCAGCAACCGGGCAGAGAACCCATTGCTAAAGTTTTTGAAGCCCACCCCTGGCTAATGTGATATAAGTTCCAACTTCACTGCCAATTTTTGGAGTTCTTTCTTAGAAGGATTTTCATTACCAATTCCAGAGGAAGCAGTAACTTAAAACATTTTCTTACATAACAGTTTTAAACATGGTAATTTCCCAAGTCTCCACTTTGTCTCTCCCCTGTCTGCTAAGGCATTCTTATTCCTATGTTTACTGGGAATTGTAGTGCTACATTGGAGGTAGTATAAAAAGGATGCTTCTTTAAATAAAGAATAGGCTGTGAACGAGGAAAAATGCATATAAGAGGATGATTGCTGCAAAAAGAAAATGATGAGGGAAAGATGCTATAACTGTGAAGGGAGTGAAAGAATTAGCTGCAAAAATGTAGTCAGAGCAAGAGATAGCTAAGATTAAAAGAAAGAATATGCAGAACCATTTTAATGCTAATAATATATTGTTTTGGAAATAGGTAAAAGAGCTAAAGAAAGATCTTGCAGCAGAATAAATAGCACTAAAAATGAAAGTGATAAAGGGATTTGAGATGAAGCTGAGATGCAGGAATAGATTTAAGGAGTATTTTGGAGACTTATATGGGAATGGTAGTAAAATGTCAAGGAGTGGAATTGAAATGACTACTATAAATGGTAGTGTCTAAAAAGATTGATGAAAAGTTTTCTGATCATTGTGAGAATGTTGAAAAATTGTATGTCTGCAGATTCTATAATTGGAAAATTATTAAAATATTGATGTGGATTGTTGGTGGTGTGATTGTGCAGGTTGTTTAAAGTGTAAAGTTTGCATCCATGCCTGATGATTGAAATAATGCTATTATTTCCTATTACAAAGGGAAAAGTAGAAAGATTGAATGAAATGTTGTATAATTTTTATGTGTACCTTGGAAGGTGGTAGGCAGAGTCATGAATGAAAGGTTGCAAGAGATTACAAGGAGTCAAACGTAGGAGGTTCAGTATGGCATTATGCAGCCCAGGGAGTCTGCAAGTCAGATTTTTGCTTTTTTTAGCAGGTCGTGGAGAAATGTGTGAAATAAGAAAGAAACAATATTTTATTTCTTTCCAAAAGAAGAATGATAAAATGAATAGGCTTGAATTATGCAATGTTTTGTATAAACATGAAGTTGAAGTCTGATTATTATTTATTTGATTTTTTTCATTTTTTTAAAAGAAACCCCTAGTACTTCAACATTGACAAGGGGATAAATAGCAATGTGTAATTTCCTCTTTATTGTTTAATGTACTTGCACAGATTGTTAAGGGATTATTCTGTCAATTGAGGGATGTTTGTACGTGGGGTGCAGTTGGTAGAGAATCTGGATGATAAATGGCAAATATGAGGTAATTCTGTGATGCAATGATGGGTATGGATCTAAAAATTAATACAGTTGTGTTTGACAGGGAGACCCTTCTAATAATAAAATGTTATAAATAAATGGTGAAAACCTAGAGTAAACAATGAATTTGTTTAGTAGAAATAGGAATATTGATGGACAAATGTCAAATTGCAAATTCTAGTTGAAAGGTAATGTGTACTATCTGGGTCTATTGCAAGAACAAACTGTTGAAAGAAGTGGCTGCATATAAGCACATGCTTTTATTTATTTCTTAGAGTTATACCTTGCCTTTCATTTTGGAGCATCATCCCTAGACTTCCTTTTTTGATTTCCCTCCCGCCACTACAACAGTCCTGTGAGGAAGGCTGGATGACTGGTTCAGACCCAGCCACCAAGCTTTTATGGTTAAGGATTGTTGGGGAATTGTGCAGCCGGTGTCCAAATGAAGAAATGGTGACACAAACTTTTAATTTTATATAAATAAATATAAAATATATTTTACATCTATCTATACATCAAACATCAAACAAGATAGTCAGGCAAGCAGGAGGTCATGAGGTAAATCATCAGGTAAATCACAGGACACACAGAAGAAAATGATGGGAAAAAAGGGAAACTCCCCTTTCACACCCACAGCAACCAATCATAGCACAGCTTGCCTCATGCAGGAGTCAGCACTTTTCAACCAATCATCCACAACTGTGATTTGGCTCAGTGCACAACCCCACTGCTCCAGCTAGTAAATATAAATACCTTAACAAGGACAAACGTCTTATTTGGGCTTCCCTGCTTCTACTCCCAACACCTCGACCTACCCACCATAATGAACCTTAATATAAGCTTCACTTCCTAAAATTATCCATGAGTAACTGGTTCCTCAGGCTAGACCTACTTCTTACAAATTCTTTTTACAATTACAATAGGAGGGATTAATCTTGTAAAAGCCAAAGTTGCCTTCTCTAGTGGCGTTAGTAAAAAAGGCACTTACTGCAGAGAAAAAAAAAAGTATCCCCAAAAAACTATTTTTTCATATCTTAGCATTATAGGAGTAGTTATTAGTTACTCATTAATGTAATGCTCTTGTCACCAGATATTTTAATCAAATTCAGTTTATTTATTATGGAAAAGGGGAACAGAAAGAAAAAAATGAATGTGTTTTAGTGGATTTAGGAGTACAGTATTAAAATGCTTGATTGCCCTTAGCAATAAACAAGAATAGTCTCTTATGAAAAAAACCAGCAATACATGAAACTTTCATTAATGGTTCACTTGATATGTAAATGTGTTAAGATGTAAAAATAATACTGAATAACAGTTCCTACTGGCTTGAAAACAGCTTCCTGGTTGAACAGGTGTCTGAGATCTTTTGGAGAAAATAGTGGGAAGCTTGTGTATTCAGCTTCCTGTACTATAGCTGTCAAAAATTACTGACTCATAAGCAGCCAGTTGTTCTTTTTTAGTTCCCAAGATTTTGAAGTCTCTAAATTTTTCATTAGATGTTTATTTTGCAGCTTTTGAGATGTATAAAATATAGAGCACCAGTTAACTTTAAAAAAAACCCATAAAATGCTTACATATTATATTTTGATTGTTACGCTTGTGGGATTTGGAGAGTTCTGCTTGTTCCAAAATCCTGTATGCAAAGAGGGGAGGGATAAAATGTAGAGAAATGGTAAGAAAGCAGGGAGGAAGCCCTATGAATGTCTGCCTTCTGGGTGATCTTGTGTTGAAACCAAGAAAGCTAAAATTTAAGGTAGCCATGATCCTGTGTATACTGCATTTGGAGGTCTAGTTCATTTTTTTGTCCTTTTTCCAAGCTCAAAATCTTTGATGTTAACAGAACAGAATCCCAAGTTGGTTTCATAATATGGGAGAGAGAAAAAGAGAAATACAAGGCTGTCCCAAGATCTTTCTACTCTACTTCTATTTCTAGCCACAGTTTCATAAAGATTTTTCATATCAAATTAAGTATGATTTGTGTGAATTGTGGCTTCTTGGGTAAACTGAGTTGATTAGTCCAGTACATTGGTTAAGACATGCTTTGTAAGCCAGAGCAATTGCATTTCCATAATATGCTAAACCAAAATCAAACCCAGTTATGTTTAGCATGATGCATGAAAAAGGCTAAGAACAGCCCAGCACCTGTAAGTTCATTTCAGATCAATTCCCAAAGGCAGGGTTTGATTAAAAAAAAACAGAACTGTACACAGATCTCATAAAAAGTTCATGCAACCGTTTATTTCATTTTCATTCTTCTTTTCCTTCAAAAGCATTCACTGGGAATGCACCAGGGTTCTCTTTCCTATTTTATCCTTAGAACTTGATGCAGTAGGTTAGACCCAGCCTGTGCTCATTCAGTGAGCTCCACCATTCAAGTGTGTATATTTGCTGGATTTGAGTTAGCATCATTCTGTTATAGCAGTTGTGTTTTGATGGTTTTCTGAAGAAGAATAAAAAAAGTTTTCTGAAATAGTTTCTTTTACATAGAGGTGTGTGAAACACACATTTCTTCATGCTTTTAAAGCAATAGAGATTTTTTTCTGGTGAAATGAACTGTTTCAGTGTTTATATAAATAGGATAATTTCTAGATGAAAACTGAGTTCATATAATAAAGCTTATTGAAATGTATCTGATGTTAAATTGGAAATAAGAAAAAAATGCATTTTCTGTTGTGTACATGAGTCCAAAAATAAAGTTCTAAATCTTGAGGTCTGCTTGTAAAACTAGAATTTCTTGGTCAAGAATCAAGTGCTGAATAATTTATTGTGAATACAAGCTGGATACTAGTCACTTTCAAAGCACTGAGAACCATACTGACCACTTAAAGTTAGTGCAGGTTTTAAAACACATTAATTGATTCCTATCTGTACAGCCAATAGTTTATTTCTGGTATAAGAAGGGTTTTACATTATACATTCATTATAATATCTCAAAAGTAAAGGCACAGTTTTGAAATTTGAACACTTGGAAGAAATGGTAGTCTCTGGAGCCATCTGCTGGGCATAGATAGTATGGAAGGTAATGAATATATTAGATATACACCTAACTTCTTTGCTATTATCCTAAGTAATGTTAACAGAATTGTCTCCATTCCAGAAGGTGCCTCTCTGATTTATGTCTTGAAAGAGTTTCTTCATTATCATGTAAATGTGAGCACAACAATTATGTTTTTTTAAAATTTGAATTGAAAGGACAAAAAAAAGGTTGAAAAGAAAATGCAAGTCAGCACCTTTGTATTTTCACACAAACAAATCATGCTTAGATTTAATCCTCATGCTTAAATGGACCTAGACATGGTTGAATTTTTGATATTTTCTTACTCTAGATTCTCTTAGAATATACGTAGGGCAGAAAGAAAGGAATCTATTAAGATTTTTTACAAAATCTCTTCGTGCTACTCTCAAATCCATAAGTATGTATTGCATTTTTGATTGCTTAAATAGCTTCCTTAACATAATATAAAAGTGAAGCAGATAGTTCCATAAATTCCATTTATAGATATTAAATTTGTTTTTAAGACCAATTTGGCACTTGAATAATAGTTACATTTGGCACACGCAACTGTCTCAGAGCAAATTATTTAATGAGTGAGTTTGCCTCGATGCCCTTGCAATAAGAGTTTTGCTTTCTTTACAGAAGATTACACCAACAATTTGAAAGTTACAAAGAGCAAGTACGAAAAATAGGTGAGGAATCCCGCCGTTATCAAGGAGAACACAAAGATGATGCACCCACTTGTGGGATCTGTCACAAAACTAAGTTTGCTGATGGTTGTGGCCATTTATGCTCTTACTGCCGGACAAAGTTTTGTGCCAGATGCGGAGGCCGTGTTTCCCTACGATCAAACAATGTAAGTTTTATATTGTGTCTAATGAATCATGACTTACTAGTTCAATCTACTTATGCAGACTTCTGCTACTGCATGATTTGCTATCTGTCTCTTTTCTACCCCTCCCCCTCAACCTCTTGTATTTCCTTTTATTTGCCCATGCTCTGTGTTTGTTTTTAGAACTCCTCACTCCATATTTTGGGGAGGGGTATGACAGGATGGGAAATCAATTTCTTATTAAATGAGTTAGGAATCCTGTTGAGGAAATAAACTTGAATGAGGTGTTGTTTCTCTGAACTTGTCATATTTTCTCTTACCTTATTTTATTTTATTACACTTCTGTGGCTTCCCATCTTATAGACATAAGTCTGGGCATCCCATAGCAACAGTGTAAGAAGAAAAAAGAAACAGTAAAACCCAACATCTCTATAACAATTCCCAATGCTATAAAGCACCGTTCCCCAATACTTTTAACTATTGGACTTCATTTTTACCTGATTCTAATACAGCTTTTTAAGATCTTTTGGAAGACTGGTCTCCAGCAGGATCTTGGGGCTGTTGCTTGAGCAACCGTATCTAAAGGAATAGTCCATTGACACTGAAAAATTTAAAAAATAAAAAGTAAGAATAAACATGAGTGGGGATGGTTAAGGCAAAACACCCCCTTTTTTGTAAGCTTAAATGCCTCATGCTTAAATTTGCAAAGGAAAAGTTAAACTGTTTTTTTTTTATCTGTTGATGGCTATGCTTCCACTTTTCTAATTTTTTTTTTTTAATTACATTTATATGCCACCCTTCTCCGGAGACTCAGGGTGGCTTACAATTTTTGGGATACAACCCAGTGTGCTCAGCAATAGCCTTCATTCCATTGTATATGCCTGCTTATTACTAAGCGGCATTTTTACAAAGTCAGCTAATTGCCCCCAACAATCTTGGGTCCTCAATTTACCCACCCCGAGAGGATGAAAGGCTGAGTCAACCTTGAGCCTGGTGGGATTCGAGCCTACAGCAGTTGTAGGCAGCTGGAACTTAAGTGCAGGCAATTAACAGCCTGAGCCACCAAGGCCCTTATTTTGTAGGTTTTGGTTCATGCATGTTGGAACCTTTTCTTATTGTTTCACTGCAGTGCCTTATTATTGTCTATAAACAATTTCTATACTAATTTCTATACTAAATTTCATACACTGTGTCTAATGGGAAAATATTTCCTCCAATTATTTCTAGGAACCTGTATTTTCTCCTAGATGTAACTTTTTGGTAGAAACAGCCACATACCTCAAGAGCTGCAATTGGAGATGACACAGTGTTTGTGTGTGTGGAGACACCTCTTTTTAATCCATACAGAACCTGCTGTGTATTTCCTCTTTGGTCAGTTTAATTATAGAACAAGCAAAGAAGAAATACAGGAAGAGAAACAAAAATGTTTTTCATATGCTGGTGCTTTCCACCTAACAATGGCAAAAGAACTTGCCTCACTATAATATATTGTAAATTTAGATGCTTTGTATACCTGCTTATAAACTACAAGTAATACTTTAATTGTATCATTGTGCAAGGTTTTAAAACAGTTTGGCTGGTATTTCATCACCTACAGCTTTGCTCTTAATTATATTTTCTAGGGCTGTTTAACTTAACTTTGTAGAATGTCTGGCTCTACTTCAGCGAGCTACATACTTACTGATGCTACATTTTTTGGTACAATTCTTTTGTAATTCATTGCTTAGCAATCAAAAGCACAAACCTGATCAGATATTTTTAACAATATCAATCAATGCTTCATATCTGCATATTGATCAATGTTACATATCTCCATATTTTTAACAGTCAGTGCTGCATATCTACATTTCAGTGATACATTTGCATATTTTTAACAATATTAGTCAATGCTGCAAATCTGCATATTCAATGGAGATAATTCATTTAATTTAGTCAATAAATGTTGAGTCATTGTTTAACATTTCACAGATTCTGAGGTGAGTTTGCATTTCTGATACAAAAGAAATAAGAATACAAAAAAGGACTACAAAATAGAGAAGTAATTGAAAACAAAGCAGCTAAAGTGCTCTGGTATTTGAGAATCCGAAAAGACAATCACCTGCCATATAACATCCAAGACTTAACCATTATTAATAAGAAAGACAAAAAAATCTGGATAGTGGACATCACAGAACCCAGAGAAAACAGAATAGAAGAGAAAAACTAGAGAAAATAACAAAATGCAAAGACTTGAAAATGGAAGTAGAAAAACTGTGGCAAAAGAAAATAAAGTTAGTTTGTTTGTTTGTTTGTTTGTTTGTTTATTTATTTATTTATTGGACTTGTATGCTGCCCCATCTCCGAAGACTCGGGGCGGCTCACAACTAAAATCACACATCAACATTAAATAGTTAAAAAAGAATTAAACCAGAACAAGCCCAATATTTATCCGTTATTAAAATTAATTTAAAAACCGCCCCCCCCCCCGAGAAGGTCTTCACAGCCCGGCTTGGTCAAATAACCAGGTCTTCAGGTCGTGGCGGAAGGTGCGGAGGTCAGGGGCCAGATGGAGCCCCAGGGGTAGCTGGTTCCACAGGGTGGGAACTGCCACAGAGTAGGCTCATCCCCGGGGGACCGCCAGCCGACACTGGCTTGCTGACGGAACCCCGAGAAGTCCCTGCCTGTGTGCTCGTACAGGGCGATTGGCACTCGATATCGGCAGCAGTCGCTCCCTTAAATATTCTGGACCCATGTCGTGTAGGACTTTGAATGTAACTAGAACCTTGAATCTCACCCGGAGTGCAACTGGCAACCAATGCAGGTCTTGCAGGAGGGGGGTAATATGGGAGAGTCGGGAAACTCCCATCACCCACGCGGCCGCATTCTGCACCAGCTGCAGTCTCCGGATGGTATGCAAGGGCAGTTCTAGATAGAGAGCATTGCAGTAGTCGAGTCGAGAGGTGACAAGGGCATGAGTGACTCTACGTAGGGCATCTTGGTCCAGAAACGGGTGAAGCTAGCGAACCAGCCGGACCTGGGCAAAGGCCCCCCTGGCCACGGCCCCCACCTGTTCCTCCAACCGGAGCCGCGGATCCAGGAGGACCCCCAGGTTCCGCGCCTTATCCACAGGGGGCAACACCTCTCCCCCTATGGCCAACGGTGGACATTCCTGACTGGACCGAGATGCCGGTATGTACAGCCACTCAGTCTTGGCCGGGTTGAGTCTAAGCATTTTTCCGTCCATCCAGATCCGTACTGCATCCAGACAACAGGTCATCACGGAGAGGGCATCACTGACCTGGTTTGGGGTGGAGATGTATAACTGGGTATCATCAGCATACTGGTGATACCTTACTCCAAAACCACGAATGATCTCATCCAGTGGTTTCATGTAGATATTAAACAAGAGGGGCGAGAGGACCGACCCCTGGGGGACCCCACAAGTGAGCACCCTCGGGGTTGACCTCTGCTCCCCCGCCAACACCAATTGTGAACGCCCCGCGAGGTAGGAGGAGAACCACTGCAGAACAGTGCCCCCCACTCCCAACCCCTTGAGGCGACGCAAAAGGATACCATGGTCAATGGTATTGAAAGCCGCTGAGAGGTCTAATAGGATGAGGACAGAGGAAAAACCCCTGTCCCGCGCCCTCCAGAGATCATCCATCAGTGCGACCAATGCTGTCTCCATGCTGAAACCGGGCAGGAAGCCCAATTGGTATGGATCCAGGTAGTCCGCTTCATCCAGGAAAAGTGGAAACTGCTGAGCCACCACACTCTCAACAACCTTCGCCAAAAAAAGAAGGTTGGAGACTGGACGGAAGTTATCTAACACGGTCGGGTCCAGGGCAGGCTTCTTCAGGAGGGGCCTCACCACCGTCTCCTTCAAGGCAGAGGGAAAAACACCCTCCCTTAAAGAAGCATTGACCACTGCCCGGAGCCAACCGCAGGTGACCTCCCTGGAGGCATAAACCAACCAGGAGGGGCACGGGTCCAACAACCATGTGGTGGAGCTCAGACGCCGCATAATCCTGTCCACTTCATCCTCAGAGACAGGATCAAACTCAGCCCAGATCACATTGGCCAGACTATTTGCACCCCGATCATCAGACCACTGCAAATTAGAGCACAACCCACCCTGAATCCGCGTGATCTTATCCTACAGATATTGACCAAATTCCTCAGCCCTTCCCCGCAGCGGGTCCACCGCCTCCCCCGGACGTAGGAGAGAGCGGGTGACCCTGAACAGGGCAGCTGGGCAGTTATCTGCGGACGCTATGAGGGCGGAGAGATAAGATCTTCTCACCGCTCTCATAGCTACCAGGTAAGTCCTAATATGGGCTCTTAACTAGGCTCGATCGGATTGGGAGCGGGTGGACCTCCACCTGCTCTCTAAGCCCCTCCAATGGCACTTCATCTCCTGGAGCTCCTCGGTATACCAGGGAGCCACCTGGGATCCACGGCGTGTGAGGGGACGCATGGGGACAACTCTATTGAGGGCACCCGCAGCAGCCTGTTGCCAAGCAGCCATCAGGTCTTCGGCAGAGTTGTGGGCAAGGGAAGTGGGAAAAACCCCCAGCTTTGCCTGGAATCTCTCAGGGTCCATCAGGCGTCTGGGTGGAACCATCTAAGTGGCTCCTCATCCCAGCAGTGAGGGACAGCTTGTTGGAAGACCAACTGCAGGAGATAGTGATCAGACCATGGAACGGGTAGTGCCATAAAACTGGCCTCCCCTAGATCACTACGCCACTGTTCCGAGACAAAAACTAGGTCGAGGGTGTTCCCCCCCTCATGAGTTAGCAATAGTATTAGTAAACCTTGGGTGCAATTCCAAACCAAGTGGCACACTTTTTGAATGCAGTTGGCATTGTCAAAATCAGTCAATTGCAAAAGGCAGCTTTACTTAGAATAGGTCAGGGGCGTCAAACATGGTGGTGTCATGTGACATATCGGGATTTTTTTCTGCTTCGCTAAACCAGACGTGGGCATGGCTAGTGAGTGACATATCTATCCCACAGGCCGGGAGTTTGACAGCCCTGGAATAGCTTATATCCTTTGATGATACCTCTGACACCATCAAATATAAACATCGATACGTGGCTAAAATTGCCAAATCCAGTCTAATCATCTAGCCGACTGTGCAGCCAATCACCATAATATATTCCTGGACCCCTCCAATCAGGAAACAAAGCTCTAGTGATAAAAAAAAACCCTGATTGCATTTGAGTGAACTTTTAGTCTTTTCTTTTTTCACCATTAGCCATGGTGGCATAGTGGTTAGAGTGCAGTACTGCAGGCTACTTCTGCTGACTGCTGGCTGCCTGCAATTTGGCAGTTTGAATCCCACCAGGCTCAAGGTTGACTCAGCCTTCCATCCTTCTGAGGTGGTGGGTAAAATGAGGACCCAGATTGTTGGGGGCAATATGCTGACTTTGTAAACCACTTAGAGGGGGCTGTAAAGCGCTGTAAAGTGGTGTATAAGTCTAAGTGCTATTGCTATTAGTTTCTCATTGAACCCCATAAAGGTCTCATTGAACCCCATAACGAATCCCACAGGTCCACGGGAGGTACAGTTTTCAAAACTCTGCTCTAGACCACAATCTAAAAATAATTTTAAATTATTTAAATGAATTAAATTAATTTTAAACTATTTAAATTAAAGGTTTATAACTTTATTTCTATTAAATTATTACGTGGAACAGCTTTTCACACTAATTCAGTGCGGTGCGAATTACACTGAAACAAACAAATCACGCTAGAATTATCTTTAAACTGTTTGAATGCTGCTTATTCAATACCACTTATGTAGTCACAGTAACACCTTAACTTCTGAGATTAATAGTATATCATGTAGTCTGTTTCTAAGTATACCACAATGCACCACACACTCTGGGTTGTGAGGAAAGAGATTTTATGAGGTTTCTAATCAATTTTACATGATTATAAGAGGTTGAAAATGCAGAGTGAGTACAGCAACATTTTTACTATATTTTGTTTTTTTATTATATGTGCTTATTTTTGTTTATATTTTGTTTATTATATTTGCTTTCACCTTGCTGATCCATTTTGTTGTTAGGTATATTGTGCACATGGAAGTTTGCTCATTGGCTATTTAAAGGTACAGTGGCTTATTAAGTACACAGAAGCATGCTACCATTTGAGAAAGTTAGGAATATATGCTCTTAAACAACTTGACTCTTGATCAGCTTTCTGTATCCTGATGCCCATCAGATGAATTGGCCATCTGGCTGGGATTTATGTGGAAACTAGTTTGGGAAGAGTGCTATTAATTTTACCAACTTTTCAAATAGGAAAGCAGAATATCTACCTCAGCCACTATGAATCAAAAAAGTCCTACCCTGATATCAGGATAGAATACTCAAAATGTTCCTCAGGGCTGCTGCAGAATAATTGGCAACTTACAAATGTTGCACTTAGGGTGGAGATTAATAGACAAATTATACTAATAAGAGCTCTGTGCTGAGTAAGAAATTCAGTGTAGATGTCCCTACCATGCTTAGGCTGTGTCCTCTGCTGGTGTTCCTGAGGCATTTCAAAAACAGCATGATATGCTAGGCTCTTAAATCTTAGACTGTGGTTCCAAAAACATGGTATAACCCAACAAACAGTCACTTTGATTCTTGACTGGAATAACTACCAGTTCTTCCTCTATGCCAAATCCTGTTTCAGACTTTCAGTTCTAGACCTTTCCCAGTTTTCAGGAATGATATATGTATATGTAGATTATAATGGAAAAACTCTTAAAAATTGTATTTCATATACGACATGGCTTTTTGAATCTTTGGTAGGCTATTAAAACTGACATGTTGAATCCAGATGTATCAATTCTGCTTGCAACTGCTTTCATTTCTGCTAAAAGGTCTTCAAGGTATTTGTGGGAAAAATACTGTAGATATTTTCTACAGAAAATGTAGAAAATATCTACAGTAGAAGAAACTGTAGATATTTTCATTTAAAATGTATTTCATTTTCAGTAAATTTTGCTTTTATAGAAACAATGGATTTGCTTTATTTATATCTGCCTATTATCTGCCTATTAATATTTTTCTCCTCTTTTTCCTCCCCTTTTCTTTGTATATTTTTTCTTTCTCTGCTTTCCTGGATGCTTTCCCAAAGGAGGACAAAGTGGTTAGAATCCATGCTTCTTCATATATTATAATGTTACTAGATATATTTTGAAACAAGTTATTGTGAAATGCAGAATGGTTATTCAATGAAAAAGACCCCAAGTTACATGCCAATTCTAAAATCCAGCTATTTAAACAAAGGATATATTCAGAAAATTTAAAGACATTAAACGTCTTTTGAATTAAAACTGACAGTATTATTTATGTGGGGCAGTATTACTTTTGGAAACAGAAAACTTAATTATGATATTTTGCTGTTTTGCATAGAAAATCAGTGAAATTAATTCATACATTGATTCATAAAGTGCAGCAATAACTTGTTTTTGAATTGCAACTTTAGTTTTTTTAATAGTATTGATGTACATATGCATTATATTATGAAATCAAACATGTAGCATCAAATGTATTCACAGTTTCTAATGTTTTAGTCAAAATTATGAAATAATTGCCTCAGAAGCTCTGCCCCTTTTGTACATGTAATGTATGTGATGTTATGACACACATACAAAAAGAACTGGAGCTAATAGCATGACACTTACTTTGTCATGCCCTTCTCCCATGCCTCTGTGTAGCACTTAAGTTTTGAAATTGTTAGTCTTAAGTATGAAATTTTTGGTGCACTTTCTCAGAAAACCAGTTAATAGTAATTAACAGATATTGTTTTTCAATGCATTATTATTTAGTCCTAAAATTTCTACTATCTCTAAAAATAATGTAGTATGCATTTCTTTACTATTTCTTCATTAATTAATTCCATATTCCCCCTTGAATAGTATTATTTATTTTATTTATTTATTTATATTTGGATTTATATGCCGCCCCATCTCCGGGGAGGACTCGGGGCGGCTCACACAAAATATATATACAATACATAAAACATTCAAAATCATATCTAATCCAAATATATTATAAATATTAAAATACCCCATTTTAAAATCCCCAATCCCTCTCAATTACACAGGAAGATTGGAAATGATAGACAGATTATCTTTGCATCCCATTTTTTGTTCAATGATTGTTTCATCTAGGAGCCCTGACAAACTGCCAGAGGATTTCAGAAGTCTTAGCAATAGAATCTGGAAAGTAATTGTGGGCAGTGGAGAAGGGATTCATATTCTGTGGCCAGGCTGACAGCTTTAGAGAGGAGGAGTCCTTGATGCTCTGTGAACTTGGTTGTTTTCTTGCAAACATGTCATTATCCAAACTAGTTAATACTGGTGATGTTATCTAGTTTGGATAATGAAATGTCTGCAAGAAAACAACCAAGCTCAGAAGGCAACAAGGACCCCTAATTTCATCCTTGAGCTACTAATATTTTCCTTTATTGGTAGCTTTAGAGAGAACTTAGCAGTAACAAAATGTTTATGAAAGAAGCATAAAGAGATTTTTGATCAAATTTCAATTTAGTTAATGTTATTCATGTCATGAAAATTAATAAAGATCAATGTTTCATGATTTTTAACCCTATATTTTGGGCAAATATTAAAACTGAAGATTACCTTTGCATCATTTAGATCATTCGTATGTAATTCTGGATGTTGGCAATGCAATACATAATATGTATGGATTAGTCATGTATTTAAATTTGAAATAGGGGGAAATCTACTGTATCTATAGATTGATACTTAATAGAAAATAATTTCTATTTATCCCCTAGCAACTTATTTTTCAAGTACATTTATTTAGAAGTAGATTGACAAGCCGACAGTTTAAGAAAATAAATCATATATTGCATCATTAAAGAACTTTACAGCTAAAGCCAGGTGTAAAATGCTCAGCCTGAATAAGATTGGACTGTCTGGACCAGTCAAGCTTTAATGTCCTTTGCTTCTGGAAATAAATCTTTAATATTCAAAGGCATTACCCAAGTTAGAAAAGCTTTAGAGAGTCTGTCAATATAGTAGACATTGTGTTGTAGAAGGATGGAGACTGAGTGAATACATGTATACATGACCCTTCCTAAGAATGTACCAGAATATTCTGTTCTATATTCAGAACTTGACATCTACTTTGTTCCTTCACCAATTATCCTACTTTTTCATTATAAACTATCTGATCATTTATGCTTTTAGATTAGTTTTTTGCTGTGTATAACCATGCATGTATTTTATGCATCAATTATATATTTGAAACACTCTTGTTTCTAACCCAAATACTCATTACGGGTAGTCCAGAACTTATGACTACAATTGAGCCCCAAATTTCTGTTGCTATGTGACATAGTTGTTAAGTGAGTTTTTTCCCATTTTATGACTTTTCTTGCCATAGTTGTTAACTAAATCACCGCAGTTGTTAATAACAACAGATTGTTAAATGCATCTGGCTTCCCTATTGATTTTTGCTTGTCAGAAAGTTGCAAAAGGTAATCACATGACAGTGGGACACTGCAACCATCAAATACAGTCCCTTGCCAAGCACCTGAATTTTGATCACATGACCATGGGATGCTGAACAGTTGTAAGTGTGAAAAGTGGTCATAAGTTACTTTTTTCAGTATCGTAACTTTGAATGGTCACTAAATGAATTGTTGTAAGTCAAGGACTACCTGTATTCTCATTTATTCTTGGGCCTTGGAACAGCCCAGTTGTGTTTTCTGTACCTTCTTTTCTTGTTCCCATCCAACCATTCTTCTTTTATTTAGAATAAAATTTCTCAAATTAATTTTATCAGATCCACCATTCGTTGGAGTGTAACTTCCACTTAGAGTATCCTCCACTTACAACAGAATCTGATTTTCTTTTCTCCATTAATTCATGTCAAATATCCATATTCTGCTCTTGCATTGCAATCTTCCAGATGTCCTGGTTGTCAATCGGTCTACTAATAGTGAACTTTAACCATTCATTATAGCGTTAGCCAAGCCTATCTCATATTTTTTAATGATATAAAATATACACCGGTTTACCAGCATTAATTGCACCTAAAATACACGAAGCATTACTTACTAGTGGTAAGAAGTGTTGATGATATATTTGGGCACAATTTGGTCAATATGCCATAAGCACAACCAAAACCTAATTTTACCTCATGCTATTTTATGCAAGCTGTGATCACTAATCCAAGGATTATTTACTGTGATCTCATTCCACTAATTAAGAAGTACTTGCAACATACTTATATATTCAGGATATTCAACCCAAATAAGTATTTTGGGTAATTAACCTGAGTCATAGTAATACTTCTGTAATTTGTGCATATAAGGTCATTGTACTTGACCATCGATTCAGTTTCTTCAGCCAATACGTAGTAGAAGCACCACTTCTTTCTTCTATATCTATTTCTTCCTTAAATTTTGCTATGAAGAAATGTATAGGGTTTGCACTGGCAGCACTGCTGCTTAAAACACTGAGAATTTTTTTCTTTTTGACATTAAGATACCCTGATTAAAAAAAAACACTTCCAGAAAACAAATGGTTTTTAGAACTAGAAGTCAGATTCTTTCTCCTCTCTGTTTTTCTTTTTTATTACACAGAATGTTAATCCTTATCCAGGATTAAGATGCTATTTTAGCACTTGTGTGTCCTAGATAAAAGATATATGCCCTAGTACATTTTATACATGTTTCTATCCCTGTTATGTTTTGTTGGTACTCTTATATTTTAGTATTAATGCTTAATAGAGCTGTGCATAGCTTTAGAAATATTTGTAGCATGCAATATCTGATTTGAACTGCCTTTTTCAAAAAATAAAAGTAACTGAATTTTTGGTGAATCTCATGAGGCTGCTTCAGAGGTTACTTTTAGTTATTTCCAGTTGTACTACATGTCAGTGATTTAGTAGTTTGGAAAGAGGTACTTCATACACATTCCTGTGTGTTAAAAGTACCTCTTGGAGTACTTTATAAAGCTCTAGTATTTAACTTCTGTTGTCATAATTACATCTTCTACAGATATTCAGACAAGAAGCTCTAGCAAAATCTTTGATGCATTTAGACATTTCATATAGTTTACTGACGGATCTATCGTATTAGGAGATACTATAGACTGCTTCATATTACTTACTCTTGCTTTTTAAAAAGGCAGATAAATTGACACTGGGTAAAAAGGTGATCACATGCCCTACAACTAATGTAAGGTATGTAATTCCTATGCAGATTAGATCCTGGATAAAATGCTAGAAACCTGCTGTCAGATCAGTATAAAACTCTAGGTGAACCAATGTCTCATTTGGTGTAGTTCCTGTGTTTTTCACCCTATATCATAGCATGAAAGGTCAAATATTGGGTTAATGCATCATGCTAGACCATAATGTGATTTGTTTGCCTTAGCATATTGTGTGACTCAATCCCCATTTTCAGTTTGTCAAACAGTGTTTATGCAAATCACAACCTTTGTAACCTGAAATCACACCAACAATGTGAAATGATAAAATAACCAAATGTTATGGTGCTATCTTTTAGGTTTCTTCATCTGATCTCCATCCCATCTCTCACTCCATTTAAAATTAATGATGGGATTAGGAAACAGAGCCACATTTAAGTTGTTCTCTGAACCAAAAATACATAGGTGTTAGACATTTTTGGAACAGATTTTAGACAAAAACGTGCACATTGTGTATGAGCAATATTAGACTGAACATCAGGCAAAGCGATGTTAATACCACATCACCAATAAGCTTTTGAAAGCTGAAGCTATTAGTCCAAATGGCTTTTAGATTTTGTTTTCAAGAAGCATTACATCCCCTCTACTGTATAGTTAACATGGGGAATTAAAAGATTTGATGATATATCCTTGTGATGGGGATCTACTAAGAGGAATAAATAATTTTTGGTCATGCAAAGCATGCGGATGGCCAGAAAATTTACTTGTGCTTTGCACCATATTAGAACTTATGGCAAATCTCAAGCATTATATGGCTATTCCAATGATAACTACCATTGAGTGAGACCGCTGTGGAAGTAATACCATTGTTCTTGACTTTCTAATGAAATTTAACATCTGTCCAGTGCCTTTCAAAGTAAGAAGATACCTGATCAAAACTATAATTGGAGCAAAATGTAGAATACCAAAATAATGCAATGAGCATGTTTCAAGCTGTCCATTCTGGTGGAATTGGTTAGATAAGGAAAGTTTGGTAAAGAGAACATAGAAGTAAGTTACGGGACATTGAATAAAATACAATTACTGCCCTCTAGGACAGATTAACTTCGGAAACTAACATCCAATTTAACAACAATCAGAAAAACTGGATATTTTGTATAATGCAGAGTTGAAGAATTGGAAAGGAGTATTAGGCTTAAAGATACAGGATAGGCAGCCATGGCTGAACATCAATTGCTAGAACAAAAATCACAAAATAGACCTGAAAAATGACAATACCCCATGATAATATAGCAAATATTTCCCTAGAAGAATTTGACAGGCAAAATAACTTCATATAAATCCAAATAATTTCAATAGGGCGGAAGGCTACCTACTAGAGTATATGTGTCAATCAGTGATTGTGTGTGTTCCACTTTGTTGAAGGGAGGGGATATGTAAGCACAGGACATTTGTTGCCAAGTTGAATTTCCTGTCTGTTTTGAAAAAGCCAGCCACAAGGCTAGAGAAATATCAGTGCTTGATTTGTTGTTTCATGTGGCATAACCCAGAATTCATGTCATCCATAAATAAATAAATGCTGCAATTTAACTTGTACTCTGAAATAACCTGACAAAATGAAAGACAGTATTCAAATTTAGTGCAGATTATATACAACCAATATATATTTGTGTTATCTAATGCCAAGCCTCTTCTGAAAATGTTGCCAAGAAAACTACAGAGATTTGTCCATAATGTCCAGGCACTTGTCAGGAATCAAGGCTGATTTGAAAGAACAATATTTACTTACTTACTTACTTACTTACTTATTTATTTATTTATGTTTTATTGGATTTTCTGAATTATCAGATGCTTGAGTGACATGTGGCTGAATACCAATAACTTACATGGAGTTTTTAAACTGCAAAGGAATACAAGTGTTCCTTGCTTAATAATGGGGCAATGGAATATATGAGTGACCATGGAAAAAGCGAGAAGGAGAAAACTGCATAGGATACAATTGGACGAGACAGACAGGAACCCACAGTCCTTTAATGGTCAGAGAAAGAAACTTTGGAAAGACGCACCCTATTGGGTTAAGTAGTTCAAAGTGGAGACGGGAATTTTGTGTCTTCAGACTTGCAAGATTCTATTAATGCAGACTTTCAATAAGTAGAGTTAATCCATCTTGTAATGTTTCCAGGTCTTGTCTACTTTGAGAGGTAGTAACTAGGATCGGCAACTCTATTTCTAAGCAACGCTGTCGTAAAGTCCCAGATCACAGTTTATTATTTTAATCTGCTGCTGAGTAGCAGTGCAATATTTATTTATTAATTTTTATTTGTCAAACATGTACAAGATAACAAGTATAGGTATGAACATAAACATGAACAAAGGAAGTAAATACAGATAAATGGGGAGAGTAAGACAGGGACGGTAGGCACACTGGTGCGCTTATAATATAGTAAAGACAAGTAATTGTTAGATCCCAATTTTTTCTCCTTAATTCTCATACCTAGGGACAACGATACCTTTTTCATTTTCTCAGTTTGTGGTGCAGAAAATGATTTAAAAACTTATCAAGTTTGAAATGAAATCATTGAGGAAAAAATGCATTTGTGAAACCAAAGGAATGTAATAGTTCTGCTCCTCTACTTCTATAATGGTTATTTATGTATTCATCTTATTTCTAATCTCAAGTGAGATCTAGAGCAGGGCTGTCAAACTCCCGGCCCATGGACCATATGCATCGCACACTGGACACACTCATGCCCATTTAGCAAAGGGGGAAAAAGTCCCAATATGTCATGTGACGCTGCCGTGACAACGTGAGTTTGACATCCTCATTTAGAGCATGTTGCTTATGCCAGATTAATAGGATGGATAAATACAATTGGAGAGTGAAGTCTCACAAGTAACGTGGACTTTAAAGGTAACAACTAGCACACTGATAAGAAATTCACTGAAAGCCAATACAGATCATGGAATGGCAGTGTCTGCATTTGGCACCAGAGGCAGAGAATAATTAAAAATTATAATTTAATAATAATTTAATAAACAATTAAATTAATTAAATATTATTAATTATTCCATTAATAATTAATTTAAATTATTATAAAATTTTAATAATAATTAAAAAGTTAGCATTGCTTCTAGGCATATAAGTTCATTTCTTTCTCTCCCACTGTAGTTACTGATCAAAGAAGTCTTTGCAGATTTTAATAGTATTTCAGTACAATTGCAAACCATTTTCTTTCATTGTATATAAGTGACCCATTAAAGCTTCCACTTAGTACTAGCACTAGCTCTCTCAAAATGACATGAAACTTCTTAGAAATACAAGTTCTTCTGAGTTTGGTGGTCTATTTTTATTGACATAGTTTATGTTTATGAATTATTTTGAAGTCTAGGAAAGTAAGAACATTCCTGGACAGAAAGAGATGAAATTGACCCTAAGCAGCCCATCCTAAACATTATAGTTGTTCTACCTGAATATTACAATAGATTACAGTGAAGTCAAAACCAGCTTCAAGCAGGTTTTGGCACTCTGAATGTGGTTGAAAGGATCAATTATTCAATAAAAGCACTCTCTGTGTAATATATTTGTCAATTTGTCTAAAAATGTCAGGAAAATAATGAGAAACCGTAAGTTACAGAACACTCTGATCTCATATTAAAAAAATATACGCCTCACAGCTACTAGCTGACATTTTTAATACTGCAGAAAGGCAGGAAAGTTCAAAATTTTGATATAAAAGAATTTGGAGAATTGAACTGTTTCACCAGAAATCCATTAAACACTGATTTAAAAGGTTTTGTGTATATATGTCAATAGGATGGATCAACTGAAATGTATGTAAATAAACAGGATGTATATCAACATGTGTTAATGTGGTATCCAGACATTCTACATGGAAGTAATAAATCTCGGTGTGGGGTGAATAAGCCCTGCAAACAATAATACTTTGCACTGTTCTCCACATCCTACAATAACATTTTATGCAGTGCAAATTGTATATTAAAAGCAGGCGATACGCAAGATGAGAGAAGCTAGGTTTTTTTAATTAAGAATTTCTAGAAAGACATTTTGTTTTGTTTCATTTGCAGTACAAATCACTTGTTCTTAAATTATCAATGGCTGTGGTGATATGACTAATACTTGGAAAAACAGGAACAATGTATTTCTAGGTAAGTGGGAAAACAAAGCATCTAAAACTTTTATGTAAGATGTTGTCTTCCCACATCTTTTCTCACTTTCTGCATCTTTCTTGGAACAAATAAAAGATGTCTTGCTCCCTTTTAGAGCTTTCATTGCGTGTCAGCATTTCATCTCTGATATTCTATGACAGCTGCCCTCTATATCCTTTGAGTTTCTTAGGTAAAAACTAGAGTAAGAGTTTTATTTTCTTGCCCATGAATGAATCCCAGACTTCACTTTAGTATCTATTATGAGTTATTTGAGCTATGACTTTGGTCAAGTTGCCTTTTCTAATAAGTCTCTTGAAGAAGATCAGTGTGGATTAGATCAACTGGCATCTAGTTCGTGCTATTAGGTATGACAAAATATTATTTAAAATTAGTAATGACCACAATGCAGACTTTCACTGAGTTTTTAAAACTTACTGGAGTTTCTTTTGAGCAAGTTTCCTTTGAGGACCCATAGATGAAATACATTTTTGTGATGTCTTTTATTGGTCCTCCCGCCCTGGCAATTACCTCTCTATATGGAAAAAAAATCAGTAGCTGCTAAATTGTTACATTTCTATCCATTTCTACACCCACCCACCAAGTCCTGCTCTGCTGCCTCATCATGTGGAGGGTGGGAGAGCTGGGCAGGATGGGAAAGAATGTCAGGAGTGTATACCAAGAACATATATTCCCAGCAGGATCACCCAAGGTGTGAGGTCATCAAAGCTGTCCAACTAAATCTAGCAGGCATCTGTACTGGACAGCAGGGATTGACATTGGTAAAGGCATCAATTCACACTGTGCCAAGAGACGGCAACAGGAAACCATTCCTGTATTTTTATTAAGAAAACCCTCAAGAATAGAACATATATAACAGGGCTGGCAAACTTGTGGCCTGTGCATCGGATGCGTCACGTGCTGGCCACAGCCACACCCAATTTATTGAAGGGGAAAAAAATCCCGATACATCATCTGAAGCTGTCGTGATGATGTGAGTTTGACACCCCTGATATATAACATGTTACTGAGGAAGAGCTGAGGATTATGGATTATGGTGTTTATGAATTGGCTTCATTAAAACCTTCAGGACATTTAATTACTGATGTTGCCGTAAAAGTTAAAGGTTTCCCTGTCAGTCATGTCCAACTCTAGGGCATGGTGCTCAAATCTGTTTCTTGGCCAAGGGAGCCAGCGTTGTCTGAAGACAATTTCCATGGTCATGTGGCCAGCATGGCTATACGTCACAGGTGCACAGACTGCTGTAACCTCCCCACCAAAGGGGTATCTATCAATCTACTTGCATTTGCGTGCTTTCAAACTGCTAAGTGGGCAGGAGCTGGGGCAAGTAATGGGAGCTCATCCCATTGCACTTCATTGATGGAGAATCGGAGAAATGATAGAATGAATTTAAGTCATTAAAGATGTGTGTGAAAAGAAATTGACAGAAATAAAGAGAAGAAGAAAAACTGGATAACACAGGAAACTGTGAAAATTGTGAAGAAGAGGAAAGAAGCCAAAGGCAAGAAAGAGAAAAATATCAGGAACTTAATGAAGAGTTGCAGTTCGAAAAGACAAGAAGCGGCATTGCAACAATATCTGTAAAGGCACTGAAGATGAAAACAGACATGGAAAAGCAAGTAGTCTTTCAAAAGATCTCTGAACTCAGAAGAAGCTTCTGACCTTCAATTGGTATGTTAAAGGATTTCCACTGAACAGATAATAACTGATTCAGAGCAGATCAAAGGAAGGTGGAAGGGGTACATTGAAACCCTGTATAGCAGAGATGTCAGCATTGAGGATACCTTAGAAGATTTTTCCTACTTACCAGAATCTCTAGTGCAAAACGTGACGTTATCAAAGATACTGAAATTGATGAAATACTGACTGAAATATGGCTAACAACAGTAGAAGAATAAGTGAAAGTTCTAACCAATGCCAGCAAACTTGGAAAACCACATGGTTGCCAACTGATTGAAAGAGGTCAATATATATTCCAGTGTCAAAGCAGGAGACTTAACAGAATGTGCAAACTACCATACAATATCCTTAATTCCACATGCTAGCAAAAGAATGCAAATTAGAGCCCTGCATGGAAAAAGAGATGCCAGTTGCTCAAGAAAAGGTCAAGAAACATGAGACATTATTGCTGATGCATGCTGGTTAACTGAGAAAGCTAAGGAATACCGAAAAGAAGTGAGTATGTGCTTCATCAATTATAGAAAGACATTTGATTGTGTCAATCATGTCAAGCTGTGCAAAGTGCTCAGAGAAATGGGAATCCCAGAACATCTCTTTGTCCTCATGAGAAAATTATATTCAGGTCAGAAAGCCACAATACAAACAGAATATGGAAAAAACAAACCGACTTCAAGCTGGTGAAAGAGAGTAACAAGATTGTATACTCTATAACCCCTTGATTTATTCAGTGTATATGCTGAATATATATTAAGAGAAGCTGGATTGGAAGAAGATGAGCTTCCTTTAAAATTGAAGGAAGAAATGTTAATTACCTGTGCCATGATGATGACACTATCCTAAGGATTTGCAAACTTTAGTGCTGGAAGCCAAAGAGCACAGTGAAAAAGTTGGACTAAAATTAAATATAAAGAAGAACAAACTAATGACAATAGGTAGAACAACCAGCCTTAGAATTGGCAATGAAGATAACAAAAATGTGTCAGTTACATCTGGAAATTCTGCTACCAGTAAATGCAACTGTTGTATACCCAGGTAAATGAAATATAAACAAAAACATTGTAATGCAGAACTACAGTGATAAATATTAGTCCTCTGTTTAATTTATTTAGCGAAACAAAGGGTGTTGCATAAGCATAATATTGCTACAGGGTCAGCTTTATTTTTAAAACAGAGAATTTATTGGGGCCTGGGTTCCATCTAATACTGAACTTACAGGGGGTGGGGATTTATTGGCCAGGAAACAAAACAGGAATTTGGTGCCTGCTTTCACTTTTCCCCCATTCCAAAGAACAGGCCAAGAAGATCCCAGCATAGTCAGTGGTGGGCCTTGTGGAACAATTGATTTGATTAAGCTGCTGATAGCTCATATATACTGACAGGAGAGAGGGATTTGGGTTGGGAGACATGTGCCATGGAATATGCCTCTCTTGGTCCTCACAAATCCAAGATATTTAGTCCTTTGAAAACTCTAACCACATTGCATTTTAAGGAGCCTGGGGGCAGCATTAAGGAAGACTGGAGGGAAAAGTCTTCCTTCTGTTTTAATTACTTACCTCTCGGAGGACTCTTCAAACTGTAGAAGCTTTGAGTTTCCCACATCTTAAAATGACCTTGGAGTAATTTAAAGGTCTGGGGAAATGTAAGGCTCATATCTCCTGAGCCAGTTTTTTTAAACTCTCTTAAATTATGAGGCAAGAAATACAAATGCAGTCCATTGTGATTAGTCCTGTTTCTTCTATCATTGTTCAATTCACCTAGTCTGTAAAATCAGCAGATAGGGCTGTAGGACAGTTGGACTATTGAACTAGGCTACTTCATGAATTTTTATCTACTTTCAAATCTCAACAATCTCACACTATGGCAGAAAAAAAATCCCAGTTTTTCCCTACCCTACAGGACTGCTTCTGTTTTATGTATTTTGGAAGTCCTTATATATTGCCCAAAAAATCCCACACTTTATGAAAATAACATTGCTCAGAAAGCAATGGGATAAAATATTAAGACAGTAAAGCCAGAAAAAAAGCTGCTATATGTCTAGGGTTGTATTTCACTGTATGTCTAGAGAGAAAAAAACATCTTAATGTGTATGATTCCTGCCTAGCTATACATCTACAAATCAATTTTTAAGAAAAGCCATAAAGTACAGAGCTGGTAGTGTAGAGGTGGTATTCAGCAGGTTCTGACCAGTTCTGGAGAACCGGTAGCGGAGATTTTGAGTAGTTCAGAGTACCAGCAAATACCACCTCTGACTGGAGATTTTACAGTATCCTTCCCCTGCCATGCCCACCAAGCCACGCCCACAGAACTGGTAGTAAAAATTTTTTGAATCCCACCACTGTGATAGTAGCAGGATATATTCCAGCTTTACTATCTGTTTGCACAGAGTTCAGAATGTTTTATATTTAAGCACCGATTTTACTATTTTAATGAATAAATTGTTATAATGATTGACCATTAATGGTATCAGCCTGTTTGGAAGCAAAAATCACACTGTAATTTAGTGCAGTATATTTTGTGAAACATACCAATTTTATTAATGAAGTAGATGGTCCATTCCTTGCCTGATTTTAAAAAATCATGGTGGGAGTCAAGTCTCTTTAGAGTACTGTATTTGATATGTCTAATTTGATCATAGTTGACTTATCTGGTTTTTTAAACTTTTTTAATGTAGACCACCCACAATACCTTATTCATCTCTAATTATAGATACTTTACCTTACAAAAGTTGGCTTTTCTTTCTTTCTATAATTTTGTCATAGAGATATCAGAATTAGAGTTATTCACAGAGTTTTGAAGGATTCTCAAAAAAAGAATCTTACTTCAAAGAATTTTTAATTGGGCTTACAAATACTTCTATATTTACCCAAAGGACAATAAAAACATAAACTTTAATAATTTTCAATTGGGTTCTTATCTCTGCAGTTTATTAAAGTAGAGCATAGTAATCATAACAATTGCAACTATTATTGATCAATCTTTATATAGATCCATTTCAATCTGAATTTCATATTAATTCATGCTCTCTTGGATATTCTGACTGATGATTTTTCATTAGAAGCTACACCGCAATGGATCTCTAGGGGTCCATGTTATCCTTCAGCATTGTTTTAGCTAATTGTATTCAGGGGAGCACAGAAATTATCGACTTTAGCTGACTGTCATTTTATGCTTTATCATTTAGCTTAAGGGATGTTGAAAGAGATCTCGTGCTAGTTGAGAGCTATACTGCGTTAAATTGCGAGTTGAGAGTGATATTGAATGACGCTGGTATTCTATAGTACTGTATGCATGCAGAGTTTGCGCTGCTTGTGGATAAGCTCTGTGTTCTCCCATTCATTTCCAGGCCAGTATTAATGCAGAAGTTCATTCCGCGAGTGAGGTTTAGCAGTTCAAATCCTAAAAGCATTTTCTCACTGGTAGGAACTCTCCAGGTTTTTGTTTTCCAAATTGGAGACTACATTCCTTCATTGGTGTATTTAAATTAAATGGGGCAATTGATTTTGTAGCCCTGCCCCACAATGTTGGTCTGCTGCAGGAAGTATTGGTTAACATACAAGCAATTCACAGCATTGTAAGAAGTCAGAATAATCATGCATTTGTGTGGATTGCTTCACAAGAGTTTGAAGATGAAAACAATGGCTGTCATGTAAGGGTGTAATACCACCCTTCGTTTTCCTTCTTTTTTAAGAAAGACAGTGGGAACAGAATTCCTGTGTAAATGTTAAAATGGCTGAGGACAATCAAAGTAAACTTTAATTGAGGTAAGATGGAGAGTCTATTGCTTAGGTCATTGATATGTAAACATCACAGCCTGTACCTATGTATGTAATTTTAACCTAAGTCTTGAATACAGGTGGTCCTTGGCTTACAACCATTTATTTAATGACCAAAGTTAAAACAGCCCTTAAAAAATAATTTATGACAGTTTTTTACACTTAACAACCTTGCAGAATCTCCATGGTCACGTGATCAAAATTTGGTCACTTGGTAATTGTCTTGTATTTATGACAGTTACAATATCCCTGGATCATGTGATCACCTTTTGCGAACTTCTGACAAGCAAAGTCAATGGGGAAGCCAGATTCACTTAACAAGCGTGTTACTAATTTAACAATTGCAGTGATTCACTTAACAACTGTGGCAAGAAAGATCATAAAATGAGGCAAAACTCACTTAGCAGCCATCTAATTTTGCAACAAAAATTTTGTGCTCAATTATGGTCATAATTTGAGGACTACCTATATTGAATACTTCAGGGTTCTTCACTCATTACCAGTCCATATTCCATCATACCAGTGTAAAACAGTGTTAGGGAAGCTATATATGTATCATTCACACCTAAATCACTACTGTATATTGGATGTGCAGTTAATAGCTCTTGATGCACTAAATGTTCATGTCAGGCACTCCTAGAACTATTGCACAGAGTAGAAGCTCTTTAATCCCTAAGACAACTCTGGCAATGCCTAACAGGATTATTTCTTATTATAAGAAGTGACAAGTGTTTTATAGTCTAATTTATTTAGATTTAGTTTGTAAGATTCAGTATAAATAAATAGAATACTAATTGACTTAGCTAACTGGGCATACCAAGATTTAACTGAGCACTTTGGAATACTTTAATGCTATTCTATTTACTTACAGTATTTTAAAGGTGCTCTCTTAGTTTCAACTAGCCAGAAACCTGGTCACACCATGACAATGCATCAAAAATATGTATTTTAACTGATGAAACTGATAAATTATACAATATGGGTTGTGATATTACAAAAGTATATGTAGGGATTGGAATAGCAGTTTTAAATTAAAATTGAGCTCTCAGTTATGAGGGTTTTTTTTTAATAAGGGGATTTTTAGTTATTTATGTAGATACCATGCATTGCATTCAACTTCTAGTTGTGCCTTGTCAAATGCCGTTTGGGTTACTAAGACATCCATTGTTCTGTTTTTAAACATTTTCACAGTAAAACAAAAGGGGTTATCAATTTTGAAGGAGAAGCACTTTGCCACTTTAAAATATGAACTTTGGCAGGGACTTCCTGCCAAAGTTCAATGCATACTGACCTAGATTTAACTGTATTGAGCTCACAGATGTTTAAGTGAAAAAAATACAACCTCTTGCTTACCATTCTGATATTTGAATAGATATAAACTGTGGAGTACCCCATGGATCTGCAATTGAATCAGTTTTTTTTAAAATTGTACATTAATGAATTGATGGTAGGCATAAGCAATGAGCGGCCATGTAAAGGATCCCTGATGGCGCAGTGGTTAGATGCAGTATTGCAGGCTAATTCTGCGCATAATCCTGATAGGGCTTAAGGTTGACTCAGCCTTCCAACCTTCCAATGGTTGGTAAAATGAGGACCCTAATTGTTGGGGACAATATGCTAACATTGTAAACTGCCCATAGAATGCTGTAAAGCACTATGGGATGGTATATAAGTCTAAGTACTATTGCCGATTACATAAAATTATATAGGATAATTCAAAGTATATGAGAATCATCTTAAAATACAATTCCAAACAGTAAGAATGGGTAATGACTGCAGTTCAATATCAATAAGCAAAACGTTGATTAACATTGTCATAAAACATAATTGTGGGAGGGAGAATGTTCCTCAAGGAAGATAGCTTAGCATCATAAAACAGACTCTTGGCACTCATGCTCCTTGGAGAAGTAGGTAGGCATACAAAATAGGATTCCAGCTGTTTGTAGCAGAGATACCCAAACCTATATCTAGACAATGGATAGATCTGGAATTTTGGGAGTATGCTGTGGATGCCCCCTGCCATATTGGCTTGAGTTTGCACATGCATTCACAAAATGAGCTGCAAATAAGAGATCTTTCCTAGGACTTTCTACCACCCCATAATCACTACATGGCTTTCCTCTGCCTTTTAATAGTAATATTTTCTTCAGCTCTGTTTCCTTTCAAAAGGCAGTAGAGGGTGTCATTTCCATCCTCAGCCTTTCCCTTTCCTAACAAATGTCTGTATGCTGTTCTGAGTCATCTTTCTTTTCATTTCATTTTTCCCAGTGTGAAGTTATTTTTGCTGAGTATAGGTGGTTAACTCTTGACAACACTAAAAAAGAGGCTTTATAAGAAATGGGACAGAAAGGACAGGGGAAGAGAGAAGATTTGCAGGCACTATGTATCACAAGAGGCTATGGGGACCAATGAAAAGATGTCTGGAAAGATTTACTACTGTAGATTTTGTTAATTTGTTTTTTTGATAAGTAACTGCATTTTGAATAATAATATTTCAGAATCATTGGAGGCAATCAAATCTACTTAATATAGATATGTGTGTCCCATTACATTTTATTTTTAGGACATTTTCCATCACCTTGATCAACACAATCGGGAAATATTGGCATCAAATCCTTGCATTATAACAAAAACTGCTTTATATACTTTATAACATGGTGCATTTTGTCATCACTTATGTAAATGCTGCAAATAGCCATGAAAAGGAAATCTGCAGAATTTTGGCCTTCTTTAGTTCGATTACATTAAATTAAATAGCACTTTACTAATTTTGGTTAGTATAGTAAAGTAATAACATAGCTAAAAGCAGTGTGAAAGACATATTCTGCATAAAACGTGTTGGAATCAATGGCCTGTACTCATAGTACAGACTATTGATTCATAGTATAGGTCACATAGTACAGGTCACTTGACTTACATCTTATCTAACAACTGTTCAAAGTTATACACAACTTCCCCAGCACTATTTATGACCTTTGGTCATGTGATTGCATTTTGGGAGCTTAGAAAATGACTAACCTTTATGGCTGTTTGCAGTGTCCTGCAATCATGTGACCACAATTTTGCAAGTTTTTTGTGGGTTTTCTGTTTATTTCTAGTTTCTGGCAAAAAATGCCCTTCGGGGAAAATGGATTTGCTTAACAATCACTTAATGACTATGGCGTTCACTTAATGACCATTATTAAAATGCAGTTGTAACTTGAATCTAGACATGTGATGTCTTGACTTATGACCATAATTCCAGGCTCAATTATGGTAGTAAATAAAGGACTATTTGTAGTTTCATAAATAATAGCTTTGATTCTTAGAGCTTTAGCAGAACTTCAAACTGCATAATATTAATTCTGAAATTGCTGCCCTGTTTGAATGTGGTGTAATAGAACACATTCAAGCACAGACAAGCTGGATGGGGATATGTTTTGTTCCCTCATAGATGGAAAAAGCAGCTGGGCATGTTTCCAAATTTCGTGTTGTCCAAACAATGGCAGTGAAAGATGAGGGGAAGATATGAGTACCTAACCTCTTCTTCATCTAATCCTGGTGGAACTCTTTTATTAAATGGATCTAACTTGCAACTACATTGAAACCAAAAACATAGCAGGGAGCAAGAATTAGATCAATAATATGAGCCATGGTGGCGCAGTGGTTAGAATGCAGTATTGCAGGCTACTTCTACTGATTGCCGACTGCCAGCAGTTTGGCAGTTTGACTCTCACTAGGTTCAAGGTTGACTCAGCCTTCCATCCTTCCCAGGTCAGTAAAATGAGGACCCAGATTGTTGGAGGTAATAGGCTGACTCTGTAAACTTTGTAGAGAAGGCTGTAAAGCACTGTGAACAAATATGTAAGTCTATTGCTCTCCTGTCTAACAAGATTCCCATCTCGAAAGATTCCCATCAATGCTATACTATAGACTGTTTCTATAAACCAACAGAGTAGGTAATTAAATGTTATATTTTATTTAATTCTAATTTGTGCCGAGAGCATTTGACCATAAACCTGCATATGCTCTTTTGCTTATGTCGTATGCTTTTGTCATAACTCTGCAATCATTTTCAAGTTGTGTCTTCATGTTGTATTAGGACAGGAATAATGTATCCGCTAGCCATGGACCACTGTTGGAAGGGCCAGAGACAGTAAGTGTGCCACTTATATGTAGATGTTACTGAAGCACCACGGGCTGTTCACCTGAACTCAAGCTTTTAGTCTTCAGAAGCATGATTTTTTTTTCACCCTGTAATGTACTTTAAGAATGGGCTTGTGTGAGAATTCTTGATGCTGGCACAGTGGAATCCTGTATGCTTGAATTTAGTTTGGACATGAACAATTCTTGTTCGGTTGTGCACCGACTGATATATTTCACCATGCTAGCAGTGCAGTTCTATGTATCGGCTGCAATGCTTCTGAACTGCACAGTTATGAAATGAAAGAATTTATGTCTGAATGCTGCATCAGGAACAACTGAGAAAAAGAGTGAATTGCACACATATTTCTAGCCATCTATTGAGTTATTGGGAACAACAATAACAACAACAACAATAATAATAGCAGCAGCCGCTAATTTTTTTGTCCAGATTCTGTTGAGTTTTGTTCAAAAGCTTCATGAAAAGATTATAACCTTTCATCAGTATTTTCGTTGGTGGTCTAACATCTGTGGATTGTTAAAATAAATTATTACACAGGCCTGCTTTAATTTAGATTAGTTTGGATTATGGCCCGGTATTTTCAATCAGGATATAATTCCTGCATGCTGCTTAGATTGCTTGTACCACAGACTGCCCTACTAAATATTTTCCAGTAAGCAGCTTTTTTTACCAAAATCATTATATCACTTCAAGGATTTATTTTGCATTCTTTTCTTTTTCTTTTTGAATAAGGGCTTTTGTCTCTATCCACCCTACCCTTCTGGGCAGAATATAGTTCAATTGAATATATAGAGACTCAGTAACTAAGTTCTAATGATATTCTTAAGCAGAATTGATAATATGTGAGTATAAGGTAGATTTTTTTTCATTTAAAATAGATGGTATGTGTGTGTAAATGCTCCGATTAATAGCTGTAAGCATGGCATTTGCATTTCTAGTTTGTGGAATTTTTATTGTGTCTCTGTTAAATGTATTTTTAAGTAATGACTGGTTTAGTTATTTTGTAGACAGTTATTCACATTGATAGAATGGTTGTATGAAAACATGCTAACATATAGAAATAAATCTAAAATATTGGATAAATACTATCTGAATGTTATATTGAAACATATGTTAAAATTAGAGTTTTTCATAATATATAAGGTTTGGATTTTATCTATTTTTATCTAATACGGTGTATAGCTCCCACAAGTAGCTGCACAAGAGATCATCCATTTTAATTTGCTAATTTGGATTAGAAATAAATCATAGTATCTTGCATGCGAGCAGTCAAACTAGGTTTTGGGCATTTAACAGAATTGGATGATACCGATTCCCTGGGTCATGACATATTATATGTGCAATTCAAATACAGATTCACACTTTAACTTTTCTAGTGATTAATCATTAATCATATTTCAATTTGATTTTTCAGCTTGTATAATATAATGTTAAGTTACTTTTAGTTCTTTGTTCTGTGCATTTTTATGAGAATCCTTTTTATAAACACACACCATGTTTTATTTGGTTAGTCTGTTCTTGTATGAGAATATTTTTTGACAATGCAAAAACACATTTGACTTTTCATTTCATGCATCATAAATATTTAATAAAAGTCTATAATAAGATCTGGTTTAATTACAGTCAATATAAATAGTGAAATAAAATTATAATACATTTCTGATTAGTTTGAAAAATATTTTACTCATGTGTCCTTAAAGACTTATTTGGTTTTATTTATTTGGCTTTATCCAAACTATTATTGTCAGGAATGTGTGAAAGTTTTTGTATTTCTTGACAAAGCAAGTATCCTTATAATGATGGTTACAGAATTGTCATTTGCATTACCACCAAATTATATTGAGTCTATACTACATATTTCAGATATTTAATGGGAAGTGGTATTACTTTTCACATTATCAGTTGATTTCTCATTGGTAAATAGCAGGAATAATTCAATATATTTCTATTTAAAAGCATTTATAGTATTAATATTTGTTTTAGTGTATTTGAATTATAAAAATTGCATTAATGAACAACTGGTTGTTTTTTACAATGAATGCTTGAAATAATTTCTCATGATATTATATATCATAAATATATCTATAGTTTTCCTTTTTAGAAACCATATTGTGTTCATTTATTTTCATTTATCCCATTTTACTAAACTATCTATTTTCCATTTAATTTAGTCATAAATAATTGAACATAA
Source organism: Naja naja (assembly GCA_009733165.1). Classification (NCBI taxonomy): domain Eukaryota; kingdom Metazoa; phylum Chordata; class Lepidosauria; order Squamata; family Elapidae; genus Naja; species Naja naja. Next base: position 130,858,746 of record CM019148.1, on the reverse strand, counting down.
GAGTATAGATATCTATAGACATTACTTTATAGTGATCCACATTGCATGATCCACATTGCTAGCATATGAAATTAAAATAAGGTATAATATTTCTGATTTGGGAGGGCAAGTGGGGAGAGGAGAATTTAAAAAAAAAAAGCAAACAGCTGTCTGGTGAGCGGTCAAATTGTCATGGCACCATATAATTATTCTTGTGGTAAGAAATGTTGATCTTCTTAAATCTTTTCTTAGATAAGACAGAGCTTTTGTTTCTTTTTCTAAAATAAAATCTCTAAATTTAATCAACTGATTAAATTTAAATGTTTGAACGTGGACTTGAGGCCCATCACATTTGGGAGTAATAAAAGTATAAATGATTGATTGATTTTTAATATACAGAAACCTTTGGTGTTTGATTGAAAGGAGGGAAAAGCATTTCACTCTACTGTATTAGTTTAGATGTGAATTCAACTAAATGGATATGTGAACACCATAACCCAAAGATCAGCTTAACTTCACATAATACATAAAAATGCCTGCTACCTTGAGATCAGTCTTATTTTAATTCTCCTAAACTTTTCTAATCCTTCATCAGTATGATTCAACTACACTATTAGGGTGACTGCAAGTTTATTTTTAATTCCATGCCACCTTCAAAAAAAATTTTTTTTATCATAGTATACAATTTCTGATCAAGCCCAGTTTTGACCATTTTGACTAATAGGACTCCAAGATCTGTGGTAGGAAGGTCTTTCACATTGTCTAGTGCATGAATCTCTTAAACCCTGAAAATTCCAGGGTTTGAACTAAGGCACCTTCTGCATGCAATTTCTTTGAATTATAACCAGCAGTGCCTAGAGCGGAGTCATTTTTTTTTTCATAAGCACGTGGGATTTGATTTGGATCTCCTCATTCCTAGTCATAACAATGAACCTCACTAATTATTTGAATATTAAATGTATGGTATGACAAAGCTAAAATATTTAAATATATTCTATTTGATTATAATGAGCAAAAGTAGCATACTGCATAAACCTATGCTGAGAATGAGATCCAACACAATTTCACAAAGGAAAAGCTATTCTTTGTAACTGTATAGATAAACTTGTTACTAAAAATCAATATCAGATATTTAGACTGTTTATCTTTCTTTATAACTAGGTTATGTGGGTATGCAACTTATGCCGGAAGCAACAAGAGATCCTAACTAAATCTGGAGCATGGTTTTTTGGGAGTGGTCCACAACAGCCATCCAGTCATGATGGTACACTGAGTGACACAGCTACTGGTGCTGGTTCAGAATCTCCTAGAGAAAAGAAAGCTAGGCTTCAGGAACGGTCACGATCTCAAATACCCCTAAGCACAGCAGCCGCAACTGCACAAGAAATATCCTCTGGTGTGCAAGCAAACAGAAGGAAAGCCCCAGAAGTGTCACAACAAACTATGGGCCTGGAACAGAAACAAACTGCTTCAAGATCTAGAAGTGAACCCCCAAGAGAGAGGTAATATTGATGCCAATGGATTCTTCGTGAATGATTATGCGAAAACCCACAACTATAAGATTAGACAGTGTGGGGGGTTTATTGCAAATGAAGAAAGTTATCTGTCCTTTATCATAGAAGTCGATTGTCAGTGAATGAATGTTGATTGAATAGAAGTTGATTGTCAATGGCTGAAGCATCAATAGGAGAGGAGGAGGACTTTGAGGCTGCCTTCAACAGCTACTGTTGACAAACTCAGCATAGATTGAGGAAGGAATTCCAATTGTCTCTTCTACCAAATGAGAAGGGCGAGGGCAGAGAAGGCAAGCCTAGGAGAAATCAGAAGATGGAATAAAAGAGAAAAATGACCTGTCCCCCTCCCCCACCTCTTGTGTATATGTGTACACAATCAACACAAGAACTCACATTGCTTGACTTGAGAAAATCCATGTTTTTAATTGAGAGGAAAAGCCACTGTTCATCTTGCTAATGTTGTCTTCTTAGTCCTCTCCATAATGCATTATTTCCTTTACATCTTTTCCCCAGTGATCATACATAGTGTTTTTGAAGCAATATATTGTAATGTGGTCATAGTGATTGCCTCTGTAGAACATCTGTAGAGTGCATCCTAAGTGCTCCAGAAAGCCATGCCTGCATCTCAAACTGGCATTCAGAATGGCTTAACAATACAGGTAGTTTTTGACTTACAACCACAATTGAGGCCAACATTTTTGCTGCTAAGTGAGACAAGTGAGTTTTAAGTGAGTTTTGCCCTATTTTATGACCTTGCTTGCCACAGTTGTTAAGTGAATCACTGCAGGTATTAAATGAGTAACATGGTTGTTAAGTGAATCGGACTCCTCCATTGACTTGGTTTGTCCGAAGATCATGAAAGGGGGTCACATGAGCCCAGGACACTGCAACCATTGTAAATATAAACTAGTTGCCAAGCAGCTGAATTTTGATCACGTGACTACAGGGATGCTACAGCGGTCATAAGTGTGAAAAATGGTCATAAGTCCTTTTTTCAGTGCTGTTGTAACTTTGAACAGTCACTAAATGAACTGTTTGTAAGTCGAAGACTACCTGTATGGCCAATTATGCACATGATATTTAAGATTTAATTAATACTTACATGTAACCATTAATAATGTGTAATTAAGCAAACATGGAAAATGGACAAGGTACGTCAAAATTCTTAAAATCAATAAATAAAAACAGATATCATCATACAAACAGTCTAAGAGCAATAAAATCTGATTCAAAAAAAAGATCTACTAGGGCCAGAAATAATAAAGTAAAAGTTACAGATAAATTCTTTATAGGGAAATAATTTTATAATCGGCCTTCTATTTGTTGCTACTCTGAAATAGGGGTTCTGGAAATAGGGCCTTTAAAGACTGTTTCAAAGCTTGGGCAAATTTTAAAGGGGAGAAGAGAATCCTTCTGAAAACATGGTTCAAACATACTTAGTTTTTAAAAATTAATAGTAGTATGTAAAATTTGGTCTAGGAATAGTTTTGGAACAATTGTAGATCATAAATAATTGATGCAACATAATTATATTGGAACAATCTGTATAGCAAGTTCATTATCATAGTTTGAACTATTGCATTTTCCAGGTATTTTTTGAAATGTTCCAATATAAGGAACTGCAATAATCCATATGATAATATCCATATGAATAACTTTAAGATACAGAATTCCAGATAGCATATTCATCTAATTAAAATATTTTTAAGATTAATTTAAAAAACAGTATCACATAACTATTTTAGCAACTCTACCTTCCACAAAAAGCTAATTAAGGATGTTAGAAAATGAATTGTCCTGAACTAAACTGAATGTAATTTGATAACTTGCATCTATGTATGTCATGGAAAGTCATTAAAAAAAAGCATCCAACATTTTCTTCTGCTGTATGAAAGGGGTAACAAATCTTGCTCCTTCCTTCCAAATATTGCTGGGTCAAAAACCCTGGCCCACCAATGACCAAAACATATTTAAGAATAGTACTAAACAAAATTCTGACTGAATATTTGTGCCTGGTCATATTGGTTCTTTAGAATCCATGCACTTCCTAGAAGTGGGTCAGCTGGCCAGGAACTTAATTTTCTTTTCCAGAAAGGAAAGGAATAAGTTCCTAGAAGATCCAATAGTTGCTTGGTGGGATTAAGAACAAGTGGGAATTTCTATCTGAGTACTAATTACACTCAGTCCCACTGAAATAACACTGAAGATACTGTTCTAACTGACGTTTCTTGCTTGAAGAAATACATCAAAATAGCATCAGTTGGCTGCAGACTAGCATTAATTTTCAGGCAGGCATTAAAATAATTTTACACAAATAATTTAAACTTTTTATTTTATTTATGTAGAATGCAGTGGAGTGTGCAGTTTTGGGTGCTCCAAAATTTGTCTATGCAAGGCCACGCTTGCATGGGCTGCCCTGGTAACAGTATTCTTCCAAGTGCAATTCACAGTATTGGTCATCAGTTTTAAAGTCTACAAAGTGACTTGCAGGATCATCTGTCTTTGAGGGCTTCTGTCCATTCCACCCAATTTTAACAGAATCTTGGTCCTCTCTATCAAAGAGCACTATCTCGCAGGACTAAGGAAGTGTGTCTTTCCTTGCTGCATCTGCCATATGGAACAGCCTCTCCCTGAAATTCAGATGGTTCCACCCTCTTGGCCTGGTGTAGGACAACTTGCCACAGCCATGGCCATCTCATCATAGCCAACTCGCTGTGAGACAAATCGCTGTGGGACAATTCCACATGAGATAACTCAATGCGATAACTGTTATCCGCCGCTGTTTCTTCAACATTATATTCATTTTTGTCCATTTCCACTAAAATGGAAATAATATTGAAGAAACAGTGGTGGATAAACACTTATCACACTTGAGTTATCCTATGTGGAATTGTCTGGCAGCAAATGGTCCCATGGTGAGTTGGTGGCAATGAGTTGTTTATAGCAAGCTGGCAATGGTGAGATGACCATGGTGAGTTGGCCGCAACAAGTTGTCCCATTCCATCTTGGCCTTTCAGAGAGCTGTTAAAATCTGCCTTTCCCCCCTGAGCATTGACGGGGGTGGGGCATGTACATGTATTTGTTACTATGGAATTGTTATTTATTTTTGCTTACATAGGATTATTTTCATCAGTTGATGTGTGTGTGTGTGGGGGGGTTATATTAGATGGCTTGCTCACTGCCCAGAGTTCAAGATGGGGAGCTATATAAAATTTCTAAACAAATAACTTTCTCTTACCTCCTCATTATATCAGGAAGAAGATACCCTCTGCTTTTGAGCAAAATGGAAAAGGAGGTGTGAAAATTGAGCGCAAACGTGTGCCAAAGTCTTCACTCCAGCAGAGTGAAGGACAAACAGATGAGAAGGGAAGTAAAGAAAGGCGTGATGGGAGAAGGTTAGAGAAAGGGAGGTCTCAAGACTACTCTGACTTCCCTCCCCATTTTGAGGAAGGCAAGACAGTTAATGAGGAAAAACTGAGGAAAGAAGATGAATATACCAGGTATAGGAGTGATCCAAATCTTGCAAGGTACCCTGTGAAACCCCATCCTGAAGAGCAGCAGATGCGCATGCATGCAAAAGTTTCAAAAGTGCGGCATGAGAGAAGACACAGTGATGTTGCCTTGCCTCATACTGAAGTTGAGGAGCCTGAGGTGCCTGAGAATAACCATGGAAAGCATTCACAATTGCAAGGAACTCAGGATATAAAATCCCATGTGGATGCCCCGAGGACATATCCAATAGAAAGAACAGGTGACGTCAGGATTTCCGTTTCTAAACAATTAATTTCTCATACCCCGTCAACGCCCCGCCATAGCATGGTTCTTACAGAACATTTAGAATCCAAAAATCATGATTCCTTTAAAGCACAAACTCGCTTAGATCCCAGCTCTGCGATTCTCAGTCGGAAAGCAAAGCGAGAGAAAATAGAAACCATGCTAAGAAATGATTCCCTTAGTTCTGATCAGTCAGAATCAGTGCGACCCTCTCCCCCAAAACCTCATAGATCAAAGCGTGGTGGGAAAAAAAGGCAGATGTCTGTCAGCAGCTCTGAGGAAGAAGGAGCATCAACACCTGAATATACCAGCTGTGATGATGTAGAAATAGAAAGTGAAAGTGTCAGTGAAAAGGGTAAGTCTTCCTTTAAAAAAAAAGTGCTGTACATGCCTGAAATCTGTATGTGTATATGTATATATATGTATTCTCCACACACCAATTGTTATATGGTTGTTACACTAGTGTTATTATGCTAACATAGTGAAGGTTTGAAGGAGTAACTTTTTAAAATCTGAACTACTGCTATGGGTTGGGTTAAATCTTGGTAAGAGAATTATAGTTATTAAAATACTATTTATTTGATGGCCAGTGAAAATAAGCAGTAAGGACTACATACCTATTATACCTTCTCTCCTTTTCCTTGTTTTCCTCACCTCTTTGCTTCCCTGTCTTCTGAGTAGTTCGTGTTTTTAGATGACATGCTCTTTTCTTCCTTTTTTCCCCTAAAATTATTGCACTATGGACATGAAATTTATCTCTGAAAAAGTGTAGCTCATACTATGATGTGATTTGTACTTATTCTACATACAAAATTAATATAAAATAGTGTTAAGGATGCTGAGAAAATTGAAATGCAGTGGTTCCCCTCCCCCCCCAGATCTTTAAGTGGCAGATGTTTTTTTTCCTTTTCATTTCACTATATGGTTACAGCAACTTGATTATGGATTCTCCACTAACTCTCAGTACCACCAGTTGCAACAGAACACTTTAATCACTACACCACACTGACCCTCCGTCCACTTATTAATATCAGATCCCACACACACACACCTGGTTGATTTTTTCCCCTTCTTTATTTAGATAATTTATAAACTTTTTTTTAACCTCAGGTGCATAATCAAAGAAGGGAAAACCCAAAGCTTCCTTTCTTTATTCTGCACAAAGAAAAGCAGTCCGGTTTTCCATAGTAAACTTAGAAGATTACCTAGACTCCTTGCAGTGTTCAGATACATCTCAAAACTACATGGTAGGTCTTTCATGTTGAGAAAGACTGCTGCCAAGTTTAATGCGTCTGGATGGGACTGGCAAAATGAGAAAATCAGGTTAGATCTTTATTTAAATCAAAGAACAAAACGATGCTGTCCTGCCCTACCTGAATTATTGTTCCTCCAAAAGAAAGATGATGTAGAATTTAAGACAATCTACAAAGAGGGATTAGAAATAGGAAGGAAATAGGAAGGATTAGAAAGGAAGAAAACCCACTTTTCTCTCTTACTATATTTTCAATATATCCAAGATGATCCTTTCTTTGTAATGGTACATTATTTGGGGATTGGGGGACTCTACTCTCTTTTAGTATAAGAAACAAATTGGTTACGCTGCTCTCTCCTCCAACAAGTTCTCATACTGTTGCTTTCCAACAACCACCATTTCAGTCGATTGCCTCCTAGTAAGATTGGCCATGATAGTCCCCCCATGAGAAGCAAATGTGAAATTTCATATCACTAACCATAAACTTAATTCAACAATTGTACAAGTTTGTACTCTCTTGCTACGCTGTTAAAAGTTGTTAATTATTTTAATGGCCTGTAAAGTAAAGGCCCTTTTACAGTGTGTGTAGTTATAAACTAATGTCCAAGGTGAGATCAAGTTCTAAGAAAATTTGTCCCCCAAGTCCCCTGACTCGGTTCCAAAATCTGTACCAACAGCAACTACTAGAGCCTATAGGAAATAAAGGAAGCTAAAATTGGTAGCAATAGTAATAATACTTAGACTTATATACTGCTTCACAGTGCTTTACAGCCCTCTCTAAGCAATTTGCAGGGTCAGCATATTGCCCCCAACAATCTGGGTCCTTATTTTATTGACCTCAGAAGGATGGAAGGCTCAGTCAACCTTCAGTCTGGTGAGATTTGAACTGCCAAATTTCAGGCATCCGGCAGTCAGCAGAAGTAGCTTGCTCAACTGCACTCTAACCATTGTGCCACCGTGGCTCATTTTAGCTGTCTTTAATATACAGGTAGTCCTTGACTTACAACAAATCAATTAATGACCACTCAAAGTTCCAACGGCAGTGAAAAAAGTGAGTTGCAATCAATCCTGCCTCTTACAACCCACACATCATTCCCTCAGACACCTGATCACAATTTGGCTTCATGGCCATGGCATGTATTTATGATGGTTGCAGTATCCCAGAGTCATGAGATCACCATTTGTTACCTTCCAACTCAACTTTCATAAGTATAGACCATGGAAGAATCCGGATTTTCTTAATGACCATGTGAATCACTTATCAATTGCAGTGATTTGCTTAAGAACTGTTACAAAAAGGTTATAAAATCAGGTCAACAGCTGCCTTACTTAGCAATGGATATTCTGGTCCCAATAGTGGTGATAAGTTGAAGACTACCTGTACATGAATACGCTTATGTGTATAATGAAGAATTGTTGCAAGTTTTAGATGCCTTTTCTTAGAAGAGAAAAGACATCTTAGAAACCTGGGCTTCCATCCATTCTTACCGGTAGCTAGTTTTCTGACTCAGCTATAAGATTGCAATATATTTATATTGTTTGAAAGGTCAGTCTGAACCTTTACATTATTGATTACACAACTAGTGAAATGATGAAAATAACATTTTCAAAAGGAAATTGGAAAGTATAAAGTGCTCCCAACACCTGATGCAGGCAAAAAAGGTAATTGCCTCCCTCAGGTCTAGTTTGCAGATAACATACTTTAGCAATACATGCACTTATCTCTGCAATGTTAAACAAAGTCTTGAACATAGGGGCTCCCATTCCTTTCCTTTATTCTTCTACGGCTGCAAAATAAATTATGATTCATTTTACAGGGTTCCTTATGATTTAACATTTACTGATCAATTGCTAAAAGAGCGCCTTCAAACCTGACAGGAATCTGCTTTGTTTGGCAAGCAAGAATGTAATGCACCATCCAATTTTTCCATTTTCTACATAGGAACATATCAAGTAAAAAAGCTGAAAGTCTTTCTAGATGTTTCAAGGTATTTTTAAGAAATACTAGGTAACCTAAACCCTGTAAATCTTTTCTTCACTTACATTCTGGCGTAGTGCAGGAATCAAAATGAAAGATTCTGCAATAAATGTGTATGACAACATTTATTTTATTTATTTATTTATTTTGTCAAGCAATTATAAGATAACAGGTATAAGTATAAACATAGTTATGAATACATGAAATGGATACATATAAGAAAAAGAAAAAGAAACAATAGGACAGGGACGGTAGGCACGTTTGTGCGCTTATCTACAGACCTCTTAGGAAAGGGGTGAGGTCAATAATAGACAGTCTAAGGTTAAAGTTTTTGGGGTTTGGGGAAGAAACCACAGAGTCAGGTAGAGTATTCCAGACACTGATACTCAGGTAGAGTATTCCAGACATCTAGCAAAAGAAGGCTCATCATGTAAGACAGGGGTGTCAAAATGGTGGCCCACAGGCCAGATGTGTCATGCGCAGGCCATGCCCACTCCAGCTCCGCAAATAGGAAAAACGTTGTGAAACATCACGTGATGGCAACGTAACGGCAACGTGACGCAGTGAGTTTGACACCCGTGATGTAAGAAGTTGGTTCCATGATCATACTACACATGCAATTAAGATTTCCCCCCCTCCAATATTCCACCATGTCTTTTGTTTACCTTTTATTTCATGTTCTGCACTCTGGAATGATAGCAAACAGACCTTATTATATATCATACCATCAGGGGTTTGGAGATTTAGATTTTATCTTCATTGAATAATCTTTTTCAAATTAAATTTACCTAGTTACATTAGTATTTTTATAAGCTCTAGCTACTAGGTCATCCTTATTCCCTCCTTCGTGCTTCATCCAATTTCTCTTCTGAAGGCCTGATCCCCAGATTCTAAGGTGGGATCTAGCCAGTGCACTTGAATATGCAAGGTGAAAGCATTTATTGAACTGAGGTTAAAGGCAAAGCAAGTTGCTCAGAATATATGTACTTGATTACTACACGCCTTGAAGTTGTTGTCAACTCTTAGTGACCACATGGATAATCTGGTCCTTTAGATCTTACAATGGTGCACTCATCGCTATCGTAATTGAATTTATTCACCTTGCTGCTCTTCTTCTCTTTTATTCCACTTTTTCTATTTGGAGCTTTCTCTAGAGAGCTAAGACTTTGCATAATAGCAATAGCACTTAGACTTATATACTGCTTTATAGTGCTTTACAGCCCCCTCTAAGCAGTTTAGAGAGTCAGCATATTGCCCCCAACAATTTGGGTCCTCATTTTACCCACCTCGTAAGGATGGAAGGCTGAGTCAACTTTGAGCCTGGTGGGATTTGAACTGCCAAATTGTAGGCAGCTGGCTGCAGAAGTAGTTTGCAGTACTGCACTCTAACTGCTGCGCCACTTACAACCACCTGAAGAATATTTAGCTAAATGAAATCTATATGCTATATTCAGTTTTGAATACTGACTCACCATGTGTACCAGTACTCCCCAACATTTTTGGTACCACGATTTCTTGGGAGACAGTTTTTCTGCCGGGGTGGGAAGGAAGAGTGCATAACCTAGATCCCTCGCATATGCAGCCTACATCTGTCCAGGTGACATTTGATTTAACCTAACATGTGAAGTGAAGCAATGCATTATGAGTATATTTACAGTACATTATCAGTAGGCAGAATGAGGAGGCAAGATTGGGTGTTTCTAGACAATCAGCTCTCCAAAGTTTTTTCCATCTTCTGTCCTTAACTTGACTATTTAAAAAAAGAAGAGAGAAGAAACAGTGATAAAACAGACTACAAATGGGAAATGATAACTTTTGGATCCTTGGCAAAATTCTCTGACTGAAGCAGAGTTAATTGCACAATAAACACTTTGCCTGGAAGTATCTTTCTCAGTTTCTAGAATAACACAAAGCTTTTCTCATTTGACCTTCAGCTGACAATGAAGCTAGTTCCCTAAACTCTGCTGAGCAACAGTGGCTTGCAACATTTTTAGGATAATTCAAATAAACAAGATATAATCTGGAACATAAAGCCCATCTCAAGCATATTTTAAAGAGTTAATTGTTTACTTTTAAACCCCATTGTACTTCTTACAAGTTCATCCTCTGAGGATTATTAAGAAAATAGAAAACACAGATGAAATAAAAGCAATGAGCAAGATTCACTTTGCAGCCTATTTGGCAATGCTTCATTATATCTATATTTTAACATTGATTAAAAATAAGATGGAAGTATTCATTGGAACACAGTGATCAGTCCAAACCAATATTACCAATCCCTTCTCCTTTGCAGCTAAAACTTACTACAGGTAGTCCTAAAATTACGACCAAAATTGAGCCCAAAATTTATGTGAGTCAGTTGTTAAGTGAATTTTGCCCCATTTTACTACTTTCCTTGCCACAGTTGTTAAGGGAATCACCGACATTGTCAAGTTAGTAACAATTGTTAAGTGAATCTGGCTTCCCCATTGAGTTTGTTTGTCAGAAGGCTGCAGAAAGTGGTCACGTGACCCTTGGACACTACATAAATATGAGTCAGTTGTCAAGCATCTGAATTTTGATCATGTGACTGTGGGGATGCTACAATGGTCTTAAGTGTGAAAACCAGTCGTAAGTCATTTTTTTTCAGTGCCATTGTAACTTTGAATGGTCACTAAGTGAAATGAGGATTACCTGTACAAGGAAGGAGCAAGATGAAGAAGATCACAGGAGCCAGAACTTCAAATCTTGAAGCCAGTAGCTTTCTGGCATTCACTTGCAACTACTTTGGGACTGATCCCAAAATTTAATCTTTTGATGAAATTTTCTTTTTTTCTTTTTCTTTTTTCCTTTTTGCAGTGAAAACAAATTGTACCTTTTATTAATGAGAATAACGTCCTTGACAGGTTGAAAATTCAGTGGGTACATACAGAACGTTGTACGCATATAGTCTGGATTTCTTTAATCTATGCCAACATGAGCCTAATCATAGCTTGGCCTAGAAAATGTTGATAAGGATTAGGTTTGTTTCTCATGACAATATTAGAAAAGTATTAAATACTATATCGAATCTGAGTGGTTTTTTTTGCTTTCCATAGAGGCAAATGAGGTCAAAAGAAGAAAAGCAATGCTACATAATGAAAGTTGATCTGATGCAGTCAGTTCACGCCTCTCCCCTCTTTCTGTGTATACGATTGTCAGGTAAAATAGTTTAGTAAAAGCGAACAAACTGCTTTTTTAAAATGGCCCTTCAGAATTAAAAAGCAGTTCAAAGAAAGATTTTAAGTAGAAATCCATGCTGGAAACATAGTTTAGTACCAACAATACTAAAGCCTCCCGAGAGCAGGGAGAGGGTCCACTCACAGACAGATGTTTCTATTTCTTCTGTCTTAAGCATTTGTTTCTTGAACATTTATTGTAACAACTATTTCTGCCTAGTTTCTTTCTCTTAGTTTATACTGACTTTGAAAGTGTTCCTTTTAGGCTCACTATAGCAGGGGTCGCCAACCTTTTGGATCCCAGGGCCCACCAAATTAATACTTTTAAATCCTGAGGACCATTAATATGAATTTTTTTAAAAAGCTAATTTAAATTTTATTTAAAATAAATTTTTTATGTTTAATATAAATTAAACATTAAATTTAAAATAAAAATTATGCACACACCAGACACACACACACACTTATTTAATTATAACAAAAACGTAAATGCTTAATGATAACAAATAAAACATTTCAGGCTGGAAGCCTCCCTCCACCTGCACCTTCCAAAGAGACAGAAGAGCCTTTCAGATGGCAGGTGGAGGATTGAGAGAGCTCAGATCTGCAGCTGAGGAAAAGCTGGGGGGTGGGGGAGGTGGCTCTTCCAGCCTCTCCTGGAGACAGGCAAGGAAAGGTGTCCCTGGGGGCACTTCGCTCGCTTTAGCACTTCGCTGCCAAACCCAGCCACAGCCAGTGAATATTTGGGGGCGGGGGGGGGAGAGAGAGAGAGCATCTCTCGCATTATCAGGGGAGGAAAGGAGGTGAAACAACCTCACTCTTTCACTGAGACCTACAAAACGCCAATCTACCACATTCCAGGAGATCTTAAAAACCACCAAACACTCCCACTTGCAGTTCCCGCGCCTCCCGGCTCAGGTCCCTGAGATGCACGCTCCCATACACGGCGGCAACAACAGTCTCCTCCCCCAGCACCCGCTGTCAGCTCTCCCCATTAGTTCTCTAGCTTTGAATTGCTCCCGGCTCTCTTTCCTCCCCCCGTGCCCACGTGCAGGCAGGAAAGGAAAGGGAGACGGAGCCGTGCGTAGCTCTCCGCTTTTCCAGCCCTCGCTGCCTCTCCCAACATCAAAGCCTTGGAAACACAGGCAAAGCTGCCACAGCGGTAGTGCCATGAGTTGCTTGCTTCTCCACTACTGCCCTCCTCCTTCAGCACCTCCTTCTCTGGGTAGGGTGATTCTTAACTAACGGAGCATGCTAAGGCAACTCAGGGTGCTACCGCTGTGGCGGCTTTGCCTGTGTCTCCGAGGCTTTGATGTTGGGAGAGGCAACAAGGGCTGGAAGAGCAGAGAGCTGTGCACGGCTCCATCTCCCTTTCCTGTGTGCACATGTGTGCCGGGGGGGGGGGCAGGAAAGAGAGGCAGGAGCAATTCAAAGCTAGAGAACTAATGAGGAGAGCTAATAGTGGGCGCTGGGGGTGGGGACTGTTGTTGCCTCTGCCGTCACCGTGTGTGGGAGCTGGTTGGTGCATGCATCTCAGGGACCTGACTCTGGGGTTCCTTGAAGAGCCGGGAGAGAACTGTGCAGCCCAGATTAATTGCTTTCAGGGGCCATTTCTTTTGCGGCCCACCAAAACTTTTCCATGACCCACCAGTGGACCGCGGCCCACTGGTTGGCAACCGCTGCACTACAGCATGTTCATGGTCAGGTTTTCATATTGTTGTCCTTTAATATAATATTGATACAATTATTTTTCATGGTTATGTTAGCCAGCTTGGGCTTCATTCTTGAGAAAAAATGTGGTAGAAGTAAAAATGATACAATCTTGTCAATGATTAGATGCCAGTTAGAGGAATAAATAAATAAATAAATAAATAAATAAATAAATAAATAAATAAATAAATAAATAAGGATGGAATAATAGTGCTGTTACGCCACTAAGCAGAGAAAGAAAAGAGTACGAATTCCGCTAATGTTGAATTTATGGGCAATAAACAGTAAATATGGATGAATAGAGGATTCATATGTTGAGAATTAGAAGGATGATGGGTTCAGTGGATCAAATGAATCACAATCCAAAAATGAAGACAAAGAAAAACTAAAATCGGAAAGTATATTTTAAAGAGCGAGCAGGTAGAACAATTAGAGGGGAGCAAGACAATATTTCTGAGAAAGTTCAGCATTGTAGATTGATTACAAGAGATAAAAGTATTGGGATAGAAGTATTACAATGTTGGAGACTGATGAAGGCAGGAAATAAATCCATGCAAAAAAACTAAATGGGTAAGTTGGAAAATATGAAAAAGGATAGAGCCAAGAGGATTAGTTTTTAGGTCTGGATTTCTACTTCTGTTGTTTTATAACACCTAGATCCTCTCATCTGCTTTTAATCTGGCACCTTAAAGATGTGTTGGATCTAGAAGATGAAATATAGCACATCTAGGGAGCCTTAGATCAGTTGGATAAAGCAACATGGGCTGCCAGTGAGAGCTTCCTTACAGCTCTTACTGACCACCTGACTTTGTGTCTGACATTTTGAAGAAATACCGTGTTTCCCCCAAAATAAGACACTGTCTTATATTTTTTTGGCTCCCAAAAACACACTAGGTCTTATTTTCGGGGTAGGTCTTATATATTTATGGTGCCAAATAGTGGGTGTGAGTGTGTAGGGGGGGGTGTTTCGTGGGTGCACGGTTGCTCCCTGAAAAGTCTTCCTGGAACTGGAGATTTACACTAGGTCTTATTTTCGGGGTAGGTCTTATATTAGGGCAGGTTTAGAAAATAGTGCTAGGTCTTACTTTCGGGGTAGGTCTTATTTTCGGGGAAACACGGTACCTCTGGGCTAGATTGTTCCAGAATTAAATCTGTGTCTACCTTGGAAAAGAGAGCCAGTTTAATCTAGTGGTGAAGGTGCTGGCCTAGAAACTAGGAGACTGTGAGTTTTAATTCCACTTTAGGCATGAAAGTTGTGTAGGTGACTTTGGATCAGTCACCGCCTCTCAGCCCAACCCACCTCACAAGGTTGTTATTGTGGGGAAAATAGGAGGAGGAAGGAGTATTAGTTATGTTTTCCACCTTGAGTTACTTATTAAAAAGTACCATACGGGCAGGATAAAAATCTAATAAATAAATAAGTACCTGGGAAGGCATCTGTCATTCACTTGCTTACAGTCCAGTCCATTTTTGCAGACTTAGCTTTTCCAAACTGACAGTCCCAAAGAGAATTTCACAGAGACAGCAGGTCTTCTTGATGCAGTTCAGAAAACACAATGGTAAATAAATGAATGCCTGTAAATTTTACTTGATGCTTGGACTGTGTTAATTTCAGTCCAACTGAACTTAATAGGAAAAAAATGGTTTCAGTGTTGGTAAGGTGGGGTAAGATCTTTTGCATTAAACTTGCCTGTGTTCAGACCCCAGCAGATAAAGCATTTTCCAGTTTCTGCAGTGAAGCAAACATATTGCTTCGTGAGATCCTTAATGGGAGCCTCTGAAAATGATTAAAGATGCTCCATAGGCAGCGAGCCTCTTTTTAGCACTGCGTGGACTGCGTATGGATTATTGCAGTAATCAGTGCTCACTCTACACTGCAGAGATTTGTATTTATGGCAGGTGCTCCGATGGCCCTAATTGATGTTAGTCTTGTAGAATGTTTGACATTGCAGAATCCTTTGGCAGAGGCTCAGGAGACAAGAACTACAGGAAACAATGACTCCTTGATAGATTCACTTTGTACTGATTTGGTTTTGGGTGTTTCCCCTGCACCCTTGTGATTATGGTTTTGCTACAGTCTGAGGCTGGAAATCAGCAACCTGCTCAGAGCTGGTTCTGCTTATTAAGGCACTGTGAGCTGATGCTGCTATGTTTGCTGGTTTCCTTCAGTTTCTTCTATATTCCTTGCATTCAGGGACAGGTAATCATGTGCTCCTCTCGGATTGAAAGACTGTGGGGTATCTGTAAAATATTATTGTCAATAACTTTGAGTTTTGGAAAGGGATGGTCTTTGCAATGAGGTACAAGTGTTGGGTTTTATATATATATTACAAATATATATATATATATATATATATATATATATATATATATATATATATATATATATATATATTGGAATCACCAAGCTATTTTGTTCTTGACTATCCCTTTCATTCCGAATGTTCTGGATTTCTTTTATGTGTATATTTTAAAAAAATATTGTTTGACTTTTAATATGTTCTTCTAACATTAATATGGTATATCTGTGTATACAGAATTATAAAAATAACTTGCCTATAAATACAATTCTAGATCAATGCAAATATTGGTTATGTAGATACATGATTTTTGCATGTTAATTAAATTAGAAATTTCAGATATTTTGATGGCCAGGGATATAAAATAATTCACATATGATTTTTAACAGTTCTGTTTGACAAAAGAGAGTTCATGTACCCAGCTTTTCTTGAATTGTTGTGATTAGTAAATTTCATAGCTTTCTTTCAAATACCAGTCTGCAGTCTGCATATTCAAATGCAGTATATTTTGCAAAATCTTTTTATGCAGTATATTCAATTGATCAAGTTTCTATTTTGTATATGCTTTGTGGAGGTATTAATATATTTGTTAGTTGGCCCCATATGTAATAGTTTAAAGTCAGATAGGGGTGGGTAGCTTATCCTAGTCAAACCTAGCAAAACTAGTGAAATAATAATATTGCCATATGAGGAATTATATAGAAAATAAAAGGATGAGAATTGAGAAATTAATCATATAACAGTGGACAGTTATTTAGATATTATTTTTAAAGTATCAATTATGTGTATCTTATTTGGACAAATGTCTGTCCCTAAAGGACACAAATTCAGGTGCCTTGAGACATTTGACAGGTTGGAGGTTTAATATTTACAGAATATTATCTGTAAATTTCATTTTAATTTCAGAAGGTTATTTATGGTTTTTTTCCTGTTTAAATCAAAACTTAAAAAGCATATAGCACACACCTCCATGGCAAATGGGAGGCTTTCATATCAGACCAAGACAAGGATAATGTATCTTAAATTAAGGTCTGAACCAAATATTTTATAAAATGTTAGTAGCAAAATGAATTAAGAACCCTATGCTAGAAGTTTAATGTGGACTGAACAGGTAAAAGAAATATCTTATATACTTACAGTGTGTATCTAAAGGCAATATCCATTCTGGTATTCTGTATTGTTATTTGTACAGTTTGATCCATTCTGTTGTTGTTGTTTCCAGTAAACTGAATCTGATTTTACCAATTGATGCTTGTGTGGTGTTGCTAATGGTCCCTTAATGCAATTGCCAGAAAGCAGTCAGGAGATCAAAGAATAAGCTGGTAAGGTCTCCCCTTCTAGTTAGTTAATATTGGCTAGCTAGTTGGACGTCAACACTGCTTTCTGATTCATCTTAAGACGTCAAGAGTTAGCATGTTTGCTGCATGATAATTCTTGCTCTTACATATTCAAAAAGGAAAAGATGCTAGGTAGAGATTCTGCAGAGTCAGCAACACCTCTCCATCTAAAACTTTCAAGGGGTCTGACTGATTTGTGTGTGCTTTTAAATGATGTAAATGGAAGGAAATGGGCCCAAGAGTTATTTGGAAAATTGAAAGTTAACTTGTCAAAGTCGGGATTTTTTTCCTCTTCTCATCCCCCTCAGGTTACAGTTTTCTATGTGCATTTTTACTTGATAAAACAGTTTCATCTGGGGCTAATTTTAAAGAAGGGTTGTATCTTCTCTGCATGCATTGTTTTAGTCTCTTGTATCTTGCCATAATTTGCAGGAGGATGTTAAGGTAAATTTATGATCAACATGTAGTTTTGAAATGACCTTTCTGTTTTCCAAATTGCAATGAATCATGTCTATGCACAGTATCAGACCTATCTCCTCTCCCATCTCTGCCCTTTTGACTACCCTATATGCCACTGACATTACCTAACTTTGTCATACCCCCCCCCCACCATTCCAGATAACCTTTTCCTTCTTCTTCCTCCTACTGCTGAAAAGGTGTGCTGGTTGAGGCAGTTGTAAACCCTGTAGAAGGCCTCAAAGGCTTATTATTCATCCTCCCCAAAAGCCTCATTTGGTATCCTCAAAGCCTCAGTCGGTCACCTCAAAGCCTCATCTGGCCACCTCAAAGCCTCACTCAGTCACCTCAAAGCCTCATGTGGCCACCCCAAAGCCTCACTCAGTCATCGCAAAGCCTCACTCAGTCATCACAAAGCCTCATCTGGCCACCTCAGAGACTCACTCAGACTCCCCAAGGCCTCATATATTGCCTTTTTAAATCCAATCTAGTCCTTAAATCACTACTTACTTATTCTACACCTGCAGTGTATTACATATTTAAATAAAGAACATGACAGTGAAATAAGTATAATAGCAGGAGCATCAACAATAGTGATAATAATGATGTGAAAAACGGTGATGTATATATTCCATATTTTAGCCCTATAAAGTTCTTTTATATTATTATAAGTATGGTAACACATTATAGATGGGATAGAATTAAAGGATAGTGGCTTTTATTATATAATAAGTTCAAAATGTAGTATTTATTTATTCAGAAAATTTATATAGCTGCTATTTGTCCATAGAGACTCTAGGTGGCCTATTAGCAATAAAAACACAAGTATAGAAAAAATAAACATAAAAAACAATAATTCCCACCCCAGCGACAATACACAGTCAAATGAGCCATTTGATGGGTTCCATCCCACTCTGGGTTCCCCAGGCCTACTGGCATTCAAAGTAATAGGAAGGTTGCATCACTTATATTAATTAGCTACTGAAACAACAGTGCAAAACTTATATCATACTTAATTAACAGTAATAGTGCATACCTATAAGTATCTACCCAGAACTATTAATTTATTTATAAAATCTATACTCCACAGCAATTGAGCAATATATAATATGCAAAACATTAAAAATCTCCAAGACATAATTCGCTTACAGCAGTGCTGTGATTCAAAATTTTTTACTACCAGTTCTGTGGGCATGGTGTGACTTGGTGGGCATGGTAGGGGAAGAATACTGCAAAATCTCCATTCCCTCCCCACCCCACTAACTTGTTTTTCAGCTCCATTCTCCTGTGCAGGACAACAAAAAAAGACTCAGCCAATCAGCTGGGACTCAGGAGGCAGAGAATAGATGGAGCCAGGACCAGTCAGAGGTGGTATTTGCCAGTTCTCCAAACTACTCAAAATTTCTGCTACTGGTTCTCCAGAACTGGTCAGAACCTGCTGAATACCACCTCTGGCTTACAGTCATGAAATTCCTCAAGCTAAAAGAAGAGTACTTTTCTACTTATTTAAATGAGAAGCCTCCCCCCCCCCAATAAATGTATATACAATTGCAACCATTTTTTAAAAAACAAAAAGGAATTTCTGGATTAAACAGAATTTTCTATATTGAACTTCTATTCCTAAGAGACTCATTTGGCTATAACAGTTCATTTACTTATTTTTATTGCTTAATACACTGACAGATCCATAATACTGTAGTCTTCATCATAATTCATTTTTTTCTTTCTGCTTTTTACAGCTATGTATCATCTGATCTAATTCATAGTCTAATATTTATTCAATTAAATAATTCAATGCATGTCACACACAGTTTTGTTAATGTCTTTTCATTACTTAGGAATACATATTAAATACTAACTACTTATTGTCATTTCTGTTATTAGATGTTCTTCAGTTATCATTAGGAATTTGAAAGCCACATGAAGAATTACTGCAGGATAAAAATGTATTATGTTTTTATAATAATTATTCAAATCCAAATCTAGATTCAAGATGCTGATTTATACCTTTAATTTTAGAATTAAATTTCCTTGAAATAAGAACCAGTAAGAAGTACTTTTGAGTAGATAATTACAGGATTTGCTATTGGAATTAATTTTTTTAAATTAATTTTGTGTAAATTGTGTGTAAATCAATGGGATGATTAATCATGTCTTAGTTTTGTATGAGTTTAAAACAAATTCTGTAGAACTAACTTTACCCTAGATCCAACTCGCTATATATTTACAGTACATGCATTTAGTGGACTTTATAAAACATTAGTGCATTCTTACAGCTTTTCATATTGGGCTGTAAAATTCAAATAGCTTATGTGTAATGTAAAGGTATTTTCATTCCATGCACATTACAATACATTGCTCTCTATATGTAAAAGGATCACATACTTAATGCTTTTCTTACAAAATATTTTACATTAAATTTCTGGATGCAGATGTAATTCATTTATTCATTCATATAATTTTCTTAATATGAGAGAATATAGATTTCTTTCTGTTTATAACTCTTCCAGGTGACTTGGATTATTACTGGTTGGATCCTGCCACATGGCACACTAGAGATACATCCCCTATTAGCTCGGTAAGAAATCTCCCTCCCTCCCTCCTTCCCTCCTCCATTATTTTGTTGGTTTAAATTGAAGAATAATATTGTTTCATAGCCATTTTAATGTCTATTGTTCTCAATGTAGCCCATATAAGAAATATTTATAAACATTGGATCTTTTCCACTCATGAAGTAATGTATTCTGTTTATAAAAGTCTTCGAGGGAAGTTCATAATAGTGGAAGTGAAGGAAATAGTTTTCTCTGATTCTAGCTCCTCTTGGAAGAATCCCCCTTACTCCGGAGTAAGGACTGTAAGCAGAAGTTTATAGGATGCTGCTATTGATTGCAGCAAAGGGTCCATTGTTGTGTAGTAAACATATGTACAAAACAGAATGAAATACAGATAGTCCTCAGCGTACGACCACAATTGAGTCCAACATTTATGTTGCTAAGTGAGAAATTTGTTAAGTGAGTTTTGCCCCATTTTATGACTTTTCTTGCAACATTCGTTAGGTGAATCACTGCATGCAGTTCTTAAATTAGTAGCTTGGATGTTAAGTGAATCTGGTTTCCCCATTGACTTTGTTTGTCAGAAGGTCACAAGAGGTGATCACATAACTCTGGGCACTACAACCATCATAAATTGTTAAGCATCCAATTGTAAATCATGTTACCATGGGGATGCTGCAATGGTCATAAGTGTGAAAAAAGGTCATATCAGTTTTTTCAGTGCCGTTGTAACTTTGAATGGTCACTAAATGAGAGCTGTTGTAAGTCAAGGACTTCTTGTATATTGGGGCAAACATCATAAAGTTGTATCCCATATCTCCAAGCTGAATTCAGGTCCAAATTATGTACTATTTTGTATCCAGTTTTTCATAGATAGATAGATAGATAGATAGATAGATAGATAGATAGATAGATAGATAGAGAGAGAGAGAGAGAGAGAGAGAGAGAGAGAGAGAGAGACAAAGAGAAATGATTGAGCCTTGTTTCCTCATAATCCCATTGTTTAGTTTTGTAACTTTCACTTCCATCTGAGCCTGCTCTTATGTTCCTAGAACAGTCCCGGTGATACAGCTGATTTGACCTCTAATGCCACTGCCTTCTGCCTTCTTTCTGCTCTCCAGACATGGATTTAGAGGAAAACTCAGAGGAAAAAAAATCTTTGCTTTTCATTTAACTGGAGAAATTTAACAGAAATTTAAGCTCAGTATCTGATCATTTGCAGAGGTCTAGACTTTCTGAGTTATGTTGTCAGATTATAATCCACAAAACTGGCTGTGAACTGGCAACCAAAGGATCTTTATAAGGCCATATTTTCATAATTAGAAAACAAACAGCAATAAGAGAACACAGGTTCAGAGGAAAAAGGACTCAGCCACAGGGAAAATTACCGTGAAAAGAATCAAACAAGATTCCGAGTTCCTGCAAATGAAATGTAGCACTGCTCTCTGGTTACTTACTGCACCAGTCTGAGTGTAGTTGATTTTTTTTGTTTTTGTTTTAATTCTAGAAGATTTAAACCCCACAATTCTGAAATGAGTTTAGATCCATTCCTTTCTGAGCCATGTGGAGATTCAATGAACAAAGCATTAAATAAATTCCTTCCCTGATACTTAACCTGGTTGAGGATGGAATGGTGTTGTTTCCCATAAATTTCCTTACTAAAAGCGAAAGGAATTGGATTTCATTCAAGTGTGTATATTCATGTGTGTGTATGCTGTACGCTTTGCTGTAACAGGGATCTCTGGAATTTGTCTTGTTAAAGATGTCTTTTGTGAGCTGAAATATACTTATTAGGTTCCAAGTTTTAAATATGATTTTCATTGTTCGGTTGTTAAACATAATGCAGCTTCTTTTAATTCTAGAGATAATAATCCACTTAAATAATGAATACAATTAATAAAAATAGGTAATCACTGTAAAAGTAGAGGCCCAAAGTCTTTACCACAACAACAATTTCTCAATTCATTTGTTTTCCTGTATTTGTATATAATAGCATCCTGTAACTTGGCAACCATCTAAAGAGGGAGATCGGCTAATTGGTCGTGTTATTCTCAACAAGAGAACAACTATGCCAAAAGAGTCAGGTGCATTACTGGGACTCAAAGTAAGTGCTTGGAAACTATACTATAAACTTATTTCCATTAATCTTTTGTAAGAAGACTGATCCTTGGTTGAAATTATGACCTTTTTTAAGCAAGGTTTTAAAGTAGTCTATCATTCAAGGACCACCTTGAGATTAAAAAGAAGAAGCAGAAGTTAAACTTAAATTAATTTTTAAAGTTGAGTTCACATAATATGCGTGACTGAATTGTATTTTGCCAGTTTGTGGCTCTAGGTATTGTATGACCCAAACAGTGAGGTTAAGTTATTGTACAGTGCACTGTTCAAATCCATGCAATTGGATTTGAATTGAACTGTACATTAGTTAATAATAGGTTAGCATTTGGGTTAAATATTAAATTGCTGCTGATACCAAAAATGTCATATCTCCTAACGTTCTGCCTCTTCAGAGAACTTGGGGTAGGTACAAATTTATTTATAATTCAGACATAGCTTACTGTTGTGTCAGTAACCACTCAGTAATTTGGATTTTTTTTTCCTTCATGAATTCCTAGTTTTTAGAAGTATACACATATGTGTATAACTAAATTCCAGATTACTTGTCATGTAGGAGGAATACTACATATACCCCACTAAGGCTATATCTTACCATTTTTAATAGCCAATCACATTGACTGCTCCTTGCTTCTGATTGTTCATGGGCTGAGTCAAGAACCAGTGATTTCTCTTTGCTGCCTTTCTAGATCCTCGGCCAAGTAATTTGAACTTTGCCTCTAAGAAGAGCTAGTAGAATGGACTAGTCATTAAATATTGTCTTTTATATCCTACAAAGAATGATAGGAAGTATGAATAATAATTAGCATTATTATCATAACATAATTAGCATCATGACTATCATCCTGAAAAAAGAATATATCAATATAGGTATAGTTTACCCTTTGGAGTCAACCATACTGCAGGTTAAAAACTTTAGGGAAATTATGTCAAGCTTTCTGTTGCTGTGTTCCTTAAACTTTGTCCCTGAAAGGCAATTAAACTCAATAGTGAAGAATGTTCTTAGTGCTAATGGTTAACTTCTGAAATTGTAATGTTCACTGAGCTTGGTTTTATTTCTTGCAAACATACTGCTTCATTTAGTTGTGTTCCTACAACTTAACCAGAGAACTCACCAAATAACTCTATAGCTCATAGAACATGCAACTTTAATGCCCTGAGAAAATTAGAAGCTTAACAATTGTGAAAGATGAAATCACAATCCAATTTGATATCACAACATTCTTATCTCCATATGTCCAAGACTGGCAGAATATCCATTGAAGCTATAAAGCGTCAAACCTACCCAAGAGTACAAAACTGGAAAAAGCTGGAATCATGGAACTGACAGACCTTTGCCACACCACTTACTTTCAATTTGATGGATAGATGCATAAACAAATTAGAAACTGTATGCAAACACCACAGCAGCAGTCTCTGCAATCTCTCTTAATCCCTAAATTCAATAACTACAAAAGGCAGAACAGGAATTATTTACAACATACCATGTACAGATTGTAAAAATCACTATCAGAAGATTAGCAGAATGCATATGTGAACACCAGGAAGCAGCCAGAAGACATTGAATATCAATTCTTTAATTTCATAACACATAGACAAATTGAACCATAAATTCAATTGGAAAACTGTTAAGTATTTTAGATCAAGCCAAATCAAAGAATGCAAGAGAATTCATAATACTTTGGTGTCCTCATACATCAACCATTAGCAGACACTGAGAGACAAACCTAGAATACACCTATTTAAAAAAAAAAGCCCAGAGTATATTCTCCTTCCCTTCTTATCACATACCAAGTAATCAATATGCATATCAGTGAGAACCAAAACAATAGAAAGGAACACTCTTAAGATGAAACAGTGCAGCCAAATCAGGCAGGTCAGCCAATCAGAAACAGGCTCACATACAGCTTTAAGTAAGATAGGTCAGACAAGCTGCCATACATAAAAAGCCAGAAACTCCATTACTGTGATGGTGCTTCCTATTGATTGATTTAGATCAGGGGTGTCAAAGTAGATTTCTTTGAAGGCCGGATCAGCATTGTAGTTCTCTGTGGGCCAGCCGGCTGGCCAGGGGAAAGCGGGGAAGAGACAGGACAGACGCCTCCTGCAGCACTTTGTTGGCCAAAATGTTCCCGTGCCTGTTGTGGCTGGCAAAATGCTGCAGGAGACACCCCATTTTGGCTGCTGGAGACACCATGGGCTGGTCCTTTGCTATTTCCAGGCCAGCCCTGTGGGCCAGATTTAAGCATGCCACAGGCCGGATGCAGCCCGTGGATTTGACACCCCTGATTTGGATGGTTGCCCATCTTATCAGCTGCAACTCTGAGCAGAAAATATTAGGTTAAAAACCAACAGAAACATTACCTGTTTTGGTAATTAAATGTTTGCAACAAGTAAACCATTTTCCTGGATTGACAAATTGAAGTAAAACAGGTAAGTTCCACTTCTGCAAGATGTACCTTACAAGGTACAAAGTTTCAGGTTATGGAACAGTAAGGGTTCTTAAGCTGCTGATTCTTTTTTGCAAATTTAAATAGTCACATGAATATGGATCTCTTAAAAATCATATAAAGTATCAACATTACACGAGCAATTATTTTCTCTGAAAGATGCAAGGTTGCTGTGGTTATATAGATAAAAGGCAATTGATTCCCATTATAGATTCCCATTATTTTAGTTAAAATGCAGTTTGGTATTCTGAAAGGTGGCATATTTATTTTCAGGTTGTAGGAGGAAAAATGACGGATTTAGGACGACTTGGTGCCTTCATTACCAAAGTAAAGAAAGGTAGCTTGGCTGATGTGGTGGGACATCTAAGAGCAGGTATCTCAGTTATGGGAATGATTTTGTCTTAATATTATCAAAATCTATAATAATGCTACTGTTATGTACTATATTTGCAGTTTCAGTGTACAATTCCTTGCGTAAACATTTCAACCTAATGGGGGCAAGGTAAAGATTATATCAGCTGAACCTAGTTATATTGCTTAAATTATGTTTATTGGATGGACTCTTAGAAGTACTCTGTACACAAAGTAAAGATTTGCATATGCTGAAATTATTTTTATAATATATAAAGTTACTATATCTCTAAGAATATATAGATCTCAGTTATATCTGACAAAAAGGTTTAAAGAACTGAAAAAAATCCGTATAATCTAAATATTGACAATGTTCCAGTTTATGTGAACAAAACCATATCTTAATTCTGTACTAATTTCCATGAACTTCATATGGAAAAAAAACATGCATGAGACTCTTTGTAATATTGACTATATCTGCTAATGAACAAAGGGCACCTTTTTGCAAACCAAGACTGCAGAAATATCAGATCTTATTATTCTTTTTAAAACAGAAAAAAAAAATCTTGTCAGAAAGAAGGAATGATGTTCTCTACACCAAAGACTTGTTATAAAGAACAATGGGAAGCATTTGCAAGTCCAAGAGCTCTGCAAAAACATTTGTTGGACTGAAGGAAGGAAACTATCAGGTTTTGCCTTGAGATAATAAAAAAATCAACCAACTGTGTTACAGTGGAAGTTTGCTGTGTTGCACACTAATGTCAAAATGGCTAAGCTGCTCATAGCCTGACAGGAAAAAGATCTGAGACCTTCTAAGAAAATTAAATATTAATATCACTTGAAGAGTTTCAGTTTTCAACTGACCTCTTAAATAGATTTTAATCTGTTTCATGCTGCCTGGCTAATCTTCTGCTCTTGGCTGGCTAGAATTTATTTATTTATTAAATTTGTAGTCTGCCCATCTCACTGTTGAAGTGACTCTGGGCAGTTTACAATGTGTTCTATCAATGATGGATAAACAGACAGACAAACTGAATATACTGATTAAGAAGTCCTGGTACTAGTACTGAGAGAGGAAGAATGGTAGCAAGTTCTTCCTGACCCCCTTGCATATTGTGATAAGTGATAGCAGAACTGGGTGATAGCTCAGTGAGGCTTCCTTACATCCTTCTGCCAAACCATTTCAGTTTTGCTGATAGCTCAGTGTTTTGATGTCAGAAGAATGTTCAAGAAGAGTGATTTTTTTTATTTGCAAAGTATTCAGAGTTATTATCTCTGAATATACATCCACAGATATGGCCTAGAAAAGAAGCTAATGTAGCAATTTATATTTTTCTATGCATGTAGAGTGAAATCATACAAAAGAATATATCCTTTATTTTTAAATTCCAGGTGATGAAGTTCTAGAATGGAATGGTAAACCACTTCCTGGAGCTACAAATGAAGAAGTTTACAATATTATTTTAGAATCCAAATCAGAGCCTCAAGTTGAAATTATTGTTTCAAGGCCTATTGGGTAAAGTTTGCTTTGCAATTTCTTTCTTAGCTTATCCACTTCCTTCCTTCCTTCCTTCCTTCCTTCCTGCCTGCCTGCCTGCCTGCCTGCCTGCCTGCCTGCCTTCCTTCCTTCCTTCCTTCCTTCCTTCCTTCCTTCCTTCCTTCCTTCCTCCCCTCCTCCTCCTCCTCCTTCCTCCTCCCTCCCTCCCTCCCTTCCTTCTCTCATTGCATAAAAGCATATAATATTACAATAAGATAAACACTGGCATACTAAAAACGTAAAGTGAAAAAGAATGAAGGTACAACGTTAGCATTCTCTTACTTGAATTCTCAATTCAAAAGTCCTTGGCAGCAAATCTGGAAAGGTCCAGCTATAATGTTAACTATAAGGAGAAAATGTTCTTATTAAAACATGCCATGTTTTGTATATTTAGGCACAGATCTCATCACCAGTTAGACATCTCCAACTATACTGTTTCTTCAGATTTACAGCTAATTTAAGAGTTTGGATCTAGTCTATTTTCTATTAATTACCACTTCATTTTCACCTTTTCTCTCCCAGTGTGCTAAATCAGCTGGGAAAGGATGAATGGTGTGTTATGAAGCACACCATCATATTAACTGAATTGTTAACTGCCGTATGCCCTCATCCCCTCTAGGGTAGAATGCTACAATGTGCTATGCCGAGGGCTGCTCTTGAAGACTATCAGGAAGCTGCAGCAAAAGCCAGCAGCCCTCTTATCAATGGGTGAGGGCCACCATAATCATATACCATTGGTGTTGCCTACTACTACTAACCAGCTATCGTCTAGGCAGCCCTTAATAGCTTATGCCTGAATACATTCAGGATTATCTCATAAAAATCTACCAACCAGTTAGAATGTCGATTACCTCCTCTCCAATGAAGTCTGTAGAAGGTAGTTAGGAGAATGGATCATGATGGTTCCACCCCTTTGAAATTCCTTGCCCACTCTTCTGTCATTTAGGAAGGTGGGAAAGACTAAGCTTCCTTCTAGAGCTTTTAATTCTAAGATTGCTGCTATTACTGGATGCTGGGAGGGAAGACCGTTTTACTTACTATTGCTCTTTCATTGTTGGTAATATTTATTTATTTATTTATTTATTTATTTATTTATTTATTTATTTATTATTTGAACTTGTATGCCGCCCCATCTCCGAAGACTCGGGGCAGCTCACAGCTAAAAACAAAGACAATAAATACTTAAAAAACAATTAAACAATTTACAAGTCCAGATACTAAAAACCAATTACAAAATTAGCGTTAAAAACTATCCCCCCCCAAGAAGGGGTCACAGCCCGGGTTGATCAAATAACCAGGTCTTTAAATCACGGCGGAAGGTGCGGAGTTCGGGGGCCAGGTGGAGCTCCAAGGGCAGTTGATTCCAGAGGTCAGGGGCCGCGACAGAATAGGCTCGCCGCCGACCAGCCGGCATTGGCCCGACGGGACCCCGAGGAGTCCTTGCCTATGTGCTCGCACAGGGCGGCCGACATTTGATGTTGGCAGAAGACGCTCCCATAAATATTGAGGACCCATGTCGTACATTGTTCTTAATGTAATCTTTTAAAAGGACTGGAGACTTATGGAGGGTGGCAGTCTATAACAATGGTATTTAAATTAAATTAAGGGCAGGATATGATCTTTCTGAATTCCTGTGTAACAAAAGTTCCTTGTAACATTAGGAGTTAAAGGTAAAAATCTTATAACATATATTTTAGAAAACTTTCTGGATTAAAATCCATTATGACGTATTTAGTTATATAAATGAAATTAAGTTTGTTTCCATTGTATTGTAACATGATGTGTTTAAAAATGGGGATTATGTTTGTTTGCCTAAATGTTTCCAAGTTTGTTTTCTTTTTCTCTCTCTGTTATTATAAGGTTCTTTTGTAAGTTTAATTCAGCAAACTCCTTCAGGTGTGTGTATAAACATTTTAGTAAATTAAATCCCTTTCCCCCCTTAAATTAGTATTTTGTAGTTTCACTCCTCTCCTATTTACTTTTTCCTGTTGTGTGGTAGAAAAATATTGTGTACTGCCATACCACAATATAAATATTTACATTGAAATTGCTGTTTGTATCATTTTCAAATCATATTCCTTAAGATGAGATGAGTTGACAACTTTCTTAAGAAATTGAGCAAATCATTTCAAGAAAAGTAGCTGTCTAGCAGAGATATGTCAAAAGCATTAAGTCTGGGATTTAAAAAATGTTTTTGAATAAACATTCAAGGTCTGAACCTTCCGTTTTATAAAAATAGCATTAAGTAAATAATTGTGTATATAGATTAAACATTATTTTATAGCATTGCTCTGGATCAATGGTATTTCAAAATTTCCCCTATATATGTCTGTTTCAGTGACATTCCAAGGATTCCGGAAACTTCTCATCCTCCGCTAGAGTCTAGTGAGTATTGACTTTATTCCAGCTGCTGAGATTAAAGTGTTGATTCATAAGATGCCATTCAGCATTACTTAGTTTATCAGTATAGTCTTCCCTTCATCCTCAGTGATTTTTAATACTTTGCGATGTAGTATATATTTTATTCATACCAAAGGATAGTCTGCAGAATTCATGCTAAAATACATGGGACAATAAATAGCTGCAGTATGTATTGCCAGGGAAACCATTCGCAATATCTGACACATGATAGAAATACAAGCTGGTCAGCAGCAGTCATATCATGAGATTGTGATATGCTTTCCTTTTGAACTTCAAAAGTTAGCAAAATATGTTGATTGACCATACAAATTGACTTTAACTATTTACTTTGATCTCTTTCTCCCCAGCCTAAAGTAGAGAATTGGCTCTCCCCCCTCCCTTTCTCACTTTGCATAAACCAGAGTTTTCTGAACTAGAGGTTTGGTCTAATGTTGGTTTTCAAACTCAGAAAAGAAGACATAATATCATGTGGCTTAATTTTTCATTTTGTCCAAATGAGGTCCAAATTCTGCCATTCTAGGCATAACAGAAGGGATTCTGGCTGAATACAAGTAGTTCTTGACTTATGAATGTAATAGAGCCTGGGAATTACTGTACATTTGCAACCTGAGGAATTTGTTAATGGGATCACGTTAATTGAATGTGATCCCTCCCTGATTTACCCAGTGCATTCACTAATTGAAGTTCAAGTTGTTAAGTGCACATGAGATACCTCAGGATGGGGAAACCATGAAGAGCCTAGTGCTTCTGACCACCCAAGCCCCCCTGGCCCATTGAGATATCTCATGCTTCCCACCCACCCCAATTCTGCCCCACTGGGTCTTCACTGGCACTTATCTTTTGAACATCTCAATGGTCAACCAAGCTGTGTTCTCTCCAGCCTCTCTGCCGCGGTTTCTTTGCCTGGATTCCTACAGGCTCTGGTCATCTTTGCAAAAAGCTTTTGGCATGAAGAACAGAGGCTGGGATGGGCATGTGCATTGCTTCTGGCTTCCGTTCTTCATGCCAAAAGCCTTGAGGAAAAGCAGCCAAACCCTGCAGGGGCAAGTGATTACATCCTGGCAGGCTCTGGTCATCTTTGCAAAAAGCTTTTGGTGCACGCCCCTCCTGGCCTCCGTTCTTCGCGCCAAAAGCTTTTTGCAAAGACGATTGGAGCCTGCCAGGACACAGTCAAAGAAACTCTGGCAGAGAGGCTGGAGAGGACACAGCTTGCTAGGTCTTTGCAAGGTAAGTGAGCCTCAACAGGCCCAGTTCCTATGGAGATCCAGTGGCGGGGAGGGGTGGGGGATAGGCAGAACAAATGTTGTGATGCCTCTGCAGTTGTTTGTAAGGGTGAACGACTGCTGGGGTGCTGCAACATTTGTAACTTTGGAGCTGTGTCGTAAGTACTGGGGGGGAGGGGAGAATGATGTCATAACTTTGAATGATCGCTAAGTGAGCTATCATAACTCAATTATCCGTATAAGCTAGATTGTTTGTAGGAAAACAAATGCATAATTTTTAGAGGAATGCAGAGTCAATTCTCAACTTTAATACTTATCCCTTCCTTTTTTTTCCTTTCACAACTCTAGTGGCACAATTATCCACTATAGTACAACTGAGAAATAATTCCAGGAACAAATACTCATTTTTTTTCTGAGGCTTTTTAAAAAAAAGAAACTCCTTATCACTCCTTACCTTTTTCAAAAGAAAAAGATTTTGCAAGTACAATCATTTCTCTGTTCTTTTCTTTTAAAATCTACTATATCAAGGCTTTCCTCATCTTCTAGCAAATACATCTCCTCATGTATAGGCTACAATAAATGCAAAATATCATACTAGAGGAATTACATTTGATTTTTCCTTGACTAATAAGTTTCAAAAGTGCTCCTTGCTCAAAAGCTATATTGTGTTTACAGGTATTTAAAACTTAATGTTTTGTGCAAAATATAGCATATTTTTGGCATTGCTAAGAATTTAAGTATTTTTATTTCGTTTATTTTATTTCATTTTTCTTGTTCTATTTTTTCTTTTTTTTCTTTCTATCATTGCTCTTGCAGATAGGGCAAAAAAAAAGGAAGGCCTAATTATTTCTGTTATTATTATTTTGGATAGTGCTCTCTTTTAACTCAGCCAGACCTCCTTCACTTTTAAGATGATATATTTCAAATTCTATATTACTATTCTATTTTCTTCCTTGTCTTGCCAGGTTCTAGCTCATTCGAATCTCAGAAAATGGAACGGCCTTCAATTTCTGTTATTTCCCCTACTAGCCCTGGAGCTTTAAAAGATGCACCACAAGTCCTACCTGGGCAGCTGTCAGTAAGTATAGAATGATGGTACTAGAAAACACATTTTGTGTGCTTGCAGACTTCTTGCAATATTTATATTTGCATTGTTTAATAAATGTACGTTTACTGTTCAGGATCTTTCATTTTAACTAAACATATGTGTATGCTTACAGCACAGCATTAAAACAACTTGTGTGCCGTCACTCATTTTCAGTTCCTAAGTGCCATATAGGTAGATTTTCTCCATAATAATCTATTCCTCAGAGAACATTTTGTATGTACTTAACAAAACCAGACCAATCCTGTGTTATGAGAAAGAATTTTTAAAAATGAAGTTCAAACTCGATCCTGCTATAAGAGTGGTTACTTTTTATATTAGCCACTCACTAGCCACTAACCCCTCTTTTATTCATATGTGCATCCACAGAAATGTGAACACACACACATGCAAAAATATACACATACGCACACAATGCTACAGAGTGATATTCAATTGCTTTGTTGGAAGCTTACTCCCTAGCAGTTGTTTTGGGAGTGGCAGAATTCTTTGGGACGGGGCAGGGGTGGGATTCTACCAGTTCAGACTGGTTCAGGCGAATCGGATGTTAAAGTTACATCCGGTTCGCCAAACAGGTATTTCAACCGACCAGCTGGCTCCGCCCACCCCTCCCCTCCCAGGAGTCTCCATGTGATGCAGGTAAGTGCAGGGTCCGCATGGAGGCTCTGGGAGGGGGAAAAATGTGTCTTCTAGAAGTCCAGAAATGGGCCTGTTTCCAGCTTCCAGTGGGCCACCAGAGCACGGGGAAAACTGTTTTCACTCTCCCAGAGGCCCAAGAGAGGCCTCCGGACTCTTGGGAGGGCGAAAACGGCCTCCCCCGGGCTCTGGAGGCCCACTGGAAGCCAGAAGCAGGAAGTTCCAGTAGGCCACACCCACCATGGCCATGCCCACCCAGCAACCAGGCAGGAACCGGTTGCTGGGATTTTTGAATCCCATCCCTGGGACGGGGAATAGGAATTATGTACATAAAATGGCAGCTGATGTGAAAGATGGCAAAAACAGTAAACTAAGACCCATCTTGTAATTTTCCTACCTGTTACAATGACTAAAGTAAACTCTCAACTTTTAATAATAATAATAATTTATTAGACTTGTATGCCACCCTCTCTCCCTAAGGACTCAGGGCGGCTAACAATATAAAACCCATTACAAATTTACAATAAAAAGAAATTAAACCAAATACAAGCCTAACAATTAAAATTCAATTAAAATTTAAAAACCCACTAAAACAACCCCCCCTCCCCTTGTTAGTCCAGACCGGCCTGCTGAAAGAGCCAGGTCTTAAGGTCACAGTGGAAGGAGCGGAGATCAGGGGCCAAATGAAGGCTCAAGTGGAGTTGGTTCCACAGGGTGGGTGCTCCCACAGAGAAGGCCCTGCCCCTGGGCACCGCCAACTGACAATGTCTGGCTGACGGTATCCCAAGGAGACCCTGTCTGTGGGAGCGTACCGGGCGATCGGAGCGTGATGCCGGCAGGAGACGCTCCCGCAAGTACCCCGGACCCAAGCCATGTAGGACTTTATAAGTTGTTACCAACACCTTGAATCTCACCCGGAAGGCAACCAGCAACCAATGTAGGTCGTGCAGGAGGGGTGTAATATGGGAGTATCGGGACACCCCCATCATAGCCCGTGCAGCCGCATTTTGCACCAGCTGCAACCTCCGGGTGGTCCGCAAGGGAAGTCTCATGTAGAGGACGTTGCAGTAGTCGAGTCGGGAGGTGACGAGTGCATGAGTGACTGTCCGTAGGTCATCTCGGCTCAGGTAAGGGCGCAGCTGGTGAACCAGTCGCACCTGGGCAAATGCCCCCCTGAACACAGCTCCCACCTGCTCCTCCAAACTGAGCTGTGTATCCAGGAGGACACCCTGATTGCGTGTCCTGTCCATGGGGGGGCAACACCTCTCCCCCCATGACCAAAGATGGTATATCCTGAGTAATCCGAGATGCCAGTACATACAGCCACTCAGTCTTTGCTAGGTTGAGTCAGAGCCTGTTCCTCCCCATCCAGATATTTTTTTAAAAATATGGCTGACTGTATAAATTGACTTAATAGATTGGGTTGCTGGGTACATGGTACCATGCACATTCTGATATTAGTTCCTGCCTTTAGTTGTCCTCATATAGAATCTAAGGAATAATCCTTTCTTCTTGTTGCCTGTCAATAGCCTACCTTTGGAGTGGAAATCACATATAGATAATAGGCACATTCATTTATAGATTCATCCTACATGAAGCTGCCTAATCGCATTTAAAAGTAATCTAAGAGACATTTCAAAATCCCATTTTAGTGCATTTTGTAGTTTAATCATAGTTTGTATGGATAAATGTCCTCCATTTTTACTTTCCAGATTTCCTTTCAAATCAATTTCCATAGATCAAGATTTTTTAGTTGAATGTAGCAGATCATGGACAGGGTTTAATGCAGAGAAGAATTGCTTGTATGTTTTCTATTATTTAATGAATGTATTGTTGCTTCCTTTATCAATCTAATGTAGATAAAAATGAACCTCAATTGACATATTTTATTGATAATGTAGAGCTCTTTTAATATTTTAGGTTAAACTATGGTATGATAAAGTGGGGCATCAGTTAATAGTGAATGTTCTTCAAGCAACAGATCTGCCACCTAGATTAGATGGACGACCAAGAAACCCATATGTGAAAATGTACTTCCTTCCAGATAGAAGGTAAGACTTCAAATGAAAGACCGCATAGTACAGATTGAAGCATCTCAGTTAAGCTCTATTTGTGGAATTCATTTCAACTCCAATATTACTCTTCTTGGGGAAGTGCTAATGGCCAATTTTAAATTTTATTTTATTTGATGCAAATCAGAATCTGTCTCTACAATATCATCAAAGTTATTCAGGTGCAAAGAATGATGCATTATTTGATCATATCTTCTGTTCTAGAACAGTGTTTCTCAGTCTTGGCAACTTCAAGCAAAAAATTCTGGGAGTGAATGTCCACAGATTTTAATATTGACACTGTTCTAGAATATTCCATTTTTTCCGTAACTTTATCAGTTCATTTTTTTCCATCCCAAATTTTTCCCTCAAACAGAAGGCAGTTGTGTGCAATATTATTAGCATCAAATGTCGGCATCTACTTCATATCAGAAATCTGCTAAATGGTGTTCAATAGAATATTCTGAAGGCCAGCACTAGCCGCCATTACTTTCCTTGAACAATGTATTACTTACAACCTTTATGCCAAAAAAAAACATATAGTCTGGCTAAGATTTTTTTATTATTTATGTATTTATGTTGTTATGTATTTACATAGCTTTATATTTATGTATTTACATTACTTGAGTGACCATTTTATGTGGTTGCTCAAGTAATATGTTTATAGTTGTTTAGATTTCCTTGTGTTTACAATATGTTAAAATATTTAATTTAATAAATAACTTGCGGTGGATAAAAAACTGTCACAATGGTTTCATGCTCTCTGTCCCTTGGTCAGCCAATTCACTTATTTAGTTGCGAATCCAACCACAGCTCTGCAATGCTGCTGGGTTATTGAGTTTGAACAGCTAAAACAGCTGAGTAGGGATCTTCCCCTTGCCTCTTTACAGAGGGAAGCGACAACACTGGAATCGTGACTGTGAGCATCATGAAACCTAAGACATGAGATGGAAATACATATCTGGATTTCTGATGATGTTGATTTACAGTGACTTTTTATGTTACAGTGATAAGAGTAAAAGAAGGACAAAAACAGTAAAGAAAAGCTTAGAACCCAAATGGAACCAAACCTTTATCTATTCGCATGTGCACCGTAAGGATTTTAGAGAACGGATGTTAGAAATCACTGTTTGGGATCAGCCAAGAGTGCAAGAAGAAGAAAGTGACTTCCTCGGAGAGGTGAATGGACATGTGCCATCATTGCATTTTAAACGAGGAATAGAATCTTGAAGCAATTTATCCCTATTGTTAAACAAAGATGAATTTTGCTGCGTTTTCTCATAGATTCTCATAGAGCTGGAGACTGCACTTTTAGATGATGATCCACATTGGTATAAGCTGCAGACCCATGATGAATCCTCACTACCTCTTCCTCAGCCATCACCTTTCATGCCAAGGAGACATGTCCATAGCGGAGAAAATTCCAGCAAAAAATTACAAAGTAGGTGCAGAATTTCCCTTTCATTTGGTAGAACTTTTTGACCAGTAATTATGATGTAAACATTCATAACAATTTAAGCAACTACATTCAATAAATGTATGGGTTTCAAAGATCTGCATCAAGATTTAACTCATACTGTCTCAGTGTGTTCAGAACTTCATAGCAAAGTAATCTTTTTAGGCTGAAAATCAGTTTTTTTAAAACTGAGTAGGCCTTACTGTTAAAGGGGCAAGCATAATTTTGTGAATGTAATCATTCTCCCATGAGCTGTTCAGAGCATCCAGTAGTGGGAGGTGCTTCAGTCTCTTCCTAGTCAGGCTGGGCTTAATTATTAGGACGCTCCTCCTCCTCCACAGGACTCCTCCCTAGCGTCCCACAGTTTTAGCTCAGCCTTCGTAGAGCAGGCAGCTTTACTTTGGCCAGAATAGAAGCTAAGCTTTTCAGATCAGGACTCTCAGGTTTGATTTCTAAATTGCATTTGGGAGGCTCCATTCACCATCTAGGAGTCTCTGCTATCTCCTACAGTTTGTTGTGGTCATAGAATCGTCAGAGCTCAACACAATTAGGAGGGATTACAAACCTTCGAATTCAAATCGAGGGGCAGCCTCCAAGCCGCCCAGGGCTCTTATCTGCCAATCATTCTTGTGCTGCTCTGAACAACGGGTGCACAGGGGATGGCTGAGACTGGATACAGTCACAGGCATAAGAGTTCCTGGCCTGTTTCAGCCACCCGACTCGCTCTGGTGATTGAAAATTAGTTATTGTGCCAGCACGCCACGTGGCGACCAGGCACCATTTTAAACAAACCGCATGGCGTTTTCCTTTTCATATTACAGTCTGTGAGAGGTTCTTTTTTCCCTGCAAGGTTTCCCTTTCTGGGGACCAGGGTACTAGTAGTATTTCCCTCACTCTGTGAAGGACTTCTTTATATTTCCCATGAGGTTTCCCTTCGTGGGGACCAGGGGGTTGGCAACATTACTCCCAATTATAACTGGGGGTGGGGGGTTGTGATTAAAAAAAACATTGGCTATCCTCACAGCGTTCCTACAGCTAGCACCAGGGGTGCAGGTCAACTAATAGATGAAACCCAGTCTGGGGAGCCTTTCTCAATTTAATTACAACTTGGTCATAAATTTGATCATAATTTGTTTAATGACATTAAAAAAAAGAACAGAAAAGGAAAATAATACAACAAAATAATTTAAAATCAATTTAAATACCAATAGGGTTATTCGGATTTTTAAAAAAAATTAAATTAAGTTAGGCAGCTCTTTATATCTGATAGGATCCACTGCCCCTTCAGGGAGCAGGCTTCTAGGTGCGTCAACCACCTTGCATCAGAATCTCATTCCAATAAAAATTGAGAGTATTACTACCATGGCAGGGGGGCCACAGCTCAAGAGCTGGAGCAGTATCCAAGGGCCGGGGCAAATCCATGGACCCCAGGAAGCCCTCAAGGGCGGAGGAAAAGGATGTCCAGAGATGTCATCAGGCTATAGAAAAGCAAGTGAAAAAATGAACCAGGGTAACTGAACAAGCTGAATCTGTTCAGATCCCTCCCAGTACGGTTTGGGCCCCCAGCCCCTGTCTCCTCCCCTGGATTTGTCAACTCAATCTAGGTGTAGCATTGCTAGACAGGATCCTTCCCAGCTCCCAATGGCCACGCTCAGTCACAGAGCACCAGAGGCAACGTTTACTCCCATGGCGGCCGGCCTTCGTCGGGAAGAGGACCTCCCTGAGGAAATCCCTGCCACAATGAGAACGTGGATGGAGCTGGCAATACAAAAGGGCGTTGCAGCAGGCATACAACAATCAACATGGGCCAGGCGTCATACCACAGCTTCGGACTGCGGATTTCTCTCAGAACGGTCTTTATATATGATGGATTAGCATCTCCCTCAGGTACTTCCCCAGGGGGAAGTCTCCTGCCCTTCCAGATAGAATCCCACAGGGTTTCCAAGAACAGGGGGACCAAGAGGAACGGCTGGATCAAATGGAGGAGGGGTCCATACAGAATTTTGACCAGGGATTATCAGAGGCAGACCCACTGGAAAGGGGGCATGTCTGATGATGAGGATCTCGTGCCCGACCAATCTGTTTTTATGGGGTTGTTCCGCCCACAATTATTCAAGTCCTTGTTATTCAAGGCTAAGAACACCACATGCCTTGACACACCTAACCTCCCTCCACCAGCTACAGGGCCACAAGATGAGTCAGGAGATTTAATTTTCTCCCAACCCGTTCATGAAGCGGACGTGATTCCCGTTCTTCACATGTTTTCGGACTTAATCCAACGGCAATGGGCCTCTTCAGCGTCATATCCTGCTCCAACAGGATATGATAAGAAATTTTACAATCTGGCTCCTGATTTTTCAAATTCTTTAAACACTCCGGAAGTAGATGACCCGATAGTGGCCCTAGCCTCCTCCTCTATTCCCACCGAGGCAGAGGAGGCTCTGAAACCTGAGGAAAAGAGGGCAGAACTGGCTCTCCGCAGAGCACACGTGTCAGACACGGGGGCCATTAGAGCGGCTATCGCCACGTCCTTTTTTACACGATCTTCCCTCAGATGGCTTCGCCATCTCCAATACCTGAGCACATCAGGACATTGCAAAAATCATCACGGCGGCAGAGTTTTCTGCAGACGCAACTTTCAACTCTGTCAAATTCTCGTCCAGGGCTATTGCATCTCAAGTTTCAGCAAGGAGGTTATTATGGCTTAGGCATTGGCAAGCGAACACCAAACATAAGTGCAAACTTGCCTCAGCCCCACTTTCAGGAGAGAAATTGTTTGGCAGTGCCCTTGATCCCCTCCTAATTGAAACAAGGTCCAAGAAAAACATGCTTCCTTCTCTTTTTTGGACGTCAGACACCAGAACTCCTCAGACATTTTGGAGAGGCTCCTTTCATCCCTTTTATCAGGGACCCTACTATCCAAGATCACAGAGGCCTCCAGGAGTCAGACAAGGGCTGCAGCAGGACAGATTTGAATTTGCAGACAGGTATAGAAGGGGTGGTCAGACCAGAAACAAGGCCTTTCGTCGCCCTAAGTAGGAACTGCGAAGAACTACCCATTGGGGGCTGTTTAAAATTATTTGCTGACCAATGGGAGGCCTCTACATCTGACTCTTGGGTCAGAGACACTATTAGATTTGGTTTGGCTCTAGAGTTCCAATCCATACCCCCAAACTTTTTTATGAGATGCCCACTCTCTAAGGTTTCCAAAAAAAGAACCCTTATGCAAACCGCTATTCCCCACCTTCTGGACATCAGGGTCATTCAACCGGTCCCACTGGAACAACAAGGTCAGAGGTTTTACTCGCATCTTTTCATTGTCCCTAAGAGTTCGGGGGGATGGAGGGCAATTTTAGACTTAAAATGCCTTAATCGATTCCTAGCTAATCGTAAAGTTAAAATGACCACCCTACAATCCATTCTCCTTAGTATTAGACAGGGCGATGTCTTAACATCTATTGATCTCACAGAGGCATATCTACACATACCAATCAGGCCTTCCCACAGTAAATTTCTTAGGTTTTGCTATAACAACTTCCACTATGAATACATCGCCCTCCCATTTGCTTTGGCCTCTGTGCCTCGAACCTTTACCAAGGTCTTAGCGGCTCTAGCCACTTCCCTCAGAGACAGACCAATCTGACTACAATGTTATCTTGATGACATTCTAATCCTGTCATCATCTATTCCAAAGGCCCATAGGGACACTCAAATTACACAAAACACCCTTCAACTCCATGGTTTTTCTATATATTGGGAAAAAAGCCACTTATGTCCTTCGACTATATTGATTCACCTAGGGGCCATTATACCGTGTTTCCCCGAAAATAAGACACTGTCTTATATTTTTTTTTGGCTCCCAAAAACACACTAGGTCTTATTTTCGGGGTAGGTCTTATATATTTATGGTGCCAAATAGTGGGTGTGAGTGTGTAGGGGGTGTTTCGGGTGCACGGTTGCT
This sequence comes from Naja naja, assembly GCA_009733165.1. Classification (NCBI taxonomy): domain Eukaryota; kingdom Metazoa; phylum Chordata; class Lepidosauria; order Squamata; family Elapidae; genus Naja; species Naja naja. The sequence goes on along the minus strand of CM019148.1, from coordinate 130,819,391 downwards.
CCCTGAAAAGTCTTCCTGGAACTGGAGATTTGCACTAGGTCTTATTTTCGGGGTAGGTCTTATATTAGGGCAGGTTTAGAAAATAGTGCTAGGTCTTACTTTCAGGGTAGGTCTTATTTTCGGGGAAACACGGTAGATACTGTACAAGACAAGGTTTTCCTTTCCCCAGACAGGCAGGAAAGTATCAGAGGATTGGCCCTGGAGATCAGAATCCTTAGAAGAGTACCCCTAGTACTCCTGTCTAAGTTATTGGGGAAAATGATCTCATGTATTTGCATTATACCTTGGGCCCGATTCCATACCAGACCTCTGCAATGGTCCCTGCTGCTGTACCAACGCTCTGGAAGGGACAATTCCACAATTCGAGTCACGGTTCCACCAGACGTTCTGAGGTCTCTCCGCTGGTGGACAGTTCCCACAGTCAACAAGGGTTGCCCGTTCAAGGACCCACAGAGATCTACAGTCACAACAGATGCCAGGCTGATCGGATGGGGAGCTCACTACCATTCACACACGGCACAAGGACGTTGGACCGTCCCAGAACAATCATACAACATCAACTGGCTGGAGCTGAGAGTGGTCCACCTGACTCTCTGCAGGTTCCTTCCACTGCTTTGGTCCAAACACATCCTCGTCCTGACCGACAACATAACAACAAAGGCCCACATCAACAAACGGGGGCACCCATTCCAGACAGCTGATGAGGGAAGCGGAGAGACTGTTCCGGTGGGCCGAATCAACCTATTTTCCCTCAAAGCGGAACACATATCAGAACTGTCCAACGTCCAGGCGGACTGGCTCAGCAGGGCCACTGTCGACCAGTCAGAGTGGTGCCTGCATCCAACTATCTTTCAGGAAGCAGTACGAAGGTTTGGCCAACTGGTAATCGATCTGTTTGCCTCCCCTCTCAATTCCCAGCTACCGCAGTTCATCTCATGATACCCATCGCAAGGGGCAGAGGACATCAATGCCCTCCGGTGTTGTTGGCCTCCAGGACTGCCTTTCGCTTTTCCACCTCTCCTGGTAATTCCCAAATTAATCCATAAGCTTCTGCAGGAGAGGGCAGAATTGTTGGTGGTGGCTCGGCACTGGCCCAGACAAACATGGTTCACGGAGTTAAGGGACCTGTCAACAGAACAGCCATGGAGAATTCCTCCATCCGTGGTCTCCCTCTCTCAGGGTCCAGTTCACCACCCTGACCCACAATGGCTCAACCTAGCCATATGGAGATTGAGCAGAGACATTCTGAGGGACAAGGAAATTTCCAATGCTGTCATCGACACCATACAAGTGGCCAGACAACCTTCAAGAAATTGGATATATGATGCCACCTCGTCCATATTCTGTCATTGGTGCGCTAGGCATCACGTGGATCCCATCTCTTCTTCAGTGGCACAGCTGTTGGACTTTTTGTAGGAGGGCCTGACCAAGGGTTTACCACCTAATACCCTACGAAGGCAAGTGGCGGCACTAGCCTCAGTCATATCTTGGGGTGACCTTCGCTCCAAGTTCATCATCCACATATTCACAGTTTTCTTCGGGGCGCTACAAACTTGCGGCCTCCTGTAGTACATCGTTATCCAACTTGGGACCTTAACAAGGTGTTAACGGCACTTACCACGGGTCCTTTCGAACCACTGAGGACCACGAGTCTCCGTTTTCTAACGTATAAGATTGCCTTCTTAATTGCAATTACATCAGCAAGAAGAATCTCCGAATTGGCAGCCTTATCTGTCCGAAAGGACCTCTGTATCTTTCATTCGGACAGAGTAGTCCTCAGACCAGATCCAGCCTTCACTCCAAAAGTAAATTCAGCATTCCACAGAGCTCAAGAACTGGTGCTCCCAAATTTTTGTCCAGCCCCATCTCACAGACTCAAACGCCAATGGCATTGTCTGGACATACGACGGGCTCTACGCATATACTTAGAACGAACAGAAGCCTCTCGGAAGACAGAGTCCCTATTTGCGTTTTTTCAGCCTAATACTTTGGGGTGCAAAGTTTCCTCATCAACTATTGGCAGGTGGTTGAGGGCTACAATAGCTAAATCATATGAAGCTCACTCACTACCAGTGCCCAAGGGCATAACTGCTCATTCCACCAGGAGTGCAGTGACATCTGCAGCATGGGCCACACAAGCGCCAATAGAGGAGATTTGTAGAGCGGCAACTTGGGCTTCTCCATCGCCCTTCAGTAGAAACTACAAAATTGATGTGTTTGCCTCCACTGAGGCTTCATTTGTAGGAGAGTCTTACAAAGAGTTCATAGGGACTAGGAACGGGCGTCAAGCCAGACGGAGTCCCTCCCTTAGGACAGTCCAAGCTTTGGTATGTCCCACTACTGGATGCTCTGAACAGCTCATGGGAGTAAGGGCATTGGTACTTAACGGATACGTCCGTTCTCTTTGAGCTGTGAAGAGCATCCAGCCCCACCTAAGTTCCGTCTGGTGGGGATTCTATTCCGGCCAAAGGTCTAGATAGAGTGAAGTATAGAAGGGTTTGTAACTTTGACTTCACCAAAACTGGGGGACACTAGGGAGGAGTCCCGTGGAGGAGGAAGGCCGTCCTAATAATTAAGCCCAGCCTGAATAGGAAGAGACTGAAGCACCTCCCACTACTGGATGCTCTTCACAGCTCAAAGAGAACGGGCATATCAGGTAAGTACTTTATGATTGTGTTTGCAAAGACCAGACTTGGCTATATTGCCGTCATTCTGAAATCTGACAAAGCAAAAGGAATGCTTCCTACTTTCACTTTAGAAACCAAGAAAAGGCTGCTAGGAGTGCTTTGTTGCTGCCTGTATGTTCAGCAGCTTTTCTTTTTGATGATTTGTCAGTAAGATTTTCAATACTGTCCGACTTCATTACCTCTGAACTTTTTTCATTAGGTTGTTTAGGCTCACGATTAATATAAGAATGGAAACTGTTGCCCAGCTATAATTTATGGACACTCATTGATCCCATAGTAACTAAAACATCAATCAATAGTTGCTTGTGCGGATCATTAGATTCACATGTTGCATTAAACCGTAATGTGAATTGGTTTCGTTTGGTTTAATGTGATGTATGAACTTTGGTGAGCCAGTTATGGTGCAAAGGTTAAGAAAAAGTCAGGAAACTGAGTTGTAGTCCCAACTTAAGCATGAAAACCAGCTGGATGACTTTTGGCCAATCATTCTTTCTCAACCTAACACACCTTAACAGGTTTGTTGTTGTGGGTAAAATAGGAGAAAGAAGTATTAGGTATGTTTGATATATAAGATATATAGTAATTAAGTAATGTGAAATCAGAGACACCAGGTGCCTGTATGGGCAAGTTAATAATAAATGCTACAATCCAGTGAATCATTGTGCTGTCACAATATGCTTGGAACTATAGCCAGTACCAGAGATTAAAATGTGTTCTGATTCTGAGCCACTTTGCAATAACTTTTTTTTTACAATTATTATTATTATCTCTCTTTTTTTAGTTCTGAATGCATCCCGTTTATTTAACTCGCCCCAAATAATTACTTACACTTATTTTAACCCTTTGCAAAAGTACCAAGTATACAGTTATTTGCCTTACTGTTGCACAGGATCTCAGCGAATCAGTGATAGTGACATCTCAGATAATGAGGTTGATGATGGTATTGGAGTAGTTCCTTCAGGTGCGTGGGTGAAGAGCATGGTCCTAAATCCTTTGCTTCAACTTCCCTGTCCTTTTCCTCTTCCACGTTTGAATTTTCTAGATTTTTGAAAGAACTTGAGTTGGGAGCTCATGTTTTCCAGAAAGGTGCATGTTGTATTATTCCATGGTGACACATTCTAAAATTTACACCAGTCTTACACCAATTTACACATTGCAATTAATCTTCCATTCTGCTACATCTGCAATGAATGGTCAGGGGCAATGGTTTGTTACAATGTTAATATTGATACTAATATAAACAACTAATAAACCTATTTGTGCATAATGCAGGCATTTCATGGGACAAGGATCTGTTTTGAAATAAAAGATAATACAAAAACATATTCAAATATATAGCTTAAGTAATAAAAATCTCAATTGATTTGTTCTTATTTTCAGACCCAAAGGTGCACCATGGAATATATTGAAAATGCATGGCTGTATGTAGTGCATGAAGCATGGCTACATATTTTATAACTCTTACAAACATTCATTAGTTTTCTTTATCTTAAATATATACATAAAAGAAGATTTAAGCATAATTTCTATAAAAAGATAAAATCAAAATTCTAGAAATACAATGTTCAACATTATAGGAAACGCTGAAGATTTCCTGCAGCCAGTCACAGCCTGAATTGGAAAATATGTTCAAAGTAAAAAAAACAAAAACAGCACATAACTTGACATTTCAACCAGGTATTTGAACCAGATAATTAACTTTAATAAACAGTTTGAAGATTTCGTTAGTTATCCTTACTTTTCTCTATTTGAAATAATGACTAGCTAATATGGTTACCAATGCTATTTTGGTTGGTATATATAGTATTACACATTATACAACAACATTGTCCAACAAGCCTAGAACAGTATATCACATAAGTTCATTCTGCCATATTTTTGGGAAGTGTTAATTGTGTTAACGCAGTACTTTGTTAACTGAAAATCAAGAAGGATGTCATAATAATAATCTATTTTGGCATTTTTCTTAAACAATAGTTGAGCACTTCTCTAAATTAGCTTATTAATGAATAAGCTAATAATTTCAGTTATATTAATATAATTAAGCCATATGTTGTTACTTTTTGTCATACAGTACTGTCTTTATACTGTCTATGTGGCAGCATAGACTATTGAATAACCGCATATTGCTGTAGTTTCCATTGTCTAATGTATATGTTTTAAAATCCTTGATAGTTTTATTTTGCAGATAAGGATAATTTTTAGCATAAATATAAACAGGGAAAGTTATTTCATAATTTACATCATAAACAATTATTTTATCCATGTCACAAGTTGTCTTCCATTCACAAAGCAATCATACAGAATTTATGAGAGAAAAGTGTGGAATATATTCTGGATGAGAAGGATTCCTATAAGCTCCCTTGTATTCTCCTTTAGAATCTGAGGTTCTTTAAGAACTACTAATATTTAATTTATATACTTCAACTAAAGAATTGCTTTACAGTACAGTTGCCTGCTACTATTTACAGTGCAGTTTAGCCAACTGGCTTCAAAGCATTCATCCTAAGTACTTCATTTGTTATATCAAGCCTTTTCTTCTTATTGTTAGAAGAACTTGATTGTGAGTTGCTATCTTTTCGCCATTTGAAATATTTTCTTTTTGAACTCCATTAGTTCATCCTGCTTCCTGTGCATAAACAATTCTTCCTATAACAGAACAAAATGTAAATTTTTCTTTCAACCACAAACCATATGTGTTTTTTGCTATTTCAGTGGAAAGCATCATTCATGTCTGCATTCATATTGTAAGCTCTGTAAATAATTTGCAATTTTGATGGCATTTAGTTATAATTTTCTTTGTCTGTTGTTTTTTATGTGCTAGGTCCAGCTAAGAGTAATTTGTGATAGCGGTAGCAAAAAAAGCTTAATTCTGGCCAAAGGAACTTCTACTGATTATTTCATTGTTGAGCAGTACTTTCTTAAGGGACTTTTATATCATATTCACATCAGCAGCTAACTTACCTGAAAATGAAACTGAAGCTTCGATCATAGAACAATTACTCACAAAGTATTCTGTTGCTTATAATAATTTTGGCAATAGCATTGTTTCAGTGTTGCAGCCAAAGATGTACAGATATCTGAAAATACTGAAGAGTTGAGAAACTGACCATCCTAGAAATTAATATCTAATTATTATTTAAATATTATATATGCTCTTTTTCATTTTTTCACCTTTGGGAATTTCTTTGCATGTAAATTCTTCTGTACCTATGTTTATGCTTTTCCCTCCTATATATATTTAAGTATAATGCTATTTGTTAGACCTAGCTGCATGATATTTCAGGATTTTCACTGGTGAAACAACTACTTGAAAATCTTGTAATCAACAAGAGATGTTTTCTTGAAAAGACTAATTTGATTATGAATCCATTGCTATTTATGACCCAAACTAAATTAATTTTGCTGCACTTTTACCAGTAGGCTATAGGTCTAGCAGTAGAGAAAGTAAATCTGCAACATTAACTGTGCCAGAACAGCAAAGAACAACTCATCATCGTTCACGATCTGTATCTCCTCACCGTGGTGACGATCAGGGCAGGACCCGTTCTCGTTTACCAAATGTGCCATTACAGAGGTAAGATTGAAAATGTAGCTGCTTTATCATTAACTCCAACAGTCTGTACGAAATGAAGTAATCTAGAACCCCACTATTTCTAGCACTTTTCCACTGAATTCATCTGGATTTTAAAGTGGGCAACTGTGAGACGGGCAGATTCTTGTGGTTATAGATATATGAAGTTTGTATTCTCTTTAGGCACTATGTGCTTCCTTTGATGCAAGGGCAGCTGCTCTGCAATGGTCAATTTGCCATAAAGAGAATTGTGTAGTTCTCTTAATGACATAACTAGGCAACTCTTCATTCACTGTTTCCTAAACAAGATTATTCTGTCGATCGATTGATGCATTTTACTTTTTGATACCATCATGTTTTACACTGTCCATATGCCCTCCTGTCAAGGAAGAAATTTACAGAGAGAGAGCTAGAACTCTTGCCAAAAAGTTTGGTGCAGCAAGAAAATACCAGAAGAATTCAGTAATTTTGCGAAGGGAATTTTTTATCTCACCATCAAATCACTGAATTAAATATTAATATTAATTATGTGCTGTCTGGAAACTCTGAGAATGTTAGTCACAACACATCAGAAAAATAAGAAGCTACAAAAAGCTATTATAATGGACTGGATTATATGTATTTTACATTCCTAGATCAATATTCCTCTATTTGCATCAAGGTTATCAGACTTAAGAATTTTACCCTTACATTTATGTTAATTTATTTGTTCATTATTCTATAAACCAGGAGTTTAGATGAAATTCATCAAATGAGAAGATCACGTTCTCCAACTAGACACCATGATGCCTCCCGAAGCCCAGTTGACCGCAGACCCAGAGATATGGATAACCAGTATTTATCAGATCAAGAAGGGTATGTTTTTTACCTTTATATTTCTGTTAAAAGTACCGATGCAGCTTTGAAAATACTTACTTTCTAAAATAGATGAAAAAAGTCCTCATATCTATAACAACAGCAACAACCAAGTATGTATTCAAATCTTAAGGCAACATCGAGCAATCCGTTTACCTCTTTGTGGATCGTTTCCAGCTTACTGAACTTAAAGTCACTGTTTTTCCTGTCAATTTCTCAAACATTTTTATTCTGTTTTTTGATACTTTGAGGGATTGCCACAGCTAGGAGAGGGTTGACTTATTCTCTGAAGTTCCTGAGGGTTAGACAAGAAGCAACAGGTGGAAGCTCATTAATGAGAGATCCAATTTGGAACTAAGGAGAGATTTCCTGACAGTGAGAACAATTAATTAATGGAACAACTTGTACCCTTACCGTCCTAACTCTGAACTGAACAGTGCTTTGTAAGAAATGTGTTAAGAACTCTCTAAACAGAACGTGGGGTGTCTGATGCTCTGATTTGTACATTAGCAGGATGATGGCTTCTGGATTTTACAAAAACAGCATTTTCTGGATAATCAGCAGCCATTTTGATAAACTGGGGGAGGACAGATTAAAAAATAGCAATCTCAGCTTTGTGGCTTGTATGTGTACATCAGTAATTTTTGGTTAGAATTTATAGGCTAAATGTGGTATGTGGTGGCACATTTGAAAATCTGACAACTATTATATCAAGGACACATCGTATCTCCTCCTTTAATGGTTCCCCGGGGACAAGATTAGAAGAGTAACATTTATGTATAATTTTCTGTGTGGAATTTATGGAATAGCACTATTTTTTATTCTTTTTTGCAGTACTTTGGTTTACATGTAAAATATTAAATTTCATAGTTTTGCTACTAAGATTACTATAATGCTATTGGATAGCATGCCAGTTGGCAGTGAATTATATGTTAACACTTTTTGTCAATCTTATTATTCAATTTATGTTGCTGATAAGTTCTCCAAGTACATAATAGTATGGTGGCATATTGATCAGAGTTTTGCTACTTCAAAAACATTTACATGCATCTGTCTGCTTAACATGGTCTTTAATAGATTTTTATAATATCATAGCTTCGTAAACATAAGCTTTATTTGACAAAATATTTATTTTATGGGGGATTTATTTTTATTTATCCAGGCTTTTTTTAGCATACATGCTATACCCAAGACCTATTCTCTTTGTTTCTGGTTCATGGTTTCCTCTAACTTATAGCTGCTTCTAATGAAGAAACACTAGTCTGGACCAGGCCAAAATTAATGTGTGCCGCTTTCTTCTTCTTCTTCTTTTACAAGGGCTCAAATTTTGCATGTAGACATTTGCTATTGAGCAGATGAAAACATAACATTAAGTGTGTTTATAAGGCATTAAATAGCTAGCAATTTTTGAGCTTCCTTAATTCTTTGCTAGGAGCAGAGATACACTTTCATGCTATATTTCTTAACTCTGAGCATTTTGTGCTTATTTTAATGAACCTCTTACTTTCATTACACTTGTTTACAATGTGAAATCGCAGAACATCCTGCCAAATGTGACTTGAGAAACAAAACTCTCAAAACTGTTTTGGATGTTAAGGCTCAGTAGTGTGTAAATTTAGGCTACTTCGAAATGTGTTGAAACAAATTAGGTTTAATTGAACTAAGCTTTTATTTGTAAAAAAATTCACCTAATGTATTAAACAGCTACTTTTTGCTGAGTTGTAAAATGAGTAGTCTAATAAATTCTTCTTTAAAGCTTATCAAAAGGACTTTCTCAGTTCAGAGTTTCTAGCTTATTTTGTGTTTTCATTTACATATCATGGCATAATTCATGCTATTTAATGCTTCATATTTATGTAACTGTTTCATTCATCGTCCAATCCTGTCTGTGCAGTGAGCTTCTTATGCTGCCCAGGGCAAAACGAGGAAGAAGTGCAGAGTGCCTACATACAACCAGGTAAATACAGGCATTTGGTAAATAAGCTTGCTTATAAATAGTTCTGGTGTATGTCTTTCACATCTTTTCTTTTTATTTTACAAATCATTCTGTTTCCCAAGAAACTAGTATTCCTGTTAGTCCCACTGCAGATAAAAGGCTGTCTAATTCTTTAATTATTTTTAAAAGTTTTCTTATACTGAAGCATCAGTCAACACAATGAATGAGTTTAATGTATCCAAATCTATGGATCTGAGTAGCTATTTCCTATGTTTATATAACCTGTCATATCGTGATGGGATTCAATTTTTTTTCTACCGGTTCTGTGGGCGTGGCTTGGTGGGTGTCGCAGGGAAGGATACTGTAAAATCTCCAGTCAGAGGTGGGATTTGCTGGTTCTCCAAACTACTCAAAATTTCCGCTACCGGTTCTCTAGAACTGGTCAGAACCTGCTGAATACCACCTCTGCTGTCATATCTAGATTTGGATAGCTTCTGTTAGGACAAATTTCATACCTAGCAATTGATCAGTTGCAAGCACTGTAACTACAAGCAAAAAATAGGCCTTCAAATGTATGGCAGGGTTATTATTCTATGTTGCATTCTTTACAATTATTTGTTTAGTTTTTTTTACTTTATTTTGAGTTTTGTGCTTTATACATACTGATCATTTTGGATGTAAAATTAAATGCTCTTAGTTCATTGCAAAACTTTATGGACAAAAGTACTCCCCTTCATAGAGATAGCAGGGAGGTTTCAACCTCACGTACAGTCCAAAGGGATATACTTAACACCTCATCCTTCTGTTACAATGACCTGATGTATCCACCTTTTACCATCCCCAAAAGTTTTAAGTTTATACCTCACACACGGACCCTTTGATTCTCTACCTTCGAGGGTATCCACTAGGAGATTGTAACATCTCCGATCAAAAGTCCTTATGAATGCTGAAATTTAAACAACCGTATGTGTACTTTCAAATGCCCTTTCCAACACTCTTGGCAGATGGACCTACTCTCTCCCCTAATTTCAAGTTATCCAACTGTGCATTGCTGATTAAATGATTAAGACATGAAAGGGATCAAAACAGTGATGGTCAGAAACCACGCGACATCTGACCATTACACAAGCTTACTTAACATTTGCCATGAACTGGCTGTTATTTGGAGATCTTGCAATTTAACATCGCTTTCTTCTTTTTGATCCATAACTGTAAATTTATTAATAAATATCTGCCTCTGTGATATTAGCAGGAAGGCGGTACAAACAAGAATATGCCTTCCCTCCCCAGATACTGCAGGATAAGCCCTATGCGAAACCTGGAGTGAATTTGCAAAAGCTTATGTTTTTCACAGGCGGGTGGGGGGAGTGAAAAGAAATCCTGGTAGTCACATCTAAAAAAATATTAGATGTGGAAAGTATTATACACAAATCAATGTAATGATTATATTCCTAATACTTCACTCTGTCTGATGCAAACCATCCTCACAATTTTATTAATGTACATACATCCAAACATACATGCATACATATATACATGAAAAATAAACTTGAGAACTATGCTAAAATATGGGCAATTGAAGAATAAAGCTCTCCTGAACAATTCAGTAACTGTGAGTTGCTATTTCTTGTTTTCCTTTGATGCAGTACAACTTAAGTAGATAGTTGGAGTTTAAACTTTATTAATTAAATTGGCAAGTACTGTTAAAATTTATTTATTTCTTTGTTAAACAAATTTATGTAGCTGTCCAATTCACACACAGGGATTCCAGGCCAGTGTATAGCATTAAAAATCTGTTTAAAAATATACAATTAACTGGCCCGCCACCCCATGGGGGCGACAATAGCATAAGACAAGTCACCTGATTGGCCCTGAATAGATTCCCCAAGCTTGCTGACAAAACCGTGTCTTCAAGGCCTTGCAGAAAAGCAACAAGATAGGGGCCAGTCGTATCTCTGGGAGGAGGAGGATGTTGCCAAGGGAGGAAGCCACCACAGAGAAGGCCCTTTTTAAAGATCCCATCAGGTGTACGTCCTTGATAATTGGGACCACAACATTCCTGCTGCCGTGGGCCAGGTAGATGTAATTATTAATGATACTTGCCAACAAACAGTGCAAATGACTTACATGAATGTTTTGCTGCATCATAATTTACTATTTCGTCTAGTGCTGTTTTCATATCTGCCTATATATTTTTGTTTCTTGCATGGCTGTTTCCCCCTTCTTTTCTGTCACATTCAAGAAATTCTGTTAGGCACTATAAATCACTACCTCCCAAGATGCCTTTATTTGAGAATGGCACTTACTGGAATCTTTACAGGTAAGAAATCTGTTGCTGTCACATGAAAGTTCTCACATAGAATTCCAGAGAAAAAAGGAGATATTTTTTGAATGAACTTGTCAATCAGCCTCTCTATCTCAACACATAACCACACACCCACACCTTCTTTTAAAAGCCTTATAGGTTGCAGTACCCAGCTTGTTTGGCTGATCTATAGAAGCTAAGGAGGATTAATCCTCCTAAATTCTTGGATGGAAGATTATCATGAAATAGCAGGCGGCTATATAGGCAATTTTCAATTTATGACCGTTGGTTCAGTGAACGTTCAAAATTACTACATAGCTTTTAAAAAAATGTGATTTTGACCAGTCCTCACAATAACTGTCACAGCATCTCTGCAGTCATATGATTGCAATTCAGGTTCTTGGCAATCAGCATATATTTATGACAGTTAACAAAGTCCTGGGTCATGTGATTGCCATTTTCAACCTTCCCAGATACCTTCCAACAAGCAAAGTCAATGGGGGAAGCTGGCTTGCTTAATGACTGCTGCAAAAAAGGTCGTAAACTCGATCACAAGCATTTTATGCCTGGAATCACTTAGTGACCCAATTTAAGTCAGGGACAACTTGTACTAGACACACAAATGTAAAAAAACCAAAAGAAATTATGACAAACCACATCCACAATGTCAATAAAACTACTTGAATGTGTCTATTGTATCACCATGAATTGAACATAACTTTATGTTTGTCTTAGCTTGTTAGATAACAGTATCACTGCGTAGCAAAGCAGTTTGATCCAACTTTAACCCCATTTAAGTTATTTGCCAATATAAGTATTCATTGCGCAGCTGAACAGGTTTGTAGCTGGAATCTATAAACTTATCCATACTTATACATCTCTGTCTCCTAATGAATCGAATGGACATTGAATGGATTGAATGGAAAGTATTCTTAGAGTATTCCTAGGACTATTTATCATCACACCCATTTTCTCTGAATCTCTGATACTTACACCACACTGATGTTTTGGATATTTTAATTTTGTATATATTTTCTTTTTTTTTCTTCCTGTGTGATTTGCATTCATTGTGAAACTTACTTTTTTTTCTTTTTCATGAATTATTTTGAATTGTGAAGCTCAACCCTGCCTGCATATATTAAGGCCAAATCAGTGCTTAGTCAGGATAATTCACTTCATCCTAATTGCCTTAACTCACATGTATCGAGATTTACAGGAGGACTGTTGGTTAGGTAAGGTTTCAGACAAAGCATCTTTCCCTGTATTAATTTATTTTAAATAATTGTTTTCATGGTAGAATATCCTTTTCTTTCAAACCAATGGAATCCCATCAATTTGTGTTCTGTTTTCCTTCAAATAAATAATGATACAGATATATTTATTTTCATATTTTCTTTCCAATTTTATATTGGTATTCATTATCCACTGCTGAGCTGTAATCTTGCTTATGAAAGCCAACAGACTGACTTCATAGGATAAGATTGTAGTATATGATACCATTTTATGCAACCCAATTTAGTTGTTATTTTTTAAATATATTTTTTGAACAATCTTCTTGCCATGTTTCATCCAACCTGTTCCATTGTATCTCCATGACTTTATTGTGACTTAACATCTTGTGTAGAAAGAACATTACTTTGATTTAATATCTAACATGCTATTCCTTTCTTTGTTTTTTTTCTTTTTGTTTTTCTTCTCTTTCTCTTCCATTGGATGCATTAGTGAACTGCAGCCCTCGCTTGACAGGGCTAGGAGTGCTAGTACTAACTGCTTGAAGCCTGATACTAGTTTGCATTCACCAGAACAAGAAAGGTATAAAAGAAAGACTTCTCAACATTGTGTCATTTGTGCTGGTGATCATTATTACCTTTGTTGCTTTTTCCGTATCAGCTTTATATTTGCTTCACTGATATTGCACATGCCTGTTATTATCTACGTAAATATCTGTTGATTCAACATAGATATCATGCTTTTAACATGTTTGACATGATTATAACAGCATACAGCATCTTCAGCTCTTGGTCACAATTCTTTTTCACTCACATTCTGGTTTGATTTGGCTTGGTTTGGTTTGAATATGTGTTGTTGTTTGCAAAAGTCCTCGGTATGCTGATTAGAACACTTCATTCACAATTGAGATAGTTTAACTAAACACTACTACTTTTGTTATTTCTCCATCTGGCGAAGGGGGAACTGGTCCAGTTTATTGGGTAACAATAAATTTGCATATGTGCAAAATGTCAAAAACTTGTTTTCCCTTGACTGACAACATTCAAAAATATTGTTAATATTTAATGTCTTTAATTCAATGGTCATAGATATTGCTGTTCAACAAATTGTCCAGTAAAAATTAGAATCAGGCTGAAAATATACTTAGAAAATTGGAGTGGGGATCCAATATTTGTGGCCCTTTTAGCTGTTTGTCAACAAAATTTTTGTACCAGAACCAGAGGAAGCAGTGGTGGGATTCAATTTTTTTTACGACCGGTTCTGTGGCCATGGCTTGGTGGGCGTGGCAGGGGAAGGATAATGTAAAATCTCCAGTCAGAGGTGGTATTTGCCAGTTCTCTGAACTACTCAAAATTTCCACTAGCGGTTGTCCAGGACTGGTCAGAACCTGCTGAATACTACCTCTGAGAGGAAGGAAACGTGTTGGCAACTGATCCGAACATGACTGCTTCTGTTCCATCACATTTCATTGTGTTATTCAAATAGATTAGGAAATAATAATAATAATAATAATAATAATTTATTAGACTTGTGATAGGGTTCACTGTTGAATGATTGGTTATATTTTGATTATATTTTATAATAAATGTGGATTATATGTATTGATGATATGTATTGATATAATTGCACCTAAAACTCTATGGTTTACTTTTCTTTTGTTTTAATATGAAAATAATATATGTTAACAGCATTTGTCTTAACGTTTTTGGTTTTATGGCACATTCAATGTTGAACATAAAAAAGGACAAGTCAAAAATTGGGCCAGTTTATTTATATCTTGAACGTTTTCTAAAATCTGATATATCCTTCAGTTGAAGCATTATCAAATCTGCTTGTAAACCACATTATAAGCACTTTGAGCTTATTGGAGGAAGAATTAGGATATAAATATATTTATCATTTTTGGAGGGACAGTGTTAAAAATAAGTAGAGTACAAATTACTGAGATGCTTAAAAACAAAGAAATTAGATTGTTTTTGCATATGGTGGGATGCAGTAACTAAGTAGACTAAGCGAAATAATAAATTATTATGGAATTCTAACTTAATTGAATATCTAATTCTTATTAGATACCAGATTTACATAAGACAAAGTTATGTAAATCTTGTTAGTGGGAAATAGTATTAACTGAATAATTAACTCAACTGAAATTTCTCAGAGAATCTTTTTAGTCATAGTTTAATTCGGAGGTCCCCAACAACTACCGGGTTGTGGCCTGTTTGGAACTGGGCTGCGCAAGTGGCGGGTGAATGCGGGCATATGCATGAAGTTCCCCTCCCATAAGCAGTGGCCACTTGCCATCATGCATGAAACTCCCTTTGCGTGAGGGGCAAGCGTGCATGCCACCCATTTACACAAATGGAGCTGTGCACACTCATGAATGCCCATCTTTTTGTCGGTTGGCGGTGCCCAGGGGCAGGGCCTTTTCTGTGGGAGCACTCACCCTGTGGAACCAACTCCCCTTGAGCCTTCATTTGGCCCCCGATCTCCACTCCTTCCGCCGTAACCTTAAGACCTGGCTTTTTCAACAGGCCGGTCTGGACTAACCAAAGGGGGGGGTTGTTTTAGTGGGTTTTTAAATTTTAATTGAATTTTAATTCTTAGGCTTGTATTTGGTTTAATTTCTTTTTTGTAAAATTTGTAATGAGTTTTATATTGTTAGCCACCCTGAGTCCTTAGGGAGAGAGGGCGGCATACAAGTCTAATAAATTATTATTATTATTATTATTATTATCTGCCACTTATAGGGAACTATCCCCTACCCCCCACCCCTACCCCCCGTCGGGTCACCAAGCCAGAAAGGTTGGGGACCACTGGTTTTAAAAATTATGTTTGGTCTCTATTTCAATAATTGAATAGAATATAATGTCTTTTTGGACACTTGAGTTTTCCAAGCTACGCTTTTCTTAAAACAAATACTTGTTTTTGTTTGTTAATTTTTTGTTACGTTGCTTCTCATTTTTAGTGTTGATACACTGTTTGAATATAAAAAAGAAGAGAAAATCTATTTCATGTATCAGAGGTATTGGCAAGCACTTTGAAAAGCTGGGTTTAATGACAAAATAGCAATATAGAAATGTAATGAATAAATATATTTTCTTAAATTTAATAAACAAGGTTTTATAATAAATAATTCTTATTTAATTAAATTATAGTTTATTTTATTTTTTTATTTTTATTTTTTAAATTTATTTCAGCTATTATAGAACACTTAAATGATGCTTGCCAAGAGTCAAAGCTAATAAGATAAGGGCATGAGCAATGAGCTCAACACATTCTTCCTGTTTTTTAATAGAAAACCTGATGACATAAAAAAACTTGTTCACATTTCTCTCTTTTTCTGAAAGATGTAGTTATTAATTTCAAGACAAGACAACTCTGTAATCCATCTTTTATTTTTTTACATACCTTATGGTGAAGAAACAAAATCACAGAAGTATCTCTCAAAAATAGGAAATGAGATTTCCTCTGAATCTTGTTCTGCACAGGGTGTATCTTTTTGTACTATACTTCTAGATCAGTGGTTATTAAACTGTTTGACTCAATTATCCCTTTTTGCCAGTCTCAAATAATATCATTATCTCCACACACACAGAAACAGGCTCTTATATTACACAAGCATCTCTTCAATGGCAGCCTGAAATGAGTCCTTATTACTGTTCTGACCACAACAATTACAAATCATTCCATTGAGACCAAAATATGCACCTCCAGTTTCAGAACTACTATCTAGATGATACAATTTTAAAAAACTAGAGGTTCTGCACAACAAAACAGATAGTTATTTGTTTTGTGTGCATATAACAGTAAATATAGTGTATTCACAAATCACAAACATGAAATAACATGTTTATTAGTTTTATTCAGTAGAAGGCTATAGATAGACCTTTGCATGGAATCAAAATCAGTGAAAGATTGTTCATATTGCTCTTTTAAAATATCTATATTATTTTCATTATTTTTCACTATAATTTTGAATATGACTGTAATGTCAAAGAATTCCTGTGATGTTCTTGTGTCTAATTTATAAGCTCTAGTCAAATAGAGACCTTGGTAAGGAAATATAGGTGGCACAACAAGAAGAAGAAATTTTATTTATTAATAATCTGACCATATAAAAAAACAAATACAGAAAAGACTGTAGTACTTATTCAAAATGAATAATCACCTCTAAGGTTAATCCAATCTATTATAGATAGTCTGTCCACTTCACAATGACTTTGATATAAAAATTGCAGTCTTGCTAGTGATATGCAGTTTCATTCCCTGAAAGATGTAAGACAATTTCTCCTGGGTATCCTGATATTATTTTAGTGTTTAAATAAGATAAAAATAAACCAACATTTCTGCAGAATATAGTTTGCAGTCAAACCAGATATTTGCAATATCTTCAATATCAGTATGTTTAGAAACATATTTTTATTGTAAATAAAAATGGCTGCAGACATTTCCCCTAATTTATTGTCTCTTAACAATTAAGACTGATACCTCAGCATATACTATCTTGGATTCAAATCTATCCTGACATTTTCATTGGAATAATGGGAGCTGTCCTTATCTTTTCCACAATCAACTCAAAGTGGTTGTTTATAATCTTTAGCCCAACATACTTGTTAGTCTCCAATACACATTATCCTTAGTGATTCTAAATAACTGTAAATAAAATTATTTCACTTTAAACATGGAAGCATAGAGGAAAAGGTCCTAATTCAGGTATTTGCATGTAGTTTTGTTCTAATGTGTTACGTTATATGTAGTAGCTAAAATTCATGGATAGACTTAGTTTTAAATACCTGGTAATAAATTCCTTAAATAATTGTACTACTGAAGTGTGATTTTATGGAAATGGACCATACTTTTGTGAGCATATTTCCATTTTCTGCCCAGTGTGTTATATAAGGAACTTTACCCAAATGGGAATAAATTCTTCAGGGATATGCCTCTCTTAGAGGGCTAGTATACTCTAAAGCAATCAGCGTGACATACAGTGGTTATCCTTCTGATGATGTGTTCCACCCACAGCCTCTCGCTTTGATAATCAGGACTCAGTTATAATAGACTTCACATCATCAAGACCTCCATGTTGAAACATAGTCTTGCCAACAAATGCCAAGGATGAGGTGGAGATTGTGCAAGTGAAATTTCTCCAGTTGTTTGATGTGTCATCAGTACAGAATCCAGGATTTACATCCAAAGAGAAGGAGAGGGATAACTACAATTTTGTAGACTTCTAGCTTTGTGGAAACATGGTTGTTGTGTTGACTGAGTATGCAGTTGGCCTACTGCCTGGCTGGCCTTGCTAATCCTGGTCTCAGTTGCTTTATTCAAAGTCCCATTGCTCAAGATGATGCTTCTTAAATATTTGAAACTGTTTACATTTGTTAGCTGGGTGACCTCGCCTGGTTTGGACCATTAGCTGAGATGATTTTACTGGGGTATAGCTGTTGTGATATTAAAGCTACTTGACACCACAGGTAAGAGCTGAGCACTAGGTGAACAAGCAGCCCTAAAAATGGTGCAGCAGGTCTCACTGAACACCCCATGCACCCTAAACACCCCATACACCCCTAAATATCCCATACAGGGGCAGGAGCTATGAACATGGGGAAAACATTATGGAAATGTTTATTTCAGGAAGTGTTTTATGTAGTTTAAAAAATCTATTTGCCTATCGTACAGAATTGCATGGGCTGACAGTAGCAATTTATTTCACATAATTTATTTTGGGAGCAGCACTGATCCTCAACTGTGTTTGGCCTTTTGGCCTGACATCTGGAAATTCGAATTAGCTAATATTATGACTGAAGGGTATTCTGCAACATCAAGCCAATTCTTTTAGCCTGATTGCACAACTGCATATATAATTTCATTCAATTTATAAACTTATCTTGGTTTTAGGATGCAGAAACCACATTTAGTAAAGTTCCATATCTTTGGAACTTTAGATAGATATCTTTTTGAGAAGGAAGAAAAAGTTAGTGCATGAGTAGCTAACTGTGCTCTGATGTGTCCCTCACACGCCTATTCTACCCAACAATTATTTCAGACCATGAGAAAACCCAAAGTCCATTAGTTTTTCTGTGTGGTGTTATTTGTTTGTTTCAGAATTCTGTGGTAACTCAAAATTTGTAGAATTTGTAGTTCAAGATGTTGTTATGTTTCAGTGTGATTTCTTACAATGAATGCAGTGTTTTAATGTAGCAGTGTACATGATAGTTATGCATAATGGTATGATTGATTACTAGTGTTACCATTTTTAAAGTCAATCTGGAAAAAAATGTCTAAATGCATGGCATCTTATGTATTAATTGTGTATAGTACATTCCACAGCATTGAAACTTGTGAGATCACATTTTTATACAATATAATGCATGTTTGCAAATGATTGTTTTTTATTTTTATTATTTTATTATACAAAATATCAGCATATTAAGGGCTTTGAGTGCACTGGTACCTATATATAGCTTTAACATTTGGCTTACAGGAAAACCTGATGCTTACTAACAGCCTCTTAAAGTATCTTGAAAATTTTACTAATATGCTAGAATGCTAACTCCTCTGATATAGCCCGCTTTTTTCATAAAACTCTTTGATCAAAACTGGAAAGTACCTCAAAAAAAGGATAACTAACAATGTGGACAGTTTGCTGTTTGCTGAAATCTTACATTGCAAATAGAACATATAGTCCAATAGTTTTAGAATAATTAGAGTAATTTTACACTGTTTTCTTGACATTAGGTAAGATTTGTAATTGTTTAAAGTCAGTTACGTAACTTTTTTAAAAAAAATCAATTCACTTTTTAAACATAGCATACTTTTAAATATCCCTCTCTCCCTCCCTCCCCCCTCTCTCCTTCTCTCTCTCACACACACCCCATTTAAATTTTATCACCCAGAATATTATACTCCCACAAAATCCTGTTTTTTCAGGATCCAGACATGCATTCTCATGAATGCTTTCTAAATGAAAAGCACTCAGCAAATTGAATATCAAGATGTGCAAGAGAAAGAATGAAAATAGAACACTGAGATCTACATAATGTTCCAAATTTTCTGATTAAACTAATGTTTGTCTGGTTGTAATCAATCTTTTTACATCTCTACATCTTTAACGTATGATAGCAGTCAAATATATCTTTAATTATTGATGTTATAAAGAGGAAAGTAAGTTGCATTCAACAAAGTTCATACTGGGTGACTGTTCAGTGTAATGGATTGGATCCAAAGTATATTTACTGAAATTAGTGGGACATAAAATAGTTATGACTAATGTGACCAAATAGATAAGTGTGACTGAGACTGGAAACAATTCAAGAATTAGTTAAAATGTTCATATTATCAATGTATCTGCCCATTAGCACTTTCATGTTATATGGAAGAGATTTCTTTAAAACTAAGAAAAAAATATAGTTCCCAGAATAACCATAGACCAAATGACAACAGTCTGAATTATTTGATGCACCTCCAGGCAATTCCTTCACTCAGGATAAGAATATGCTATGAGGCATACAAGGAAAATATTTTATTTAAGATTCACTTTATCTATGTGATAAGGGTTTCAATTCCACAACTGCATTAACAGAATTATTTGTTTAAGTAAGCAAACAAAAAGCACACGATTACCCAAAATAGAGAAATGTCAATAGTAACTGTTTTAACTATTAATTTAAATTTTAACAAGAATGAATATTTTATTGTAAAATACACAGATAATTGAAATGCAGATGTTTGGTCCATTAGTCATCTTAATAATCTAAATGGCATGCCAATTTTAAAAATGTACTTTATACCAATACTTTGCATGTTTTGAAAAGGATTCAGAAAAAGTGCTTTGGAATGTCAGCTGAAGCATAAGTCCAATACCTTTTTAAAGAAAGCTTGCATAAAAGCCTGAAAAAGACATTGCAGCTTTAAAGAGTTGCTGGGCTTGCTCTCTTCTTAATTATTTTCAAAGTATGCAGAGTTGCATTGCACAATGTAGTATAATGTGAAAAATAAATTATCAAAAGATTGGGGTTTGTTACCCCAAGCATGCCAGAAAGTGCACCTCCTTAGAGTCAAAAGCTTGGAATTGGAACCCCAGACAGATAGCAAACTCCATCTAAAACCAAATTAAATTCTGCACAAGATTGCTACTTGACTGCTAATCCAAAAAAAGTAACTCAGGTTAATATAAATTCAGACAAAATTTCTGTAGGTTGAACATGATTTAGACAAAACAGACACTGATTTTTCTTGAGGTGCTTTGCAGGGTTTTTTTTTGCATTTTTAAAAAATGATGTTCACTAAATGTTCTGTTTTTCTTCCTATTTTATTCAATGAACAAACAGAAGTAGATGGTCCCCCTCACTAGATAGAAGACCCACTAGTCCCCGGATTCATATCCAACATGCATCTCTGGAGGATGACAGGTACTAGTCAGCTCCTCCTAGCTGAAAAGTAGATTGCTTAATCATGCACATCAAGTAGGAACAGCATGTGGTGAAAGGTTCAGTTTCCAGGAACCCAAATTTGCAACTTTATGCAAGGTTATCCTTGAACTTCATTCAATGATTATAAAGCATTTCCTTTAGTTTTTGAGACTAAACATAAAAAACAGGTATTTGAGCTCTGTAGTAGAGCAAATTTTGCTCCCTTGTCTTTAATCTCTTACGATTCTTCACAATAGTTGCGTCCTATTCTGTAGCAAGAGCATCACTACAATGATACTTTAATTTTGTGCTTTATAATACATTGAAAGAAAAATCTCATGCATATCTTAGTTCCACTGAATTCTATGAGGTTTGTTCCCCAATAATTAGATATAAAGCTGATCCCATAAGCTACTCTACAGGACAACTTATTAGGAATAAACTAGTTTAGTACTGACACAGCTGTGTAAAAACCTCTAGGATTACATTGTAATGTATGGAATTCAGCCTCTTTCTACAAGGGATCATAGCTCTGGAAAGTTTGGCATGTTGCACCTCAATGAAACCAGTGATTTAAGGCTTCCTAACATCAGGCCAAATTATACCCTATCTTTATGGCTCATAATTAAATTCACAACTCTGAGTTTGTGTAACAGCATATTTATAATTTTTTTCTTTATAAAATTTTTGGTGGCTGACATTCTGAACAAGGCAACTGCTAAATCCAGTGCTTTGGATTTCTCTTTATATGCTGATTGGCCAAATGTGATATATGTAAATATCATCTATTGGTTTGTTGTTGCTGTATTATGATTTTATTCTTTGAATCTTGATGCTGCATCATTCTTGGATAATAAACTTTTTTTTTCATATGTTGTCCCTTAAAGCAAATTGCTCTTTTTAATTGGGCTGCCAACTTAGACATTCAGATAATATATTTTCAATTCTTATCAATATCTGATTCTGGATTATAAGTAGAATTATGGCTGCAAAAATCCACGTTAATACTAAACAGCAGAAAAGAAACACTCTTTTCTCTTACCTTTTTGCTGCAAATTATTACTTGACTGGATTTTTATAGCCAAATCTGATGATTCACATTATAAGTGATAGCATTTACAACTCTAACATTAATCAGCACATACTTGTGCTAATAACAACGCTCTAAATGCTTTGAGGATTCTCAGAAACAGATTTGTATTTATATGCAAGGAGAAGAGCAAAGGGAAGTCTTGTTGAATGAAAGAGTGAGATAATCCTTTCCAGATGCATTTGAGATTGCGATTCCCAGAAAATCTATTCATTGTGTATCTTGGTTTCTGGGTATTATTAATTGTAGTAAGACTTTGTTTAACTCTCCATGAAACATCAGCAAGGCAGTTTCTTTTATACACAAGTATTATTTAATAAAATTACATTTAAATTATATCTACCTGAATTGAAAACACTAAGTCTCTACTGTTACAAATTAATCCCTGGAATATTTTCATTATCAAAATACTGCAGGTATTGAAATGTCAAATACTATTTTTTTAATCCTAAGAAGGTCTCTTTTCTTATTAAAAATGGTTAATATAGAAGTGGACAGGATTTGTGTTACAGATAAAATAATTTTTTGTGGAAATTTTTGTGTTCACTCATTCTTGCCAAAGTTAACCATCTTTTTCAAGCTTTTCATTCAATGTCAAAGCATCAAAATTTCAGTTAGCTTTTGAGAAGCAAAGCGAGATAAAATTAATAGGCTAAGTGTATATGTGGCAGAGTTTAAAAACCCAAACCAAAAATTAAAAACTGTTCGGTTCTGATATTGGCCAGGTTATCACACTGTCAGGTAGAAAAATACTAGCTGTGCCCCTAGTTAAACAATTAGGTAGAGAAATGGAGCTAAGTTTCTCCTTAGATATTGAATGAGAACTTTTTTTACATGCTATAATCCTATCGTGGATCAACCAGGATTTTTGTAACAGTTGAAAAAATATTTGCTTATAAGAACCTGTATAGAAAGTAAACATCCATACTTCAATCCAAACTCCAAGAATGTTTTCTTTTCAGCTGTTGATCTACAGGAGAAACATTGGGGTCCATTGTTGTTAGAATTTGTACTGTATGTATATGTATGTAACAACTTAGAATATGTATCTCAGCCTAGAATAACTATGAAAAAAATGCTCAGTACTTTCTTGCAAATTGTAAGCCAACCTTTGCTCTCCTGTGCAAAATAAATGCACACTATAGTTTTTATTAAATTTGTATTGCTAAAAGAAATTTTTGAGGCAACATAAGAGAAAATCAGAAATGCTACCAGTAAAAGCCACTCACAAAAATACGCTCATGTGCAGCTCTTGAGAGAGCATTCTCTGACAGGGATGGAGAGATGTCAGTTGATTATGTAAAGTTTTGGAAATAATTTGGAAAAGTTTGTTTGGAATGTGTATTAGTTTGACTGAGATACCTTTCTGCAGTTTTTAAAGCTGCTATGTCTCTTCTCAGGATCAGAATGTATACATTTAACAAAATGCATATTGGTGCTAAATTCATAACTCTCTGCACTCCAAATGGCCTTTTCCAAATTACTTCTGAATTTATGCATATTCTTCGGTGTTATTGCTGAGAATATGTTTGTCTTTAGTGTTTACTACTGGCTTCCATTTTATTTTGTAGCAATTATTATATCACTTTCTTTTTTTAAAAAAATCCTCCTTAAAAATACTGAAAAGGAGAACACAGAAATGTTGCTGGATGTCATAGTGGAATGCTCTTGTCATATAAATATCTTGATTGCATGTCTCCATCTTCATTGCATGTGACCATCTCTCTGTTTCTATCCATTCTGTTCAACTTTCACTTCCATGTTTCCAAAACTTGTGAAGAACAACACTGCCGGAGTCTTGCAATCCAAAACAAGACAGTTTAAACCTCCTAAGTGCTAATCCAGAAGAAATACAGAGGTATCCTTGCTAAAGTTGTCTTGCAGCTCCACATGTATAATACATGAAATTAAATACTAAAGTCTTAGTTTATAACCTAACTCTGCTACGTTGTATTGTTATGTTCTACATCTTTGAAGAATATTCTACTGTTTAATAAGTATGTTTGCTGTGTATGTGTATTTCATTAAGTGACTCTTAAATATCTTAATTTTTTTATTGGATTCCCTTTCTGATCAGGTCAGCAGATTATTTAAAATTTGCACTTTGACCAAATCTTTAAAGAATACTGGGAGTTTATGGACCATAGTTGCTTTTAGTTTTTACCATAAAAATACATAAAGCTATTATATATGAGATGCTCTTCTATTAACAGTGTATAACAGAAAGAGTGAGAAGGTCACTAACACTGCCAAAAAAACCTCCTGCAGATATAAAAAAAAATAGAAAAATGCATAGTAGATAGTACAGCTAAACAATATCTACAGATCTTTCAAGGAGGGTTTCATGAAATCAGACAATGCAACAGGCAACAGAATCATTAAAAAGTTTAGGCCAAAGACATCAAGAAGACCAGTGAAATGTAACAGAAAATGGAGGTGAGAGTGAGGACATGTTACCCCAAGGAGCATGCCTATCAGTGAGAGGGTACAATCACCCCACTATGAAACTCCAAGGGATGCATCATCTTAGATCCCAAGCTCTCTGATTTGCTGTATTGAAATTCTGAAGAGAAATATTAAGTTTCAAGATTCTGAAACCTGCGTTATGATTCTTGGAACTAGACACTGGAATGAAAACCAAAGTTAATAGTTGGTCTCTTTTACTGTAATTTGTTACTGTAATTTAGGCTTCTCTTTGAACGCATATAGAAAATCTCAATTAGCCAGCTCTTCAGTTGATGTTCCTTTGATCACAATAGATCAAACCCTTCTAATTTTTTTCCCAAGACCATGCTGATAGTGGATTGCAGGCTTGGATACTTTTTATTGTGATTTAAGAATAAAAATGTTTTCACCTAATTTGTTTTTGGCTGTCATGTCAAGGTTATGACAAAACAACGTTGCTCTGAATACCAGGAGTCAGTGAAAAATACATAGGGTGCAATACTTTTAAATAGCTCAACAGAAGCAGCTCCCATTTTTTATTTCTTTTATTTTCTTTTTTCAGATTCTGAAATCAGCCTGTCTATAATATTAGCATTTCTTAAAAACAGCCATAGGGCATGAGATGTTCAGTTTAATATAGCAAGAACCCAGCTGGATTGTGATCAGATGGCTTGACTCTATTTAAATTTAACATCTAAATGTAACATTCATACATTCTTATTGTTTAGTTGTATAAACTTTAGCCAAAGCATATAATAGGTCTTACGAGTACCACATGCAAATGTGTTTTCTATAACTTACCGGTATATAATTCAAATCATATATATCTGCCCACGTTTATTATCAATGTTTTTTATTATCATAGTTAAATTGTGCTACTTTTCTTTTATAGTGCATACAAGTATAATACAAGAGCATCTTTTTGGATTTTAACCCAGGAGAATTTTGCTTCTCTACCAGATCCTTATTGTTGGATTTTAACCAGTAATGGAAATTTTCCATAGCATCACTTTTAGAATTGCTTAGCACTTGAGAAATATTTGACCTGGTTAGCATTACCTACACCAAGAAACTGAATTAAAGTAATGGGTGAAGATGGCATTTTCTCCAAAGTCCATTATTATTAGTCATTCGGAAAACCTAGTTTTTGTGATTCCATTTGCAAGAAATCAAGCTAAATCTTTGTGATTTTCTATTTTGCTTGCTTCTCTTTTTCATTTTTTTTGGCATCTCATTTTACAGGCATCCCAGAAAGGTGGAAAGATATAGCACCCAAAAACAAATTAGAAAAAGCTCTGCATCAGAAACAGAAAGGTATGTAGCAATGATGTGCCTTGATCAGTTTGCTGATGTTATTGTCATTATGCACATGTCATGCTGATCTTTGATCATAATATTTTTTTTTGTTAATATGATTGTGCACATGCCATAATCTTAAATACGTAAAGCTTGTCAAAGACTTGCTACTAAGTTCACAGGCTTTAAAGTTTGGAGACCCCGGCTCTACAATATAGTCTTATTTATGACAAGGAAGCATGGAATCTTGAAGTACAGTATAATTGGCATGGAATCTCTTTGTGACAGCAAAGCACAATAATTTTGGTCTTATAGTAATGATATAATAATTATATAATGAAAGACAGCAGGAAGCTTGAGAATGCTAAGAATTGGTTGCATTAGTGACTTTGCATCAATGGGTACTTCTGTTCAAGCAAAATGGAATTTCTTTATCCATTCTCTTTAAACTTGAAATGGTATTTGCTCTGTCAAAGCAAACCAGTTAAAGAGTAAAATCTTTCAATCTGCTTGATGAATGGAGACCATACGATCTGCTGGAGCCAAGTTTATTGAACTGCTCACAAAGAACAGAAAACAAGTTTGGCCTCTAAGAGAAGAAAGGCAAAAAACGTATGATCTCATTTACTAGAAAAAAACAGTATCATCCTTAGATGGATAGCTAACCTAGGCCTGTTTACTTTTCTTTGTATCTCCTTGACTAGGAGGTATATGCAGTGAATTAACACTGACAGGATGCTTATTCTGTCCCTTCCATTCAGATCAACAAGTCTTGATCTTTTTCAGTGTGAAACCTTCAAGTAGTACCAAAGGGCTAAGACATCTCCCCAAGTCATTTTTTCTCAACACTAACCTTACATAATTCTCTTCGTGTCAGAGAAATTCCCTGAATCTTTTTGTTTTGTTCTATAATCTTTTTTGCATTTTCTCTGAATCTTTCTTAAATGGATAAAGTGCCAAAACTAGATACAGTGGATCTACGCAACGCAAAATAGAGTAGAACTATTACATTTTTAAATTTGGAAATGCTGTTTCTGTTGATGTGGCTTAAAATT
Organism: Naja naja; assembly: GCA_009733165.1. Taxonomy (NCBI): domain Eukaryota; kingdom Metazoa; phylum Chordata; class Lepidosauria; order Squamata; family Elapidae; genus Naja; species Naja naja. The sequence continues at coordinate 130,792,507 of CM019148.1, read as the reverse complement.
TCATCTGCTATTTTAGCAGATAAATCCCTTTGCTGACTTCCATTCAGCTTCATCAATACTATTTTGAGAACCTTTGTGCACATACCTTATCAAGCTAAGTGTTCCCCATTTCATTCTATATCTGTATATTTGATTTCTGTTTTCAAATGAAGAATTTGGTATTTGTAGTTGGAACTATTGATGAATATTTTGAGAATATGGTTTTCAATCCAGTTATGAATTGGCCTAATAGCAACAGCAATAGGGCTTAGATTTATATACCACTTCATAGTGATTTACAGCACTCTCTAATTAGTTTACAATGTTAGCATATTGCCCCCAACAATCTGGGTCCTCATTTTACAGACATCGGAAGGATATAAGGCTGAGTTAACCATACATCTGCTGCTTAGCCCATGTTAATGAGCTTGCTAATTGGAATATCATGAATTACTTTGCCCAATATTTTGCTGAAATCAGGATTTATAATAACCATAGCATTCTACCAATTGGCAAAAATGACATGCACTTAGTCTGACAAGATCAATCTTTAAGAAATTTATGAAGGATTGTATTAATCATAGTGTTATTTCAAGGATGCTACTGCAATATGTTTCTAGAAGAGGATTTTCAGCCCTAAGAGTTCACAATCACCCAGTCATAATTAGGGGAAAATATCGTACTCAGTCAAGTTCTAGAAAGCATTCTAGTATCTGATTCACCACCTAGTTCCTGGAGGTTCAGAGCCAACTTCTCTATTTCTTTTTTAAATATTTTAATTAAGAATTACATATAGAAAGAATAAAAATTAATACAAACTATAAAAATATAGGAATATAAAAAGAAAAAATATTAAAAAGGAACAAAAGTAAAGGGCCTTGGTGGCTCAGGCTGTTAAATGCCTGTATTTAAGTTCCAGCTGCTAAATGCCTGTATTTAAGTTCCAGCTGCCTACAATTACTGTAGGCTCGAATCCCACCAGGCTCAAGGTTGACTCAGCCTTCCTTCCTCTCGGGGTAGGTAAATTGAGGACCCAAGATTGTTGGGGGCAATAAGCTGACTTTGTAAAAATGCCGCTTAGTAATAAGCAGGCATATACAATGGAATGAAGGCTATTGCTGAGCACACTGGGTTGTATCCCAAAAATTGTAAGCCACCCTGAGTCTTCGGAGAAGGGTGGCATATAAATGTAATTAAAAAAAAAGTATAGAAAAGCCTCATCATTTGTCCTTTATCAGCAACAGTCCAGTAAAGTTCCTTCCCTAAAATTTTAACAATGTTAATTTTAACCCCCTCAAATATTTCTTGAAATATTTTGTTTCCTATTCATTATACATCCAGTAAATAAAAATAGTCCTTTTATTATTACTTCTCTTCAGGACTTCACCAGGACTTCACTTTTTCTTTTGTAACTTTTTGATGCAGTATCTATCTATCATACCAAGTAATTTTGAAAACCAAAATGCAAAAACATCCATAAGAGCTTCATTCTTTCTTAATGAAATAAATTTATTGTCCTTAAGCTCCCTTTAATGCCAGATTTTCCAGGTCCCATTACCATATTTCCTCTTTAAAGCCCCCCAAACAATCACCTTTTTACATTCTTCTAATTAATTCAAAACTATAATTCCAATTCCATCGGAATACTTAATTTATTGTTAACTTTCTACAATCCACATTCTAAGCATCCTTTTACTGTTTAATCCAAAACACAATATTTTCCAGAACTGTTAAAATCATATCTAAAAACCTTTTTCCAAGTATAAAGCAATTCACCTGATGAATACAGTAAAACCTTGCTAATGTCAAGGGTATTAATATTTACAATAGAGCTTTAAAAAAAATTCAGAAAGTATTGAAGAAATTAGACTTGGCCATGCTTTATCTCTTGAAAGTCTGCATTACAAGTATGAGCTTTATGGTATCCCTCAACTCCCAGCCACTCAACTCATAACTCAACTCCATCTATTTGCAGTCTACTCACAAGGAGTAAAGTCTGGAATTGTGTATTATCTCAAAGATCTCTCCTTCCTATGTTTTTCTCATAAATGCAGTACCAGCAGGAGACAGCACTTATTGGAACCACCTCCAACTTCTCTATTTTTGATTAGGTTGCTGTTAAATATACTGCACAAGATTTGTTTCTGCCTCACAGATGTGAACCAACACCTCCCTGATATCTAATGTTTTCTTACATCTTTTGCTCAGTCTATCTTCATTCACTGAATTATTTATATCATACAAAGGAATTAGTAATTAAAATCTGGTTGTTTTTTGTCTTCCCATAATTCTGATGCACAGTGGATTCATATGAAAAATTTTGGGATGTTGTTCAGTGCCAAAAGGCTGATAATTCAATAAAGAACATGTTCTTACATTATGAATTCCCCTCATTCCAGATGCAGAGAGAAATCTGCAAAATTCTATGTTTCTTATAACTGTAGGCTATCACACTGAGAGAGAAGAGTACATGATCTGTCAGGAATGATTTTAGATCTTGGGGAAGTAGTTTTCATTCATGTATCAGAAGAAGCAAATGGTAGTTTTTTATTATACAGCTCCACTTAAATGGTCATTTTATTTTTTTGTAATTTCTCTGTAATACTTTCTATTATCGTTTAAATGTTCTGAGCTATTTTTATGCAGTTTCCTAATAATGGCACACTGAGAATTGCAAAATTAAGGTAATTATGTCAGTGATTTTAACAAAGCAATGATTTCAAAAGAGGAAATATAGAAATGATAAATATCATTTAAAAGAATATCTTGGAATCCTATTCTCAGAGATTTCTCACCTGGTGATGTGTGAACATGTTGTAACATTCTGTTTGTAAAAGTTAACCTAAGTACCGTGTTTCCCCGAAAATAAGACACTGTCTTATATTTTTTTTGGCTCCCAAAAACACACTAGGTCTTATTTTCGGGGTAGGTCTTATATATTTATGGTGCCAAATAGTGGGTGTGAGTGTGTGTGGGGGGTGTTTTTGGTGCATGGTTGCTCCCTGAAAAGTCTTCCTGGAACTGGAGATTTACACTAGGTCTTATTTTCGGGGTAGGTCTTATATTAGGGCAGGTTTAGAAAATAGTGCTAGGTCTTACTTTCGGGGTAAGTCTTATTTTCAGGGAAACACGGTATATAGTAATATTATTGATTTCACAAAATTGTCAAATGCCCACCTTTTACTGAAGATAGCAAACATATCCAACACAACTTCCTCCTCCTATGTTCCCTACAACAACAATCCTGTGCGATGGAGAGAGAGGGAGGGGGGGGGGAGGAAAGGGGGGAGGAGAGGGAGGGAGGGAGGGAGAGAGACAGAGACAGAGAGAATGAATGACCCAAAGTTAACCAACTGGCTTTCATGGTACCTAGACATGTTCTTACCTGTCATATTAAGAACATAAATTATAAGATAGTTTGTCTCTATTTTCTTCTTGATATTTTAACATATTTTTTATTTCTAATATCTCATCAATATGGTTGTGTGTGAGAACCACTGTATTTAATGTTAATTTTTTTCGGTGCAGAATGCGCCAACCGGGAAGTCCCATGCAGTCATCTCCAGCAGATACATCCTTCAGCCGTAAGGGGAGACAGCTTCCACAAGTTCCCATCAGGAGTGGCAGTACAGAGCAAGGTATCAAAAAACTAGTTTATAGTTTGAAAGTCTTAGTTCTTTTTTCCTCTTCCTTTCTCCTCTTCTTTTTCAAAAACATCTTAGATCTTGCTTAATAGACTCTTCAGGTTTTTATTGGTTTCCATTGATAAAATAGGACAATGTTAAAACATGTATTGTGAATTGTATGGGTGATAAAAAAGGCTCATGTTTTATTTGTGAAGATACATATCAATTATTTGTGTGTTCATTTACTCTTTATTTTCTCCCCAAGATGGTTGGAGATCCTCCTTCTAATTATTGACACGTCTTGAAATTTATTTTGTTTTGATAGCTGAAGCTAATTAATGGCAATTTGCTGACAGGAATGTGAACAAGGCTAATGAAATCCCTTTCTGAGCATGTCAAAATCCAATGAAAATATGGGGAAAATGTGTTGCTGGGTGAAACACAAAGGAACATAAGGGAACTGCACTTTAGAAGGCTGGATGTTGAAAGAAAGAGTGTTGTCCACTACTCCACTCCATAATAACAACATAATTACTGAATTACAAAAATATATAACTTCCTTGTGAAAATCCACAACTGTTAGGTTTGAATTAAAAATCATGTACAATGCATTCATACAATTTATATTTTTTACATTATGTGTTTCATAACTGAAAAAACAACAGCTTTAAGATTTTTCCTTCTGTACTAGTATCCTAGTATCTTTTTAGAAAATAATAATATTTAGATATCCGTGCTTTGCCGATATTTATAATATGTGAGTTGAATTTCCTAATGAAAAACTGAGACCTCATTGAAGAATTGTAAAATACAATATGCACCAGATCAATATGTGGTTTCCTATCAACTTTTCATTTTATTTTAGGATTTTGGTAGATGTGCCTCCCAATTTGTATTGTTATTGTTTAAGATCTCTCTTTTTAAATAAACGGTATGGTTTTATTAATATAGTTCTTTGTTCACCCACTTGTGCTTCTTTGGAGTATCAAAATATGATACTGTGCCAATTTCCATCTCCCATTTTTCTAGGGGGAAAGGGGATTTTTGTTGTTGTTGTTGGCATTCATATATATATTTTCTCTTAGTGTAAGATCATACATACATATTATGTGTTATACAATTCATATTGCGAGAAAACATTTCCTAAGTGGCAATTGTCCGTGCAATTTCTTCTTACAAATATTATGTCATCAAATTTATGCTTACAGGATTTTGTTGGCTGGGAATCAATCAATTTCAAACCATTAAGAGTGGAAGATTTGAGCAATTTTAATAAAATAGGGGGGAAAAGGCTTCCTAACATGATTGCTCTTACACTTCAGCACACTGAATTTCACTTGTTCTCAGGGATGATTTGTTATTCCACACATTGGTAAAAAATTAATGTGAATCTAGATTTTTTTTCTGGTTAGTTTCTGAAAGCACTAATCAATTTATTATATTATATCTGCATAGCTGGCATTCAGGGTGAGTCCTTATATCTGCCTAGTACATTTCCTTTTTTTTGTGCACCTTCTTCAATGCTGTTACTTTAAATGTAATAAAGAAATGCAGTTTGAAAATGTATACCTTGGATGGCTTGAAAAATGTTTTTACTTGAGAATTTTGCCCAAATTCTGCCATGTAGTATTCTTGTCCAGTTGCAAATGTAAAGCGGACAACAATGTGACTTTGGCTATTTTACAAAGAGATTGCTTCTTGGAACAGAACTAACTTTTAGTTAACTCTTAACAATGAACAGAAGTTGATTTCTATAATTTGGAATGTGTGCTGTTTTTACAAATGGGGTAGGATCAAAATAGATCAGCCATTTTTGCACTATGGAGTATATGGAACATGTGTCAGTAGGAAGAGAACTTGAAAGTAGTGTAAGAAATGTACAGTATGATAATTCATAGATGATAATGCATACTTTTCTTGCAAACAGTAAAATTGTAGTAGAATTTAACAAATTATTCTGTACAGCATCTGTCCTTATTTGCCTGTAGCACATTGAAATATTTCTGTGTTTTGAGAAACAATAGCAAGTGTTTAAAAATGCTTACAAAAATAATGAGAAAGAAGAAAAAACAGAGGATACAATGTATAGCTGATAACACAAAAACAGATCCAATGAAAATATGCAATTACAAAAATACAGATTATGTGATTTGCCTAGTTATTGTGAATCTGTTGATTAATGGTGGCTATAATTGTGATATATATGCCAGTTTATAAATTTCATTAATTTTAGTGAAATAGGGTTGTCAATATCATGTTTGGAAGATAGCCAATGTCTTATTATGGCATTTCAAACGCACCACTTTTCTCTAAAATGACTGAATCTAATTAAAAATGTATATATCTGTTGAATTTTCAGTTGTCTGTGTGGATAATACATTATCGTAACATTTGATGTTATGCAGTCTTTTCTATTAAAAAAACTGAAAACATGTTCAATGTGCATGAATTGACACTCTTCATCAAAGCAGATAGTTTTGTTCTGCAAAAAGAGGAAAAATGTTTTGTTGCAGAAGATCATGTGCCGGCAAGGGAAGAATTAGGACTGTCATATGCTATGTCATTTCAGATCTGCAGGATTTGGTCTTTGCAGGATTTAGAATAGATTTTTTTCCTGAAAATGCAGGGTTGTCTTTTTTTAACTAAGTAATGTTGCAGGCTGGGTCTCATCTTTATTTCTGAACTTTCAAGTGAACATGTGCTGATGAGGGAATTGTATTATTTCTTATGCCTGAACTTTTACTTAATATACCTTGCTTAATTGCAGCATCTGTGAAAAATGCATGACACATAGGCTTGAGAGACAGTCATGGGTTGCAATAGACAGTACATCTTTTAAAAAAGCAATAATATGTTCTGATTTGCAAATAGTGGCTTTTTAAAAAATGTGTATTTCTAAATCATCAAGACATGTTGTTGGCTTCTTTTAAGAGGCCAATGGTGTCATATTTTTTCATTTTTCAGAATTGAATATTGTTGTTTGGTTTAATAAAGAATATCCATCTATTAGATAACTGGTTACCAAAAAGACATATATAGAGTGTGAATATGCACATTCTATTTGTGTATATTTTATGCTACAACTTCATGTGTATGTATATTTTCGTGGTATTCTGCTCATTTATAATTTAAGATTAGTTTATTTGGATTCAAAAGCAAAAGACAAAACCTAGAATTGTTATATCCTTAAGACAATGGGGAGTCCTTAGTGCTCTCTGAGGTTGTCTGTTTGCTTATAATCTTTTATTAATTACCTAGGTAATATTATCAGTGTCTAGGACCTTAGGACAATGTTTGATTCTGCAGTATTTGACATTGTGTTATGATTAGTACTATATCAGTATTTGATAATATATATTAGATTAGCTTATTATACTTTGTTTAAAATGCCTCTTAAATCTTGCATAAAAATTCCATGGAAGTATTGTCTTATAGAAAGCATACTTAATTTTACTCGGACCTACAATACATCTTTAAGTAGTCAATTGTAGCTCCATAGAGAAAGGGCATTTCTTATTCAAATATGTTAAAAATTGATGGGAAAATATTATGTGATAATAGCCATTGGAAAGTCATAAATTAATAGCTATCAGTTTTTTAAATTTGTTAATGTACACACATTGTTGGTTTTGTGTGTATGATTTTACTATTCCATTTTTACAATTGAAACTCCACGCCCCCTTTGTTCATCTGTTATTTTTAATACCATCACTTGAAAGCAAGGCAGGTCTAATTAAAATACAATATGTTGCATTCTAACCTGATTGTATTAAAGGGAATACCTGTGTAGTGTATGATAAGACTGCATTTTGTTTTATTTTAATGTGTGGAAGTCTTAAATTATAAATGATGATGGGAAAAATGGACAGATTCACATTCATAAACATTTGAAACAGCAATTCTTATGGGCTTATCACATCAAATTCAGCTTTTGAATGATGTTTAAACTTTGGAACTTGTAAAATTCATATTCCAGGCCATGTTCCAGCAGAGTATTAAAAATACTGAAGACAATTAATTTCAATGAGCTTGAGCATGTTTACCTTCGTATTGATCTCAGAATTTATAACTTTTCATGATTTATTTTCATCTGTTTCCCCACATTAATTTTCTGCATGTTGCAACAGAGCCTGTAGTGTTTCATTCTCATGTATAACACCATTTTTGTCTAACTTTAAATTGCTGATTTCTTTCTTTTATTCCCATCATTCCGTGCATTTTATTCATTGAAGAACAAGAGACTTATAGTTCATCATTCAAAGGTAAATATCCATGTCAATTTTACTAACATTACTCATGCTGTATTATCTTTATTCTGCACTAATTTCATATTAATCCATTTCTGTAGATTACATTCAGTTGTAATGTATACATAGAGTGTACATTCATACACTGCATTAAGCTAAGGCTACAGAGAACTTGCTACCCACAGTTTAGTGGTTCATCACTAGGGTAACTTCCTCACTATGGGACATGGGACAGAGAATGGAAATAGAGTGTTGTTACCCGAAGTCCTACAGTTTTGGAAAAAAAATTTTCCTAAGTTATTGGCTTTATTTTTATTGTTATTTAAGCTAAAAACCTGCATCATAAATTTTCAGTGTGTGTTTGATGCACATAATAAAAACATATGAAGGGTTTTATTCTGGCTCCATAATTCTGTTCTATCCCCATCCTACTGAATAGAACATGTAAAAAAGATATTTAAAAAGTATTATCATTTTTTTTTTCAAAAATGCACCTAGATGCTGTTTTTAATATTCTCTATAGAACATGTAGGGACGCAGTGGCTCAGTGCTAAGATGCTGAGCTTGTCAATCAGAAAGGTTGGCAGTTTGGCGGTTCGAATTCCTAGTATCGCGTAACAGAATGAGTTACTTGTCCCAGCTTCTGCCAACCTAGCAGTTCAAAAGCATGTAAACATGGAAGTAGAAAAATAGGGACCACTTTGGTGGGAAGGTAACAGTTCCGTGTACCTTCAGCGTTTAGTCATGCTGGCCACATGACCAGGGAGACGTCTTCGGACAGCGCTGGCTCTTCAGCTTTGTAACAGAGATGAGCACCGACCCCTAGAGCCGGAAACGATTAGCACATATGTGCGAGGGGAACCCTTACCTTTACCTTATAGAACATGTATGTTAGACATGGCCTATCATATGTTTATTGTAAATGTCAAACATACACAAATAGGATTCCCAATTTAACAAATAATAAATTAATTGTGATTAGCAATTTATAAAAAGGGAAGATACATAGACTTACTGTGACAATATAGAAACATCATTCTCCTCAATGGCTTCCACCTTTGGTGAGACTGCAATTCCTAGAATTCTTAGTTGAAGCTCATGCTGTTTTAACCTTGTCATCCTATCATATTTGGAAGAGTCTGGATGATAGAAGACTAATACATATCCCAATGTTTAATGCCTTGTGTCACTTGGGATGCCATAAAAGATGCTGCTCTGAGTTTGTTATGAAATACCTCTCCCTCAGGCTTAGCCTATTGTGTCCCAGATTATTTCAACACTGTCTTCTGTAATAAGATCACTCAAAAAAGATAATTCAAAGCTCCAGAGCTATTGCAAACCATGTGGAAGCAGTATAAATTATAATCTGGTAAACAGATCAAATAATTTTATAATTATGAAGCATAAAGATTATACTGTGAGTTATTAGAAATGTCAACAAGGAATATATATCTTAACAAAAGAAGGATAGTATACAAGAGTTCAGTGAAACACCAAGGATGTGGAGTAGGATTTTATTTTTTGTTAACTTGGAAATATATATATTGTGTAGTTTTTCAATTTTTTAAAGTTGTACACTTTTTCTATGTCTTTAAGTTTCTGTAAAATTTGTTAAAGATTTTGAAGGAAAGGAAAGGAAAACCTTGTTTGAAACTTCATGAACCAGATTCCTAACATCATGTACAAACAACTGGTTTTTTTCATCAGGACAATTTTTATCAGGTTTGCAACTTGTCTCTTTTGTGTTATGATCCTGATGAAAATTCTCCCACACCTAATGCTGTTATCTAGTATCTTAAATTTCAGCTATCAATATTACAGCTCCATTATTGCCTATGAAACTTGATTTTGCAAAGTTACTGCTCCAATATACATAGATGTATTCCTTATTCAGGAAAAAAGAATAATTTATAGAAAGTATTCTTTCCTGCAATTTCATATTCATCTTCTGCTTCAACAGAAGGTGGCTGACTCTATATAGAGCAAGACCTTCTTTTCGCTTTCTAGCCCATTCTTTGAGGACTATTGACTGGGATCTCATGTAGGCCGCTAGCCCACAATTGCCAGAAGAAACCAAAAGACATGCATCTACTTCTCTAGGTAAGCCTTGTTTAGCACCTTCAAGCACTAGATTCACATAATTTGAATGGCTTTCCCACCGATATTGGCAGAAGAGTGCATTTCTGCCACTTCCTAGCTGTCTATTCTAGAATATAGTATGATGAAAGCCTGGGTTTTTAAACATACTATATTCTATATTCTAGAATATAGTATGATGAAAGCCTGGGTTTTTAAAAAGTTGGAGCAGCAATATAGTGGAAGATAATGTTTGGCAACACAACTGATTCCTTTTGTAATAATTACAAGAGATGTGCTCAAACTTGTCCTCCATAGTCAAAATTTACAGACCAATTTAATTGCACAGGAAATATGTAAAAAGAGACATCTTCCCAAATATGTTCTTAAGTTACTTATGACTAAATGATTATATTTTCACGAGAATTGCTTGTTTGAGTCTTGAAGAGCTTGTGCTTGTGTTATCAGTGACAACATCTAGCTGCCATGTTTTGTGTCCATCTCTTTTTCAATTGCCTTTGGCTTTTCCAACCATCAGAATCTCCTACAATGATTTTTGCTTTTGAACCAGGTGACCAAAATTAATTTTAGCTTCATTATTAGTGTTTCCAATAAAAAGGTTTAGTTTATTTAGTCTAATATTGAATTATTTGTTTTTCTTGTGATCCAAATATTCCCAGCAATTTTTGCCAACACTACAATTAAAAGCCATAAATTTTCCTTGTTTAATCTTTCTAATAGCTCAGCTTTCATTGCAGTATTTTACTGCCATGGTCTTGACATGTGGATCTTTCTTGCACTGTGATAGCTTTGCACTTTGATAGACTGTCTCAGTCTTTCTCCCAAGTAGCAGGTGCTTTTTAACTTTATGTCACCATCCCTGTGTATTTTTGAGCCAGGGTAAATAAAGATTAATTTTGCACTTATTTTCACTTTCAACAAGAGATATCTTTAGTCTTCTTTGCTTCCAAAAATCGATGTGTCATATTACCATATCTGGGGTTGTTAATGTTTGTTCCAATAATTTTGATTGCAATTCTTATTTTTTTCAAATCTAGCATTTCTGATAAGATATTTTGCTCATTAATTAAATAAAATGATGGTATATAGTTCATCACTCTTTCACCAGTTCTAAACCCTTTAATTGCTCCATTTTCTTTTGTAATATTGCTTCATGGTTATCATTATCAGTTCTTCTGTAGGCAGATGTAGTGGCTTAATACACCCATTTTTTAAAGTTCTGCTTATTGGGATCTAGTTCTTAGCACCTTTGTCAATCAAAACCTTGCTTTAATTAATAAAACAATACAAAACATATCTACCGAAATTTCCATTTATTTTTTATTGTCCATCAAATGTTATCAAAGTGATATTGGATGGTCCTGACTTTTCTAAATCCAGCATGTATGTCTGTACTGTTGAAGTCTGGAGCATTATCTTCTTAATTTGTAACTGTTTGGTAGTTTGAGCATTCTTTAGAACTGCCACTTTTTGACAGTGGAAAATAAATCGATCTTCTCTAGTCCTTTTGGCTGTCACTCTGCTTTTCATTCCTGCATGCAAACCATAAGCTACCCTTTTAACTGTGTAATTGCATAGATTTTTAAACAAATCAGCATGAATTTCATCAATTTTATCTTTGTTGCTTCCAGTATTTAACTTTATAATTAGTTAATTAAATTATTAATTAATTAATTAATGTCTGATTCTAGTTTAGTGTTCAAACTTTTGCATGTATACAGATTTTGAGGTCTTTCCTATAGTCATGCTAGTTTTTCTTTGTCTTTTTTCTCTATTAGATCTTTTCCTTCTTTTTTCTTTATAATGCTTATTGTTGCATAAAAGTTTCTCTTGATTTCTTTAATGTTATTAATAAAGTCAGTCCTTCAGATTGTTATCTTCAATTGCACTGCTTGTTTAGATCCAGTTTATTGACTCTTCTTTGGAACTTGGTTGGACAAAATCTTATTTGTCTCTGTTGCCTTTTGATTTCCATCTTTCTTCAGCTACTTTTTTTAAATTCATATTTATATCCTGCCCTTCTCCGGAGATTCAGGGCAGCTTAAAAAATTTTTTTGGAGCAGAACCCAATGCGCTCAGCAATAGCCTTCATTCTATTCTATATGCCTGCTTATTACTAGGGCTTTTTTGGCCCCCCCAAACGACATTTTTACAAAGTCAGCTTATTGCCCCCAACAATCTTGGGTCCTCAATTTACCTACCCCGAGAGGATGGAAGGCTGAGTCAACCTTGAGCCTGGTGGGATTCAAGCCTGCACTAATTGCAGGCAGCTGGAGCTAAGTGCTAGGAGTTTAACAGCCTGCACCACCAAGGCTCTTTTGATATGACTGTTTAGTCAACACATTAGTATTATGCAACTGAATATGTGAATAACAAATTGAGTCCTTTCCTTCTGCAAACTCATGCTATAGTATGTGAAAAGCCCATTATTCATGGAATAATGTAGATAAGTAAAAGCTTCCTGCCATAAATAGTCGCACTATACACAGAGAATAGTTGTGAAAGCCTGCACTAATTGCAGGCAGCTGGAACTAAGTGCTAGGCATTTAACAGCCTGCACCACCAAGGTTCTTTTTCAATATATCAGTACAGGTAGTCCTCTCCTTACGACCACAATTGAGTCTAAATTCTAAGACAGTTTTGATGTATTTTACCATCTTTCTTGCCACAGTTGTTACGTGAATCACTGCAGTTGTTAAGTTAGTGACACAGTTGTTAAGTAATTCTGGCTTTCCCGTTGACTTTTGGTTGTCAGAAGGTCACAAAAGTTGATTGCTTGACTCTGGGACACTTATGACACGCTGTCATAAATAGGAGCCAATTGTCAAGTGTTCGTGTGATCACAGGGATATTGCAATGGTTGTAAATGAAAAATGACCATAAGTCACTTTTTCCAATGCTGGTGTAACTTTGAACGGTCACTAAATGAATGATTGTAATTTGAGGACTACCTGTATACAGTCTTTTACATTTTGCTTTTTGGGATATTTTTGCTTGCTTCATCTTTAATGATGTCATAAATTTCAGTTCAGAGTTCTTCAGGCACTCTATTTATCAAATGAAGCGGCAGATGTTATTTTTGTTGACTGAATAGAACTCTTTTTTGCAGAGTATATATTCAATTCAGTTTCAGTGTAGTCCATTCAGTGATGTCTATGCATATGTAGTATCACTTTTGAGATTGTTGGCTAGTTGCTACAAAATTTGAATTTTCCTTGCAGAATTCTATTACTATATATTCTGCTTGAGTTCAAGCACCAATACCAAATTTTCAGTTATTTTATGTACAACTGTATCAATCCAACCTTCCATAATTTGTAAGACATCTTGCTGGGATTTGGGGAGAGGGGGAGTGGCATGTTGACAAGATACTATAATTCACAATAGAAATGTTCAGCTTCTATTTCTTCTGCAACTGTAGTTGGAACACGGACTTAAATCATCATAATGTTGATTGGAATTGGACTGTAGACCCAAATTGAGATAATTCTATCATTTTGGGAGGTTTCATCTGAGCATTTTCTGTGAAGATCTGATGTTTGATGCAAATCAATCTATTCCATTCTATTGCTAATTCTCAGAATATCTTTGTTCAGTCTTGACCTTATTCTCTGGCAACATCATATTGTCTTGGTTTATAGTGATGCCATTTCAGATTTATCTATATCTATATCTATCTATCTATCTATCTATCTATCTATCTTTATATCTATCCATATCTATATCTATATCTATCTTATCTATCTATCTATCTATCTATCTATCTATCTATCTATCTAATACACATCTTGCAACCAAGTGACTCTGAGCAATACTTTGCATATCTTTGCAATACTGATTTTTTTTTCTTTTGGCTATCTGGACACATTACCATACAGCCACATAATAAGCACCAATGCTACTCATATTTGCTCTCTCCTTCCTGGTAGCTTGCTAGAAGCCTCCTCTTCTAAAATCATGCTGGCTTGTTGTTAATGTCCATAGGGTTTTTGGGTTTTGGGTTTTTTTGCAGTGTAATAGAGAGGGTTCCCATTTCTTCTTCCAGTGAATCATATTTGGTCTTATCTCTCATCGATGACCTGCCTGTTATGGATGAATCTTTGGGGAATGTATATTCCAAACAACATTGCTTAGAATCATTGGATTGTGCAAATAACCCTTGACCCATAAGTTAACAATATGTAAAAGAGCCATCTAAGACCTATAGGGGAACAAATTCAATAACCACTATTCAAGATTTAATGTTTAGAAAGTTAAGACCTCTTAATCAACTCACATTGTCTTTCAGTGTTGCTAAGACTGAATGGCCCAATTGTTCTCCATTTTTTTAAAATTATGAATGACAAAATGGAAGGTATGGTTGAAAGGTACTTGGAGAAATGGCACTTCTGTTGTGCTGTGTTCCCTAATTCCTGCAGAATTCATGGTGGCTCCTGTAAGGCAACTTCTGCCATACAATCAATCTATCATTTGCAGCCCCCCTCATCCAACTAACGATAAATTATACATTGGAGTCTCTGAGATATGAACTGGTTAAAATCTCATGAAATACCTTTTCTTACAAATTATCACAAGAATCTCCATACACCTTCAAATACAGACAGCCTTAAAAGTAAGTATGATTTTTGCTTTTAATTATTTTAAAATGTATTTTCCAGAACATATTTTATACTAAAGACTTCAGTATTTTCTCTGTTTTATTTCTTTCTATAAGGAAAAGTTATTTATAATCAATATAATTAGAAGTAGTGATGATCATATCTGTCTTTCACTCTACTCTAATGTAACTGTTAACTGTAGAGCAGTTCTTTACTTGAGCAACTGAATATATTTAACCTTTAGTGTCATTTTCAAGAATTAGTGTTGACCATAATGTTACCATTCCTGAGATAAAGGAATTGCTTTTCATTGGCTATACGGAATATTCTAAGGCATTCCAGACTAGTGTCCTCCTTATTCTCTTAATCATGCACATTTTTAACAAGGCCAAGAAAGTCTCCATTTAAATCTAATCAAAGCTTTGGATGCACGTCTTCTGCTACAGTTGGCCTCACATGTCAAAAGAGCTGAGGCCGCTTTCACCACCTCTACAGGTGAAACTCAAAAAATTAGAATATCGTGCAAAAGTTCATTTATTTCCGTAATGCAACTTAAAAGGTGAAACTGATATATGAGATAGACTCATTACATGCAAAGCAAGATAGTTCAAGCCGTGATTTGTCATAATTGTGATGATTATAGCTTACAGCTCATGAAAACCCCAAATCCACAATCTCAGAAAATTAGAATATGGTGAAAAGGTGCAATATTCTAGACTCAAAGTGTTCCACTCTAATCAGCTAATTAAGCCATAACACCTACAAAGGGTTCCTGAGCTTTTAAATGGTCTCTCAGTCTGGTTCAGTAGGAATCACAACCATGGGAAAGACTGCTGACCTGACAGTTGTGCAGAAAACCATCATTGACACCCTCCATAAGGAGGGAAAGCCTCAACAGGTAATTGCAAAAGAAGTTGGATGTTCCCAAAGTGCTGTATCGAAGCACATTAATAGAAAGTTATGTGGAAGGGAAAAATGTGGAAGAAAAAAGTGCACAAGCAGCAGGGATGACCGCAGCCTGGAGAGGATTGTCAGGAAAAGGCCATTCAAAAGTGTTGGGGACTTTCACAAGGAGTGGACTGAGGCTGGAGTCAGTGCATCAAGAGCCACCACACACAGATGGATCCTGGACATGGGCTTCAAATGTCGTCAGAAGTGTCTTACCTGGGCTAAAGAAAAACAGACCTGGTCTATTGCTCAGTGGTCCAAAGTCCTCTTTTCTGATGAGAGCAACTTTTACATCTCATTTGGAAACCAAGGACCCAGAGTCTGGAGGAAGAATGGAGAGGCACACACTGCAAGATGCTTGAAGTCCAGTGTGAAGCTTCCACAGTCTGTGTTGATTTGGGGAGCCATGTCGTCTGCTGGTGTTGGTCCACTGTGCTTCATTAACTCCAGGATCAACTCAGCCGTCTACCAGGAGATTTTGGAGCACTTCATGCTTCCTTCCGCAGACGAGCTTTATGGGGAATGACTGACTTCATTTTCCAGCAGGTCTTGGCACCTGCCCACACTGCCAAAAGCACCAAAATCTGGTTCAATGACCGTGGGATTACTGTGCTTGACTGGCCAGCAAACTCACCTGACCTGAACCCCATAGAGAATCTATGGGGCATTGCCAAGAGAAAGATGAGAGACATGAGATCAAACAATGCAGAAGAGCTGAAGGCATCCTGGTCTTCCATAACACCTCAGCAGTGCCACAGGCTGATAGTTTCCATGCCACACTGCATTGAGGCAGTAATTGCTGCAAAAGGAGCCCAAACCAAGTACTGAGTACATATGCATGCTTATACTTTTCAGAGGTCCGATATTGTTCTATGTACAATCCTTATTTTATTGATTGCATGTAATATTCTAATTTTCTGAGATTGTGGATTTGGGGTTTTCATCAGCTGTAAGCCATAATCATCACAATTATGACAAATCACGGCTTGAACTATCTTGTTTTGCATGTAATGAGTCTATCTCATATATTAGTTTCACCTTTTAAGTTGCATTACTGAAATAAATGAACTTTTGCACGATATTCTAATTTTTCGAGTTTCACCTGTACATATTTGTCTGGGAAAGGTTATAAAAGGTTAAAATAATATTTAAAAATTGTTTTCATAAATGATAGATAACAAACTCTGTTGCAGATTATTCCATAATTACTTTAAGTAATTATACAATTACTTTAAGTAATTATACAATTTGGGAAGTCTATTTGTCAGCATTCCAGGGAAAATCCATTCCTGTCAGTAACTCCAAGACATCCTTAATCTCAAAGAACTTTTATTAGAATAGCACCTGGCACATTCTGTGGAATTCTGAAACTAAAAGTTTCCCCAGACTTCCCACACTGTCCCAACCTACAAACCATCCCCTTTTTACTCATCATCACATCACGTGAACCAATCCCAAAGTAAGTTCCAATTATTTCTGCGCCACACTCTTTAACCTTGAACTAACAAAAGAATTATATTTTGTCTACTAAGAGCTATTCAATTAACATCACCCCCCCTCCCACTTTCTCCAGCTATGTGGCAGCGATAAATCATGATTCCATAGCTGACACTATTCTTTTGGGTGTTTGTGTGGGTGTTTTGGTATAAACTGGAAGTTATTACTAGAATGTTTATTTTTCTGACTTTCTGCTCAAAAGAACCAAGATCAATGCATGAAGCAATAAAACTACATTATCAAGAAGTAAAATATATGTACTGTCAATAACAGAAGAGCGAACAGACCATTTCACCCTAGGGTTGCATAAACCTACAAACATAGTTTGATTCTTGCCTTACAAAGTTAGTTGTATTTCCTCTGGAAGGGAATTATTTATTTGAACTGAAATAACAGTAGGAGTGGGAATAAGAGTAGGAACATGGAAGAAAGCAGAAAGGGCAAGAGTCATGAGATGGAATGATCATTATTCAATACTTCATAATAGGATTCAAGTGAATAAATAACTTTAAAAGATGAATGATATATGTTGTTTTAATATTATATGTGGCTTTGCTAAACAGTAACTATTCCGTTTGAATATATGGAATTAATAATACAAGTATCAAATATGTCTGCCAATCTCTTAGCAGATCTTTACAGATAAGTCTTTTTTTTAATTGATACCTTTTATTAATTTTTGGGTTTTGCATATGGAGTTATATTTGAATAGTTACGTTATGAGTAGAAATACCATGTGCAATTTAAATTTTCCATAACTCATCAGCAATATGGTACATAGTTTTCAATCCCAAAATGAAATCAAGGAGCAAGTGCCAAACACTCTGAATAAATTGTACCACATATTGAGATACTTTAGATCAAATCTTTGTCGATCCATAGGTTTCTTCAATGAAATGAAGAATCTCCTGTTACTCATTCTGTTTCCATCCTTCCATTCCATCTTCCAATGAAGAATTAGAGTTCTTTGACATTTTTTCTTGTAGTAAATAGCAACATACTTGCCACTTGTATATATAGCTTCTGTTTCAATGCAAAACATTTGAGGTGTTGGTTCCTTCTAAGATTTCCCATGTAGGGTTCTCTCCAGGTCCTTGCAGTTCACCTTGAATAACCCTGATAATAAAATCTTTAGCCAGGAGGGAAATTTCTAAGCAGCAATTTCTCCCTCCCTCCCTCCTCTAGCATCCTGTAAAAATATTATGAACAGGAAGAACCAATTTATCAGTTGCTTTTAAAAAGCAAACATACAGATAAACAAGTATCACAGAACTACGGGAATAACTTTAAATACCGGTAAGCTATTAGTGAATCTCCTTATGTCCTGCAGAGAGATGCTTGCTCAGTACCAACAGTTTTTTCTTGCTCATACACAATACAAACTGAGCTGTCTAATGGACTAAAGTATTTTAAAAAGAGAGCACATTCTTACACAAAGCAAATATATTTACTTTTTAAAAACAATTAATGCTAAATTGGCCAGTTTCTAATTCATTTATCCTTCTCCCTATAAAGCAGAATTCATCATATTTTGTAAATGTTGTAAAAGTTCATCCTCAAAATATTTATAATAAGAACGTTGTCCAGACACCTTTCCTGATTTAATACTTTTTATAGCTTTGCACATTTCCTTTATTGTTATAGGTCCATTCATAATAGGTTTCTCTTCCTCTGTAATCTTCTGTTAATTTTGTTTCTTTAGGTATTCATCTGATTTCCCCAGAGAAATGTCGTGTACTTTATACAAGTTGGAATGATATTGATGAGACACATTTTGCATAGCCATGTTCTTCCTGTTGTAATCTCAATATCAATTTCTTTAGTTTTCTTTTCATAGTTTATATGTCAAACATTTCCCTGGTTTGTTTGCAAATTCAAAGTAGTTTTTGCTTTACAAAGCTCATTTTTATTTCCATTTCTCTTACTGAACATAGATAACTTATTGTAAAAGCTTAATTTGTTGAGAAATGCTTATCTTCTCTGGAAATGTTTTTAATTCTTTTTTTAATCCAAAATAGGTTGTGTTTTCCCTTGCCTCTTCTTTTTGAGTTCAATATTGTGTTGTATGAAATAATCTCTGATAAAAGCTTTACTTGCATTCCCAACCATTCTTAAATCAATACCTTTATCTCAATGATTTTCAAATAATTATTTTATTTTTTTATTTACAGCCCTCCATTTGCTCCTTTCTGTAACAACATTGCAGTATCCACCTAAAAGAACTGAATTTTCTTTTATAAACCAAACTCACAGGATTATGATTTGAAAAAGTCTTTGGCAATATTTCTGCTTTATAAAGCTTAGTAGCCAAATTATTTGAAATCCAAATAAGACGTATTCTTGAAAAGCATCCACGTGTTTCAGAAACTCTGTTGAATTGTTGTTTTTCTATTTCCATATATCAACAATTGTCCATCAGATCAAAGAAAATTTTGGGTAGTTTGTCTCTTGAGTAATTTTAATAATTTTCTCAAAAGTTCTGTCCAGTTTTGGGGAGATTACTAAATTCCAATCCAGCATCAAACATCAATTTTCATAGAAAGAACATTAGTCTCTATATAAGTTCTTTATAGAACAATAAAGTACCTTATCCTCATTTGGGGCATAAATGTCCAATATCAAAGCCATAGCCCCAGACAGACTTCCACCCTAAGAAATATCCACCAATACAACTTCAAGTTTTATTTAAGGTTTTATATGTAAAACAATTCTTTTATTTTTTTAAGTTCCTGCTGAACTAAATTCCTCCCCCAATTTTTTACAAATCAAATATTTTATGTCCTTTGTTTCTGATATGTGTCTCTTATAGGCAAATTGTAGGGCCTTGGTGGTGCAGGCTGTTAATAGCCTAGCACTTAGCTCCAGCTGCCTGTAATTATTGCGGGCTCAAATTCCACCAGGCTCAAGGTTGACTCAGCCTTCCATCCTCTCGGGGTAGGTAAAGTGAGGACCCAAGATTGTTGGGGGCAATGAGCTGACTTTGTAAAAATGCCGCTTAGTAATAAGCAGGCATATACAATGGAATGAAGGCTATTGCTGAGTGCATTGGGTTGTATCCCAAAAAAAAACCTGTAAGCTGCCCTGAGTCTCTGGAGAAGGGCGGGATATAAATATGAATTTTAAAAAATTATGTTTTGTTTAATTTTTTCAAATTATTTTTTTCTCTTTTGAGAAGTATTTGTTCCATTTATATTTAGAAAAGTCGGTGCCCATAGCACTGTGTCTTCTGCCTCTCATCTTTTGCTTCTTTGTGAGTAGTCTTTCTATCTTGATTTAAAATTTGTTTCTTATGCCTTGTTTTTCCTTAAACTGCCCTATCTAGGCCAATGGTGGGGTGAGGGTTGGTCTTCTTTTTCCTAACCACAGCTCCAAGGTAACTACTGCTTCTCTCCTTTCTCCTCTTGTGTGTCCATGTGTTCATTCACAGTTTCTCAGTTTTTAATATCTTTCCTAATTTCCTTTTTCTATGCTCCTTGGAATCAACCGTCCATTGCCCCAGGTTCATGTTTCTGATGTCCTTACTAAGACCAGTCTGTAAAATTACAGCTTCTTTATCTTCTGGTTTATTTCCGTCTTCATTTCTCTTAGCATCTGCAAGGGTCTAATTTTCTTTGATTTAACTTTGATTCCTTCACTTATTTCTTTGTTATAATCTGGACTGAGCATTAATATTGATTTAAGATGGTATCCTTTCTGCTAAAATGCCAAACAGATAGATGAAAATTGGGGCTTTTGGTATATGGATGCTTTTTCATATGCAAATAGAACCAATTGGCTTTCTGATAATTGGCTGTCTGCATTTTGTATATAAAATAATATAACTAAGATAAAAATGCTAGAAATGAAGTAGATGCTACTAGAAGTTTTGTTATCCTGAATCATAGTGTGATAACCTGATGATCTGGAAGAGACGAGAAATTCTCACAATGTAAATTTTTTATTTGTACAATGCTGGGCCTGTTTTAAAATCTGTCAGTAAAGTTAATCAAAGGTTTGAAAAACAAAATCATGCTGACTATTTCAATATACAGATATGTTCTCAACTATCATTTGAGACTTTTTGCACACAAACATACACACATACACACATTTTATCTGTTTTCAAAGGATAAAGTGGTAAAAGTTTTCAGTCCAATTGTGCTGTTTTCCTGGAAGACTCAGTAAACCTAGCTTTTTGGGAGTCCTGGTTGTCTATCATTTTGAGGCATGCATGAATTAATATTCCCTTTCAGATTTTCTAATAAAAAGATACCTTGGTAGTTGTGTCAGCTATGGTTTTGAGATGACGAATCTATTTTGGGTTATATTTTGAGTCTTTAATTTTACGGAATAACATGGATAAAAATTTCATCATTGGAACTTTACAAAAATTAGACTACATCAAATAATTGGTTTCGTAGTTGGGGCACAGTCTAAAGGTCTGGTATCCTACTGGCTAAAAACAAGGCATTAGATTGTGAGTAATGATCTAAATACAATGCTCACACCCAAATGTGTATATCACTCCATCATGGTCTAGAAAAGCAGACAGCTTCCTATTACCCAACATCCTACAAGACAGATAGCTTATTTTGTACTGGAATTCTGTGGTGAAATAAATATTTTGCCTTAGGTTTTAGCTGTTATATTTCTACCCTGTACAGCTTCCCACATTACGGAAGCTATTGGGCAGTCTAAGAAAAAAAATGGAAAACTCAGAAAAATTGCAGAGTTACACATAGAAAATGCTGTCACCCTAGACTCTGTGAAATGGTATGAAGGAGGCAATATGAGTGTTGAGCAAAAATACCAAGTGACAATCGGTTTACTAACTTAAAGCTTTATTATTAGCCAAGGTGCTCCCTAAACATTTTACACTTAGAACTTTCTGTAATATTCACAGTGCCTTGAATATGCATGGCCCAAGTTTCAGATTTCTGTGTCACCAGGACCATTGTTTTGTATCTTTTCTCTGTACTACGGAATATGAATATTGGGATGTTTTTGATAAATCAGTACTGTAGCTTGTGTTACAACTGTATAATGCAGGAATTCTAGATCCTCAAGTTATTCCCTAACACAGGGTGCATAGCTATGAGAAAACAATTAGTGTTTTAACAGAGGGATTTTGAGCTATCTTAGCAGCAAGTTGCCCAAACAGTATCAACAGGTTTTAGGTATATGGCTTCCTTTATTGATCTAAATGATTATGCTATGAAGAGAGAATTTATCATCACTGGAGAAGTTTAACGTCTATTGATTATCTGTTTGGATTTGGATTCATTTATCTCCACTATCACATCTTCATCAAAGTGTTAGTCAGGGGTCTCTATGACTAACCCAGATGATCTGGATGGCAATGAGAATGTTAAAGCTGGGGCCTTATACCATGCTAGTTAGAAGTAGACCTTTGCAAGCACAATGAGCCAAGTAAATACAT
This sequence comes from Naja naja, assembly GCA_009733165.1. Classification (NCBI taxonomy): domain Eukaryota; kingdom Metazoa; phylum Chordata; class Lepidosauria; order Squamata; family Elapidae; genus Naja; species Naja naja. The sequence continues at coordinate 130,770,096 of CM019148.1, read as the reverse complement.
TTAGGAGTCAGTTAGGTTATTTGAGAGAATGAATGGAAGGGAAAATACATAGCAAATATTTATTATTGTTATTAATATCTGTCTTTTGATTTTGTTTGATTAAAATATAAACTATACATTTAATGAAGTGTGTTAGAAAGTATCAATAATATCATTCCAAAAATCCATAATGTGCCAATAGCTTCTTAGATTGCCTTCTAAGTCTTCTGCTTGCAGTACTAAGGCAAAGCACATCTGTGCTTTCAGAAAAAGTAATATAGCAGCAATAGCACTTATATATATACCTCTTCACAGTGCTTTACAGCCCTCTCTAAGCAGTTTTACAGAGTCAGCCCATTGCCCCCAACAATCTGGGTTCTTATTTTACTGACCTCGGAAAGATGGAAAGCTGAGTCAACCTTGAGCTGGTGAGATCTGAACTGCTGAACTGCTGGCAGCTGGCAGTCAGCAGAAGTAGCCTGCAGTACCGCATTCTAATCACTGCACCACCAAAGCTCCTTATGCCCCAGTTTTCCTGATTTGTCTTATTTACTGCCTGTATCCTATGTCTTTATTTTATGTAATATTGCACATGTATTTGGTGCAAACTTTTTTTACTGTCTTATAAATCTGCTATCGCACAAAGGTTTAATTTATTGAAATAATCCTTTTTCTCAGCTAGAAATTAAGTTTTAATTATGTATTTATATGCATCTATCCTTTGCATACTTTCCCTTTCCTTTTTCCCTTTTATTATTAGACTTTGTGCACTCAGGTGTGAGGAGGTATTTAAACTCAGTATATGATAATGTAACACTGATGGCATTAAATACTGATCGCCTAAGAAATTGAACTTACTGTTCTTATTCTACAGAAGGAATATATACATTTTTAGGAATCTATATTCCAAGGTCAAATTAGGCACAATCCAGCCAGGATGTTTTTCTGTATCAAAATATATGTGTAAGGCATAACCCCCACTCAATATAGATAAAAGCTTTGCATATAAATAGGCTGGTGTTTTGAGTCTTTAAATCAGTTATAAACAAAATGATGCAAAATTGTTTGGAAGTCATATCTACCACAATTGCAAATGTCATACAGTACTTTGTTGTTTTTTGTAAGAACATCATTAAAATTATTTTAAAAGTACAATAAATATTCTAACATTGATGGAACGTTATCTTTGTAGAGTTTTATAGAGAGACATAATTTGAAAAGAAAAAATAATATTTTCCAATTTTAAGAAATATTCTATATAAAAGAATGCATGTTATGGATATGTTGGAAATTTGGAAATGTGTAGATAGGGTTTCCAAGCAATCCTTGTTGACCTGCATTAGCATGCTTATGTTTTGCTTTCACATCCTGATGGAGATACGGTTTGAATATTTATTCAGTTTGAAATAAAGTCTCACTTGCATCAAATGGCTTCCAATATTCAAAGTTTTTAAAATAGTTTTCCATTATCTGTTTTTGCAGCTAATTTAGTAATGGAGGAGCGAACAAGACAGATGAAAATGAAAATGCACCGGTATAATCAGACAACAGGGTGTGGTTCTAGTCAAGAACTTGAACATGAGCAATATACTAAGGTAAATATCAAAATACGACACTTCGTTTGAAAAGTTGAAGAATTTACATAGATGTTAAAAATACGGTGTAAAACAAAAATATTGAGGAAGAATACCTGATACCACTCCAAAGATGCTTTTTATTGGTTTAACTTAGGAAGCTATTGATACTATGTTATTATACAGAAACCATATTATTATGTCATTATTTCATTTGTGAATTTTTTTCAATGAAGGAGTACTTCTCAGCTTTTTTAAAAAAAACCTAACTGCAATAAAAAATATATGAGATTGGCTACAGTTAAATTTATCCTGGTTATTCTGGTTATGGAATATAAAATTATTGCTTGTTCTCCCTTCCCACCCATCAAAATAATAAAGAACATTAGTCATTAATCTTCAAGTTGTGTAAATTAAAATTTAAAAAATTCTTAAGGAGGATTTCTAAAATCATTTTTGTTAAATTGGAAATCTTTCTTAGGATTTGTAACTGAATCAGGCAGATATTCCTCTTTTTTAAAAAAAAAAGCCTTTCTACAAATTGGAAACTTACATTTCAAGTAGTAATACAAGCCCCGTGCAGGCAATATGCAAGTGAGCAGCTCAGAAGGAGAAGTGAGCAGGTCATTCCCTCTTTAAGTCATACCTTTTCCTCCTACTCCATAATCTCTCACAACTATTCTCTGTGTATAGTGTGACTGTTTATGGCAGGAAGCTTTTACTTATCTACATTATTCCATGAATAATGGGCTTTTCACATACTATAGCATGAGTTTGCAGAAGGAAAGGACTCAATTTGTTATTCACATATTCAGTTGCATAATACTAATGTGTTGACTAAACAGTCATATCAAAAGAGCCTTGGTGGTGCAGGCTGTTAAACACCTAGCACTTAGCTCCAGCTGCCTGCAATTAGTGCAGGCTCGAATCCCACCAGGCTCAAGGTTGACTCAGCCTTCCATCCTCTCGGGGTAGGTAAATTGAGGACCCAAGATTGTTGCGGGCAATAAGCTGACTTTGTAAAAATGCCGCTTGGGGGGGCCAAAAAGCCCTAGTAATAATAAGCAGGCATATACAATAGAATGAAGGCTGAGCACATTGGGTTGTGCTCCAAAGATTGTAAGCCGCCCTGAGTCTCCGGAGAAGGGCGGCATATAAATGTGAATTTAAAAAAAAATATCAATCATATACAGTAATCACTCATAAAAAACAGAAGTCACTTTTTTGTGTAAAGTGTGTGATTTTTGCTAGTGATTTTATTATCCAATAACTAGGATTTTCTGGAATAACTTAACTGATTGCTAACTGAAAGAAATTGAATTAATTTGTTAAGCACCACTTTTTTAATCTGTCATAGGCAATTTAGACAATAACACTATCATGGCATTTATTTTTATAAAATATGCAATTATTTTCAATTTCCTCAAAGATTCCAGATCAAAACATTATGGCAAATTATGCATTGATAAATGTAATCTGTAGAATTGAGCATTTTCATCATGTGTTATGAGATTGTGATGCATGTTCTGCCTATTATGCTTATGTATTCAATGTAGCAATGCATGAAAAAAACAGGCACAGTTTGTATGATTATGTTGTGCTGTGCCTTTTGTCATTTGCTTTTATAATTTGCTCCCCATCATTCAGAAATACCAATGAACTGGTATTTTTAAACCTTCTCATTGCTTTTGTTTGTATTAAACAACTTGTCTCAGTCTACATTTTTATAGTTATATGTGAAAGATACTACACTAAGTGTATACTAAGCAGGTTAGGAACTGCTGCAGTGCTGAGAGTTTTGCCTATTTGTGTTAGACTTAAGGGGCGAAGCAGAAAGCATAATGCTTTTTAGTTGTGTCAAAAACCCCTGATATAATATGCCCTCTCCTACATCCATATAGCTCCTTTTCTCTTGATATTTAGAAAAACTATGAAAGCAGTGATGTTTAGAAGCATTTTTTAATAAGGATATTAAAATATTTAATAATTTTTAATAAGGATATTAAAATATTTAATAATAAATATAATAACAGTGGGAATACGGATTTTAACAGTTTTAACTAAAAACTGTTAAAACTTTATTTTCAATAAATTGGTTCTACTCTATGATTTTTCTGCTGGAAACCACAATACATTCTCCACGAGTGTGACCATATAGAAATCTAAGAAATAATTACTAAATAGATGATTAAATTACAAAAGTGTTTGGAAAGCAAACTATGGGTTTTGGAAGAATGGATATTATTATCTTTCTTTTCCAGAATCTTTCCAGGTATGTCAGGCTGATAGGTCTGTAGTTTCCTGGATCCATTTTTTTTCCTTTTTTCAAGATGGAAAAAAAACCTGACATCAATACCAGGATTCTGGAAAAGATAATCAAGCAACAAATCTGAGAACACCTAGATGCAAACAAAGTTATAACCAGAAGCCAACAAGGGTTTATCAGAAACAAATCTTATTGCATTCTTTGACAATGTGACAAAATTAGTGGGTCAGAGAAATGCTGTGGATATAATTTACTTGGACTTCAGTAAGATATTTAATCACAACCAACTACTAAATGAGCCACGGTGGCGCAGTGGTTAGAATGCAGTACTGCAGGCTACTTCTGTCTGCCGGCTGCCTGCAATTTGGCAGATCGAATCTCACTAGACTCAAGGTTGACTCAGCCTTCTATCTTTTGAGCTGGGTAAAATGAGGACCCAGATTGTTGGAGGCAATATGCTGACTCTGTTAACCACTTAGAGAGACTATAAAAGCATTGTGAAGCAGTATATATAAGTCTAAGTGCTATTGCTAAATAAGATTATTAGCCCATTTCCAAGGGCAGAATAGTGGGGGGGGGAGACTGTAACATTTGCCTAACTTCATTGAAAGTCGAGATCTGGAAGACTTGCCTGTTGTTTGAGTTCACCCAACTGTTTTGGGTCATAGTCTTAATGGTGCTGTAAAGGAAAAGAAATATGAAGCAAAATCATAAGCAGAGTCACAGTCATGTGATTTTTCTTTTAGTGACCATTTTTCTTTTAGTGACCACTTTGCTCAAAGCCTGAGTTGCTGGTCACAATTTCAGTTGCTAAATAAGGATTGCCTGTAAAAAGGTCACTTTAGTCTAATACTCCAAACAGATTTCCACTTTGAAGTATTCATGAGAAAGATGTGTTTAATAAAAAATACCCTATGTACTTTTGATCTCATACTTTGCTGGCTATTACAAGTGCTAAAATTCCTGTAAATCATGCTTTTATAGCTTCATAAATTAATAGTAGTGTCACAAAATACTATCTGATACTTGGCCTATTTCACAGTTACTTGAAAACTATGAATTAACTGTAGCTATGTCAAACTCACAGTGTCATGGCGTCGTCATGTGACATATTGGGACTTTCCCCCCCCTTAGCTAAACTGAGCATGGGCGTGGCCAATGTGTAACTGATCCGTCCTGTGGGCCGGGATTTTAACAGCTCTGCTATAAAGGGTAATACTTCCATCCTCAGTATTTGTACCACCTGGTGCAACATTAATGTAAACATTTGTAGCACCATCCAGACATAGCTGCTGGAATTATTTTGTACTGTCATTATGCAATGTAAAACCAACTTTTAGAGTAGGTGATTATTTACAAAAATCTTTCTGTGATTTTGTTTAACATGTAACACCTTTAATTTCCCAGATTGTAGAAAAAAGACAGTTACTGTGACAGCAGTGCAATGCATTTGAAAGAGGTGCTTCACAATGTTCGCAGTACAAATGAAACCCTTTACTTTGAATCCTTAAAGTTGTCAGTTTTTTTTTCAAATCTTGCACAGCTGTTTCAAAATTGTATAGGGCTACCCAGTGGTGGGATTCAATTTTTTTTTACTACTGGTTCTGTGGGCATGGTTTGGTGGGTGTGACAGGGGAAGGATACTGTAAAATCTCCAGTCAGAGATGGTATCTTCTGGTTCTCTGAACTACTCAAAATTTTTGCTACTGGTTCTCCAGAACTGGTCAGAACCTGCTGAATACCACCTCTGGGGCTATCTATCATTTCTTCCCCCACTTCTGAGCCATCTAGCTTGCAAACTGACTTCTCCATTTTTATGGCTTACCATTTCTGTACCAAAATTTTCCCATTGAAGAAAACCAGAAAGTATCACTACAATTTTTTGGAGATCTTTTGGTGGATAGACTCCAGTATACTGCCTGGAGTCACATCGTCTGCAATTTACTTGATTTTTTTTATCTTTTACTTGATTTATTTAATTTTTTTTATCATTACCTGAGTTTTATTTAATCATTTGATGTGTGACAGAGAAAAGACCATTAGAGATTGAAAAGTGGTCCCATACATAATCTAATCTTAATGAAATTATTCAAAGATTGAAACTGTAAAGTGGGAATTTTATTAACAAGGGACAGATGGCAGAAACATCCAAAGCCAGGAGACAAGCATACAGCCGCTGATTCAGGCAGATGGGGATTTTAAGCCTAGAAGGCAAGATTCTAGGAAACAGCTAGCAACAACTTACCGTGTTTCCCCGAAAATAAGACCTACCCTGAAAGTAAGACCTAGCACTATTTTCTAAACCTGCCCTAATATAAGACCTACCCTGAAAATAAGACCTAGTGTAAATCTCCAGTTCCAGGAAGACTTTTCAGGGAGCAACCGTGCACCCGCGAAACATCCCCCCTACACACTCACACCCACTATTTGGCACCATAAATATATAAGACCTACCCCGAAAATAAGACCTAGTGTGTTTTTGGGAGCAAAAAAAAAATAAGACAGTGTCTTATTTTCGGGGAAACACGGTATTTGTATATACAACTTCCTAATTTTGTGAAATATTTTTTTATAAATTACTTACTGAAGCTTCTTATGTAGCATTCAGAATATAAAGCAGGGAGTTTAATTGTAATACTGGGCAAGAAACACTGGTAGATGAATTTTGAAACTGAACATAGCTTACGGATGATTTGATAAATTTTAGAAGGTGTTTTTTTAGATATTTCAAATCTATATTTTTATAGCCAGTGTACTGCATTTAGATTTTCAACTAGTTGTCCAAACTGACAGGTAGGGTGATTGAATTATTTACTGTTAAATTACTAAAAATATCAATACTTTAAATTTTCAGGTCATTCTGAAATCATTTTCAGGTTATTCTGAAATCATTTTAGCTGGGTTATGCTTTCTGTTTCTTTCATTAAAAGCAGCTAAATAATAGTTTTTAAAGTATCAATTAGAAATCAACAAAATCCATATGTGGACCATGGGCACTGATTGTAGTAAACACCTGTTGGAAATCAAGTTTAGAGTAAAAACTTTGAAGAGATATCATCATCATTTAGCATCTCAGATTGTTACCTTTAAATCATTTTAATATTCCACAGTGCTGCTGTTGCCACCATTTTTTTTTTTGAATAGCAACTTCATGCTGAACATAAGAATGGCAAAATTATCTTTGGCTCCTTACCACTATAATGCTGCCTGCTAGTCTTTTTTTAAAAAAAGATCTGAGATAATGTGTGCATACAGAATTGTGGTCATCTGCCACATATTTTTTATTTATCAATTTGAAAGTTAATACCATTTTCTTACTGTTTACCTTCTCATAACTGGTCCCCTAAAACTTCATGAAATAGTGTATGCCCTTTTTTTAATAGTACATTAATTAAATCAGTAGCAGTACAATTCTCATTTGTGGACTTCTGAAGTTGTGCTTGTACACAAGTTATTTTTGTTTCTGCATGCGTGTCTATGGACCTCACATTGTCTCTTCTCCTCTTCAGTATAATATACAAACCGATCAGTACAGAAGTTGTGATAATGTTTCTGCCAAGTCATCAGATAGTGATGTCAGCGATGTGTCAGCTATTTCCCGCACCAGCAGTGCCTCTCGCCTCAGCAGCACAAGCTTTATGTCAGAGCAATCCGAGCATCCAAGAGGCAGAATCAGGTGAGCTTTAAATCTTTAGGGTAATGTGTTAATATGTCAATTAAAAACCTTACATCTTTTGCCATACAATGTACAGTGATTTGCTAAATGAAACTAAACCCTATATTTTAAATTCACATAATTTTATGAAATAAACAGATTCCACAACAATAGTAAATATTTGGTGAGATCAGACAAAGGCGCTCACCTCCCTTCGTATGGTAAAGCAGGTTTTAAAAAGTCATTTTAGTATGTGTCATAAATACAGATATCCACAGGATATAGTATAATATCAAAACATATCAAGAGTTCAAAGAAAGTGCAGAAAAAACAACAAATTCTAATTTGTAAAGATCCTTTGAAACGTCAGGAATTTCAAGTAGATGCTGTAACTACCATCTAAGCAAGTTCAATGTAGGTTGAACTTCAGCAATTGAAGTTTTTACATTTGCTGTATGATTTTTTAAATAGTTGTTTAAAAGCAGGGCCAGAAAAAGGAGCAGTAGAAGATATGGGTGCTCCGAGATTGGACAACCATTTGACTAGAATGTTACAGAGTCTCATGCTTGAGCAGCATGTTTGAGTAGAAGACATCAAATGTCCCTTCCAATTCTGTTATTCTGTTCAGTAAAAGTCAAAAAGACATATAGATATGATTTACAAACTATAGAAAGTCAAATAAGAATTTTTAAAGTAATGTTAGATTTGTGCTGAAAATAAAACTGATCTTACATCAGTTTAACATACCAGAACCATTATTAACATCAAGGTGATTTAACAATTAAAAGTCAGCGTAAAAGGCATCCCTTAAAATTAACAAGAGTTTTTATTTCCTCTAAAAAGTCTATCCTTATTTAATGAAGCAATCATGATCAAATAGTAGTCTGGATATTTAAGTTGCTTCATGAAATATTTATTCTGCGTCATATCTTTGAATTTCTTAAAACTGAAGTCTAGTTGTATGGTAATTTCCTGTGAGCAGGAGTGAGATTCTACCTGGTCAGACCAGTTCTATAGAACCGGTTGTTATGTTTCTGCCCAGTTCGGAGAACCAGCAAATTGTGCCACTGGCTGGCCCCACCCCTTCTTGACCTGCCCACTCACTCCTTACCTGGCATGTGCGCCATCAAACTTGCCTGCTAAGTTGCTATTTTTCCTTTCCCCCCCCCCAACCATTATCTGTTCTGCTGTGCCGGGAGATTTAGATTAGCTAGGAAGCAGGAAATCGTTGGATTTCTTGCTTTCTAGCTAATCTAAAAGCAGAGCTGAAACTTCCTTAGGAGTGAAGCTTCTATGTTTCAGTGCAGACTCAGGTAACCGATTGCAGATAGCTAGATCTCTAAGTGAATCTGTGATTCTGTGAGCAACTCAATCTGCCTACCTGCTTTGCCTGATTTTGGGTAAAAGTTGCTTTTTTTAAAATAAAAAATCAATATTTACATACATGGTGTGTTGTGAGTTAATGTTATGAGTTTGCTTGCTAGCAAATTTTATGAGTTTGCTTGCAAGCAAATTTTATGTGACAGACTCAGGTAGAAGATTGCAGAAAGATAGATGTCTAAGTGACTCAATCTGCTTGCCTGCTTTGCCTTATTTTGGGTAAAAGTTGCTCTTTTTTTAAAAAAAAAATTTACATAAATATTTACAATATTTACATACAAGCCACATCCAGCCAGTCACCAAGCCACACCCAGTCAGCAAGCCACACCACCCAATCACATAACCACCAAGCCACACCCACAAATTAGGCCATGCCCACAGAACCGGTCTAACTTTCTAGGAAAGTGTGAACCACCCCTTTAATCAACTATTTCCTTTTTCATCTATCCAATTATTTCATTTTGAGGGAAGATAGCATAGAAATATTACTTAAGGAAGGTAAGGAAGAAATCTGTAGGATTTCTCTGTTACCTTTCAACAAATTTCAGACATCCAGTATGATCTACCTAGTATTCCATTGTTCTTTTTCCCTCTATAGTAATTTGGGAATCTGAGTTGAAAAAGCAAATTCAGAAGAGTTACAGGCTTCTCTTGAACTAATGCAAAAAAGTATTTTACATCCTCTAGAAATTTAATTAATATAGACAAATCGTGAAATATCCATTTTATTTTTAGAAACCTACTGAAAGTATAATCCTATGCAAATGTATTCATAAGTATGTCCATCAAGCTTGGTTGGAATTATTCCAAGAAAAGGTGTTGCAATAATGTTCCTGACTTAGCAGTTGTATTTCTTTTTTAAGAGGCTAAGCAAGATTTCAATGCATTTCTTGCTATTCAAATAATTTATCTCATACTTCTCAGCAATAAGATTTTTAATATTACTATGTGACAGATTTACCCTATCTTAAAATTACAATTCTTAGGTATAAGAATTACAGTTTAGCAAGTCAAATAGTATCTGCTTCATTTCTATGCAAAGCAATGTTTCTGTACAAAACACCCTAATAGTTTCCGATAAATTTGGAACTTTTTGAGTTATCTCACTATAAACTATTTAATAGTGACTACTTTTTTTCAAGAACGCTTCTTTATTTAACTGATGAAGTAAACAGCACTGAACAAAGAGTTATAAATTATGAAACTAGAAAGAAAAAAATAAAATTTCCCTTTTAACCAGCAAACCTGGCCCTTCTTGCATTTAAGATAGTCTTGGATTAACCATAAAACAAACAAACAAACAAACAAACAAACAAACACATGTGCTTATGGCTCCAAGGGAAGGGTTATTTCTCTTAGCTATCTTTGAGAGGGCAATTAAAAATAATTTGCAATAAATTTTTGTATTTCCATTTTTCTCTTACAACAATTTTATTTAAAATACATTGAGAAGTGTTTTAATTTGCATTTTTTCTGTTGCCCTAGTTATAAGTAAAATATTTAGTTCTATTACTTATGGCTGTAGTGTGAATTTTAAAAAAAGGTTAATATGGTTCTTGCCTGGGAGATGGCCAGGAAGAATACCGAATTTTAAATCTATTTCATCTTCAGCTCTTACTGAGTTTTAATATCTTATCAGTTAAACAATGGAAGGGCCAAAGGGCTCTATTGTTGGGCTGTGCTTAGGACAGTTAATTGTTCACAACCCTGCTTTCAGATAACATGTGAATTTGCAATCAAACATTTTCAGTGGTGTATTTTTCCCCCTCTTTCTTTCGTTAAAGTTACACACAAAAGCTAAACATTGCACAAGGAGAGACCTGTTAATTTGTTGGACCCCCCAATCAATAATCTAAGCTCCTTTTTGACTAATACATTTTCCTAAAAGGCATAAGCTTTTGTAAGCTGCAGCTCATTTTGTCAGATGGATTGGTTAACCTAATGTTTCACAACCTCAGCAACTTCAAGTGTGGACTTCAACTCCCAGAATTCCCAGGCCATCCTCTTGAAGAGTTGAAGTCTATACCCTTGAAATTTCTGAGGTTTAGAAACAGGTTAAGCCAATATAAGATTTGAAAAGGGGTTGAGGCAAGTTGTTGGTGGGGAGATCAAGATTGGCTATGCAGATGGAGGTGACATATGGGACAGATAACAAGTACTTCATAATTCCTTTTTTTCATTTTGAGTTATCTTCATTTAATTTTGCATGCCTGCATGTTGTGACAATGGGAAGATCAAAATCCTTAGAGAACTGCAAAGTTGATGGCAAAAAAGACAGGAGGATTTCATGGGAATTAGATGACAAGACGGGGCACAGTGGGAAAAAAAAGAATGTGGAAGACAAGAAAAGAAGGCATACTGTTGCTGATGTGAGGTAAAGGCTAGCTTCTTTCCCTTATGAATGTGTACTTGTAACCCAAGATGTCATGATTTCATTAGTTTGGAAGAATGACATATGTTTCAACTGATGTTTATGCATTGCTTGGTTGCTATAGTAAATATTCAAAAAATTCATTTAAAAAAATGAAACATCTCATAGGTCTTTTTTCCTCCCCATCACCGGGAGTCAAAATTTTATGGTCACACATTCAATAACGAATAATATCCTCCATTTTATTTCACTCGAAATTTGTGGTTTAGAGGAGACAACTCATATTATGTAATGATAGAATGGTATCTGATATGTTTTCCACCATTTTCATAATATTTAATACTATATTGTTATTTCATAATGTTTAGAAACATGTCAATTCCAACAGTAAAACAGTTTACATATCATAACTGATAGAGCACAAATCCAAACACATGATAAACACAAACTGATTGTGTATCTTTGTTAAATATCGAATCACTCTTTTTGGTCTGGAAGAGCAGCATTATATCTTACATGGAAATGCCTTTTCTGCAAGGAATAAAATCAAAACGCACACACATTCACTATGTAATTCTGAACATATTCTAGTCTGCATACTTAGAACCCAGTACTATTGAGGAAAGAATTATTGGAGATAGGATTAAGTGACCACATCCTTTAAAGGATATTTTGTTGGATTTCCACCCTCATTTAAGCTGTGAGATGCGTTTCCCTTTTCTTGAAGGATAGGTTGGTGGTCATATACAGTGGTTGTTTAGTGGAGAGGACTAACAAAGAAGCATCTTTGGGAGATTTGGAGATGAATTCTTGAGAGCCAACTGGTGAGATAGCTACCATTATAATGTATAATATAGAGAGCCAGTTTGTGGCTCTCTATATTAGTGGGATAATATGGTAGTTAAGGCATAAAAACCAGGAAGATTGCACCTCTCATAAGGATGAAAGTCAGTAGGGTGACTTTGGGCCAGTCACTGTCTCTTATCTCAACCCCCACCTTACAGGGTTGTAGTTGTGAGAAAATAGGAAGCCAGAGTTTAGGTATGTTCTGCTGTTGAGAGTTCTCATTCTCTCTCTCTCTCCTTCTCCCCCCTCACCTGCACATGCACACACACACACTTATTAGAAAAAAAATCCAATAATAATTCTTGAAGCAAAGAATTGGGCCTACTACCTGGTACTTCCTTTACTCATTTCACTAGAACATTTTTCAATTGTAGATTGCTGCTACAAGATTGTGCTACATGCTTACTCCTGCACACTTCAGGGATCTTTTTGCCTCTGAATCCAAAAACAGAAATTATGTTTTGAGCTAGAGTAAGTTTGGTCTAGTTGTTTTCATGCTAGAAAGCAGGAGTCTCTGAGTTTTAGCCTTGCCTTAGGCATAAAAGCCAGCTGGGTGAACTTGGCCAGTCATATTTTTGTCAGCTCAACTAATTTCACAAGGTGGTTGCTATGGGGAAAATAGGAGGAAGAGTATTAGGTATGTTTGTAGCTTTGAGTTATTTATGAAAATAAAAAAGACAAATTAAAATAAATAAATAAATAAAACTTGTGGTTGGACATGGCACACTGTTTTATTGGAAGAATGCCTAGAAAATGACAAACTGTTAATGAAATGGTGGAATATAGGTTTGGAATGTTAAAGCAAGATTAACTCTACTAAATCCTCCAGTAAGCTTTTGATGACTGGCCATGTCATCCATAGCAGCTGTTTGTGAAAGTGCCCTGGACCAAAAGGGTTATGACACATAATATGTCCACCATTATTTAGTACACTATCATGTTCATTATTCTTCATGTTGAGTAGCTATTTGAAATATTCAGCAGTTTGTGTGCTCTTCAACACTTGATTATAGTGTGAATCTCAAATTACTCTCCAATCGAGAAGGATGACAGCAGTGAAGTTTTATTACTAGACAGTTCAGCTGTTAGAGCTGTAGACAGAAATAAAATTGTAAATATCTACAGTTGTGATCAGTGCAATTGAAGCCTTCATTTGGTTTAAGAATTAAATAGTTCTTGCTTACATTCTACTCTTATAAATATTTACTCATCATTAAGTTTCACTGAGCAGAACTTGTTTGTAAGAAACAAGTTGCATAGGATTGTAATGTTAATTGGTTTGTAAAAATACTTTTTTTTGATTGACTGAAAGGACCATTGAGGACATTCTGAAGTAACACTTAAATATGGGACACTTGGAATAACAGGATAGTTTATTTTTAGAAATATGATGTTCTTCATTAAATAGAGATGATTATCTTTCTCTTTGGTCCAGGACTGCTAATTGCTCTGAAATTAATATTCATGAGCCACCTCCTTGTAAAGAGATCCATAGAAACTCACATTTACAGTAGCGGGTATTTAACAGAGAAAGCAGAAAGCATACTTACTAGCATTGATGAAATCTGTCAACAAAGTGCAATAAGAAACCTATGTATGGTCTAAAAAGAAGCCCATAAGCTATCAATAATTTCTTATTGTACTGAAGTATTATATGAAATAGGGACGATCTATCTGTGAATGAAATTATCAAAGATTCCATACTAAGAGATCAACAAGATCGAATAATACTGACTCACATCTTGTGCAGAAGCAACTGTGCTGCTGGGCTTCATTTCAAAAAAAGATGTATTTTCATAGAGTGCATAGGTGAGTCATTTTACAAAACAGATATTAAATGTGTATGTTTATTTGTCAAACTAAAATTATACAACCTTCAATGTGATATTTGTTATACATTAAATTGAATCTGAGGGGGGAATGTTTCATATGCTTATACGTATGTATGCATGTAACTGATCTACATATTGAAACATAATTTTGAGAAACTTAGAATGACCAATTTATATTTAATTTATTTTAGCTGATCAATTTGAGTTCCACAATAAGTAAAGTATGTCTTTATTTCCATTCAGTTGTATAATATCATTGAAATAAAACAATGAGGATTACAGGGAAGTGTAACTTGCGTATGCCATCAAAATACAGTGTTGATTGTTTGAATAGCTCAGCTTTTGATAGGACCTCATTAGTTCTTTTAGATAGTTTTTATTTTTCTCTCAGTGTTGATGGGATTCCTAATCTGTGATTTCTTCTGACAAGGAAGATATGACTTCAAGAATAATTTAAATCCATCAGAAATATCAAAATCTGCTTTGGGGTTCCTCAAAAATCTGGACATGAATCTTGAAGATTGATATACTGTTTTTGAGCTGTAGATGTCCCTGCTATTTCACATACAAATTCTGAAGTTCTCTTCAGTACTAGAGGCAGTTATTCCGTAATCCTTTACTTAATCCTAAAATAGAAAGCTAATTTAGGTTTATAAATGCCCCAAGGACTTCCTTCTTTTTGAGATATTCTTGTGAAATTATTTTTTGAAACCTTCAGTTTTCAAAGGTTAATTCTCCTGCAGACTAAGCAGGCTAATAAGATTGCTCCATTACTGGATGGGGGAGACACTGTCCAGTAGCCATACTGGGTTACCACAAGGGTTTCTGGATTGCAGTATAGTAAAACTTTCACTTGATTCAGTCAAATCAAGATATCTCTCAATTACCAGAAAAAAATCACTTCCCCAAGTTTAACTTTGATATTCATTTATGATCACTGGAAGCTTCTGTAATCTTTCCTTTCCTTAGAATTTAAAGTGTAGAGATGGTTGATGGTCATGAAGGTGAAGGCCTAACAGGACATGTGTAACAAGGATGCTGGGAAATGTAGTTTTCAAAGGCATCTCAGTACCTAGTATAGATTTTAGTAAACTGCTTATCTCAGAACTATTGTACCAAGGATTACGATTCTTTATCCCTTTGATAAGAGCTTTGGGACATGTAATTATCAGAATGTTTGACAACAATTATAATGACATACCTCTAGAATTTTCTGCTCTTATTATTTCTAATATTGTGATGGAAATCTGTACTGTATAGTTTGGTGTAATAGTTAAGGCACCAAGCTAGAGACTGGGATATTGTGAATTCTAGTCTTGCAAAACTTTTGCCTTTTATGCATGCCTATCATGCATCCTAATCCTTATAATTGCAACACCTTCAAAACAATAGCAGCATAGCAAAGAGCTTCATTATTTATTTCAAGAACAAATGCATGTAATGAGTAATAACTTCTTCATTTCCCCAGAGCTAAGGATGACGTTCATGTTGTTCCTTACTTATCTAGTTTTATTCTGATAAGAGATGATTATGGTTAGGAATAAACACTAAGATGATCTCTTCATAATTACCTATTTTTAAATGAAAACCACCAAGAATTATAGCTGTGCAACTTCACTGATATCAAATTTTCAAAGGAGTGGATCTCAAGAGAGATCAATCTTTGATCTCATTACAATGTAGAGAGCATTTGAGAATAGAAAATTAAAAACAATAGTGGCTCAATAATAAGCCTAGCTAATATTGTAATTAATTTGTTTCACAGCAAAAAATGAGATTGATCACGTATGAGATTTGTGTCCTGCCTTTGAGGCTCAGGAAGAAACTGACTTTTTTTTCTTGTTTTGTAATGATGGTAGTAATGATAATGTTGTGGCTGCTATTATAAAATCAATCTACATTTTTCATCTTTGGAGTTTCTGTGCTGGAATATGAAATTCTTATATAAAGTAGGGTAGCTGTGATAGAAAAATCCACACCATACCAAAATAAGATGGATGTGTAATGGTTAAAATTTGTTGGCAAAAAAATTGATCACATCAGAATTGTTCAAACTATAGTCCTTTATTATCTTGTATAAAGTAAAAGATTTTTTTAATCTTTTGCTTCTTACTTCATTGCCAGTCATAATTTCTGTTTCTGTGTAATAAATCCTTTCTTTACTCAAGTTAAGGATTCACAACATGTATGCATATGCAAAACATGCAATAATCCACTGACTCTTTGATAATAAGCAAGGAAGTTTGGCTGATCCAGAAAAAAAATAACATCAATTTATTTCAAAAGAGAATTAAGTACCAGAGGTGGTATTCTGCAGGTTCTGACCAGTTCTGGAGAACCGGTAGTGGGAATTTTGAGTAGTTCAGACAACCAGAAAATACCACCTCTGACTGGCCCCACCCTGATCTATTCTCTGCCTCCCAAGTCCCAGCTGATCAGCTGGGTCTTCTTTTGTTGCCCTGCACAGGAGAACAGAGCTGGAAAGCAGGTTAGTGGGGTGGGGAGGGAATGGGATTTTGTAGTAACCTTCCCCCAGGAGTGGGGAGGGAATGGGGATTTTGCAGTATCCTTCCCCTGCCATGCCCACCAAGCCACACCCACTAAGCCAAGCCATGCCACCAAGCCACACCCACAGAACCGGTAGTAAAAACAGTTTGAATCCCACCACTGGTTAGAACTGTCCCGTGTAAATCAACCTCTTTACTACTAAAGATCTCCTGTCCATTTTTTTGTAACTTTCAATTAGGCAAAATGGTGCATGCTAGGGGAAGAATTTTTGAGGGTACCTCAAATGCGTTGAAAGAATGCAAACAAGAGACCCATTTCTACCGTGGAATTGAAATTTCAAGTTATCTTCAGACTAGTTGTATTTGAAACTTGTGGCACAGTTCTGCTGTGGTCAGCCCACAGTCACATGTTTGTGATTTGTGACGCTCCCCACCAACTTCCCATAAGCAATATCAACATTGAAGCCGGCCGGAAATTAGAAGTTGCTCCCACTCCCACTAATTTTTGCCCAAGCACGGTTGTTCTGTTTCTCTGTTTTGGTAAGGAAATATCTCTGGAAGGATGATCCAACAGGTCATAAGTTTTCTAATGGGATATAAAAGTGGCTATGTTCTGCTGACAAATTGTAGTTTTCTGTCTTTATTTATTTATTTATTTATTTATTTATTTATTTATTTATTTTATTAGACTTGTATGCTGCCCTCTCTCCCTAAGGACTCAGGGCAGTGAACAATAAAAGAAACCCAGTACAAATTACAATAAAAAAAACAAATACAAGCCTAATCAGTATTATACAAAATTTAAAATTAATTAAAACAAATACTAAAAACCAACCCGCACCCCCCTTTGAGAACATTATCTTTGAGAACATTGCCATTCAGCTATTATTTGCGTTTTATATATATCATTATATCTCCGATATAGATAGATAGACAGAGATATATGTGTATACATATACCATTTTTAGATCAATTTTTTTTCCTCAGGTATTTTTACAGTTTCACTTTTCTCTAGTTTAACCCTCAGATGGAAGTTCCATTAATTTAATATGCTCTAATTCTGAATATACATGTAAAGAATTCTATAATAAGGTACAATTATATTTAGTATATTAAGAGCTACAAATGTCATGTCAAAAGTTCGATGCCCTTATTTCACATACTTAAAAAGGTTTTTTTGACAATGTGGAACAGTTCCTTAGGGATTTCAAATTTATGCATATAGAATTAAACAAAATATTCTCAAAGAAAATGTCTTTGATTTCACATAGTGGAATAAGATTGAACTCTCTTTTCCAATGTTTGTATATTAATTTTGTCATTTAAATAACACTTTTGTGATTGATCAGTTTTTTCAGGTTCATATTCCAATTAAATGAAGGAGCTTGGAAATGTAGCTTTTTATTTTCTTATATAACTTTATCAGAAAACTTTATTTAGGTTGCACATTATATTCACTTAGAATTTTTTTCCAAACAAGAGATTTCTATGGATGGCAAGTTTGTTTACTCCCCAACTCTGTGTCCCATTATATTTGCTGGGAGGAAAGAAAGATCATAATTATAGCATAGTGTATTTAAAATTTTTCATTTTGAAAGTTATTCCTCATTAGGAAAACTCATGTCCTTTCACACTACAGATGGGATATTTTAATTAAATAAAAAAATGGAAATGGAAACTGAGGGATTGCTTTAATTAGCTGATTAGGGAAGGGGAACGTTACTTGTAAGAATTGGCATTTGAAAGTATCAAAGAAGTTTGAAAGTATTCTTATCAAGATTTGAGCAGGAGAAGTTATACATACATACATACATACATACATACATACATACATACATACATACAAACACTAGTGTGTTTTAAACTGATAATTTAAATGTACATGTATCTTTTTACTTTGAAAATATAGTACGTTTACTCCTAAAATGCAAGGCGGAAGGATGGGGACTTCAGGGAGAATCATCACAAAGAGCACAAGTGTGAGTGGAGAAGTATATAAGCTGGAACAGAATGATGGGAGTCAATCAGATACCGCAGTTGGGACAGTTGGAACAGGTGGGAAGAAGAGAAGATCAAGCCTTAGTGCCAAAGTGGTTGCCATGGTATCTCGCAGAAGCAGAAGCACATCCCAGCTTAGCCAAACAGGTGAGTGAGATAAATGTAGCAGGAGGTTTCTGAGAAGAAGCTATTTTCTTGTGGGCCTATGATACAGTCACTAGTGTCAACTATGAAATGTTGTAAAATAAGTACTCTGGAATTTTGTTTTGCGCATTGTGATCTACCTAGACCTGAAAGACACTTAGAGTACCCACAATGTGATATTTTTTTTTAAATGAACATACTGATTTGAAAATAATAAATGATAGCTGTTTTATATATATAAAGTCCCTGAAGAAACTCAGTGAAGCAAACTAATAAGACTATAGCATGATGCTATGTAACATGCTTTTAAATTTTTTTTCTCTTGAGGTACTTTAGGAACCATAAAAGCTTCATCTCTATAGCCTAAAGAAAGAACAGGAATACTATAGAGAGATAGAAGAATGCTTTAAGGTTCTCAGCTCTCTTCAATTTATGAAATCCGTTCCTCATTCTGATAAGTGTAGATCTCCTTAGCTGACGCTTAAGAAAGAAAAGGAAAAAAATAAAATCTTGATTTAAATATAGGGTTTAGTCACATTTATAGAAGGTGATTTCATCGGCAAGATAATCGCAGTCTGCAGGTATGTCAAATATTTCTGATTATCTTACTTTATCCTGCCTTTAAAAAAAAAAGATTAATTAATTGCCCCTTTCCCCACTTCATTAGCACTGATAAGGTGAATGGAATTTATTTATTTATTTATTTTATTTTAATGAGATTTCTATGCCACCCTATCTCTCGGAAGACTCAGGGCAGCTTACAATACTAAAAAGATAATTTAGCTGCTTAAATAACCTAGGGTAGTTTATATATGCTTGGTTTTCAAATAAATCATCAGATAAAAATGCGTAAGTATACAGTATGTGTTCAATCTATTTTACAGGAAGTATCTGGAGTTAATAATATTCAAAGTCATGTTATGTGGCATATTTGCAAGATTTTTTTTAAAGAAGTGGTCCTAGTTTGTTTGGGGGCAGTACCTCTTAAAACTGTATTTCAATCCTCGTCAATGTGGCAGCATTAACATAATCTCTTCTGATATCTAGATTTCTGTTGAATGGTCTTATCAGAAATAGTATGCAAAATTAACGCTACACATTTTGGTTCTTCCGAATAGAGCTATGATTAAAATGCACTTTTCTATTTACCAAACAGGCATCCCAGAGCTTCAGGGTACTTTGTGTCTCTCACAAATCAAATGTTGAGTTTTACTTCTTAGAAGAATGGGACCATCAGACATTAAGTGTATTATCCCATTTATTTCAGTGGGTTTTACTTCCAAATAAAAATGCTTCAGACTTGTATCTGAAATGAGAGCCTCTCCATTGCGTTGATTTCCTACATTCACTTTCCCTATTAAAGTGTTACATGAAGAAGGAAGACATCCTTCCATTCTTGTCTGTACACATATGTATATAAAAAGATACGGTTGGTCTCAGTTATGGATATTTAACTATATTCTATTGTAATAAAACTTACTGTGATGAAGATTGTATTATTCATAAAAATATGGTCGTGTATTTTTCATAAAAATATGATCGTGTATTTTTAATTGATATTGGTGTACGTTTCGGGTTCTTTAAACAGTGCAACAGTAGCAAAGATTGCTGTGATAAGCAGTGTTGGATCATTTATATATTTGTTAGAAAATATTTAATAATGATGTTTTGGCTCAGCTTGGAAGCTGGCATTACTTTTACTCTCATTATAATTTGTTTTGTTCTTTATTTTCTATGAAGAGACAACATTTAATATACTCTATGAATGGAATAAAATAACTCCTGTTTCAACAGAGTGATAAACGTATGATAGAGATACATTGTTTGTGTAGTTATTATAATTCAGTGTATTCAAAGTTTCCTTCCTTCCTTCCTTCCTTCCTTCCTTCCTTCCTTCCTTCCTTCCTTCCTTCCTTCCTTCCTTCCTTCCTTCCTTCCTTCCTGGCATTAATTCTTATCTTTGTCTTCTTTTTTTAAATTGATGTGCTGACTGCCAAACACAATTTTAGTATAGTGGAATTATTATGGTTCCTTTCATCTTCAGGAAAGTGGGGAGCTGATTTGCCACATTCAATGAATTAATTATTGCTGTATTAAATAAGAATTTGTGAGGCATCTTTGAATGCCTTACTACTGGATGACAAAGCCATTCATTGCACATGAGGCTTCTGCTGGCAATTTTGAACAATGCCATACTTCTCTTGACAAGGTCTTATTTTAAATAGCTGTAGTAATAACAATAGTTGTGTTAAAAGTGTTGTTAGCCATTGCTAATGTGATTTTGTATGGTTTTTTTTATTTCAAGACAAATGAATATTTTATGAAGATATAAATTGCTATAATATAATCTGGGAAAGATGAACAGGTGTATTCATGGTTATAGATGTTAACATTATTCTGATTTCTCTACTCATTTCACTTCACTAGTAGCCGCCTACATTCAGATTACTTAATGAAGTATTTTTTTTTCTTATGTAAAGTGACTGTTCTCATGGAAGTGTTTACATCAGTTTCCCTTATCCTACACTCTAGCTCATAAAGTGATGAAGAAAATCTGCAGTGAAGAAGTGTGATCTGTGAGAAATGCATGTACATTTTATGCAAAAGCTTCAGAACTAGAATGCAGCTATTATCAAGTCCATTCTGTGTTTTAAATGCTATATATACGATAACTAGAAGACATTTGTATATACTTTTTTTATATTCAATTACCTGGGTATCATTAAATGTAACCCTTCAGTGATCTACTTATATTACTTATATAGGGTTTATTTACAAGAAAACGTTAGGGGACAATATGGATGTACTTCATGGAAAGAACTTGATCTGAACAAAGGCTCAAGCATGTTTATAACTTTCCTTAGTATGGATTGGATTTTGCTCGTAAGTAAAATGCCTCAGATCTGAGCTGCAGCAATCAAGGATACGGAGAGCTTATTTGTTAAGGATTCAGATCCCTTTTCATGATACTGCAGGAGATCCGTGTCCATGTTTTCATGCTTCACTTTAGGTAATTTGTGGTGTTCTTCCTTGAATTGCTTCATTTGTTCAACAACTATTTATATAACAGCTATCAGCAACTGCTCTCTGCCTATCAGTCTAAAGAATAGGAATTAGTTGGGATTGTAAAACCCAGAGCAGCACTGGAGCATTGGAAACATCAGGATCATCCCCTTGGGTCCTAAAGATGGGGATCTGGAGCAATATTTTAAAAACTGTTTTCCTGGGTTGTGCTCTTATGCTTTCTGTTGACTGCTGCAGGGTGTGAGTTTCTTTAAAAATGCTGCCCAATAAATCTTTGATTTCTTAGTTGTATCATCCTTTTATGATTTTTTCCAGAAATGGGCATCTTCTAGAATAAAATGAAGATAACTTCTGTAGAAACAATCATGAAATGCTCAGGATGTAAGAAATGGGTGCGCTTGCTGAGAGGTTTGGACATGCCACATGCTTACTAGCAGGCATTTGTCGTAAAGAGCCAGCACAGCAGGTTCTTAGCACTGGTATGCTACTTTCCAAAAAAAGTCAGTAGCGTGTGATTGAGTAAGCTATAGGCTATCCTGATCATGACCTCCTGACCTTTTTTGCTTCTCACAGGAGCAAACTGATACAGAAAACAGAAACCAATGGCACATTATGTCTTTGTGAATGTGAGTGTGTATGCAGATTTATGAAAGGGCGCCTAAGAACCTGTATTTGATTGTCCACCCAGATTTTTGAAAGTTTGATACATTTCCTACTGAAGATTTACTAATATAGACAATATTTAACTTTGCTTATGTTTAAGAGAAGTCTGTATGAATGTACAGTATGCTATATGTCTGTTTCCTGTCAAATGTATAACCAGAACAAACAGAACAGAACAACAGAGTTGGAAAGGATCTTAGAAGTCTTCTAGTCCAACCCCCTGCTTAGGCAGGAAACCCTATAACATTCCAGACAAATGCTTAAAAACTTCCAGAGTTGGAGCATTCACAACTTCTGGAGGCAAGTTGTTACACCTGATAAATTGTTCTGTCAGGAAATTTCTCCTTAGGTTGTTTCTCTCCTTGATTAGTTTCTACCCATTGTTTCTTGTCCTGCCCTGGGGTGCTTTGGAGAATAGATTGACTCCCTCTTCTTTGTGGCAGCCTCTGAGATATTGGAACACTGCTATCATATCTCCTCTAGTCCTTCTTTTCATCAGGCTAGACATACCCAGTTCCAGCAACAGTTCTTTATATGTTTTAGCCTCCAGTCCCCTAATCATCTTTGTTGCTCTTCTCTGCACTCTTTCTAGAGTCTCAACATCTTTTTTAATATTGTGGTGATCAAAACTGGATGAAGTTTTCCAAGTGTGGCCTTACCAAGGCATTATAAAGTAGTATTAACACTTCATGTGATCTTAATTCTATCCCTCTGTTAATGCAGCCTAGAACTGTGTTGCAGCCTAGAACTGTCATATTTAAGTTTTTTGGCAACTGCAGCATTCTGCTGGCTCATATTTAAGTGATTGTCCACTAGGACTCCCAAGATCCCTCTCACAGTTAATATTAAATCAACTAGGTATAATCTATTTTAAAGTAATGATGCCATTGAGTTAGTAAAATAAATGAAACATAGTAAAAATTATCAAAGTGTGTTAGTAATTAGTAAATTAGTAATTAGTAAATTATAATAGCAGATGAAACTTTCCTTTTCGTGGTTTGTTGTTTAAATTGCTGTGATCGGGTAAAGTGAATGTTTAAAAAAATGACTATATGTTCTTCAGAGATGCATCTTCCAAAAAAAAATGTTTCGCAGATGATCATCTCAATAGTCCTTGGATGTCCAGATTCTTAAAGAAAGAAGCACTAAAGAATGCTGTTGTTTCTTTGTAAGGATGCCTTTGCTGTGTTACTTATTGTAAATTGCTCTTCCAGTAATGGAAATAATGCCCTTTGGATAGTAACATAATAGTTGTACATTTGCTTGATCTGCCACCTTATTTTTGACATGAAGAATATGCTGAGTGAAGATAGTCATTCCTGAGACTGAGCGCAGGTCATTTCAGGAGATATTATGCTATAATGCATCTTCCAAACAAATAATGAAATAAGAGTATACAAATTTCAGTGTAGTTCACTGGTCCCTCTTTATGGCCTTCCTTCCAGAGTTAAAAGTTCACAATCCAATAGAAGAACTAGAGGGAAAAAGGTGGGGGAAATACTTTCCCCCCTCTCAAATATAAGTGGTTTGTTTAGAGGCTATGACAAATACATCTTTCATGAGAGATGCCCTTGAGTGATAGATCAGGAGTGCTCAGTTTTTCCCAGATACAAGAATGGCAGGCTGGAGGTTATATTTCTAAATGGTAGATGGATACTGGATAAACATCAAACATGGTTTAATTTTCTTTACATTTACATTAAAGACAACTAAGAGGATATTTAATTTGTCTTTTTGTCAGTTAAAAAAATAGAAATTAACCAGGTTTTGAGAAGTGAAAAGTTCATGGATTGAAGGTCTTACATATGCTTTTATGTCATTAATTCCTCTGAATCTTAACACCTCTGTATTAAATATTTCAATGGTTTTCTCCCTTCTACTTCAGTTAGATGTTTTAAAAGTTATACACAAAATGATCAGATTACTGAGTTGTCTACTTTTCTGTTTTCAGCAGAAAAAAATACAGCCTTTCGAGTGCATTTCTTTTGCAACCAATCTTTTTTTTTCTCCAGTATTTCAATTGTGTTTTTAGCAATTCATAAAACTCTGACTTCTTTTTTTATGTATCCATAATCATTTATATATCCAAAATATATTTATAAATCAACATCTTAGGCATATTGACAAGTGTTCTGTGTTTCCCAAAGCAGCTCTGTTACCTGAAGTTTTGTTTTGAAATCATGTATCAGAATCATTTGTATGAAATAGGAATGTTTATTTTTTTTCTTACTTTAACACTTTTCTGTACAATTAGTTGGTTGAACCTTTTCAATGTACATGTGTAGTATAGTGCCACAAGTTCTAATAGAATGATTTCTGTTTAAAATGTTCACTTTATTGAGATATAACGACTCCAAAGTATGAGCTACATATCTCTTCTTCAGAAAAAAAAATTGCCATGGGAACATAGCCTACTGGAGAGTCCTGGCTATTATGAAGTCAATGTGGTGCATAAACAAAAGTGTACAAGTATCAAATGTCTATTTGCAGTAGGAAAATCAAACATTGTCTACTTCTCAGGGGCATTGCTATTTCTGATCAACAAAAAGCAAAGATATAAAGCACCTATAAACTTGGATTTCAAAAAAAACCCCAAATTGGTTGAATTATTCAGCCTTTCCAGAACATCAGCCAGTATTGACTAAACATTTTCTTTATCTGATCATTGCAGGATGGTTCACTCCACATCCATCATAAGCCTGTCACTTACTCTCCAATTTCAAAGATGTATGATCATACGTTTCTGGCAGATGGTTCATTTTGTATAACTCATGTACTAGAGATGCCTAGAAATCAGTTATGCTCGGTAGAGAGAGAGGTCTTAACTTTTTAATTCCTCTTTCACTCGGAAATGACTATATGTGTTGTAAATACTGACATGCTTTAGAGTTCTCAGAGGCAAAACTTGGTTTAAGTGTCACCATACTTATTGTCTTTATATACAATGCAATAGATCTTCAGGAATATTTTAATTTATCCAGGTCTGTGTTCCTTACAGTGGGATGTTAACACAGTGTTTACAGTGTATATTGTCTTTCACGTTGTCATAGTTAACATTTCAATGAAACTCAGAAGTACTAAGGTAAAACATAATGTCCATGTTTTGATAGTGGCATCCAAACAGTTTGCTCTGTATCTTAACTTTCATAGCAGATCAACGGAAGCACAGAATGCTTTGAATTGCAATGAGCAGGTGAATCTCTCCAGTTATGACTAGTAGAAAAGCCATTATTTATAGAGGTGTCAAATGAAACAGTTGTACATCCCACTCTGCAGCTGAAACAAGACACACATAAAAGGCAACAGATGCCAATCAACAGAGGGAAGGTTGTGAGGATCCAGAAGAGTGTATTTCCATTGTTAATGACATGCTCAGATGGGAAGACCTTTTATCAAATGTTTTCTTGAAAGAATTCTCACATATCTGTCAACAAAATAATTGAGCAACAAACTGTGTTTATCCATTATTCATGAACATTTTTTAACATGATGAAATTTATTTAAATTGCATGGAGGTATTTGCCATTTGCATGATTTCCAAGTGACCATAAGCCACTACTAAATGCTGTTCGATGCTCAGCATTTACTTCCTTCCATGCAGCTGTTCATCAGAATTCACAAAAAGCTTAAGTAGCCATTTTAAAGTAATCCTTTGACCTTTCCTCCATCTTGAAATACCAATAGTCCCTCAGCAACCATCACAAAAGAGATGTGAACAATTTTTCTGCATTTTACAGAGGTGGAAAATAACCAATATACTACAGTGCAGTGGACAAGCAGAATGTGGGATTGGATTGAATTGTAGACAGATTGTTGGCTGGTTTACAATACGGTCTCTCAGCTTCACGCATCTGAAAGAATGATTATCAGAATGAACATCCCGTATCTGTATTATGAATGGAAGTCTTGCTCGTGAATAATTAGTTCTACTCCCTAGGGATTTTTGTAGAAAATCGCCCTTTTGGGCAGCCTTCAATCAGGGTATAATAAAAGGCTACCACATGAAAGAAAAATAGTATTTCATGAAGTTATAAAGTCAGTAGTGGATTTTGCACCACCTCAGTTGATAATGTTCTTGACATGCTCAGAAGTATACATTGCATCCCCCATCTTCTTCATCAGCCTGGGATCTCCTTGCAGATAGATAGGCATCACAATCCAACATATCTGGAGAATATCAGGTTGGGTGAAGTTGCTGAACACATTTACAAAATATAAGCATGGCTGTTGCAAAACCAACACCCCCCCATCATAAATGTGCTCCTAAGTGTGCAGCAAATGAATGAGGAATCATTGTATTGTGTCTTTCTTTTTTAAAAATGCTGTGTTGCAGTTCCCTGTGACTTCTGTTTAAATGGAGTTGAGTTAAAACTTACACTCCAGGTAAGTGAATATAGGATTGTAGCTATAGATGGTAAATGCTATATATTAAAAAGATCAAAACAGATGCATGTTTTAAAAAATGAGTTGTTTATTAGTATTAATGAGTAGATAAAGTAATGAATGAACTGAAATGTGTTATCTACAAGACAGTATGCTTGCTAAGAATAAGATAATTTAGTTTTATTGCCTATTATTTAAAGGTGTGTTTAGTTCAATTTTCTCTCATTTTAGTCTACAGTGAACAACATATATAACTACAACCATTTTATAACCTTCTAAAAATTCCCTATAAATATTCCTATTACAGCTTCTACTACTTTCTGTTTTTCTGTCTGTTTCAGAGACTGGCAACAAGAAGCTGAAAAGCACTATACAAAGAAGCACAGAGACAGGAATGGCAGCAGAAATGAGAAGTCGCATGGTCCGGCAGCCCAGTCGGGAGTCAACCGATGGTAGTATCAACAGTTACAGCTCAGAAGGAAAGTGAGTTGAAGCCTCTGAAAACTAAACCCCATTATATGTGTCAGATGAGCAGGTGATTTATGACAATGTTGGAAGGTTAGGGTTCCCATAGTGTTGCAACAGGAGGCAGATCAACTGTTGCAACCAGGCAGGAGAGGCAATCTTTTAAAGGAGAAGGGAGGATAAACAGATTTAGAGCAATAGTGCCTATATAGGACAGCAGAGGAAGATAAATTGGGACAAGGTTGACCTAAAAACCCTGCCGTCTCATTGCAGATGAATTGAGTGGGAATTGTGGTTGCTCAATAGTGAAGATAAAGTGCTTCGGCGATTCTCTTGGGTGATTCTGCTGATTCTCTAAGATAAAATATCCCTGGTTATGCTCTGGCAAGACTTGCTGCCTAGGGTTGGAAGATCCCAGGGGGAAACTTTAGCCTAAATTGCTGTTTTAATATGTGATAGCTTTAATAGAGGCTTCAGGTAATTTCAAATGCTATAATTTTATTTCAAATATGGAAGTTCTGTTGAGGTTTTCAGTTTCCTTTTAGCCAGACATTTATCAAAACTGGAACCGCTATGATGCAGAAAAGGAGCAGCCTCAAGATGGAATCTGTTTTTCCATCTATTTTTTTTTACTTTGGTAAATGTACATTGTGACAAGCATACTTAAATAAATAATCTGGTCATCTCTGAAAATAAGATTGTTGTTCAGTCAATTGGCTGTATTAATCCAAACCTGTACATATTTAATAAGGCCCTTGGTCCTAAATATGTTGCCAAAATCTGCTAATGTTGTCACGATAGGATACCAAATTTGGGGTTCTTTTATGTATTGAAAAGAACATAAAAGAAATTGAAGGAATGTTTTCCCCAGCTGTTTTGGGACTGAAATGAGTGCACACCATTTTTTTTACCATGCCTAAGATCTTGGGTTGCCCCCAGCTGTTTCGAGACTCAGGAAACAATCGACATGCAGAGCTTCTAGGAAAAAAATGAGGATATTTCTTTATTGTCTTTACAATTATCTAGACTCAGCATATCCAGAGTGCTGTCTGGACATGGTGGGAATTGTAGTTCAGAATACCTGATGCTTTCATTTGAACTCAACATTTACAGTGGGCTTCTGTTTCCATAGAACTAATATTGTCCTATCTTATCTGATAATTTAAGAAATGAATAAGTTTTCCAAAAAGAGTAAGGTTCAAGAAAATGGCAATGTGTTCTACATTCCATAGGTTCATTCATAGCTGTACGTTTGAAAAAAGAGTCATGCCAAAATAATATCCAGATAATATGAATTATTTTTTAGCACTTCTACTGCGTTTTTGTTACAGTCTAATATTTCCTGGAGTTCGACTGGGTGCTGATAGTCAATTCAGTGATTTTCTAGATGGGCTTGGACCAGCTCAGCTAGTGGGACGACAGACTTTAGCAACTCCTGCCATGGGTAAGAGTAGATTTATTTTACCTGTAAAACAGATTAGCCATTTAAAAATGTATTATTTGAGAGCAGGGTTGTCACATCCTTATCTAATTAAGCAGTTTTTAAAACGTGTCCCCTTTTTCAGCCATTCTGTATGTATGTATGTGCTGGGCCATTTCTAAAGTGTATGTAGTAAGTTGATATTCCTAAATATTTTAGGAAATCATAACCATAAATTAATTGCATAAAAGGAAAAGGAAATATTAAGGTAATTTATTCAAGTTGAAACAGGTGGGTTGAGTTCCTTTTGTGACGTTTGCAATATTTCTCTGTACCAGATTGTACTACAAAGCTCCAAGGTTTATTTTCCCTTTTTAATTAGGGTTTTGTTATTGGTGAAAACATTTAATCACACTCTAGCAAAAACATTCAAGCAGGTGAACATCAATTATCTGCCAATAGGTCATTTTCTCTTAGAAAATTGCTCACTTGATGCCAACAATTTTGTCTTGATGACAGTCAGAAGTAGAAAGAACAGCCTTTTTAAAAAGTTTCCTGAACAGGAGTACAATTGAACCTGGCCGCAACTTCAGCTGTTATTGTATTTTTGTTTAGGGTAGAGTTTGTTTATTTCTGTCTAATGTTCCTTATTCATTTATAGATGTATTGGCTATGTTTGAGCTATTATTGAGTTGTATTATAAATGATGATTTGATTTTTTTAGTTGTATATAATACACCTGCTGGGTTTTAGTCAATGCAGTTCTACAAACAGTTCATGCATGACTTAGGTTGAAAACAATTTATTTTTCCCAGTGACGTTTTAGTTCCACTACTTATGCTTCTAATTTTTAATAGGCTCTGCAGAGATTCTAAAACAGAAAACCAATTGAAACATTTATTTTTTTTAAGTGTTTTGGGAAACTTCTCTTACATGCCAGTGATATAAATCTTGTTCTAATTGTAAAAACTCTTAAGCTGTTGTTGCACCTTCTGCTGATGCCCAGTGGGAACCAAACAGATTTTAAAAATGTGTAGAGCAGGACATGACTTTGGAGCATGTTCTCTGAAGTGTTTCCGGCTGCCATTTTTATTATTGCCAGTCAACCAAGGCTATTACATTTAAATCTATTGTTCTGTTTATGTCTTTGATGTTAGACTAAATTGCATACTACATAAGATAAATTGTGCCAGTTAGCTAAAATGTAAGTTAAACTAATTGAAAAAAAAGGTAGAAAATTTAGCAAGCCAGGATGGAAGTGCTTAATAAAATAATAAGTAGCACAATTTAAGGTACACTATAAAACTAGTTCCTTCCTTCCCTCCTCCCTCCCTCCCTCCCTCCCTCCCTCCTTCCTTCCTTCCTTCCTTCCTTCCTTCCTTCCTTCCTTCCTTCCTTCCTTCCTTCGATTAATATGATAACTCTATCTCTGTCTTAGGAGATATTCAGATTGGAATGGTGGATAAGAAAGGACAGTTAGAAGTGGAAGTCATTAGAGCTCGAGGCCTAATACAGAAGCCTGGCTCTAAATCTACCCCAGGTAAGAAAAGTTCTACCTAACCAAACTTTGATGATGCCATCTGGGGGTACTCTGGGTCCACATTTTTCAAACTGTGCATATAGCATATGGTTGTGAAGAATTTATGTTCCAAAATATGGATGGAACATTCAAGCACTGCTCTGTGCATCAGAACTGTTGTGAATATCCAAGGACATCTGTCAGAAGGGGCCCCAAAAGTCAAGATGGTGGCCCGCAAATGCACAATTGAAGACCCACCCATCCTTTGTGCGTGCTGTGTGGGCTTCAATCACAAGTATGTGGCCACCAAGTCAACCTTTTGAGGAAGTGCCCTGCATGGCCATTCTTGGAATGACGGATCTAATACCCAAACACCATATCTCCTACAAGAATAATTAGAGAAGTTATGAAAGAGTGCGTAAGGGGAGGAAGCTTTACTTGATTCTCCTAACACTAAGAGAATACCCAAAATCATAAAATGTGGTAGATGGTTACAACATTTTGATCATGGTATAATAAGCATGGTGGCACTGTTTAACAGAATTACCTAATAAACCATTTGGGGTTGGACAAATATGATTGTTTTATTCACACTAGTCCCTTCAGCAGGTAAAACAACTTAATATTAAATCTGTTTTATTATTTTCATCAGTTTCTCTATGCATACACATCATACTGGCTATAAATCCAATAGATGTTGCCAGATGTAGATAAGAAGTTAAATTGCAATGCCTTTTTATTATGAGAATAAAGGTCATTCTATTATATGAGACTTAGCTACATATAGGATTGCCCTGTATACTTCCTCATAGAACAGATGACAAAAGATTATCATAACTTAAGAAATCTTCCAATGCAGTACACTATGCATAATACACATTTCCAGCATCATTAAGAAGTGCACAGAGCAAGTGAGGGATGCCCTGAAGCCAAGTAACCATTCTCATCTTTTGCACAAGTCAGTAACTTGTCATTTCCTATCAAGAAGAAGCTCAAATCTCTGAAAAGAATCCCTGATACAATGAAAACTATTTCAGACATGCCTATTGGAAAAAGGATAATTTTCTACCTGAGTTTTTTTGTGCTAAAACAAGAAACACTAAATACTGGCAAGAAGAGTGTTACCTCTTAGGCATTCTTTCCTGATTCATAATTGATCATTTGTCTGCATGATAAAGAGATAGAGAAAGACAAGAGAGTCAGTTTGGTGTACTGGTTAAGGCATCAGGCTAGAAATCTGAAAATCGTGAGTTCTAGTCCCGTCTTGGGCACAGTTGAGTGACGTTGTCTCAGCCCTAGAAAGAAGGCACTGGCAAACAACTTCTGAAAAACCATGCTATGAAAATTGCAGGGACTTGTCCTGTATCCAATGATCAGACACTATTGAAGATCTGTTTATCTATCTGTATGTTTATCTATCTATCCATCCACAATCAGTAGGTGGTACCTTACATTAACCTTTCTTTCTGATTTTCAGAAGAAATGTTAAGGATTAAAGCATACAGAATATTCCTATGCTTTCGTCTAAATATTTTCCTGGTAAATCTTAATAATTCATGCGACCAGGCCAATACCTAAAATATATATTTGAGTTTCCAAGAGTTATAACAGATTTATACTGCCATAAGATGTTGTGTGCACTAGAGGAGAATTCTAGATGTTTGGTTCATTACATTTTTTTTGTAACTTACCAGTTGCCACTGCTGCTTTCGTAATCACGTTGGTAATTTAAATTAATTTCTTATTACAGTACAAATGCCTTACAATAAGGGAGTTACTAACTTAAGATGTAAAAACATGACATATTTATACTTTGTAGCGCCATATGTCAAAGTGTATCTGCTTGAAAATGGGGCATGTGTAGCTAAGAAGAAAACAAGGATTGCCAGGAAAACCCTTGATCCCTTATACCAACAGACGTTGGTTTTTGATGAAAATTCACATGGTAAAGTCCTTCAGGTCAGTAGATACTTTTATCTTGGTGCAGCCTATGATCACTATCAATGATACCAACTGAAAACTGAACACTCCGGCATTGTTAGACCTAAATTCAGCTCAGAAAATATGAGAGCCCCTCTGTGCAGGAGATGGGCAGTTAATAAATTTGATGTATAAATAAAATAAATAAATGAATTTTGTATCACTGTTTTATAGAGTAATATATCGAAACAGTTATTAGAAGATTGTCCTTTCTTGGGTGAATGACATAATAAAAAAATGGGTAGAATAGTTGATGTTTCATCAATGGCAGGAAATGGTCTTAGAGCTTAATGAAGTTAGATTAGTGACCCATTTGAGTCATGGGGCAAAAGAGAATAAAGATCTCTAGTTATAGGAAGCAAAAAGAGCCTTGGTGGTGCAGGTTGTTAAACACCTAGCACTTAGCTCCAGCTGCCTGCAATTAGTGCAGGCTCGAATCCCACCAGGCTCAAGGTTGACTCAGCCTTCCGTCCCCCCAGGGTAGGTAAATTGAGGACCCAAGATTGTTGGGGGCAATAAGCTGACTTTGTAAAAATGCTGCTGGGTGGGGGCAAAAAAGCCCTAGTAATAAGCAGGCATATACAATAGAATGAAGGCTATTGCTGAGCACATTGGGTTGTGCTCTAAAGATTGTAAGCCGCCCTGAGTCTCTGGAGAAGGGCGGCATATAAATGTGAAAAAAGAAAGAAAAGAAAGAGAGATACAGGGATTTGGCTGGAAGAAATGTGAATTTTTAAAATCCAAAGGATTTCTTTTGGATCCAGTAAGTGATTGCCTCCAGTTTATATAATATACAATGCAAGATGTAATCACAGAATAGCCTTGCAGTTCAAGTGGTCCTTTGCTGTTACTATCCCAGAAGGTGATCAAGATCTAGTTTATG
The DNA here is from genome assembly GCA_009733165.1 of Naja naja. Classification (NCBI taxonomy): domain Eukaryota; kingdom Metazoa; phylum Chordata; class Lepidosauria; order Squamata; family Elapidae; genus Naja; species Naja naja. Next base: position 130,737,207 of record CM019148.1, on the reverse strand, counting down.
ATTTGTATTACCGTGTGTGTGGTTTTTTTTAAATTTATGGTCCAGATTGCATTTTAATACTGTAATAAGGAACATAAGTCAATCAGAGTCATTTCTGATTGGAACCCCATGTAAGCCTAAATAATTAAATAAGTAAGTAAATAAGCAAGCATTAATTCTGCCTGTTGTCTTTGCAGGTGATAGTATGGGGAGATTATGGCCGAATGGATCACAAGTGTTTCATGGGAGTTGCACAGATCTTGTTAGAAGAACTTGATTTATCCAGTGTGGTAATAGGCTGGTATAAATTATTTCCACCTTCCTCCTTGGTGGATCCAACATTGACTCCTCTGACTCGCAGGGCTTCCCAGTCATCTCTGGAAAGTTCAACTGGGCCTCCCTGTATTCGATCTTAATGAACATAAAGCAGGAGTTCTCTTAACAAACTCAATGTCACTCAAGGCAATCAGTGGGAAGGGGAATAGCTATTTGCAACAATGAGGAACAGTTTTGAAAAGAGACAATCATCACGTCAATTTTGCCTGTAGTAGTTGATCCAAAAATATGTCTTGAGTTGTGTATTAAAAAAAGACAGCTTAAATCGATTGAGCAAAGCAGTATATGAAAATATAGTCAATCCATCTAGCAAAATGACCCTGATGTTTACCCTAATCAGGATTTGAAGAAGGACTTTTGAGATTCAACTGGAACTACCATTTTTCAACAGTGCCCCTGTCCCATTTTGTTTCTCAGCAGAAACCACAAGCAGTGTTAACATCCTGATATTTCTGTATTGTTACCTCTCCTACTTCTTTTTTCTATGTTCTCCCGCCAGTTTTGTAAAAAAAAAATCTTCTCGATGCTAACAGAGACTCTTCCTTTCTTTTTCTAAAACAAAATCAAAAAGGGCTGAAGTATATCTCTGTAAGCATCTCTGAAAGTGTTCATTTGCAATCCTGCGATGCCAATAGCTGTCCCATTGTCCCTCCTTTCTGGTTGTCCACAATCTTAATTAATAGGTGGGGAACTAGAATAAATGGCCAACTTCTGGTTTACTTTTGCTTCTTATTACAGCTTGTTACTGTTGTAAAAACAGAATATATTTGCATTATGCATCAAGGTGTTTTTTTTCCTGTTTTTAAGAGTTTGCATGAGGGAAATATAAAGCTGCATCTATTGTTACAGACTTGTTTTTTTTTTTAAAAAAAAAACAAGTTTTGGCTTGGCTTTGGATTTAATTTTAATATACTGGCCATCATTTTTGTAAAGTGATTGTTCTATCAGAGCTCATTAGAAAAATCATTAGAATCATATCATATACATATAAATATTGATTGGGAAAATATTGAACATCTAAAACTTTGAATTGTTATCTAGAATGTTTGAATTCTTGTGTTACTTTTGAAAAGACTTAGCTCTTCCCTTTTAGAGCTTGGTATAAATTGTTCAATTTTCCACTGAATTTTTTTAATAGTAGCTTTATTCAAATTTACAATTAAAAAGACAAAAACTAATAGGAATAGGAAGGAAAAATAGAAAGTACAGAAAATAAAAAGAGAAAAGAGAAAAATAGGAATATAATAAAGAAAAGGAAAGAAATATATAAAGAAATTATTTCCTCTTCATCACAAGTATAAACAATTTTAATAACTTATCTTCTTTAAAATACAACAAATGATTTCTTCTTCCCAAATCCCATCTCTTATCTATGAAAAAATCCTTAAAGCCTCATCAATCAAGCCTGATCCATTAAGGTTTGCCACAGATAACTAGATAAACCATTGTTACATTTCTTCCCTTTATTTTAATAATCTTGGTCTTAGGCCCTTCAAATAATGTCCTAGAACTTGATTTCTTTTCTTTTCTTTTTCTTTGTCCCTTCTCACAAAATTCTTCAAAGCTTTAACAAGTCTATCCAGTATGACATCTTTTTCCATAACATTCTTGCAGCCTCTCATTTTTAAATCTACTTTCAATCTTTTCCAGTAAAATGTGTTCCTCTTCCATGACATCTTTCAAACACAGTCTGTCTATTGAGGCAGACATTCTTAAAATTAACTGCTGGATCCATTGTTCAAAAATAACATTCAATATGCCCAATGTTAAAATATGTTCCTTTATTCTGCATTAATACGTTGAATTTAAGTGTTCTCCTTTAATTGTAATCTTTAGTTCCTTCTGGTTTCCTCTAGTATCCAATCTTCAAAGTCTCATCCTATCATGTTTCTTTTAAAAAAGAATTCAAAATAAAGGCATTTTCCACCAGAAAGAATTCTTATAATTAATTCAGAAATCTAATTTTAAATCCATCTGGACCCTGAGTCTATTTGTAACTTTACAAAATCAAAGTTCTTATCACCATTTCAATGTTTATTCCACTGAGAATTACTTGTCATTGAAAATTCCAGTTGAACTATTCTGCACTTATGAATGCTTTTTTTAAACTTCAGTTTACATATCTTTGAGATTGATGCAAGCACAAAGCTTGATTGTTTTAAAACAAAGTTACCTCGTGGGTGGGGGGGGTGGGGCGGGAGAGGTATAGTTAAAGGAAGAAGAATAAATATACTTGCATTTTATTCATTCAAGTCAGCCTTTCCCAACCTGGTGCTTTTGAGAGGTTTGTGGACTGCAACCCTCTAGGAATACGCTGAGTTCAGTCCCAACAGAAACCGAAAGTCAACAGGTTGGTTGAGGCTGATTTAGATTCCTTATGGCCTTGAAATCCCTTGTGATTTTTTTTTTATGTTTTTATTTTTCTTGTAAATGTGCTTTAAAATGCCCTGTAGAATATGCAGGTGCATTGAGATGTTTTTGTTCCTTTTAGGGTGATCTCACAAAATAGAGCAGCATGACCAGGAATTATTCCAAGCTGCATGTACATTTTTGTAAAAGAAAAAGAGGGGAAGGGGGGAAAATGGAGGGGGGAGGGGAAAAGAAAAATGGGGGGAAAGAAACAAAAGAGTTTATTTAATAATGTATGTTAGTTCTACATAGGCCAGGTTGTATGTTGCATGTACTTGTACAGTTTGCTCGTAATTACGCTAACGAAGTAACCAAGAAATCTAAGCCATCCATTTTTTTCTTATAGACATTTTGCAGGTTTCAGCCAGGCTGTGAGTTAGTCTGGTGCTTAATGTCTATAGATGGACTTTATTTTTTACCCTATGGAAAACGTGATGTAGTACGGACCAAATTCCTTCTAATAAATATTTTGGTGTAGATTCCTACTGTTGGGCTGTAACACATGTAGAAACTGTGTACACAATTATGTTTTCCTTCATAGACATAACTGCCTGCACCAAGTGAAATATTTATTATTATTATTACTATTATGATTTAATATTGCCAGAACTATTCTGCCCATGTTTCCATGGGGCACATGGATTGATTACTGCTCGACCTGCTGAGCAGGAAGAACTGAAGCATTGGTGCACTGACTAGATTCTGTTTTGTCTTTTAGTGGCCAAATAAATAAATGATTCGGTAGTATCTTTCTATTTTGACCACTTGTCTTAACATCTCCCTGTGCTTTTAAATGAACTTCCAACTCATGTTATGTAGACATGTTTAATAAAATTTCCTTTTCATGTTCAGTTGCAGTTCTTGCCTTCTGTTCAATGCGTACACAAGTAAAGTTGATTCCTAGCAACATTGATTCTTGTATTCTGGTGGGTTGGACAAAGTATGTGTCTTTGGTACCCATGCATTCATTTGGTACCCTCTAAAGGACTTCTAAAAGAAAGCAATATGTCAAGATCCATAAGAACCTCAAGAATCTACATGCAAGTAGATTGCATCCCAGGATTTCCCAAACATTTTTGCAAATGTGCAAATATGGATATATGTATGTATGTATGTATGTATGTATGTATGTATGTCTTGGTGTATTCGGTGTATTTGGTGTATTGAATGATATATTGAAAATCTACGAAAACAATATATATATATATATATATATATATATATATATATATATATATATGTTTTCGTAGATTTTCAATAAATATGTAGGTCTTGGTGTATTCGGTCTTGTCCCATGTATGATTGAGAATACCTTGGCAAGCGTTTCGAAAAATCTCATCCGTCATCTTCAGGCTGGTGTCTTCAGCTTCGTTCTCCTGGGAGAAGTGTGTGATTGAGAATACCTTGGCAGCGTTTCACGAAATCTCATCCGTCATCTTCAGGCTGGTGTCTTCAGCTTCGTTCTCCCAGGAGAGGCTGAAACAGCCTGAAGACGATGGATTAATGCCAAGGTATCTCAATATACGGAGACGAATACACCAAGACCTACATATATATATATATATATATATATATATATATATATATATATATATATATATGCAGGTCTTGGTGCATTCAGGTCTTATCCGTGTAAGATTGAGTATCTTGGCGACGTTTGACGAGATCCCACTCGCCATCTTCAGGCTGGTGTTTTCGGTTTTGTGCTTGTGCCAGCAAAGCATGATCAGAGCTGCTTTCTCTCTATAAATACTAGAGGGAGGTGTGCTGGCTCTGTTGTGTTGTCGCTTCTTGATTGGTTGATGTTGATGTTTGCTGATTGGTTGGCTTTTTCGTAAGAACCTGTGTGGCTGAGGTAATGGCTGTGTGTCCTTCAGCCTTTTGTGTTGTAAGGACAGCCATTACCTCAGCCACACAGGTTCTTACGAAAAAGCCAACCAATCAGCAAACATCAACTCCATCAAACAATCAAGAAGCGACAACACAGCCAACAACACAGCCAACCAACCCACTTACAACAGAGCCAGCACACCACACCTCCCCTCCAGTATTTATAGAGAGAAAGCAGCTCTGATCACGCTTCACTGGCACAAGCACAAAGCCGAAAACACCAGCCTGAAGATGGCGAGTGGGATCTCATCGAAACATCACCAAGATACTCTCAATCTTACATGGGATAAGACCTGAATACACCAAGACCTGCATACCTTTACCCGTGAAAATCTACGAAAACAAATTATATATATATATATATATATATGTAGGTCTTGGTGTATTCGGGTCTTGTCCCGTGTAAGGTTGAGAATACCTTGGCAACGTTTTGACGAAATCTCATCCGTCATCTTCAGGCTGGTGTCTTCAGCTTCGTTCTCCTGGGAGAGAGAGAGAGAGAAATAGAAATAGAAGTAGAAATAATAGAAGTAGATATTAGATATTAGATAGGAGTTGAGTGGATTTCTCCCTGGAAGGCCAGGCCTCCACATCTTATTCCCCCAGCTCTTTGTTACCTTTTGTCATTTTAAGCCCTAGGTGCCTCTCTTCAGCTTCCTTTCCAATTATGTGCTACTGATTCTCCCACTGATCAAAGAAGGAAAAGCTGGAGATAGTCCAAGAGCACAAATGGACAGCCATTTGTCTGAGTTTATGTGAAGGTTCTTGTCTTAAGCAAAGGGCTGAGCTAGAAAATATCCCAAGATCCTTTCTAACACTAAGCAATTGGTATTAAACATACAGTATCTTTACATTCTTTTTTAAAAAATGGTTGACAGGTGCTTCCAGACAAGGAGATGACTGCAGCAAGAGCCAAGGTGCTTGGAACATATAATAATAGAGTTGGAAGGGACCTCAGAGATTTTCTAGTCCAACCCCTGCTTGAACAGGAGACCCTATATCATTTCATACAAATGGTCGTCCAGTCTCTCTTTGTTAAGGAAAAAAAACCAATTGGAAGTTAAGGAGTTTTAACTTCCTCTTCCACACCAAGCAGATGGACAGACAGATTTTCCATGAACAAACAGACTGATATACATTGAGGTGCAAAAGGCAAAAAAATAAAGATAAGAACTTAATCAGCAGGCTGGTACATCTCCACATCTAAAGGCAAAAAAAAAAAAAGAGCAACAAGAAATTCCCTGACATGTAAGGTGGGAGATAGGTATCTGCGATTCAAATCCTGGGTTTGTTATATACAGCAAGCTAAATTTCTAGATCTTGTGGTAAGTGATCTTTGTTCTGGGGGCTTCTTGTATTGCAAAAAAGCAACTTACCTATCCAAGCTTTGTCTTTGACCCATCCACTGCTAGCTGCTGGAGTTTCTAAAGAGAGAAAAAAACGATCACACACTGGGTAAAGCTTGAAAAAGCTGTGCAGGGTTGCTCACATAGCACTTCTCATCTAAGAGTCCTTAAAGCAACTGTATTTTTCCCAGGATTGTATCAGCAGTGCAATCTTAGGAAAAGATGTGATTGCTTTAAAGAGTGGTGGACAGATGCTACATGCATGCCCAAATGTATTCTGAATTAACTTTTTACCTTTTGATCTGAAATGTAACTAGCACTAATTAGTGCTATGTCCTTGTTACTCTACTTTTATGAATACATTAGTGTTACTATGTCCAATTAATTTTAGTTTAAGCTGGGTCAGTTTTGTCCTGTCTGTATCTTGTTAACAACCAACTCACTCAGAGTTCATGTAGAGTATGATGAATGGCACAAATTGGGTGCTCATTTTTACATCAAGGCAAGCATATCATTTGCTTCATTAGCACAATAATGTCATGAACCCTGAACTATCAACACAATGTCATTGCCATTTTTACTGGACGCTTATACCTGTATAACATAATACACACACACACACACACACACACATATATATATACATATACATACATACACACACACACACACACATACACATTTTACAGTGACGTTTCGGCAGAATCTCATCTGCCATCTTCAGGCTTGTGTATTGGGTTCTTAATTGTGTCTCACACGATTAATAAAGAATAAAGATTAATAAAGAACCCAATACACAAGCCTGAAGATGGCAGATTCTGCCGAAGCTATAAAGCACAACTATTACGTGGGAAAATACCCGAAGAAACCTAAATACCATACATATAAATACCCGCAAAAACTTAAAAAAACATTATGTATGTATGTATGTATGTATGTATGTATGTATGTAGGTCTTGGTGTATTCGGTCTTGTCCGTGTAAGATTGAGAATACCTTGGCAACGTTTCGACAAAATTTCATCCGTCATCTTCAGGCTGGTGTCTTCAGCTTCGTTCTTCTGGGAGAAGTGTGTGATGGTGGCTGTTTTTCCCTTTTAAACTCCAGAGTTGGCTGTGTTGTTACTTCTTGATTGGTTGATGGAGTTGATGTATGCAGATTGGATGGCTTTTTCCTGAGACCCTGTGTGGCTGAGGTGCTGGCTGTGTGTCTCTCAGCCTTTTGTGTTGTAACGACCTGTATGTGTATATATATGTGTGTGTGTGTGTGTGTGTGTGTTCTGTCTCCCCTTCCCTTCCCCAGAAGGTAAGGAACTTGGCAGCAACACTAGCACAGAGAGTCACGCTGGCCTGTCTCCAAAATCCAAGTTATCTCTCCCGATAAGAGTGTTGGCAGTCACCCAGGCTCTCACTGCCAAATTCGGAGCTGACAAGAAGTGAAGTACTCACAGAAGGAATGATTTATTCCCAAAGTCCAGGCACCACAACACAGATGGAATTCTCGGCTTGTTCCACACTTTGTCACGTACAGAGTTTGCAGCGTAGGCACACCCACTTTTATACCTGGTGGGATGTGGTCCAGCTCAATCTCTGGCCCTCCCACGCCTCCTACATTGCTGCTGACGTTTCTCCCTCCGACGTTGCCTGGGATCAAGCCAGGAATCCTCCTCCTCCTCCCCAGCCGTGGCCGTGCGCTATCGTCTCTCAGGCTGTTCCTCTTGGCTTTCCAAAGAAACCTGAGGCATTGCCAGGGAGGAAGGTCCTGGGGAGGGAGGCCTTGCCAGGGAGGAAGGTCCTGGGGAGGGAGGCCTTGCCAGGGAGGAAGGTCCTGGGGCAGGAGGCCTTGCCAGGGAGGAAGGTCCTGGGGAGGAAGGCCCTTGGGAGGAAGGCATTGCCCGTTCCTCCTCTTCTTCATCATCCAGGTCCTCTTCCTCTGTCAGCACAGGCTCACGAGGCGGGGCCACAACATATATGTATGTATGTATGTATATATGTATGTATGTATATATATATATATATATATATATGAATTTTCACGGGTAAAGGTATGTAGTCTTGGTGTATTGGTCTTGTCCGTGTAAGATTGAGAATACCTTGGCAGCGTTTGGCGAAATCTCATTAGTCATCTTCAGGCTGGTGTCTTCAGCTTCGTTCTCCTGGGAGAAGTGTGTGATCGTGGCTGTTTTTCCCTTTTAAACTCTAGAGTTGGATGTGTTGTTACTTTTTGATTGGTTTGTGGAGTTGATGTATGCAGATTGGATGGCTTTTCCAGACCCTGTGTGGCTGAGGTGCTGGCTGTGTGTCTCTCAGCCTTTTGTGTGTAACGACCTGGGTAATGGGCTGTGTGATGACCTCTGAGGTTCTATTGTTTGTGATGTCCTGGGTGTGGTGCTGTGTCTCCTGAGGAGATCAGACACAGGGTCTCAGGAAAAGCCATCCACCTGCATACATCAACTCACAAACCAATCAAAAAGTAACAACACATCCAACTCTAAGTTTACAGCACGATCACACACTTCCCAAGAACAAGCTGAAACAAGCCTGATCGAATGAGATTTCAACGAAATTTCAATCTACGGACAAGAGAATACACAAGACTCTATATATATATATATATATATATATATATATATATATATATATATATATACACATACACACACACACACACATGTACACACACCAATACTATATTATCAAAATATAGTAAAACAGGATTCATTGAGCCCAAACACATTCGAATCAAGTATCCAGCCTATGTATTAGTTTAGTCCTTCAGTCAGTTCAAATTCAGCACAATAATTTGAAAATTACCTTTAAGAGATTGCAGGGAAGAAAGGGGAAGCTTAGGCTTAAAATGTAGCCTTAAGTACCTTTGTTTCTTAAAAGTGGTTTTATACTGGAAAAAAAATGTAAGTAGAAAGTGTTTATAAGCTGTCCTGATTGAATACACATAGCTATGAAAAGGCATGTCACTTTTTGTTCAAGAAGGTAGCAGGCAACTCTACAGGACAATCCAAGAGTAGCTTTCACTTCTTCATCTGAAGATCAAGAAGGTAAGTCAGTATGAAGTAAAGGGAGCCAGGGACATCCAACCACAACGCACGCTTCATAACTGGAATCTTCTACAGGTGTTGGAAGCAAAAGTTCAATTATCATCTACAAATGGCAGTACTTACCATTTCGAAAGAAGGCAAGTATATATGTAATCCTTGACTTATGACCACAATGGGGACTAGAATTACTGTTGCTAAGCAAGGCAGTTGAGTCACACCTGATTTTTATGACTTTTTTTTTTTGTTAAGAAAATCACTGGATTTATTAAATGAGCCATGTGGTCATTAAGCAAATCTGGCTTTCCCTATTGACTTTGCTTGTCAGAAGCTTAGCTGGGAAGGTTGTAAAAGGTGATCATGTGATACCGGGACACTGTAACCCTTATAAACACACGCTGGTTGCCAAGTGCCCCAATTTTGATCAGGTGACCATTGGGATGCTGCGATGGTCATAAGTACGAGGACTAGTTGTAAGTCATTATTTTCAGTGCCTTTGTAATTTCACACTCACTAAACAAAATCAAGGACCACCTGTAAAATGGGGAGCTATGGTCTTCATGCTATGCAAGGAACATCTGTCTGGCTGCTGTCTGGAACAAGGTATTGGATCAGGTGGAGCCATCATTTGTCCAAACAGATGTTGAGATACTGAAACAGCCAGGATGAAAAACACTTTGCACCTGGACACTTCTTCCCCTTCAGGAAAGCAAAGTGATATATAAAGTACTAGGGTTCTCTTTCCTATCTGCATTTCAATTCAGAACACAGGCTGCAAATATCAGTGGGCTGCTGTACACAATGAAATGCATCTAAGCATCAGAATACACAAAGATCTGGGTTACATTTTCAGCTCAATTAAAGAAAATACTGAATCTTACCAATTTTAGTAAACAATTGTTTTGTGGAACAATGAGATCTGAATCATCTGCTGAAAAATTTCTACCCTCTGCAACCAATAAAACTCAAGAAGCATTTCCCAAATATGACCACAAGGTGACATGAGAGACTTATTTTTGAGAGGCACCACAGCCTGCTGATTACTGTCTCAGGTGATTACCATCAACTTAACAACTTCAGAAACTGGCGTTCATAACGGATATGTGAATGCTACTTGATGCTGCTTTTAATCTGTTTTTTTTAAATTGAAACAATTAGAACCATCTTTTTATCATTAGCCATAGGGAAAAAAAGAACACCATTAACAAGTGACAAAAGATGACATCCTGCTTAAATATCGTTTTCGCAAATCATCTTTCAAATCATTGTGTAACATTAGAGGAAGTCATGCACAGAACCAAGAAAAATTTTTTTTTGCCATCTTGGCCAATTAAAAGTCAAATGGTTTTTCCAGAGGTTTCATTCATGTATGATCTCAACAGCACTTTCAGATTTCTGAGCATTTAAAATATCCCATTTCTCTGTTCCCAAACCCAGCACTTCTTCATGTTTCTATCCAGGGAAGGATTTTTGTTTTAGTGCCCCCCCACCCTCCATGCATATTTTTGCAGGCAAAGCAAATAATCTATTCATATTTCCATAGAGAAAAACATTGGTGCTGTTACCCTTACCTAAAAATACCTCAAACTAATTCATTTTTGGGGAAGGTCATCCAACCATGGATGGATACTTTAAACTCACTGGACTGTTTAATTATGTGACACTTTAGGGCAACTGGAATAGTCCAAAAAGTAATGATCAGTGATTTTTGTTCAGGAAGCCTAGTCTTTTTTTTTAAAGGGGGTGGTGGTGAGGGGAGGATCCAGTGCCTGTAACATTAAAAAGATGTTGAATCTGTTTCAGCCCTAAGAATCATAATATATGGACCAAGATCTGATGGAATCACTTCACACGTTGTGGCTTAGACGTCCTGAAATAAGTTGGCAAGAACATTCCTGTTGCCTCATGACCCCTAGCAGACTCAGCCTTTGGTTATGCTGTATTTTTTTACTGCAAAAGGGCAGATAGGATTACAGTTTACTCTGCAGTCTGTCCAGAAAATCTGGCAGTGTCTGATGGCTTAATTTAAGGAATTCGTTAATTTATCCAATCCAGCGACTATGTTCTATCACATATGTAAATTAATGGAACATGAAGGTTTGCAGAATTCATTTCCAGCAATGCTGGGTAATTATGCCAGAGCTTATATGACAGAAACTTGTAAATGGTGGGGAGTCATCCTTCTATATTTTTTTCAATTTCCCAGAAGTTTAATGGATAAAGAAAATCAGATTAGTAGAAAAGGCAATAGGGCCAATATTTTCAGGGGTGGGGGAGGGCAGATTGTGCATCTGTGAGTTGTGTCTTGCAATGATTTAGTGCACTTTTTACTTGTACTTTTTAGTACTTCTTTTTATCTCTATCAGAATGATTAAAAAAAATCCATTAGTCACTTGCAACTGAATTTCTTAATTCCCTTCAGATGTCCATAAGTTTTATTATCTACAGAATATTCTGGGATACAAAATGAGGCCCTGCGGGTGAGATTTGGCAGAGTCAGAAGCAAAGATCTTAGATTAGACTGATCCCTTTCAAAAACCATGGGCATGTGTCAAACCCTGCTCCTGAAAGCATGAAACACCCAGTCCTTTATGTCAACAGGTTGGAGAAACAGGTACAAAATTTGAATTTGTTTCTGCTATGAATAGTAACAGCAAAGAACCATTAAAGGTGCTGCTTGTTAATATAGAGCTCATGGAGAATGGCATTAAAGAGCAATCTGCAAGGCAAGAGCCGGATAAGAAGGACTTGAGCCAAGAATCTACCTATTTAATTAAAGATCTCAGACAGGCCCCTCTCTAATTCACATAAGGTAACGTGAGGGAGAGGGGAGCAAATTCAGGCTTGCAAGATTTTGCCACTCTAATTCCTACAATAAAAGTAGGAATTGCATTCGTTTCTTAGTCTGGTCTATTTTGTTGGGCTGACACCTATCAAGGCCTTTGTGGCACAGGACCATATTATTTGAAGAACTGCCTCTCTCTGAGAGACATGCTTCAGGTCGGATCCATTAAGGAATGTTGTCAGGTGTGCCCCAGCATGAGTGCTTTTTAGGCACATCACTTGCTTGTCCTCTGAAATTCACAACCACCTGAAATTAAACTGGCCTCTACGCTGCTGGTTTACCAGAAACCTCTTAGGACCCGTTCTATCCAGGTATCAGGGCCAGCTAGTTATTTTTATTTTGAGGTTTTATTCTGCCAGTTCTTTTTAATTTATTATTTATGTCTTTATTTATATAGTTGTGGAATGCTATGTTTTTTCCTCTGTCCAGAATCACATTAGATTAGAGAGAAGGGTGGCTAGAAAGAAAAGAAGGGAAGGGAAGGGAAGGGAAGGGAAGGGAAGGAAAGGAAAGGAAAGGAAAGGAAAGGAAAGGAAAGGAAAGGAAAGGAAAGGAAAGGAAAGGAAAGGAAAGGAAAGGAAAGGAAGAAGACTGCATTCTAGACTTAATGGCTAGATTTCTTCTTTAAAGGTTTTTGTATTTCTAGGAATATACCAAAAAACCTGCTTCTTTGGATCCCTGCCTGCAAAGCTTCTAATCATTATACTGGCAGTTAGAAACTTGACAGAAATCAAAGCAAAAGCTTTGTGGGGAAATGTCATTGCATCTTCTGCAGGTTCTGCCACAGCCATAATAGGAATTCTTATATCCATTGGGTTTGATGTGTTTATAATCTTTGGGAAGGATCTGAAAGGGCAGATTGGAGTGACTGGCAGTATAAGAGCCCTTGAGTCTTGCAGAAGGGAAAGGGCCCTTTGGCCTAAAAGTTACAATCTGATCCCACCAAGTTTCTGAATCTGAAATTAAGACTCCGTGGGATGGAAGAAAAGTGCTCTCCCAAACTAGTCCAAATGTAATGTGACACGGAGTGGTTAGGACTCTTTTACTCCTATTTTTGTTACACAGCTTGCAAGCGCGATGTGAGAAGAGCGAAAGAGATTAAAAGAGGGAGGGGCAAATTGCAAAGAGGTGTTTTGGTTTATTCTGTTTACAGGCTTTTTGTACCCAAGTGCTGGTTGCCTAGGAAACTGCCGAAAGCTGGATTTGGATAGATACTTTGTCAACAGCATATGAGAATCCTGAGTGGATTTCAGAAGCAGCAGGAAGGGGAGAAATGTCATATCCTGAGGAAGCAAATAACTGGAAAACGTTCTGTCCCTGGTCTGTATGCTCTGGTGGCAAATTTAGTATCTTTGGCACTGAAATAGCTGGTGCCACAATGCTTCCCTTGACAAGGATGCCTGCGCAATGGTGAAATTGCTTTGCCAAGCTATGCGTGGCGTGTGCTTAAGCTGTCTGAAACGAAGATAAATCACCCTCCTCAGCTCCCGTTTCTTCTTCAGCACTGACGGCATTTATACAAAGGGGCTGGAGCAAAAGGTCACCTCACTATCAGTTCTTCAGCCATATTTTTTTTTGTTTTAGAGACAGAGGATATGTTCCTGGGACAGGGAGAAGGGCATTATTGTACAAAAGCACTATGCCTGTATAATATCTAACTGTTCAGCACATATAATAATGGCCAGTTCAAACTGGACACCATGGCTCCACTGATAGCAATGCTAATCCGTGGTTAAAGTGAACCATGGTTCCCTGAATTAACTCATTTGCTTGGCTTCACATGACGGATTGTACCATAAACCAACTCCATGGTCTAGGTTCCCACAATGCAACAAGCCACAAACAAATCAACCTCATGTTATCGTCGTGCATGGTGCAAAACCAGTATATAAAATAACATAGGAAACCCAACATACATAACCATAGAATTTTGAGGGAAGGTGAAGTCCCTTTTGTAAACCAATTCTCTTTCCTGACCTTTGGTGCCACAATCCTCTTCATACAGTCTTTTTTTTTTCCAGACAGATTTTCATCCTTTTCAGTGTGTCAACTCAGTTGGGCTCCTTCCGTGTAGCAAATAAATATTTTTCATAACTTTTAAAATAATGTTTTTATAAGAGTACAGAGCTCTTCATAGGAGATGGGGAAGGGTAGCGTCAAGTCATGGAGTTTCTGCACAGTGGCAGCAGAAGGACCAATGTTCTTGCAATACAATGCAGGACTATGAAGGCAGTTTGTCCACACTTGGGTGGGAAGACAGGGACCAGCATGAGATACCCATTTTTCTCAGCCACCCATTCCTACAAGCCTGGCTGCTCAATGGCCTAAGTCAGAAAAAAATTGCAAAAATAAACAAGCTGTTGCTGACCAGTGAAACCTTAAATCTCTTTCTCTGCTGGAGGGCAGAGCAACATTTGCCTCTATTCCCTAAATCAACATTACTTAATCTTGACAACTTTAAAATATATGGACTCCAATTCGCAGAATTCCCTAGCAAGCACCCAGGAAGCTGGTTCTAAATCAGGGCTCCCCAAACTTGGCAACTTTAAGACTTGTGGACTTCAGCTCCCAGAATTCCTCAGCCAGCATAGTTGAAGTTCACAAGTCTTAAAGTTGCCACGTTTGGAGATCTCTGCTCTAAATCAACCGGCTCTTCTCAATTGTCAGAGAAGATGTTGCCAAGTTAGTGCTCCTACTGCTGAGAAGGGAAGAAGCCCCTTTCTCTATGCTTTATTCCTTAGAGAACAATGTGTCTTGGATGAGCCTTGCTGGCCATCTTCTTTGGGGTCAGCAATTCCTGTACTGGATCTGTTCACACTGTGCTGTACAAAAAATAAACTTCTTTGTTGCCTCCCATTCACCAGGAAATCACATTTGCCTCCGCTTGCATGCTACCTGAAAAACAAAATAGGAAAAGGAAAAAAAATAGTCGACAGTTGGGCTTTCCCAAAGACAAAGATTTTACAAACAGAGCTTCTAATTCTGATTAGGTCCTAGTGTTAGTATTTAACATTTAAATGGTGGAATTGGTTGGCTGCTTCAAGCACCATTTAGAGAAAGGGAAGGGTGCTGTAATAAGCACCTAATAGAAGTGTGCATGAAATGGAAAAAAGCATTTTGTTCCAAACTCAGAATAAAACAACCCCTCTCCCAAAGCCTCAAGTGTCCCATGTTCCCTTGAAACAAAGCAGAAAACATTTTGACAGTTCTACTGTAAGGAACAATGGGAACTCAAAACAAAACCTTTGTTTGTTAGCCAAGGGCCACCGTATTATATGTAATGGAAACCCTACAAAAATATTGGCACAAATTAGCGATACCTTTTAAACAACAGAACTGCACAATACTCTGACTTTTTGCAAACTCTCTTGCTTGCACAAATACCACAAAACTGAGCCCAGGTGAAAAGCAAGCAACAGCAATGGATTCACTGGAAAAAAGCTTATGAACAACACAGTAGCAACAAATATATATTTCTCTACCTGTAGGGATGAAGAGATTAAGTTATGGAATGCTTGCATTTGCTATTTGAACACTCCACAGCATAGTAGTATTTATAATTCACATACATTGCACAATGAATACATTTGACAGCCTGCGAGAGGGAAGGAGGAACGGAGGGAGGGGGAGAGAGAGAAGCAGCTTTACATGGCAATTCATACCTCTTAGTGTTCCCATCATAAAGTATGTAAAGACAGCAGTAATTTATCTACTAGAGTATCTTAATATTACATCTAAACTGATTTTCAGTCCAGGAATATATATCTAATTGACTCTCTTTCCACTTCAACCATCTCCTCTTTCAACACGCTTGGAAGAAATGTATACTTTATAAAGTCATTTAAGGAGAATTGGAATACTAAAAACAGTATAAGGACATGCTGCTCTTTCATCCTGAGCCCAATACAAAATCTAGGGTCTTTTGGTGATGCTCAGAACCAAAAATAGTTGTTCCAAATTCAGAACATTTCAAATCTAGAATATTTTCTACACCCTACTGTCAGTGGTGGGATTCAAAAACTTTTACTACCGGTTTTGTGGGTGTGGTTTTGTGGGCGTGACATGGCTTGGTGGGCATGGCAGGGGAAGGATCAGAGGTGGTATTCTGCAGGTTCTGAGACCAGTTCTGGAGAACCGGTAGTGGAAATTTTGAGTAGTTTGGAGAACTACCTCTGACTGGCCCCACCCTCATCTATTCTCTGCCCCTCAAGTCCCAGCTGATCGGCTGGGTCTTCTTTTGTTGCCCTGCACAGGAAAACAGAGCTGAAAAGCAGGTTAGTGGGATGGGGAGGGAATGGGGATTTTGCAGTATCCTTCACCTACCACGCCCACCAAGCCACTTCCACCAAGCCATGCCCACAGAACTGGTAGTAAAAAAATTTGAATCCCACCACTGGAAAGGATACTGTAACATTTCCATTTTGCAGATACTGCAAAATCCCAGTCCCTTTCCACTCCTGGGGGAAAGTTACTGCAAAATCCCCATTCCCTCCCCACCCCACTAACCTGCTTTCCACCTCCATTCACCTGTGCAGGGCAACAAAAGAAGACCCAGCCAATCAGCTGGGACTCCGGGGGCAGAGAATAGATGGGGGTGGGGCTAGTCAGAAGTGGTATTTGCTGCTACTGGTTCTCCAGAACTGGTCAGAACCTGCTGAATACCACCTCTGCCTACTGTTCTTGGTAAAATAGGAATGATTATTTCTTCATATATTGTTTCTTCATCTTACTACTCAACCTAAAGTCTGCACCAACCTAAATATGTTTCCATATTTCAGCAATTGTTCTCTGGCCTCTGGGATTATCTGTTTTTCTTTATCCACCCCTGTTTTGTTTTTTAAATAAGAGTTTTATCTTGGAGTTGTTATTAATATTAAAATTAATGCAGGAGGTTGTAATCTATTCTGAAAAAGTATCTTGATTTTAAACCACTCATCATGTTTATTATTCAGTAATTCAACATGGAGGCTCAAAATTCCCTAAATGAATTCATTGCTTGGAACACAGCAAAATAGAGAAGGGAGGGAATTTCAACATTATCCCAACTGTTCTCTTTCTTTCATCTCAGCAAAGTACTTAGGAATTCCCAGAACTTCAGTGATTTTTGCTACAGCAGCACCATAGCAGTGCCAACTTTGGAGCTTAACCCCCCCCCCCTTAACAGTTACTTGATTTGCTGTAATTAGATGACAATTGGAAAAGGCAATTCTTTATTCTAAGGCAGCCTTGCCTAATCTGAGATTCCCTAAATGGTTTGGGATTCTGGGAGATGCAGTCCCAACACATCTGGAGGGTGCTAGTTTTTATTTATTATCCTCACTGTGGTGGAATTAATACAACATTCTAATCCACAAATATGCAAACCACATTATGATTTAACATGCTGCATAACATACTGTAGAGTTATCCTGTGGTAAAATGGGCAGGCAATAGATTTGATAAATAAAAACAAAATAATCCCACTCAAAGTTGCCTCTAATGTAAAGCAATGCATGAATGAATGTAGGGTTTTATCCTTTTGGTCTCAACACATTACCTCCGTTTTCCAGCAGAAATAAGTCCTTTGGTCTTTTCAGCTCTGCTTGATTTCATTATGGTTCTCCTGGAGGAAAGAACAACTAACAGTCCACTAAACAAAATAAACTAATTCAGGAAGTATTCTGAGAACAAAATTGAGGGAGGACTAAAGGAGTTTTGGGTGTGAGCCAGTGCTGTTGTTTCAGGAGAAGGTAGGAGAAGAAGTAGCAGTTGTTCCACAGAAAAGGTGTTTAGTTGAAATTAAGTCTTTTTGGTAGCCTAACATGGATTAGTGACTTATTTCTTCCAAGGTTTAGGAAGTGTTACTGGAGATGGAGGAATGGAAAGGAGAAAACATGAGAAAAGATCAGTCTGAACTCTTTAAAAAGCTCACTGTGATATTACATGCATAATATCTTGCATGCTAACCAACCATATGCGTTTGTTAGAATCCTATGACTGAAGGACCTTAGAAGCAATCAAGCAAATAAATAAGTAAGAGGAGAGGAGAATTGGGTTGTCTCTTTGGTAATATAAAGTGAAAAATACTTTCCTATACCATAATATTTATTTATTTTATTACTTTATAAGTAACTCATGGCAGCAAACATACCTAATATTCCTTCCTCCTCCTATTTCCCCCACAACAACCCTGTGAGGTAATTTGGGCTGAGAGAGAGTGACTGACCCAAGATCACCCAGTTAGCTTTCATGGGTAAAGCCATCTAGAACTCAAAGTTACCTGGTTTCTGGGACAGCAGCTTGATCACTACACCAATCTGGTGCAAAATATGTATAAAATGTGGTATAAAATAGCCACAACAAATCTTTTTCTTTTTCATTCCCTAGAAATTTTTTGATCTTTCAAGCCAGTCCTGAATCAGCCTTTTAGCACTTTGTATCATGTTGTAGAAACATTTTTTTAGGGTTGAAAAGGAATTAGAAGATATAATTATTATATAATTGTTCTACTCTATATCCTTGAGCCTCAAATAGTAGGGCAAGCCACCTGTTCATATCTATTTGGACAGCCTTCTGTTAGACGGAAGGAAGGAAAATGATGACTTACCAGCTATGTGGATTTTCAGCTGTCAAAAGTGTCAGACAGCACAGAACACAGTATAAGATGCTAAAAGATGAAGATTAGTTTATCCTCCTCCATGATAAAAATTGGGAGTGCTCTTGCATTTTATTTTGCATTCCCATATAACTGAAATGCAAAAAATATAAAATAAAAACATATTCGAAAATATTTATTTCCTTACATTCAATTAAAACCTAAAGCTTGATATAATGAATACAAGATTACATATTCATAATCTATGTTGTACACATTTGTCTAGGTTCTCAGTATTTTTGGCTTTCTCAGTTGTCCGGTGTGTAAACAACAGTAACATCTTTTATAATCATAGGGTTGGAATGGATTTTCTTTTTCTTTTTTCCACCATAGGGTAGGAACAGAGCTTGTTTTATTTCCACCTTTATTACTGTTTATAGTAGGTAGCGAACATGTCTAATATTACTTCATTCAACTATTTTCCCACAATTTCTCCATAAGGTGGGTTGGGCTGAAAGAGAGTGACTGGCCTAAGGCTACCCAGCCAGCTTCCATGCCTAAGGTGGGACTAGAACTCACAGTCTCCTGGATCCTAGAAATATTTGACATGCCAGTCAGTCTCCACCACAAGCAACACATCTTGCTTATCGGTTCTGTCAATTTCAGATTGAACATGGTCATATGACTCATCAATTTCTTTTCTAAATCAGTGGTTGGAACATATACTTGGATAACTGTCATATTCGCCCTTTTCTGGACTGGGACGCCCTACGCACAGTTACTCATGCCCTTGTCACCTCGAGACTCGACTACTGCAACGCTCTCTATTTAGGACTGCCCTGCATACCCCTTGCAATGCAACGCAGTTACCGGTTCTCCCATGTTAGTGGCCTGCATTGGTTGCCGATTGTGCTCCGGGTGAGATTCAAGGTTTTAGTTTTGACATTCAAAGTCCTACACGACATGGGTCCCCAATATCTGAGGGAGCGTCTTCTTCCAATAGCTAGTGCCGGCCACCCTGTGCGGGCTCATAGGCAAGGACTCCTCGGGGTTCCATCGGCAGGTCAATGCCGGCTGGTATTTCCCCGACAACGAGCCTTCTCTGTTGCGGCCCCCGACCTCTGGAATCAACTGCCTCTGGAGCTCCGTCTGGCCCCTGATCTCCGCACCTTCCGCCGTGAATTAAAGACCTGGTTGTTTGACCAACCCGGGCTGTGACCCTTCCTTGGGGGGAGGGATGGGTTTTTAATGTATTTTATTGTTGTGTTTTATATTTGGGCTTGTTTGGTTTAATGTCTTTTTAAATATTTCTTGTTTTGTGTTTTTAGTTGTGAGCCGCCCCGAGTCTTCGGAGATGGGGCGGCATACAAGTTCAAATATAAATAAATAAATAAATATTAAAGTCTGGCCTGTGAAATCTAATAAATAGCACTAAATCACTGATTGCGTTGTACCCAAATACTGACTTATTCTAGTTTCTACTTCATTATGAAAACAATGTGGTTTCTCCTTTGTTTTTTGTATCCTGAGGAGCAAGCAATATGATCTTCTGGCTGAAGGTGTCCAATTCTAGTCCATATCAATTTGCTGATGCCTGATACGTCAATGTGAAGTCAATTCAGTTCATTTTTCACTGTGTTGAACCTTCCCATGTTCACGCCTCTTACAATCCATGTTCCAACTATAGTTCTGTCTATGCAGCTTCAGATTTTGTCTTCCTGCATTAAAAAAACATTAGATGTCCCTAAGGCTTTAACCTATATGAGCTGGTGAGGGTGATTTTTTATTGTTTTGTTTTATCAAACAAGCATGTTTGATAAATAAATAATCTAGTCATGTTATCAACACCATTAATACTCTAAAAGATCTTCAGCTCTTCCTCAGTAGAATGGGGAGTGCGGATCAACCTGAGGATTCTATAATCACTTATTTTGTCTATCTATGCAGTTGTTTCAATAAAATATACATTAAAATATACATAGAGTGTGGTTTACCACTGCTTTCTCTCACGCACTATGAAATGATGCCTTTGCTTTTGTCATGACAGTGATCATCTACCTCCGGCATTATCCTATCACTCTGCTACATAATGTGTCTGCTTGCTTTAGTTGGGCAGCTGGCCTTGGGTGACCATACTGGGACAATTTACTCTAGTACTTGCTGTACACCACTAGAATAAGACAGAATAGCAGGATTCGAGTGCCTCTCTCTGGGCATGTAATGAAAAAATTGCATTATAAATCCTAAAATAGGGACACGGAGATACACCATATCTGGGCTACACATTTCCAGATGATTACTAGTTAGCAGAAAAAAATTAAGTTGTCCACCCATATCTTTATCCATCATCCATGGTCATCCAGATTTTTGCAGCTCACATTTTTTAAAAACAATATTCATTCAGTCCATCTTTCCTCCCCCAGCCCCACATACACAAATGCTGCTGAATCCACATTTGTATTATGATCCCATCAGATTAGCAGCATTCAGTTTTCCTTGCCTGAAATTAAATATGCTGCCCACCACCAATTTAAAATCATGTAACCCAGGGGACCCCATACCCCCCCTGGGTCCATGGCCCAATACTAGGATGTGGCCCTTTCAGGACCTGGCTGCAGAAGCAAAAAGCAAGTGTGCTTATGCGCATAACCCCACCTGTGCAAATGGAGCTGCACGCACAAATGCACACACACGCTGCTTATGCAGGACTCTCCCCTCTTCCCACCACACCACCGCTGGCACCACTGATCCTCAAAACTAAAAAAGTTGGGGGCTGCTAATATAACTTATTTCATAGTCAGGGAAACTGCAATCTGTACAGCAAATACCTGTCTGAATAAACACAAGATGTGGGCATATCTCTTCATGCTGCTGCCTTAATTTCCTTCTCCAGGTATATGTTGTTTCAAATTTTTTTTTGTTTCTGGTTCACTTGATTCCCAGCCTGTTCTCAGTAGCTTTCTCCACACTGAATTTTATATTTTAGGCAGAGAGGGACTTATCTTTAGCTATTCTCCAAAAGTCTAAGCATACTGATGAAGCTATATAAAGCCATCCACAAACACATAAATAAAAATGAGCTTCAAAGCATGTGGCACATTTTGCATTTCTAAAACTGGGAGACTATATCTTTTGTTACATTGCTTCTCCCAAGATTATTAAGTAAATTCATGATTATTGTAATTAATTCATATTTCTATACTAGAACCTTGGCAGATACCTGGTCGCGTATATTGATAAGTGCATTTACAGTGCATACTAATTCAAGAGAAAGCTGCATTATAACTTAATGTGATGCATCAATAATAGCTCTCCAAAAGCCTTGAGCTGTCTGAATGTGATTTGCAGTATTCAAAAGCTTCCATATGTTATCTCAGGTGGACATGGCAGCCATGGCTGCACTACTAGCCAAAAAGCATTTTTTTGTATAATTTTTATTATGGACTAGACAACCTGTATGCCATTGAGATATTTCCTTTCTTCCTTCCTTCCACTTTGAAAATGAAGATCACATGACCACAGCAGCCAGTAGTACTGAAGCAGCCACAGTTTCTCCAAATTTCAATCCCTTGGAAATTCTGCATCCCATATTTTGGATATACCTGTAAGTTAGACCATATGGGGCACCTTAGTTCAAAAATTATTTCCCTATGATGCACTATTTTGCAGAGGTAAATGTCATGACAATGAGCATTTTAGTAGTATGTAGATTATATTAAACAATTAAAACAGATTCAAAAAGAAAGGAAGGGAGAAAAAACTGAATAATTATATAAAACAGTTTTTTCCTTCTTTCGTCCAGCCTTTCTTAGGTCTCATCAATAAAATTCTAATTTATGTTTTCTTCTATTATTTTTCTCAAAGCCATCTTCATCCAAGTCTCCTTACAACTTCCACAAAATAACTTCAAATAAATCTGGTTATATTTCAGTTGAAAAGGGTAGTCCACATCACTCTTTTGATCTATTATTTGTATGGCCTTTTCAATTTTTAAATGATCATCCTATTGCATTTGTAAATGTAGTATTTCCTTCTCTTTCTTATGCTGTAATTTTTAAATACACCTTAGTGTTCTGTTTCACCTTCACTTCCCCAGAAGTTAAGGAACGTTAGCTAACACAGAAGAGTCACGCTGGCCTGTTTTGTTTCACCTTCCCTTCCCTTGAAGGTAAGGAACGTTAGCTAACACAGAAGAGTCACGCTGGCCTGTCGCCAAAATCCCCGTTATCTCTCCGACAAGAGCGTTGGCAGTCACCCAGGCTCTCACTGCCAAATCCAAGCCAAGAAGGAATGTAGTACTCACCAGAAGAATTGCTTTACTTTCAGAGTCCAAAAATCAAGCACACAGACGGAAGCTTCGGATTCAGATTACACTTTGTCACGAACAGAGTCTGCAGTGTAGGCACACCCACTTTTATACCTGGTGGGGTGTGGTCCAGCTCAATCTCTGGCCCTCCCACGCCCCCTACGTTGCTGCTGACGTTTCTCCCTCCGACGTTGCCTGGGATCAAGCCAGGCACCTTCCTCCTCCTTCTCGCCGTGGCTTTACTGATACACGTCTCTCAGGCAGTTCCTCTTGGCTTTCCGAGGAAACCTGAGGCATTGCCAGGGAGGAAGGTCCTGGGGAGGGGGGCCTTGCCAGGGAGTAAGGTCCTGGGGAGGGGGGCCTTGCCAGGGAGGAAGGTCCTGGGGAGGGAGACCTTGCCAGGGAGGAAGATCCTGGGGAGGAAGGCCCTGGTGAGGGAGGCATTGCCCGTTCCTCCTCTTCTTCTTCATCATCATCCAGGTCCTCTTTCTCTGTCAGCACAGGCTCACGAGGCGGGGCCACAACACCTTAGAATCTTTTTCAGTTATTTCCAGAGCAATTTGTTCATCTCAGTAGTAGCTTTGGATTCCAATAGTGATCAAACATTTCCTTTAAAGTAGCCATCTTGTTCTCTAGTACCTTTAAAATCTTCTTTTGCAATTGATAGGTTTTTTCCACACAAGAGGATTTTCGAATTAAGTTCAAAGTCATTTTTTAAGTCAATTTCATAAAGCTTTGGCATTCATAACATTTTGCAGAAACAATTCTCAACTCATCTCTTTGCTGTATATTACAAGAAATTGCAAAAAAATAAATAAAATAAAGATCTTACAAAGCATGATTTTCTTGCTTTTTAAACCAGCTGAAGAGAATTCAACCCAGCAACTGGTAGATATTTGGTTCTGAAGATTTTTCAATCTTAAAGGAACAATAAAAAAGTAAAACTCCAAAGTTATTAAAAAGATGAGATTTGGGTCAAACCTTGAGTCCCTGAAAGACTGTATTTACAGCTCGGAGAATGATGAAAGATATGACCCTTAGCTGATTGCAAGCAACTCCAGAAACGAAAATTTCTGCAGTCCACTTACAAAAATCAGCTCTCTGGATTACAGATGATCTCCAGATCTCTCTTTCCTCCAGAGAGAATTTTAGCAATGCAGATATCATATCTAGTTGCCTTTGTTGCTACAATGCCCCCACAAAAAATGTGGGCATTGAAAGTAGTCCTTCTAGAATTCTCTGGAAATTCTGCTGGCATGAACCAGAGCTCCCATGGGCATCCTTTGATATGCATCCTAAGCTGAGCAAATCACAAATATTATTTATTTCATTTTATTTTATTAGATTTTTATCCTGCCTTTATTACCTTTAGTACTCAAGGCAGCAAACACATGTAATACCTTTTCCTCCTCTGGTTTTCCTATTTTGAAGCTGCTGTACCATCAGTTGTGATAAGTGCTATTCTATGGTAAAATCAAAAGCTTATTCAAAAGAAGCTTTATGGAAGAACAAAGCTTACAAGATTTTACATCCAATCCTACCAAGCTTTACCTGGAAAGAACCCAATGATTTCAAGGATATCTATTCCCATTAAATCTTGCTGAAGAATTAATAAAATGAAGCCCCCCTCATTTAATCTTGCGAGATTTCCATGTAATGAAACTACTTCCTTCACTGTCAGTTTCTCAAATGTTTAAACAAATACAGCTGCAGAGGTGATGCCACAAAATGGCCAGACATAGGTTAGAAAGGGGACCTTTCATAAAACTATATGGATTTTCCAGAGTAACTATAGCACTCATCATTCCGTAAGAGTAATGCTTCCCAAACTTTTCCCTTCATTTCCCAAAACTGGTTATCAAAAAAAAAAAAATTCTAACTATTGTAGGTAAAATACTTTAAGTCAATTTAAATGTCCCTATTGTGGTTGGGTAATGGGTTTGTATTACCCAAAGAAAAATTGCTTTTACCCAATTTTGGATAATTCCAGGTTGGGAAGCATTGCTTTAAGGCAATCATCCTTTTTAACAGCATTCCGCTTACTTTTATTCTCGCAGGAGTGTGGCTGCCCACAGTGCACATAACTTAAAGTATTCTCCCCGCTCCCTGGCATGCCACCACATTTGAAGATATATTTAGATATCTACATTTGAGGACCCTCATACCCTCCCAATTTCTATACAGTATTTCTTTGCAGCAAGTTTTAAGTGAATCACTCCTGTTGGGACAAATAGGAGATATAAATCATCATCACATCAGTCTCGCCTTCTGCCTGTCTGGTGCCAAGACAAAGGCAGTTTGGCTGCTCGCTGACTTCATCCTCTGCTTACAAAGCTATGTAAAAAAATGCAGCAAGGAAGCTAACTCTGTCCCTCAGAGTTCACAAGTAGCAGCCTTAGGGGACTGCTATAAAAATTTAATTCCTTTCTGTCTTACTCTGTCCAGATGATAATGAAGAGATTTATGCCGAAGTTTTAAACTGAAAGGTTGCATAATGCGGGGGGCGGGGGGCAACTTTTCTGGCTCTGCAGACCAGTGGTGGTGGTGGGGAGAAGAAATTGTTCCATGTGAGCGGCAGTCCTGGGGACTAGCACGTATGGCTCCATTTGGGTGAGCAGTGGGCAACTAGTGAGTGTGCGAGTGCCCACTACTCACACAAATGGAGCTCCACACATGCACTCACCTGCCACTTGTGCGGCCCGGTTCTGAACAGTACTGGGCCTCAGAATGGGGACTGGGATCTCTGGCATAATAGACTGAAGCATTTCTGATTAATCACACAATTAAAAAAAAACAATAAAAAGTTTAGATACAGCTATGAGAAAATATTCTTTTTTTACTTTTACCAGCAGTTAATGATAGATAATTTTCACCGTAAATGCTGGTAGATCACAGGTAAGAATCGAATAAAGTAACACTGAGAGAAAGATGAAGAATATATATATATACAGTTCCTACCTCCGACTCCTATATAAAATAGCTGTGAAATAATTATTGATTGCTTATTTTCGATAGAGACGGGAACATAAAGCTGTATTATTATTATTATTAGGTCTTAAAAATTTAAATTGCTTAGGATATTTTTGGGGTGGGCAACTACAATAAATTTAATAAAACAAAGCAAAACAAAACAAAGTAAAATAAACATTTCTCTCTTATGTCTAGTCTGAGTTTGTGATAATCAATTTCATCACCCCTGACAGAGCAAACAAATATTTTTGTACAGGAGCCAGCATTATGCAAGTGACTTTCCATGAGCTGTCCACATATCTATGGAAACAGAGATCTGATTTTAGCCATCACCCATACAAAAAAACCCACAACCCTTCACATTTGCTCATGCATAAAATCAAATACTTTGAAAACAAATAGCTTTAGCATTGTCCTTCCGTTTAATTCCATAATTAAAAACAGTTATATTAGTTCAAGTGTTGCTCAAATAACTTTCAAAACCCAGAATTTATTCAAAATCGATTTGTTCTTCAAATCGATTTTGTTGATGCTTGGGTGCAACAGGGTTTGTTTGCTAGAGCTAATCTGGTTATTGACGTTGTTCTTGGCACTTGCAACATAGAATAATAGAATTGGAAGGGACCTTGGAGGTCTTCTGCTCAAGTAAGAGATCCTATACCATTTCAGACAAATAATTGTCCAGTCTCTTTTTGAAAGCCTTCAGTGATGGAGTACCCACAACTTCTATTGTGCAAGCTATTCCATTGGTTGATTGCTCTAACCATTAGGAATTTTCTCTTTTGTTTTCGATTGCTTCTCTCCTTGGTTAGTTTCCATCCATTGTTTCTTGCCTTGCCTTTTGGTGCTTTGGAAAATAATTTGATCCCCTTGTCCTTGTAGGAACCCATTAAATATTGGAACAGTGCTGTTCTGTCTCCCCTTCCCTTCCCCAGAAGGTAAGGAACTTGGCAGCAACACTAGCACAGAGAGTCACGCTGGCCTGTCTCCAAAATCCAAGTTATCTCTCCCGATAAGAGTGTTGGCAGTCACCCAGGCTCTCACTGCCAAATTCGAAGCTGACAAGAAATGAATTACTCACAGAAGGAATGATTTATTCCCAAAGTCCAGAAACCAAAACAGGCACAACACAGACGGAATCCTTGGCTTATTCCACGCTTTGTCACGTACAGAGTTTGTAACGTAGGCACACCCACTTTTATACCTGGTGGGGTGTGGTCCAGCTCAATCTCTGGCCCTCCCACGCCCCCTACGTTGCTGCTGACGTTTCTCCCTCCGACGTTGCCTGGGATCAAGCCAGGAATCCTCCTCCTCCCTCCCTCGCCGTGGCCGCTGATACGTCTCTCAGGCTGTTCCTCTTGGCTTTCCGAAGAAACCTGAGGCATTGCCAGGGAGGAAGGTCCTGGGGAGGAAGGCCCTGGTGAGGAAGGCATTGCCTGTTCCTCCTCTTCTTCATCATCCAGGTCCTCTTCCTCTGTCAGCACAGGCTCACGAGGCGGGGCCACAACAAGTGCTATCATGTCTCCCACTAGTTCTTCTTTTCAGGAGACTAGATCTATCCAATTCCTATGACCAGAATAACCAATAAATATAATAAATAATGAATGCATGTAAATAAATGTAACCAATACATACGTTTTTCTTTGGGAGTACATGAGGAATTCAGATTTCCTATGCCTTAAGACCTTTTGGAAACATGCCCCAGCAATTGCTTTTTTTTTCCTGCTATGTTACCTTCCTACATTCCTTGGACCATGAGTGAGAGAAGTCTAAATCATCCTGAGCTGTATCCAAGTTGATACTGCCTCATTCACACACAATCAAAGGACAGACTCATGAGGTAAAATTCATAAGGTTTGTTAGGGCTTATGTTAAGGAATGGAGACATCAGATTTCAATGCTAGTGTAATTTACTGCTAATTTAAAGATGTGCCGTGTGTCCTTCAGCTCAACAGTGATGTGTAATAGTAAAGTGAAAGACTTTCAAAAATGGCGCAAAGAGATGCTACCTAGGGAACAATCAGATAAGAAATTGGGTGCAGTCTGCAGCTGCGTGATAGGCCAAGAGAGAGGCTCAGAAGGGACATTTCTTAATTTCTCAGACTGTAAAGGAGATTGCAGGAGATTTGCACTTTCAAACATGCAAGATTCTGTTAACATAGCCTTACAATAAAGTAGAAGTACAAGGAGAACAATGATTTGTGTAGGCACCATTCCAAGTTTTGAAGGTGCTGAAAAAAACCCAGTCCTCTCACCAACAACTGGTCCTTGTCCTTACTATTGTTGCAGCAATTTGGGTGCTTGGTATCTAGCATGTATTGATGATAGTTGATAGTATCCCGGAGTCTTGTGATCACCATATGCGACCTTCCCAGCTGGCTTCCAGCAAGCAAATCCAATGGGGAAAGATGGATTCATTTAATGTCCATTTGATTCACTTAACAACAGTGATGATTTTGCTTAATAGTCACAGACAAAAAGATCATAAATCAGGTCTTATTCAACTACTACCTTGCCTAGAGATGAATGTTCCAGTTTAGATTGTGGTCATAAGTTGAGACCATCTGTAGGAGTAAAAAGCAAATGACAAATGACAAAGCACGTGTTATGATATTGTGGCACAATCTATGTGATTTACAGACCTGAAATATTGGGATTCAAATACAAAAGGCCAGGTTTGCATCATGATGTCACTCTTTTGTGGCAGATGCCTCTATTCATGAAGAAAGGGCTCTTGACATTTTCAACTTAGAAGTTTTTTTGTCTGGTCTGCAAGAAAAGAAGATTAATTAATGCAGTTAGACCATTCCTCCTCTAGTGACTTATAGCATCTTTATAGCATCACCCAGCCATTGTTGAGGTGATATAAAGCCTGTTCCCATTACTGTGATATTGGCACAGTGATGGTTGGATGAACTTAGAAAATGCTATGTTGCTAATGGGGAAATGATTTTTGTTTCTATGACAACAAGATCATCTGACCATAATCACTTTTCAAAATTCTCTTAGCACAGCAGAAATTCATTCAGCCTGGGCCAGAGGCAAATCTTTCCTTCAGGAGAGGATTTTAGCTGAATGCTGGGGTAAAACTAAAAATAATCAGTTTGGTTAGTAGTAGCAGCAGTAAGCTCTTAGTTTTTCTATGGCACAACATTGTCGCTTAGATCAGCTAGCAAATTTTGCTGGTAGGGAACAGATCCTTAGTTTCCCACAAGGCCTCACCCACATAATCCTTTTTGCATGATGCTCACCTGATGAAAACAAGTAAGTGCCTTTATCATCCCTCCATAGGCCAGTAGGAAGCTACATTCATTCATCATATAATTTTCTGATTTTCTGACTAAGCCTGTGACATCACACATCAGTATTTCATTTCATTGGAGAAAATCACAGCCGGCTCCCACTGATTTATGCACCGAAACCCTCCTTACTCTAGGCAGTGTTTCAATACTCAACCGATGCACGCCAATTACAGAATCTGGATTTCAATGGCTACATTTCCAGTTTTGTGAGCAGAAGCAAGGGGAAGAAGTCAGAAGGGTTTATTTCAGGAGAATGAGAGAGAAAAGAACAGCAGTGGCTATACATGTGAATCACTGCATCGAACATGCAACCAAGCTGCTTTAGTTTGCTTCCAAGGAGCTTCTTCTAACAGCGTGCAGTATGTGTGGAATCCTTCCCATTGTTACTCAACCCTCTGAGATCTGAGATTTAAAAAAAATCAGGGCTTCGTAGCCCTTTTCCAAGACCATCCTAGATGTCAGCATCCATCTATCCATCTTTACATCCATCCATCCATCCATCCTTTTTCAATTTTACTTATCCTAATTCAGAAGTATACAATTAAATATTAAAATTAAATATATAGAATATATTAAATACTTGAAATCAAATAAATACAATTAAAACCAGTGGCAAAAGATCTGTGTTTAGGAAGTATAGGCAACAAGGAATTTAGGCTTCTCAATTCAGCAAGTGGGTCACATTCTTAAGAACTGGATCAATTATTCAGAAGCTGCATTTGCAGTTACAGACTTAATGCAATGCCACTTGCATTCAACAAGAAGGATGGACCATATAGGAAAAGGAGTGCAATTCACACACACTCTGGGCCCAAGACTATAAAAGCATATAAGTGCGGCATACAGGTGAAACTCGAAAAATTAGAATATCGTGCAAAAGTTCATTTATTTCAGTAATGCAACTTAAAAGGTGAAACTAATATGTGAGATAGATAGACTCATTATATGCAAAGCAAGATAGTTCAAGCCATGATTTGCCATAATTGTGATGATTATGGCTTACAGCTCATGAAAACCCCAAATCCACAATCTCAGAAAATTAGAATATGACATGCAATCAATAAAATAAGGATTGTACATAGAACAATATCAGACCTCTGAAAAGTATAAGCATGCATATGTACTCAGTACTTGGTTTGGGCCCCTTTTGCAGCAATTACTGCCTCAATGCAGCATGGCATGGAAGCTATCAGCCTGTGGCACTGCTGAGGTGTTATGGAAGACCAGGATGCTTCAATAGCGGCCTTCAGCTCTTCTGCATTGTTCGGTCTCATGTCTCTCATCTTTCTCTTGGCAATGCCCCATAGATTCTCTATGGGGTTCAGGTCAGGCTAGTTTGCTGGCCAATCAAGCACAGTAATCCCACGGTCATTGAACCAGCTTTTGGTACTTTTGGCAGTTTGGGCAGGTGCCAAATGAAGTCAGCATCCCCATAAAGCTCGTCTGCGAAGGAAGCATGAAGTGCTCCAAAATCTCCTGGTAGATGGCTGCATTGACCCTGGACTTAATGAAGCACAGTGGACCAACACCAGCAGATGATATGGCTCCCCAAATCAACACAGACTGTGTAAACTTCACACTGGACTTCAAGCATCTTGCAGTGTGTGCCTCTCCATTCTTCCTCCAGACTCTGGGTCCTTGGTTTCCAAATGAGATGCAAAAGTTGCTCTCATCAGAAAAGAGGACTTTGGACCACTGAGCAACAGACCATGTCTGTTTTTCTTTAGCCCAGGTAAGACGCTTCTGATGACATTTGAACCCCATGTCCAGGATCCGTCTGTGTGTGCTCTTGATGCACTGACTCCAGCCTCAGTCCACTCCTTGTGAAAGTACCCAACACTTTTGAATGGCCTTTTCCTGACAATCCTCTCCAGGCTGCGGTCATCCCTGCTGCTTGTGCACTTTTTTCTTCCACACTTTTCCTTTCCACATAACTTTCTATTAATGTGCTTTGATACAGCACTTTGGGAACAGCCAACTTCTTTTGCAATTACCTTTTGAGGATTTCCCTCCTTATGGAGGGTGTCAGTGATGATTTTCTGCACAACTGTCAGGTCAGCAGTCTTTCCCATGATTGTGATTCCTATTGAACCAGACTGAGAGACCATTTAAAGGCTCAGGAATCCTTTGCCAGTGTTATGGCTTAATTAGCTGATTAGAGTGGGACACTTTGAGCCTAGAATATTGCACCTTTTCACAATATTCTAATTTTCTGAGATTGTGGATTTGGGGTTTTCATGAGCAGTAAGACATAATCATCGCAATTATGACAAATCATGGCTTGAACTATCTTGCTTTGCATCTAATGAGTATCTCATATATTAGTTTCACCTTTTAAGTTGCATTACTAAAATAAATTAACTTTTGCATGATATTCTAATTTTTCGAGTTTCACCTGTATATGCAAAGCAGCAAGATCTGTTAAAATATAAATAGGAAGTCCTGGATTAAGGGGGGAAATAGATTCTTCACTTCTGAGCATTCTGTTAGCAAATGAAAATTCCTAAAATGTTTTACTTGTATCTTCTCCACACCATCTTGAGACTATGGAGGGAGGGCCAAAAGCAAGGGTGGGCTGCTGAGGGTTTGCAGGGGTTCGGGAGATCTTCTAGCTAAGATTCTGCACAATTTGGAGAACCCCAAATGCTACTCCTGGCTGGCCCCCCACCCTGCCGCTCCCAGGAGTCCCCACACGGCCCATTTTGGATGCAGGTAAGTGCAGGGTGCATGCAGAGGCTCAGGGAAGGCAAAAAATGGGCCTCCCGGAAGTTCGGGAAAGCTGGAAACGGGCCTGTTTCCAGCTTCCAGAGAGTCTCCGGAGCCCAGGGAGGCCTTTTTTGCCCTCCTGAAGACTCAAGGAAAGCCTCCGGAGCCCAGGGAGCAGAGGTGGTATTCAGCAGGTTCTGACCAGTTCTGGAGAACCAGTAACGGAAATTTTGAGTTGTTCGGAGAACCAGCAAATACCACCTTCACTGCCAGCTTGTTGCAGGACCTATGGGAACTCTGGGTTGGGTTGAACTGAGCACCTTGAAAGTCCCATAGTTTGCCTCATCGCTGTCTGTGCAGGTGAAAGCTTGAGCTTTTCTGGGTTCAACATCCCCCCTTCACCCTCCACACAAGAGGACTCCCTGAGGCTAAGCTCCAGGTTTCTCCCACCGCTTCCAAGCAGAGAAGGGTCCCTCCCTCCAGGCCTTGAAGCCTCTCCCCAGAGTGCCAACATACTGGGCTCTCCCCATGGGGCAAGGGCATCTCCCAAAGAGGCCCCCACCCACCCACCAGCAGTGAGCCCAGATCAGATTAGAGGAAGAGGAAGGGGCTCTGGGTGCCTGGCCGTTGCACTGCACACCACCCTTAGCAGAGCTGAGCACCGAGAGTGACGAGAAAACTGACGCTGCCACTGCTGCCCCATGCTGGACCTCTGAACTGGATGGTGAGCGCAGACTTGCCCACTCCACCACCTTCCACCATCACCAGTTGGTACTTTTCCTGCCCCTGGCCCTCTCTACAGACCACAGCCATCAAAGAAGAGCTCAGGCCAGGAGAGGCAAGCTGGAAGATGCAAAAGCGCCGTGCAAATGCAAGTAGTGCAGCGCTCCTGCACCTTCCAGCCATCTCCATCGCCACTTCAGCCCACCTGCGCCACCAGCCCCCTCTTGCTGCAACAGCACAATTACCTTGTTGTGGCTGGTGAGGGCTGCGCTGCTGTTGGCACATTGCACCACCCACAAATTTGCACATTACATGTGCTAGCCCCTACGGCAGAGATTTCCAACTCTACCATGGGCCAGTCCCACATTCCAGAGCTGCAATAGTCACAAGACTGGCTCTTCAGTCAACCCAAAGCAGCTCATCCATGGCAGGCCAGTGCACAGTCCAATCCTGTGACTACTGCAGCTATGAAATATGGGACCAACTTTCCACCAACGTCAGCAAGCCACCCCAGGGTGGATATCTCTCCCCAGCTGTTGGTCTTACCTTCTAGTTCCAGCTCACATGGCTCTATTCAAAGTAATGTTTGCGCTCGGCTGAAGGGTGGGGGCCAGTGGGTGGCCAGGCCACATGGGCAGCGCAGCCTTGTGTTCCCATGCAGCCTGGATTAATTGCTTTGGGGGGGGTGCTTTGGGGGTCACATTTCTCTATGGACCACCAAAATTTTCTTTGGACCACCAGTGGTCCACAGCCCACCAGTTGGTGACCACTAATCTAGTCCAACCCCCTGCCCAAACAGGAGACCCTGCACCATTTCTGACAGATGGCAGTCCAGTCTCTTCTTAAAAGCTTCCAATGATGAAGCTCCCACAACCTCTGTAGGCAACTTCTGTTCCATGGATTGATTGTTCTCACTGTCAGAAAATTTCTCCTTATTTCCAGGTTGAATCTCTCTTTGATCAGTTTCCATCCATTATTCCTTATCTGGCCTTTGGGTGCCTTGGAAAATAGCTTGACCCCCCCCCCCTCCTCTCTGTGGCAGCCCCTCAAATTTTGGAAGACTGCTATCATGTCTCCCCTGGTCCTTCACTAGACTAGCCAGGCCTGGTTACTGCAACTGTTCTTCATATTGAACCAGATGACCAAATGGTTCTTTTCAACTCTAGAAAATTGTCGGATGCATTACATTTGCAGATTATCGGGGACAATGCATGTCTATGTCTATGCTCATTTGGCTTGGCCTTTGTGGCAAATACCATCTATGGCAAATACCACCTCTGACAGGAGATTTTAGTGTCCTTCCCCTGCCATGCCCACCAAGCCACACCCACAGAACCGGTAGTAAAAAAAATTGAATCCCACCACTGATGGCAACCCTGCAATCTCCTCAGGTTGTTCAGCCACTTTGGGAGAGATTGGCTACAGACCAATCCGAGGAATCTAGCATGATTTCATGGATAAACTCTGCTGGTAGGAGCAAGCTCTCTTGGTTTTCTTTTCCTGCCTAAGATTGTGCTGGGATGTGGATTTGTAGCAGCTCCAGTTGCTATGGGTACCAAGTAGATTTGAGTTCCATTGCAGAGATAGCCCCAGCACATGCTTTGTGCTCAGACCAAATGTTTCCAGGAGATCCTACAGGAACCAGTAACAAGATGCACCGAGGGACAATTCTGTGTCCAGGGACAACCTGCTAGTGATCCTGAACACTGGTTTCTAATCTGGTAAAGGTAGAGAAATGCTGCAGTTTCTCACTATTTCCTGCAAAAGGCAAGCCAAAACACAAAATATCTTAGACTTTTCATATTTCTATTTTTGTAGCATTTCTGTATTTTATATCTTTATCTGTAACTGGGATGTACATAATTTTCCTCCTTTTTCACTGCAGGAATTTGGAGGAGTTTTAAAAACAACTCCAAAATGATCACATATGCAGACGGGAGCTGGTGAACAAGAAAGGCATTCACAACATTAATGACAACTACAATGGTAATGTTGTTGTGAGTTTACAAAAGCAAGTCCCAGGAAGTCTTACAGCCCTAACAAGCCACTCTATATCTGTGGGTGAATGGGGAGAAGTTCATTATAAAGATGGATAACAAAACAGGCAGCTCATTTCAATCTGTTCTAAATGAAAAACCAAATACGGAATAAAAATGATGGAATGCTTGATAAATGCTAAATTGGAAGATTTTATAAAATTGCTGTGATTACCAGACACATTTGTCTCCTAATGCATACTTAGATTCAGCACTCGGTATTCAAAACTTACATTATGCTAATTGCAAGACACAGCCATCTTAGTTTTCCCACCTCCACTCCCAGTTCAAAATTAATCCTTAAAAAAGAAAATATGCTGTTCTTCCTAGGAGGATGATTAAATATATTCAAATTGCTTCTGGAATATTAAATATACTGAACTTGCAAGGAGAAAAAAAAGACCTATTATGCATACTTCTCTAACTACTGTTAAAAAAAGACTGTTAAAAAAGAGAGAGAAAGAAATAGTACCAGGCTTACAGGTTAGAGTCACACGAATTGGCTAACTAGGATCCAGTAAGGATGTTTTACTGTAGAAAGAGCAGAGAGGTCTCAATTCCACTTCCTCTGAAGTCACCAGTGCCACTTTCCACACAATTCCCTAAACCCTCTAGAGCAGGATAGCGAATAATAGGAAGGAAGGAAAGAAGGAAGGAAGGAAGGAAGGAAGGAAGGAAGGAAGGAAGGAAGGAAGGAAGGAAGGAAGATGAAAGCAGGACATTGTATTCTAATACCAGTGGAAGTATTCTATTCTATTCTATATTCTAAGATGACTGGCGGCTGGCCTCAACTTTTCACGTGTGAGCAGGAACTATTTTTCAAAAATGCTAAGGATGTCATGTTAGGGTAGCAGCTGCCTATTAGCTGCCTATTACCAATTACAGACATTTATAAAATGCTTCAGTGTCATCAATTGTTGTGCATTGATATGAAACATGTGCTAGTGCCACTGAGTCGCAAATTCTGGCATCTGGTGGACCCTGAATATGGAAGTTTGTTATTTTATTTTCCAGTGTATCTTAAAATTATATCCTACTGTTAATCAAGTATAATACTTCTTTTTCTAAAGTCCCCCAAAACAACAACCTTACAGTGGTTTGAGCTAAGAATAACCATGGCTTGCTTTGTATGCCCTGTTAAAATTTAAATCTGTATTAACTAAGCGTGGCTACTATGTTCAAGCCAGGCCCTTGGGAAACAGGCCAGGCCCTTGGGAAGGGGCTAGGATGGTGGGGGAGGGGAGACAGTTTGAAGGAAGAAATGGTAACATTTTGGTAGAACCTGATCTTACATGTTTTCACACAAAATGTGGTTACATTGAATGTCATGGTGGACCACTTGTCCAGAAAACTGTACTACTTTCAGGATTCTGTGATCATGAGTCCTAACAAATTGAGCTACTGTGCTATATACCCTTAAGAGGGGAGAGTATTGGAACGTATAAAAATGTATAAAAAGGTTTTCCCAGAAGCCAAGCAAATGATGACACAAGGGTGTATGTATAGTTCACACAATACACACACCCACAGAGTAAAATAGGCATAGATGTTTTATTTATTTAACAGATGTCCCCATATGATATCAATGTAATTATATCCTATATCATGAAATGTGGCAGTGAACATTTGATAGGTCAAATAGGAGTATTTTTTATGCAACATAGCAAAGCACAGAGCTTAAATCTCTCAACCAATTCTTGCACAGAAGGAGTCCCACAGAAGAAACCCCAAAGACAAGATCCAGCTAGAAAACCAAGGAGTTTATGAAATACCATGCAAAAATTGCACAGCCACATACATTGGACAAACCAACAGGAGAATAAATGCACGCATTGCAGAACACAAGAACACAGTCAGAAAAGAATATACTTCCTCCCTTTTCCAGCACCTTAAAGCCACAGGACATGAAATTAATTTTGAGGGATCCAAATTAATCTCCAATACTGAACACTTCAACAAGAAAATAATCAGGGAAGCCATCGAAATAGAGAAACACCCCCATAACATGAATAAATGGGATGATACCTCCCGCCTACCAGACATCTGGAAACTAGCCCTAATCAACAAATGAGTCCCAGCCATGAAAGCCAACACTGGACCCAAAACATGATGCCACCACCAATCTCCCTCACCAGACTCAAACCCAAACCCATCCCATAGACAAAAGGCAACCACCATCCAGAAACCAGACCATGGCTGCAACACCAGCTGCTACACCCTCTGACCCCCAAACTAAGCAAACTGACACACACCACGAACACATAGCCAGACCTCAAACTCAGAGCTAAACCAAAGCCTGGAATGTTACATCACAGCCATCCGCTCAGGATATCACATCACGGAACTCAGGAGGTTACACCACAAAACCTCAGGATGTTACAACATAGCCAATGACCCAGGAGATTACAGCACAAGACCCAGGATGTCACAAGAATAGAACTCAGAAGGTCATCACACAGCCCATTACCCAGGTTGTTACAACACAAAAGGCTGATAGACACACAGCCAGTACCTCAGCCACACAGGTTCTTATGAAAAAGCCAACCAATCTGCAAACATCAACACAAGAACGCAGTCAGAAAAGAAGAAAAAACTTCCTCCCTTTTCCAGCACCTTAAAGCCACAGGACATGAAATTGATTTTGAGGGATCCAAACTTATCTCCAATACTGAACACTTCAACAAGAGAATAATTAGGAAAGCCATCGAAATAGAGAAACACCCCCATAACATGAATAAATGGGATGATACTTCCCGCCTACCAGACATCTGGAAACTAGCCCTAATCAACAAACGAGTCCCAGCCACGAAAACCAACACCGGACCCAAAATAACACAGGATGCCACCACCAATCTCCTTCACCAGACTCAAACCCAAGCCCACACCACAGATGAAAGGCAACCAGACCATGGCTGCAACACCAGCTGCTACACCCCCCTCCAACCCCCAAACTAAGCAAACTGACACACGCTATAAACACATAGCCAGACCTCAAACTCGGAGCCAAACCAAGGCCCGGAATGTCACATCACAGCCTTCCACCCAGGACACTACATCACAGAACTCAG
Source organism: Naja naja (assembly GCA_009733165.1). Lineage (NCBI taxonomy): Eukaryota > Metazoa > Chordata > Lepidosauria > Squamata > Elapidae > Naja > Naja naja. The sequence continues at coordinate 130,699,666 of CM019148.1, read as the reverse complement.
GAGATTACAACACAAAACATCAGTAGGTTGCAACACAGACAACGACCCAGGAGATCACAGCACCACACCCAGGACGTCACAACAATAGAACTCAGAAGGTCATCACACAGCCCATTACCCAGGTAGTTACAACACAAAAGGCTGAGAGACACACAGCCAGCACCTCAGCCACACAGGGTCTCAGGAAAAAGCCATCCAATCTGCATACATCAACTCCATCAACCAATCAGGAAGTAACAACACAGCCAACTCTGGAGTTTAAAAGGGAAAAACAGCCACTATCACACACTTCTCCCAGAAGAATGAAGCTTACCTACATACCTTTACCCGTGAAAATCTACGAATATATATATATATATATGATGGTGTTTGGGGAAAAACTGTCCTTGTGTCTAGTTGTTCTGGTGTGCAGTGCTCTATAGCGCCCTTTTGAGGGAAGGAATTGAAACAGTTTGTGTCCGGGATGTGAGGGATCTGTAAATATTTTCACAACCCTCTTATCTATCATGACTTTTTCCCTTCGCTAAACCGGGGTGGGCATGGCCAGTGTGTGACGCATCTGGCCTGAGGGCCACGAGCTTGACACCCCGGGTTACAGCATCAACCAATGGAATAGCTTGCCTTCAGAAGTTGTGGGTGCTCCATCACTGGAGGCTTTCAAAAAGAGACTGGACAACCATTTATCTGAGATAGTATAGTGCAGAGCTCTCCAAACTTGGCAACTTTAAGACTTGTAGACTTCAACTCCCAGAATTCTCTAGCCAGCATAGCTGGCTGGAGAATTCTGGGAATTGAGGTCCACAAGACTTAAAGTTGCCAAGTTTGGAGAGCTCTGGTATAGGGTCTCCTTCTCAAGCAGGGGTTTGGACTAAAAGACCTCCAAAGGTCCCTTTCAACACTATTGTTCTATGTTCCATGAAGGATTGTATTCTCTTGTTTTAAATCAAAGGGGCTTTTATTATTGCATTAGCACTTATTTCACAATAGTGGCATTTTATCAATACATTATTAGTAATACATTTCAGGTTTTCCTTCCGTCAAACGAATGTTTTGTGGAAAGAGGATTCTATGTTTGTAGAGAAATTGTGCCTACACTTCAGCTTTTTGCCAGGGAGGGCAGACTTGAAGAGTTCCTTCAAGACAGTGTTTGCTGAGCGTTTGTCTTTCCCAAACAAATGTCCTTCTGCCTATTCTGCAGAAGCAAAAGGGCAGAGTGACAAATAGCAGGAACAATTAAACAAGAGATGGATCCCACTTATTACCTTGAACTTGAGAGTGCTTCCATTACTCACTTTTCCACTCAAAGTATAAATACCTACCAGGGGTGGGATTCTACCAGTTCGCACCTGTTCTCTAGAACCACATTAACATTACCACATTATTAACATTCTAAGCAGTTTGGAGAACTGGTTGTTAGAAGAAATTACTGGCCTAATCCTGTAAGGAAGGCAGGAAGGAAACATTCTGGTGTTGCTTACAGAAACTGCATCTCCATTAACCCTTATTACATTCTTGGCAGGACTAGACTTCCTGTCTCAGGAACTTCTCTGGAGCTTTTTTCCCCTCCTTTGCTGGTACTTGTGTGGAGTGACGATTCAAAGTTACAATGGAACAGTCATGAGAGGCCAAGCGAGGAGATGCGTGCCTCGATGTGAGTGATATTGAGTTGGCCACACCCAGCCAATAACATGACCACCAAGCCATGCACACCCAGTCACATGACCACCAAGCCACGCCCACCACCTAAGTCACACCCAAAGAACCGGTTGTTAAAAAATTTGAATCCCACCCAATACCTACTTAACAAGGCAAAACGGTATAGGAAATATTATTTCAAAAACAAGGATAGCTCAAATCTAGAGATAAGCAGTGAGACTCACTGCTAGTCTACAAGAGTGCTAATAGCTGGATGTATTTTCCTGACTTCAAAATACGACAAAAGTTAGTTTTATTTTATTTGGAATGATATTCCAAAGTTACATAGTGTATATATGTATGTATGTATGCATGCATGCATGCATGTTTGTAGATAGATATAGATATAGATACTGTATATATTTACAGTTTTACATATATAGTTCTGTAGAATAGATAACAGGATACCGATAGTTCTTGACTTATGACCACAATTAAGCCCAAAATTTCTGTTGTTAAATGAGACATTTATGAAGTGAGTTTTGCCCCATTTTACAACCTTTCTTGCCGCCATTGTTAAGTGAATCATCATAGTTGATAAGTTAGTCACATGATTGTTAAGTGAATCTGGCTTCCCCATTGATTTTGCTTGTCAAAAGGCTGCAAAAGGTGACCTTGCGACGCAGCAACAGTCATAAGTATGAGTCAATTACCAAGCATCTGATTATGAGGATGCTGCAAAAGTCATAAATGTGAAAAACGGTCATAAGTCACTTTTTTCAGTGCCGTTGTAACTTTGAACGGTTATAAGACAAGGACTACCTATATATGTATGTATAAGAACAGTGGGTGTTTGTATTGTACAAGACCATATTCTACAGGTAGTCCTCAACCTACAACTACAACAGAGGCCAGTTGATAAGTGAGTTTTGCCCCATTTTAGACTCTGCCATTGTTATTAAATGAATCATTGTAGTTGTTAAGTTAGTAACATGGTTATTAAGTGAATCTGGCTTTCCCATTGACTTGTCAGAAGGTCATCAAAAATGATCACATGACCCTGGGACACTGCAACCATCATAAATATGAAACAAGCACCTAAATTTTGGTCATGTGACCACTGCAAAGTTTGATGCTGCAAAGCTTGTAAATGGGGAAAATGGTCATAAATGACTTTTCAATGCCATTGTAACTTTGAACTGTCACTAAATGAAATGTTGTAGGTCAAGGACTATCTGTAACGATATACATAGAATATACACATACATTCTATACTCTGTTTTCTTCTTCCTAAGTCATAAGTAACCTGTACTTCGAAACCTTGATTTTGGTTCCTCTGCTGTTAACTTCTAACTTTTAATGTTTAAACTCTTCAAAAACAGCTTTCAGAACTTTTAAAGTCGATCTTTCAAGGACTTTTTATTCCAATGACCAGATTTTTTAACTACCTTATTTTCTTCCTTACTAATTGGATGCTTTTGACACTGAACAGTTCACCTTCCACTGAGGGAATGTTATTTCCCCTAACACTAAAACTAAATTTTAAAAAACCCATCATTTTAACTTTAAAAAAAATTACAACTACAAAAATGCATTTTTCTCAGGATTTACTATTTTATTTTAATTTTTAAAAAATCAGTACGAAATAGAATAGCTGAATTAGGACAATAGGAAAAAAAGGACATTTTTTCCAAAGTTTTCTGGGTAGGGATAAAAGCTGGATAATTTTTAATGCCACTTAAAAGTCTATTGTTTCAATGAGTAAGGATTTCATTTGATTTTATTCTAATGTGATTAATTATGTCTAATTAATTTGATTAGTCCCCATTTAATTTATAATTTTCCTCTTCTGCCAGATGGGAAATTACAGTTCAGGCTGGAGCAAGTCAGAGACAAGACAAAGAGAGATGCAACCAAGCACAAGTAACACACTTTATTAAGACTCCCTTTATGGCATTTAGAACTGTGAAATTGGCTGATTTCTCCACGAGTATATCTGCAGGGAACCAGCTAGCTCTGTTTTGAGTAACCACGTCCTTCCGGGAAAGGACTGGGTGAACACCTGCAGGATTGTTCTCAGTGATAGGATTCAAAATTTTTTACTACTGGTTCTGTGGGAGTGGCTTGGTGGGTGTGGCAGGGTAAGGATACTGCAAAATCCCCATTCCCTCCCCACCGCACTAACCTGCTTTCCAGCTCTGTTCTCCTGTGCAGGACAACAAAAGAAGACCCAGCTGATCAGCTGGGACTCAGGAGGCAGAGAATAGATGGGGGCGGGGCCAGTCAGAGGTGGCATTTACCTGTTCTCTGAACTACTCAAAATGTCCGCTACTGGTTCTCCAGAACTGGTCAGAACCTACTGAACACCATGTCTGGTTGCTCTGAAGATTATCCTGAACATCTGTTGGACAATGTCCCTTGGATCTGATGAATTATACTCTAGCTGAACACACCATATAGAATAGAATACTTTACTGGCCCAATGTGATTGGACACGCAAGGAATTTGTCTCTGTTGCATAAACATCAGTGTTCGTACAAGCAACAAAGTAATATAATCATAAGATACCAGTAGTAGAAGGTAAAAAGAAAGAAGAGAAGGATAATAGTAATACAGCCATATTACATGGATAAATATCCTTAGATGTAAGACAGTACTTTGGTAATTAGGCATTCACCAGAGTGATGGCATGAAGGGGCAAAAAAGCTGTGTCTTTGACTAGTGGTTTTGGCATGTCAACGCCCTGTAGCCAGGGGAGGAGTTGAAACAGTTTATGTCCAGGATGTGAGGGGCCTGTAGATATTTTCTCAGCCCTTTTACTGTCCCTTGCAATATACAGGTCCTCAATGGAAAGCAGGCTGGTTGAAACTGTTTTTTTGGCAGCCCTAACTACTCAATGCAAGAAGCCTTGTGAATAAAATACCTGAATTTCTCCTATTACTAAATATGGCTAAATTCAACATCATATTTGTCTGTGAAACAAGTCAAAAGAGTCATCAAACTATATGTACCAATAACAACTCCCAAAACCAGAAAAAAACAGATTACCCATAACAATAAGGAAGCTTCAATCCAAAAAGAAATCACTTTGGTGGAGAAACAAATCTGGTCATGTTGCCAACTTCAAAAGCCGATACAAAAATTTATGCCACCAGATAAATTTATGCCATGCACCAATTATCACATTAAACAAGAGGCAAACCTTCTATGCACCAATTCTACCCGTGCTTTCTACAATTTTGTGAACAACAAACTAAAAGACTCAAGGTCCATCCCACCCCTGAAAGGACCTAATGGTAAAGACTGCAATGACAACACCATTAAAGCCAAGCTCTTTAACACATTCTTTGGCTCAGTATTTGTAAACAGCAATGGATTAAGCCCAGTATTTCCTAGTTGAACCACAGACAACTACAATGATCTAATACATATCAATTTTACAGAAGACAATGTTGAAAAAGCACTATGCAATCTAAAACCATCTCTATCTATTGGACCGGACGGAATATGTGCCTACATCTTAAAAAAGCTATCCGCTGCCATAGCCGAACCTCTAAGCGTAATCTTTGAAAAACCTTTCCGGACCAGCTCCTTGCCAAACCTATGGTCACAAGCCACGGTCATCCCCATCTTCAAAAAGGGAGACCCCAGTCTAGTTGAAAATTACAGACCAATCTCTTTATGCTGTGTCACCTGTAAAGTCATGGAATCAATTATTAACCAATCCATTATCCTCCACTTAGAGACAAACAACCTACCCCCCAACAAACAATATGTTTCAGAAAAAAGCTACCCTTCAAAAAGACCTTGACTATGTATCAGAATGATCAAACAAATGGCAACTTCAAATCTCAACAAATAAATGCTCTGTCTTACATATTGGCCAAAAAAAATCAGAAAATAAAATACAGGTTGAATAGTCAAGACCTTGTTGATGATCCAAACTCCATCAAGGATCTTGGAGTACTCATCTCTAATGATCTAGATGCTAGAGCTGTTAACCTAATCTTACGTAGCTTTTTCTCTGGTAATATTACACTACTAACTAGAGCATACAAAACATTTGCTAAACCAATTCTCGAATACAGCTCATCAGTCTGGAACCCACATTACATATCTGATATTAACACAGTTGAGAAAGTCCAAAAATATTTCACAAGAAGAGTTCTCCACTCCTTTACTCATTGCAGAATACCTTATGCCACCAGACTTGAAATTCTAGACCTAGAAAACCTAGAACTATGCCGCCTTTGGTCCGATCTAAGTATAGTATATAAAATCATACATTGCAATGTCCTTCCGGTCAATGAATACTTCAGCTTCAACCATAACAATACAAGAGCACACAATAGATACAAACTCAAAGTTAACCGCACCAAACTTGATTGCAGGAAATACAACTTCAGCAACAGAGTGGTCAATGTCTGGAATGCTCTACCTGACTCTGGTTTCTTCCCCAAACCCCAAAAACTTTAACCTTAGACTGTCTACTATTGACCTCACCCCTTTCCTAAGAGGTCTGTAGGGGGCGTGCATAAGCGCACCAACTTGCCTACCGTCCCTGTCCTATGGTTTCTTTTATTTTTCTTATATGTATCCATTTCATGTATTCATAACTATGTTTATACTTATACCTATTATCTTGTAAGCAATTGACAAATCAAAATAAATAAATAAATAAATAAATAAATAAATAAATAAATAAATGTTTGGTTGCTGTGCCAAACCAGACAATTATAGAGATGTAAATGACAGACTCAGTAATTCCTCTGTAGAGCTGTATCCTTGGGCAACTTGAGCTTCTTGAGTTGACACAGGAAGAACATTCTTTGTTGTGCCTTTGTTGTGCCTGGTGTTCAGTAGGTTCTGACCAGTTCTAATGTTAGGTGTACATTTCAAATCTTGGGAGATTATAGAATACAGAAACTTGAAAATCTCTCCTGTTGATATTGTGTTATCTAATATTGTAAGAGGTGGAAGAATAGGAGAGGTCCTCCTAAAATCTCCCTTCATGTCTACAATTTTAAGTGTGTTCAGCTCTAGATTGTTCCGGCTGCACCACAGGGCCAGTTGTTCAACCTCTTGCCTGTATGCAGACTCATCACCATTTCAAATGAGGCCAATAACCAGTGTATCATCATATCAAACTAACTGCAGCATGATTTGGCTTGGTTTTCTCGGAAGAGGGTGGGCTTTTCATCCTGACTTTTTAACTCAAGGCAGCAAGCATGTCTAATGTTGCTTCTTCCTTTTATTTTCTCCATAACAATTCTGTGAGATGCGGTGAGTTGGGCACTGAGAGAGTAACTGACACCAAGTCACCTGACTGTTTTTTCATGTGTAAGGCAAAACTACAGCTCACAGTCTCCCAGTTCCTAGGCCAGCTCCTTCATCACTACACCAAATTAACTCTCAAAATTTTAAAAAAATGGAGTGAGGGAGTTCCATCTTTCAGTCTTGAAGAAATGCACAGGATCCTTGGGGCTGTGAATTCAGCTGTTTGTGTTTTAGATCTATGTCCTTCCTGGCTGGTTAAAGTCTCCTGGGAGGTGACATGTGGTTGGACCCAAACTGAGATTAATACTTCTTTGTGGGAGGACAAGGTCCAAGCTGCTTGGTGGTCTGTCTCCTTCTCAAGAGACTATTCTTAGATCCAATTTCTAAATAATTTCTGTCAGGGACTCAAAATCTAACTGGGCAGGTTTATCTGCTAGATAAATGATTGCATACTTAGATTTGTATATGCTCAATGGCTCCATGGAAGGAGACTCTCTAGCAGAATATTCCTTGTGGGTGGGAAGGATAAAAGTTCACAGATTATTGGATAGTAATATATTCCATGATCTTAAGATAAAAAACCCATACAGCAGTTGGTGGAAGTTACATGTTTAGAAAATGATCATCACCCCTGATTATTAATTCTGACAACTCATTGGGAATATGTAAGAACAGAAACAATCTATCCCCTGTTGCTTGAGAATAATAAAATTGAGTTGTGAATTTAATGAATGAAAATACTGCAAAAACATTTGCCAAAAGCATGGAAGCTCCAGAAACTATAGAAATTTGTTCACACCACCTGGACAAGAAACTTCAGATACCATATTTAGATTGGTATGAAATGCTAATTATTAATTTTAAATCATTGTTTGTCAAAGAAACACAACAATACTGCAGAAATTGGAGCAGAAAAAAAATAAAGAAAATGGTTTTTACCAAAAGTGTGTACAGAGGAAAAGGGCATAAACAGGGCATATAGAAAAAAGTAAAAATTCCCCTTCACAGGAACAAATTGTTTAAAGGCATTGAAGATTCATTATAAGATCCCTTTAAAAGAAAAAGAAAAATCTGGAACTAAAGTAATCCTGATGGAAACTAATATGAGCAGTGAAGAGGAGAGATTCATCCCATTTTTGGTATATTACTAGAGAACTCAAAGAATTGCTGGCCCCTCCACTTAGTCAAGCCTGGGAACAATTTTTTAAAGAGCTATATGCAGAGTCTGCAAAAGTCAAATCAATCTGGATCAGTCACAAAATTGGCCACCAGTTACAATACAAGAGGCATCCTGATTGATAGATTCACTTAAGGTGAATAAGGCTCCTTTTGCTGATTATGTTATGCCTGAATTAATTAAAAAGAATTCTCATTGGTTATCTCTTTTCACATTCAAAGACCAGGCCAGTTATATTCCAAGAGTGATGGCTATAATTGTCTCAATTTATTAAAAAGGCAAGAAAAAATGAGCCCTGAAACTATAGGCCCATTAGCCTTTTGCAAGGCTTTAGTAGCAAATTGTATGCTAAACACTTAAGTTTTAAATTACAAGACTGGATAGAGACAAGGGGTGCAATCCAAAATGAATAGGTGGTTTCAGGGAGGGGATATCAAAGTAGAGCATATTTTGGTCTTATATCATTGTGTACAAAAAAAAAATCCCACTAAGTGCCTTTCCTTCTGTAGGAAGCCTCCCCTCCCCATCCTAGAAGAATAAAATATTTTGGGAAATATTAAAAAGACAGGCTAAAATACTTCCCTTAAAGGAGAAATTTAAAAAATCTTAAGGGAAGCAGCTTTTAGAAATGCAGATTTGGTAATCCATTCAGAAAGACTGGGTCAAGACAGAAACTCAGACTGGCAACAAACAAGGTTAATAAAATTAGTTCAGACAAACACCTAGGATTTGCATTTCCTCTTTTGCCTATAGAGCCAGCTATGAACCCTACATAACCCCTACATGACCCCATAGGAATCCAGAAGGTATAAAAACCCACCCATTCTAAACTCCATTTTGTCAGCTGTCTCTGAATCACATGTAGTTGGTGATTCTGCTTCATCAATAAAGGGAACATTTCTTTCCAATCAACCTCTATTTTATTTCTGGTGCCTTTCTCCTGGCTTGGAACTGAACCAGATGGATTTTCCTTCTAACAATTCCAATAAACCTTTGACTCAATAGCCAGGCATGTCTGGGATAAATGAAAAAAATACAATCCTTGAAGGCGCCTTTCCTCCTCCATTTGACTCAGAAATCATGTGCTATCTTCCACTTAAGAATGAGGTGCAACCCCCTTGGAGCCCTCTCTGGCACTGTAAGAAAGGAGAGCAACAAGGGTGTATTTTGACCCCCTTCTTTTTTAATCTCTATATTAACTCAATAGTGGACCTATTTTATGACTCAGATTTCCATGCACCTATCCTAGCAAGTAAACTCCCAATACTTTACACTGACACTGTTGCTCTAATCTCACAAACATGTGCTGGATTGAAAAGAGCAATTACAGCAACATCAAGGTGCTGCAGACAACTTTGATTAAATAGAAAAAATTGGTTTTTGCTAAAAAACCTACTCAATATTCCTGGAGACTAGAAGGACATAAATTAGAGAAGGCTAACACATTTACAGGTGAAACTCGAAAAATTAGAATATCATGCAAAAGTTCATTTATTTCAGTAATGCAACTTAAAAGGTGAAACTAATATATGAGATAGACTCATTACTTGCAAAGCAAGATAGTTCAAGCCATGATTTGCCATAATTGTGATGATTATGGCTTACAGCTTACAATTGTTTCCAGTTAGATTGACCCCATTAATTTTAACAGATAGTTTATCTTCTCCCTGGAAACAGGCAGTGGAGCATAAATTGGCTTCATGTGGGATTTTTAATACCCATTGGCTATGTGATCAAGCCGATCAATTAATTATCCAAGGAATAAGAGACATAAACTTTCAGTTTGAAGTCAACAGGCTGCCCAACATGATAGCATGTGGATAAACAGGGGTGCATGGGAAGCAGCACTTTATCTGCAAAACTGAACCAACTCTAAATTAAAAATAGCATTTTTTAAAAATTGGTTAATAAGTTGCTAGGGGTTACTTATTCTATATTATAGAGTTTTACATTTTTTTTAAAAAAAGTATTACTTGGGTAGATAACAAATTATTATGGCAATAGAGGTGTGAATGTAGTATCATTATGTGTTCTTTTAAAATACATGCTGTACTAATTTGCTTAATTTTGCTATTTTTTTAAAAAAATGGTGATCATTAACTAATTAAATAAATACTACTCCTTCTATTCTGTCAGGTGTCCAACTTCTCCTCTTGAGGAAAGCTGTTGAGGAGGTGGTCAGCTCACACATTCAAAGGGTCTTGGAAGAAGCAGGTGATTTTAATGTTGTATAGGGGTTTTTTGGTATTGTTTCCTTCTGTTGTACACTGTGCAACACTTTGAATTGTGCAACACTTTGAATCTATAAATCCATTGAATGAATGAATGAATGAATGAATGAATGAATGAATGAATGTAGGTAAGCTTGCCTAAGGTTTTGCAAAATCATGGTACAAAGAAAGATACAGTGGAACCGCAGGTCGTGAACCAATGCAGAATGCGGCCGTGTGGGTGGTGATGGGAGTTACCCGGTTCTCCCATGTTATCCCCCTCCTGCGCGGCCTGCATTGGCTACCGGTTGCGCTCCGGGTGAGATTCAAGGTTTTAGTTTTGACATTCAAAGTCCTACATGGCATGGGTCCTCAATATTTGAGGGAGTGTCTTCTTCCGATATCTAGTACCGGCCGCCCTGTGCGAGTCCATAGGCAAGGACTCCTCGGGGTCCCGTCGGCGGGTCAGTGCCGGCTGGTGACTCCCCGACGATGAGCCTTTTCTGTCGCGGCCCCTGACCTCTGGAATCAACTGCCTTTGGAGCTCCGCCTGGCCCCCGATCTCCGCACCTTCCACCGTGAATTAAAGACCTGGTTATTTGACCAACCTGGGCTGTGACCCCTCCTTAGGGGAGGGAGAGTTTTAATGTTTATTGTTTTTTATGTCTTATATTTGGGCTTGTCTTTGTTTAATTATTTTTTAAATATTTATTGTATGTGTTTTTAGCTGTGAGCCGCCCCAAGTCTTCGGAGATGGGGCGGCATACAAGTTCAAGTATAAATAAATAAATAAATAAAATGACCAAATCGGGTTGCAACCATACTCCTGGAATAGTTTACAGTCATGACCAGAGGTTTCATTGTATTTATGTTAGCAAATAAATGCTTTTCTGAAAGTGGACATTATTCTGAGTTTGAAAAGAAAGACAGGCCTTTCTTTGGATAGTGGTGCATCAAGTTAAATACAGTATATCTGCAACAAGGACGTGTGTTTATATGCCTTAATGGATCTTACCAAGAACAAATTAATCTATCAAATGGAATGTTGATAAATATAGGTGGAAAACAGTATTTAATCAAAAGGCCTAATAAATCATAACAAATCAGCTAGCCTTTGGAACTTACATTTTCAATCAAACCAAAGAAGGAAAAACTACTTTGTATCATTCCAATACCATCCCTCAAACCAATTCAGATTCAATATAAAACACATATATGCTATAGACTAAAGGAAAGGACCTGCAAGAAAATGAATGCAACAGGACACGGGAATATAATGCACCAGACTATTGTGCCCCATTCTGTTATCACTTCTGAGATATTGCCTTTCTTAAACAGAAGTCTATGGAGATTCTCAGTCATCCAGGTCATGGTTGTCCCAAAGATGCTTTTTGAAGAAGCAACTGGACTTTCTGGTTTTTCTTTGAAGATGTTTTGCTTCCCATCCAATAAGCTTCTTCAGAGAAGAAGAAGTTTCTTGGATGAGAAGCGGAAAGTCTTCAAACAGAGAAATAGAATGACGAGTCGGCAAAAGAAACAGTGGGAGCAGGAGCCCCTTCTGACTTCCTATTGGCTTTTGCACTGAGTGTCCTTGTGGAAAACTGGCAGCAAAACCCTTCCTTCCCTCCCTCCCTCCCTCTAATTCCTGCTGTCTTCCCCATTTACTTTGCTTTTAGGAAACTTGCAGTGATAAAGTCAGTGGGGAAGCCAGCAGAGATGCCATGTAGGTTGGAAGGGGTGTGTGGATGTGCACCAGAGATGCTGCACAGGACAGGGAGGGCACACAGGCACAGGTTGAAAAAAAGTGTGAGTCAAGAAGAACTCATGAGGGTGTGTGAGAGGTACTGCATTGGTGGGGAGGGTGTTCAGAGGGATGGCATGGGTTGGGAAAGTTGCATGGGGATGCTTGGAAGTGTGCAAGAGGTACCATGCAAGTTAGCAATGAAGGGCAGTGCAGGTTAGGAAGGATGTAAGGGATGCCAAAGAAGTGCTGCATGGGTTGGAGAAAGGCTGCAGGAGGGGCGCCGGTTGGAGATGGTGCATGGGATGTGCAAGAGATGCTGCAAAAATCAGGGAAGTCACATAAGGGGCATCACAGTCAGAAAGGGTACACGAGGATGCCCAAGAAGTGCTGCATGGGTCAAGGAAGATGTGTGAGGATGTGCAAGAGATTCAAATAGACAACCAACCTCAGAAAACACTGCTCAGTGCTACTCAGAGAGCACTCCAGAATACAACTCTGAGATTGAATATTCTCTTCTATTTAAACCCCCTGTTTCTTACAGGACTCCAGTGTAGAAATTAATACTCTTCCTGGTTCAGAATTATCCTCTCCCCCCACTCCCAAAATAGGACCAACCAACACAAAAATGAGATCAAGAGGATATTTCCTTTTTAAAACGGGAAAATTCCTATATGTTCAAATGAACTCCTGCTAACTTCATGAACATATCCAAATAGTTTTCTTGGCAACAGTACAGTATAGAAGTGATTTGCCTCCTTAATTTCCAGGATCTTCAATTTCACTTCTTATGGCACTTTAAATGATTAAAAAGCACCATCCCCCCACCTTTTATTTTTCTCATGTTTACATAATGGTAGCTTTTCCCAGGTAGAAACTGCTGCTTTCCTTAAGAGCTCATACAAGGTGGAACAATGTTCTTGAAATCTGACAGCATTACCAGGCCATTATCAGAGAGCAACACACAATTATCAGGTGCTTTATTGAAGTTAAAAATAAAAGACACCCACAATGTATTTTTAAGGCTGAGGTGACAATCAAGAGATATAACAGTGAATCTCATTGGAATTCCTGGCTTGCAGAGCAAGTCTCTACTTTCCTCTACCTTGAGCCCTGTCAGTCACCCTATCAAAGGGAGAACCTTGGTCTCACCATAAACCAGGTAAGGAAATCATGAAGAACATGGCTTCTAGAATCTTTGAAGACCCTTCATGGGGGTCTCTCTTTGGCTCAGGTGACAAACAGCTTACCATCCCCTTGAGTAACCAAAGAATCTGGTTACTCAAGGGGGTGCAATTTTTTTCCAGATATTCTTCTCCACAAGAGAACTAAAACTTGGCAGAACTAGACCTTGTTCAATTTTGATTTCTTTTTCTGGTGTCTCCCCACCTCCCAGCCCAAATCTGGACCCATTCTGTTCAGTTTTGATTTGATTTGATTTGATTTATTTGACTTGTATGCCACCCCCTCTCCGAAAGGACTCAGGGCGTCTCACAACTAAAAACAGACAAAAAGTTAATTACATAAAACAATATTAAATACAACAAGCCAATTAATCTAAAACCCGTATAAAATTCCTGAATTAAATTTAAAACCACCCCGCCAAGAGGTCAGCGCAGCCTGGACTGTTGAAAGAGCCAGGTTTTCAGATCGTGGCGGAAGGTGCGAAGGTCAGTTTTGGAGAGTTTATCTACTGACAGACTGACAGAGTCCCAAACCCCTTCCCATAATTTTCTTTCTGCCTTCAGTTGAGTTATAAAGAATAAAAAAATACCACTTTTCAAGGAAGAACATAAGTATATAAGTATTTGGTTCTTGTAATTATAAGTTACAGTAAGTTTTAAGGTTTTAAAAAACATAATAATATTGTTGACCAAGCTGATATAGTGGCACAGTAATGCTTGCTGGGGCTGAGGGACCTTGTCTTGAGGAGATTTATGAACCATTTTTCCTAGGGCATATAAACTGATGCAGCATAAGGCACTGATTCAATTCTTGCTCTTGGCTGCTGGGTTTGTTAACATAAAACTTTGGGGGGAAAAGTGTATGATGGGGCTATGTCAAAGCATTAGCACAATATAACTTTGAAAAATCATACAGTTAAAGATAAAGTTCCTTCTTTATTTTGTAGCTCTATTAATAATACTTTTCTTCATAGTTTTTGTTTTTGTACAAATCATCCGGGTGACCATTCTTCATATAGATGCTTAACATGTTTATTTCTTGTTAAACACCCTGTATGTCTGAGAGAGAGGCTCTCTATGTGTGGGTTTGATATGGTATTTATATGGCAAATCTCCTTTTTCATTTGTGTTTGCTTTTGCTTTTCATTTCCTTCTTAATTCGAAATTTGTTTCAGCTTTTGTCTTGTCCTTCTGTTTAATTAAAAAATGAATCAAGTGGCATTTTTCTCTAAGAACATGAACAGTTCCACACAGTGGTGGGATTCAAAAAATTTTACTACGCGTTCTGCGGACGTGGCTTGGTGGGCGTGGCAGGGGAAGGATAGTGTAAAATCTCCAGTCAGGGGTGGTATTTGCCGGTTCTCTGAACTATTCAAAATTTCTGCTACCAGTTCTCCAGAACTGGTCAGAACCTGCTGAATACCACCTCTGGTTCCACAAGGATTCATTCATATATGTCTAGCCTTTTATGTTCTTGATTATGTATTGCAAATTCATTGCTTTTTAATATTACATAACATACAAATTCTTTCTTCAGGTATTGGAAGATAGCAATAGCACTTAGACTTATATATCACTTCATAGTGCTTTTACAAACTTCTCTAAGTGGTTTACAGAGCCAGCATATTGCTCCCCAACAATCTGGGTCCTCATTTTACCGACCTCAAAAGATGAAAGGCTGAGTCAACCTTGAGCCGGTGAGAAGGTGGGTTCGAAAACTGATAAAGAGAGAATAGTTTTCTCCAATATCTGGGTTGGAGATGTGATTGAAAGCTGGCAAGTTAATGACTTGCAGGAAAGAGTCCAGGTTGGTTTCTGTAGAGTCCTGTTAAGGTGAACGCAAAAGGATGCTTTCCACTTCAGAGACTGCTAAATCTTGATCCTATATTGGCCAAGAAGCTTTGAGAAGGTGCTGGGGAGCCATGCAGCATATGACTTCCTTCTAATACCTTATCTATTAGTTGTTTATCTTCTGCACCGTGTTTGTATTTTTGCATTGCCAATAAACTCCTGCCAAAGAGAATAATTAGAAAGCTACATGCAGAGTTTCATAAAAATTGCTACTTTGCAGTATTTCATCATTTCGGTGGGGACATTGGGAATAGGCAGATGAAAATAAACTATGGAAAGAGTGAACTATATATACGTATTCAAACTAATTCAACATTCTCAAATTGGAGAAGAATTTAGGGTGAGAAATTTTGGAAATATATTTTATATAATAAAAAGGATGTTTTGACCAAATCAATGTCCCCTGTCCTTGAAAGAGGTAGTGGTATCCTCCCTTTTTAAGAGGTGAACTTACTGGATAAACCCTTGTCCCATCTCCAATCTTCTTCTTCGTTCATCACTATTGAGAATAGTGGTGAATTAACCATTAAGCAGACTAAGCACGTGCTTAGGGACCAGGTCCAAAGGGGGCACCACAAAAACTTTTATGTAGCCTAAGCTTGGCTTTATTTGTACAGTATGTACAAAGGAGGGGGGCACCAAGATTGTCAGTGCTTAGGGCACCAGTGAGCCTTAATCTGCCACTGATTGAGAAAGTGGTTGAACTACAGCTGCAGAGGAAAGAGATAATTTCTGTTTTAATCACGTTTCAAGCTGGGATTCAATACTCAAGCAGTGTTAGTTGTATGTATTCAAATTATTTGTGGTGGAACCAAAATGGAGATGGTGCATCTATCTTTGTGCTCTTTGATCTTTTGCGGCTTTTGAGACTCTTGACTATGGTATCCTTCTGGACTGGCTCTGGGCATTGGGAGTAAGGAGCACTATTTTCCAATGGTTCTCATCCTAGTAGATTGGTTGGAGTGGAGAAGTCATTCCCTGGGTTCCTTTTTTGAGGATGCCACAAGATTCTGCAGTTTCTCCTCTTCTACTCAATGTTTACATGCTGGTTTGTGGTTGATACCAGCATAGTGATGATATTCATCCAATCTTACTTTTCAACTCCAAGCCAATCAACTGTCAAAGTCCTATATTGGTTCTGAGAGGCTGGTGCAGGCTTGGATGAGGAGGAACCTCCTCCAGCTTAATCCTACCAAGACTAATTGGATATCAGGATCAGTTGGAGCTGGGGATATTCCATCTTTGCATTTCCCCATTCAAACATGGTAGGCAATCTGAAGGTCTTCTTGCATTCACAGCTTCTGTTTGAGACAAGCAGGTAGCAGCTGTGGCCAAGAAGGCCTTTGAAGAGTTTCAGTTGTACCTTTTCTTGGATCAGGAAGCCCTTGAGACTGTAATTTATGTTGTAGTCAACTCATGGCATAACTATTGCAATGCCCTCCATACAAGCTGCACACTGTTTTGACTGGTTCAGAATGCAGCAGCATGGACAGTAATGGATACACCTTGGCATGTCAGTGTGACTTTTGCTAGCTGCACTGGTTGCCAGTTTGGTTCTGGGGACTATTTAAGTTGATGGTTATGACTTATAAAGCCCTATATGGCATAAGGCCTGATTATTTGAAGGACTGCCTTTCTCCCATGGTGTGGGTCTGGCCAATAGCATCTAATAGTATTCTGGATCCCTTCAGGTAGAAAGTAGCATGACTTCTTGTCCGGGGAATCTGTCCTCAGGAATGACGCTCTGTCCCACAGAGTGACATTTTGGAAATCCTTGAAATGCTGGCTATCCTCCTAAGCCTTGGGCTACAGTACATGGGACCGGAGGCTAAAACATATAAAGAACAATTGCTGGAATTGGGTATGTCTAGTTTAAGGAAAAGAAGGACTAGGGGTGACATGATAGCAGTGTTCCAATATCTCAGGGGCTGTCACAAAGAAGAGGGAGTCAAGCTATTCTGCAAAACACTAGAAGGGAAGACAAGAAACAATGAGTGGAAACTAATCAAGGAGAGAAGCAACTTAGAACTAAGGAGAAATTTCCTGACAGAACAATTTATCAGTGGAACAACTTGCCACCAGAAGTTGTAAATGCTCCAACACTGGAAGTTTTAAAGAAGAGATTGGATAAACATTTGTCTGAAATGATGTAGGTTTCCTGCCTAAGCAGGGGGTTAGACTTGAAGACCTCCAAGGTCCTTTTCAACTCTGTTATTCTATTCTAAAAAGTAGGTGGGAGTCCTTGAAAGATTTGTGGCTGTTGTTGACCAAACAGCCTTCTTGTTACTGTTGTTTATTCTTGTTCTTTCTTACTCACATTGTACTTTATTTTTTTTGTTACATTGTGGACAGATCAGAGCTGTCGGGTGTCAGGCAGCACCTAAATTTCATGTACTCAATTTGATTGCATTATTTAGATTAAAAATCTTCCATGGTAGTGGAGAGGAAAGGTCTGTTAAACAGTTTTATATTTAAATTGTAGCATGATCTCTTTGAATCTGAAAGCTTGCTAAATTTTCTTTACATGCTGGCAGCTAAACTGGTTTATATGTTGTGCTTTGCCATCACTCACAAATATTGTGGGGTGCGAGAGATGGTTTGGTGCAGAAGAAGTTAAGGTTTTAGGCTAGAATCTAAAGAACCCATGAGCTCTTGTCCTGCCTGAGACATGGGACCATCTTGGGCCAGTCATTCCCCCTTAGCACTAAGAAAGAAAGCAGTGGCAAACCTTGCTGAGAAAACTTCAGGGAGTTGCCAGGAGTCAGCACAGACTTGAAGGCACAAGATAAATAAATAAAAGCCTAATGCATTTCTGGGTCTATCTCCTCATTTTTAATTCCTGTGCTCTTGTTTAGATACATTTATTTCTCCTGGTGCAATCATTAATAATCTACATTGGCCAAGATTGGCATCTGTTTAGGAATATTACGTTGGAGCTACAACAAAGGAGCCCTGTGGATATATATATATATATTTGTTTTCGTAGATTTTCACGGGTAAAGGTATGTAGGTCTTGGTGTATTCGGGTCTTGTCCCGTGTATGATTGAGAATACCTTGGCAACGTTTCGACGAAATCTCATCCGTCATCTTCAGGCTGGTGTCTTCAGCTTCGTTCTCCTGGGAGAAGTGTGTGATCGTGGCTGTTTTTGCCCTCCTCCCTTACATCAAAGGCACCACAGATAAAATCAGCAAAATTCTCCACAAACACAATATCAGGACAGCCTTTGGCACTGACCAAAAAATAGCCAACATCTTAAGAAACCCCAAAGACAAGATCCAGCTAGAAAACCAAGGAGTTTATGAAATACCATGCAAAATTTGCCCAGCCACATACATTGGACAAACCAACAGGAGAATAAATGCACGCATCGCAGAACACAAGAACACAGTCAGAAAAGAAGAAAAAATGTCCTCCCTTTTCCAGCACCTTAAAGCCACAGGACATGAAATTGATTTTGAGGGATCCAAACTTATCTCCAACACTGAACACTTCAACAAGAGAATAATTAGGGAAGCCATCGAAATAGAGAAACACCCCCATAACATGAATAAATGGGATGATACTTCCCACCTACCAGACATCTGGAAACTAGCCCTAATCAACAAACGAGTCCCAGCCACGAAAACCAATACCAGACCCAAAATAACCCATGATGCCACCACCAATCTCCCTCACCAGACTCAAACCCAAGCCCACCCCACAGACAAAAGGCAACCACCCTCCAGAAACCAGACCATGGCTGCAACACCAGCTGCTACATCCCCCTCCGACCCCCAAACTAAGCAAACTGACACACACCATGAACACATAGCCAGACCTCAAACTCGGAGCCAAACCAAGGCCCGGAATGTCACATCACAGCCTTCCACCCAGGATACTACATCATGGAACTCAGGAGGTTGCAACACAGACAACGACCCAGGAGATTATAACACAAGACCCAGGATGTCACAACAATAAAACTCAGAAGGTCATCACACAGCCCACTACCCAGATAGCTACAACACAAAAGGCTGAAGGACACACAGCCACTACCTCAGCCACACAGGCTCTTATGAAAAAGCCAACCAATCAGCAAACATCAACTCCATCAACCAATCAAGAAGCAACAACACGGCCAACAACACAGCCAACCAATCAGCAAACATCAATTCCATCAACCAATCAAGAAGCCACAACACAGCCAAGAACACAGCCAACCAACCTGCTTACAACAGAGCCAGCACACCACACCTCCCCTCCAGTATTTATAGAGAGAAGGCAGCTCAGATCACGCTTTGCTGGAACAAGCACAAAGCCAAAGACACCAGCCTGAAGATGGGGAGTGGGATCTCATCGAAACGTCACCAAGGTACTCTCAATCTTACATGGAACAAGACCTGAATACACCAAGACCTACATATATATAATATTATATATATATATATATATATATATATATATATATATATATATATATATATATATATATTTTCAAGGCCACCACTTAATAATTCTGTTATTAAGCTTCAATAATCCAGAAAAACAAGAGTTCAGAAAGCCCGTCTGTCTTAGACAGAATGAATTTTTAACGACTGCATAGGAGGTAGAATGGAGATACCCATGTCCGTTCTACCTCCTGCAGAGGAAAGACTTGTATTACTGCCAGTATGTCCCCTGATATCCCCATGGAATCCCATCCTTCCCTTCAATTGTGCCTCATTTTCCATTTTGCTCATCCATAATGCACATGCCCCTTAGAGGCTAGTTCCCAAGCCACCAACTTCTTTTCTGTAAAAACATACTAGAGCAGGTGCATCCTGTGGCTTACCATTTATTTTATGAAAGCTGGGGAAAAAAGAAGGCATGCTGCTCCTTCTGGTCTCCTTGGTGAACAATAAACATCTGATCATCCAGGAGATGTAGTTTGTTTTGTTGCTGGGGTAGACTTCAGGCAGCAGACGAAGAATGTCAGAGAGCACATTGTAACAAACAGCTGAAATGAAATGATGTATCCACTGGGGCTGTACAATCCTATAAAACTTTATCAAGGCACTCACGTGGTCCTCACTGGCTGACCAGTATGGAAATCTTCTAGCACTAAGCAGTTTGACAGAAGAAGCAGCCACCAAAAGCTCTCTTGAAGTAGAGCCATCAATTAGGGATAGTTAAACTGAGCAGGAGATTGAATGCAGTGACTTAAAAGGCTTTGTACAGTTCATTGTTTGTATCATTTGCATCACTGGCTCTTTTAGATTGCCATTTCGAGCAACCACAAAAGAAGCATAACTGGCATTATAGCTCAATTCGGGAATTCTAAAGTTGACTGCATTGGAGACAAGAGAATTAAAAACCAGACTTAACTTGGAAAAGAACCATAGATTAATAGCAGGAAAGTTATCTTCTATGCAGAAAACTCCAGGTTCAATCCACTTAAAATTATGTTTAAAAAAAAGAGTTGTTTTCTTCAAAGATTGCAAAAATGGGTAAGCCACAGTGGTGGTTTTCAGCAGGTTCTGACCAGTTCTGGAGAACCGGTAGTGGAAATTTTGAGTAGTTCGGAGAACCAGCAAATACCACCTCTGACCTGAGATTTTACTGTATCCTTCCGCTGCCACACCCACCAAGCCATGCCCACAGAACTGGTAGTAAAAAAAAATTGAATCTCACCACTGGTAAGCCATATTGTCAAAATGACCAAACAGATTAGCCCCATTCAAAAGAAGCAATAAAAACCTAGGAAGGAATCAAAAGACTAAAATATGTCCTTTTCAGATAAGCAGAGATCAACACTTGACAAACAATAAAGCAGAAAACTATGATCAAGGACACACCAAGGAGCAAACCATACCTCCAGCAATACTGGCAGGGTAAGCTACTGCATATAAAGAGGCAGGAAAAGCCACATTCGTCAGCACTGATGATATTACCTAGCTGGGTAATGAAAAATCTGCAAGCAAGTTCAGAGAACACCAAGAACTATATTATTCAGCCTCGAGGTTAAGACATTCTGTTCTATTGGAATAATGCACTGTGATGGCTGTAAGCGATCTATGTGCAAGTGTTTTTAATAATTTGCTTAGTCACTTTGAATTTACGTGAATGTATCTGAACTCAACAGAGATGTCTTAACATACAGTATATTATTTTTGTGTTGTCAGTAACTATAAGGAAATATGTGATTTCAAGTGAAGTTGTCTGAAAGATTAATGTTAGCAATAACTCATTCAAGAAATCAAGGCAATATCAACACTCTTACTCAGAAAAAATGAAATGTAAAAACACAAACAGCACATTTTCTGTTATTGCAATAGGCTTCATGATGGAGAGATGTTTAACTTCATTACAGTTACACAACAAGATTATAAATCATGTCGAGAACAAACAGGCTTCCTGTACTGTTCGTGCAGCATAAGGAAGAAAATAGCCATGTTTGCCGTTAATTTCAAGCTTTTTATTTATTCTGTGACAAATCTGAGTCATTATGAATGATATTCATTCACAGACATGAATAAACACAATGTCAGATCTAACTTTATATCGTTAGGGTTCTTTTAACATTTTAAAAGGAAATTGCATTCCCAAAGAAGAGCATCAGCCCCAAACATCTTTATTAACATCTTTTTTTGTAAGTGACGCAGTTCACCAATATGCAAGTGTCTCCCAGAAGCCATTTGGAAAACATCCACAACATATTTTAAAGTTCCAAATGCCTCTGTTGGACCCAAAGGCTTGTGATGCTACGGCCAAAAGCATTCGTTGATTTTTCTTTTGTCAACACCCCTCAGTTCCCTGTGACCTGGAGAAGGAATTATAGTAGCAAATTACAGACTCTGTTGTTATTGCACAAACCATGATCCATTCCTCTGATAAACAAAGCCCTAAGGAAACCAGTGTTAGGCTACCTACAGAACTGGCTTTGTCACATTACAGCACAAACCACCAGGTCAGGCGGGGAAGGCATGTTGTAGACACCTTCAGGAAAAGAATTCTGACCAGTGGGGTCCATGAAGAGAGCCTTCTCTGCCATGGCCCCCGCCCTGTGGAAATTCTCACCCCAAAGGTCAGACAGGCCCCCAGTCTCCTGGCCTTCTGGAAAGGAGTTACAACATAGCTATGTGGATTTGCCTAGGGAGCCCAGAAGATCATGCAGCCATGGGGGTGATTGGTACCTTGAAAACTCTTCCTTTACCTTTTGAATTAATCATACTTACCTCCTTCTAAATTTTTATATGGTGGTTTTGTATTTTCACATTTTATTGTATATCACCCACAATCCCTCTCTGAGGGAAATGGACAGTTCAAAAAAGCAAATGACTGACTGACTGACTGACTGACTGACTGACTGACTGAATCCATAAATGAATGAATCAATCAATCCCCAAAGTTCTTCATTGGCTATAGACCAATGAAGGTTCTGCAGGTTCTGACCAGTTCTGAAGAACCAGTAGCAGAAATTTTGAGTAGTTCAGAGAACCGGCAAACACCACTTCTGACTGGAGATTTTACAGTATCCTTCCCCTGCCACGCCCACAGAACCGGTAGTAAAAAAAAAAAAAATTGAATACCACCACTGCTACAGACCTACCAGTTCTATCAGCCATAGAGGTCTTGAGACATAAGTGACTTATGGGACATAAGTACCATGACTGGAATCCACCATTCTATGCCTGGGAAAGAGACTGGAACCACAGCAGAGGGGACAATGGAAGCCAGTTGGCTTTTGGGGGAACTGAACAGGGAGATAAATAGATTATATTTGCTTTCGGTTGCATTGCTTGACATTAGACTAGCCAATCGGGGCTGCAAGAATCAGATGTTCACTAGATGTCAGAAAGGATTAGTGTTTCTGTGTCTCTCTGTCGCCTGTTGGCAGCTATCTAGAATTTTGCAGTCCAGATCTGCCAGGCCTGTTTGAAATTCCGTATGGACCTGTACAAGCAACTCAATGACATACTTCAAAGAACTCTTCAAGTCTCAGGCATTTAGGGAGGGGGTGCATATATGTAGAGAAGTCAACAGTAAGTTATCTGGCCTATTTCTATCCTGTCAAGCAGGTTATGTTTTATTTATATCTACTGCAAAGCTACTTTAAAATCTCTAAAAATATTCTATTTAAGAAGGGTCTTTGAAGCCTTTTTACATAAAGTATTTTCTTTCCTGTACACACACACACACACACACACACACACACACATATGTATATGTATGCATGTATGTATATGTGTGTGTATGTATATGTATATATATGTGTGCCAGAAGCCCAACCCCCCACCACAACAATGCATGAAACAAACAGTACACAACATATCAGACAGAACCCATCACCACAAAGAGTTCATTCCTTCAATGTCCTTTCCCTTTGCTGCCCCCAAACGCATACCCACTGAAAACATCATATGTGGAGTTGAAGCTAGCCTAACCAAAATTAACCCAGACACAGCCAATAAAATCAGACTTGAAGTCACCAACGTCCTCTGCTCCAGCAGTCCACCCAGAAGCAACTTACATAACATTCAGCAACAAAAGCATTCGTGATGAACACATCTGACTACCAATCCAAACTATCCAACCTACTCCAAGACCCGCCTACAAACCTCTAAACACAGACCCCACCACCTATCTGGAGAAAACCACCAAATCCAAAATAAAAGCCTCGCCCATCAGTGAAGAGATCCAACAAAGAATCATCCCCAGAGAAAAATCATCTAGATGCCCTAAGCTCTATGGCCACCCCAAGATACACAAAGAAGGAACACCACTCAGACCCATAGTCAGCTCCATAGGCTCACCTCTACAGAACCTAGCCAAATTTCTCGCCAAACAACTCCAGCCCTACACAGAATCCATCACAACAAATTCTTTCCACTTCATAGAAACAATAAAGAAACAAAACCTACAACCCAGCGACCTACTTGTGAGCTTGATGTCATATCCTCTTCACTCAAGTACCTATTAAAGGGGCCTTGACAGCTATCCAAAACAAATACAACCCCCTAAGCACATCCTAGATCTGACCAACCATTGCCTTTCCAACACGTACTTCATCCACAATGGCAAAGATATAAACAGATAGAAGGAGCACCTATGGGATCACCCCTCTCACCGTCATCGCTAACCTATACATGGAACATTTTGAAACCAATGCTCTAGACAAATCCGAATACAAACCCAAACTCTGGCTTAGATATGTAGATGACACTTTCGTAATTTGGCCACACGGAAAGAAAAACTGGACAACTTCCTCACTCATCTCAACAGCCTACACCCCAAAATACAATTTACCATGGAAACAGAAACCAACAATCAACTTCCGTTCCTGGACGTCCTTATTTACAAAAAACCCAACGGCTCCCTAGGACACACCATCTACCAGAAAAGACACACACTAACCACTACTTAAATGCACAATCCCATCACCACCCTGCACAGATCAACTCCGTAGCCAAGACCCTCATCTCCAGAACCAAGCCTAGCTGACAAAGACCACTTGAGAACAGAATTACACACCCTAACTAACGTATTAATGTCCAATGGATTCCAAAGAAGCACAATCACCAACCTAATCCGAAGGGAGACTCCCCAAAAACCAAGACACAGAACAGGACAATGGCATCGCCCTCCTCCCTTACATCAAAGGCACCACAGATAAAATCAGCAAAATTCTCCACAAGCACAATATCAGGACAGCCTTTGGCACTGACCAAAAAATAGCCAACATCTTAAGAAACCCCAAAGACAAGATCCAGCTAGAAAACCAAGGAGTTTACAAAATACCATGCAAAATTTGCCCAGCCACATACATTGGACAAACCAACAGGAGAATAAATGCACGCATCGAGAACACAAGAAGCAGTCAGAAAAGAAGAAAAAACTTCCTCCCTTTTCCAGCACCTTAAAGCCACAGGACATGAAATTGATTTTGAGGGATCCAAACTTATCTCCAATACTGAACACTTCAACAAAAGAATAATTAGAGAAGCCATCGAAATAGAGAAACACCCCATAACATGAATAAGCGGGATGATACTTCCGCCTACCAGACATCTGGAAACTAGCCCTGGTCAACAACGAGTCCCAGCCACGAAAACCAACACGGACCCAAAATAACACAGGATGCCACCACCAATCTCCTTCACCAGACTCAAACCCAAGCCCAGCCACAGATGAAAGGCAACCACCATCCAGAAACCAGACCATGGCTGCAACACCAGCTGCTACACCCCCTCCAACCCCAAACTAAGCAAACTGACACGCTATAAACACATAGCCAGACCTCAAACTCGGAGCCAAACCAAGGCCCAGAATGCCACATCACAGCCTTCCACCCAGGATACTACATCACAGAACTCAGGAGATCACAACAGAAAACATCAGGAGGTTGCAGCACAGACAACGACCCAGGAGATTACAGCACCACACCCAGGACGTCACAACAATAGAACTCAGAAGGTCATCACACAGCCCATTACCCAGGTCGTTACAACACAAAAGGCTGAGAGACACACAGCCAGCACCTCAGCCACACAGGGTCTCAGGAAAAAGCCATCCAATCTGCATACATCAACTCCACAAACCAATCAAGAAGTAACAACACAGCCAACTCTAGAGTTTAAAAGGGAAAACAGCCACAATCACACACTTCTCCCAGGAGAACGAAGCTGAAGACACCAGCCTGAAGATGACGGATGAGATTTCGTCGAAACGTTGCCAAGGTATTCTCAATCGTACACGGGACAAGACCCGAATACACCAAGACCTACATATATATGTGTATATATATATATGTATGTGTGTTTTCGTAGATTTTCACAGGTAAAGGTATGTAGGTCTTGGTGTATTCGGGTCTTGTCCCGTGTAGGATTGAGAATGCCTTGACGACGTTTTGACGAGATCCCACTCGCCATCTTCAGGCTGGTGTCTTCGGCTTTGTGCTTCTGCCAGCAAAGCGTGATCTGAGCTGCCTTCTCTCTATAAATACTGGAGAGGAGGTGTGGTGTGCTGGCTCTGCTGTAAGCGGGTTGGTTGGCTGTGTTTTTGGCTGTGTTGTCGCTTCTTGATTGGTTGATGGAATTGGTGTTTGCTGATTGGTTGGCTTTTTTGTAAGAGCCTGTGTGTCTGAGGTAGTGGCTGTGTGTCCTTCAGCCTTTTGTGTTTTAGCTACCTGGGTAGTGGGCTGTGTGATGACCTTCTGAGTTTTATTGTTGTGACATCCTGGGTCTTGTGCTGTTATCTCCTGGGTCGTTGTGTGTGTTGCAACCTCCTGAGGTTTTGTGTTGTAATCTCCTGAGTTCCATGATGTAGTATCCTGGGTGGAAGGCTGTGATGTGACATTCCGGGCCTTGGTTTGGCTCCGAGTTTGAGGTCTGGCTATGTGTATATAGCGTGTGTCAGTTTGCTTAGTTTGGGGGTCGGAGGGGGGTGTAGCAGCTGGAGTTGCAGCTATGGTCTGTTTTCTGGATGGTGGTTGCCTTTTGTCTGTGGGGTGGGCTTGGGTTTGAGTCTGGTGAGGGAGATTGGTGGTGGCATCATGGGTTATTTTGGGTCTGGTGTTGGTTTTCGTGGCTGGGACTCGTTTGTTGATTAGGGCTAGTTTCCAGATGTCTGGTAGGTGGGAAGTATCATCCCGTTTATTCATGTTATGGAACACTTCAACAAGAGAATAATTAGGGAAGCCATCGAAATAGAGAAACACCCCCATAACATGAATAAACAGGAAAATCATAAATGGGAAATAAATGGGAAAAATCATTAGGGAGGGAAGCAAGACTTATATGGAAGGATTGAATTTAAAAGATACCTGGAATTTGATATATTCAACTAAAAGAAAATATACATTTTATTCAAGTGTGCACCAAATTTCTTCAAGCTGATTTTGTGAGATTATCAACCAATTAATCCACAATTTCAAGAATTTTCCCACAAGAAAGATTCAACTAATTGCAAAACTTTATTTCAAATTGGGTGAGAAACAAAACATCTTCAAAGAAAAAAACAAGAAAGTCCAGTTCCCTCCTGATGTCCTATGTGTATTTATCTATTGATAAACCCTGATTTAAGGAAAGGGGTTTGATTGAGAACTCAGTAAAATTCTGGTGCTAAACTACAGAATTTCAATTTTCAGGTTATCAAATTTGAAAGGCTTAATGTAGAACTCATCACATAATTTCAGGGCAAGATCAATAATGTGAAAATTGCAGCAATTAAGTTTGAAAAAAGCTGCTGAGACTGATCATTGGTCTTCCTAATTCAGTAGCCTCATTATCACAGTCAGCAAGAACAAACAGCTTCTTTGAATGTACTTCAGAACAGCTTCCACAATAAAGGAAGTACTTGTAAACAGTATTTTTTTCCATGATTCAAATACACCCATATGATATCCAAAATGATCTTTCAACTCATTTTATGGGAGCTTCCTTCTTTGCAAATCTTGTTTTTAACTACAGTATTGGTATCACTACATCTTTGCATAATTATTTTATCCATGCTCTTTCAGAACAGTTTCATGTTAAATAAATCTTTAATAAATCTTTAATAAAAACCTGCTTCTTAAGTTTAAATCTACAATGGAAAATACAAAGGAGCACCCATTATAGCCAGTTTATGAATATAAAATAGCAAGAATCTTTTCTACAATTCTGTGCAATGAGGCAAACTTAAATCCTGTTGAAGTCAATGGGGCATAAATAAATGCACCCAACTTCATCTTGGCTTGCAGCCATTGGCATTACTAAAATGCAGTAAGCTTCAGCAATTCATCCACTCAAACCTTAATTACAAAGGACAACAAAATGATAAAGGATAGGTGTCAATTTATTTTCAACAGACTTGGCAAATGAAAATGATCTCCCTATGTTTATTAAACTGCTTGCTTTCCAAAAGCATCTTATATTTTCAGAGGATTTAAACAGTAAAGTAGAGAGTTGGGTATGTTTCAGAAATTATTCAGAAGTG
Source organism: Naja naja (assembly GCA_009733165.1). Lineage (NCBI taxonomy): Eukaryota > Metazoa > Chordata > Lepidosauria > Squamata > Elapidae > Naja > Naja naja. Next base: position 130,671,656 of record CM019148.1, on the reverse strand, counting down.
CTTTGGACCCCTTGTTTGTTAAAGCTGCTCTTTTGCAGGCTCCTGCAATAAAGTTACAGCTGCTTTAAGGGTCACATTAACTTGAGTTGGCTGTCCAAGAAAGGTATCTTTAGGCTCACAAAAACAGCCCTTCTTCAAAGGCATTTTAGAAGTCTGCACAATAGCATTAGATTGCTCATTTTGCAAGATCGTATGACGTAGAAACAACTAAAACATCAAAATGTTAGCACCCCAATCAATCACAAACCCAATTTTGCATTTAAAATGGCTATATTTAATAAGACAAATAAGCGGGTAGACATTTGAGTAGAGCACTAAGAATCATCATCATCATCATCATCATCATCATCATCATCATCACCATCATCTTTTAATGACCTCATAATGTCTTGCAGGGTGGAGTCTGGGCAACTGAATGAAACTGAGTAATTACTGGCTGGATGCCCTTCCTGTTGCCAATGCAGAGTTATGTTCAGCAGATATATTCTCATCATGCTTAGCAAGAGAAATATCTGCCTAGGAGTAAAGCACTAAGAATGGCTGATGGATATTCAGTTCTTCTATATTTACAGCAGTTAAAGTTTTACCAATGTCATCAGATTCTTTTAAAAATAATTTACAGTAGTGTACATTAAATTTGTAATTTTAAGTGTAAACATATTTTTATAGTATATTTATTTATTTATTTTTGTTTCCCATGCTGGTTGGTAGAAGAAATGAATCTTGCTTTAGACTCATCCTGAGGCAAATCAGGCTATATCTTGACATGCTAAATCAGCCCTGAACTAAATGTAGTGGACAGTATACATTTTAAATGGAATCTATTGGCCAGCAAGTCCTCCAGGCTAAAAAGTTATCTGGATAGAATGTTCTTTCTTATCCAAATATTGTTGAACTGCCTTTAAGCATTTTTATAAAAAAATTAATGGATCGGGTTTTTTTTTTGCAAATGCACATATGGGACACCTGTAGTCGTGAACTTCTGGCCATCTGCAATTATTTTTGCTAATAACAGAACATTCTTTGCTGGAAGAAATATGTTTTGCTCTAAGCAAAAGTGACTTGCAAAAACCTGGCTGTTACTTTCCGTGCACGTTTCTTTTTTTCTTTTCCTTTTCTCTACCTTGTGATATCTCTGAGCTTCATCCCACTTTTGGTGCTCAGATAAAATGGATAAGTGGAAAAACAATATTCTTGCAGAGAAGACATGATAAGCAGCAGATCCCAGCAGGAAAACTATGTTAGTCTGCAGCAGTAAGACGAAAAAGAAGTAGAAAAGAAGGTACATTGGGGACATTAAAAAAAAACCCTCCCATCTACTAGAATAAATTTGCTAGTTTTAAATTCTGTATCAAAATACAATCTTATCTTGTTGTTCATTTTGCTTTGCCTTAAAGGGAAGGGGAAGAGATGGAATCCAGATAAGGTCACAGTCATTATTGACTTACTCATGCCATGGCATTCATACATGTTTAACATCTTCTGCCATGGCTTATCCCTTTCATAAATAAACATATGTAAGTTAAATATTTTATTGTTCGAACTGAGGGTAGACAAATAAATCTACTGTCTTTACATGCATTAAACAAAAGAGAGAAAAGAAAGACAAAGGGCAAAGGGCAAAGATGCTGTTCAGAATGAATAACCTCTATAACTGTCTGGTTTGGTTCTGCCACCCAACAGGACAGACATAGACTTCAGAGGATAATTAGGACTGCAGAAAAAGCAATTACTACCCACCTTCCTTCAATCGAGGACCTGTATACTGCACGAGTCAAAAAGAGGGCTGTGAAAATATTTACAGACCCCTCACATCCTGGACATAAACTGTTTCAACTCCTTCCCTCAAAACAACGCTATAGAGCACTGCACACCAGAACAACTAGACACAAGAACAATTTTTCCCCGAAAGCCATCACTCTGCTAAACAAATAATTCCCTCAACACTGTTCAACTATTACAAAGTCTGCACTACTATTACTGTTAATCTTCTCATCACTCCTTATCACCCATCCCCTCCCACTTGTGATTGTAGGACTGTAACTTTGTCACTTGTATCCTTACGATTTATATTGACTGTTTCCTAGTATGACTTGATTGCTTATTGTACCCTATGACTATCATTAAGTGTTGTACGTTATGATTCTTGACTCTTAACGAATGTATCTTTTCTTTTGTGTATACTGAGAGTATTTACACCAAGACAAATTCCTTGTGTGTCCAATCACACTTGGCCAATAAAGTATTCTATTCTATAACAGCATTCACATACATTAACATATGCAATGGCTAGAACTGCATCATTTGCATGTTAAGATACAAGTAACTGCTCGTTTTTGTAATAAGGCATGAATAGAATAACAAATGAGAATTGGAGACTCTCCGCACTGACCGAAAAATGAAATCAAGTACATGAAAACTTTAATAAATGAACAAGAGCTACAGAAACACCCTTAATTGCCAGAGAGCATTGTCTTCTATGCAACTGCAGACGGTTTTATTTGGGAGGGTGAAGATTTGTTCTCCGAGCTTGTGGGTTGGTTTCTGAACATTTCATTACCAGGCTAGGTAACATCTTCAGTGGAGCTGAGGAGATGTCAGTGTCAGTGTTCTTCTGTTTACATCCTGACCAGAGGTGGTATTCAGCAGGTTCTGACCGGTTCTGGAGAACCAGTAGTGGAAATCTTGAATAGTTCAGAGAACCAGCAAATACCACCTCCAACTGGCCCTGCCCCCATCTATTCCCTGCCTCCCAAGTCCCAGCTGATCAGCTGAGCCTTCTTTTGTTGCCCTGCATAGGAGAACAGAGCTGGAAAGCAGGTGAGTGGGGTGGGAATGGAGATTTTACAGTATCCTTCCCCTGCCGCGCCCACCAGGCCACACCAGGCCCACCAAGCCCCACCCACAGAACCGGTAGTAAAAAAAATTGAATCCAACCACTGATCCTGACATCCCTTAAACTCCACTGAAGATGTTACCTAGCCTGGTAGCGAAATGTTCATAAACCAACCCACAAGCTTGGAGAACGAACCTTTACCCTTATCCCACACCCGAGCTACAGATATTCACCATCATTGATTTGATTTGTGCTTAGAGGGAACATGCAATTTTGGGCAACTCTGCTTTTTCGGGCATTTAAAGTGCTGGGCTTAGGCAAAAAAATCCATTTCTACATCATACCGAGGTTTTGCAGTGAGAACCTTTATCTGTGCAACTGGTTTATCCATTCCACTATCAAAGGAGTCCCAATGGCTCTTTGACCAGCTCTGAAGAAGACACCAAAGCTTTTCTTGATATTTAAAGAGTCTGTGAAGAGGACAGAATAATAATGCAATGAGTAGTGCAAAGACTGTGTAGAGAATCCTGTCTTCTGGCTTGCACTGGGACACAGGACACTTCCATGCCAACCACTCAAACAACAGAGAATTTAATTGGGCAAAAATAAAATTGGCAGTGACAAGAGAATCTGCTCTAAATCTATAGATTTATAGTTGCCATCTGGCCCCTTTTAAAATCCATCATATCAACAAAACTGCTACCTCAGTTTGGATTTGCATGTGTGACTGAATTTTCTCCATGTACCATTATTCAATTCATGTATTCTTAATATGAATCTAAAATCTAAAGTAATAAAAGAAGAGACCCTGCTTTGGCATTTCTATTTATTTTTCATGGGCTCCCCCCCACCCAACAGCAAATGTTGTGAAAGGAAATAACTGAAAACAGGAAAAATGCCACATGCCAGATGATCAACTGTTAATTTTAAAGAGCATGAGTAAACAAGATGCAACCTCAACAGAATATTTATAGAAAGCTATTTATTTATAAAAATAATATTTCCATTTACTTATATTTTTGTTGCTAACCAAGACTTTTATGTATTTTATCAGTCCTCATTTGGGAGACCTGATAATAATTGAACATAAAACAATCCCAGTAATATTTGGTAATTTTATTGCTTGTATATTTCTATGTCAAATTATAACTTTTAATCCATTAATATGTTAATATATATTATTATTATTGAGGCTTGTTTCTTGATCTTTCTATTATATTATGATATAGTTTGATTAAACTATTTTTTAAAAAAATTAAGATAAATAAACTAACAGAAAAGGGCTTATCTCCTACTACTTAAATGAGCTTGTAGAATACAATGAAAATGTGTCTCCCATAAAAAAATATGGTGAGATGTGATTTACAGAAACCAGTTCCAGATCAGTCATCACCCAGGTCAACAAGAATGAAGAACAATGAGTTCTTGGACATTAGTGACAAATGGGCTATTGGCCTTATGATTATTGGATGAGCAACCAGAGCCAGTAGCTACTCAGGCTACTGGAGGAAAAGATGTTTACTCATTGCAAATATGCAAAGATTGAAAGCAGAGAAATAATATGTTATTACAAATCAAATCGAGCAAGAAGAGACTATCTGAGAAAAATGCAGTAGTTCTGGAAAGAACAACATCTAGAATCAGAAATATTAGAACAGAAGCTAGCAGATTGTCAATTTATAGTACAAAATAAAATATTTGTGGAAGCAGAATTGGAAGACGTCTACCCCAGCAGAGGTGGTGTTCAGCAGGTTCTGACCATCCCAGAGAACCAGTAGTGGAAATTGTGAGTAGTTTGGAGAACCAGCAAATACCACCTCTGACTGGCCCTGCCCCATCTATTTTCTGCCTCCCGAGTCCCAGCTGATCAGCCGGGTCTTCTTTTGTTGCCCTGCACAGGAGAACGGAGCTGGAAAGCAGGTTAGTGGAGTGGGGAGGGAATGGGATTTTGCAGTAACCTTCCCCCAGGAGTGGGGTGGGAATAGAGATTTTGCAGTATCCTTCCCCTGCCACACCCACCAAGCCATGCCCACCAAGCCATGCTATACTCATAGAACTTATAGTAAAAAATTTTGAATCCCACCACTGTACCCCGGGCAAATAAACCAAAATCATACCAGAAGTAGCTCAGACTATAGAAGCAAACCAGTGTTCGATAAAGCCAGGACTTCTCATAATAAGGGTTAAGCAAATCCATGGAAGGCCAAAAGGCAGCTTGAGGAGCCATATGGTTGACTAGGTTACTGAGAATCTATGGTGATTAGTTTGCAGACCCCAACTGATCTATGAATCACTGCTGGGGGCCCACTCAGCTCAATGTTTGCTTTTGTTTTTTCCTTACCAAATGAAATTAGTTAAAGGCATGAATTCCGTCCTGTGTAAAGTGACTGACAATACAACACTGCAGGCTTCCTTTAGGCACTTTGTGCAGCTTCCTTGCCTTAAATTACACATCTGGCTCCCTTTTCACGGCCAAGGGTTTTGAGGCAGTGAAGTGCAAAAGGAAATGGATTTTTACAAAATCTAGGTTAGCAGTTAATAGGGGACCTGCTAGCCAAAGCTAATAGAGAGCTCCCTGTAGATCGATAGCACAAGCTCTCGCTTTCTGAACAGAAGCTCCAGGAGTGCCAACAGTAACCTCTCTTGGTAATTAATTGTACAAGCAAACAACTGCACTGTGTTACAGGGTTTCAGGGTCATCCCTAAATCTTGATCAACCTACAGCAGCAACAAAGTCAGAGTTACCTTGCAATTTGGAGCAATTTGAAAGATGGATGGAGAGAGAACAGTTTCCCTCCTTTTCCAGATGTACATCTGTGTCTTTCTTCTTCTCAAATTTGCCTGCTTTAAATCAGAGTAACCCAGCTTTAACTTATTCGCAGCAAATTTATTCATATATAATCATGGTGGGTTTGACTGCCTAGTAGTAGCTTCAGTAAACCTCCATAATTATTCATCTGTGATTGTATTTAAGATTGTAATATTAGAATTAAGCATTCTGGTGCTAATACCCATTGGTTAATGGAGGAGTGGGCAACTATGGCCCCTTTATGACCTGTGGACTTCAACTCCCAGAATTCCTGAATCAGAATGGACTGAACCATGCTGGCTCAGGAATTCTAGGAGTCAAAGTCTACAGGTCGTAAAGCAATAGCAATAGTACTTAGACTTATATACTGCTTCACAGTGCTTTACAGCCCACTCTGAGCAGTTTATAGAGTCAGCATATTGCCTCCAGCAATCTGGGTCCTCATTGTATCTTGGAAGAATGGAAGACTGAGTCAACCATGAGCCGGTGAGAATCGAACTGCTGAACTGCTGGCAGTCAGCAGTCAACAGAATTAGCCTGCAGTACTGCATTCTAACCACTGCGACACCCCAGCTCTAAAGGAGCTATTGTTGCCCACCTCTCTGTTAAAGAATTTGGTATCAGTGATGGTATTCTACCGGTTTGGCCCTGTTCTGCCAAGCCAGTAGTGCCGATGAGCAGCAGAGACCGAACCAGTTCTTTCCGCCACTCTGCTGTTGGGCCTACCCACCTGCCTGAGCTCCCATATTCACCTTTATTCCCTCCTTTTAAAGCATAGCTGCTTTGTGCGACACAGCAGAGAACCGCGTGGCAGCTGCTGAAGCAACAGGGATAGTGCAGGCTTGCAGGAGGTGAGTTGGAATGCCTCTGTGCCTGCGCAAAGTACGTGTTCGATGCGTGCATGCAAAGTGCGTGCACGCATGCAAAGTGCGCCCACCAAGCCACACCCACCGAACTGGTGATAAAAATCTTTGAATACCACCACTCTTTGGTATGTTTAGCTTAAAGGAGTGAAGGCTAAGAGGAAACAAGATGGCAGCCTTCCCATACATGAAGTAATGCCACAGGGAAGATTGCATGGATTTATTTTCCAGAGCATCAACGGTTAAGAGAAGAAGCAGTGGATGAACATTTTATAGTGAGTGATCCATACTAGTAAAACTTGAAAATAAGGAATTTCCTGAATATGAGACTTATTAAGCAATGGAACAACCAGTCTCCTAAAGTGGTGGTGGGGATTAGAGAAGACATTTGTCTGGGATGTTCTAAGGATTTGTCCTCTGGGTAGTATAGATGACCTCCAAGAGCTCTTCCAACTCTATAAGTTTATGTAAGATTGCAGTGTTGTTAGTGTTGCTTAGCTCATGCTATATTCCTGCTGCATTAAAATCCGTTTATTAAAACCTATTTAGGAAGTGGTACATGAAAACAGGGCGGGTTTCTTGCAGAAAGCTGTTTTATTCATAAAATATCATAGACATTTGAAGACTACCATCTATTTCTCATTCTCTCCCTCTTCCCAGCAATTCCTTTGTTATTTTACCTGCTATCTTGCTTGATGAAAAACTCCCCGAACTCAAATGCTTGTACCATTTTGCTGTGACCTTTAGTAGCCTTGTTGTTGGCTGCTGCGGCAGCTGCTGTGTTATGGCCTCTCTGACAATGATTTTCTTGAACAATATCACAATGACTCAACTTTCTGCACAACCCTGCATTTGTTAAACTATTTTTATTTATTTATTTATTTATGTTTTATTATATTTATCATTTGATAGTTTTAAAAGACAGAAATTACAAACGACAGAATTGAACTGTTTAATACATTTTAATTTAATTCTTTCACTTGGTGGTCTCGGCAAAGGATAATAATAATTATTTATTAAACTTGTATACTATCAAACTCTCAACCGGTCTGGGCAGTTCACAAACCAAATACATTACAATAACATCAATAAAGCATAAAATATAATGACAAAAGACAGCAAGCTCAACGAAACACAAGGTCTCACTCTCCTTTGTTGAAGGCCGAAGTGAAGTTTTAAGGATAATAAATGTATCTTGGACTAATTTTGGCCGTGTTGCTTGTTGCTGCCAAAAGTCACTTGAAAGTGGGATGGACAGCACATAAATGTGATAAAATAAATAGATTACACACAGAGACAAAATTACAAACACTGGAAGTTTTCAAGAAGAGATTGGACAACCATTTGTCTGAAATGGTATAGGGTTTCCTGCCTGAGCAGGGGTTGGACTAGACAACCTCCAAGGTCCCTTCCAACTCTGTCATTCTGTTATAGAGACATAAGGAACTGTTTATTTGGCACTTTAACTATCTAAGCACATATTACATATGCTGTTCTGAAATTATTGCTCAGTTGAAGGAACAGTTCGAACTTAACTAAATAGGGGGCAGTTAATTTTTACTAGAAAACTGCATTTGCTTTCAAATGTTTGGCCTTCTACTTCAAATGTTCATATAAAAATTGAATGAAAATGAAGATTTGGCCTGTTATCATAATGCAAAGTGCTGTCAGCTAAAAAAAAATAAGTTCTACTAGAGGGCATTTGGCTGAAAATGCTAGATGAGGAATATATCTTTAGAAATGAGATGCTCAGCAAAGTTTAAATTCTTTTCACAGTGCATTAAGTAATGTTTTGAAAGGGTATTGTAATAAGTACTTTTTCATTGTACAAAATTGTTGTTCAAAAATATCATTAATAACCATTAATAATGTGGTTATGGCATTGATTTACTGTGCAATAGGCTGTGGCAGGTTCTTCTCTACAGGTCTTCAATATCTTGAAAAGGAACTCCACAGGAAGATCAGATCTTGTTCTTTCTCTTGTGCTCTGAGTTAATTTTAGCCAGTTTCCAATATTGTCCCTTTGAACTCTATGGATTAAAGTAGTGGGAACCCACACTGGCCAAAATTAATTCACATACCAAATGGGAAAATAACCAAGAGCAAGGAAATAGCTAGTAAGGTTATGCATGTTTTGAAAATGATTTAGATGGTGTTCTTTGGAAGACGTGGCCTGCTGTATAAGTTGAATCTTTAAAGCAGCTGCCTTTTTTCAGACATATAGATGAGAAAAAAAGATGTGGCTGCTTTAAAGAGTTGCTATGCTTGAACTTCTATGCATTCCAGACAACTTCTGTCAGCGTTCTGAGTAACGCATCCATCAAAAGCAGAACTCAGGTAGATTCCTAAAAAACATATTTATTGGATACATCATATTGTCAAAACCAACACTAAAGGTTGAAAACCAACTCTAAAGGTTGAAAACCAACTCTAAAGGCTCTGGCAGTTTTTCCCTCCCCAGATGTCACTGGTCACACTGTCCAGTGAAAGTAGCTGGGAGGCTGCTTGGTCAATCCTCTCCTTCTTGACTTGCCATCTGTTGGGACGACCTTGATTCCCACAAGAAAACCTTTTTGTTTTGACTGTTAACTGGCCTATCTGCTTCTTCCCTCCCTCCCCCTTTCAAAGTTCATGGCAACTATGAGGTAGGAAAATATGGCTTCAGCCAGGTTTGCTTCAGAGTTGACAACCTCTTGTTGTTTGTGCATATTAAAGGAGCATCTTCAGGGGTGCGATTCAAATTTCTTAACAACTGGTTCTGTGGGTGTGGCCTAATTTGTGGGTGTGGCTTGGTGGTCATGTGACTGGGTGGGCATGGCTTGTATGTAAATATTATAAATATTTATGTAAATATTGATTTTTTTATAATAAAAAATAAAAAGAGCAACTTTTACCCAAAAGCAGGCAAAGCAGGCAGGCAGATTGAGTTGCTCACAGAATCACAGATTCACTTAGAGATCTATCTATCTCCAATCGGCTACCTAAGTCCATCACATAAAATTTGCTTGCAAGCAAACTCACAAAATTAACTCACAACACACCATGCATGTAAATATTGAATTTTTTTTATTAAAAAAAGAGCAACTTTACCCAAAAGCAGGCAAAGCAGGCAGGCAGATCTATCTATCTCCAATTGGCTACCTAAGTCCATCACATAAAATTTGCTTGCAAGCAAACTCACAAAATTAACTCACAACACACCATGCATGTAAATATTGAATTTTTTTATTTAAAAAAGAGCAACTTTTACCCAAAAGCAGGCAAAGCAGGCAGGCAGATTGAGTTGCTCAAAGAATCACAGATTCACTTAGAGATCTATCTATCTCTAATCAGCTACCTGAGTCTGACTCTGCACTGAAAAGTAGAAGCTTTAGTCCTAAGGAAGGTTCAGCTCTGCTTTTAGATTCGCTAGAAAGCAAGAAATACAATGATTTCCTGCTTTCTAGCTAATCTAAATCTCCTGGCAGAGCAGAACAGCTGATGTTCGGGAAAAAAAGGAAAAATGGCAACTTACCAAACCAGGCAAGTTGGATGGCTCTCATGCCAGGTAAGGAGTGAGTGGGTGTGGAGGGGAGCGGCCAACTAGTGGAGCGATTTGCCAGTTCTCCAAACATTGCATGTGTGCAGCGTGTGTACAGCATTTGCAAGAAATCAGCTGTGCCGCCTGCACAGCTGACCAAGCGCTGCACATAGGTGCGCAGCTTTTGAAAATCCTCTTGTTTCCTGCTTTTTCAACCTCAGCTGTGCCGCACAAAGCAGCTGAGGAGGGAAAAGCAGGGAATAAAAGGTAGCCTAGAACCCGGGAAGGTGGGTGAGCCAAACACCGAACCAGTTCGGTGTCAGCTGCTCTTCACAGCTACAGGTTCTATAGAACTGGGCCAAACCAGTAGCATCCCATCCCTGAGCATCTTCCCATTTCTTTAACATTTCAGATAGTATGAAGGAATTCTGAAGAAAAGCATTTTAAAGGCAGAGGATACTTTTGTTTGAGACTTATTTTTTTTCTTTCAAAGTTTTTCTTCCACTGTCTATTCAAATTTTCCTGTTTTCTGATGACAGTGACCATCTACAAAACATAACGCAACTCAAAAATTGAAAATCCTTCATATTTAGTGTTTTACATCAGTGAAAAAAAGGTATACAAATGAAGAATGAAAGAATGGGAATTGCTTCCCTGCAAGAGCCATGGTGGCGTAATGGTTAGAATGCAGTATTGCAGGCTAATTCTGCTGACTACCGACTGCCAGCAGTTCAGCATTTCAAGTCTCACTCGCTCAAGGTTGACTCACCCATCCATCCTACCAAAGTCAGTAAAATGAGGACTCAGACTGTAAAATGCTTAGAGAGGGCTGTAAAGCACTGTGAAGTGGTATATAAGTCTAAGTGCTACTGCTATGTATTACTTTTCTTTTAATTATCCTTTTTCTATTCCTCTGAGTTGCTATACATTTAAAATTGTATTTATTCACGAAGAAACACTTTTGAACTTCCCACCCACAAAAGAAAACAGGACAAAATAAGATGTAAAACAAAGAAATGGGAAAGATCATTGGGTGAGCAGGATTTTTAAAACGTCAAGATGATGGCTGCAGTAGTTTGATCAAAGCTCTAATCACACACTAAAAAAACGGCTGGGGTTTTTGATCATAGCATTTTGGCTTCCATCTTTAATTTTTAACTATATCCTCCAGACAATCCTGAGGTGAAATCTGTTATGTATGTAGGTTTGAATGTTATTGGTTTATTTGAACTGTTCTTGTAAAATGTCAAATGGTATTGGTTTAAATAGTGCGGGAAGAATCCCTGCACTCCCATTGGCTGGCAGCTACGGCTGCAGGCTATAAGAAGCAGCCGTAGCCAAGCCAGGACGGGTCCATTCGAGCTGTAGTCACCAATAAAGTCTGTTGCTGGAACTCCTCGCGTCTGACTCTTCATGCAAACTTAACACTGGCAACGAAGGTGGGATTTCCCTGAAGAGAAGACGACGCGACGAACAAGCAACTGAGCGAGATGGCTGCGCTGAACACCCCCCCAGCACCGTTCGATCCGGCGACGGAAGACTGGGAATCGTATGCGGATCATTTTCACATGTTCCTGGAGGGGAACGATCTCGCCGGCATCCCCGAGAGACGGAAGAGGGCGGTCTTTCTCACGTCCGGCAGTCTTCAAAATGGCGAAGGCGTTGGCGGGAGCAGCAGAGCTGAAGGTAATGGAATGGCCCGATTTAGAGAAACTTTTGAGAGCCCATTACGCCCCACAAGTATCGTGCCTCATTAAGAGACACTAATTTACCGTCGGGATCAAGGGGATAGCGAGAATGTTAATGACTTCGTGGCAAGTTTAAGGACATTGGGGTGCTTGTGACTTTACCAACTTAGAAGAGGCCATGCGTGATCGGTTTGTTTTAGGCCTTAAGGATAAGGTTTTACAAAGCAAACTATTAATGAAACCTAAGATCACGTTTAAAGAGGCCATTGAAGAAGCTGTTTCAGCGAAGCCACCAAGTCCTCAGCAGCGGCCATGAAAAAGATTAACAAGGCCTCAAGCCAGGCCTCAAGCCATTCTGATGGGGATAAATCCACATCTACTCATTGCGAACAAATAGACTCTGATTCTGATGGCAGTGAGGCAGAAGAGGGATTTTTAAACTCAGAATGGAAAAGAAAAGAAAAGACTCTGGGAAGAACAGGCAAGGGTTCTATTGCAGAGGCTGGGGGGGGCCACCCCTGCACTGATTGCAAGTTCTTGGACTCCATTTGCCTACGTTGTGAGAAACGGGGTCACATAGCCAGAGTCTGCAAATCATCCAGAACTCCACCAGCTAGGAAGAAATTCCCTGATAGAGACTTTAAGCCCAACAATTTCATTGAAAAATGGGGGAAATTTAGAAGCAAATGGCAAGAGTGAAACACACCAAACAATCACTATTGGTCATTCTTCACCCTTAAAAAGCAGAAAAGTTCATGTAAAGGTGTTTATTGAAGGAAGACCTTGCCAAATGGAAGTGGACTCAGGCTCTTATTTATCTATGGTGTCATGGGACACTATCCACAGACTCTTTCCCAAAATTCAGAAAAAGCATTTCCAGAAGCAAGCACTGACTCTCAAAGACTACCAAGGAACAAGATTCCAGTAGTTGGAGCGAGAGATTTCAACGTGCAGTTTAAAGGCCACACCAAACGTTTGCCCCTGACCATCGTGGACAAGGATCGCCCAAGTTTGCTGGGACTTGAGTGGTTCAAGCCACTTGGCATCGAGGTGACTGGCATCCATCACGTGAGCAGTTCTGACTGGGAAGAGTCCTTGAAGTCTGAGTTTCCAGAGGTCTTCAGCGAAGGACTGGGCAAGTATATGGGGACCCCTATTGCTTTCAGCCTAGACCCCAAGGTGCCCCCAATTCGTTTAAAGCCCAGGAGGGTCCCATTTGCTTTAAAGGAAAAATTGATGCACAATTAGATAAACTCATTGCTCAAGGGGTTTTAGAGCCTACTGACCACTCCAGATGGGAAACACCCATAGTCACACCAGTCAAGTCTGATGGGTCAGTGAGAATCTGTGGTGACTACAAGGGGACACTTAACCATGCGCTGCAACAGAGCGCATACCCTGTACCAGTTGTGCATCATCTGCTCCATTCCCTTGGCAGGGGTACAGTATTTGCTAAACTGGATTTGGCTCAGGCATATCAACAATTAACAGTTGATGATGCCACTGCAGAGGCACAAACAATTGTGACTCATAGAGGTGCCTTCAAATGTAAAAGACTACAATTTGGAGTAAGCGTGGCACCTGGCATTTTTCAGAGCCTTATGGAAAGAATGTTGCAAGGACTGCCAGGGTAGTACCTTATTTTGATGATGTCTTAATCTCTGCTGAAAATGACACTCAGCTTCAAGAAAGACTCAGAGAAGTCCTTACCAGATTCAGAAAAGCGGGTTTAAAAGTCAAGGAAGACAAATGTACACTCAAAACAGACAGAGTTGAGTTCCTGGGGTATATGATTGACAAGCATGGCATCCATCCTACTGATGCCAAGGTTAAAGCAATCAATGAAGCCCCTAAACCTCGATGCAAGGCAGATTTGCAGGCCTTCCTTGGCCTTATTAACTTTTATCACATGTTTCTACCTCACAAAGCATCGATTGCTGAGCCCTTACATCGCCTACTTGATAAGAATGCTGTTTGGATCTGGGGCGGAAGGAACAGTCAGCATTTAACAGTATTAAGAGACTAATCACGTCTGATGCTGTGTTGATACAATTCTCTGAGAATTTACCTGTTGTTCTGACTTGTGATGCATCCCCTTTTGGAGTGGGGGGTTTGAGTCACAGGCTTCCCAATGGACGGGAAGCCCCAATTGCATTTTACTCTGCACGCTGTCCAAAGCAGAGAGGAATTATAGCCAATTGGACAAGGAGGCTTTAGCAGTTGTTGCAGCTGTTAAGAAATTTCATGAATATCTGTATGGCAGGTCATTCACCATTGTTACAGATCACAAACCTTTACTAGGCATTGTGGCAGGAGACAAACCTACACCTAATATCCTGTCACCAAGAATGCTGAGGTGGACTGAATTTCTTGCAGCCTATTCCTACAAACTGATTCACAGGCCTGGCAAGGACATTGGACATGCTGATGCACTGAGTCGTTGCCCACTACCTTGCCACAAGGAGGACTGTGAACTTGAAACTCACACCTTTTTCCTGGAGACCGTTGCTAAGCTTCCAGTCCATGCTGCTGAGATTGCCAAAGAAACTGCCAAAGATGCTGTGTTGGCACCTGTTATGGGCTGGATTAAGAAAGGTTGGCCTCTTCAAGATCTACCTCACCTTGCCCAACCTTTTAAGTCCAGGCAAACTGAATTATCTGTATTAAGAGGATGTATATTGTGGGGTAACAGGGTGGTTATTCCTGCAAAACTGCAAAGGGAGGTTTTGGAAATGTTACATGAGGGTCATCCTGGGATTGTAAGGATGAAAGGTTTGGCCAGGTGTTATGTATGGTGGCCAGGTATTGACAAAATGGTTGAAAACTGGGTAGCCTCTTGTCCCAATTGCCAGGTAGTCAGACCCGCCCCACCTCACGCCCCCACACAGGAATGGGAATGTCCTAGGGGCCCATGGTCTAGAATCCACATTGATTTTGCAGGCCCTACAAGAGGGCACACTTTTCTAGTGATAGTTGATGCATACTCCAAATGGCTAGAGGTAATTCCAATGACATCCACTACTACTGAGGCTGTTATCAAGCAGCTCAGAAAATTGTTTGTAACCCATGGGTTACCAGATGTCCTTGTCTCTGACAATGGCCCTCAATTCACATCTAACATTTTTGAATCCTTTCTAGCTCAACAGGGCATCAGACATGCCCTCACTGCCCCTGGGCACCCTTCGCCAACGGCCGGGCTGAACGCATGGCAGCTTTACCAAAGAGAAGCTTCAGCAGCTGGGTCCTGGGGACATCACTGAGAAGCTTGAAAAGCTTCTTAGTGTTCAACACATCACTCCTAGTCCATCAACTAACTTGTCCCCAGCAGAGTTGTTGATGGGCAGGAAACTTAGGTCTTCCCTTGACCGCCTCCATCCCACTTACGCACAAGCACCACTGGATTCCACTTCCAAAGTTCGTTCTTTTAGTGTGGGAGATTCTGTCTATGCTAGGAACCTTCTAGGTGAGGGCTGAGCACATTCAACTTAGATGTCCCTCAAGAACATAACCTGATGTTTCAACAGGAATCAGCAAACAGGAATCAACCCCATGTGTAACGAGCCACAGGGAAGTCACACTACCTGACTTGGGTGCTGACATTGGAATGGAGATGGGTTGGGAGGAGAGACCAGATTCTAACAATTCAACAGGGTCTCCTTTCACAGGAAATCCCAACAGGGAAATGTCAGCAGACACATTTTCTCTCACTGGGTGAGAACGTTAAAGCTTCTGAACCACGAAGGTCTCAACGCACGTAAGAGCCCCACCTATTTAAAGGAATACATTAGATAGGTTGGGGTTTGGTATGGACTGAACCTAGTGGGGAGGGGTGTTATGTATGTAGGTTTGAATGTTATTGGTTTATTTGAACTGTTCTTGTAAAATGTCAAATGGTATTGGTTTAAATAGTGCGGGAAGAATCCCTGCACTCCCATTGGCTGGCAGCTACGGCTGCAGGCTATAAGAAGCAGCCGTAGCCAAGCCAGGACGGGTCCATTCGAGCTGTAGTCACCAATAAAGTCTGTTGCTGGAACTCCTCGTGTCTGACTCTTCATGCAAACTTAACAAAATCATGGGAATATCTATCCCTCTCTTTTCCCTTTGACTAACCTTAGCCTTATTTATGCAGATGCATTTCTACTATTTTAGGTCATTTCTCCTGCCAGCTGAAAGCAAACTTTAGCTGTAAAAATATCATCAAGCTCTACCAATAGATTACATATCTACATATTTATGGTTGTTTAATAAAATGATTACAGTTAAATTGACCTGAGGAGGGAAAGTATTTCAGCTAAAAGGTGGTAGAAAAAGATGAGTTTTCCAAGAACACAATAGAGCTTGTTTATTTAATAGAAGTTTCCATTATTCTGAAGCCATAATTGGAAATGTTTATTTTCTTCTTCATTGTCTTGTAAATTTCTACATTTTAATGCAAGTAATAAATTATTTACGCAATTGTTGCCAATCTGGACAAGGGTATGACTTTTTGATGAGCAAGCAATAAGCCCTACTAATTATCATTTTCAATTTGCTCCCCAATCTGATAAATTAACCTTCACGATCTTCTAGTGCTGGTGCTACTGTGCTTTCAAGGTTGATATCCTTAATATGGTGCAGGTATTTTATCTTATCTTCTATGTCCTGATGTCTTCATTTTTAATTCCTGCTCTGATTGTTGTCACATGCATTTACAGCAGTAAATCAGCATGAAGAAGAGGTCAGAGGACACATCTACAGACCAATGGAAAGCAACAGCAACCAGCAAAACAACAATAACCAAGAACTCAGCACCTTGCTGATGCTATCAAAATAGACTGCCAACCTTGCAGTCTGCAAATGCTCGAAATATATAAATAAACTGCTAATATATCTCAGTCTGGCTTATAAAAATACTGAAGTCCATTTAATTGAGGTCAAGGTTCATTACTCATTCAAGAATAAACTTCTGCGTTGAAAGGATTATTAACTAAGCATATAAAATATTACCGGTAGTTAAAATATACCATCATTAAACTGATATGAAACAGAAATGGTAAAGGGAATCTAATATTGTAATAGCAAATTAACATTGATTTATAACATTTTTATATTTCTATTAATTAGATTTAAGCTCCAAAAAATATTCAAGAAATGAAATGTGGCATTATTCCCCAAACTGGATCCCCCTAATACTTCTGGAAGTTTTGAATTTCTGCTAAAATGTAAAAGGCATATCATGTTACAAATTTGAATGTATGTAGTATTAGTGTTTCATGGTAAACAGATGTTGTTTTAAAAAGTTCATAATATTAGGAAATGTCAACTATTAAATTTCTGAATTTCTTATTATTAATGGATATTTTAATTGTCTAGAGAGTTTTAATGATAAACTATGAATGAACAGTTACTAAATCCATAACTAAAACTTGGCAAACATATGATTTATCATCAGTTGATCAACAGAAAAAGAAATTTGGACTATAATGCCAGTAAAGGAGACTGAACCAAGTATACAAGCTGTTCAATATTTTGAATTCCACATATAGTAAGATAATGATTATGGTCATTTAACACAGATGAAAGCCTTTCATAGAAAAGGTGATGCCAGATGTTCAAACTGGCTTTAGAAAAGGCTGGGAACATGAGATATTACTCCCAATGCTGCATAATTGAAAATGCCAAAGAACACCAAAAAGCAATCAGCATGTGCTTGATCGATTAAAAAAAGACCTTTGATTGTGTCGATCACATTAGATTGGGTAATGTGCTCAGAAAAATGGGAATCTCAGGACCTAGGAGATAATTATGTATAGATGATGAAGCCACAATACAGAATATAGCAAAACAAACTAGCTCCAGATTCATAGCAGAATGTGACAAGGCTTCATAATCTCCCCTTATTCTCTCAACCTATATCCTGAATCTATATTGAGGGAAACTGGATTGGACAATGAGTGTGATTTTAAAATTGGAAGAAGAAATATAAAAAAACCCACCCTGTGCAGGTTACCCTGATAGCTGAAAATGAAAAGGGTCTGCAAACCATAGTAAAGAAATTTAAAAAGGAAAATGAGAAGAAAAATCCTATGAATTATTGGAAATTAAGTATGAAGTTCTCATACTACCTAAATTCTAAACCCTGGTTAATGAAACATAAATGTTACATTATGTTTTATGGTATGCTAAGCCCGAACAATCTGGAAAATGCCAGGGATTCTGAACCAGGAGGGGATGGGCAAGAAAAGGAGGAGAGGCCAGGAACTTCAGAAGGGCCAGAGGAGCGACTGACTGACAATGGAAAGGAAGAAACATAGCTGCAGCCAAGAGGCACAGAAGGCCAGCCAGAAGGGGGACAGCTGCAACCAATAAACAGAACTGCCTCCTTCGCCAACTCCTAGGGCATGCAGGGCCCAGAGGAGAGAGACACTACAGAGGTCGGCAAGGATACTCATAAGGAGGCAGCCTCACCCTTCCTAATAAGTTGCACTGGCCAACAGCTATTACACTGACCAGCACATGGAGTAGAGCAATGCTGAGAATAACTCTTCCATTTTGGATCATGAGTTTGTTCAGCCACCAGTCTTGAAACTTCATCCTTGGCTGTGATTGTGATTTTGTTTCTGGACTTTGTACTTTGTCTTGTGGACCTTGGAATTGGATTTTGGCTTGTGGGATTTGTGTTTTGGACCGTGAACTTGTTCTGTGTTTTTCCTGACTTGGGGAAACTTGACTCATTGGGTCATGCTCTGATTCCTGTTTAGGAAATCCTATTCAGGGCTGGTGAAGCCTCAGTAAAGACTTCAAACCCTTGTGCTTTGTGCAAGTGTGAAGGGAACAGGACAAAAACTCATTATATGACAAGCCCAAGAAAAAAACGGGGACTTCTTTAAGGAGTAACTAACTTGAACTACCACACATGCTCTAAATGTCCTTTTCCTTCATAGGTATTTTCCCAATATTTAAATAAATATATTTAATGTGGGTCTGTGACCATATAAAATTTGATTGATTGATAAATATATTTTATTCAACAGGGGGCCAGAGGATGTTTTATGTCATAGGCTATCTTACTTTTGATAAACTTGGGTTTACGTAACCACAATAACACCAAATAAAATGACAATAATGCACCAAACCATGATTTGCAAACAACAGCAGTTGGATTTGGCCACAATCATATTATGGTTTACTCTAATATATGATCTCAGTCACTGTGTGTGAAAATACAGTCCAAGCAAATCGCAGGTTTATAAGTCCCCATCATCCTGTGCTGTTGACTTCTTTTTCTAATAATAAAAGAAATGCAAAAAAATATATATTTAAATATAATGTGAGAAATTAAAGTGCTTGGGTAAATTATCTTCATTTGCCCCCACTGAGGAAATCAAGGGATGAACATGTCATTAAAATGATAGCTAGCAATTTCAGACTTTGAGAGCTGAACTTAGCTGGAGAGCTGCTAGAAACAACTTAATGCTATAAGGAGAAAAAAATAAACCTATGTAAGCAATTTTTGAAGGCAAAGAAAAAGCTATGAGGAGGAACAGGAGGTGGAAGCCTTTGCAAGCATTTGGGGTGGTGAAAGTCAGCTCAGGAGGAGGAAGAAGCTGCATCTCTATTAGTCATTCTTAATGAAATTGAACTATTTATAGAGCAGTTGCAATGGATCAGTCGCTGTTAGTTAAGGAAGCACCTTGTTACAGAATACGGTTAATAAATAGCTTTAAAGGAAAGGGTGAAAGGCATCCTTTACAAAAGCGAAGACATTATATTAAGTTAAGCAAGAAATGCCTATATGAGTGGCTTCAAATTGATTTTATAATACATTTAGTTGGATATTTGATAATAAATCAAGATGATAGCGAAAGTATGGGTGGTGTTGGCAAAACCCTTTAGAACATGGGTGTCAAACTCGCTGTGTCACGTCATCATCATGTGATGCTTTGCGATGTTTTTCCCATTGCAGAGCTGGAGTGGGCATACCTGCATGTGACACATCCAGCCCGTGGGCTGCCAGTTTGACACCCCTGCTTTAGAAGAATGCTATGGTTCTGGCAAACACCTTCTTTCTTCTTTTCCAGCTCTCTTCCCCAACCTCCATCACTTCACCAGAGCTTGCCATTTCTGTATTGCTTAAGACCTTAAGTCAAAATCCTTGGTGGTGTAGCTGCCTGCAATTAGTGCAGGCTCTAATCCCACCAGGCTCAAGGTTGACTCAGCCTTCCATCCTCTCGGGGTAGGTAAATTGAGGACCCAAGATTGTTGGGGGCAATAAGCTGACTTTGTAAAAATGCCGCTTAGTAATAAGCAGGCATATACAATGGAAGGAAGGCTATTGCTGAGCGCATTGTAAAATTGTAAGCTGCCCTGAGGCTCTGGAGAAGGGCGGCATATAAATATGAATTTAAAAAAAAATCAAGATGACCACTAGATGGCCACAGAAAGATGTATAACTCTTTGCTCCCACCTAGTGGTCCTCTAGGTGCCTGCAGCCCATGTTTGATTGCCCTATCAATGACTAATACTGGGAAAACAAGCATCCAGATTTTAAAAACTTTAAAAACTTTCACCTCTGCCAAATCATAGGACTCTCCTACCATTGGCTATTGAATCTGGGATAATATTGGGAGCTGCCCAGAGTTGGTTAGAAGACGAGTGGCTGTATAAATGTTTAAAATAAAGAAATAACTCTATTATTGTGCAAGTGGGCCTCATAATTTTCAAACAATTCCTATCTCTGGAGGTCTGGGCTTTTTTTCAAGAATGTCTGACTGAATAGATTTATGAGAGGCAGGAGGCCTAATATAAGCAAGGTCAATGAAAGTTTCCATTCTCAGAAACATGGAAATCATTACCTTGGTGAGAAGAGCTGAAAGATAATGAAACCTGCTTTGGGGTCAGACTAAAAAAATACTTTACTGATTGCTGTGGATAATGAATTCTTTGGACTTTATTGACCTTCTTCCCTCAGAGGAATCTCTTTGGGTAGAGATGGGGATGGATGGATGGATGGATGGATGGATGGATGGATGGATAAACAGATTTTGTACCCTGTGAATACAATGGCATCAAATATCATATATGCCATAAGAACATTTATTTTCAGCCCCTTTCTATAACGGTAAAGAAGGAATACAAGGGACAGATTTTGGGGGGAAAAAGTTAAGAAAAAAGGTTGGAGAACCTAACAAGCTTGAAGCATAAAAATTTTAAAGCATTACTTCAAAAAATATTATTTATTTTGGATTGGTTAATTGTTGTTGTTCACTTGCTCGGTCGTGTCTGACTCTTTGTTATCCCATGAACCATAGCATGCCAGGCTGCCAGTCCTCCACTGTCTCCCAGAGTTTACCCAAATTCATATTTCATTGCATCAAGGACACTATCTAACCATCTTGTCCTCTACTGTTCTCTTCTCCTTTTGCCTTCAATCTTTCCCAACATCAGGGTCTTTTTTTTTTTCATTTTCTCTTCTCATTAGATGGCCAAAGCATTTGAGCTTCAGCTTCAATATCTATCCTTCCAAAGAACAGCCAGGGTTGATTTCCTTTAGGATGGATTAGAGCAATCCATCAATCAAATGTTAGCATTAAACAGCTCCAGCCAGATAGCATACTGTACAAAAGATCTTGTTTTCAAAGGTCTTGAGTGGTAATTATTGATGCCCAATCTATCCATTACATAAAGAAAGGTGACTCCACCAAAGGAGTGGAAGCCAGTCTGGATCTCAGAAAAGGTTATTTCTCCTAATTCTACCAAGTGTGAAGAAAAAAATGGAATTCAATTAGGGAGAGAATGCAGATTCAAAGGAGCAAACTCAAATCTGTTCTGTTCGATATTTATGCCATTATCTTGCTATACAGGAATACATACAAGAGCTATACTCATTCCCCTACACTGGTTTAGTAAACTAACTGAAACAAAATGTTATTATTGCATTTGCAGTTAGGTAATGTCATATTCTTGATTCAATGTACAGTTATTATCTGCCTCTTTAAATAGCAGCATATCTTTCGGTTACTTTAGTTCAACAGCAGCGTATCTTTCAGTTACTTCAGTTCAAGGCTAAGCCAGCCTTATTTTTCTAAATCTCTTCTTTTTGATGTTTTGAGGAGCATTCTTCTTTTCTGCCTTAGTACCTGACATGGCTATATCAATGGATATTTTAAAAATGCCATTTAGTAGATCTCCTAAGGAACCCATTTATTGCAGCCAAGGAGTCATCCCATTTTTCATCCAATTTGAGTTCAATTTGTTGATGGCATGGACAAAGAGGAAATCCCAGAAAGGTAGGTGGCCTAGCAGTTAAGATGTTGGGCTTGATATTCAGAAAGTTGGCAATTGGAAACTCAATCACTGCACGTCATGGTGAGCTCCCATTCTTGCCCAGTTCCTGTCCACCAAACAGTTCAAAAGCATGCAAATGCAAATAGATAAATAGGTACCACTTTGATGGGAAGGTAACAGTGTTCCCTGTGTCTTGGCTTATAGACATACTGGCCATGTGACCACAGAAGAGCCTTCAGACAACACTGGCTCCCTCAGCTAGGAAACAGAGGTGAGCACCACCCCCTAGAGTTGAAAATGACTGGATAGGGAAACCTTTTATCTTTTTAAGAACGCAGCAGGATAAAGTTTTGAAGTAAAACTTTGAAATACGCCTTATGATAATTCTGTAAAGCAAGGCTTATCACAACAATTTCACACACATGAAGGATATTCACTAGGTCTGAACTTGGGTGGGAAAATTGATAATGTTTCATTAGATGAATATGATAGAAAGATTATGTTCCAAGCTGAGTTTTTAGGATCAGTCCAGAAGAAACCCGTTCCATGGTGATTGATCTCAAGCAAGCTGAACCAATAATAGACAATCAAAACTGATATATACTTAATTGTCTACCATTTCTGTCTACCAGTTAATAAAGTAAGGAAACAAAACTAACATAATTTCCATATTTTAATTTTGTTTAAAAAAAGTAAATAAATCCAGAATTAAAATATTAGGTTTCAACATTTAAGGCATACTATTATCCTCTCCTTTGACACTGTTTTGTGTTGTAAAAATTCCTCAGAGATATGGATTAATTACATGGATTAATCCTAAATTAGATATGAGAAGAAAAGGAATCAGCAAAGGAGCTAAATAGCTGTGCCTTTAGCTCAACTGAGATTAAATGGTAAATAAGTGGCATAAAGGGTATATATGTTTTATAATCCACTTTTTCTCCAGAAATACCAGATAGTATACCAGATACATGGGACTTTTTCTTCACTTTATCCTCACAACAACAACTCTGGGAGTTCATTTTAATGGAGGGAGTCAGTTCATGGGACATTAAAACTGCAGAATAAAAGCATGCAAATTTGTTTCATTGAATTCATCTATTTTATATTTCGTATATGAAATATATCGAGCAGATGTCTGAAAAGTTAAGATTTACAACATTATTAAGTCACTACGTGCCAGTCACTGAACCCATCATGAATCATACATCCCATTATTTTGAAAATATAAACTGTTTTATTTTCATCCCACCAATTTTAGCAGGTGCAAAATGAACAGCAGTATCTACCTCAGAACTGTGATTCCATTTTTATTTCTATTTCATTAAGTCTGATTCTCAGAGACTGCCAGAACAAATCCTGGTGAGTTTTCTGGGCAAGGTTTTTTAGAAGAGGTTTGCCATTGCCTCCTTCCTAGGGATGAGGAAAAAATGACTGGCACATGGTCAAATCAGCAGACTTTAGGCCTAAGGTGGAAATAGAACTCACAGTCTCCTGGTTTCTAGCCTGATGCCTTAATTGACTCTCTGATTCCGTATATATACAGTACATAGACAAACCTTTCAAGAAATTTTTAGAAGGAGATTTGCAAACGATACCTGGGATTTCTGGAGGACATGAAACAATGTCCTCATTCCACTGTTGACGCCATTCTGCTGTGAAAAATCAAAGAACTCAAAACATCTGGCCAATGCTGAGGGTTTGTTGTGACAGCTGTCACTAACATAAAAATAAAAGTTCAGGGGAGTGCCTGGAGCCTGGGCAAGCTAAAGACCCCAAACACCATGTTAGACATCACCTTCTATATTTAGAAACATTGCCATGGACTTATTGTTGTTTAAGTATTCAGCTGTATTGCCTTGATGAATGATCAGTTTTCAGCAATTAGTCTTCCTTGTAATTATGTCCTTCCAAAAATAGAAAAAAAAAAACTTTCACTCAGTGCTGATCTGTGGAGCCTGCAGTATATATTATAAAAAGGAGTTTAGTTTCTATTTAAAAAATCTTGTTTATTCATTCCTTTAAACAATATATTAGGCTACATTACTTTCTTAAACAAGAGCTACTTGTCAACATTTTAAAAGCACCTCTTCATAGACATCTGGTGTAGGGTTGTCCTGGAATACAACTCCCATAAACACTCACTATTGGACACAGCTGACCAAAACCGATTGGCAATACAGTTCAAAACATAGGAGGATATTAGCTTGCTTATATATAAATTATATATAAATTTATCATCATAGATAAATAGATCATCAGAGCCTTGGTGGTGCAGGCTGTTAAATGCCTAGCACTTAGTTCCAGCTGCCTGCAATTAATGCAGGCTCGAATCCCACCAGGCTCAAGGTTGACTCAGCCTTCCATCCTCTCAGGGTAGGTAAAGTGAGGACCCAAGATTGTTGGGGTGACTTTGTAAAAATGCCGCTTGGGGGCCCCAAAAAAGCCAGAGTAATAAGCAGGCATATACAATGGAATGAAGGCTATTGCTAAGTGCATTGGGTTGTGTCCCAAAAATTGTAAGCCGCCCTGAGTCTTCGGAGAAGGGGGGCATATAAATGTAATTAAAAAAAATTTCTGGTTGCTGATAGATGTAACAAAATCACTTCCTTATGTTACAACTATACTCTTTTGTTAAACATGGATAGAATGATTAAGAGAAGCCCTGGTGGTACAGTGGTTAGAATGCAGTACTGCAGGCTAACTCACTACTTACTCCAGGAGTTCAATTCTGAACGGCTCTAGGTTGGCTCAGCCTTCCATCCTTCTGAAGTCAGTAACATGAGATCTCAGATTGTTGAAGACAATATGGTGACTCTGTAAACAGCTTAGAGAGGGCTGAAAAGCACTGTGAAGTGGTATACAAATCTAAGTGCTATTGCTAAATGCTGTTGCTAATTGTGAAATGTCACACACTGAGGGCTAGTCTTGGAAATGAGTTGAAGTCATCAGAGGCTAAAGCTCTCAAAAGAAAATCAGTCACAATAATAAAACTTTCAAAGTTGCTAAATAATCAAACGGTTAACTAAACAAATACACTTTAATCCATTAACAATGTACATTTCATTTTGAATTCCAAGTTTGATGTCATTTGTTCTACAATAGATAAAATCACCAGAATTTAACTTTATATTGAGGCTGTGTTAGTAAATATTTTGTAACTATTTATAAGAACAATGGAACATCAGAAGCAATCTTCATCTAGATAGCGTGGACTTTTGGCGCAAATGCTCAAAGGTCCTCCATGTGAAAAGTACCCATGATTTAACCTCATTTGAGCAGTTCACAGAGCAGCTTATGTTGACATAATTTAGTTGGAATAGGTCAGGTGCCAACAGTGTGTTAGTTTTAATTAGATTTTTTATTTAATTAGATTCTGTGATAAGCTTAAGGTACCTATTTTCCCAGATTGAATTCTACTGTGAAGCCATGTAATCACAATCTGTTCCTTTAATATCCACGTTCTAATGTTATTTTAAAATTGTTGATGCTCTTCCACAGTAAGAAGCAACCAGCTATGGATTATTGGAAATCTTACCAGACTAGTTTGGTCAAATGGAAAAATGATTAAAACTGTTTTAAAAAAAACAAAAACTGGAAGCCTTATATGACTTTTCAAAAACTATAAACAATTTCTCTTTCCATATTAGTTTTAATAAGCACTTCATAGTTGATGGTTTAAACCAATTTCCTTTTATAACTGTTAACCTTTCCATTTAAAAAATATTCTTAATTGGTTTCTTTTTACTACTGAGTACAATTCTTTTCTCAATAGGTTAGAAAATAGATAAACGGATAAAACAAGATTAGCCAGTTATTTATTCCATTTTTCAATTCCAATTCTTAGAGTATTTTGTCAAACAAAATATTGTAGGGCTTTTTACCTACAACATTCAGTAATTTTAACAGAGTTAAAATTTTAAAACAGTTGGTTGGGACTTGGAGGTCTTCTAATCCAACCCCTGCTCAGGCAGGAAATCCTATACCATTTCAGACAAACCCTTGTCCAATCTCTTCTTAAAAACCTCCACCGTTGGAGCACCTACAACTTCTGGAGGCAAGTCATTCCACTAGTTGATTGTTATCTGTTAGGAAAGTTTTCCTTAGTTCTAAGTTGGTTCCCTTCTTGATCTGTTTTCATCTATTGTTTCTTGTCCTGCCTTTGGGTGCTTTGGAGAATAGGTTGACCCCCTCTTCTTTGTGGCAGCCCTTTAGATATTAGAACACTATTATTATGTCATCCTTAGTCCTTCTTTTCATTAAACAAGACATACCCAATTCCTGCAACCACTCATCGTATATTTTAGCCTTCAGTCCCTAATCATCTTTGTTGCTCTTCTCTGCACCCTTTCTAGAGTATCAACATCTTTTTCTATATTGTGGCGATATACATTTTTTTCTTTTAGTTGCACAAGAAGTCCTCGACTTACAGCCGTTTATTTCATGACCATTTGAACTTACAAGGGAATTGAAAAAAATGACATATGATCAGTTTTCACACTTACAATCATTACATGGTCACATAATCAACATTACATGGTCACATAATCAACATTCTCGTGCTTGGCAACTAGCATGCATTTATGCCAGTTGCACTGTTCCGGTGTCATGTGATCAACATTTGTAACCTTCCCAGCTGTCTTCAACAAGCAAGATCAATGGGGAAAGCCAGATTCACTTAACAACCAAAGGATTCACTTAAGAGCTGCAGCAATGCCCTTAACAACTGTGGCAAAAAAGGTCATAAAATGGGCCAAAGCTCACCCATTGTCTTGCTTAGGAACAGAAATTTTGGACTCAATTGTGGTTATAAGTTAAGGACTACCTATACTGGATAATCTGTTTGAATTGAAAAATAATAAAATTTTAATTTGCAAAAATAAAACCTTTTTTTTTTGCTGAGAATGTTCACTTTGCAGGATTCCCTCCACCTCTTCTCATAGTATAAATGTTTCTATAATTTCATGCTAGATTTTAACATTTAGAATTTATACCCAGCCCTGCTGGTTCCACATGTTGTAAAAGAGAATATGTTTGAATAGTAATGTTAGGATTTAGGTATATCAGCAATCTCCAAACCAGTTCAATGTGTGAAAAAACTATGCATTTATATGTTCTCTAAACCTATGTGCATTTTTCATTTTTAACAGAGATGCAGTTGCTTTAACAAATAAAATACATAAATAACAAGTATCCTTGCTTTGAGTTTTTGTTTAAATTAAAAAGACCTGAATCTTACGGCATTTTCCTTATTATTGCTGTGGATCCTGAATATGTATGTATGTATGTATGTATGTGTGTTTTTCCCATGATCACTTTTAATATTTTAACCTTTTAATGAAACAGGAAATATTCATTGAACTTAGAATATCTTTAATAAACCATGTTAGTTAGTCTCGTCTATTACCAGAAAATTGATATCAGCTCTCCTTTCAGCATACTATTAATGAAGTATAGATAATGTGAGGTTAATTTGTCATTCATTTCTGTTTTAAACTGACCATCATGCCATGAATGATACGTATCTGCTATATCACTTTCTGAAACAGTGCATAATAAACTTTGCCTTCTTCTAAGTAGATCAGTGTAATCTTTACAGTGCACAATCATGTTTTTCTTATTTGGGATCACTAGCTTTTCAAATAATTTGGGGGGTGGGGGTGGGGGGAGGGAAAAGGATGAATCTTTTGATTAAATATGGGCACAGCTATCATTCTCCCAGACTGTGACTTGTTGGTAAAAGTAAGTTGGTCTCTATACATAATTTGGCAGTGTTTATTAACCGGCTGTTGCTTGATCTTTGTTATTTTTCTTGTTAGTCAGATTATAATGATCTGGATATTCCATACACTTCTATTTCTGTGGGCTCCTAGGGTCTTGAACTTGGTTATTTTCTTCCAGATAATAGATAGCAGATAACAGATAATCAGAGTTGGAAAGGACCTTATAGGTCATCTAGTCCAACCCGCTGCCCAAGTAGGAGACCCTACAATCTACACCATTTCTGACAGATGGGAGTCTAATCTCTTCTTGAAAGTCTCAAGTGATGGCGCTCCCACAACTTCTGAGGGCAAGCTGTTCCATTGGTTGATTATTTTCACTGTCAGAAAGTTTCTCCTTATTTCATTACCCAACTATGTAACATCATCACCTACCTGGGTAATGAAACATCTGCAAGAAAGCAACCAAGCTCAGAGAGTATTAAGGACCCCAGAGTTCAACTCTGAGCTACAAATCTTCTCTTCTATTGATATCCCTACTTCTGTCCATAATGATGCCCTATCTTAATTCTTAAGATTCTTTTTTTCATGTATCCTATTTTGAGAATTATACCAGGCAAATAAATTCTCTAAAGCCAGAATCAGAGATACCATTTACTTTGTAATGCTTTGGAGTATGGAGATAAGGGATATATATATAATGTTGAAATAAGGATCAAGAATCAAGGATAGGTAAAATAAAAATTCATTTAAGTAAATGTACATTCTTATGTACATGTACTTATGGTATGTACATTCACATTATATAATACAAAAAGATCAAATGTGGCATAATATATGAAATTAATGTTGTGGGTTTTATTGATGCAGATATCAATTAATAAATGTCATTTTTAAATAAGAAATTCAGTTTTAAAATTATTATAAATCATTTTATTTTTTCCCAAATTTTATTTTATTAAAAAATATTAAAAGACAAAGGAAAAAAATTAAGGAGACAAAACCAAAACTAATGTTAAACAATAACATTAAAAAGTGAATTAAAAAGATTAAAAAAATACATATTTATTCCCCCAGTTGAACACTGACAAATATATTGCAACAATAATAGCCTCCCCCCCTTGCAAAACAGGTCCAAAATTTATAAACTTCTACATCTATTTGCAACCCAATTTGATCTGTCATATATTATATATATGAAGAAAAAAATAGTTAACAGGAAATAAATCATTTTAAGGATACAACCGTCCCTAAAAAGAAATGTCATGAAAACAAACTAAGGTTCTGCTGTAGCTCTTGAAGTTTTTAAAAGCTTTCCTTGTTAAACTGGAAAGCACAATCCAGAATGTAGAGCGTAAAATGTCAGTGAGATAAGACGCCATAGCAAATAGGCTGTTTTGCATTTTTAAGAGATAATTTTATATACAATGGGCGGTTTACAAAGGTAACACAGCAGTAACAATTTTGCAGAACTATATTTGCAGCATGCAACAAATGATTGTGCCTCTTACTGCTCAAGTCCTTTGAGGCAAATTAACATTTTCAAGGATATGCTGTTAATTAGAAAGATACCATTAGCTAATACTAAACTAGAATAGAGAGGTTCTGGCACTGACAATGCTTGCATGGCTAATATTTTATTAACTGTTGAATAAAAATTAACCGAAGGCTCATTGTGCAAAACATTGAGCAATCTTTTAAATTTTTTTTAAAATTACATTTATATGCCGCCCTTCTCCGAAGACTCAGGGCGGCTTACAATTTTTGGGATACAACCCAATGTGCTCAGCAATAGCCTTCATTCCATTGTATATGCCTGCTTATTACTAAGTGGCATTTTTACAAAGTCAGCTTATTGCCCCCAACAATTTTGGGTCCTCACTTTACCTACCCCGAGAGGATGGAAGGCTGAGTCAACCTTGAGCCTGGTGGGATTCGAACCTGCAGTAATTGCAGGCAGCTGGAACTTAAGTGCTTGCACCACCAAATGTATACATAATTTTTTATTAAAGAAATTTTAACAAGATAAAAACTATATGTATACTGAAAAGAAATACATATAGTTTTTATCTTGTTACATTTTCTTTAATAAAAATTATATATACATTTAAAAATTGCTCAACGGTTTGCACATAGCTTTGCCCGATGAGCTTTCGGTTAATTTTTATTCAACAGTTAATAAAATATCAGCTGTGCAAGCATAAAAGAAACTGGTCTTGACCTTCAAAGTAGTTAATCACATGGAAATGGGATAATTGAGAGACTTTTCGGGTATATCAGCTTGACCCATTAGATCTGGCAGAAAAGGCATGCTGTGGATACCATCAGCCAGGGCCCTGCATTTGGTGGGTCCCAGGAATCATGTAGCTCCTGCCTTGTGGAACGTTCTTCCTTCCGAAATTAGATTTGACATTCCATCCGTTTTGACATTCCAGAAGGTCTTCAAGACCTGGTAATATGATGAGGCCTGGGGCTCTCAGGGAACAAGATACGTGCTCTAATGGTTCAAGGAAAATTAGTTTTAAGTTTCCCTGAGTTGCAAAGTTTATTTTCTGGCCCTGGGTCAATGACCTGTCACCAGATTTCTTTGTGAAGATAAAGTATCAGGCAAAATGTCAACTGCTCTTATTTCTTTGGAAGAAAATGAGCTAAAGGAATTAGATCTGAAAAAAGGGGCAAACTAAGGGTAAGGAATATCAGAAAATCTATCCCCAGAAAGTTTCCAAATAAACTGGTGGAGTGGGAGAGTGTGATTTCTATGCCAGCTCTTCTGATATTTCTTTTTCAGAAAATTCTTTTTTTCTCAAAAAATAACTTTGATTCTAATTGGAAAGTTGCTTATGTCCAGCATTTCTCCATAAGGATCAAGGATCATGCACTATATAATTTCATCTTTGTACTCCATTGCTATGTTCCCAAGACATGGCACTTATAGTTTACTCCATTTTACAATACACTAAAAAATAAATTAACCACATGGACTAGGGCCATGTAATATGCTAGGGTAAAATGTGATTAACAAGTCTGTACTCAATGTGTCTGTGGAAAATTATTTCCATGATCATTTGACAGAGATATAATTTGGCTAAGAGAACTAAGTAAGCATATGGACCTGGGAATCATACATCCATATCCGGTCTTTATTTTGTGTGAGTTGTTCTCTTGTCAATTGCTAATAATTGATCTAATATTATTTAGTCATATCCTCCATTTCAACATTGTCTTCTAAATATAACTGTTTCCTCATATCTGTGCAATAATGAGCAGATGGTATGAGAAAAAGTAAAATAGCTGTCTAGGATCAGTTTATACATAAGATCTGCTGTACAATTATTGGACACAGACTGCATTTAAGCGACATAAATACGCCAGTAGAACTGAGACAGTAGTTTATATACCTGAGGTTACATTTACTAATAAACTGCCTGCCCTTAATGAATACACAGTGGAAAAAAACAGGAAAGATGTGAGCTGAATAAACTCCTTAAGCATGTAATTAAATCCTAATTAGAGTCCAATTGTAGTAACAAGTGGAATTATGTATATTTTTCTTTTTTTTAAAATGATCTAATTTGATGCTATAATTTTAGACAATTGGGAGACTGAAAAAAAATATTCCAGGCCAAAAATGGCAGCATAATATAGTCCAATAACAATTCCCTCTTTGACAATATCAGTGAATAACTATTTTCTTCAGAAAATAAGCCGACATCCATGTGGAGCTGGGCAAAAATATTATATAAGAAATGTTTGCTAGCCAGATTAATGGCCTTTCACCTCCCAAAAAATATTAACCCTGGAAAGACTTCTGTGCTTTAAAGATGAATTCAACGTTTATCTGGAGTGAGCTTTGTTGATCTCTGTGACCTTAGCTCCAAGTAAATGTGCAGAGAAGTGGGATATCAAAAATGCCTAGACTGTCAATTTTGCGAGATTCACTTTTTTTTTACATTATACCATATATAGTCACAAATAAGCTGAGAATTTTAGGTGCCAAAATATACCTAAAAATTGGGATTGGCTTATATGTGAATGGGCTAATTTGTAAGTACAGCTAGTCCTCAACATAGAACAGTTTATTTAGCGATCATGCAAAGTTACAACAGCACTGAAAATAGTGACTTATGGCAGTTTTTCACAGTTACGACCTTTGAAGCATCCCCATGGTCATGTGATCAAAATTCAGGTGCTTGGCAGCTAGTTCATACTTATGACTGTTGTTGTGTGCCAAGGTCATGTGATCCTATTTTGCGAACTTCTGACAATCAAAGTCAATGGGGAAGCCAGATTCATTTAATAATCGAGTTACTAACTTATCAACTACAGTGATTCACTTAACAACTGTGGCAGGGAAGGTTGTAAAATGGGGCAAAACTCACTTAGCACATGTCTCACTTAATAACAGAAATTTGGGGCTCAATTGTGGTCGTAAGTCGAGGACTACTTGTATACAGGTAATACTATTTAAAAATACCATATATCCCATATATACTCATGGATAAGCCCATCTGCAGATAAATTGCGCCTTAAATTTTTAACGAAAATTCTCTGAAAAATGGATAATCTGTGGATTACCCATGGAAAAGCCAATAATTGAAACATACAAAAAATTGGAAAGTTGGTATATCTTTTGGACTTATATACAAGTTTATATAATGTGTGGGAAAAACCAACATGTAGTGAAATTATTTCTTTCTAGAAATTTTCTTTTATCATACCACTTAACGTTTTCTAACTGTAGTGTCAATTGTAGTCTTTTACATTTGACTCAAACCAAATATTTTACTTTCTTTTAAACAAAGCTATTCCTGATTTATCTAATTTTTTTTCTCCAGCATATCATCTGTGACAGTGAACTGCAGTTGTATATTAGTTTGGGGAAACAATGGACACAATTCCACTTCAGACAAACCCTGTCAGATATTCCCTCACTGAGTCACTCTGTGAGTAAGATAGGTAGTCTCTAATTTTGTTTAATAAAAGTAAATCATAATGGACTTTAAAAAATAATAGTTATGCCTAATAGGAATTTTACATTTTTTTTATTTCTATGTAAGGGCCCCATATCTTGTTCACAAAAGTTCAGTTGTTCAATAGATGCAAAGAAAGAAATTAAAGAAAAACTTTTATTCTACATTTTTGGAGATAAGGTAAGTCTCTCTAGATCAAATGATCATTGGCAAAATATATCTTTTTTTTCATCCTGCTCAAATACAAAGCAATTTAAAAAGCAAAAATAAATAAAAGTACTATAAACTATGCATTACTCTTCTGCAATACAAATAAACATGATTAAGGAACAAGCCTCCATGAATCCAATCTGCAGGTAAAAAAAATGTGGCAAATGACTGTGGTGTAGAGGAAGCATCTGTAGTCACTGAAGCCAGCCAGAAATGAAATGCTAAAAGTAATCAATGAAGATTCTGTTAAAGTTTCAATGCATAAAAATCACAATGGATTTCGTTTGATGATGAATGTATGCTGTTTTCAAGATCACAAGCAACTTAATTCTATTGTTTGATGGCAACAACAGTGGAGAGGTGCAGTTACATTAATATTCTACTTATGCAATTCCCATAGGAATCTAATCTTACAGTAGGAAGCAGAATGCTAAATTAGATACACTTTTGGTCAGAATCCTTTGGAAACTTCTTCTCATTCTTATCTCTTCCACAGACTTTGTGAAATAAGAGAAAGAGATTTGAAAACTAGTTGTGATCCTTGACTTAGAACCATTTGTTTAGTGAGCAAAACTACCAATGGCATTGGGAAAAATTATTTATGACTGTTTTTTCACCCTTATGACTATTGCAACAACCCTGTAGCCATGTGATCAAAATTCATATGCTTGGTAGCTGGCATGCATTTATGATGTTTGCAGTGTCCTTGCTCATGTGATCACTTTTTGTGAACTTCTGACAAGCAAAATGTATGGAGAAGCCAGATTCTCTTAACAACCATGTTACTTACTTAACAAACAACAATGCTTAATTTAACAGCTATAGCAAGAAAGATCGTAAATGGGGCAAAACTTTCTTAACCCGTCTTGCTCAGCAACCGAAATTTTAGGCTCAGTTGTGGCTGTAAGTCAAGGAATACTTGTAAAACTGCAAAATACAACTTTTTAACATAACTTAAGGGGCTAACTAACCAGTGCAAGGTCTTTAGTATAACTAAACAGCTTTTTTTTTGTGAAATGCCACATCACGCTGAAGAATGCAAGTACTTCAGATGTACTTTAGAATTACACATGATACATCATCTCCCCTACCGGGTTTTCCTCCCAATAAGATTCACAGGCACCTTGTTGGTTTGGTGTTATAGAGCACTGCACAGACTGATGACATTAGTCAAAACAAGAATGTAAGGTATCATCCTGGAATGGGATTATTGCAAAGGCATTGCATTACTGAATCAATTGCTTTGGGATCTGTTGTAGAAGCCACCATAACAAGCCATGACAAGGCTAGGTACCTATATTCTCCATGTTAACTTCTCTCGACAGTTCTTATTACAAGACAAATTGTGGATCTAAGTAGTCCAGGAATTGTGACTGCTTCTTATTACTTTCACCTCTGTTTGGATGATACTGAACAACTTCAAAATTGACTGAACAAATCAGCCATGGAATAGAGTATTAAAATAGTGGGAAGCCAAACTGCAAGTAAGATGGGATTTAAATCCATGACAGGTTTTCCCATTATAGAATAAATCTTCAGACACCTCATTAAAACTAGCTTTGGGCCATTTCCGTGGCTAATAAAAGTATCTTCTTCCACTATTTAATCTGTTCTATCATTCTGAAAAAAATTATAACCAACATAGATGCCAATTGTTATTATTTATGAGGCTGTAACAATTCATGTTTATCTTTTTTCATTCTGTTAGATTTTCTTAATTATAAGTGGAATTAAACTGGATAAACACCTCATGCTTTCTGCTCCTAATACATGAGAAATAACAATTTTATTTTAAAGGTGAGAATTTTTAGAGTTTGTTTTTACTGGAAAAAAAATGAGGAATTGTAATCTTCATTTGAAATATCTTGGTTATTCTTTGAAAAAGTACTGATAAGGTAAACAAAATTCCTTCCTTCCTTCCTTCCTTCCTTCCTTCCTTCCTTCCTTCCTTCCTTCCTTCCTTCCTTCCTTCCTTCCTTCCTTCCTTCCTTCTTGCCTGCATTCATTCATTCATTCATTCATCCATCTATCTTATATGCTGCCCATCTCCCCTGGAGGTGCCTCTTTTATATAGCTAAAAATATACATGGCCTTTTAGATTCCACATGACTGGAATCCTATAAGACCTTCACCAAGTCCTCAATGTTTGGGGACTGTAACTTCCAAAGATCCAGCCAGCTTGGCCATTGAGAAATATAGTCCCAAAAAAATCAGAAGGAGACCTGGTTAGGAAAAGTTTCTTTATGCCATAAACTGACATATCATGATAAACAATCTCATCTTGAGAGAACAGGGAGATGCCTGCTAGATTTTACTTTAGCACTATACCACTGTTTGTTTCATTGTCCGTGAATTCAATGACAAATCTGTAGAAAAAAATTGGACTACAATATCAGGAGGGAATTCTGCTTCTTTGGGATGGGCTCTCATCAGAAGATACAATTGAGTGGCTTGCTTTGAACTCAGATATGAAATCTTGGAAAGTTCAGAGTCAGATTCAGGTCATCACAGGTAAAGAGTTTAAGGTCCAGGTAAGGTGGAGATGCTGAAGGTTTAAGGAACATAAGGGTTGGGGGTATTCCTTCCTACTCAGCCTTTGCACTGTACATCTAAAAAAATGAGTCACAAAAAGTTTTTCTTCTAAAGGGTTTACCATAAGTTGGAGCATGACCAGATTCTGTTGTTCTAGCTATATAAGCCCTCAATTCTGAAAATGCTTGGCTTAAATTAATTTCTTATAAATATTACAAGATGGTAGCATTTAGCAGAAATTATCAGGGCTAGTCATCATTTTTATTAAGATGAAACAATACCAGGGAATACCATAACTGCACGCTAAAGTTGAATAATATCCTGGAAGAAAGCAATGATAAATAATTTCTACACTATTTCAAAGAAAATTTTTCGAAGGCAAGTCTTTTTTTTTTTTTAAACAAATTTTATTCAATTTTTAACAATTTTTTAAAACAGCTCTTTTCAGTAGACAGCATGTTCCCGGGTCGTCACTTTTACATGCAAATATGACAGTAGATCTATATTCATTTTAAACATTTGACTTCACTTCTATTCCATTTTAGCAGACAAAGGGTCAAAGAAATTAATCCTAATCTCAAATCTTAGTCTCAATCTGTATAACCCCCAGTTCATTTCGAGTTAATTGCAAATATATATATATATTTTAAAAACTTCATTTATAAATCTTTTTTTTTTAAACAAATTTTATCTTCAATTTTTCAATTTTTATCATTTACAGAATTCTTTTGTCAGATTTGTCCCTTTTCATGCACAGTTCTATTTCCATTTTAAACATTTAACTCATATTCCATTTTAACACAAAAAAGAAAAAAAAAAGAAATCTTACTACTTTAAAGTTCATTTTCAGTTAATTGCAAGCATAATATATATATATTTTAAAAACTTCATTTATAAATCTTACAAATAATAATATATTTGCCCATCATATTAAAGATAAAGTTCATCCATATCTATCCTTTAATTATCTTCACATTGTTAATACTTTTTATCATTTACAGAATTCTTGGTTTTGTCCTCAGATTTGCCCTTTCATCACATATTCTCTCCATAATTCTAAATTTACAAAATTTTAACACTAAAAAAATGAGAAAAAAAACCCCTAGACTTGCCCCCCTTTTACTACTTTGAAAGTGACACCTCAGTGGTTAATATAGTAGCATAATCATAATCATTCCCTTTAAAACGAAAGATAGAGAAAAAGAAAAGAAAAAGGAGAAAAGAAAAGCTCCCTTACAATATATCTCTAATCGTCGGGTTCTGCAATACATATCCCCCTAAGATTTATTTATGGTTCCAATAATAATAAAAAATAACTAATCTTGGTTATTGACAAATCTCATTTTTAGGCATTTTCTAAAATCATTTCAATTAATTCAATTTATCTAATCATCATTTACCTTTCTTTTGTAAATAAGAAATAAAAATGACCTTTTACCAGTAAAAATTGTCAGTAACCCCTATTGTTTTACACTTTTATAATTACAATATATTCTTATTACCATTTCTTCATGCAGA
The DNA here is from genome assembly GCA_009733165.1 of Naja naja. Classification (NCBI taxonomy): domain Eukaryota; kingdom Metazoa; phylum Chordata; class Lepidosauria; order Squamata; family Elapidae; genus Naja; species Naja naja. The sequence continues at coordinate 130,634,724 of CM019148.1, read as the reverse complement.
ACCCCCCTTTTTAATACATTAGCCATTATCTCTATGCAAACAAGTTTCTTTCTTCATTATGTAATTCCCGTGTCTCTCTATCTTTTGTTCTTGTTTCTTGTTCCTTCTCCTCTCTTTTATCCCACTATCCCCTTCTCTATCCAGTTTGAATCCCTCTCTCTCTTTACCTTTCTGCTCTGTATCTTTCGGGACCTTTCTAACATGCCTAATTTCATAAATGTTCCCTTTTTAATTACTTCTTAAGTTCTTTTTTGACCATCCTCCCTTCCCTTTTATTTGTATTACTTTGTGTTAGTTGTCTTCTTAAAATGGCTTTCGCCAGTGCTGGCTCCCTCTCCTCCTTTTGTATCCTGCTTCCCTTCTCTATCCAGTTTGAATCCCTCTCTCTCTTTACCTTTCTGTTCCCTTTCCTTCTGAACCTTTCTAACATGCTTAATTTCATAAATGTTCCCTTTTTAGATACTTCTTGGTTCCGTTTTTAGCCCCCCTTCCTTTCCTTTTATTTGTATTAATCTTTGTATTAATTGTCTTTTAAGATGGCTTTCTCTTGTGCTGGCTCCTCCTTTCCAAGGCTCCTTCTTCTTCTTTATTCAGCATTTGAATGCCCATGTTTTCTGCAACAAGCCGTTAGTTCAGTCACTTCCTGTAGCAGTTCTTTCATACTTTTAAACTCCATTTTTAATTCTTTGGATGGCCACCAGAATTTTTATTTTCCTTATTTCTTCTTCTTTAAATTTTCTATGATCCTAACCCAGGTCCAGAGTCTATATCAATATCACCAATTAGTCCGTGTAGTCCGTCTTTGTGTATTCAAGCTTTCACTTTCTATGAGTCTTGCATCTCTTTAAAATGTAACAACTCCCAATCCACAAAGGAACAAGATAGTTTCTTTCTTCTTTAGCTTCCAATTTTTCTCCACAAAATGGCACTTCTGCACAGAGTCTTAACCCTTTCCTTTTATTTTGATATTCAAAGTTTTCAGAGCCCAAACTTAAGTTCTTACTGGCTTCTTCCTTTCCCGTTCGAACCCTTATAGCTGTCAAAATATTTTACTTATTTTTTCTTCACTTGAACTGCGCCGCTTCTGTTTCTTGTTTTTTAAAACTCATCTTTATCTTAATCCTGGGGTGCCTGATCTTACCATCCGATACTCCCGGTTCCTCTGCTGTCGACTTCTCTCTTTCCTCCTGCACCAATCTTAATCCCTTGAGACCTTCTCTTCGAGGTCAAGCTTTCACTTTCTATGAGTCTTGCGTCTCTTTAAAATGTAACAACTCCAATCCACAAAGGAACAAGATAGTTTCTTTCTTCTTTAGCTTCCAATTTTTCTCACAAAGTGGCACTTTTCTGCACAGAGTCTTAACCCTTTCCTTTTATTTTGATATTCAAAGTTTTTCGAGCCCCAACTTAAGTTCTTACGCTGGCTTCTTCCTTTCCCGTTGGAAGCCCTTATAGCTGTCAAAATATTTTACTATTTTTTTCCCATCACTTGGAACTTGCGCGCTTCTGTTTCTCTTTTTTAAAAAACTCATCTTTATCTTAATCCGGGGTGCCTTGATCTTACCATCCGATACTCCCGGTTCCTCTGCTGTCAACTTCTCTCTTTCCTCCTGCACCAATCTTAATCCCGTTGAGACCTTCTCTTCGAGGTGGCCATTTCTGACCACCACTTCTGACGTCTTCGAGGAAAAGACCAGACCCAAAAGGGGGAGATGCGGCTCCCCTCACTCTGGCTGGCAGATTTCCCTTTCTCCGCCAGCCCTACGAGGCAGCTTCAGCCCCGAACCTTGCAGGATCGGGGCTCTCCGACGCAAGAGCCAGGCTGCGGTCGTGGACGATCACAAACCGCCGCCCCGTTCTCGAGAAGGCTCAACCCGCAAGCCCATTATCCCACTTCTTTCTTGTACCAAAGTGAATCAAGGAGAAACCTGCCTGAGTCATTTTCAAATATTGTCTTGCTTCTCAGAACTTAAACAGTGTTTCAGCCCTTTTTGTCTACGTAAAGTTCATGCTTATTTCTATAAAGGTCATCTCCTTTACTTTTTACAATTGCTCCTGATGTACATGGATATAGCCCTGGAATAATGGAATTTTATTGAATTTATTCTCCAAGAGTCTCCTGAGAAAGCTTTGAAAAGCCTCTAGAAAACTCATCAGTTGTTAGGATAGGTGTTAAGAATGCAAACTTTTGCAGGGAAAATCTCTTTCAGATATTCAGCCTTGTGATTTGTATTAAATCATTTGAGAAACAGATCATTATGGTTTGGATTATTCTGCATTTCAATATTCTCTAGCCATTGTCTAATTAATTTTTCAACCGTTTCAAATACTAAAAATAAGACCTTGTTTGCATTCTAATGGACTTGTAATGCTTATCCATTATTTGGATTTAAACTTCAACTGAATGAATGATAGTAGTCCCATACAAGCTAAATTAAGCCTAAACCAGAAGGATGAGATTTCTTGTTAGGTTCTGGCTTGTAGGATTTTTCTGGAGTTTTCCAGCTTAATTTATAGATCTGATAAATTCATCTTCATCCCTATAATAAACACATATGGCCCTACTTAAACATTTCTAACCAACCAAGGTCCATTAACAGCTAGATACAGTATATTGACCATACAGAAAACTTAGAGTTGTGCAAAATATTATCAAGCAAAGAAATATTCTTGTCTTCCTTTTAATAGGCTTTTGTTAACCAAACCGTGCAAGCTCTATCTAAGCATTAAATTACAGTGTAATCTCCTTGCTCCTCTATGTTAACAACATCTTCATTTATTCTTTAACCTAAGGTGACCTTTGTTACATCCTTTAGGCACTAGCCACATTGAGGAGTTGAAACTAAACTACTTTTTAAAAAGGTATTGATTTTCTCAAAGCAACACTAGTATTTTAAGTGGGAAATTAATGCCTTTCCTAATTGAGCAAATAAATGTGTTTAAATACTCACACAGCTTTCTACTTCCTGGATGTATTGAGCCCATAAATTTACTGTTTCTGCTGAGAAGACATTCAATTAAGTCATCAGATTTGCCAGATACAGTGAGAGTATTTCGGTTCCTACTGCCATTATACTGTTCAATGCAAAAGTGCTAAGTCATCTATAGTTTGGGTCTCAGTTCTGTGCTTTCTCCAATTGATCTCACCTGGAAATAATTGTTCAACATGTATTAGATTTTTTTCCAACAAATTCCTTACCATGAGTGACTTCCTTTGAATAGAATTATAGCAGCTTATTTTAGAATCTGGTGGCTAAAATTTTTGATTAAGGCAAATCTTTTGGAATAGCATTAGTTGTTTGCCTAGTGTGCTCATGACTCCCAACCATAACTGTGCTAAGCAAACAGTCAACACTAGAGGATTTGTTTCGATATTTTATTTTTTATTTATTTGATTAGTCAATTGCATACAAGATAATAGGTATAAGTATAAACATAGTTATAAATACATGGATACATATAAGAAAATAAAAGAAACAATAGGACAGGGATGGTAGGCACTTTGGTACACTTATGCATGCCCCCTATAGACCTCTTAGGAAAGGGGTGAGGTCAATAGTAGACAGTCTAAGGTTAAAATTTTGGGGGTTTGGGGAAGAAACCACAGAGTCAGGGAGAGTATTCCAGACATTGACCACTCTGTTGCTGAAGTCGTATTTCCTGCAATCAAGTTTGGTGCAGTTAACTTTGAGTTTGTATCTATTGTGTGCTCTTGTATTGTTATGGTTGAAGCTGAAGTATTCATTGACTGGTAGGACATTGCAATATATAATTTTATATACTATACTTAGATCGGACCAAAGGTGGCATAGTTCTAGGTTTTCTAGGTCAAGAATTTCAAGTCTGGTGGCATAAGGTATTCTGCAACGATTAGAGGAGTGTAGAACTCTTCTTGTGAAATATTTCTGGACTTTCTCTACTGTGTTAATATCAGATACGTAATGTGGGTTCCAGACTGGTGAGCTATATTCAAGTATTGGTCTAGCAAATGTTTTGTATGCTCTAGTTAGTAGTGTGATATTACCAGAGAAAAAGCTAAGTAGGATTAGGTTAACAACTCTTAATGCCTTTTTGGCTATGTAGTTACAGTGGGCTCTAGCACTTAGATCATTAGAAATGAGTATTCCAAGGTCCTTTACAGATATATATTGATATATATGTCCCATTGTCTGCTTGCTTGCTTTGTTTAATGCCTTCCTCTCCAATCTCTGTCTGAGAAAGGAGGGTGGAAAGGGGAAAAAAAGGATCAGGCATAGGAAATATTGCCTAAATCGTTTGTTTAGGCAATCTCTCTGTGTTGTGAGTGGGTAAAAAGGGGTGGGGGGAGGTAAGGCATAGGACAATGTGTACTAATTGACTGTAATAGCAAACATGTGACTGACAGAATGATGCTGCAAAAGCCACAACTATGAACCTTGATTGCAAAATAATTTTTTCAGCCACATTGTAACTTTAAAGGGTTGCTATCTGAGTCAGTAAGTGAAGTATACCTGCATTATGATTCTTTCTGCAGTGATTTCTCTGTCCTTTCAAATCACATCCCTTGTACTGCTGTAAATATTCAAAATTAACTGTTCATCAATATACTGTATGTGTGAATGTCCTTTCAGTGTCAATCATTCTGAGTTCATAAGCTTCAGTACTTCAGAATTTTCCTTATTTCAGAACTCCTTAACAACTCAGGAAAAGTTATTTTCAGCCCTACTTTCTGAAGCATTTAAATGCCTCCAGTGTCTACAATATCTTGAGGCAGTTACATGTAAGATATGAGTGCCGTTTTTCAGCCAGATACTTGATTGGTGATGGTGGTGATGCTGTAGGTTGTACCATTTTTTTTCCTTTTGTGTGAACCAGACGAATAAATAGTGGAAAGAAAGAACAGGAGATTTAAGAACAGTACCAGAGAATCCTGGATTTCATGGAGTACCTTAATTCAAATAGTACACACTGATAGTTATTTAAAAGAAAGGACAGTTCCTATAGAGAGCTTGTGGTATAAGGATTATCAGAATATTCAATGTTTATTGGATGAATCTTTGAGTCATAAATAGATTCCATTTCAATGAATTCCATTTCCATAGATTCTTTCCAATACATCAGAAAATCTCTGTGAGCATTTCAAGTGGGGGTTCAGCTTTTCTCATTGATCCAGTGGTGTTCCTGAGCTAAAAATTGCAGAATGTTGTATGTTAATCATGTAATGTTAGGATAAAATTTCATCCCATTCTTTATGATATCAACTAATTTCCAAAGAGTGTTCTCTTCCTGAACCATTGCCATACATGTGGATTTATGTACATTTAGGAAACAAGATACATAAATATGATTTTCAACAAAATACACTGAAGTACACTTTCAAAAGATGAGCAATAGTGAATAAGAGTTTGAAGGGTTTTTTTCCTGTATTAGAGTTATATGATGATAGAACAGAATTCTGTGTCCTGTGAAAGTGATATAGGTCTGAAAAAAAAAGATTATTATAAACTTTCTCTTTCTATGCAGCTCAGTTCAACAAGAATGTTCAGATGCCATTTCCATGTGCTATTTTCAGACTTAATTATCAGTTTTATACTCTGTACTTGCTCAAAATGGGAAGTTTTCTTAATGAAAATCCATGTGCTATTGTCAGCAGTATATGCCCATTAGGGAGATAGCATGCCGAGAATAAATTGGGAATAAATTAGTAATTTTCTATCATATCAGTAATTACCTGGTTTACCACTTTAGTGGTTCCTTGTAAATATATTTTTGCAACAACAGCAGTGTGTAATTGGTAAAATTCAGCATATTAGTTCCATAAATAAAATGTAAATAGATACAATAAAATCTTTGCTTTGCTTCAGCACATCCATTCTGTTGTTTGTGCCTCAGCTTAAACCTTGCCAATTAGTTCAAATAACTGAGTGATCACTCAAAGGATTAAGGAATAATAAGGAAGAAGCTCAGATTTACATGGCAAGAAGATTAGCTAAGTAGGCTAGGTTAGGTTTACTTAATGTCAAAACAAGAATGTTAGAATTCCATTCTAAAGGGAGACAGAAGAGAAGATGCTGCAAGAGGGATTTAAAAAGTAATAAGAATTGAGCTGTTGATAAAAATGTGTGGTTAGAGATATCTTTTAGATAAAGCATGGCATGTTTCTTTGTTTTCGTTTTGTTCTGCAAAATTCTCTCCTAATACCCCCCAAACAATTCCACCATAAATTATTTCAGGAACAAAACAATTTTATGCATTTTAAGAAAAACAAAACGATAAATCAATATCATAAGCAACAGTCAGTATAGTATGAGTCATAAAAGAATTATCAATTTCTAAGAAAGAAAATAAGTTTAAATATATTAAAAAATTTAGCTGAAAATAAGATAATTAACAGAAGAATTAAAATTCCCTCCCATAATATAATCATTTAAGTCAATCAGCAATTTCTCTACAAAGTTATGCAGTGGAAGAAATGGGTGAACTTCAAAATATTATTTAACATGAAATTGGAGAAAGGAACCTGCTCATTCCAGCACTAGAGAATTATATATGCAGAAGCAAAATAATATTAAAACTAGTATTATGAGGCAGCTTACCTATTTTCTCCATGGATCTTTCCAATTTTTATGGCTGGGCAGAAATTTAAAAGAAAAATAATTGTCAAGATAGCCCAAGACAGGAGTAGACTGCCATTGTCTCCTTTATAAATACAGCAGATAGACATTGGGATTCAACAATATTAAACAAACAGGGGGGGGGATTTCTTTTAATGGGTTTTGGGTCTGCATGGTGTGCATATTTTCTAAAGCCAGTACATTAATATAGGCCAGGTCTATTTTCAGATGAAATCAGCGGTGTTCACTTTGTCTGGAACACCTCAAGGAAAAATGGCATCTCAATTCTTACTCTTTTATCTATTCTTGGAAGTATTAACTAACATTACTTAGCCTAGCTAAGTTTTAAAACTTAAAAATGTTGATTGGTATTTATTCTGACATCCTATCATATAGTAAGTAACATGGCATTAACTTTCCTGGCATGGAATTTACTGCCATATTCCCTGGCATCTTTCATTGTCCATTCATTTCTAATTGATTATCTAACTTAAAAAAACATGAGAATGAATTGGGGAAAACTCTTAGCAAGTTAGAAACATATGGTACATACAGCATCATAACCGGACGGATTCATAATTGGCTAACAAACATATTGTAGTGACAAGAACTGGATACAGCATTCCAAATGTGGCCTCAACAATGCAGTATGGTTCCACTAATTGATCCACTAATTGGTTCACTTAATGGAGAAGATAGCAAGGAAGTAACAAGCATCAGAGAGAAAGCATAGCTGCTTAATTCATTCTTTGTATCTGTTTTCATAGAAAAGGGAAAAATAGCATAACCTAACAAAAATAGAACTGTAAAAGACAGGCTAGAAATTCAAGTCAAAATAGGCAAGAAAATGGCAAGAGAATACCTGTCCACTCTAGATGAGTTCAAATCATCAGTGGCAAGTGGATTACATATTAGAGTTCTGAAGAAGTGGCAGATATGATCTCAGAACAATTGAATCATATCTTTCAAAGATCTTGGAGCAATGGGGAAATATCAGAGAGAATAGGACTACTCAGCACAGCCAATTTGCTGCAGCCAACCATCCATGGCCAACTCAGCCTGGTCAACTCACCACAGCCAATTTGCTATACCCAACTCACTGGCCAACTTACCATGGACAATTTGCCATGACTACCTTGCTATAGGACAACACTCTGCAGGACAATTCAACAATTCAATTTAATTATTTACAATAATTAAAAAAATATTTGAATTTTTGTCATTCACATTTCATTTTGTTCCTCTTTTAGCACTCTTTCTTTAATGATTCTATTCCACAATTTCTTTGATATTAGTGCAACTTTTCTCCCATGGCAAGGTGGCCTACGGTGAGTTGGCCACAGCAAGTTGGCTGCGGCGAGTTGACCAGGCTATGGTGAGTTGGCTGTGATGAGTTGTCATAGAGAACTGATTTCCATCTTCAAAAAAGGGGGGAAATGGATCCAGGAAACTACAGATCAATCAGCCTGACATCAATTCCTGGGATGATTGTAGAAAAGACAATCAAGTAACAGATTGTGAATACCTAGAAGCAAGCAAATTTATAACCATAAGCCATCATGGCTTTGTCAAAAACAGATCATGCCAAACAAATCATATTTCATTCTTTGATAAAGTGACTAAATTAGTGGACCAATGAAATGCTGGATTTCAGGAAGGCATTTGATAAAATAGACCACAACCTTCTTAGTAAGTTAGAAAAATGTGTGATAGAAAGCATCACCATCAGATGGATTCATAACTGGCTGACTCAACATCTAGTCCTTAATGGAACTGCATCTACATGGAGGGAAATAAGCAGTGGTGTACCCCAAGGTTCTGTCTTAGGCCTACTACTCTTCATAAACAATTCTGATGAGGGAATAGAAAAAGAACTCCTCAAATTTAAACATGACACCAAGCTAACAGGAAAAGCCAACACCTCAGAATATAGGTTCAAGATCCAGATGGATCTTGACAAACTTGAAATGAAATTCAATTGTAAGAAAAGTTAGATTTTACATTTAAGCAAGAAAAAGTAAATGTACATGTATAGAATAGGTGGAATCTGGCTCAACAGCAGTAACTGCAAGAGGAATCTTAGAGTCCTAGTGGGCAATCACTTAAATAAGATCCAGTAGTGTGCTGCAGCCACCAAAAAAGCTAATGCAATCCTAGGTTACATTAACAGAGGCATAGAATTAAGATCACACGAAGTATTAGTACCACTTTATTAAGGCCTTGGAAGGAATGACTTACTGGAGAAAGCCTAATGCTGGGAACGATTGAGGGCAAAAGAAGAATGGGACAGCAGAGAATCAGGTAGCTGGATGGAGTCACTGAAGCAGTCGTGAAATTAAATGGACTCTGGGGGATTGGAAAAGGACAGGAAGGCCTAAAGGGGTTGAACACAACTTCACAGCTAACAACAACAACAAAGACAAAGACAATACTTGGAATATTGTATCCAGTTTTGATTGCCACAATATCAAAATGATATTGAGACTCTGGAAAGGGTGCAGAGAAGAGCAACAAAGAGTGAGTCAACCTATTTTCCAAAGCACAAGAAGACAACCCAAAAAGCAATGGGAACTAATCAAGGAGAGAAGCAATCTAGAACTAAGGATAAATTGCTTTACAGTAAGAATAATTAATCAGTGGAATGAGTTGCCTTCAGACATTGTGGGTGCTCCATCACTGGCAGTTTTTAAGAAGAAATTGGACAGCCATTTGTCCAGAATGGTATAGTGCTTCCTGTTGATAATGCATGCCACCAAGTTAATGTCAATTTTAACCCATTTCTTAGCTAGATTTTCTTCATTATTAACAGTCCCTAACTGGATCCTTTGGCTCTTCCAACAGTGCACCCATCCCTACTGTAATTCTCTACCTTGCTGCTGATCACCCTATTTTTGTCTCACCATCTTTCTCAGCATTAGAGCTTTCTTCCAAGGGTAGGTCTTTGTATAATGTGTCCAAAGTTCAATGATCCAATTGTTTGTTTTCTTAACTGTCTACAGTATTCCTACACTACCTAAGTTCAATTGCATCAATTCTCATCTTGTCTTGCCTCTTTAAAGTCCAACTTTTAGTTACATATAATGTTCCAGGGAATACTATGACTTGCATAATTCTGCTCCTTGTAGGTGTAGACACATCATAGCATTTGAATAACTTTTCCAAGGTATTTATGGCTGCTCCACCAAGTACTAACCTGTGTGGTATTTCTAGACTGCTAAACTGTTCCTTTACTGTTGATGGCTGATCTTAAAAGGCAAAAGCTAACAACCACTTTGATATATTCATTATCATTTCTAAGGCTGTTGTCATTAGTTTTAATTTTAGTCCCATTTGTTTCACAGTGCTACTTGATTATATTACTAGTTTTTATAGATCCTTTGCTTTTTCAGCTTATGAGAGTGGTGTCATTAGACTAGCAAGGTTACACTATTAATTTTGTAAACTCATGCTTTTCTTTTAGTCAACTTCCCTTAATATATATTCAGGATATAAGATGAATAAATAAAAGGAAAAACAGTCTTGTGTCTCTCTTCTGTTTTCACCACATTCTGTCCATATTGTGGTCTACTGAATTGTATATGCAAGTTTCTCATGAAGACAAATATATTTTTATTCCCATTTTTCTAGGTATAGCTTAATGAGGTTGTTGTAATCAAAACCTTCTGATAATCAATGAAGCACATATTAATATTTGATATTTTTGGCTTTCCAAATTAACCAGTGTGCATTAGCAATAGTGTTTTCTGATCCTTGGCTTTTTTTAAAGCCAGCTTAAACATCTGGCATCTCTTTTTCCATGAAGAGTGTTTTTCGTTGTATTTGGATTTCTCATTCATTTTCAGTCAGTTGGTTTATTTTCCAGCAAATGACTTATCAATGTTTGTCAATGTACAAAATACAAAGAAAATTAAAAAATAGAAATTAAGGAAAGAAAAAAGAAAGGGGGAAGGAAAATATGAGGTACAAGGGAAGAAAGAAAAAGAAGTTGATTTCCGGTTCTCTTTAGTACAGTTCAAGATAACTAAATGATAGCCTCAACTTTTTACTTTTACACATTAGTATATAACTAGCAATTTCTTTAACAATAAATCTATCTAATCAGTATAACCAAAGTTGAAGTTTCATTTTTTTCATCACAAGTACAAAATCCAGAAATATCCAGTGAAAAAACATAAATATATTCTCTGCTTTGAATAGAACAATCAATTTAATCAAGTCTGTTTTATCTTTATTGTTGTTGAAATGATATGTTATTACTATTTGCACTTAATAATCTTTACAAACTATTACCATTTATATCAACAAAATTCACTGTATTCTTTCAGATTCTTTAACTTTAAAGGGAAAACTAAACCATCTTTTTAAAAACACTTCTAAAATCAAAATGTTCTTTAAAAACATTTCTAAAATCAAAAGTGTTAAGTTTGCATGAAGAGTCAGACACGAAGAGCTTCAGTGAAGAGTTTATTAAGTGACTACAGCTCGAATGGACCCGACTTGGCTGGGCTACGGCTGCTTCTTATAGCCAGCAGCCGTAGTTGCCAGCCAATCAGAGTGCAGGGTTTTCCTGCACTTTTTAAACCAATCATATTTGACATTTTATAAGAACAATTCAAAATAAACCAATGACATTCAAACCTACATACATAACAAAAAGATTCTAATACATCTTTTTTTGAAATTTCCTCTTAACATATGTACTTTAAAGTTCCCTTTCAGAACAATAAAATTCCAACTAATTCTCATTAAATTTAGATCACTCCCTCCCTCTCATAGAATAATTTTTTCTTGTATACATACTTTTAAAAACTCTCTTAATACAGATATTTTCAAATATACTTTCAATAATATTTAACAAACTTTAGGAATTATTTAAACATTATATATAAAGGAAAATACATTTTCAAACATTAGATTAAGACTTTCTTTCAATAACAAATATCAGACCAATAAAAATCCATCCTACTTCCAATTTATTCATTAAGTTTAAATCACTCCTTCCTGTTTGTCTTCCTGGAATAAAATATTTTTCTTCTCTGGAATGTTTGTCAAGTAGTTATAAGCTTCTCTTTTTCTCAAGGATTTCTAAAAATTTTCCACTAGGAAAGAATCTCAAAGTTGTCCTTTTAAAAGTTGCATATTTTTTGGGAACTCTTCTTTCAATTGTTTGGGATAAAAAATTGTAATTAATAAAAATTGGTGTCAGGTTTGTATTCCAAAATTACAATTGACTCCTCTGCTTTGTCAGTTACTTGTGAATTTGTATCAGTGGTTTGGTAACTTTCTACCCATATTTACATGTCTGAAGTAGTTTGAGGGGTTTTATTAAAAAAAATTTCAAATACTACTCCATTTTCTTAACTCCCTATTTAGTCAAAGAATAGCTTTTTTTGTAAGTCACTTAAAAATTGCTGGTCAAACAGGAATCATAAAAATCAGAAAGTTTTAGCCACCCACAGCAGTGCAGATCAAGCTACAAATTACTAAAAATAATAAACTAGAACCACAACTTTCTGCCCTTATATTTTTCCATCCATTTAAAAAAAAAATCCACACTTCCTTATTTTAGCTTTCTTTCAGCAGCCTTCTTTCTTGTTGTTTAACAATGAAGAAATCCCCCAAATGGCACAGATCTTCAAAAATAAATAACAGCCTGTGCGTGATGCATCCGGCCAGTTTGACACTCCTGAACTAAAGGAATGCTGATCCCCCCAAGCATCCTTCCAGTTCTGTGGGCGTGGCTTGGTGGGCATGGGAGGAGAAGGATATTGTAAAATCTCCAGTCAGAAGTGGTATTTGCCGGTTTTCTGAACTACTCAAAATTTCCACTACTGGTTCTCCAGAACTGGTCAGAACCTGCTGTATACCACCTCTGGATCCTTCCCTGGGTGTGTCATCAGTTGGCCATCTTTTCAGAAACTACAGAATGCCCAATCTGATGCTTGGTTTTGCTTTTCAGCTGAACGAAAGTGGAAAGTAGAAATAGAAACAGCATCCTGAAAACACTAAGATAATGTGAGACGTTAAAACACCATTTTTCTTTAATTATTTATTTATTTATTGTTTGGACTTGTATGCCACCCTATCTCCCGAAGGACTCAGGGTGGCTCACATCATGAAAACACACAATACAAAAGTTTAAAATTATTTAAAAGTTATTAAACCCAAGCCAAACAATATCTAAAACCCACAAAAGACACTAACATTTAAAACAACTAAAAGCCACACCCCCTCAGTCCAGACCAGCTTATTCAACTAGCCACATCTTCAGGCTGCGGCGGAAGGAGTGGAGGCCAGGGGCCAATCATAGCTCCAGGGGTAGCTGATTCCACAGGGTGGGCCTCCCACAGACAAGGCCCTACCCCTGGGGGTTGCCAGCGACATTGTCTGGCCGACAGCACCCCAAGGAGGCCCTGTCTGTGGGAGTGCACAGGGTGATGGGCACTCAATGCTGGCAAGAGACGTTCCCGCAAGTACCCCGGCCCCAAGCCACGTAGGGCTTTATAGGTAAGTACCAGCACCTTGAATCTCACCTGGAGGACAACCAGCAACCAATGTAGATCGCGCAGGAGGGGTGTAATATGGGAGTATCGGGATACTCCCATCACAACCTCAGCAGGGTGCATTCTGCACCAGTTGAAGCCTCTGCATGGTCTGCAAGAGCAGCCCCCTATAGAAAGCATTGCAGTAGTCAACTCGGGACGTAATGGGTGCATGAGTAACCGTGTGCAAGGCATCTCGGTCCAGATAGGGGCACAACTGGTGCAGCAGGTGAACCTGGGCAAATGCCCCCCTGGTCACTGCTCCCACCTGCTTCTCCAAACTGAGTTGTGTATCCAGGAGGACACCCAAGTTGCACACCCTATCCACAGGGGGCAACACCTCTCCCCCCATGCCTAACAATGGAACCTCCTGGATCATCCAAGATGCCGGTACGCACAGCCACTCGGTCTTGGCCGGGTTGAGCCGGAGACTTTTTCTCCCCATCCAGATCCATACTGCTTCCAGGCAATGAGACATCATGGTGAGGGCATCACTGAGTTGGTTTGGGGTGGAGATAAAAAGTTGGGTATCATCAGCATACTGATGATACCTCACCCCCAAACCACAGATGATCTCACCCAGCAGCTTCATATAGAAGTTGAACAGGAGGGGAGAGAGGACCAACCCCTGGGGAACCCCGCAAGTGAGGGGCCTCAGGGTCAATCTCTGGCCTCCTGCCAACACTGATTGCAAATGACCCAAGGGGTAGGAGGAGAACCACCGCAAAATGGTGCCTCCCACCCCCAATCACACGAGGAGTCACAATAGGATACCATGGTCGATGGTATCAAAAGCCGCTGAGAGATCTAATAGGACTAGGACAGAGGAATATCCCATCACAAGCCCCCCAGAGATCATCCATCAGCGCAACCAATGCCGTCTCCGTGCTGTACCTGGGCCTGAAACCTGATTGGTATGGATCTAGGTAATCAGCTTCCTCCAGGAACCCTGGAAGCTGACGAGCCACCACGCTCTCAACAACCTTTGCCACAAAGCAAAGGTTGGAGACAGGACGAAAGTTATTCAAAATGGCTGGGTCCAAGGCAGGCTTCTTAAGGAGGGGCCTCACCACCGCCTCCTTCAAGGCAGCAGGGAAGGATCTCTCACTCAACTAAGTATGGAGAATCGAACTGCTGGCAGTCGGCAGAATTAACCTGCAATACTGCATTGCAACCATTGCACCACCACAGCTCTAAATAAATAAAAGTTTATTGATATAACATGAGATAGGATTACATGAAAGCAAGGCAAACCTTTTCTTTTCTTTGCTGTAACAATAGGATTTGAAAATAAAGTCCATTAAAGTTCTCTTTTCTACAGGGACTGAAGACTGGATACATAGCACTTCTTTCTACAATTCTTTCTCATAATAAAAATATAAGGTAGGTAACCTGCAGAGTGTCCATAAATAAGAATGGACTTCAGCCTGAACCTCTGTGATCCTGATATGATTACCTGCTATGCAATATTATTCTCTCCTTCAGGTGTATGAAAGCTCACTGCAACAACTACAGATTTATCACCCAAACCGTGATATCTCCTTTAAAAAAGTGGGTTTGAACTTTTTGAACCCTTGAGCTGAACTCATCTTCTAGTGATTACAAGGACACCTTATTACTAACATACAGAGGTGATTTCCCACTGTTTTTTTTAATGCATATTTATATGCCGCCCTTCTCCGGAGACTCAGGGCAGCTTACAATTTTTTGGAGCACAACCCAATGCGCTCAGCAATAGCCATCATTCCATTACTAAGCGGCATTTTTACAAAGTCAGCTTATTGCCCCCAACAATCTTGGGTCCTCAATTTACCTACCCCAAGAGGATGGAAGGCTGAGTCAACCTTGAGCCTGGTGGGATTTGAGCCTGCACTAATTGGAGGCAGCTGGAACTTAAGTGCTTGGCATTTAACAGCCTGCACCACCAAGGGTTTTTTTATCCAGAGTCGGTTTTCAACTTCCCACATTTGTGGGAAACTGCAGAGGCTTTATTTTCTTCTGAGTAACTCTGTCCTAGGAACTTTGGCTAGCCAAAATTGACTACCTATTAATTTATATTTTTGCTGAAGAAAAAGGGGTGAGACAGATCTAGGATTTTCTGCTGGGATCAATTGGCCTTCAGAGTATTTAACTTGAGTGGTAGACAGGAGATATTTGCTGTCCAACTTCAGGCACCAAAATGTTTTACACCAGCCATGCTTCTATTTTGACTAAAACAATCTCATCTACAATCAACACTGCCCCATTTTCTTTATTTTGCACATTGCCCATCTTGATGAAGATAAATAAACCAAGGTTTGTTAAGTTGCAGCCTAATTTAGATTTT
Organism: Naja naja; assembly: GCA_009733165.1. NCBI lineage: Eukaryota > Metazoa > Chordata > Lepidosauria > Squamata > Elapidae > Naja > Naja naja. Next base: position 130,619,263 of record CM019148.1, on the reverse strand, counting down.
TGTGAAACTGCTTTTGGCAGATCTTTATCGTGCCTGAGTTCCCCCATTACTGCATGTAATGGAAATGTTGTGGGTTTTGTCTTTGCAATATCTGCTCTAAACTTCAATACAAATGTTTATGCTGTATTTGCTGTTATGGCAACTGCAGTCAAGTCTTTAAACTGACACTATGGAAATAATGGGCCCTTATGTGGTAGGGTTGCTATGGAAACACTTTTTCTAAAAGTAACCTGTGTAGTATAGCCAGTCCATAATGTCACATGCTCCTTTGGGAAGTGCCCATAGTATGGCTTAATCTAATGAATAAATATGAACTGGAAGTGAATGCAACCTCTAAAAATCCACAGGCTTTTTCAAAGACATTACCAGTGATTGTGGTGATCAAGCAACAAGCTAACCTTCATCTCAGTAGGCAGAAAATGATTACTTCAAGTGACATGCAATGAGAATAGTAGGTTAAGAAGGATGGTGAAACCAATAAACTTAGTGAATAAACCATTGTAGGAGTCAGGATGGAGAGGGAAGAGATTCTAGCTGGATAGCAAAACTGTGTAAAGTCTCATTCTATAATATATTCAAGATTAAATTGCCTAAAAGGCCTTCAGACTGATTGAATATGTCTGTAACAGCTGGACATGGCACATATTTCAAAGCTAAACTCATGGATGGAGATAAACTAAAGAGCATGGGTAACATTGGCACCTGACATTTTTGCATAGCTGTTACTGTCAAGTCCTTTACAAGGCCAGCCCACCTCAGCCATAAGAAAATTCATCCTACATCAGAACAAGGTTCTGCCCAGCTCATCATTGTGTTAAAATGTATAGCAAAAGCAATAGCACTCAGATTTATATACTGCTTCAAAGTGCTTTACAGCCCCCTCTAACCAGTTTTACAGAATCAACAAATTGTCTCCAACAATCTGGAGCATCATTTTACCAACTTCAGAAGGATGGAAGGCTGAGTCAACCTTGAGCCAATGAATCAAACTGCCGAACTGCTGGCAGCCAGCAGTCAGCAGAAGTAGCCTGTGTTCTAACCACGGCACCACCATGGCTCAGTGTATATTTAGAAAGTTCACAAACATGGCCAAGATGGCAACATTTATCTTCCATGGATGTTCCCTGGTAGATACAGATAGTTATCAACATGTAGCCATAAGGAAGCTTTATGGTCCTTTGTTGTGATGGTCTAAAATGGGTCAGTCATGTGAGCGACCCAATTTTATGATTTTTTTGCAGCAAATCTGTGTTTGTTAAGTGAACGATACTGTTGTTAGGTGAACCAATGTTTTGCTATGGGCATGGTTTTGCGAAAACCTGAAAGTAAATGCCATTTTCCGGCAAAACCATAGTAGAACCTAGTCATGTGAGCACAGGACACTGCAATAGGCTGTTATTTGCAGCCATATTGCTGAATGCCTAAAGGTCACATGATCACAGAGGGGGCCCCAACTGTAGGAACTTTGAATCCAGGATTGTAAGTCCCCTTTTTTGGGTCAGTCATAACTTCGACTGATGATAAGTCAAGGATTACCCATATGTTATGGTGTGGTGCCTGTAAGATCTGAAGTATTAGCAGTCAACAAATATGACTATTAGATCTGGACTGCAAAAATGTAGACAATCACTAGATTGCATCAGAACAATAGAGACACTTCTGTCTCTTTGCTGCCATCTAGTTTAGATTTTGCATATCTAGTAAACCTATTACAAGTTATGAGCTTTTTTTTGACTCTCTGAATTTCTCTAATGCCTTTTAAAATTATACAAACTGATGAGCAGAAGAACCAATCAGAGTGATGGGGGCAGCTGGCAATTTGGCCTCAGTACCAAGTTAAAAATATAGGTGCTTGCTTTGTTTTATTTTATACACAAAATAAACCTCAGTTTTTATATGCTATAATTTATACTATTTTTATTACGGCCAGGGACTCAAAAGCTAGAAGTTGACTGGGCACTGTTGATGTCTGTGCAGGCCTGGTTATTGCTTATGATACATTTTTTTCAAAAGATGTTTTCCTTTATGGATTTGAATCTCTATTTAATTTCAGTGGATGATCAAAAGTTCTAACTATGATAGAGGGAATAACTTTAATCCCAATGACCCAAGTCTAATTTACATTTTGACTTCCCACAACATCCTGAAATGGTATATCATCACTGGCATCATAAGAATAAACAATGGAGGTGGCAATTGAGCCTTGGTGGCTCAGGCTGTTAAATGCCTGCTCTTAAGATCCAGCTGCCTACAACTGCTGTAGGCTCGAATCCCACCAGGCTCAAGGTTGACTCAGCCTTCCATCCTCTCAGGGTAGGTAAACTGAGGACCCAAGATTGTTGGGGGCAATAAGCTGACTTTGTAAAAATGCCGCTTAGTAATAAGCAGGCATATACAATGGAATGAAGGCTATTGCTGAGCACATTGGGTTGTGCTCCTAAAATTGTAAGCCACCCTGAGTCTTCGGAGAAGGGCGGCATATAAATGTAATTTAAAAAAAAAATTGTTTGACATATTCTTTCTTGTAATCTAGGAAAGGCCTATCGTGGTTTGCTTTGACCTGGAGCTGAAGAGAAGAATTTACCACCTCTTTTCCCATTAGGATTTGCACCCACAAGACAAAGCCCTGCTTGCTCAGAGTGGAACATCTTGTATGGCACCATTCATTACAAAGTCCTACTGGACATCTATCTGTACTATTATGGAATACAAACTTCTGAAAGCTTTAGGAACTGAATGCCTTTCCTTGTATTGTCCTGTTCATGCTTTCAGACCTGTTTAACTGGGCAATAGTCCTAATCTTAGGTATAACATTGTCTCAGTAGTTGCATCCAGGCTACAGAAAGTTCTTGTGTATTATCCATTTCAATATGTTGTGAGATTATATATAAAGTCACTACTAAAGGGTTTGATGCTGCAGACCGCCAATGTATTTTGATTGGACTATACATGGCATTGGAATAATTTTGGCATTAGTGGTAAGATATATATAAAAGGAATTCAAAAATACCCCTTTTCATGCAACAAGAGGGTAATGTACCTAAATACATCAGGTACACCAGTCCATTAAGTGTATATTATAATTCACAATAATCAAAGATACATATACTCCAAAACAATCATAACAATGAAGTATGACTGACTTGCAGTGCCGGCATGATGTGCAATACGTTCACACTGGTGCAATAAGATTTGTGTTTGTTAGTAGAATTCACTGGGTTAGGTGTTAAGTTTACATGAAGAGTCAGACGCAAAGAGCTTCAGTGAAGAGTTTATTAAGTGACTACAGCTCGAATGGACCCGACTTGGCTGGGCTACGGCTGCTTCTTATAGCCAGCAGCCGTAGTTGCCAGCCAATCAGAGTGCAGGGTTTTCCCACACTATTTAAACCAATCCTATTTGACATTTTAAGAACATTCAAACTAAACCAATAACATTCAAACCTACATACATAACACCCCTCCCCACTAGGTTCAGTCCATACCAAACCCCAACCTATCTAATGTATTCTTTTAAATAGGTGGGGCTCTTGCGTGTACGTTGAGACCTTCTGGTTCAGAAGTTTTAACATTCTCACCCAGTGAGAGAGGAAATGTGTCTGCTGACATTTCCCCACTGGGACTTCCTGTGAAAGAAGACCCTGTTTGATTGTTAGAATCTGGTCTCTCCTCCCAACCCATCTCCAGCCCAATGTCAGCACCCAAGTCAGGTAGTGATGTACAATCTTCCACTTCTAAGGATGGTTTTGGCATTGTGGAAGGTTTTGGAGTGGTTCCTGTCGTAATGGCTCATTACACATGGGTTGATTCTTGCTTGCTGATTTCCTCCTGTTCCTCCCTTCCCCCCTAGAATTGACATCAGGTGAGGGAACTAGAGAGGACAGTGCGATGTTCCTGAGAGACCTGGATCTAAATGATCAATGTGCCTGCTCCAGAGGAGTCCATCCTCTGTTTGCACCCTGTAAGAACGAGGGCCTGTGATCTGAGTTATCTCAGCAGGAATCCACAAAGGTTCACCCATAAGGTTCTTAGCATAAACAGAATCACCCACACTGAATGTGCAAACTTTGGAAGTGGAATCTAGTGGTGCGTTGGGTGCGTAAGTGGGATGAAGGCGGTCAAGGGAAGACCTAAGTTTCCTACCCATCAACAACTCTGCTGGGGATAAGTTATTAGATGGGTTAGGAGTGATGTGCTGAACACTAAGAAGTTTTTCAACTTTCTCAGTGATGTCCCCAGGACCCAGTTGCTGAAGCTTCTCCTTGGTAAAACGTACCATGCGTTCAGTCCGGCCGTTAGCCGAAGGGTGCCCAGGGGCTGTCAGGGCATGTCTGATACCCAGTTGTGCTAGATAGGATTCAAAAGGTTGGATGTAAATTGAGGGCCATTGTCAGAGACAAGAACATCAGGTAACCCATGGGTTACAAAAACTTTTCTGAGCTGCTTGATGACAGCATCAGTTGTGGTGGATGCCATGGGAATTACCTCTAGCCATTTGGAATACATCTGGAACTATAATAAGGAAGGTGTGCCCTCTAGGTAGTGGCCAGCAAAAGGGTGCAAAATCAATGTGAATCCTGGACCCCCTAGGACATTCCCATTCCTGTGTGGGGGCAAGAGGTGGGGCAGACCTGACTACCTGACAGTTGGGACAAGATGCACCCAGTTTTCAACCATTTTGTCAATACCTGGCCACCATACATAACTCCTGGCCAATCCCTTCATCCTTACAATACCAGGATGACCCTCATGTAACATTTCCAAAACCTCTCTTTGCAGTTTTGCAGGAATAACCACCCTGTTACCCCACAAAATACATCCTCTTAATACAGATAATTCAGTTTGCCTGGACTTAAAAGGTTGGGCAAGGTGAGGTAGATCTTGAATAGGCCAACCTTTCTTAATCCAGCCTATAACAGAAGCCAACACAGTGTCTTTGGCAGTCTCTCTGGCAATTTCAGCAGCATGAACTGGAAGCTGTGCAACAGTTTCATGTTTCAAGGTGGTTCTTGTGGTAAGCAGCGAAGTAGCATTCTTGGTGACAGGATAATAGGTGTAGGCTTGTCTCCTGCCACAATGCCTAACAAAGGTTTGTGATCTGTAACAATGGTAAATGTTCTCCCATACAGATATTCATGAAATTTCTTAACAGCTGCAACAACTGCCAATGCCTCCTTGTCCAATTGGCTGTAATTCCTCTCTGCTTTGGTCAAAGCGAGAGTAAAATGCAATAGGGGCTTCTCTCCCACTGGGAAGCCTGTGGCTCAACCCCACCCCCCAATCCATAAGGGGATGCATCACAAGTCAGTACAACAGGCAAATTCTCAGAGAACTGTATCAGTATAGCATCAGACGTGATTATTCTTTTAATACTGTTAAATGCTGATTGTTCCTTCCTGCCCCAGACCCAAACAGACTTTTTATCAAGTAATCTGTGCAATGGTTCAGCAATGGTTGCCTTTTGAGGTAGGAACATGTGATAAAAGTTAATAAGTCCAAGGAAAGCTTGCAGATCTGTTTTGCATTTAGGTCTAGGGGCTTCTTTGATTGCTTGAACCTTGGCATCTGTAGGGTGGATGCCATGCTTGTCAATCATGTAGCCCAGGAACTCAACCCTGTCAGTTTTAAGAGTGCATTTTTCTTCCTTGACTTTTAACCCCGCTTTCCTGAATCTGGTAAGGACTTCTCTGAGTCTTTCTTGTAAACTGATATGCCTGGGCCAGCATTGTCCACATTTGCAGTGGCAAACTGAGTATTACCCTGTTGCCAAGTGAATGTAACAGATGATGCACCACTGGAACTGGATATGCGCTCTGCTGCAGTGCATGGTTCAGTGTCCCCTTATAGTCCCCACAGATTCTTACTGACCTATCAGTCTTGACTGGTGTGACTATGGGTGTCTCCCATCTGGAGTGGTCAGTGGGCTCTAAAACCCCTTGAGCTATTAATTTGTCTAATTGTGCATCAATTTTTTCCTTTAAAGCAAATGGAACCCTTCTGGGCTTTAAACGAATTGGGGGCACCTTGGGATCTAGGTTGAAAGTGATAGGCGTCCCCATATTCTTGGCCAATCCTTCGCTGAAGAGCTCTGGAAACTCAGACTTCAAGGCCTCCTCCCATTCAGAGTTGCTCACGTGATTGATGCCAGTCACCTCGATGCCTAGTGGCTTGAACCACTCAAGTCCCAGCAAGCTTGGGCGATCCTTGTCCACGATGGTCAGGGGCAAACGTTTGGTGTGGCCTTTAAACTTCACGTTGAATTCTCTTGTTCCAACTACTGGAATCTTGTTCTCTTGGTAGTCTTTAAGAGTCAGTGCTTGCTTCTGGAAATGTTTCTTCTGAATGTTGGGAAGTTGCCTGTGAATAGCATCCCATAACACCATAGATAAATAGGAGCCTGAGTCCACTTCCATTTGGCAAGGCCTTCCTTCAATGAATACCTTCACATGTACTTTTCTGCTTCTCAAGGGTGAAGAATGACCAATGGTGATTGTTTGATGAGTTTCATTCTTTCCATTTGCTTCTGAGTTGCGCCCCATTTTCTCACTGAAATTGTTGGGCTTGAATTCTTTCTCAGGAAATTTCTTCCTACTAGGTGGAGTTCTTTATGATTTGCAGACTCTTGCTAGGTGACCTCTTTTCTCACAACGTAGGCGGATGGTGTCTAAAACTTGCAGTCAGTGCGGGGGTGCCCCCCCCCACAGCCTCTGCAATAAAATTCTTGCCTCTTTTTTCAAGATCTTTCCTTTTCTTCTCCATTCTGAGTCTATAAATTCCTTCCTCCACCTCACTACAATCTGAATCAGAATCTATTTGCTCGCAATGGGTTGTTGTGGACTGTTCCACATCAGAATGGCTTGAGGCCTTGTTAATTTTCTTCATGGCTGCTGCTGAGGACTTGGTTGCTTCCGCTGAAACAGCTTCCTCTATGGCCTCCTTAAACGTGATCTTAGGTTTCATTAGTAATTTGCTCTGTAAGACCTTATCTTTAAGGCCTAGAACAAACCAATCACGCACGGCCTCTTCTAAGTTGGTAAACTCACAAGCACCCCCAATGTCCCTTCAATTTGCCATGAAGTCGTTAACATTTTCGCTTTCCCCTTGATCCTGACGATAAAACTCGTGTCTCTTAATGAGGCACGATACTTGTGGGGCGTAATGGGCTCTTAAAAGCTTTTCTAAATCAGGCCATTCCATTACCTTCAAGTCTGCAGCTCCCGCCAATGCCTTTGCCATCTTGAAGACTGCCAGACCGCAGTGCATGAGAAATACCGCCCTCTTCCGCTTCTCAGGGATATCGGCGAGGTCGTTTCCTTCCAAATACATTTGGAAGCGGTCCGCATACGATTCCCAGTCTTCTGCTGCCAGATCGAACGGGGCTGGGGGGGTCGGTGTTCAGTGCAGCCATCTCGCTCTTCTGCTTGTCTTCCACGTCGTCTCTTCTTCCGGGGAATCCCACCTTCGTTGCCAGTGTTAAGTTTGCATGAAGAGTCAGACACGAAGAGCTTCAGTGAAGAGTTTATTAAGTGACTACAGCTCGAATGGACCCGACTTGGCTGGGCTACGGCTGCTTCTTATAGCCAGCAGCCATAGTTGCCAGCCAATCAGAGTGCAGGGTTTTCCCGCACTATTTAAACCAATCCTATTTGACATTTTACAGGAACAATTCAAACTAAACCAATAACATTCAAACCTACATACATAACATTAGGGATTTTCTGTCTTTCACTGTGAGTTGCATTGTATTGGGAGGGGATTCACTAAGGGTGCACTAAGGGAGGCTCAGCCAATCTCATTGTACACATGTTGTACACTGACAATAAAGGTTTGAACTGAATAATTATGTAGGCTAAAACTCAAATGGGGCAAGGATAGTGTGGATATTAAATCAAATTATGGCAAACACTGCATGTGTGTAGACATGCTAGCAAATAATGCTAAAAATATAGCTTGTCCAATCTGAAACAGTAAGAATACCTGTTAATATAATAAAGTAGCTTCCCCTTTAAGAACAAATTACTTTAGTTTTACACAAACCTCGATAACTTTCAGTTCACTTGGCTGCAGTTAAAATGCTAGTCATCTATAAAGCCATAATGAATTTGACATCAGAATGTTTTGAAGGGTTATTTTCTCCTGAACCTGTCCAGCCAGATGATTTCCTAGATGACTGTGAACCTCCCTCCTAGCTGACCACTTTCTTTATAATATTTAGGCAATGGTGAACACTTCTGCATGCCACTTGGCACAAATAAATTTGTCTTCAGTCTCTCCCGTCTGCTGGTTGATTGTGTTTTTACTGCTTTATTTTATTATTTTGTTTTATAAATGATTTAGATGTACATTGTCAGCTCAGAGAATGTGTCTGGTTGGCATGCAAAAGAACTCTTGGTGTTTGTAATGTTTTAATTACAATGGATGATCTATGTTATGAATGCAGTGAATTTTGTATTTCTACCCCTCCCTCATGTGTCTTAACCGATGTCTTAACAGTTGATCAAACCACACTTTACCCTTATAGCTGAACTAGCATATTATGACTAGAGGTAATCCCCCAAATCAGAAAATTACAGTGTCAAGTCTTAAGATTTTGTTTTGTTCTTAGAGGTGGTTTTAATGACTATGACAGCAGAATAAGAGTGAATCAGGAATTCTAACACCACCACTTGCAATGAAATGGAAATAGGTAATTGTCACTTCTCCTCAAGGAGAAAATAGATGCCACTCAGTAACTCTGATAATCTGATATCTGATATAGATGATGAACTTTAAAAAAATAACAAAACCAGATCAAACCAATTTAAACCAAAATGAGTGTCAAAAACAAAGCATTTCTCATAATATTATGAGCTGAAGCCATATGATTAAACATGTTGTATTTAGCCCTATAAGTCAATGCATTATAGTAAATTGAACTCAAATTCTACTTTTTGTTGTTGTGTGATACCTAAATGCAGTACACAATCTTTTGAATCATGGTAACCAGCTGTGCTGACTAGTGTTTGCTCCTGTGATATTAAGAGGACTGCTGATCAACAATTAGATGACAATGCTTTAAAAAGCAGTAACTTCAGAATGTTTCTTGTACTGATACAAGATTATTTCCAGTTACATTATACACTTCTTTAATTTTACAATATCTTTAACTGTTGTCATGGTGCTGAAAGATCAAATCCAAAGTAGCAACATTTCCCATTCACATCTTCTTTTTACTTAAAATAAACCAAGCTTTAAAAAGAGCAAGCTGATAATTAGCAAACTTTACCAATCTTAGTTTAAAATAATTCTCAAGCAGCACTGATTACTATTTAAAAGATATCTTAAAGAAATATTGTGGAAATGTTTCATTATGGGTTTTTCTCTAGCATGATCTGACAAAATGTCTTCTTTCACTGCATTCTTTGCAAAATAAAGCATCCTTAGCCTTTTATTTTGTCTTGCTTTCAATTGTACTTTTTCAGTTTGCTGGAATGATAGTAATTACTTCTTTCTAAGCTGGACTTAAACCTATTCCTTGCAAAAATAATACCAGAGAAAGGCTTGGACTGCATTTTTACATTTAAAAAGTTCTGACTATATACATCTTTTTTTTTATTTTGAAAGATTTTATATTTTTAAAAATGGAGGACCTGTATATGCTTTTTCTTCTCAAGCATAGTTTTGGAGCAAAACCTACTATTCAAATAGTACATTATAGGCTCTAAAATGATGTATTAAAATTGTAACAGGTCATTTCTTTTCTTCCTCTCAATTCCTTTGTTCCTACTGGATTTTAATAGTCTTGCCTGATGAACGGTTTGCTGAAACTCAAAATCTTGTACTAGTCTGTCAACCTTAAATACTCGAATAAAATATAAAATGTATTGCCTTGCAATAGATTTTGTACACCCTCCCTTACTTCTAACTGATTTTATTTCTTTTTAAAGAATCCTCTTCTATTGGTATTCAAGAATTGAATCTCGGTTTTGAAAAGATGTTATTGCGGCACTCAATTTTCATAATAGCTATAATTCCTCTCTATCTCTCTATCTACAGTATCTGTCCAGATGCACATTTCTTTCTGTAGGCCCTGTTGGCATAATATTCATGATTAATTAAATTAGTTAACTTTTGTAATGGTAAAATTGGAAAAACCTCCTTGTTTTTTTCCCTAAGAATTCTATTACTGCTGAACTTCAGTTAGCTTGAAAGTTTAAGAGGAAGAAAAATCTTTAGTAACAGTCACTTACAGCTTAATATTGCTAATTAAGAATAGAGAAAACGTATAAATTACATCAACAGAAATAAAAATGGGTTCTCTCTTAAAATTGCTAATCAGTTAAGAAAATTAATTAAAGAGCAGAAACTACTTAACAGGCACAAAATATTCTGCAGACCATACTGAACATTCTAGAATTTATTACAGTTTGATAAGAACTGATAGAACAAGAAAAATAAGTCTTAATTTGTTCCACATCTGATAAGCTTTCCTAAAGAGCACTATCTGAGATTACATTGATGGTGAAATCCTGTATGTATACTCAAAAACAAGTCACTGGGGATTACTCCCAAATAAATTAGCTCAGGATTGATTATGTACTATAAACTAATCTCCATGGTACTGCAGTACTCTTTATCTGAATTAACAAGGAAGAAAAGGAGAAATGATTGGTGGATTATTTATTTTGCAAGATGTATAAGCCATTCCAGTTGAAACTGACCCTGGGTAATATATAATTCTTATCTTTCTAAATTCTGAATAAAAGCAGACCTGTAAGTATAAATAATAATAGAACAAATTAATATAACAATGGCTTTAAAAGTATAAAACCAGGAACAGTACAATTACTTACAAAACTGTTCCTCATTTGAATAGCATAGCATAGCATAGCATAGCATAGCATAGCATAGCATAGCATAGCATAACATAGCATAACATAGCATAACATAGCATAGCATAGAGTTCTTTCTTGGCCAAATGTGATTAGATACACAAGGAATTTGTCTCCAGTGCATAAATGTACAGGCAAAACAACAATGTAGTAATAATCATAATAATGAAGGATAATAATCGTAATAATTATACTAACAGAGAAAATAGTAGAACAGATGAAAATGATAAAAGTAATACAGTCATACATTATGAGTAATAGACATAAGACAGAATTGTAGAAATTAAGTGTTCAGTGGAATACGAGGGAAAAACTGTCTCTGTGTCTTGATACTTTGGTATGCAATACCTGTAATGGTGTCCTAAGGGGAGGAGTTAAAACAGTTTATGTTCTGGATGTGGGGGGGTCTGTAAATATTTTCTCAGCACACGTCTTTCTGGCCTATGCAGTATATCTTCTTCCATTCTTCCATATCTTCTTCCATTTGACAATGTGTCGTCTGAGTACAAATATCTTATGCAATACAGTTGATATTTACAGTCATATTCATTACATTAGTATTATTCTCTAATCTTATCTTAATATACCCATGGTCTTCCATTCTTACTATGGTCCTGGACATTTTAAAAGGAACTGTGTTAGATTTGCATGAAGAGTCAGACGCGAAGTGCTTCACTGAAGAGATTATTAGTGACTGCAGCTCATAACAGACCCGACTTGGCTGGTCTGTGGCTGCTACTTATAGCCAGCAGCCACAGTTGCCAGCCAATCAGAGTGCAGGGTTTTCCTGCACTTTTTAAACCAATCATTTCTGACATTTTACAAGAACAGTTCAAACTTAACCAATGACATTCAAACCTGCATACATAACACCCCTCCCCACTAGGTTCAGTCCATACTCAAACCCCAACCTATCTAATGTATTCTTTTAAATAGGTGGGGCTCTTACGTACGTTGAGACCTTCGTGGTTCAGAAGTTTTAACGTTCTCACCCAGTGAGAGGAAATGTGTCTGTTGACATTTCCCTAGTTGGACTTCCTGTGAAAGAAGACCCTGTTTGATTGTTAGAATCTGGTCTCTCCTCCCAACCCATCTCCAGCCCAATGTCAGCACCCAAGTCAGGTAGTGATGTGCAATCTTCCACTTGTAAGGATGGATTTTGGCATTGTGACAGGTTTTGGGATGGTTCCTGTTGTAATGGCTCATTACACATGGGGTTGATTCTTGTTTGCTGATTATCCTCATGTTCCTCCCCTCCCCTAGAAAAAGCATTAGGTATGGGAACTAGAGAGGAACAATTGCAATGTTCCTGAGGTAACCTGGATCTAAGCTGATCAATGTGCCTGCTCCAGAGGACTCCATCCTCTGTTTGTACCCTGTAAGAACGAGGGCCTGTGATTTGAGTTATTTCAGCAGGAATCCATGAAGGCTCACCCATAAGGTTCTTAGCATAAACAGAATCACCCACACTGAACGTGCGAACTTTGCTAGTGGAATCTAGTGGTGCGTTGGGTGCGTAAGTGGGATGAAGGTGGTCAAGGGAAGACCTAAGTTTCCTACCCATCAACAACTCTGCTGGGGATAAGTTAGTTGATGGGTTAGGAGTGATGTGCTGAACACTAAGAAGTTTTTCAACTTTCTCAGTGATGTCCCCAGGACCCAGCTGCTGAAGCTTTTCCTTGGTAAAACGTACCATTCGTTCAGCCCAGCCGTTAGCGAAGGGTGCCCAGGGGCTGTCAGGGCATGTCTGATACCCAGTTGTGCTAGATAGGATTCAAAAGGTTGGATGTAAATTGAGGGCCATTGTCAGAGACAAGAACATCAGGTAACCCGTGGGTTACAAAAAGCTTTTAAGCTGCTTGATGACAGCATCAGTTGTGGTGGATGCCATAGGGATGACCTCTAGCCATTTGGAATATGCATCTACTATAATAAGGAAGGTGTGCCCTCTGGTAGGGCCAGCGAAATCAATGTGAATCCTAGACCATGGGCCCCTAGGACATTCCCATTCCTGTTTGTGGGCGAGAGGTGGGGCAGGCCTGGCTACCTGACAGTTGGGACAAGATGCAACCCAGTTTTCAACCATTTTGTCAATACCTGGCCACCATACATAACTCCTGGCCAATCCCTTCATCCTTACAATACCAGGATGACCCTCATGTAGCATTTCCAAAAACTCCCTTTGCAGTTTTACAGGAATAACCACCCTGTTACCCCACAAAATACATCCTCTTAATACAGATAATTCAGTTTGCCTGGATTTAAAAGGTTGGGCAAGGTGAGGTAGATCTTGAAGAGGCCAACCTTTCTTAATCCAGCCTATAATAGGAGCCAATAAAGCGTCTTTGGCAGTCTCTCTGGCAATTTCAGCAGCGTGTACTGGAAGCTTGGCAACAGTTTCTAGGAAAAAGGTGTAAGTCTCAGGAGCAAAGTCCTCAATGTGAGAAGGAAGTGGGCAGCGACTCAAAGCATCTGCATGCCCAATGTCTTTGCCAGGCTTGTGGATGAGTTTGTATCAATAAGCAGCAAGAAATTCAGTCCACCTCAGCATTCTTGGTGACAGGATAGTGGGCGTAGGTTTGTCTCCTGCCACAATGCCTAACAGAGGTTTGTGATCTGTGACAATGGTAAATGTTCTCCCATATAAATACTCATGAAATTTCTTGATAGCTGCAACAATTGCCAATGCTTCCTTGTCCAATTGGCTGTAATTCCTCTCTGCTTTGGTCAAGGTGCGAGAGTAAAATGCAAAGGGGATTCCCTCCCGCTGGGAAGCCTGTGACTCAACCCCCCCCCACTCCTAAGGGGGATGCATCACAAGTCAGTACAACAGGTAAATTCTCAGAGAACTGTATGAGTACAGCATCAGACGTGATTAGTCTTTTAATACAGTTAAATGCTGATTGTTCTTTCCTGCCCCAGACCCAAACAGACTTTTTATCAAGTGAATGTAATAAATGATGCACCACTGGAACTGGATATGCGCTCTGTTGAAGTGCATGGTTCAATGTCCCCTTATAGTCCCCACAGATTCTCACTGACCCATCAATCTTGACTGTTGTGACTATGGGTGTCTCCCATCTGGAGTGGTCAGTGGGCTCTAAAACCCCTTGAGCTATTAGTTTATCTAATTGTGCATCAATTTTGTCCTGTAAGGCAAATGGGACCCTTCTGGGCTTTAAGCGAATTGGGGGCACCTTGGGATCTAGATTGAAAGTGATAGGGGTCCCCATATACTTGCAAATCCGTCGCTGAAGATCTCTGGAAACTCAGACTTCAGGTCCTCCTCCCATTCAGTGTTGCTCACGTGATTGATGCCAGTCACCTCGATGCCTAGTGGATTGAAACACTGAAGTCCCAGCAAGCTTGGGCGGTCCTTGTCCACGATGGTCAGGGGCAACGTTTGGTGTGGCCTTTGAACTTCACGATGAATTCTCTTGTTCTAACTACTGGAATCTTGTTCCCTTGGTAGTCTTTAAGAGTCAGTGCTTGCTTCTGGAAATGCTTCTTCTGAATGTTGGGAAGTAGCCTGTGAATAGTGTCCCATGACACCATAGATAAATAGGAGCCTGAGTCCACTTCCATTTGGCAAGGCCTTCCTTCAATTAGTACCTTCACATGTACTTTTCTGCTTCTTAAGGGTGAAGAATGAACAATGGTGACTGTTTGATGAGTTTCATTCTTCCCTTTTGCTTCTGTATTGCGCTCCATTTTCTCACTGAAGTTGTGAGGCTTGAAATCTTTGTCAGGAAACTTCTTTCTGCTTGGTGGAGTTCTGGATGATTTGCAGACTCTTGCTAGGTGACCTCTTTTTTCACAATGGAGACAGATGGTATCCAAAAACTTGCATTCAGTGCGGGGGTGCCCCCCCCACAACCTCTGCAATAAAAGTCTTGCCTCTTTCTTCCAAGGTCTTTCCTTTTCTTCTCCATTCTGGGTCTATAAATTCCTTCCTCCACCTCGCTACAGTCTGAATCAGAATCTATTTGCTTGCAATGGGTTGTTGTGGAGTTTTCCACATCAGGATGGCTTGTGGCCTTGTTAATTTTCTTCATGGCTGCTGCTGAGGACTTGGTAGCTTCCGCTGAAGAAGCTTCTTCTATGGCCTCCTTATGCGTGATCTTAGGTTTCATTAATAATTTGCTCTGCAAAACCTTGTCTTTTAGGCCTAGAACAAATCGATCGCACATGGCCTCTTCTAAGTTGATAAATTCACATGCACCCCCCAATGTCCCTTAAACTTGCCACGAAGTCATTAATGTTTTCGCTTTCCCCTTGATCCCGATGATAGAATTCGTGTCTCTTAATGAGGCACGATACTTGTGGCGCGTAATGTGCTCTTAATAACTTCTAAATCGGGCCAGTCCATTACCTTCACGTCTGCAGCTCCCGCCAATGCCTTCGCCATCTTGAAAATGGCCGGACTGCAGTGGGTGAGAAAGACCGCCCTCTTCCACTTCTTGGAAATGTCAGCGAGATCGTTTCCCTTCAAATACATTTGGAAACGATCTGCATACGAGTCCCAGTCTTCTGCCGTCGAATCGAACGGGTCTGGGGGGGTGTTTAGCGCAGCCATCTCTCTCGGCTTGTTTTCCACGTCGTCTTCTCTTCAGGAAGAATCCCACCTTCGTCGCCAGTGTTAGATTTGCATGAAGAGTCAGATGCGAAGTGCTTCAGTGAAGAGTTTATTAGTGACTACAGCTCATAACAGACCCAACTTGGCTGGTCTGTGGCTGCTACTTATAGCCAGCAACCGCAGTTGCCAGCCAATCAGAGTGCAGGGTTTTCCTGCACTTTTTAAACCAATCATTTCTGACATTTTACAAGAAAAGTTCAAACTTAACCAATGACATTCAAACCTGCACAGTTGATGATGCCACTGCAGAGGCCCAAACCATTGTGACTCATAGAGGTGCTTTCAAATGTAAAAGGTTACAGTTTGGAGTAAGCATGGCACCAGGCATCTTCCAAAGCCTTATGGAAAGGATGCTCCAAGGACTGCCAGGGGTAGTACCTTACTTTGATGATGTGTTAATCTCTGCTGAAAATGACACTCAGTTACAAGAGAGACTCAGAGAAGTCCTTACCAGATTCAAAAAAGCGGGGTTAAAAGTCAAGGAAGAAAAATGCACTCTTAGAACTGACAAGGTTGAGTTCTTGGCCTATATGATTGACAAGCATGGTATCCACCCCACAGATGCCAAAGTTCAGGCAATCAAAGAAGCCCCTAGACCAAAATGTAAAACAGATTTGCAAGCCTTCCTTGGACTTATTAATTTTATCACATGTTCCTACCTCAGAAGGCAACCATTGCAGAACCACTGCACAGATTATTAGACAAAAAGTCTGTGTGGGTCTGGGGCAGAAAAGAACAATCTGCATTTAACAATATTAAAAGACTAATCACGTCTGATGCTGTACTGATACAGTTCTCTGAGAATTTGCCTGTTGTACTGAATTGTGATGCATCCCCTTTTGGAGTGGGGAGGGGTTTTGAGCCACAGGCTTCCCAGTGGGAGGGAAGCTCCTATTGCATTTTACTCTCGCACCTTGACTAAAGCAGAGAGGAACTACAGCCAACTGGACAAGGAAGCCTTGGCAATTGTTGCAGCTGTCAAGAAATTCCATGAGTATTTATATGGGAGAACATTTACCATTGTCACAGATCACAAACCTCTGTTAGGCATTGTGGCAGGAGACAAACCTACGCCCACTATCCTGTCACCAAGAATGCTGAGGTGGACTGAATTTCTTGCTGCTTATTGATACAAACTCATCCACAAGCCTGGCAAAGACATTGGGCATGCAGATGCTTTGAGTCGCTGCCCACTTCCTTCTCACATTGAGGACTTTGCTCCTGAGACTTACACCTTTTTCCTAGAAACTGTTGCCAAGCTTCCAGTACACGCTGCTGAAATTGCCAGAGAGACTGCCAAAGACACTGTATTGGCTCCTGTTTTAGGCTGGATTAAGAAAGGTTGGCCTCTTCAAGATCTACCTCAACTTGCCCAACCTTTTAAATCCAGGCAAACTGAACTATCTGTATTGAGTGAAGTTGAAAAAGACAGGATTGAATCATTGAGAGGAGAGATGGATAGATTAGAATTTTACTTGAGATTTCAAAATGTGGAGGAAGAAAAGGGAGAAAACCTCGTTGGAAAAATGATAGAAATATTGGCGGAAGCACTAGAAATAATGAAAGAGAAAATGATGGATGGAATGGATGAAGTGTTTCATGTACATACAAGATATGCAATGAGGAATAAGCTACCAAGAGAAGTCCATATTAGATTTACTAAGAAAATTATTAAAACACAAATTTTGCAAATGACAAGAGAAAAGACATTAAAGTATAAAGACAAAGAAATTGTGGTGCTGCAACAGGTACCAAGAAGAGTAAGGGAGACAAGGAGAGAGTACCTTTTTTTAACCAAAGAACTGCTTAGAAAAGGAATAAATTATAGATGGCTGATACCAGAAGGCCTTCTGTTTACATGGCGGGAACAAAGACATAGAATTGATATGGTTGAAAAGGCGGAATCATTTTATTATGAATATATTAGAGGAAAGGAGGAAGATACAAGAAAAGAAGAGCCCCTGATTGAACCTCAAAAGGAGTTGATAGCAGTAATTGAAAAAGAAAAGGAAAAAGAAGAAGGCAGAGGCGCAGAGAACGAAGAGAAATAAGATCCACCAGAGCAATAAATCCCTCTTACAAAATCTAAAATGGAGGAAAGAAAACTGGTTACGATGAATATAAATGGACTCAATTCAATCATTAAAAGAAGGAAAGTATTTCACAAATTGGAGAAATTAAAATTTGATATAATTTGCCTACAAGAGGTACATATGAACATACTGAAACAAAAAAATTAGGAAAATTGTTTACTTCATTGGCACAATGTAAAAAAAGAGGCATGGTTCTATATATTAAAAAAACAATTTTGGCTGAATTAATTTATACAGATGATGATGGAAGAATCTTAATGGTAGAAATAATGGACAATAATACTAAAATACTTTTAATAGCAATATATGCTCCAAATGACCACCAAGAGGAATTTTATAATAAACTCCATAAAAAAATAATTGAACTGGACTACGTTAATTTATGCATGATGGGAGATTTTAATGGAATAATTAATGACCAGCTGGATTATAAATAACAAAAAGCCACAAAGAAAGCCAGAAAGAAACTACCAAAACCCTTTTTTCAAATGAGAGAAGAAATAAATTTAAAAGATGCATGGAGAGAGAGAAATATAGGAAATAAACAATATACATTTTACTGAAACAGGCATGAATCATGGTCAAAGAATAGATATGATATGGACATCAGCTGATCTATTTTTTAATATACAAAAAATTGAAATAGAAGCAAGTATTTGGGCCGATCATAATCCAATGATTATTATTTGGAAAGGACAGAAGATGAGATCTAGATGGACATTAAGCAATAAGATACTAAAGGAAGAAGATTTTAAACAGAAAATGGAGAGAGAACTGGTATTCTTTTTTAAAGAAAATAAGAAAGAGGATACATCGTTACAGAATCTCTGGGACACGATGAAGGCCTATACAAGAGGCTTGATAATTGATTATACAAGGAAAAGAAATATCAAACAAAAAAAGACTTTTAAAACATTAGAAGAAGAATATAAAAAACTGGAAAAAGAACTACAGAAATTTCCACAAAAAAAGATGTTAAAATCAAAATGGATATAACCAAACATAAAATGGAATTAATGGAAAAAGAAGAGCTAGCCTAAAAGATTAAAAATGCTAAACAGAATTATTTTGAGGACGCAAACAAACCAGGAAGATGGTTAGCCTATAAATTAAGAAAGGAAAGAGAATCAAGGAAAATTAGCCATTTAATAGATGAAGAAGGACATCCTTATTACAGAAATGAAGGAAAAAAAATTATACAAGACTATTATGGAAAATTGTACTATCAAGAGAGTATTCAAGAAGAAAAATTAAACAATATATACAAAAGGCAAAGTTACCACAGATACCTAAAGATATCAAAATAATGTTAGAAGAGAATATAACAATGATGGAGTTAACAGAAGCCTTAAAGAAACAAAATACAGGGAAAGCACCAGGCCGGATGGTTTACCAGTGGAATTTTATAAGACTTTTCAGGAGGTGTTAAACCTCCAATTATTAGAAGTTATGAATGAAGTCATGCAAGAGAAGAGAATACCAAAGACTTGGTCAGAAGCTTATATCACACTTATACCGAAGGAAGACACAGACTTACAACAAGTTAAAAATTACAGGCCTATTTCCCTATTAAATTCAGACTATAAAATTTTGCTTCAATTTTGGCAGAAAGACTGAAAAGATACTTAAACAACTTTATACATGTTGACCAAAATGGGTTTCTGCCAAAAAGACAAATCAAACATAATATGAGAATAATCCTGGACATTCTGGAGTACTATGAGGCACATCCTGAAAAGCAAATGGCCATTCATGTTTCTGGATGCTCAAAAAGCCTTTGATAACGTGAGCTGGAGCTTCATGTTACTACAATTGACACAAATGGGCTTTGGCAAAAATTTTATATGTGCTATTGAGACTATATATTCTGAACAAACCCAAGGGTTTTGATAAATGGAGAATTGACAGAGCCTATAAATATAAGAAAAGGGACTAGACAAGGCTGCCCACTGTCATCCCTTGCTGTTTGTGTTAACCTTAGAAGTGTTAAACAGGTGTATTAGAGAAGATAAACAAATAAAAGGAATGAAAATTAAAAGAGAAGAATATAAGTTACAAGCCTTTGCAGATGACCTGGTATTTATATTAGAGGACCCACTGGAATCAGCACTTAAGCTAATTGAAAGAATAGAAGAGTATGGAGAAGTAGCAGGATTGAAAATTAATAAAGACAAAACAAAGATATTAACAAAGAATATGTTAGCGAGACGGAAGAAAGAATTGGAAGAAGCTTTAGAAATACAGGTCACAAGTAAGGTTAAGTATCTAGGGATATATATTACAGCAAGATGTAGTACACTGAAGGAGGATAATTACATTAAACAGCAGATAGTGACAGACTTGGAAAAATGGAAAAACTTACAACTATCGTTGATTGGGAGAATATCAACAATCAAGATGAATGTATTGCCTAGAATTCTATACTTATTCCAGACAATTCCAATCAGATTAGGGAAAGAGTTTTTGAAGACCTAAATCAAATGATGTTGAAATATATATGGCAAGGCAAAAAGCAAGAATAAAACTTAAGTTATTGCAGGATGCAAGATTAAGAGGAGGGTTTGCTTTGCCCAATTGGGAACTATACTATCAGGCGGCAAATTTGATGTGGGTAAAAGATTGGATAACACTAAGGAATACTAGATTATTGACTCTAGAAGGACATGACTTGTTATTGGGGTGGCATGCATTCCTTTGGTATAAGGGAACTAAAACACAAGGGTATTTTAGAAGACATTATATTCGAGAAGCTTTGTTTTTAAACTGGGAGAAGATTAAAAACAACATTACTTGAAAATTCCAATATGGATATCTACTATTGAAGCCTTTTCATATCCAGTAATATATAAAAGGAACAAACAGTTAGATATGGTGAGATATTGAATGAAAGGGGTGAACTTAAATCTATGCAAGCGTTGGAAGAACAAGGTATAAAAATGAATTGGTTTTCATATTTGCAAGTACAATCTAGATTTGATAAGGATATTAAAGTAGAAGGTATTTATAACAAGCAGATTGGGCTAGACAAAATATTGATGGGTACTGATGAAAAGGTGATTAAAAACTTTATGGATATTTTTAGAAATTAAAATGGAAGAGGAACAAGTTAAAGAAACAATGATTGCTTGGGGAAAAATTTTGGATATGGGATTGATCTAGAGAAATGGGAAAAATTATGGTCCCAGAATTATAAAATGACAATGTCAACTGCTTATAAAGAAAATTTGTATAAGATGTTTTACAGGTGGCACTTACCCCTGACGAGAATTGCAAGAATGTTTAAGAATAAATCGGATAAATGTTGGAAATGTCATCAGATACCTGGATCATATTACCATATGTGGTGGACTTGTTCGGAGCAAAAGATATTGGACTAAAATCCACATATGGTTGGAAAAATGATACAACAACACATAGACTTGAAACCAGAAATATTTTTATTGGGAATTATACCAGATATCTACAATAAAGAGTTGAAATATTTGATTGTAAATGTTTTAACAGCAGCTAGAATTGTATTTGCCAAAAATTGGAAGAATGATAAAATACCTATGCAGGAGGAAGTGATTAGGAAAATTATGGACTGTGCTGAAATGAGTAAATTGACATTTGAAATTAGAGAACAAGAAGATAAACAATTTTACAAGATATGGGATTTGTTTTATCAATGGTTGGATAAAAAGACTTGGTAATGCAATAGACTATATAATTTTGTAATAGAAATATAATAGGCTGATATAAAATATAATGTTGATATATATAACCATTGGATGAAAGTATAACATAAATTTTAGATTAAAAATATATCTCGTATATATGATGAAATAAATAGTTTAATTGTACACAAGTAATAATTGATAAATACATAATGTTTTATTGATAATATGAGAAATTTTCTTTTGATAAATTGTGAGTGATGAATATGAAAGGATGACACAAAGGATTTGTAACCAACTGACACACTGTATGTAATATATAGACTTGCCTTTTTATTGGTATCTACAAAAAAAAAATTTTTGTAAATAACAGCAGCTAGAATTGTATTTGCCAAAATTGGAAGAATGATAAAATACAGGAGGAAGTGATTAGGAAAATTATGGACTGTGCTGAAATGAGTAAATTGACATTTGAAATTAGAGAACAAGAAGATAAACAATTCTACAAGATATGGGATTTGTTTTATCAGTGGTTGGATAAAAAGACTTGGTAATGCAATAGACTATATAATTTTGTAATAGAAATATAATAGGCTGATATAAAATATAATGTTGATATATATAACCATTGGATGAAAGTATAACATAAATTTTAGATTAAAAATATATCTCGTATATATGATGAAATAAATAGTTTAATTGTACACAAGCAATAATTGATAAATACATAATGTTTTATTGATAATATGAGAAATTTTCTTTTTGATAAATTGTGAGTGATGAATATGAAAGGATGACACAAAGGATTTGTAACCAACTGACACACTGTATGTATATATGGAAGATGGTTTTTATGTTTTGTATGTCCTGTTTGTATGTTTGTATCAAAAATAAAAAACTTTTTTTATAAAAAAAAGATCTACCTCAACTTGCCCAACCTTTTAAATCCAAGCAAACTGAATTATCTGTATTAAGAGGATGTATTTTGTGGGATAACAGGGTGGTTATTCCTAAAACTGCAAAAAGAGGTTTGGAAATGTTAATGAGGGTCATCCAGGTATTGTCAGAATGAAGGGATTGGCCAGGAGTTATGTATGGTGGCCAGGTATTGACAAAATGGTTGAAAACTGGGTTGCATCTTGTCCCAACTGTCAGGTAGTCAGGCCTGCCCCACCTCTCACCCCCACAGGAATGGGAATGTCCTAGGGGCCCATGGTCCAGGATTCACATTGATTCACATTGATTTTGCTGGCCCTACCAGAGGGCACACTTTCCTTATTATAGTTGATGCATATTCCAAATGGCTAGAGGTAATTCCCATGGCATCCACCACAACTGAAGCTGTCATCAAACAGCTTAAAAGCAACTCACGGGTTACCTGATGTGCTTGTTTCTGACAATGGCCCTCAATTTACATCCAACCTTTTTGAATCATATCTAGCACAGCAGAGTATCAGACATGCCCTTCAGTAAAATGAAGACCCAAATTGTTGGCGGCAATAGGCTGACTTTGTAAACTGCTTAGAGAGAGCTGTAAAGCACTGTGAAGCAGCTATTGTTATTTGCCATCTATCCCTGGTGTATATTAACATACTTTCTCTATACATAACATTTAATAGTGTTAGGTGTACCTTCTCATAGTCTTGAGGAATGGCTTATATAAACCAGGAAGCAAAAGTGGATGATGTTATGTATGCAGGTTTAAAGTCATTGGTTTAGTTTGAACTGTTCTCGCAAAATGTAAGAAATGATTGGTTTAAAAAGTGCGGGAAAACCCTGCACTCTGATTGGCTGGCAACTGCAGCTGCTGGTTATAAGTAGCAGCCACAGCCCAGCCAAAGAGTGTTCATTCTGAGCTGTAGTCTCTAATAAACAAAGAGCTTGAAGCACTCCATGTCTGTCTCTTCATGCAAACTTAACACATACCTCCTCCACCTAAGACAAAAAGCAGATGTTCATAGCAATAGCACTTTACTTATATACTGCTCCATAGTGTTTTATAGCACTCTCTGAGTGGTTTACAGTGTCAGCGTATTCCCCCCAATGATCTGGGTCCTCATTTTTCCAACTTCAGAAGGATGGAAGGCTGAGTCAACCTTGAGCTGCTCAAGATTGAACTTCTGGCTGTGGGCAAAGCTTGCCCTGCAATGCTGCATTCTAACCATTGGACCACCATGACTCATGTTTCTGTGGTCAAAGTTGGAAAAAACTAGCAGTTTAGGTGATTGCAAAGATTCCAATTTCTGTTTAAGAAAAAGAATAAACATCTTGTTTATTTTCATGAAACTGTTTTCCAGACTACTGGAGGGCAAAGAGAAAGAAAACTATTTGAAGTTTGCTTAGAGTAGAACTTAAGTCAAGTCAAAGTGCTATAAACACTTCCTCTAGGAGAAGGCACAAAGGATATTGGCAACTGTCATTGGCAACTATCATTAGAGTTCATAGAAACATCAGTTTTCATCTTAACTGCTGGCTGAAGTTTTTGCGGTATGAAAGGGGAATTTTTCAGTCCAGGAACTAGTTAAGGACTTTGGGGAAATCACAAACTTGTGAGCAGAGGGTGACTGATGCTCTTGAAAGGACAATTTCATTGTTGGAAATCATTGAGATAAAGTATAGATACAGTAACCATAGAAGTCAGTTTACAAAATCACTTTTACTTGATGATGTGATGAATTTTATTTTTACACTTATTGAAGGATTTGGTTTATTTAAATACACTTTCAAAGCTCATATACTTCTCCTGTTTTTTTTTTTTTAATTACATTTATATGCCGCCCTTCTCCGAAGACTCAGGCTGCTTACAATTTTGGAGCACAACCCAATGTGCTCAGCAATAGCCTTCATTCCATTGTATATGCCTGCTTATTACTAAGCAGCATTTTTACAAGGTCAGCTAATTGCCCCCAACAATCTTGGGTCCTCAATTTACCTACCCCGAGAGGATGGAAGGCTGAGTCAACCTTGAGCCTGGTGGGATTCGAGCCTACAGTAATTGTAGACAGCTGGATCTTAAGAGCAGGCATTTAACAGCCTGAGCCACCAAAGCTCTTCTTAAACTCCAGTTTAACCTGGAGTATGTCTGAGGGTTTAAAAATGTAAAAACAAATTAAAACAGTGGATCCAAGAAATATGCACAAACATTTTCATTTTTAAAAAATGAACAATATTGTGCATTATATAACTGGTAAGGTAAGAGAAATCACATGTGACTTACCATAGCATACACATTAAAACTAAAAATGTAGCAACTATTTTTAAAGTTTATTATTATAACACAGCTGAGTTATTTGCAATGTCAAAAACTATTTGAGTCTTCACAAATAAGGAAGATAACAAGCCCACATTATCTAAATAACTCCAATATTCCAAGCATTCTCCGCAGAAGTTGTCTAGGATAAAGGTTCTGAAATCTGATTTAACCCAAAATTCAATGCTAACTAAAGTCAAGAAATAAGAAAAAAAGATGACAAGGATAATAACCATGCTAATCTGTGCAAAATCAACCCACATACTGAAAAGGAAAATATATTGCTCATCTAAATGCAGGAGAATACCACTGGAAAGCTGCTCAGAACAAAAACGAACAAAAAAGGCACAGCAACCAGAAAGTAAATGAAAAGCAGTGACTTCTGTAGTGCAATGCATCTTTATTTTTGTTTACTTCAGAGTATATTCTACTGGGTTTAATGAAACTTACTTACAAATAACAAATAAAGTAAATACTTTTCATCTTAACATATAAGGCAGAAGTGATGTAAGAGTGCATCAGGATAAACCTTATTCTAAGATTAGATCTTTTTTTTTCAGTTTCAAATGCAAATGTTTCAAACTTATTTTGTTTTACTTTGGTGGAAGACTATGATTCAAATATCAGTCCAAATGTTACATTATTTGAATCGGTTATTAATCAGTAAATTAATAGGGCCACTAGGACAGAGGCTTCTAGTTCCTTGTTTTATGGCCACTATCTTTTCTGATAAAAAAAATGCAATGACATTTACCAAGCAATAGAAAAATCCAGACTAGAAAGCAATAATTCTACATAAAGGTCAGTCATTTTGAGAGTGTTATCAAAAATATGCTCAAATTTTGCATCTCATGAATTATGTAAGAGCAAACATTAAGGGTACCAGATATTCATTACTACATAGTAAATTAGTGGGAATCAGTCTTTAAAAAGGTCCTATTTTCTACAAGATGCTTAACACTGGCATGTGATACAGCCAAGATTAAAATGGCATCGTTGCCTATTGCTGCCCTCCTAAACTCTATGGTCTTTGAGTGAAGCAATAATCTCCTGAAACATTTTATCAATGTTACAAACCTTGGAGGCCTTCTAATTCAACTCCCTGCTCAAGTAGGAAGCCCTGGCCATTTGGACCCTATACCATTTCAGGTAAATGGTTGTCCAGACAAAGAAAAATCTTTTTGAATTGATCCAAGGGATTGATAGGAACAGAACCCTTAGAAGCCAAAGTACCAGTTTGCTTCTGGGTCCAATTCAAGGTGTTGGTTGTCATCTTTAAAGACCTTTATGACATGACACCAGAGTACCCAAGGAGCTCTCTTATTCCAATTGCATTAACCTATTCCACCCAATCAGGCAGGGAGGGCATGTTGCAGATCTTATTGGTTAAAAAATTTCAACTTGGGGGATCTAAGGAGACAGTCTTCTCTTCCTTTGTCCTCATCCTTAGGACATCCTTCTCTTTCTTTGTCCTATCCCTAGAGGTGAGGTGGGCCTCCACTCTTCTGGCTTTCCTATTTTGCATGGAGGTCTAAGAGTGTTATGCAATCCTGGAGCTGGCTGGAGGCTTGAGGACGCTCCATCAACCTTGTTAACCTGTTAGCTCTGTTAATTTCTTAATTTTGATTTTTTTTACTTTAAATTTATTAATCTTAACCTTGTTCCTAATTTTGTTTTTAACTGTTTGTTTAGTCATGTTTTTGCGTTGTTTTATTACATTGTTTTTAATCACTTGAGTTGGGCAGTGTAGAAATTTAATGAATGAATGAATGAATGGGAAAAAGCTAAGAGGCCCATTATACAGATGAAAAAATTCTGTTTTCTGGAAAGCATTACCCCATGAGTAGGGTTCTGTTCCCCAGTTCCACTGGAAATATTGAGAAGAATGGTCACCTGCAATGGATTCATAACATTAAAAAGTGGTGAATAGTTTACCTAATTTCACACTGGATAAAACACCATATGCTATGAAGCGCCATGTAAAATCTTAAGATAAATGCAAAATATTTCATGGCAAAAACTACTGAGCATTTACTTATATATTGATTTAATTTAATTGATATATCTCTTTTTTCCCAAAAATTCAAGATGAGTTATATGGAGATGAACATTTTATGTGCTAGACAACAACCCAGATATTAGTAGTGAGAATGACCATCCCAAGATTATCATGATTGAGGATGGATATGAACCTAGGGCTCCCTAGTCCAACATCTTAACCATTAGGCTATGATAATGTGTGCACAGAAATTGAAGAATTATAGAGCTAAATTGAATGATCCAATGCAACAGAAGCACGTCACAAAACATGGTTGATTACAAGCAACCTTACCATATGTTTAAAAATTAACTATACCTTGCATGACATTATAAATCGTTCCCCTCCCTTCCCCTTTCTTTCTTTCTTTCTTTCTTTCTTTCTTTCTTTCTTTCTTTCTTTCTTTTCTTTCTTTCTTTCTTCTTTCTTTCCTCATTTTCTGCAGTCAATTTTGATTCTATTATTCTTTCTCACAACATGAGAAATGATAATATTTTCAATTTCCAACTTCTATTGAATTTTACTTGGAAGACTTGTTAATTTAAAAACATATTCAACTTCTGACTTCTGACACAAGTGAGAAATCAACCTTATTGGAATGAATGTTATTGAATTTGCTTCCATAGAGGTCCTGTTTTTTAGTGCTAGTTTCATGTCATTAGTGTTGACACCAGATGTATATCACTATAAAGGATAACATAACTATCTAGGGATGATCTGATTCTATAACAGCAGAAGACTTTTCAGCTGATTTAGAGAACCAAGGACAAAGGAACTTGATGTTTTATCTAAGTAATCATACTACTGTGATTTTGCTTTGGCCGGTACATATTATAACATTTAGAACTATGCATGAAAATGTAAAAATCTCTAGCAGTTGTCATACCCTGTAATTCTATTAGGAACGATTTTAAGCAGTAGGATATCTGGTTTATTCCCAGGTCAATTAATATATGGTAATGTATTTGGGTGTTAAAAATCACCAACTGTGAATTAAAGGTGGATGGGATATAAACTTTGTGAAGTAAACTAGAGGGCACCATTTTATTGTTGGAAAGTTGCCATGAGTAATATGCAGCTTAGTTTGCACCCAGCACAATACTGATCAATCCTTATATCCAGATCAAAAATATACACCATTCAGTTCAGCTAGCAAAAAAGGGAGTTTTATTAAGCATTGGGCAAACATTAGGAGTTCATTGGCAACTAAAGTCAAGTAAAAGCAGGAGACAGACATGGATAACATATAAGACTATCATGTCTCTAGCTCTCTATCTATCTATGATCTATCTATCTATCTATCTATCTATCTATCTATTTATCATCTATCTATCTATCTATCTATCTATCTATCTATCTATCTATCTATCAACATCAGCATCTCTGTCATCTATCTACTGAATCTACCAGTATAAAGCTTTCCAGAGCCATTGCAAACAATACTGTGTGTAATTAACATGGAGAGTCCCAAAGAGTAGTTTTTATTTTCCAGGCTTAAACTTCCATGTAAATAACAACAGCAATACAAAGATAGAAAGTACCAATAAGAGCCCTAGTGATCCTTTTCTATTCCGTACCATGCAAGTTGGTGGATGGGGGTGAGATATCCAATACTTACAAGGTATAAAATAAAAATACCTGATATATTATGGAATCCATTTTGACAAGTGTTTTGATAAACTGTAATCTCTCTGCAGATATCTTCAGAAAATATAGAAGGTTAACACAATCATATAGCTATATCGCTACCTAATTATCAAGGTTTTTTTCCCCCTTCCTAGCGTTTTCCTGTTTTCCACCCAGATCAACTGATGTTTTGGGCTGAGAGAGAATGACTGGCTTGTGTAAAATTGAACTAGAACTCAGAATCTCCTGGTTTCTAGCCTGGAGAACCTGGTGCCCTAACTACAAGGAATATTTTAAAGATAAAGGTAAAGGTTCCCCTCACATATACGTGCTAGTCATTTCTGGTTCTAGGGGGCAGTGCTCATCTCTGTTACAAAGCTGAACATCCAGTGCTGTCTGAAGACGTCTCCATGGTCATGTGCCCAGCATGACTAAATGCCAAAGGCGCATGGAACGCTGTTACCTTCCCACCAAAGTAGTCCCTATTTTTCTACTTGCATTTTTACATGCTTTCAAATTGCTAGGTTGGCAGAATCTGAGATAAGTAATGGGAGCTCACTCTGTTACACAGTGCTAGGGATTTGAACTGCCAAACTGCTGACCTTTCTGATCGACAAGCTCAGTGTTTTAGCCACTGAGCCACTGCATCCCCTTAGGAATATTTTAGCACATTTTAAATTTCTATTTACATTTCTGTTGGTCAAAGAAAGTCCAATCAGTTCCTGTATTTTGCATGTAGTTAACTAGTTGTGAACTTTATACTACTATAATATTTTGGGGGAAAGCTATGGAAAAATTATTCTTTTCAGCTCTCAGATATTTATACACTATTGCATTATTTGTCTCTCTGCTAAGTACAACAACTTGATGAATTCCTGAGAACGCTTTATCACATTAGCAGTAAATAAAATGACACAATATGCAAAACCCATGCTGAAAATGAATATACAATACAAGGCTTATTTCTAGTTCTTCTACCCAAGGGTTTTTGGCTGATTGTGAAACTTTCCATTTTTGAGCTTCTTAAATAAGTGCTGCAGAAATTAAATAGATTTACAGCAGCAAAACCTGATAGATTTATGCCACTATGTATAAAATGAATTAGCTTTTAAAAAATCACTCAAATCTTTAGTAATATATTACAGACCTTCTTATAATCAAAAATTTGAATAAGATGAGTAGAATGATAAATCTTAGCTGTTAATTACCCTAGGTTCAATTTCATAATGTTGTTAAACCTTTCATACCTAGTGAAGTGACAAACATGTATCTGAATGTAATATTTCAGATCCCAGTGAGAACATACATGGCTGAATAAATACAAATGTTAATTTTTGAATGCAAAAAATTCCCTCCCCCCACCCCCAATTTCAGCCTTCCAGGTATGTTCCCTCTCCCACTGCCCCTTTTCCTATCAAGAGGACTTATTGGGATCAATATGCTACTGGTTGATTGGCACATCCTTCCATTGCATTTATTGTCACTAAGATGAAGATGATGAAGGAAGTGAAGAACAACAAAAGTTAAAAGGGCTAAGGGAGGAAGGGATATAATTACTTTATTAACAAAAACATTAACCAACAACAAAGAAAAGACAAAACTATTCAACTGAAGACTTTTGGTTCAGTCTTCTCTGCAAAGAGATGTGTCCACCAGGCAATAACAAGGAGCAAAATTAAGGGGGTAGAGTAAAGCTTGAGGTTGATTTAAATATGATCCATGTCTACTGGATTTGAGCAAGTTCAGCTCTCTAAGGCAGATGAATTGCATGCCTGAGGTATTGAAGGAACTTGTAGATATTTCAAATAAACTATTATCTTTGGGAAATTCTCAAGGGTTAGTGAAATCCCTTTCAAAAAGAAGGACCGAGGGAACTACAGACCAAACTGACAATTGAACCTGGAACAGATCACACAGAGATCTCCGAGCACCTTGAAAACAATGCAGTACTTATCAGAATAAAGGCTACTTTCTCCCTCTGTAAGAGGTATAAAACGATTGTACCATGCCTTGTGGAGCCAAATTTCACATCACTTGCTACTTGTTATTATGGTAAAAGGTTTAAGCATTCCTCATTTCATCCCCTGAGGATGTGCATGTGGAGCAAATAATATGCCCCCAAATATTAGCATCTGGTAGCAAAATCAAGAGAGAAGTTTTACATTCATGTCTTGCAGAGGGCTTCTGGGGTCACCATCAGGATTTCATGGGGTCTTCAGTATAGATGATAATACCTGGTTAACTTCATGTGATCGCAAAAACCTAAGTAGGGTTGGACATGGTTAAAACTTGGATGGGAGATTACCAGAACCAGAAATCCCATAACTAAGTTGACTGCAATTGTAAACCATTTATTAGAAACTGAGCTTGATCTGCTTCCCAGTGATCTGGTATTACAAAGCTTTATAATATATTTAAGGATAATTGCTGTGGATTAACTTCAATTTTTATCTCCACAATCCTGTGAGACACCCTGTCAGGGAGACAGTGACTGACCATTGTCATTCAGTGAGTTTCCATAGCCAAGGGTAGTCTTGAACTATATCTTTCCAGTTCTAGTCCAATACTTAGTTACACTGCATAAATTCTCAAAAATGATATTCACTTTGAATCAGAAAAAGAATCAAAACTAATCAATGAAAGTTTATTTTATAGTTGCATCACAGAGAACTTGAGGAAAAGGTTTTTTTTTTAAAAAAACTCATTGATTTTCTATCTAGTTTAATCAGATTTAGACAATGCTCTTGCAGAAGTATTGGCTGCAGCTTCTATCACTTTTCCATCACTACCAGACATACTTGCTAAGGTTAGTATGACAATATTCTTATGTT
Organism: Naja naja; assembly: GCA_009733165.1. Taxonomy (NCBI): domain Eukaryota; kingdom Metazoa; phylum Chordata; class Lepidosauria; order Squamata; family Elapidae; genus Naja; species Naja naja. Next base: position 130,588,263 of record CM019148.1, on the reverse strand, counting down.
GCCCATCTCTTGTCTTCCAATCAAAAGCTCAGGTTGATACCCCTTTCACTTCAGTGCCCAGAGAAAACACCTCAGATTGTCTATTCCTAGAGCCATTATATATACTATATACAGGACTGGGTTGCCTATAATGATCCTGAAAGAAAAGATCCTTGCAATTTTCATGTGTTTCTGTCAAAGCACCAGAGTCTTAACTGAAGTTTGGAAAAACCTTCCAATGCATCAAATGGATTCCCAATGCCAAGTTCTAAATAACCTGCCTAGTTGATGGCTGAAGAGAATAGAAGACCAGGGCAAAATATAAGCTGCTTTTTACTGGACACCAGATTATATATCTGAGGGTTCAACAATTTTTTTTCCAATGAACTATGTAGGTCATAAGAGACCCAGCTGCCATTACATTGACTTCCCATGATGAAAGTTATTACACTTCAATAAAATTTCTGAAAGCTCTAAAAATTACCAGTGTTCAGACTGTAAACATGTTAAAAGTTGCATTTTCTTTTTATGGAAAATAACAAATACAAGCTCAAATCTTTCTATTTAATTTCTGGCTTCTTGTGGATAGTTGGCAGCAATGCTCAAAGAAGCCATTTCAAAAATACAGTTAAGTTCTTCCCACTACTCTGAAGTCTTTGTCAAACAATATAAGAAAAGGACAATTGTGCCAATTCCCCTAATAGTTCATTTTCCTTTTTTCCATCTGTCTTTTTTTTTAAAACAAGCTCTTCCATCACACCTTATATTTCCTGTTCTTTTGGAGCCAAATTCAACCCAGGAGAATCTGAGATTCTCTTCTGTTTCTCTTCAGGTTCTGGAAGGAGATTTTATTTTATTTTTTTAAAAAGTCAACCTGACAGGAAATAGGCCTAATTCAATGGGTATGCGGAAAACACTTTTGAAAACAGCAAGCATATAATAATGGCCAGGATTGTTTTAGAATGTGAATAAAATAGTGACATTAAAACTAAAAGTTCTTGTCTTCACAAAATTAGCTAGGAACATTGGCCTTTAACACAAAAGCTCAATTCTACTTCTTCCTGCACTGCTGCCATTTATTAGACCTAAGATAATTAGGCTGTTGTTCTTTTAAGCCTTGTTAACTTTTTTTTTTACAAATCAGTGTTTTATTTTGATATTCAGACAAAGACAAACAACAAAATTAGAGATTCTGTAATAAAAGAGAAAAAAGACAGGATACCAATCTTTCTGGATGCAAGCAACTGTTTTTCAGAGAATGGAAGGAGGGAAGATATGAGTACAATTTCCTGCAATATATAAACTTATTTCTTCTGGAATAAGCCCTCTGACTTGAAAGTGATTTTGCAGGTTAAAAATTGAGAACTTGAGTTCCTGAATACATAAAATAAAAGCAGGAGATGAATGATAAAAGGTTGATGAATGTAGAATAAGTAAATTGCTTTCTTGTTGTAATCATAGGTTCTAAGAAAAGAAAACAACAGCTTGAAAGATACATGGAGACACAAATAACCAAAAAATCAGGTTCAACCATCATACTTAAGTCAAGATTTTTTAATCATAGCCAATTGAGTGAGTTGCATACAGTTATCACTTTTTAAATATAGAAAGCTATACAAGTAGTCCTCAACTTCATTAAGTGACCATTCAAAGGTATAAAGCACTGAAACAAGTGACTTCTGACAGTTTTTCACAGTTATGACCTTTGCAGCATCCCTATGATCATGTGATCAAAATTCAAATGCTTGGCAATTGGTTCATATTTATGACTGTTGCAGTGTCCCTGGAGTCATGTGATCACTTTTTGCGATCTTCTGACAAGCAAAGTCAATTGGGAAACCAGATTCTCTTAACAACTAGGTTACTAACTTATCAACTGCAGTGAATCACTGAGGCAAGAAAATGGGGCAAAAATCTTTTAATAAATGTCTCAGCAACATAAATTTTGGGCTCAGTTGTGGTCATAAGTTGAGGACTACCTGTACTTTACAAATTACATTATGGTTTAGTGCAGAGTAAGTGGGGAAGTAAAGATAGCTAATCAACTAATAAATATTTTGAGTACTCAGTGTAACACAATTCTATTCGGTGTTAATATTTGTAAATAAACATAATTATTTAAATCACCATGGTCATATACATCCTTTATTCAGAAGAAAATAAAATCAAATTAGTACTTCCTGGAACTTCTTGCTATAGAGAGAAATGTACACAACACTATCTCAAAGACTTATTCCATATTTATCTCTTTCTTTAATGAAGGAGAAAATGAAACATATATATCTTTTTGGAATTTTGATTAGAATTTCGGGGTCTGGAAACATTGTAATGACAAACTCCTATACTGTTTTACTAAAAGGCAGTTGATTAAAAAAGGATATTTTGAGTGTACTTTAAGCTATCTTGTGGTTGTAAGAAAATTTATTACTGCCGAATGGTTAGTGCAACATTAGTAGTCAGGGCAAAATAGTTTCTTAGTGTTTGGCAGTAGAATAGAATAAAATAGAATAGAATAGAATAGAATAGAATATTCTTTATTGGCCAGGTGTGATTGGAGCTATACAAGAAATTTGTCTCCGGTGCATAAACTCTCAGTATACAGTACATAAAAGCAACAAGTGATAAATCATGATCATAATCATATAATACAATCATCATTATCAGCCTTGGTGCAGGCTGATAATAGCCTAGCACTTAGTTCCAGCTGCCTGTAACTATTGCAGGCTCGAATCCCACCAGGCTCAAGGTTGACTCAGCCTTCCATCCTCTCGGGGTAGGTAAACTGAGGACCCAAGATTGTTGGGGGCAATAAGCTGACTTTGTAAAAATGCCGCTTAGTAATAAGCAGGCATATACAATGGAAGGAAGGCTATTGCTGAGCGCATTGGGTTGTATCCCAAAAATTGTAAGCCGCCCTGAGTCTCCGGAGAAGGGCGGGATATAAATATGAATAATAAATAAATAAATAAATAAATAAATCATAAATCATAACTACAAAGTCAGTGATAGTCATAGGATACTAAATAAGCAAACAGCATAAATAATAATTTATTATTATTATTTATTATTTATTTAGACTTGTATGCCACCCTTCTCCCTAAGGACTCAGGGCGGCGAACATATAAAAAAGAGATATATTTACAATAAAAAAATATTAAACAGGAAACAAGTCTAAAATTGCTAAAAACATTAGAAAACAATTTAAATTACAATGAAAACAATACAATTAAAACAACCCACCCCCGGGTCAATCCAGGCCAGCCTGCTGAAACAGCCAAGTCTTCAGGTCTAGACGAAAGGAGCGGAGATCAGGGGCCAAACAAAGATCTGCAGGGAGCTGATTCCATAGGGCAGGCACTCCCACAGAAAAGGCCCTGGCCCTGGGAACCACCAGCCGACAATGCCTAACCGGCGGTATTCCCAGGAGGCCCCTCCTGTGGGAGCACACGGGGTGATCGGAGTGTGATGCTGGCAGGAGGCGTTCCCGCAAGTACCCTGGACTCAAGCCATTTAGGGCTTTATAAGTTGTTACTAACACCTTGAAGGAAACCCAGAAGGCAACCGGCAATCAATGCAAGTCGCGCAGGAGGGGTGTAACCTGGGAGTATCGGGATACCCCCATCACAGCCCGCACGGCCACATTCTGCACCAGCTGCAACCTCCAAGTAATCCGCAAGGGTAGCCCCATGTAGAGAGCGTTGCAGTAGTCGATTCTGGAAGTGACGAGCGCATGAGTGACCGTTCGAAGGGCATCTCGGTTCAGATAAGGGTGAAGCTGGCAAACCAGCCGAACCTGGGCAAAAATTTAGTGGGATACTAAATAAAGGCAATCAACATAAATCATGAGATACAAACAACAAAGTTGTAGTCATAAGAAGCTTAGGAAATAGGCAACAGGAAAAATAAAAAGATCAGAAGGATAATAGGTAATACAGCTCTACTAGGTGGTGTGATGTCCTAAGGCATAGACAGTGTTATGGGAATTAGTTGTTTAGCAGAGTGAGAGCATGAAGGGAAAACTGTCTTTATGTCTGGTTGTTTTGGCGTGCAATGCCCTGTAGCATTGTCTTGAGAAAAGTTGAAACAGTTTATGTCCAGGATGTGAGGGATGTATAGATATTTTCACAACCCTCTTTCTGGCTCATGCAGTATACAGATCCTCAATGGAAGGCAGGCTGATTGCAATTATTTTTATTGCAGTCCTAACTATCTGTTGATGTCTATGCCTGTCTAATTTGGTTGTTATGTCAAATCAGACAGTTATAGAGGTGCAAATGACAGACACAATGATTCCTTTGTGGAAGTGTATCAGCAGCTCCTTGGGCAGCCTGAGCTTTCTGAGTTGGCATAGGAAGAACATTCTTTATTGTGCTTTTTTGATGATGTTTTGATGTTAGGTGTCCATTTTAAGTCCTGAGATATTATAGGACCTAGAAACATGAGAGTCTCTGCTTGTTGATACTGTGTTATCTAGTATTGTAAAAGGTGGTAGAATAGATCTTTTCCTAAAATCTATTGTCATCTGTACAGTTTTGAGTGTGTTCAGTTCAAAATTGTTCTGGCTGCATCACAGTATACATCAAAATGTCCATGTCATTTCCTTTCTATTCTAATTACTCATTATTTCCTATTATGAGGGTAACTGCTTCAGCATCAAGAGAGTTAAAAAGTCAGTCAAAATGAATGTCAGTTATCTCTTATTCAGTTGCCAAAAGTGCCATAGACTTTATGGCATTACCAGTCTTCTGTTGTTTTTTTATAATAGATTGCCTCAGCTGAAAAATTCAGAAGTTGTAAACGCTGTTTTTCTCTCAACTTCCCAACTGGAACTGGAAAATTAAGGAAACAGGAAACTCTCCACATATGCAAAGAAAAATCTTTCAGGGTCTCAAAAAAAAGGGGGGGGTGTCAGATAAGCAAATCCATATTGCAAAGGCGAACAGAAATTGCCTAGTTCCCTTTGCAATAGGCCACAAGAGTTGTGAGGCAGACAAATAACAGGATATGGCAGGTAAAATAAATAGAAAGAGACTAGTCTTAAGGAGTTTGTTTCCATGACTCACTGCTGGGCTACAGTCACTACAGCAGCGAACAATAATGATTCAAAACGATGCAAGGGAAATAGATGGAGAAGAAAGAAAAAAAGGAGGATAAAAGCTTTGGAGAGCTGAGGAGACAGGGAAATGGATGGGGCGGAATGATGTCATGGAGAGATACCTTTCTTGGCTAGACATGTGGAAAATTGAGGCACATGCAGCTTATAGTTCTGTTTATGATCCTCTGCCAGTAAGGACTTGTTTACAGCAGAGAGGGTTAAGAAAAGATGACAGTTGATCCTTAATGTGATGGGTTATTTTTTTTTTTCAAAGCAAGACTGGATGGGCCTGGCAACACACTGGATTGACAGAAACAGAGTCATAAAAGTATTGCACTTCAGACTAATAGGGAAGTTAAAAGGGTGGCTTATTCTCAGTGTAAAGCAATCTGCAAGCGAACAGAGCCTAGGTTTGGAAACAAATTGGGTCAACTGGAGTAGTAAAGGCCATTTTCAACTGTAATCCAAGCCATTGTTTCAGCTGGCTTCTTCTTTCATCTGAGGATCAGAGTACATCTTTTAAAGGCCAAGATGAGAAGATATTCCTCACAGCAGCAGAAGCCTACTAGCCAAAGTAAAATAGGGAAGTTACCTAACTTTGTGGGTTTTTTTTTAAAAAGCTATTCCATGCAAACTACTTGACATGTGGAAGAAGACTGCAAAGGGTTTTCACTTTTCAGCTGGCCTCCAGATGGCATTAATTTCCTGTTCACTAACCTATCATGAAGGAAACAGGGCCCACATGAACAGCATCCTGAAATTAATTCCTTTTTGAGGGAGAGAGAGAGAGAGAGAGAGAGAGAGAGAGAGAGAGAGAGAGAGAGAGAGATTTTCATTTGTCCCCAGGAGCCAATGTCAGAGCAATTATTAGTTTCAATACTACATCAGTGCCTGAAGCTAAACAAGCATATACTTTCGATGAAACATGTGTCTCTGTAGCAATGCCAGAATATTTGGCTCAGTAAGGACTTGAATGGATGAACAGCTGATAAAGATTGCCATAAATTACTGACAGTGATTAAGATGAGCAGTATATCTTTAGAAGCAAGGATAACGGATATACATAGGAAGGAAGAACAGAGTCATCCTTACAGGACTCAGAAGTAATATGAGGCAAGCTTTTTTTTTCCAGAGTCGAATGAGGTCAAGACCAGAGATTGGGGGGGAGGGGTATCCTTCATTTTTAGTTTTAGAAACAATGCTATTCATATGGTTACTGTAGCCAAGAACCACAATTTAAGAAGAGTGTTAATTTTAAAAATTAGAAATTTCAAGTTTCATAGCTTAAAATGTAAATTGGGGGGGGGCGGATGTTTGGTTTTCTAGATCTTAAACTACAACTTCCAGCATCCATCCTTGCTACCTGAAGCTGTTGAGAATTGTAGTTCAGTAACAGCTGAAAAGCCATAGGTCAAGGGTATCAAACTTAATTACATTGAGGGCTGCATCAGGGTTGTGTTTTGTTAAGTTTGCATAGAGAGGCAGACACGGAGTGCTTCAGCTCTTAATTTTATTGTGACTTCAACTCAGAACGGACCCAATTTGGCTTAGCCGAGGCAGCTTTATATAGCCGGCTGCCTTGGCTGACAGCCAATCAGAGTGCAGGGTTTTCCCGCACTTTTTAACCAATGATTTCAAACACTTTACAAGAACAACCAATCAATTCAAACTCTGCATACATAACATGTTTGATCTGGGAGGGGCAGGGAGGGGTATGGCCAAGGTGGGTGTGGCCAGCATGACATCAGTCATGTTGGGGGCACCTGTGTTGGCTCAAGTGCTTTACCAGTGAAAACGGGCTCCCGAGCTCCATTTTGAGCTACAACGGCCTCCTGCAACCCTCTGCCAGTGAAAACTGAGCTCAGGAGGACCTGCGTGCAGCCATCCCAAGCTCCATTTTCACTGGCAGAGGCACCACGGGCCAGTCCTTCACTGTTTCCATGAAGGCCTCACGGGCCAGATCTAAGGACCCTGTGGGCCTTGAATTTGACAGGTTATCCATTCAACAGATTTTGAGTCAGGTAAGGCATTTTCATTAAATAAAAACTTACTAGGTCAATAAAGAAAGCCACAGTACAAAGGCATACAGATTCATACATAAATGCCATATATAATATTCATTTCAGCTTTTTAAAAAGAGATTGACCATCTCTTTTGGAGAAATATCTATCATTCATTGAAATGTCTATTTTCAACTTGTTCAATGGTTCCAAACATTCATTATAAAACCCAGACCATTTAATGCATAATTGCAGCTATGTCAGGTATGCTTACATCCAGTACTGCCTGATGCTTATGGATTTTGTTTTTTTTTTAAGTTTAGTTTTAAAACAGGATTAAATTATACTGATTTGACCGCATCTACTAAAAGGTTAAATTCAAAGGATAAATAATTTATAAGGATATTGCATCCTGTACATGGTGCTCTATTTTTCTAAAATGGTTGCCAGTTACATTATTGATTTTCTCAATAGTTTTTTTAGAATACTATACGGGTGAAACTCAAAAAATTAGAATATTGTGCAAAAGTTCATTTATTTCAGTAATGCAACTTAAAAGATGAAACTAATATATGAGATAGACTCATTACATGCAAAGCAAGATAGTTCAAGGCGTGATTTGTCATAATTGTGATGATTATGGCTTACAGCTCATGAAAACCCCAAATCCACAATCTCAGAAAATTAGAATATTGTGAAAAGGTGCAATATTCTAGGCTCAAAGCGTCCCACTCTAATCAGCTAATTAAGCCAGAACACCTGCAAAGGGTTCCTGAGCCTTTAAATGGTCTCTCAATCTGGTTCAATAGGAATCACAATCATGGGAAAGACTGCTGACCTGACAATTGTGCAGAAAACCATCATTGACACCCTCCATGAGGAGGGAAAGCCTCAAAAAGTAATTGCAAAAGAAGTTGGATGTTCCCAAAGTGCTGTATCAAAGCACATTAATAGAAAGTTATGTGGAAGGGAAAAATGTGGAAGAAAAAGGTGCACAAGCAGCAGGGATGACCGCAGCCTGGAGAGGATTGTCAGGAAAAGGCCATTCAAAAGTGTTGAGGACTTTCACAAGGAGTGGACTGAGGCTGGAGTCAGTGCATCAAGAGCCACCACATACAGACAGATCCTGGACATAGGCTTCCAATGTCATATTCCACTTGTCAAGCCGCTCCTGAACAACAAATGTCAGAAGCATCTTACCTGGGCTAAAAAAAACCAGACCTGGTCTGTTGCTCAGTGGTCAAAGTCCTCTTTTCTGATGAGAGTAACTTTTGCATCTCATTTGGAAACCAAAGACCCAGAGTATGGAGGAAGAATGCATGCTTGAAGTCCAGTGTGAAGTTTCCATAGTCTGTGTTGATCTGAGGAGCCATGTCATCTGCTGGTGTTGGTCCACTGTGCTTCATTAAGGCCAGGGTCAACGCAGCCATCTACCAGGAGATTTTGGAGCACTTTATGGGGATGCTGACTTCATTTTCCAGCAGGACTTGGCACCTTCCCACACTGCCAAAAGCACCAAAACCTGGTTCAATGACCATAGGATTACTGTGCTTGATTGGCTAGCAAACTCGCCTGACCTGAACCCCATAGAGAATCTATGGGGCATTGCCAAGAGAAAGATGAGAGACATGAGACCGAACAATGCAGAAGAGCTGAAGGCCGCTATTGAAGCATCCTGGTCTTCCATAACACCTCAGCGGTGCCACAGGCTGATAGCTTCCATGCCACGCTGCACTGAGGCAGTAATTGCTGCAAAAGGGGCCCAAACCAAGTACTGAGTACATATGCATGCTTACACTTTTCAGAGGTCTGATATTGTTCTATGTACAATCCTTGTTTTATTGATTGCATGTAATATTCTAATTTTCTGAGATTGTGGATTTGGGGTTTTCATGAGCTGTACGCCATAATCATCACAATTATGACAAATCACAGCTTGAACTATCTTGCTTTGCATATAATGAGTCTATCTCATATATTAGTTTCACCTTTTAAGTTGCATTACTGAAAGAAATGAACTTTTGCACGATATTCTAATTTTTTGAGTTTCACCTGTATGATAACTTTTATATCCCTCCTTTCCTGAGCCAATATTTTAATAACACATATTTCCTCACCAGGGTCAAATATGAGATTCTAAATATGTGCACACAATTAGAGTAACCAGTCTTGTTATGTAATAGCAGCCAAAGCAGTTTTTCTGCCAATGGCAGAAAGTGAAATTTAAACTCAACTTGCCAACAAGAATTACTTTCATATCTGGGAAGCCTCTATCAGGATCACTGGGTGATTTAGTAACCCTCACCCACTCACTTCTCCGAGAGTGACAAGTGTTATCAGCCCAAGGAAGAAGGTGAACTGCCATTCATTCAGTTGCAGACTGCTGGGGATTTGAATTCAGAAGCAGCTATTATTGCTTGTGAATATAAGTGAAAGATTATTTACTAATTAAGTAGTGGAATGTCCCATTGAAAAGAAAAAAGCTATTAATATAATTGGATTCAAAGTATAAGCTTAGCCCAACTATCAGTGAATGCTAGCAGACACTGATTGTATTTGGAATGCTTGAGAAATATCTGAGGATAAAAAAAATCTGACTTCTACCTAAAGTCATTTGAAGAGAAAGAATTGTTGGAAGAAAAATCCGGTCTGGTTCCAATCTGGGAGAAAGGAACTGGAAATAAAATGGAGGCTGATTGGAAAGAAGGACTCTGTTTATTGATGAGCAGAACCAATCACAGCATGCAGTTCTGGGACAGCTGACAAATTGGTTTGACAGGGATTTATAGGGTTCTGAGATGCTGCAGTGAGCCTTGTGTCTTTTGCTATTCTAATGGTGGTAGGTTAATCCTATTATATCCTAAAGGTCATGTCTTGTTCTTGAAATTTGGCTGTGTGTGTGTAAATTCTTAATCCCGTCATCTGGACCTGAAGTTGTTTTGTTTGTGAATAGGCTGGCCTGGATTTCTTGACGGACACAAAATATCCATCTCTAAAGATTTCAGGCATCTGCTGGAGGCTGTTGGAGCTGCTTTCTGCCTCTTTTAATATTCCCCAAAATATTTCATGCTTTTAGGAGTGGGGCGGGCTTTGCACAGAAGCACGCTGGGAAGTGAGGAGGAATAGAAATTTAATTTAATCCTTAAACCTGGAAAGTAAATTAGCTAATAAAAGGCCAGGATAGAAATAGGCACATAAGCAGCATGTGAAGATATTTTTCTTCATCTTTCTCTAGCCAATTATTTATTTGATTTCTATAGTGACTCTGTCCTAATGTTTACCTTTTATTGGATAATATAATATAATATAATATAATATAATATAATATAATATAATATAATATAATTATCATTTATTATATTACTATTATATTTATTATATCAAATTTTGAAACCTCCCACCTCCCTCACAGAGGGACACTGGGCAGTGTACAAATAAAATATTGAAACATTTAAAGGTATATAAAATTTTAAAAGGCAAGAATGAATTAAAAGCCAATGTTAAAAGTTAATTTAAAAGGGGGGGGGCTTTCAGGCTGCTAACCAGTCCCAGGGCTGTGTGCTCCACTGTGCACCCCAAGCAAAGCTGCAGTGGTTGAATAGAATCATAGGTGCAAAGAGATTATGTCATCTGCAACATTTGTCCTCTTCCTCCAGGTCTGGAGAACATTAGAGAACAAGGAACAATTATAATTCTCCCCCTTCTTTTCCTGCTCTTTTGTTCATCTTGCCTTAAAGTGAGCCAGCAAGAGAAGACAGGATGCCAAAACTTTCACCTATTCACTTCATCATTTCAGTCTGAGCAGAGAATTAGTTCCTTACCTGGACCTGTCCCTTACTACAAGCTGGAAGAAGTCAACAGGTAAGCTGGGCTGGGTATCCATCCCTCCATCCTTCCCTCTCTCCATCCCTCCATCCATCTGTCCTGCAACATGTATGAAAGTAGATAAAGAAAGCCTGAAGGAATCAGATGTCAGAAATGGGGGCGGAGGGCTAATTATGAAACACATATCAACAAAACTGGTGAACTCCTTCTCTTCTATATGTGCGCATTAGGTGCAAATATATAAGAGGCAGAATTTGTGGTGCATGCTTTGTCATTCTGACAAAATCAGTATTTGCCCTAGATGCCTCTGTTGTGCAACACTTTGCATTATCTTACCAACCCTTGAACCCTGCTCACCTAGTTTCTGGGTTTGTGATGAAGGCATGTGGAACAAAAAAAAATTTAGTCCAGGTTTATGCTGCAATGATGCAATGCATGCAGACCACAATTTATATGTACCAACTAACTTGCTTTCAGCTGTAAAATTTTCAAGTGCCATCTGCAATGGGTTTGTGCTATTTTTGCCAGTGAATTATTTCCAAACCTAATTTAAAAATAAGTATCACTTTATAAATAAAGCAAGGGCTTAAGAAGTCAGCTCTTAGTTTATCAGCAGGGTATTGGTAGAGCCAATAAAACATCATCATTTATTGTATTCGTTCCCTCTATGCATCTGTATTCTTCAATTTTATTCTTAACCATTTTTTTAAATAATTCAGTAGAGTTCCAAGATTTTTAAATGGTACTTCTGGCATGTCTCATCAGTTTCTAATACATTTTGAAAAAATGTAACTGCAGTTCGGAAGAATGCAAATGTGAGTAGATTAATAGGTACCATTTCTGTGGGAAGTTAACAGTGTTCCATGCGCCTTTGGCATATAGCCATGCTGGCCACATGATCATGAAAACGTCTTTAGACAACACTGGCTGCCTCAGCCTAGAAACGGAGATGAACACTGTGCTCTAGAGTCAGACATAACTGGACAGAGAAACCTTTACTGCCACCATTCTCATTCATTCATAGAAACTATTATTTTTTTCTGTACTGTATTCTCTCACTTGCATCCTAGCAGAATAAATTCACCCTTTCTCCTAGTTCAAGTGTTGCGCATCTTTCCCCTTAAATTGACCTCTGATTATTCATTGACTGAGGCATATCACCAACCTTCTCTCTTTTGCAACAGCCAAAATGAGAATATGTCATAGTTTCTGATATATTTTAGTCCTTTCATTCAAAGTTATGCCTACATCTTTATTTCCCTGCATCTATTCATCAACTCTGCTTCATAAGATCAGGCCACCTTCATTTAGATCTATTATCTCCTTCTCATTTATTTTAGCTTCAGACACATATAACATCTAATTTTCTTAGCTCTGACACATTTTGGCCAGTATACCATAAATGCAACCAAAATCCAGTTTTACTGCAAGCGTTTTCATTTTAAACTATGCCCTGTAGGTCGTCTAATTTAGTGGCTACCTTGCAAGTCAACATACTATTACCTCCATCCCTCCAGTGTACTGATACATAGAAGTGATGTTTGAAGATTTCCAAAAAATAACATTATACTCTTCAACAATGCAATTCAGATCACACACAGTATAACACCAGCTGAACTGGACATGGTAAAATACCCTATATAAAGCTGAATTCATATTATCAGTAACCTCTAGCTCAATTCCCACTTGAACATACGAAGAACTGTAAACAGTTCATGCAAGATCTCAATTTTCATGTATGTGTGACAACCACCACTGTGATTGAAACAGGTTTGTAAAAGCTAACAGCATGAAGCTTAAGAAAATAATTCTACCTCCCCCCCCAAGAAATCAGCTCATATATCTCAGTTCAGAAAAGAGGCCTTTATGTTTATCCTGGTTTTGAAGAGAAACAGATATTCCTCAACTTAACAACCACTTGTTCAGCAACCGTACAAAATTACAATGGCAATGAAGGGAGGAGGAGGTAATGCCCAGTTTGAAAAAGTTGAAGCTGTTATAGTGTTCATGTGGTCATGCAATTGCAATCTGGACATTTGGGCACCCGGCTTGTGATTACAACATCATAGCAACTCATGTGATCAGCACTGATGATCTTCCTTGCCAGTTTCCCACACGCAAAGTTCGTGGGGAAAGTGGCAGGAAAGGTCGCAGGTTCTTCCTTTAAGAACTGAATTTTTCTCCTCAGGACCCCCGTTAGGGATATGAGATTCCACAGATCTTGTCCTCTGTATTCCCCCTCTGCCTGTCCTCTGTAGCAAATGTCAGCTTGCAGCACTCCCCACCTGCCTGTGGCCTTTGCTGGCTTGTCCATCATCTCCAGAAGCCACATGAGATATAATATATGCTTAATCAAGGGATCCCAGAGTGTACCAACCCTGCCAGATCAAATCAGCCAGATAGATGTAGTGGAAGACAGGTGGTGTCTCAAGAAAACATGCCCTATGCCAGGTAGTCCTACATATTTTTTTAAGGTTAGAAATGCTTATAATTAGGTGCACTGATCATTTTAGATCATTGCTGATGTATTTAAAGCTTATCTCAGATTTATCAAGTAATTCAGTAATTACTAGATCTTTTTCTAATGAAGACATTTTTCTAATGAAAAAAACATGAAATGTAGATCTGTGTTTTTGCTTCCACAATACTTTACACAATATTGTGCATAAAGTATTGCACAAGGGTTTGAACTGTGTGCTTGCTAACACAAGGTCTTGCCATGCATCTCTTCCAGTATCTCCCACTAGTTATTGTGCAGCAATTCACAGAAAAGTTTCACTGCTAAAATTGTGTTGCTCACTCATCCTTGGCTCCAACCAACAGTAATACAACTGCTGATGAAAAACCACAACGACAGCATTATCTAACAAATGTGTGTATCAACACAAAACAAATGACAAGATACTTTTTCCATTAGATGTAGTATATTTTTACCGCTATGCAAATGTATGCAAGTTTAATTGATTGGTTAATCAACAAATTCATATTCTTGTGCATGTTTACTCTGAAGTAAATGCCATGGTGTTCAGTGCAATTTATCCTCCGATATCTTTAGTCACATTGCAGTTCTGTCTTATTTATTCCAGATGAAGGCTCTGAAGACAAAAATAGTTCATTATTTCTAAATGCTGTTTTGATTTCTGATGTTGATCTCTCGCTCTCTCCCCCCTCCCTCCCCCCTTTCTCTCAGAACAATCAGAGAGAATGAAGCTGATGCATGCTGTGTTTAAACCCTTGTTATGAAACAAGATAGGGGTTTGCGTGAAAAGCCCTTGAACAGCTCACATTCCCTGGGGCAAACCAAGGAGGGAAGGAATGGCAGGTACAAAACTGCTATTGGCAAAAAAATCAAATAAAAATCAAAATAATACTTTGGAAGAACATTTGCAAAGCCAGGTGTGGTAATTATTGTGCCACTCACAAAATTCCCACTCCCCAGAAAAACATGTACCTTGATTGACGGCAGTGCAATGCAGTGCTCTCTGCAGTGCTGGAAGGAGGAAACTATAGAGAAGATTGTTCTAATATGTTCTACATGGGGCTGCTCTTTAAAAGCATTCAGAAGCTTCAGTTGGGGCAGAATGTAACTGCATTGCATGGGGAATAGTGGCAGATACATGGCATATATAACAACACTATTACATAAGCTGCATTGACTATTGGTATGTTTCTGGGTGCAATTCAAAATGATGGTGGCCATCTTTAAAGCCCTGCATGTTTTGGGATCAGTTATCTGAGTGATTGTGTTTTTCGAATAGTTTAGGGCATAATGAAGATTCATCAGCCAAAGAGTGACAACTGGCAGGAACAGAAGACAAGCCTTCTCTGCTGTAGCCCCTGACCTTTGGAATATTCTTCCTTTGGAGATTACAATAGTCCCAACTCTGCTGGCTCTGTAAGGCTCTAAAAGAGAGGTGTCAAACTCAATTTCATTGAAGACCACATCAGCGTTGTGTTTGACCTCAGGGGGCTGGGTTGGCCGTGGCCAGGGTGGGCATGGCCAGCTCGATATCACACATGTTGGGGGTGCATGTCGTGGCCCGAGCACTCTGCCAGCAAAAACAGAGCTCAGGAGGGCCACCTGCGGGCCAGATTCGGCCCCACGGCCTTGAGTTTGACACCCCTGCTCTAAAACTTTGGCTGTGTGTCTGGGCCTGGGGCTCCAAATATAATAATGGCCCTGTCTCTTGGTTTTACTATTAAATTGGATAATTACTCCGGCTGCTGTAAATATCTATTTCTGTAGTTTTACTGGGTTTAGACATTTTATGGATTTAGAAGTGTAAGCCACCCAGCATTACCTGCTTGAGATGAGTGGCCATAGAAATTAATTAAACAGTAGCTTTACATGAATTAAAGTAAGGCCATTGGTTTAATGATAAGTCTCATAGTTAACACATTCTGCCACCTGATTTTATTTTGACTGACATTATAATATCAAGCTGTTGGATGCTTGAGTTATGTGAAATGTAGAGCAACCATGGTTCAAGAATAATGGAAGACCCCAATGTTTAAAAGAAGCATATAAATATGGAAAAATATTAAATATACAGTGTTAAATAAGAGGGCTGTATGTTTATATATTATATAAGAGATAAAATTATGATGCTCAATAATTATTCTCAAGAAGAAGGATTTCATTTGTTATAGTACAAACAAAGGTTTCTCTGATAAATACACTTGGGAACAATTTTTATTAAAATCATAAATTTAAAAAAATGCTAGCCTCTAAAAATGACAGAAAACAGAAAGCATTCACTAAGAACGCTTTGTAAGCATTGCCAACTAGCTGTAAACACCAGTAAGTTACACAAAAGAAAAAAATTACAGTTTGATTGGGGAACGAGTAGGTTCTCAAACTAGACAATCTTAATTTTCAAATCCACATCATAAAAAAAATGTATATAAAATGTACAGAGCTGTGGCATAAGGAGTGAAGTGTTGAAATTCACACTTTGTCCTCTGCCCTCATACATCCCTCTGCTGACAGCTATGTAGCAAAGCCTTCTTTACTTCAACCCCTGCACAGGCTAATCTCTAAAACCTAAAGCCTATTTTGTAGGATAGTTGAGAGATCTATCTAGCCCACGGGTGGGCAAACTTTTTCACTTGAGGGCCACAATGGGTTCTTAAACTGGACCGGAGGGCCAGAACAAAAGCATGGATGGAGTGTTTGTGTGAACTAATATAAATTCGAAGTTAGTTTACTTTACGTAGGCTTCTGGGAGAGCAAGAGAACCCTCCTCTCTTTCGGCTCCGCGGGCTGGATAGAACAGCTGAACAGGCCGGATCCGGCCCCCGGGCCGTAGTTTGCCCACGGCTGATCTAGCCCATCCCTTAATTCTCTTGGAAAAGAAAAGACAGAATAAAAACAACGAACAAGTAGTCCAGGAATAGGTCTAGGCTGCTGGGCTGAACGATAAGGAACTGGGAGCCAGTGTGGTGTACTGCGCAAGCTTAAAATGCAGACGACGACAATCTGTTTCACCCTTTATATTTTTGCAAGAATTTGCTCAAGGAATCTTTGGCGAGCTACTCTGTCAGCAGCGATGATCCAGGTGAGTATTAAAATGAACCATAAACAATTTGATGTGCCCAAGAGTGGTGCAGTGGCCTAGAGGTGAAGCTCTCACCTCACAATCAGGATGCTGTGAGTTTGATCCTAAGTAGCGGCAGATATTTCTCTCTTTGGGCACGCGAACTCTGCATTGGCAACAGGAAGGGCATCCGGCCAGTAAACACTCAGTTTAATTCAGTTCCAACTCCACCTAAGACTCCATCTAAGGGATTGAAGGGTCATTAAAAGAAAAACAAAATGATGTGCCCAAATTTTCCTTCTTTGTATCAAAATCTTTCACTATAAAGACAGAATAAATACAGTGGAATTAATTGTCTTTGTACAATTAATTAACATGCATCAGTAATAGGAATTACACATACAGAGGAGGAAAAGTCCAGCTATATTATTACTGTATCATTTGCTGTATCAACAATGAGACTTCAGAAATATTTTACATTCTGCAGCACACCATGTCTTTTCTTGCTACTTAAAATAGGTCTTTCGAATTAAGAATACTAATTTTTCACGGTGAGAGTTTTCTTTTGTTGTTTTTTCCCCAGCAAAATTATAGTTTGAATAATTGCCTTGACCGGCATTACAGACATTTACTCCACTTATATTATAGGCAAGGGATGATTGCCAAGTCAATCAGTTATTCAGCAGTTTTATAAGCATTGTTTTGTGCACTGTGATACAGATTGTGCATGCATTTCATTGAAATGAGAAATATACTTCCCCAGGCTCCATTCAGATTCCAGCACTGGAAAGCAAATGGTAGAGAATTTGCTTGCCTGCATATGCCTGCTCTGTTGTATTTCAGTTTCAGCCACGACTGATCTCTGGCCTTGCACAGTGTCTCCTCTTCTGTATTCTATCCTGCAAAACATATACCTCAATTTTTATAATTTTTATACACATTAATTGATTGCCTTAATAACTTTTGTATTATGATTGATTGATTGAGTTGAATTTCTAGGCTGCCTCATTCCAAATGGTTCCGGGTGACTTTACAAAATGGAAACAAAATATAATACAAACCAACCAATATAACAAAAATAACATCCATTCAGGGAGCAAAAATTCTCCATGTTGCTCAGAATTCCTACAGCCAGCTCATCTATTAAACCCAAAGTCAACTCAAAAAGCCAGGTTTTTCAAGAGTGCCTAAAGATGGGCACAGCAGGAGCCATGTAAATTATTAATACTTCATGTATAATTTGTATTCCACCTACACCTGATCTGGTCTGAGAAGTGAATAGACTGTATTTATAAATAAATAAATAAATCCCACTAATATTATATTAATGGATACTGTATTCAAGAATAATCATGTATATTTTGCCAGAAAAAACAGTACAGCAGGGAAGGGACACAACATATATTATTTAGTTTATAAACAGAATTTATGTTTCCATGGCACAATATGTCTACAGAGAATCTGATATGAATAATAAATGTTACATAACATTCTTTGAAGACAAAGTTCCCTTTAGCCCCAATGAGCTGCTCCATGATGATAAGCTTAGGTTGAAATCCTTGAAAAATTGTATTAAAAAAACACCTAAAACTAAAGAGAGTTTATTTTGTTTCTCCTCTGCCCATAATTCTTAATGATATGGCAAATGTCTCATTATTTTCTAGGTACTGAAGTTTTGTATGTCAATGTATTGCTAATACAATAAGGTAGATTTGTACAACCATCTTAAATATATAATGAATGTCAGAGCTTTAAAAATTATGATTTATTGCCAATGGTTTCAGATGCTTCAGACAAAGTCAATTGCTGTTTTCCTCTGAATCTATACATGTACTGTAAAAAACAGCACAAATATTTGAACAGGACAAGCTGAAAAATTAAATATATTCAATGCTGCTATTTTTATTGTTTTACTGATTTTAAGGGGGGAAATGTAGGGGAAGATGAGACTGCATTTGTAATCATCTCATAATTACTAGTTACTTCTGGCTTAACACCATTACCTCATGCCTGATGAGATAGACCATATTTTGTTATTATTCTTTTTAACATGTCTTGAATCATCTTTAGCCAATATATTAAAATATGAAGCATAAATAACTATAATTTCTAAATCTTTACATTTATAGACACTCAACCAACATGTTTTGTAGTACATTTCTGAAAAGTTGACTTTATTTCACAGTGAATTGTATTCCATGTTATCTGTCAAAAGGAATACTAAATTATAGTGAGGTGGTGAACCAGGTGGCCTTGCCTGGTTAAAGGTAAAGGTAAGGTTCCGCTTGCACATATGTGCTAGTTGTTTCTGGCTCTAGGGGGCGGTGCTCATTTCCATTACAAAGCCGAAGAGTCAGCACTGTTTGAAGACGTCTCCATGGTCATGTGGCTGGCATGACTAAACGCTGAAGGCACATGAAATGCTGTTACCTTTATTTATTTTATTTATTTATTTTATTTTGTCAAATGATTATAAGATAACAGGTATAAGTATAAACATAGTTATGAATACATGAAATGGATACATATAAGAAAAAGAAAAAGAAACAATAGGACAGGGACGGTAGGCACGTTGGTGCGCTTATGCACGCCCCCTACAGACCTCTTAGGAAAGGGGTGAGGTCAATAGTAGACAGTCTAAAGTTCAAGTTTTTGGGGTTTGGGGAAGAAACCACAGAGTCAGGTAGTCAGGTAGAGTATTCCAGACATTGACCACTCTGTTGCTGAAGTTGTATTTCCTGCAATCAAGTTTGGTACAGTTTACCTTGAGTTTGTATCTATTGTGTGCTCTTGTATTGTTATGGTTGATATTCCCACCAAAGTGGTCCCTATTTTTCTACTTGCATTTTTTTATGCCTTCAAACTGCTAGGTTGGCAGAAGCTGGGGCAAGTAACGGGAACTCACTCCGTTTTACGGCACTAGGGATTCGAACCTCCGAACTGCTGACCTTTCAGATCGACAAACTCAGCATCTTAGCCACTGAGCTGCCGCGTTCTTGCCTGGTTAGTGCAGTCCAAAATAGTGCTGATGGATCACGAAAGATGACTTGTTATTTGATTTGCTGAATCCACAATAGAGAAATGGATAGAGGAGCTGTTCTCTTAAAAGCTGGTTTGTAATGGAGCCTTAAATTGCTTCGAAGCACCTAAGGTGGTATTTATGTAAATGCCTGACATAGAGGGAGGGCAGAAAATAATAATAGCATAATAACATAGAGAGAAGGCAGAAAAATATCATTTTAATGTAAATCTTAGTCAAGAAGATTTTACATGAGCATTAACAACCAACAGAAATATGAACTGGTTTTAAACCTCACATGCAGGAAATAACCCCCAAACAAGAACAGTATTGCATGTGACCATAATTATTTTCTCTGTAGATAATCAGTGCAGAGGTTCCATCAGTGCTATGAGAAGGAGACCATGATCACAAGTTTTATTCCCCTTACAATCAACAAGTATGCAGTGGGGAAATAGTGCTATCACAGTGGAGACTCAAAATATCCCAGGATCCCAAACACCAAGAAACAGTTTGGTCCAGTGGTTAAAACAGCAGGCTAGAAACCAGATTGTGAGTTGTGGTGGCTTTGAACCAGTTACTCTCTTTGAGCCCAAGCCACCTGATAGAACTATTTTTTCCTTTCCTTTCCTTTCCTTTCCTTTCCTTTCCTTTCCTTTCCTTTCCTTTCCTTTCCTTTCCTTTCCTTTCCTTTCCTTTCCTTTCCTTCCCTTCCCTTCCCTTCCCTTCCCTTTCCCTATCTAATTCTTTTAACTTCTTTTAATTGGCATGTATATGAAGATACGTATTGATCACAGACTTCAATAAAGTTATCTATTAAAACACAGCAAAGAATGGCCTTAGTTTTGTATTAATGCTAAGGATAGATACTCTCTTCTCCCCCTATCCCCCCCTAAAAAAACACCTCAAATTCAGTATTCAGTTATTATTCTTTGCACAGGCTCTAATATAAACTAGGATTCTGCAAAACATTACTAGAAATAATTACATGTTCAGTGAAATAAAAAGAAAACTCTCTTTCTGCAAAAAACATCACATACCTATAAGTAGAACACTACATTTGTGGACATTTTGCAATATGTTAATCTGACTGCAATTTATAACAGCATTAATCTCCCAAATATCATTTTGAGCATTTTTTATGTAAAGTGTACTGACATTTTATTTTTGTGTATAATTTGCATAATGTTGAAAATCAAATTCAAAAAAAGATGGATTGAATGCTTTGGTGGTTTGCATTTAATTTCCCATTATGCAGATATTTAAAATTAGGCCAACCTTTTCAAACTTGAACAGTGATTTTTTAATGCCTCTGTTAGGCAAACCTGAGGTCTGAAGAAGACTAATATTTAAAGTTCTATTAATCAACTATTTTGAAAAATTAAGGGTGTGAAAAAAATCATTAACACTTGACTAAAAAGCTTTTCAAACGAGGAAAAAAAATAACATCCAATGATGGAACATTCTAAAGAAAGGAACAAGACCTGAAAAAGACAGAGAAGAAATAGAAGTACACTAAAGAAATGTATTTATTTAATAAATGTATTTGGCTG
The DNA here is from genome assembly GCA_009733165.1 of Naja naja. Classification (NCBI taxonomy): domain Eukaryota; kingdom Metazoa; phylum Chordata; class Lepidosauria; order Squamata; family Elapidae; genus Naja; species Naja naja. The sequence continues at coordinate 130,567,255 of CM019148.1, read as the reverse complement.
CCCATCAAGATATGTATGACTTTGGGCAGTAAACAAAAGGTTACTTTTTTTCTAAAATATAATATTGTCTCTCTTTCCAAAATTTTAAAAAGAAATATCTTTCATGCTATGCTCCTGTTTCAGAAAATATCTACCATCATGCTGTTTATCTTCCTTAACACCAGAAATGTTATACCAGTCTATGGTTATTTATATACATTTATACATATTACATTCATTCATTCATTCATTCATTCTGTCGTTCAATTTCTATAGCTCCCCATCTCAGTCAATGACTCTGAACAGCTTATACCAGTAGTTCAAACAATATATAACAATTAAGACATTAACATATTTTAAAAGAATTTAAAAGAAAACAATTTTAAAAATCCGAAGTAAATATACATAGCAGCTGAGATACTTGCCAGTAAGTGATACAGCCAGGAAATGGGCCCTTGTTATATTCAGCAGCCCAGGCACAGGAACATAATTAGGTGTTTTTTTAAAATTTAGTGTATGGCACATGTTAGCCAGGAATCACTGAGGTGGCTGGCTGCCTCTGTGAAAGGAATTTTTTCAGGCGGTGTTATCTTTACCCATGGGAAGCCTGAATGCCGGTAAGCATTCGGAGGAGGCTCCTTTTTTGTCCCTGCGTGGTTTATTCACTCATGGGAATTGAAATGCCGAGCTGCCGATCTCAGCAGTGCACAAGCCAAGCTTCTTACCACATGAGCCACCGTGGGCCCTGTAGTCAGGTTTTTATGGCCTTACAAAAGGCTAACAGGATTGGAGTCATTCTAATCTGAAGGGAGGATGGTTCATAGAATAGGAGTCTCTTGGGAAAAAGCCCATGTTCTGGTCGCCACCAAATTAGCACCTGAAAAGTATTTAGATAGAAAATCAGACTAAGTTAATTAAGTAAACTTTGTGCTATCAACACGAATCTGCTCCAAAGAGTTCCACTTTTTAGACAGGGGTTGCCTAATAGGAAGAAGGGAGTCAAGAATAATGTTTGGTCTTTAAACTCCACAAACTGGATCCAGAAAGGAAACACGTGTAATAAACAAATTGTGATTCTTTTGTAAACAAAATCTGTAGGACAGAAGTTAACTTGTAGTACCCTATTGTGCTTTTATCTCCTCAAGTGATCCCCACCAGTCCCTTCTGCTCAATTCTACAATGCTGCTTTTGAGTGTAACCAAACAGGGATGCTTACAACAAGAGTAGAGAAAGTGTCACCAGCCTACCTGCCTCAAGAACTCCTGAAGAACTCAGGAAAATTATGTTTGCTGGGCTGAGAATTTTGTGTACTGGAGGTGGACCCATGACATCAAGGCCTTCATGAAAACCATCATCCCTTCCCAACTGGGTATGGCACAACAAATTCAGTAGGGAACAAACTAGTTCTAGTTTTCTTTGGTAGGTGAAATAAATGATGAACTGGATCTGGAAAAACGTTTTGTAGTTCTATTAACTAATCAATAATTAATTAAGTTTTATTAGTATTTCATTGGATTGTTAAAAATGATTATTCTTTTTTTAGCTTATATATATATATAGCTTTTATTGATTTTACTTGTACTTAAATTTTATAATTCTTTTGAAGTATTGAAGTATTGGCTGTCCTGTCTGTTCCTTTGTATATATTTTTATTTGTAACCTCTTTTGGTTACCTATTTTCTAATCCTTACATGTTTTTGGAGAAATATTCTATGCCTTATAAATGCTTACATTTCTGCCTACTGGCATCCTTGCAATACTGTACTTCAAAAATATATTAAATTACATCAAAAGAAAGGAAAAAGAAAACATTACTTAAATCAAGCCAAAATTCAGTAAAGTCTAACTCAAGCCATGATCCAGGTTTTGGTTATAATTCTTATATTTTTTCCAGTTCTGAAGGCATAATATTTATTTTCAATTTTAGTGTTCTTCTAAGGACCTTTAGATCTGGTTCAACACATTCCATTTGCTGCCTATTTGGATACATCATTTGTTCTTATTGTACAGCACAGCTTTCAGAATTATTTATTTTGGAACTTGAAGGGTTTGTTCCAAAAATTGCCAGTGAGTTAGAAATTAATTTTAGCAGTCCAGTGAATTGGAACAATGTTGAAAGGCCTGCTTTTTGTATTATTTTTTCATTGTGTCACCAAATCACACTGATGGATTTCCTGATCAGTTGAAAGACTGAGATGTTTCAATCTCAGCACGTACTTCCATATTCCACTTTTTAAAAATTAAGTAATTGATTTTAAAATCTTCACATCACAATAATTATTACTGTACAAGTTCTTTGAATTTCTGTTTTTTGTTTTCATTATGCTTAAAAAAAGAAATTAAGACATACTTCTAATCAGTTGAATGTTCTGTGATAACAGAATATATTTTATCTCTTGATTAACAATCTCATTTGTTGAAAGGCAAACTTGGCTGATATGATGCTCTGCAACAAATGATATAATTATAATAGTATTAAGGGATGAATATTTGATAGCCACAGTTTTAAGGAAAACAAATTACCCCTTAATTCACATTGATAATGTTATGGAGAAAGGAATAAAACTGTCTATATCTTCATGAATTTACTTCTTAATTTGTAATTTGGTTGCCAGACCTCAGTTGCTGCTTTTAAGGTATCTAATGTTAAACTTCACCTGTAGACAGAATGGCTTTAACTGAATCATGAAGTCAGCACAGTGAGCGAAAGCTGCAGTCCAGCACTCTTTGGAAAACCCAGATAGCTGTACTTGACTTTAGCATAGAGAAACAATGAGGCACACAAAGAAAATCTGTATTTTTATTACTGCATTCAAAAAGGGATTTTATTAATATTGGTCTGGCGTCCTGTTTTTAGTACCTTAGTATATATAATAATGAAACTTATTTCTAAAAAAAAATGTTTCATATTTCAGGGAAAGAACTATATGGCACATTAAGAAAAAAAAATCACCTTTATGTTATTGCTGATTAAGCTATTAGATTATGCAAAGTTTTTTTTCAACCAACAAACGCTTTGGCAAAGTCCTTATTAAATTGTGAACTTTTTCTATGTGTTGTCCATATTTTCATTTTAAGTTTCTCCTAAATGGGAGAACAGGAGGGAAATATGTGCAAAAGATTATCTAAAGCATTCTCCTTGGAATCACTGCTTTTGGACAGAAAAGATAACTGCTGTAAAGTTGCTTTTTATTATATGAACTGCCTTCTACTAGTCACACAATGAAATTGCATGTTCACTTCTGCATGCTGATCAAGAATACGAAAAGTGGAAATGAATGTTAAGAAATTTAATGTAGTGCCAAGGGAATAAGCATAAAAGAGAAAAGTAAGAAGCCAAAGACTACGCTCTAAAGAATCATTACACAGAGCAGATTATAGACATAAAGAAGAAAATAAAATGGAAAAGAAATAGTATTAACGTATACTCAGGATTTCTTACCTGAAAAGCAAGTCTTGAAGTATGGACGTATAAAATAGAATGTCAATAATGAATACAGTTGATAGAGGATAGTTTTGTTATTTATCATTTTCTTCTAGAGGCATTCATCAAACCGTTCTAAAGAAACCAAAAAGTAGAATTTAGTTTAAGCTGTTCGGATATAAAACTGAATGGGAGATATGTGATTATGGAAGTTTAGAGGCAAGTTTAAAGACGATGACAATAATAACACAATTAAGCAATTACATACTGTATTTTATGAAGTATCACAAAACTACCCATATATGCTGATTTACAAAATTTCTGAATTGCTGTATCTGTGTATCACCAATGAAATCTTCTACCAATTTCATGTTCACTGACATTTTCACAGAGTTCTATGACAAATACAAACGTTATATTATCTTTTTGTCTGTCTACTGTTTAATCCTCTGCCCAGTGAGGAAGCTACTACTGTAGCACCCTAACAGATAGCCATTTAATATAGGAGAGTTCACCCCTACTCACACCCAACACATTCTGTTCCCTTGTTGAACAACCCTTTCCTTTATGAAATTATTATATAGGAAATTAATTATTGTGTGCCATCTTCCACACTGCAGCTCCTTAGATACTGGAAGACACCTACCATGTTCACCCATAATCTACCACCTTGCTCCTCAAACCATACTTTCAGGCTCCTTATCATTTCCTCTGGATAGGCTCCACATTATCAGTGTCCTTCCTAAAATGTGAGGTTCAGAATTAAATGCAATATCCTAAATGTGGTCTGAATGGTTAAAAAAAAGAGGAAAAGTAATTAATCCTGAACTCAACCCTGTTGTCATGCCCCTGGTGGAGACTGACTCCGAGGAAGAGGAGGAACAGCCAACAGGGAGTGGGAGTGTGGCTCCAGAGGTGATGGAGGAGGCTGGGGAAGGGCAGAGGCCGGCTGAGCAATCAGAAGAGGATCCAGGCCCATCCCCTATCCATCCCAGGTCACGCATGGAGGAGAGGATCAGGGAAAAGCGTGGTCTATTCGGGAGGAGAGGAGCATGATCGTCCTCAGGGCTTACAGCTGGGAGCTATGTTTGTAACTGCGTATGCAGAATTGCTGGAGTCAAAGTTAGTGTTTCCTTTGAAATAGGTTTATATTTGTTGGCGTTCTTCCCAAGGACTTTCCCTGGTTATCTGCTTGGAACGTATGATTACTTATCTTGGTTTGATTCAGAACTCTCGTCAATAAGGTTTGTTATTGCTTTCCTTTTGCCTCATTATTTATTTTTGGGACTTTAAACTGTGACTAATAAAGCAGTTAAGTTGAAGGCATTGCCAGACTTTAATTCATGTTTTGGGATTTGGGTTATTTTGAGAGACTATGGGTCATCACACCTGTATTCCTGTTTATGCAATCTAGGCCTACCTTTGCTTTTCTCTACAGCTTCACCAAGACATCCAAATCTTTGTTACATACAGTACCTCCATTTTTGCTATTCTGCAGCTTTCTTCCATCCACAAATTTGATAATTATATTTTCCAGTGCCTCACCTAAGTCATGTATACATATACTGAACAGCACGGAGCTTAAAATGGATTTTTTAAAATTCATATTTATATCCCGCCCTTCTCCGGAGACTCAGGGCGGCTTACAATTTTTGGGATACAACCCAATGTTTGGCAGTATACTTTGTGTTATAAGCTTGTTCAACTAGGTCCATAGCCATGTAATGGTACCTTTGTCAAGCTTATATTTTGCCATCTTCTCTAATGGAAGACTTTATTATTGAAGATTTTCATCATTGAATATTCCCCTTGGAGGAAGAGAATGAGTCAAAGTAGAAGCTGCAGAGATTTGTTCTCTTCCTGTTACTTGTTACTATCCTACAAAAATTTCCATTGTTTTCCTTTTTCTATAGACACATCAAAAAAACCCTTTTAATTGTTTTTACTTTCCCTTGACCACCTAAATTTCTTTTATGCTTTAGCTTTCTTGATTTTACTTCTGCAGATAAGAATTACTTAATTACTTGGTGACCACGCCTCCATGTTCTACAGATTCCTTTTCAACATTTCGTTCAGCCGAAAACTTCCTATACATTTACACATTTTCTAAACTGCTTCTATTTTTTTCCTCATTGGATTGGTGAATGATTGATTTCTAATTTTATTTTTGAGAGGCTCACTTGTATAATTTTTCTAACATGAGAATTTCTATGCTTCAGATCCCACCTAGTACATCTCTGAGCTTGCTGAAATTGGCTGTCATGGAATTTAATGTGCATGTACAACTCTCTCCAAATTGGTGCAGTGGTTAGAATGCAGTATTGCAGGCTGACTCTGCCCATTGCCAGGAGTATGATCCTGATCAGCTCAAGATTAAGTCAGCCTTCCATCCTTCTGTGGTCAGTAAAATGAGGACCCAGATTGTTAGGGGCAATATGATGATTCTGGAAATTGTTTAGAGCACTACGAAGTAGTATACAAATCTAAGTGCTATTGCTATTTTCTTTCTGGTAATTTCCTTTTTTATTTTTTATTAAAGGTTTTTGTAATAGTACAGACAAAGTATACTAGAAAAAGGAAAAAGAAATAGAAAGAATAAAAAGTTCAAAGAAAGAAAGAAAAGCAAGTTAAAGAAAAGAAATAAGTAAAAAAATGGATGACTAAGTAAGAACAAATTCATGACAAGTAAGAACTAATTTGATATCTCTTGCCTATTTAGGGTTACAAACAAGTAACTCTTCTGTCTATAACCCATAAACTTTCCTTTTGTAAAAGCACAGCTATAAATCATTAACTATTCAATCCTCGTGTCAGCAAAAAATCCATGCAGGGTTACCTTGATCACACTAACCAACTCTATATTTGTTTCTTTTTGTTCTAATAATCTTGAACTTTAATTCATTCAAATGTTGGCATAGAATTTAATCCCTCTTCGGTGGGGGGGGGGCAGGGTTTCCCATCACAGATGCTTCTTTGAGGCATTAGAAACTTCTTTGGTTTGTCATTTGCATTTTCACTTTCTCCTTCAAAATTTTAACCAGCTTCTTTTGTATATCCACTAAAAAGTTCTTATCAGAGTGATTTCCTTGGCTTCTAATTTATAATTCCACTTCAACTGCCTTCTCTATTTTGCAATCCACACTGTTTTTTATTATCATCCAGTATTTCTGATTCTAGAACTTGTACATCATATCTCACATTTTTTACACATAGTTTACCCATAGAATCAGACATAATTACTGATATTTCTTATATTGTGGGTAAAAATGTCTGGCCCTATTCCTCAAAAATCTCCTGAAGTATTTTTAATGTTATAACATTTTCTGCCATTTTGTAATTGAACTGAAATTCAAAGGCAAAAGCCTACTTTTGTCCACCTTTTTTTACTTGGAATCTAATTTCTGAAACCCAAAGTCTCAAGTTTTTGTTATGACTTAAAATAGGCAAAGCAATATGGTCCCCATGAAATGTTGTTTATATTACTATTGTTGTTGTTTTTTCTTTTATTCACTAAACATGAAACTCAGTCAACTGAACATTTAAAAATGTATCACAAATATCATTGACTGGCACTGATGGTTGATATGGGTTGCTGCCAGCGTCCTAGGTATCAAACAAGCATCTTCTTAAAATGTACGATGTTCTGAAGAGCACCGTTTTTTTCAGTTCCGCTGGTGTTAGCAGGAAGCTGTAATTTCTTATTTTTATTTAAGATGCAATTTATTATTTTTATTTTATTTTCTTATTTTTATTTAAGCTGCAATTTATTATCATTGTTGTTATTATTAGGGTTAGGCTAACGTAATAATATAAATAACATAAAGCCATTCATATTATAAATGCTGTTTAATTATTTCTATTATTTCTTATAGTAAAAGTCTCAATGTTCCAAAGTTATGTGAAACCTTAATTTGTTTATAATTTTCTTAGATCAAAATTTTATTTAGCAATAGCAGTAGCACTTCGACTTATATACTGCTTTACAGTGCTTTACAGCCCTCTCTAAGCAGTTTATAGAGTCAGCATTTTGCCCCCAACAATTTTGGGTCCTCATTTTACCCAACTCAGAAGGATGGACGCCTGAATCAACCTTGAGGCAGTGAAGAAAGAACTGCCAAATTGCAGGCAGCCACAGTCAGCAGACGTAGCCTGCAGTACTGCACTCTAACTACTGTGCTACTGTGGCTTATTTACTATTTGTTGTTTATTTTCAAATCTTTACATTGTTAAACTTAAGAGTTACTTTTTATTTTATCAAAGAAGGGAGGTAAACTGATCAGGTGGCTCTTCAATCTTGTTGTTCAGAAGATCTTAGGATAGTAAATAAGCAAACCCACCCTTGCAATTAATGTGAGGGGAAAATGCTGCCCTTGGGAATAAAATGAGAGAGGGGGAATCTCCCAATGCACAATAGAGGAAGTAAGAGGTGATCCACATTTTGACCACATTGGGGAGATTCTTCATCCCTGGTCAATCAGTAGGGAAAACCCCGTTGCAGATTACAGTTGTATGTATTCATGTTACAGCAAGAGAGGAAGAAATTAGATGGACAGATGCTGTATCCATATATGGGTGTTTAATAAATGGAAATATTTTTTGTGTATGCAATGTGGGAAGCAGAAGGACTGTGGGGTATCTTCATTACCACTCATCATTACCTACGGCATATGTGGCCATTACAGAACTCACCACCCGGTGTGGAAATCGCTTTCAGACATACGGAGTCTTCAACGAAGGCATGCATGTGGTTTCTGCATCTTCATGGGCTTTATTGCACTACTGTTGTTGCTCTGTTTCTCCTTCATGTAAGCCCTGTTTAATATATCTTTATAATAGCAAGCTAAAGTCATTTTCTTTAGGCTGTACAACTTTTCTTGAGTTTTCTTCATACTAAGAGAAACTAAAAATTATTTGTGTACATTGGACTTCAAGGAAGCAGATTTAATAGATGTAATGGAATGAGAAATGGGTTTCCATGGCAAGAGAAGCTACTGGGAAATGAAGTGGATGGATAGAAGCTCCTAAAAAGGGAGACAATAAAATGCCGTTGCAAAGAATTCCAGTAAGTATAAAAAAGATAGCAGAAGAAACAGCTTGACTATACTGAATATCTGCAAATTAATAAAAGGTAGAACAAGAAATCAGCAGAGAAAAATATACAGAAATAGCCAAGTCTCAGATAAAGAAATGAGTTGGCAAAGACCGCTGAAAGAACTTGATGAACTTCTATCTTGGAAAAATGGGTAAAATGTCAAGTGGCTGATAGAGGGCAAATGGGGAGAAGAGCACAAGAAAATATGATACATCTGCCTGCAGTGATACTGTGAAATACAGTAGAGCATATCAAATTGATTGATTCTATAATCAATTGAAAATACTGTGATGATTGAAATTCATGATGTACTTGTCAAGAATCACTCATGTCAGACTAATCTTATTGCTTTATTTGACCACATAGCCTTTTTTAATTGATTGTGGGAATGCTACAGCCATAACATATCTAGATTTCATTAGAGCATTTGAGAAAAATAGTCCTTAATATTCTGATTAGCAAGCTAGCTACATGTGAGTTGGGTATAATGTCAATTAAGGAGATACATAGCTGGCAGGAAAATCATACTGAACATTTTTATTAATGATTTGGATGATAAGTTGAAATAAATGATCTTCAGATGACACAAAATTAGCAGGACAGTTAATGCTCTAGAAATAGAAATAAGTTAGAGAAATAGGTTGTTGAAAATAATTGAATGAAATTTAACAGTAGCCAAGTTCTTCACTTAGAAAATCAGTAGCAGTTATAGAATGGAATACTTGGCTGGGCAATAATAGTGAAAATGATCTCGAAATAGTACTTAATTATGAATGGTAAATGAGTCAGCAGTGATGCAGTCAAAAAATGCAAATTCAATTTAGGCTGCATCCATAATAGTTTCCAAATCATCTGAATAAAGTTCTACTCTATATTTTAGTGGTCAGATTATTCTTTGAATATTATATCCAGTTTTGGACACCACATTCGAAGGATCCAGACAAATTGGAACAAATTGGTAAAAGGGTAGTTGTGATAATTAAGAACTGTTCTTATTAAAAAAAAATAACTAGGAAGGTCTAACTGAGGGGGGGAGGCAAAGATGGATATCGTAGAACTTATCATGAGTTGCAAAACTTGGCATATAGAAGAAAGATCCTTCTTACTCTCAAAACAATTCAAATTATAGGAAGACATATTCTGCTAAATGTTAGGAAATTTAGCTATAATTTAAATAGCCTTTGCTGCTCTTGATAAGATTTTAAATATTTCTTGAGATATGATACTTTAAAAATTGTATTTGTTGTAGTAAGAGTTGTTTTTAGAGTATGATATAAAGAACATTTTTCTGCAGAATTCAGAACTGATGAATTTTCAGATCGAATGCATAAAGTATGTTGCTTTTTGCTCAATCCAGTAGTAAAACAGCTTAACCATATTCTGCTAAACATGACCAATTTTGCACTGGCAGATTGAAACAGGCACAAACAGGTTTTGTAAAGTGTCCCAGAGGTTAAAGGTGCATGTCTTCAATATGTTATTGATTCAACTGCATAGGTTTATTTTGACACAGTACAGGTAGTGTCTCTAATAGAATAGGATCATTCATTATTGAAGACATCTATTTTTCTTGACATAGCCAATTGACATTTGGGGAAAAAAACATCCACAATGAAAAGACAGTTAGGATTTCTATTTTCCCTTCATATTTCTAAGATACATACAAAAACATTTCCCAGGTCTATTTTTTCCTCCCAATTGGATCTGTTTTAGATTACAGATCCAAAGCAATTGGCTGATTTGCACGATCATCATAAAATCTTAGAATTATAGAATCATAGGACTGGAAGATATCTCAGAGATCTTCTAGTCCACCTCCCTGCTCAAGGCAGGAGCCTTATACCATCCGAGTCAAATGGTTGTCCAGTATATGTTTGAAAACTTCCAGGGACCACCAATTCTAGGATATGACAAACAGTATTGTTGGAGCAGTATTGTTCATAGCATATATTTCTTTTGATATAAAATGATGGCTCAGTGGCTCATTTTCAACAGGACTTTAGAACTTAAGAAGTAATTGAAGGATCAATGTTGTTTTGGTTCCTATTCAAGCAATCTGCCATTTTAAAATCTATGTGGATAAAAGTTTGTATTATGAAAAAGAAACGACTCTCAGTTTATATTAGAAATGCTGGCTGTCTTCCTAAAAATTTAATGCAGGAATAGACTTCCATCAACCAATAAATAAATAAATAGAGATATTACTAAGTAATATAAGCTTCTCTACTGAATGTAGCGAAATCCCATTCTAAGAGATTCACCCAAAAGTTTTTAGCACCTTAAATTTTTTTGTATGTGCCCCCTTAACCTGCTCTTATTTCATAGAAGACCTAACCTATATTAAGCAATGCATCACATAAAATAAAGATGTACAGTTTACTTGCCTTGAGTTACTTGGAGTCTTGGATGCTAGAGCCAATTTCTACCCCATCCTAATCCTGATTTTCATTGTTTTTCTGGTAATAAATTATATAGATTGTATTCTTCTGCTGATGGAGCACTTTTTGTGGGACTTTATATCATTTTCTCCTTGTCTCAACAGTCCTTCTAGCTTAATTTTTTGTTAAAATACAGCTGATAATCATATAATGACCCAATGGTCTTGTCTGATTTATTTTTATCAGCTAGAAGGAAGAAAACTCTGAATGCTAGTTCCAACGTCTTACAATAACAACATTTTAGTGTCCCCTACCTAGCTATCAAATACAAAGTACCAGTGTACTAGCAGGGCAGCTTGTTCACAAAAGGACAAGAAATGTTGAATTTCTGAACTAGGAGTCTGTGCATTAGAGTGATAGAGAAGAGGGATACTGTTATGTATGTAGGTTTGAATGTCATTGGTTTAGTTTGAACTGTTCTTGTAAAATGTTAGAAATGATTGGTTTAAAAAGTGCGGGAAAACCCTGCACTCTGATTGGCTGGCAACTGCAGCTGCTGGCTATAAGTAGCAGGCGCAGCCCAGCCAAAACGGGTCCATTCTGAGCTGTAGTCACTAATAAACTCTTAAGCTGAAGCACTCCACGTCTGACTCTTCATGCAAACGTAACAGATACTGTACATAAAATGCAAGCACTAAATTAGAAATAACCATAACAAAAAAACAACTAGCCTTGATTAATAAATTAGTGAAGAGCAGAATAGGAATCTATGACATTTCACTTGTTGCTAAATTAGAATTTCCAACAGTTTTCACTAACTTAATCAATGTGAGGAATGCAGGAAACTGAAGTTTGATCAAAGTACTAAAGGTAGCTTTTTTTAGGTTGAATGAGCAGCTTGTGAAGAATTTATAATTTTTCCCCTTCCAGCATAGAATAGAAGAGTGTTAGGTCGGTAAGGCATTTGGCCTTGATACTCTGAACTAATCTATATTTTAAAACCATAGTTTGCTTAATAAGCCACAAAGTGGTTGGATTTACATATGTTAAACCACAAATAACCACAATACACACACTGCACAATGCCAAAAGCAAATATTATTGTAGAATCCTGCAAAACAACATTCTGCTTCCCTCCACCCCTCAGTTGCTGGGCATAATTCTCCTGAGCTCAAGTTAGATCTGCATTTTTAGTATAGCTACTGATTTTATATTTTAATGCCCTAAAGGAAAAATAAAACTGTTTGATCCCTAACATTACTATTTTAAGCTTTAGAAAGCTCATCTTCTGGAGGGCCAGAAAATATAAGTGATGCCCTGAATTTCTGAATAATGTTACCAAGAAATGGCCAAAGGTATAGACAATAGGGGGTTTAATCAATAAAAATGCATACAAAACACAATTGTATGATGCATACTGCTTATTCCACTATTGCATACAGGTGAAACTCAAAAAATTAGAATATCATGCAAAAGTTCATTTATTTCCATAATGCAACTTAAAAGGTGAAACTAATATATGAGATAGACGCATTACATGCAAAACAAGATAGTTCAAGCCGTGATTTGTCATAATTGTGATGATTATGGCTTACAGCTCATGAAAACCCCAAATCCACAATCTCAGAAAATTAGAATATTACATGCAATCAATAAAACAAGGATTGTACATAGAACAATATCGGACCTCTGAAAAGTGTAAGCATGCATATGTACGCAGTACTTGGTTTTGGCCTGCTTTGCAGCAATTACTGCCTCAATGCGGCATGGCATGGAAGCTATCAGCCTGTGGCACTGCAGAGGTGTTATGGAAGACCAGGATGCTTCAATAGCGGCCTTCAGTTCTTCTGCATTGTTCGGTCTCATGTCTCTCATCTTTCTCTTGGCAATGCCCCATAGATTCTCTATGGGGTTCAGGTCAGGCGAGTTTGCTGGCCAGTCAAGCACAGTAATCCCACGGTCATTGAACCAGCTTTTGGTGCTTTTGGCAGTGTGGGCAGGTGCCAAATTCTGCTGGAAAATGAAGTCAGCATCCCCATAAAGCTCGTCTGTGGAAGGAAGCATGAAGTGTTCCAAAATCTCCTGGTAGACAGCTGCATTGACCCTAGACTTAATGAAGCACAGTGGACCAACACCAGCAGATGACATGGCTCCCCAAATCAACACAGACTGTGGAAACTTCACACTGGACTTCAAGCATCTTGCAGTCTGTGCCTCTCCATTCTTCCTCCAGACTCTGGGTCCTTGGTTTCCAAATGAGATGCAAAAGTTGCTCTCATCATAAAAAAGGACTTTAGACCACTGAGCAATAGACCAGGTCTGTTTTTCTTTAGCCCAGATAAGATGCTTCTGATGCCATTTGAAGCCCATGTCCAGGATCCGTCTGTGTGTGGTGGCTCTTGATGCACTGACTCCAGCCTTAGTCCACTCCTTGTGAAAGTCCCCAACACTTTTGAATGGCCTTTTTCTGACAATCCTCTCCAGGCTGCGGTCATCCCTGCTCCTTGTGCACCTTTTTCTTCCACACTTTTCCCTTCCACATAACTTTCTATTACTGTGCTTTGATACAGCACTTTGGGAGCATCCAACTTCTTTTCCAATTATCTTTTGAGGCTTTCTCTCCTTATGGAGGGTGTCAATGGTGGTTTTCTGCACAACTGTCAGGTCAGCAGTCTTTCCCATGATTGTGATTCCTACTGAACCAGACTGAGAGACCATTCAAAGGCTCAGGAACCCTTTGCAGGTGTTATGGCTTAATTAGCTGATTAGAGTGGGACACTTTGAGCCTAGAATTTTGCACCTTTTCATAATGTTAGAATTTTCTGAGATTGTGGATTTGGGGTTTTCATAAGCCATAATCATCACAATTATGACAAATCACAGCTTGAACTATCTTGCTTTGCATGTAATGAGTCTATCTCATATATTAGTTTCACCTTTTAAGTTGCATTACAGAAATAAATGAACTTTTGCATGATATTCTAATTTTTCAAGTTTCACCTGTAGGATGTATTAATACATATAATATAGTATTATGATTTGAGCACTGTTAAGTGTTATTTGTCTACAACAAAAGACTGGTGGTACCACTACATTTGCAATATTGAGAATTGTGATGATGTATACTTAAAAATAAACTTTTTGAAGATTTTGAATTGTCCTGATTTGGAATATGGGCCCATAACACAGTCTTGAGAATAAGGTGTGTCAGGTCATCTGAGACACTGGTGAATGATTGTGAGTTTCCCTCTCTGGAAGTTACCATCTCCCATCAAAATATATTTGTACTGAGATTTGTCTTGATCACAATAGCTTAAGATTGAGAAAGCCTTCTGGAAAGCATTTTGAATTAATTCCCTTTAAGGATGGAAGTTTTGATATACATCCAATATTTATTCCTGTATTCCATTTAACTCTGAAATCAATTGACCATTTCTGAAAATTTGTTGCATTTTGTCTGGATTAAATTGTACACCGCCCAGAGCCCTTCTACAAGGGAAATGGGTGGTTAAGAAGTATGAAATATAAATAAATAAAAGTTAATAAATGGAGATTGGCTTGACTTGATTCTTCAGCTTAATTGGCAACTGACCTAACTCATATTGTGCATTATTGGTATAGTGTTAAGGAAAGGAAGAGAAAACTGGGAAAAATAGAATCTCTTCCTCCCTATGTATGACACAAAAAGTTGAATTAGTTCTGTTTTAGGTAAGGGTTTTTGTCATTAATCATGGAGAAAGTGGCAGCCCTTGTTCTGAATTATGCAACAAAGGGTGCTCGTATGACCACCTTGTTTGTGAAAAGTGTGGCATGCATTAATTTGAGTACCAATCAGATAAATACATATTTCATATAAGAAATAGGGCATATGAGGCATATGAAAAAAGGAAAAGACAATGAAGGATTAAATAACTTTTATATAATCTCTACTTTATTATAAGCTCCCCCCATGTTTGATTCTTTCAAAAAGAAGCAACACACTTATGACATTAAATGTACTGAAAGTGCATGTAGCAAACTATGCAAAATTATCTTAGGATAAAAACATAGTAATGTTGTGCCACTTCAAAATTATTTTCTTCCAAAAGCATGAAAGAATGTTGGGGAAATCCCAAAAGATATGCAAAAAATATGTAACAGTTATTTAAAGTGTTGGATGTTCATTTATTTGTATTTGTGTCAGAAGCATCACAATTAAAATAAAGCATACTAGATGACATTTAAGATATAAAATACAAAATATAACATTATAATATGTACAAATTAAATAGATTTTGCCCAGAAACTAGCAACACTAATGGTGTTCTATCATACTATCATGAGGTCCTCAAGTGTACCCTGATTAGGGTACAAAGGGAAAGTATGCATATGTGTTTTTCTGCATGTCACCAAAATCACATAGAGCAGAAGCAACCAAATAGCCTCATTTGTTCAGTGTCTCTGGATCTTGTTGTTTGATACATTTTCCTTTTACCGTGTTTCCCCGAAAATAAGACACTGTCTTATTTTTTGGGGGGCTCCCAAAAACACACTAGGTCTTATTTTTGGGGTAGGTCTTATATATTTATGGTGCCAAATAGTGGGTGTGAGTATGTAGGGGGGGTGTTTCGCGGGTGCACGGTTGCTCCCTGAAAAGTCTTCCTGGAACTGGAGACTTAGGTCTTATTTTCGGGGTAGGTCTTATATTAGGGCAGGTTTAGAAAATAGTGCTAGGTCTTACTTTCGGGGTAGGTCTTATTTTCGGGGAAACACGGTAAGCTTTGTACTAGATAAATTGAAATATTTGTTCATTTTATAGAGAAGTTGGCAGTGCTTTTATTTCTTCTTTCACTTGAGTTGCTATTCTCAAACCTTAAAGTGACATTGTGGAACCATGTTAGTCTATGGTAGTTAAAAATTAAGAATCCACTTGCACTTTTTTTGACCAACACACTTTATTGAAAGGCCTAAGCTTCCATGAAGTGAGCTGCAATACAAAAATCTTGGCTTTTCAATAAAATCTCTTAGTCAGAAAGGTGCTATCAAATTTCCCTTTATTTTAATGCTTAACTGACAATGCCTGGAGTTGTACCTTTCCTTTGCACAGTAATTTAAATATGAACTGCAATTTAACAATTCTCATGCATGTTTAGTCAAAAGTACATTCCACCAATTTCAGTGGAGTTTATTCCTAAGGAGTGATAATACTACAGTCTCAAAGAGCTGTACCAATAAGCAAGAATGTTTGTAGCTGAGGGTTGAAATGAGAGAACTGTATTTAGACATGGTATACAGAATATATGTGTATGCAGATTTTTTTCAGTGTATTCTAGCGCCTTTCAGTTCAGATGTTTACAACTCTGGCAATGAAGCAGCTCTCAAATGAAACCTGAAATGCTGAAAGCTCATTTGTACACTTAACCACAGTACAAATATGCCCTACTAACCTATGCTGTGTTCCCAGGATGTTGCCTGCACGTCATCTCCAGCCAACAGCTCCGACAATTTCAAGCTGTCTTTAGCTGTATCCATTCTGCAGATAAAGCTTTCTCTCCTCCCCTTGCGCTGAGGGTTCAATTGAAATGATGTTGATGTGGCCAATGTAATCTCCCCAGTTCCCACTGGCCCCTTCAGTTTGCAGCAGGCAGACACACCCCTCCTGTGGCTGGACTGCCCTTCATATACATTTTGGAAGAAGTTGCCCGAAGTCAGTGGAAGTCTGGCTAATACAGAGGCCCATGTACAGGTGAAACTCAAAAAATTAGAATATCGTGCAAAAGTTCACTTATTTCAGTAATGCAACTTAAAAGGCGAAACTAATATATGAGATTACATACAAAGCAAGATAGTTCAAGCCGTGATTTGCCATAATTGTGATGATTATGGCTTACAGCTCATGAAAACCCCAAATCCACAATCTCAGAAAATTAGAATATTGTGAAAAGGTGCAATATTCTAGGCTCAAAGTGTCCCACTCTAATCAGCTAATTAAGCCAGAACACCTGCAAAGGGTTCCTGAGCCTTTAAATGGTCTCTCAGTCTGGTTCAGTAGGAATCACAATCATGGGAAAGACTGCTGACCTGACAGTTGTGCAGAAAACCATCACTGACACCTTCCATAAGGAGGGAAAGCTTCAGAAGAAGTTGGATGTTCCCAAAGTGCTGTATCAAAGCACATTAATAGAAAGTTATGTGGAAGGGAAAAGTGTGGAAGAAAAAGGTGCACAAGGAGCAGGGATGACCGCAGCCTGGAGAGGATTGTCAGGAAAAGGCCATTCAAAAGTGTTGGGGACTTTCACAAGGAGTGGACTGAGGCTGGAGTCAGTGCATCAAGAGCCACCACACACAGACGGATCCTGGACATGGGCTTCAAATGTCGTATTCCTCTTGTCAAGCCACTCCTGAACAACAATGTCAGAAGCGTGTTACCTGGGCTAAAGAAAAACAGACCTGGTCTGTTGCTCAGTGGTCCAAAGTCCTCTTTTCTGATGAGAGCAACTTTTGCATCTCATTTGGAAACTAAGGACCCAGAGTATGGAGGAAGAATGGAGAGGCACAGACTGCAAGATGCTTGAAGTCTGTGAAGTTTCCATAGTCTGTGTTGATTTGGGGAGCCATGTCATCTGCTGATGTTGGTCCACTGTGCTTCATTGGCCAGGGTCAACGCAGCCGTCTACCAGGAGATTTTGCAACACTTCATGCTTCCCTCTGCAGATGAGCTTTATGGGGATGCTGACTTCATTTGGCACCTGCCCACACTGCCAAAAGAACCAAAAGCTGGTTCAATGACCGTGGGATTACTGTGCTTGATTGGCTTGCAAACTCGCCTGACCTGAACCCCATAGGGAATCTATGGGGCATTGCCAAGAGAAAGATGAGAGACATGAGACCAAACAATGCAGAAGAGCTGAAGGCCGCTATTGAAGCATCCTGGTCTTCCATAACACCTCAGCAGTGCCACAGGCTGATGGCTTCCATGCCATGCCGCATTGAGGCAGTAATTGCTGCAAAAGGGGCCCAAACCAAGTACTGAGTACATATGCATGCTTACACTTTTCAGAGGTCTGATATTGTTCTATGTACAATCCTTGTTTTATTGATTGCATGTAATATTCTAATTTTCTGAGATTGTGGATTTGGGGTTTTCATGAGCTGTACGCCATAATCATCACAATTATGACAAATCATGGCTTGAACTATCTTGTTTTGCATGTAATGAGTCTCTCATATATTAGTTTCACCTTTTAAGTTGCATTACTGAAATAAATGAACTGTTGCACGATATTCTAATTTTTTGAGTTTCACCTGTAATATTTGACTGGCATTTGAAAGATCACTAAACCTATGCTGCATTGAAGTCAAATAAACCACAAAAGAGAGTCAGAACCTGAACTGAACTGTAGATTTGGTTACCAAAGGGTACATTAAACGTTCTCCACTGCTTGAAACATAGGGCTTCTGATGGCTTCACTTTTTATCATTTTTAATACAAAGGGGAGATCATTTTTTCTAACTGCTCCCTTATGGCTCTAAGGCTGACCAATGCTATCACAAGGACAGAATTGAACTTGCTAGCAATGTTGCCATTTTCTTGCAGTAGCAACTAAAGATAGTTCATTATTAACCCCACCCTCCTGTTTGCTCTGGGTCCCTCCTCTGCAGCTGTGACTTGTCATTTTGACTACTTTAGGACACTTGTTCAGAAGATAATGCCCAGTTAGGAAAAAAAAAATCCTGTTATTTCTTGCGGGTGAATTGGCAGGAGAGCAAACAGCCACAGATATGAATATGGATATGCTCCAGTAGCTTTCCTTAAGGGCTTCCACATTAAAATTGCAAGGACAGCCCTAGTCAGCAGCCTCCTTAGGTGGCAGAATAGGGCTCAGAAAGGTTACCCGGGCATGAGTCAAATACTGACGGATTCGACTGGGAGGCGGAGAGCGACCTCCTCAATCCCTTGGCTGCACTTGCTGTCACAGCATCATTTCCTGATCTGCTTTCTTTTCTAAACATGTAGTTGCTTGTGGATGGCAGGCTTGTCTGCCCAATTTAAATTTGGAAGCCAACGTCAGGCTGAGCCTTAGCAGCAGCAAGCAAAAAAAGGACAGCAAGATCTAAGCTACGGAAAATATTTTCCCTGTAAAAATACTGAAGGGAGGAGAGGAAGCCAGCCTGTAGACTTGGAGCTGGGGGAATTGTAGGGCCTTCTGACCGGGGGTTTCCTTGGGTTTCCACTTACACTATCTTCCCCCACCTTTCCCCGAGGTTTGGTTTCTTTCTCCGGAGGGGATAGATTCTGACGGAGAGCAGCTGACTCGACCCGCGTCCTCGGCTCAGCGCTTTGTCTCGCAGCGAAGCGACGAGGGAGTCGCTGCGTGTCACACGGAAGCGGCTCCCACTAGCGACCCCGCGCATCGCCTCGGAGCGCTCGGAGTCAACCCAGTCTCCAAGGGGAGGTCGTGCGGTCGGAGAAAACGTAAATAAGGGGGGGAGGCGGGACTCCGCAAGCCACCTGCTTCTTAAAGCGTGGGACGCCATGAAAAAGAGAAGAGCGGGAAAACGGCAGGACTCCTCACAAGGGCTCGTTTTCCAGCGGTGGGAAAAGAGGGAGAGAAGAGCCGAGGCCTCTTTGGAAGCGTAGGTTTCTGGTTTGGGGTCGGTTTTTTCTTCTTCTTCTCTCCTCGGTCACATCTTGCGGTTTCTTTCTCGCCCGCCTTCCCCCGCCCCACCCCCGGGCTCATCTTTCTTTCGCCTCAAAGCTGGCTGAAACTTCTCTGGAACTTGGCGAGAGAGTGTGCGGGAAGAGGCAAAAGGGGATCCCTCTTGATCCCTCCCGCTCTCCGTTCTGCTGGGCGGATTTCGCACCGGTGCGTTTTTACGCATACGGTAATTTCTCTCCAGCTTTGGCAGAATAGATGTGGCCGGGGAGGGGGGAGGCAGGCATAAGGAAAAGGTCCTTGTCGTTTAGCGCGACGCTCTTAACCCGATGGAGGAACAGTTAAAACTCAACAGAGACGAGCTTAATGATCAAAATTTGTAATAGTCGAGATCGGTTTCTCCACCTTTTTTTGCTGTTGTTCTCCCCGAGGTGGAGCTGCTGCGACGACTAGACCCGAAGCGGTTTTAATGACTTTTCGAGGAAGATTTCCTTCCTGCGGTGCTGACTTGCCTCTCTTTGTATCTTTTGCTGCTATTTGGCACGAGGGAACGGAGACGCGCGGGCACAGCCTCCTCTGCGCCCCCTCCTTGCTCCTCCTATCGCTATTCTGTAGCGGCGAGTACTTTTCGCCTGCGTTTGCACAAGAGGCAACAGCTTGCCTGTCTGCCCGCTCGGGAAGCCTCGCCAAAGCAAAATATACTGAACCGGCCACGGATCGAAGCGGAAGCCTCTCCAGCCTTCGTTTCTTTTCTTTCTTTTTTGCCCTCCCCTCGTTTTCAAGCAGTTTCTGTAAATCTAGGCGGCACGCTTCTCACCGCCTCCCTCCCCTCCCCGGCTTTCTTCAAAGCAGTTCCTCGTTTGCCTGGTGTCAACCATGGTTGCCCCTGGATCTCGTCTTAGGCGGAGAGGGAAGAGCAGCGCTCTGTTCCTTTAAGGAGAACTCGGTACCTTATTCTACTCCAAAGTTTCTCAATAAAGAGAAAGGCAGCTGAGGAAATGAAACGTTGCCGAAGCCGCTGAAGGAAACCGGAGCCAAGCGGGAATCTCCAAGGGGAGCGGAGTGCGAGCGCTTCCCCCACCCCTACCCCATTCCCAAAAGCCTCCACATCTCCTCCTGTGGATTACCAAGGTGGCCCCCACGGCTCCTTCTGCCCCCTTCCTCCTTGGCGGGAGTTGTGGGGAAAACGCCAGGCGGCTGCAGCCCCAGTTTCTCTTCGACCGCCTCTTTTTCCTTTCCTCAGCCCAAGAAGGAACCTGCTCGCCTCCTATTCCCAGCCAAGCGGGAGCCCGCGCCGCTTGCCGCCGCCGCCGCCGCCACCACCACCATCGCCGTTGTTTTTGCCCCTGCCGTGATGCCATGCCCCGCAGCTACAGCGGAGGAGATGACAAGGGCGGCTCCGCCGGGATCTGGTTAAAGAGCAACTCGGCGGGGCGCTACGGCTGCAGCGGGAGCAGCAGCGGCATGAAGGATGTGGAGTCCGGTCGGAGCAGGGTGCTCCTGAACTCGGCGCCCACCCGAGGGGACGGCTTGCTCCTCCTGGGCACCGGCGGCGGGTTTGGCTTGCGAGAAAGCCGGCGAGGCAAGCAAGGAGGAGCCCGGATGAGCCTGCTGGGGAAACCACTCTCCTACAGCAGCAACCCGATCTACCGGCGGAACGCCAAGTACCGGAAGCTGCAGAACTATCTCTACAATGTATTGGAGAGACCCAGAAGCTGGGCTTTCATCTATCACGCGTTCGTGTGAGTACCACGGGTGTTGGGGACAGACGCGTGCGCTCCGGCGGTGACTGTGCTGCCACATGGGTGGGGAAGTGGGTGGAGCCCCCCACCTGTTGGAAGAGTGACCCGGTGGAATGCCTTGTCCAAGGCGAGGGACACTTTGGCGCGCGGTGAGGTCAGAGGTGTGGCGGCGCATCCTACTGCTGTGGAATGCCCTGGAGCCCTTTTTACGCGCTTTGCAAAATGAGCATCCCTTGAATTCTGTAGAAACGTGACAGGGCGCTTCCGTATGCAGGGATCTTAGTACTTACTACCAGTCAGAAGGCATATTCTGCTTCTAGTCTTGTCTTTTCTTCCCTCACGGTTTTCCACGTAAGAAAAAAAAAAGCATCAAAGGATAGGTGAGAAAAGACGAGAGGTTTTTACATGTGGAGGAAACGTGTTGTCTCCTGCTTAAAATTCAGTGAACAAGACTAGTGGTTGGGCATTTGAGAACACCTAGAAATCACAGAGTAAAGCACCCATTCCTTTTGTATGACTCTGCAGGTTTGATCACCTTAAGGCATTTCCAAATAATCTAAAGTGTATTTGAGCTATTTGATGTTAGGTGTGATTGTGAATATATTTCCTTTAAAAAGCGTGTGTGTGTGTGTGTGTGTGTAGAAATAGTAAAGTTAAAATCCTGGCCTGAGTATATTTTATATCTAAATTATAAATAAAAACACAGCCAAAAATACTCCCAAACCTAAGACAATTTAGACTTTAAAACTGCAATCCTATTCTCACTCACCTGAATTTAATTTTTTGATCATGAAGTGGACTATTGCAAAGAGCATATGGAGAACTGGGCTCCATCTGTCAAGTGTGAAAGTACACTTTAGATGAGGCTTTTGTGAAAGTTTTGGAATTTTCATTGTAATGTATGTACCGGTATGTACAGAAAACCCCATTGTAGAGTTCTTTGCGATATATTGATGTGGCTCTTGATTGTGTTAAAACGTTTAGCTGAAAATAGAGGAATGCCAGTATTATCCAGTGGCAATGAAATGGGAAGAACTACATTGGAACGTATTTAGAAGTTAATCATGTAATGGCTCTTCTATCTAAGAAACAACATTTGCAAGTATTGAAAATGTGCAGTAGCTAAAACATTTTGAAGAAAATAAAGGTGTAAAAACATGGATATTCCTCAGAAGTAAACAAACTTTACCTAAATGTTGGGATGGAAAGTTAAGACACATTGGTTATTTTCTATCAAGAAAAAAAACTGATAGGAATAGGTGCAGAAATGGAGCCCAGGAAAGAGGATGAAGGAAGAACCTTGATTCTGGAATAATTTAATGTAGTGAAATGGCTAAAAAAGAGATTGAGATAGGTATTTTATTAGAATTGTAGAATCATGATTCATAATTATTAAAGAAGACTGGAGGATTAAGAAGGAAGACTGAATTATGAATAATTCATAATTGTGGAACAAATAGAACATACCAAACAGCATAAATGTGATTTCTGCGAGTTTGTTAGAAGTAAATATTTTACTAAAATATTGAGTTTTTAAAATAATGTACAAGTTTCTTCATAATTCCTATTTCCAACATTTATAGCACTTATTAGAATATCTCAAGTAGTGAAAGCATTCAACAGATTTCAAAAGCCTTATGGCCTGTAAAATAGGCGGGTATTAATAATCTTGTACTGAATATGGTATCTGAAGTTGAAATAATAGCATTTAATAGGCACGCTCGAACTCTCATAATCAAATAATTTGCTAGCAAAATCTACCAGCAATCCTTAAAACAACTCTGTAAATAAATAAATATTACTTCTCGTATTGTTGATCATGTTAGGGAGGTTGAGAAATAATAGTTTGAGATAAGCTTGCTAGTTTGTGATAGGGAACCAGATTCATTCCCATGGTTCCGGCCTGGCTGGGACATTATATTCCACAAGTTGTTAAGACAGGAGCTTGCATAAATCAGACAATCAAGTGTGACTTGAACTAGGGCAATGCTTGTATCCTAGGCCTAAGACAAAATCTTTTTCATTACACTGAAAGTCTACAGTTAGGCATTCCTCATCTAATAGTACGTTTCTAAGAATTTGAAGACAAGCATAAGAAGACAAACTGTACATAATTTTGCAAATATGAATACAAGTTTTTTACAGTTCAAAATAAGGAAACAGACTATGATCGATGCAGAAATTTGGACAGTCATCCAGTTGGTTCAGGTCTAAAAAGTTGCTAAGAAGGCTTCCAAAACTCAGGAGGCCTATAGTTAGCTAGGTAAAGACAACCCCATCCATGAATACATATTCTGATCCTTCTAAGCTGTCAGGCTGCAACTGTTTGTCTAATAATCATGAATTTATGTCAAGCAATGAACATTTGAAAGAATATTTTGTTCTTAGAAAGCAAAGGAAGGCTATTTAAAAAGAACAGCAACAATAATTCCAAATTTTTCAGCTAAATAATTTCAACTGTGAGGAACATTTTTCAGAAAAGAAGATCCAGGAGCTGGTGAAGTCATTGAAAGATCTGTTGGACAAAGAAAAATCTCTGGTAAACCTCTCCCAAAACTGGCCATATCTATAAAACGGAAACCCCAGAGATTAATGTACATAACCTGCTGAAAATTTTAATTGATGCTGGGGTTGCTGTTTTCCACAAGGTCATACCACATTTCTTATACAACAATTACAAAAATGTTGGGAGTTATGGGGCAGAGTGGCACAAGAAATACTGTGTGGTGGAAGGCAAAAATGATTCAATCAAATGTTAATATATCCAACAATCAATGAAAAAATTGAAGAGTTTGAAGGAAATGGTTTGAAACTAAATTGATCAAGAAGTACTAACAATAAAAAAAAGTTTTGAAATGGTATACATAGTCTCTATACTTGAATGTTATTGAAAAACTAGAGAAAGGTCACAAACATGAAGGTTATGCAAGGAGACAGAAATACTTTTGAGCTAGAAAAGTTCTGCAAGGAAGACTGGAAGGAAAAAAATCTAAAAAAACAAAACAAAACCCAGTGTAGGAAATATTTGGAAGCTGTTATTTTAGGAGGGTTACAAAGTATTCATTAAAGATTCAATCTCCTATACCTTCCATATTTGCCATTTTTTATTTCAAAACTGTAAACAATAGCATTCAAATGTCCAGAAAGAATTATGTCATCTTCTATTCCCTTAGGGCACAGGTGTCAAACTTGCAAAGTCACGTTGCCATCATGTGACATATTGCAACGTTTTTCTCCTTTGCAGAGCTGGGATGGGCATGGCCTGTGCATGATGTATCTGGCCCATGGGCCGCCAGTTTGACACCCCTGTCTTAGGGATTCACTGAACTATTCAATTTGATCAGAGGTGCCTAAACTTTTGCATGCAACTATATATTTCCTTTCAATCAAGTTTTGCATTTATGGTAATAACAGTTGTATTAGTTATGATCCTTTTTATGGAAAGAGGAATTGAGTAGAGATAGCAATGTAAAACTACTTAGTAAACTTCTCTTCAAGAAGAAATCTAAATTGAAGTTCATGACCTGCCTTTCTCAATATGAAGTGTTGGTGTGTATTTCAGATATATTGGGAGTTCTAGTTCCATCTGTTACAGACTGCTAAATTGGGAAGTATGCTCAAGACCTGACATTTATCCATTGTTTTCTAATGTACAGTCAGTACTTTACTTTCACCATTTTGACTGTAGACAAATTACAATTTTTACTGTACCTTGAGAATGGTGATATTCCAGTAAAAGTTGAGCACTTTCCATTCCCATCAATTTAGCAGCAATACTTAAAGTGGCAATATCATGCATATTGTATAAGAATAATGACATCCAAGTGAAATTATGAGGAATACAATGATGTAATGTCAACTATATTGTTTTACTTCCATTAATCATGTCACTCATGTCAAGTCTTCAAGAAAACATTATAATTCACAAATTCTTTCTAGAACACATGAACATGACAGTTTGAGAAAAAAATGAATGAAGTGTTTCTGTTTGGAGAATTCTTTTACTATTGTTTGAAAATGTGGTTGCAGAAATGCAGAATGCTAGGTAACATCACTGGCATCTCTCCTATTTCTAAATATGCAGGACATTGATATTTGTGTATGTTATACAAAAAAATTGTTGGTGGCTTTACTTGTTTGTTTTGGTAAAACAAGTGAAGTTTTGAATTTCTCCTCTTTTTTGTCAGAATGTTGGAAAGAATTGCTGTCTTGACTGCATAAGGCATGTACTGTAGCTTGCCAGACGCAACCATATGTGCTCCTAATTTTCTATAGATGATCTTGGAAGAATAGCTCTTATGTAGTTTTGTGTGCTCAAGTATAAGAGAAATTATCTCAAAGTACAACAAACTGGTGTCTTAAATCAGCAGCTCCTCAAACACCTACTTTTGTACTTTATTGTAATTTTCACCTGGCAATTTGTTCCTCCTTCCTTAACAACATATGTTAACCTTTAAACATTTTGGGGACATTTTGTTTATCCTTCTGTGAGAAGAGTGAGGGTGATAACCTAGGTTGAAATCCTAGCTAAAGGAACAATTATTGAGAGAGGGCATATACAAGTTATTCTTAATACCTATTTATCCACCTACTTCAGTTAAAATAACGACATTTACAGAAAATACAGATAGTCCTTGTTTAACAACTGCTTTGTAGATTGACTGTTCACTGTTGTGATTGTGATGAAACAATAATATTGCAACCAATTCTCACATTTACAGCCTTCATTGATCTGGAAAGGAAAGCTGAAGTAAGGTTGTTACCACAATCACAATTTTTTACTTAGCTATCCTTTTGTTTAACAACCAAGATTCCTATTCCAATTGTAGTTGCTAAATGAAGACTATCCATAGTTGTTAGAAATCATGATATCTTGATTATCGTAATGTAATCAATATGAAAATATTGAAAATATGTACCTTGTCATTATAGCAGTATCACTTAGATTTATATACTGCTTTACAGTGCTTTCTAGCCCTCTCTAAATGGTTTACAGCATCAGCATATTGTCCTCAACAATCTGGGTCCTCATTTTACTGACCTTGGAAGGGTGGAAAGCTGAGTCAACCTTGAGCCTGGTGAGATTTGAACTGCCAACTTGCAGACAGCCAGCAGTCAGAAGTAACCTGCAGTACTGCACTCTAACCACTTCACCACCATTATCTCAAAGTATTAATACCTTGAAGTAGTATTGAAATCCGAATGTTTTTAAGATACTAATAAAGTTTTTACTCCATAACCAAAGAATTTCTGATGTAAAGAAGCATGTTTCAAATTATTTATGAAAGCATATTTTTCATTACTTTCTTTTGAACTGATTTTATTACATCTAATATCAGCTCCTTTGTAGGGCAAGAGAAAATGAGAAGCAAAAAGGATCTAACGAGCGAGTAATTGAAAGTAAATGTTTTTCAATCTACTCCCTCAGGCTTCAAGTAGCTATGAATGTTTAAAAGATTATTATAACATTCAGTAATTTATTTATTCCCTTGACTCAGTCTTCTATTACAGTTTTCTCTCTTCTGTAAAATATGTACTGATTTATAGATAGTTGTAGACAATGGGTTCTAGTCCCTCTTTAGGCATATAGCTAGTTTGATGATCTTTATACTGTACTATTCTCTCTCAGCCCTTGGAAGAAGCAATGACAAAATACTTCTGAAATTTTGCTGCAAGCCCAGTGCTGCAAACGCTGACTCAAAGCCCTCTTCAAACCATTGTATCTGGCCTGCAAAAGTCAGAATAAGTACAATATGACAATAAAGAAATTCAAAAGAGCCTTTGCTTCCAAATGGAGGTTATCTAGATATTTGCAATCTGTATATATGTTAGGACTACATTGTATGAATGCAGATTGAAATCAGTAAAAAAAATGGATGAGGAAATATATTAGGACCCAGCATTTTTTCCCAAAGTTTTTCCCCATCATAATTCTTGATTGTATACCTCTATTTATGGCAGTTGTTCTACTTAGTCACATATAACACTCATAATAAAAATTGTATGTTTAATAAGAAAGAGGCATTTAACATTTTGTAATGTTTTAAGCATCTGTAGTAAATATTAGCTAAAGCTAAAATTAGTAATGGTTCTTGAAGTGTACACATACCTTAAATTCAGTGAAAACTATTAAGTTTTCATTCAATTTAGTATTTCAGCATTTCACTTAATATTTGGAAAATGAATCATTTAAGTACATCATCATTTGGATACTCATGTAATGGGCTTTGGAAATAATAATTTACTTGGATTCATTCCTTATTGTAAACCTTCTAGAGTCACTGTATCAGTGAAATGGATACATAGAAATGTAATAAATAAATAATAAAAGTATTGTTTCAGATTTTACGATAATGCTTAATTTTCAACCTAATTGCAATTATATCCATTCTGTATTGAGTCCCCAATGATTGTGATGAGAAAACAGCAGAGCTTCAATCAAATGGACGCTATTCAATAAATTCATCTTAATATACCTAAGGAATTTTTATTAAATGCCAGACTGAATGCATTACTACTCTTGAGTTTGTAATTCCACTTAATAGAAAATTCACCTTAGCCAAGGGTATTTTGTATTGCTGCTCACACTGAGTGCAATTTACTAGGCTTTTATGTTGCTGTTCTGAATTTATGAAGGATGGTACTTGAGAAATAGAGGTTTGCCAGATAACTGCTTTTAGTATTCTAGCACTTTAATATCTTTGTGGTCTTTATAATCAATACTGTTTTCCGTCTATTTTTCAGCTGATAGTGTAGATATTGAACTGTTGCTTAGTTGCTGCTTTAGTAGGACACTTTAAAAGCACTGTGGAGAATGAATATTCAGGTAGGGATTTTTTTTTTCCATTGATGAACTGTATATGTTTAACTGTGGTTTTCAATAGATACACATTTATAGAAATTGGAATTAATTCAGTTTAGACACCACTATTTTAGATCATTTCACAGATCAATACACTTTGATACATATGTCTGTCATTATTGCTTATGAATATGTTCTGTTAGTACTTAATGCTTCAGAAATTGTATGAATCATCATAAAATATGGCTTGTGCACATACACAATACACATTTTTATGGAATTCAAGAATGTTAACTTTTTAGCAAATGCAGTTTTAGCAAAAACATTAATTTATAATTGTAAAATAACTTCCAGGAAAATAAGAATGAGTGATCATTAATTTGCTAATTTTTACTATTAATAAATACAGTGCAGAGGTAAAGGAAAATATTTCTGGATATTGCTGGTTTTCTTTAAATCTTTTCATAAGTTCATAAAATTCATCTTTTCATCTCTTCTCATCAACATAATTCAGCAACGTTAAACCCTATTTATTATTGCTAAAAACATTTGAGCAAATGTTTAGTTTTCTCCTTAAAATGAAAAAGACATAAAAGTTATTGAGTTTACCTATGATTTAAAATAATCTCTTAAATACTAGATACTTCTAAACTTGTTTTAAGGTGCAGAATAGATATGTTTCCTACAGGTAAAACAGGGTAGCTCTAGAGATTTTTAAATATCCCGAGTAAACCTGGAACTTACTCATTTGCTTTCCAGATTTTTTTTAGACTTCTGTGAAGATACAGGCACAGTCCATATCTAGAAGCTTAAAGACACTATAGAGAGATACCAGGGTGGGGGAGTATTTTCTCAGATTCTTGGTAGAGAAGAACATGGGGAACAGCATTATCAAATTCCATGATAGAGGAATATGTTGAAATCAAAATATACTGGCCAATGAAGGTTAACTAAAACGTCATATGATTTGATCTCCTCTTCGTTATAATTCTGCTTAATGCGTGCTTGCTAATAGTAAATCATTAAACTCAAACATTACTGGATTTATTGTATCTAAACATTCTGATTCCTGTGTCATCCAAAGTGATAAAAGAGGAAGTGAAGAAGAAACAACCTGATAAAATCTTATTTGTTTCCATTGAATTAGCTGCTTATATCAACTTTCTTTGACCAGCCTTCTATTGTTGCATTATTGAAGTCATAATTTTAAGTAGTGTCTCTTTGGTGCTATTATTTAAGCTTATTCATTATTTTATCATCATTAAGCTGAACCTTGTGCTATTTTATGTTTCATTATTAATCAGTATGATTAGTATCATTTCACATAATCTCATTCTGAATTTTGATGTTGTCTTTTTTCCTTATAGTGTTATATAGTCTAGTTGCAACAGTCCAACCAATTCAGATGGCTGCTGCCATTGTTGCTAATGTTCTCCGTGCAACCCATTTGATTTGTAACCTAACTATAGGTCCATAATTTATTCTGTAATCTGGCTGTGTAGAGCTTTGAGGGGGTGGTTCACTTCAGCAAATATTTAAATAAAGAGCCCCTCGGAGCTGCCTTTTAAGTAATAGGGGCTCCTTGCTGCTAAGTATGAAGCAAAGCATGCATGTTGCTTTATCTCATTTTTCTTTGGATACTATTCTCCTGTAATTGCTTCATTTAAGCAAATCATGTTGCTTCCATGCAGTTGTGGGATTCAAATTGGTTTACCACTGGTTTGGGGGTGTGGCTTGGAGACTGTGCTTTGCACGCGTACTTTGCACACGCGCAGAGGCTTTCCTACTGACCTCCTGCACTCCTGCACTCTCCCTGTCTCTTCAACCGCTGATACGCGGCAATCCACTGTGCTGCATGATGCAGCTGAGCGTCAAAAGCAGGTCAGTATGGAGCCGGGGCGGGCAGGTGGGCCCAGCAGCTGATCGTCGGAACAAACTGGTTTGCTCCCAGATGATCTTTGGAGCTACCGGTTTGGCCAAACCGGGCTGAACTGGTAGAATCCCACCCCTGCCTCCATGGCACAATTTTTTTTTGTAGCAAATTTAAGTCACATTTTGTTAATTTTGCGGGGTGCTCCAGACAAGGACCACACACTCAGAAGTACTAGCTCTATCTTTATTGTAAGGTTATTAAAGAATTTAGTAAATCTGAAAGTACACCTCTCCCCCATAGCCTTTACAGCCTAAGAAACTAGGGAGGGTCTCTTTGAGTCAGTTGCCACACCCTATTTCTTAGGGCTTAGCTGCCTCTTACCTGACCATTGTCTAATCTGTGGCTTCTCCTCCTGTCTCCCATTCTCTTCCTGTCTCTTACTCTCTCATGCCATTACGGTTTTTATAGATCTGTTTAGTTTGACATTTTACAAGCATTTGCTTGATCTGGGTGACTTGGTGGAATATGGAAGGGCAGGAGCTATCTTCTGGTATCAATCCTTTTATTTACAACATTCAGACAATTACATTTCAAAATTTACCTTTCAATCTGGCATGTTGATTTTGTGTAGAAGATGCTACAGATTTCAGAAATTCCATTCACAGATAACAAAGCTAAACACACAATTTCCCCTAAGAAACAGAATTTAGAGGATAGCAGATAACCTCTGCATTTATTTCAATGAAATTTGACAATTCTAGTGG
Source organism: Naja naja (assembly GCA_009733165.1). NCBI lineage: Eukaryota > Metazoa > Chordata > Lepidosauria > Squamata > Elapidae > Naja > Naja naja. The sequence continues at coordinate 130,536,565 of CM019148.1, read as the reverse complement.
ATTGAAAAATTCAAATATTTGCTGGAAACCAAAGTTTACAGTTGATTCTTTTTTGCTAAATAATGAGTCGAATATAGCTCTGTTTAATTAATCTTGCCTTGAATTGGAGCATGGAAGTATGATGAGTAGATGGGGAATAAATTTTCTAAATAAATAAATGTAATTTTGGGGGGCTTGATTAAAATAAATTGGGGGCTTTCCTGAGAATTTCCAGATTTCCAGAATCAATTGCTGTTATCTGTGATACATGTTTCCTGTTACTATCAAATAATTATATAATCATCCCCTTAATTATACGTTAATCCACATGAAAAACTTCAAGCTGGTGCTAGAACAAAGGAACTATTAGGGAGAAAAGTTTGAAAAAGAATAGATATTAGTCTTCTATGCCAAGATTCTTTGGGGTGACTTACTGGTGTTCAGTTTCACCTTGAATTTCATACAAGAATCCTAGTTGTAAAATAGCATTATAGAAGACAAAATTTTCTTGAGCATTTTGAAAAGTTGATGTATATAACTACTACAGATATAGTTTACCAAATAAAAATTGAATCATATGCTTATGTATTTGCTGATTTGTGCTATAGGCATTGCTGGGATTTTTAAATAGTCTAAAGATTTTTCATTTTCATGTTATCAAGCAAGTGCTAGGAAAACAGATTTTTTTCCCACTGATTTTTAAACTGAAGACAACTTTAACAATGTTAAAGCTGTTGAAATATAAATTTCTGGATTGAATGAAGTCATGACACAGCAGCATAACGCAACAGAGAAGACTGCCAGGTACCTTTAGGTAATTGACTGCAGGAAATGAATGCCAATTTTAATTCTAATTGTAAATGGAAATTCTGGCAACTCTGGAAATTCCAATGTACTATATATTTTCCAGAATGAACTGATTTGAAAATTCTCAAAATAGTATCATAATATGGATGAAACCACTTCTAATTCTTGTGGATTCTGACTACCAGTGCAATTCTGTGTTTTTGTAAATTGATTAATGTGAAGCTTCATTTCATGAATATTGATAGGTTATCTCTTGCATGAAATTATAAAAACACACTTAAGTTTAATTTGGAAAATATTGAGTTAATTTGATTTACATAGAATTTACTGTATAAACTCTGATAATGTAATGTACAATGTAATTTTTACATTGAAATAAAGTCCAGGTTTATCATCTCTGGTTTGTTGTTTAAGTGTGTGTGTGTGTGTATGTATGTATGTATGTATGTATGTATGTCAGATATTTGTTGCTGTTGTTCAATTCGTTGTATACAAGCTGCTTTGGGAACCCAATTTGGACGAATAAATTACACATGATTCTTTAGTGAGCTTGCTGTATTTTTACAAGCATTCTTTTTAATGCTTGTATTTTTAATTTTCTTTCAGAGTGAAGTTACATGAGGGGGTGGGTGGAAGAAGATTCTCCTAGTCTTAGCTATAAAGAATATATTGTTTCAGATATTGCTGAATGTTTTATGTGCCAAAGAACTATGCGATTGACTTTAGGGTAGGCAGGGAGAATAAATATTTAACAGGAGAGATGAAATTAGTAGTCCAGGAGATGTTAGATGTCTCTTTCAATGGTTATTGCTCATTTTGTATCTTTTATCTTCACATTTTAAGAACCCTGGGAAGCAGCAGCTAATAAAAGCTTAACAAAATATTGAAATGCAAATGCAAGGTTAATATCATCGCAATCAGTCTCTTGCTTAATTCACCAAATTAATACTTCACTGCTCTTATTTGAAGCTAAATGTATCATTATGAGATGGAATGAAGGTTACCTTTTCTCAGTTGTAATTCGGTATGGAACTTCATAAAATTATCTTAATAAATATTAGCACATGAAAAGGCAAGGAAAGATCTTGTTATATCGTAAGACAAGACACATAAATGTTCTCTCAAAAATTGTATCTTGGAAGTATTTCTAAAATATGTACGTAATGAGAAACAAGCATCACTTATTCATATTTAATTTTAAATTATTTCCATAACTTTTTTTCTTAGAGTTAATTATTTCTTTAATGGGTGCAGAGCTCTGCTTGTTCTCTCCATCTGAAAAATATATACTGCTCAGGAAAAGGTTGAATGAGTCAACTATATTAAAACTAGGTTTTTTTTGTTTAATGTTGGCGTATAGAGATTCATTAATGGAAAAAAGACCTGTGAATTGTGAAACATAATTTCTTCTTTATATAAACCTAATCTGAGCTTCTAAATATTTGATAGAACATTTTCTGGAGAAGCTATTGTGGGAAAATGTTTTGTGCTTGCAGAAAAAAATCTTGATTTTGAGTGTACGTCATTTGAATTCTGAGTCATTTAAACTTCTAGGAAGTAAGGCTACTTACAGATTAAAGTTCAGTGGCATAAACAAATTTAGTTCAAGGAATATGTGAATAAGAATACTTCCTGACACTCTATCAGGAGTATCAAACTTAGTTTAATTGAGGGCTGCATCATGCTGTGGTTGACCTCAGTGGGCCGGGTGGGCATGACCACCTGGGTGGGTGTGGCCAGCTTGAACCACTCACTGGGTGTGGCTGACTGGGTGGGTGTGGCCAACTGGGTGGGCATGGCCAGTTTGACACTACTCCTCAAACTACTGGCATGTTTCCTCTTTGCACTAGGTAGACTGGGCCAAAGCCATGCTGGCTCCATTTGTCCTCTTCGCATTGGGTAGACCGGGCTGAAGCCACGCTGGCCCCATGTTTCATCTTCACATTGGGTAGATCAGGCCGTAATATCAGCCACTTAATTTTCCAGGAAGGCCCCACGGACTGGGTCTGCCCACATCATGGGCCTCTTGCAGCCTGCAGGCCTTGTGTTTGAGACCCCTGCTCTATATCATGGGTTGACCAACCTTTTGGCTTGTGTGGGCCCCACTGAATGAAGAGGAATTATTTTGGACTGCATATAAAATATATGATACAGTTAATGTATATAAATAACTCCATTATTTTTGTAATAAATCTAGTGGGACCATATTATTAGCTTTCCTGGGAGTACATGCAACCTGTGGACCAGGATGGACATGGCTGCTCTGGTTCTTAGATTATTAGGTCCTACTTAGCAACTCAATCAAGAGAAATTTAACTTTTAAGATGACTGTGAATTCCCACATTGGGAACCAAGAGCTATCCTTGAGCGGTAAGGACAATACATATATGGAAACCCTGACTTCTGCTAATTTATTCTTGTTTGCAAAGGTTTGGTATATTTGTGTGCATTTGTGCTTTTTTTAAAAAAAATGCAGTTTTGTTGTATATCTTAGAAATCATTTTATCTCTTTCCTTACTTTGAGTCTTACGCACACACTGAGAAATCAGTGTCAAGCCTTTCTCTGCGACCATTGTCAAGGCTTAAAAAAACTTTTGCCAGGGAGTAAAAATTCTTCAAACATCCCTGCTAATTAGAGGTGATAGACCGTGTTTTTCTTTGCTGTCAATGTTGATAAAAATGAGACCCAGAAAGTAAGCTAAAAACATTTTTATTTATAAAATAAGAAAACCTACATGGAGCTACATGTTTGCAACCTAATCTCCACCAACACATATAGAAAAAGAACAAAGGAAAATTAAGAATGGAAGTTACAGGAAGTGAAGTATAAACTTTGTACACATGCGCAGTGGATCAAAACATCACAAGACTTTCTTATCTCATTACTATGGAGACAAGATAACACAGTGCTGGCTAGCAGACACCTGCTTGCTAGAATATGAGCTTAGAAGAGCTTGACAGACAAACCAAAAAACGCAGTGACAATCAGGTTGTACAAAATAAACAATTACTGTATCCATGAACAAATGGAAATGATATTATGCATGAATTAGAAACACCGACAGAAGGGAAGTACATCTAATTACAGCAAGTTTAAAATATTAGAAAAAACTACTGTGAATAAATAAAAGATGGACACTGTCTATCAGGTTAGGTCTTTAGTATTTTACATGCTTATTTATTTGAAATGTTTATTGGTTGCTCTAAATTTTAAATTCCCTGGACAATGTAAAATGATTCAGTTCAAGACAATTTAAGGTATATTTTGTAGATGGAATTTTGAAATATTTAACACTGGTCGTTAAGCTGGTAGAACTTGATAATATGACTTTTGCATTCTCAGATAGGTAGTCCTCACTTAGCAACAGCCTCATACAGTGATCATTCACAGTTATAACAGAGGTGAAGTAATAACTTTTGAAGGTTTGTAAAGCAAAGGAAAGCTAAAGTAAGATCATGACAGTTTTGCTAATGATCAAGATAATTACGATTTATCTCTATAGTGGGGATTCTTCTTCTTCTTCTTCTTCTTCTTCTTCTTCTCCTTCTCCTTCTCCTTCTCCTTCTCCTTCTCCTTCTCCTTCTCCTTCTTCTTCCTAGCGTATTTCTTCAGTTGTAGGGTCCACTTTTCAGATCCTTGAACACCATTTTGCACAATCAGCTGCATTTCCAGGGTGCAGGCTCGCAACTTGCATACTTTTGTTGATGGTATCTTGACATCTGTTTTGGACGCTTGCGAGGTTGCCGGCCATTGATGTCTAGTTGGTAGGCAGTCTTGGCCACATTGGAAGGTGCTTCTCTCTGTATATGTCCATACCAGCAGAATGAGGATTATCTCTATAGTGAATTAAATATCAAAATAATCATATTGTTTTCCAAGTGATTTCCCTCCATAGTTTTTTAATTTTTTCCATTTAAATTAGCTTTTGACCTGATTTAAGCATTGAAAAAGCCTTTGTTGTGATGATGAACATTAGAAATAGGACAGGATACACACTGTGTATCAACTTTGTAGGTTTAAGAATTTTAGGCATAGTAACATGGTGGTTACATTCCTTGTTGCAAAATTGTTTCTAAAAATATATTAATTCTATAGCAATTGTTCCAGCCAATTTCTGTGGGTTCTATTTTGTCCCACACTTTTTCATAATTATGTAAAGTTTCTGGGAGAGATAAAGGGATTTCAGGAAACCACTTGCATCCATAGAGTAAGCTGTTATTTTTTGTTGGGTGCGAACCAGGAATGTTCTAAGCGAGGAATAAGTTAGTCATACCATATCAAAAACAAAACCTTCCAGGCTTTTCAACATATCATATATGGTAATAATCTGAATGTCTGTGGTCACTCACAAAAGCAGTAAAATCATACACAAGGATCTATATGTCAGTATGTTGCTGAATGATAATTAATGAATAGTATTAAAGTTAACATTGTGATATCTGGATATAGTTCTTTCTCATTTTTACATTGTCTTAGCTAGGAAGCATTAAACTTTAATATAGAACAAGGCATTAAATGTTTTTACATGTTTTATGTTGGTTAGAATTTTATGTCAAAACTCAGCTTTGGCATAATTTTTGTTTTCTTCATAATTTCTTTTCCTTTCTTTCCTAATTCTTAAGCTGAAAGAGTCAATTTTTTCACGTTATCTGCATCTTTCTTTGAAGCTATTGATGTGTTTTACTCTTATTACATAAGAAAACTAAGGGTTGTTGCTTTCTATAGTACGCTTAAAAAATAGATGGCCCTTGTTTAAAGCACTGGTTCTTGACTTCATCCACTTAGGTATGCAAATATCAGTTTACCTATATTATATTTGTATTTTTTTAAAATTCATGCACAAAATAGCTGCTTTTATCCTTTAATGCAGGGGTGTCAAACTCAATTTCATTCAGGGCTGCATCAATGTTGTGTTTGATCTCAGAGGTGTTGGGTGGTGGTGAGAGCAGGGGTGGCCATGGTGGGCATGACACGGGACCTCCACACACATGTTTTTGTACACTTACAAAAATAGAGAGGCATACATTTCTGTGGTTTTGGGTTTTTTTTAATACTAACTTGATCTACTTGGTCACCTTATAAGAGAGAGACCAGATCAAAAAACTGACTCCATAGGAAGACTACAACTATAAATTATTGATATAGGCTACAGGAGCAGAATCCTACAAGCCTGAATTGTAAAATATTTTACCTTTCCTCCCTTTTATAACCTTCTGAGTCAAGGACAGCCTCCTGTAGCATTCCAGAGGCCTTGTTTGGGCCTGGAAAGCCTCCTGGAGTGCTCTAGAGGCCCCCTTTTGGGCCTGGAAGGCCTCCTAGAGCATCCCGGAGCAGTGGGGGGATTCAATTTTTTTTTACTACCGGTTCTGTGGGCGTGGCTTGGTGGGCATGGCAGGGGAAGGATATTGTAAAATCTCCAGTCAGAGGTGGTATTTGCTGGTTCTCTGAAGTACTCAAAATTTACACTATCGGTTCTCCAGAACTGGTCAGAACCTGCTGAATACCACCTCTGCCCCGGAGGCCTCGTTTTGTGCCTGGAAGGCCTGCAGCACTCTGGCAGCCAAAATCAGTTGCCGGTGGGCAATCCTCCTGCCCCATTTTTGCTAGCAGAGGCACCACGGGCCGGTCCTTTGCTATTTCCAGGCTGGCCCCATGGGCCAGATTTAAGCACCCTAGATCCAGCTCACGGGCCTTGAGTTTGATACCCCTGCTTTAATGTATCCAGTATGGTTTTTTAAAATTCTGTATTGTATAATTATTTTAAAAACTCAAATGATTTTAGAACAGAAAAAAATATCAAAGAATTGTGTTTCTAAGGTACTTGATGTTATCAATAAATGCATGCAAAATTCATGCTCCTAGCGTCAGCAAATGATAGCAGCTGAGCCCAGAAGCTGAATTCTGGTTAGAATATCTAAAGCCGTTGGTTAAATTGGAACTTGAAGTAAGAGCTCACACCTTCTTTGTGTTCCTCATGTAATAGTCTTATGAATGGGATGTTTATTATTGTACCAATCTGCAGCTGGTAATGACTAATCGATTGTAGAGTTCATGTTTTGAAGATTCAAGGATCTATGCTAAAATGGCTGCTTATTTCTCCCTTTAGTAAATTCTAGATTGTTAAAACTGGACTGAGTCTAAACATTTAAGTACCCTAGATAAAGTCATATTCTGGAACCCTTGGTAGTTTGGCTCATCTTCCAATTTTGTTAGGAATTATAAAAAGGTACCCTCTTCCCCCCCCCCCCCAAGCTTTTGATATTTATGTTTACAATTTTCAGCCCTGGGTAATTTTGTTTCTTTTTCAGACGTTTTCATCCTACTTGCTATAACAAGAAATAATTTTAATTACATCATTTGTTGTTATCATATGGCAAGAATTTTGTGAAATTATATTTAATGCTTGAGCATATACAATGACTCACTGTTTGCTTTTTTATTGTATATTTCACAAGTTTAATTAAATTTAAATTGTAACACTCCCTAAAATTTGGTGTCCCAAGCGAGTGCCTACTTAGACTAACAGTAGCTTAGAGCTGACTCTGCCTAATATAACAGTTAAGTTCTTGGTTTAACTTGTAAGGTATTGTATTTTCTTTCTAGGAATGTATCTAGTGATTTCACACCATAAAGGACATGCCTCTCTTTGCAATTATCTTGCTTCCTTATCAGACAAAGCAATTATTTTTGTATTTGGATTCCTACATAAAAGGTCTCTGTAAGCTTGACGCTCTTTGTCTCTGTGCAAGAAATCCGTGACTCGTTTTGGATCAATAAACAATTGTTTGGATTTTCTGTAATTTTTTGGCACTTGTGAGTTACTTTTTCAGTAGTGTTGCCTAGATAAATTACATGACTGTGTCCATTCATCAAGAATCAAGTTCAATATATAGATGACTCTATCTTTTATCTTTATCTATCGTGTTATTGAGAAATATCCTTGTCTGAAATTTTAGTGAGCTACTGCCATTCATGGTAGAGAAAACTACATTCCTTGTAGAGAAAATTGCAACCACATAATTATATGTTACTTAAGAGGACTCAGTTTGTTAAGGCATCAGGCTAGAAACTAGGGAGACCATGATTGTCCCAAATATTTTTTTTCAAAAGGCAACTGGACTTTTTTTTTCTTTGAAGACATTTTGCTCCTCACTTCTGACTGAATGATGGAGGATGGAAAGATTTATGTTCCTGTAGTCATCTGGTCATTAGCACTTCTTCTGAGATTTATCTGTGCCCTCAAGATCACCTGAATAGTGCAAATGGGTGTGGAACTTTATTGGAACTGCTGTTATAAACAGAAGATAGGTGGTGTCATATTCCTCCCCTTCTGTTGAGAGAGGGCTATTCAGTCTTAATGTAGATGGCCTCTTTGACCCCTCTTTCAAACCAGCAGTCCTCTCTGTTCAGAATGTGGACTTTGCTATCTTCAAAAGAATGACTTTTGTCTTTCAAATGCAGATGGACTGCTGAATCTTGTCATGATGGGTTTGTTCTCCTATGTTGTGCCAAGCGTTTGTGAAGTGGTTGTTTTGTTTCTCCAAAGTACAGATCCTACATGTCTCACTGCATTATATTGCTCAGTTCATGTCTGGGTGTTTTATCCCTGGGATGGACAAGCTTCTGCCTTATTGTATTTTTGGGTTTACAGTGTGTAAATATTGTATTGGTTGAAAATCCTCCTGAGTTTTCACATATTCCTGTAACATACGAAATGACAACATTGCTTCATTTGTTCTTCTCTTCTTTGTCTGTTATGGAGTTCCTGCTGAGTCTTTTTGAATTTGATGAAGGCCCAGTTGGGATAACTACAAGTTCTGAGAGCTTCCTTGATGTGTTTTAGTTCTTTTTCTGGATGACTGAGAATCTCCATGGACATTGGGAGACCATGAGTTCAAGTCTTTAGCCTTTAAATTTCAGTGAAGAGATCTTCGTCCTGCAATGGAATAATTCAGATTGATCATAGCAGTGAAGCTCATGGTGGTAATGGTAATGGATTGATTTGGAAATTGGATTAGTTAAGAAATTACAGCTATATATCTGTTACATTTAATTGTGATTTAAAAATTTTTTCCCCTGGATCTCTATTTCCAGATTCAGATGTAATTTGTCATTTTCTTAAGAGAGTAGAAATTTGCTACTGAAGCTATGAATAGCTTAGCTTTGCCTTTTGATATCACATGATAGTATTATGTGACAATATTGAAATTTTCCTGAAATAATTTGTGATTTTACAAAGGTGTCATCTTTATATTCTTAAAGCTTTACTTTTTAAAAAACAAAACTTTACTTAAAAACAATTCTTTTTTCATATTGTGGAAAGTTTATTGCCTTCATAATGCAACGGTGTCACTCTCACTGCTGTGATCCAATGAATTAGCAATCCATTCTTAATTTATGCTCATCATTTAGTTGCTTCCTACTGTTAGTGCTCTGAAGCACATCATTTCACCAGAATTGTTTGCCAATTACTGCTTTTTTGAGTTCTTATTGTGTCATCAGTGGCAGTATCTAGCCACCTTATCTTCTATTGGCACTTTTTCAATTGCAATTAATTTTTTCCAAAGCATTAGAGCCTCTCTAATGTCTCCTGCCTTTGCATTATGTATCCAAATTATTTAAGCTTTAGCTTCATTATTAATGATTCCAAAGAGCAGCCTGGATATAATTTAGCTAATATTGAATCATTCGTACTTTATGTGCTGCAATTCAAAGACATCAATTTTTATTGTTGTGGTGGATTTGCTTTTTTGATAGGGTTTTTAAAGATTTTTTAAAAAAATCTATCTTTAAAATTTTTATAAATAACTCAAGGTGTATAAGTAACATACCTAATACTCCTTTCTCTTTCTATTTTTCCCATACCAAAACCCTGTGAAGTAAAACCCTTTGGCTGAAAGAAGAACAGGCTCAAAGTCACCCAACAGATTTTCATACCTAATGCCAGTCTAGAGCAGGGGTGACAAATTTGATTTCATTGAGGGCCAAATCAGGGTTCTATTTGAACTTGGGGGGGATGTGTGGCTGGGGTGGGCATGGCCAGAGTGCCGAGGACCATGCACGGCCCTCCTGAGCTCCATTTTTGGCTGCAACGGCCTCCTGCAGCACTTTGCCAGTGAAAACAGAGCTCAGAAGGGTTGTGTGTGGCCCTCCCTCTGTTTTCGCTGGCAGAGACACTGTGTGTCGGTCCTTCGCTGTTTCCAGGGCAGGCCTGTGGGGCCAGATCTAAGCACCCCATGGGCTGGATGTGGCCTGCGGGCCTTGAGTTTGACACCGCTGGTCTAGAGCTGCAGTCTCCTGGTTTCTATGTCAGTACTTTAACCATTACACCAAACTGGCTTTCAGGGACATATGTGATTACAGCATTATAAATCTGTGTTATCAGTGTGATGCCTCTGCTGCACTATAATATTTGGTCTTGATCTTGTCTTAATGTTTTTCCTGAAGAGCAGATATCACATTTGTTGGCTTAAGTTACCATCACTGTGAATTTTTGAGCTAGGAAAAGCAAGTCTGTTACAACTTCAGATTCTTCTCCACTTGATCTGCATTGGGTTGGCATTGCCTGTTGACATTTTTTAAAAAAATACAGAGCAACTTTTATATACTTGCTTTCACATCCAACAAAAGAATTCTTCTATATTCCTCATTTCTAGCTAGCAAAGTAATTTCATCACCTTATATGAGACTTCTGATGTTTGTCCCAAAATTTTTAATTCCAGTTTCTGTCTGTTTTATATTGGCATTTAAATGATATAGCTAAATAAATAAATAGACAAAGCTTAATGCCTGAGAGTGAATCCAAACATTTTCTGCAGTATTTGGTTACTGTTTGCAGCTGAAATTCTAAGTACACTTTCTTGGGAATAATATTTTATTTACTATTTCAGAACTGGGTTTTAAAATAATATGTGTAGTATCCATAGTTTGAGCTATATATGAGTTCATAATGTTACCTGAACCTGTTGCAATCAATGTCTGAGACAATCAGACATTTTTGAGAATTTGTGCATGTTTTTCTTGCTATGTATAGGTGGCTTTTGGATTCACTCTGTAAGGCTTGATGTAATTTTGCACCTCCATCCATCCCCCAGCCTACCCAAACTGCTATTTTAAATGAAATTCTTATGATTTTCAACAGTTGTAGAAATATTTTGGAAGCCACAGAAACAACATTTCTGATACCACAATAAATATGCTTGAATTGTGAACAGGCAGGTGTTAATGCACTGCCTAATTGTTCCCACTTCGCTTTTCCTGTTAGAATGGATATGCATACTCAGACTGGAATACCCGTACACTATTTATATTTTACTATGAATCAGAAACTCTACCTTGCTACTTTCTTAGAAAGCCAGAGATATAAGCCATGATTTTGTGCTTGGCTTATGACTTTCGGTTGTTTCAAAAACAACAGATTTCTTTAACTGCACCTATTGTTAGGAGGAACAAAATAACATGATTTAATAATAAGAGCCACTCATTGATCAGCTTAAAATAATTCTACCATAGCGGAAGGTGACTGAGTTTTGAAAAGATGAGGAACGTTATTCAGAGTGAACTGACTTCAAACTTATATGTTTTCCATTCACAAATACAGTTAATGAGATATCATTAGCAAAGTTAAATGCCTAAAGAAAGCAAGTATTCTAAATATTTCTGCTAAGTTTGTTTTGAGCAATTATGGTGAAATTGAATGCAATAAGAGGAATTAATTTATCTGTTGAATATACTTTTCGATTCTTAAAAATAATCTTAATTCTGAGCAGGGAATTTAAAACAAATCATATTACACCAATAATAATAAATTTAGAAGAAAATAAAATAGTGAGTATCAAAATATCTCAAGTGTTAAGTTTGCATGAAGAGTCAGACGCGAAGAGTTCAGTGAAGAGTTTATTTAGTGACTACAGCTCGAATGGACCCAACTTGGCTGGGCTACGGCTGCTACTTATAGCCAGCAGCCATAGTTGCCAGCCAATCAGAGTGCAGGGTTTTCCCGCACTTTTCAAACCAATCATATTTGACATTTTACAAGAACAATTCAAACTAAACCAATAACATTCAAACCTACATACATAACACCCCTCCCCATTAGGTTCAGTCCATACCAAACCCCAACCTATCTAATGTATTCTTTTAAATAGGTGGGGCTCTTACGTGTACGTTGAGACCTCCGTGGTTCAGAAGTTTTAACATTCTCACCCAGTGAGAGAGGAACTGTGTCTGCTGACATTTCCCTTCTGGGACTCCCTGTGAAAGAAGAGTGGGATGAAGGCAGTCAAGGGAAGACCTAAGTTTCCTACCCATCAACAACTCTGCTGGGGATAAGTTATTAGATGGGTTAGGAGTGATGTGCTGAACACTAAGAAGTTTTTCAACTTTCTCAGTGATGTCCCCAGGACCCAGTTGCTGAAGCTTCTCCTTGGTAAAACGTACCATGCGTTCAGCCTGGCCGTTAGCCGAAGGGTGCCCAGGGGCAGTAAGGGCATGTCTGATACCCTGTTGTGCTAAATAGGATTCAAAAAGGTTGGATGTAAATTGAGGGCCATTGTCAGAGACAAGAACATCAGGTAACCCATGGGTTACAAAAAGTTTTTTGAGCTGTTTGATGACAGCACCAGTTGTGGTGGATGCCATAGGAATTACCTCTAGCCATTTGGAATATGCATCTACTATAATAAGAAAGGTGTGCCCTCTGGTAGGGCCTGCGAAATCAATGTGAATCCTAGACCATGGGCCCCTAGGACATTCCCATTCCTGTGTGGGGGCACGAGGTGGGGCAGGCCTGACTACCTGACAGTTGGGACAAGATGCAACCCAGTTTTCAACCATTTTGTCAATACCTGGCCACCATACATAACTCCTGGCCAATCCCTTCATTCTGACAATACCTGGATGACCCTCATGTAACATTTCCAAAACCTCTTTTGCAGTTTTGCAGGAATAACCACCCTGTTACCCCACAAAATACATCCTCTTAATACAGATAATTCAGTTTGCCTGGACTTAAAAGGTTGGGCAAGGTGAGGTAGATCTTGAAGAGGCCAACCTTTCTTAATCCAGCCTATAACAGGAGCCAACACAGTGTCTTTGGCAGTCTCTCTGGCAATTTCAGCAGCATGAACTGGAAGCTTGGCAACAGTTTCTAGGAAAAAGGTGTGTGTTTCAGGTTCAAAGTCCTCCTTGTGGCAAGGAAGTGGGCAACGACTCAGGGCATCAGCATGTCCAATGTCCTTGCCAGGCTTGTGGATAAGTTTGTATGAATAAGCAGCAAGAAATTCAGTCCACCTCAGCATTCTTGGGGACAGGATAGTAGGTGTAGGTTTATCTCCTGCCACAATGCCTAACAAAGGTTTGTGATCTGTAACAATGGTAAATGTTCTCCCATATAGATACTCATGGAATTTCTTGACAGCTGCAACAATTGCCAATGCTTCCTTGTCCAATTGGCTGTAATTCCTCTCTGCTTTGGTCAAAGTGCGAGAGTAAAATGCAATAGGGGCTTCTCTCCCACTGGGAAGCCTGTGGCTCAAACCCCCCACTCCAAAGGGAGATGCATCACAAGTCAGTACAACAGGCAAATTCTCAGAGAACTGTATCAGTACAGCATCAGACGTGATTAGTCTTTTAATACTGTTAAATGCTGATTGTTCCTTCCTCCCCCAGATCCAAACAGATTTTTTATCAAGTAATCTGTGCAATGGTTCAGCAATGGATGCCTTCTGAGGTAGGAACATGTGATAAAAGTTAATGAGTCCAAGGAAGGCTTGCAGATCTGTTTTGCCTTTAGGTCTAGGAGCTTCTTTGATTGCTTGAACCTTGGCATCGGTAGGGTGGATGCCATGCTTGTCAATCATATAGCCCAGGAACTCAAACTTGTCAGTTTTAAGAGTGCATTTTTCTTCCTTGACTTTTAACCCTGCTTCCCTGAATCTGGTAAGGACTTCTCTGAGTCTTTCTTGTAACTGAGTGTCATTTTCAGCAGAGATTAACACATCATCAAAGTAAGGCACTGTCCCGGGCAGTCCTTGGAGCATTCTTTCCATAAGGCTTTGAAAGATGCCTGGTGCCACGCTTACTCCAAATTGTAACCTTTTACATTTGAAGGCACCTCTATGAGTCACAATGGTTTGGGCCTCTGCAGTGGCATCATCAACTGTTAGTTGTTGATATGCCTGGGCCAGATCCAATTTGGCAAAGACTGTACCCCTGCCAAGTGAATGTAACAGATGATGCACCACTGGAACTGGGTATGCGCTCTGCTGCAGCGCATGGTTCAATGTCCCCTTATAGTCTCCACAGATTCTTACTGACCCATCAGTCTTGACTGGTGTGACTATGGGTGTCTCCCATCTGGAGTGGTCAGTGGGCTCTAAACCCCTTGAGCTATTAATTTGTCTAATTGTGCATCAATTTTTCCTTTAAAGCAAATGGGACCCTTCTGGGCTTTAAACGAATTGGGGGCACCCTGGGATCTAGGTTGAAAGTGATAGGGGTCCCCATATACTTGCCCAATGAAGACCTCTGGAAACTCAGACTTCAAGGCCTCCTCCCATTCAGAGTTGCGTGATTGATGCCAGTCACCTCTGAACCACTCAAGTCAAGCCGATCCTGTCCACAAGGCCTGGCCTTGAACTTCCATTCCAACTACTGGAAGTTAGTCTTTAAGAGTCACTGGAAATGTGAATGTTGAGTAGCCAGTGTCCCATGACACCTGCCTGAGTGGATTGAGTGTACTCACCGTGACCAAAGCCCTTGGGCGATGATGCACGAGGGTCAGGGGCAAACGTTTGGTGTGGCCTTTGAACTTCATGTTGAATTCTCTTTTTCCAACTACTGGAATCTTGTTCCCTTGGTAGTCTTTAAGAGTCAGTGCTTGCTTCTGGAAATGTTTCTTCTGAATGTTGGGAAGTAGCCTGTGAATAGTGTCCCATGACACCATAGATAAATAGGAGCCTGAGTCCACTTCCATTTGGCAAAGCCTTCCTTCAGTGAGTACGTTCACATGTACTTTTCTGCTTCTTAAGGGTGAAGAATGACCAATGGTGACTGTTTGATGAGTTTCATTCTTCCCATTTTCTTCTGAGTTGCACCCCATTTTCTCACTGAAGTTGTTGGGCTTGAATTCTTTGTCAGGAAGTTTCTTCCTACTAGGTGGAGTTCTGGATGATTTGCAGACTCTTGCTAGGTGACCTCTTTTCTCACAACGTAGGCAGATGGTGTCTAAAAACTTGCATTCAGTGCGGGGGTGGCCCCCCCCCACAGTCTCTGAAATAAAGGTCTTGCCTCTTTCTTCCAAGGTCTTTCCTTTTCTTCTCCATTCTGAGTCTATAAATTCCTTCCTCCACCTCACTACAGTCTGAATCAGAATCTATTTGCTCGCAATGGGTTGTTGTGGACTTTTCCCCATCAGAATGGCTTGAGGCCTTGTTAATTTTCTTCATAGCTGCTGCTGAGGACTTAGTGGCTTCTGCTGAGGAAGCCTCTTCTATGGCCTCCTTCAACGTGGTCTTAGGTTTTAATAACAATTTGCTCTGAAGCACCTTGTCTTTGAGGCCTAGGACAAACCGATCGCGCATGGCCTCCTCCAAGCTGTTAAACTCGCATGCACCCCCAATGTCTCTTAAGCTTGCCATGAAGTCGTTAACGTTTTCACTTTCCCCTTGATCCCAACGGTAAAACTCGTGTCTCTTAATGAGGCGATACGTGGGGCGTAATGGGCTCTTAAAAGCTTTTCTAAATCAGGCCATTCCATTACCTTCATGTCTGCAGCTCCCGCCAATGCCTTCGCCATCTTGAAGACTGCCGGACCACAGTGCGTAAGAAAGACCGCCCTTTTCCGCTTCTCAGAGATGTCGGCGAGGTCGTTTCCTTCCAAATACATTTGGAAGCGATCCGCATACGATTCCCAGTCTTCTGCCGCTGGATTGAACGGGGCTGGGGGGGTGTTCAGCGCAGCCATCTCGCTCTTCTGCTTGTCTTCCGCGTCATCTTCTCTTCAGGGGAATCCCACCTTCGTCGCCAGTGTTAAGTTTGCATGAAGAGTCAGACGCGAAGAGTTCAGTGAAGAGTTTATTTAGTGACTACAGCTCGAATGGATCCAACTTGGCTGGGCTACGGCTGCTACTTATAGCCAGCAGCCGTAGTTGCCAGCCAATCAGAGTGCAGGGTTTTCCCGCACTTTTCAAACCAATCATATTTGACATTTTACAAGAACAATTCAAACTAAACCAATAACATTCAAACCTACATACATAACATCAAGTAGATTCTAAAATGACAGGAAGAATTAAAAATGGTCCTCACATGGCACTGAAAATAGTATAGATAATCCTTGCCTTACAACTATTTGTTTAGTGATCATTCAAAGTTACAATGGCACTGAAAAAGTGATTTATGACTGTTTTTCACACTAAAAACCATTGCAGCATCCTCATAGTCACATGATCAAAATTCGGGTGCTGGACATCTGGCATGTATTTATGGCAGTTGCATTGTTCCACGGTTATGTGATCACCATTTGTAATTTTCCCAGCTTGCTTCTGACAAGTAAAGTCAGTGAGGGAAGCCAGATGAATAGCTTAACAACTGCACTGATTTGCCTAACAACTGTGGTAATAAGGTCATAAAATGGGGCACAGCTCACTTACCAACTGTCTTACCAATGGAAATTTTTGGCTCCATTGTGGTTTTGCCTTTATGGCTACCTGTATAAAACAGAAGCCAGATAAAATTTTCTTTCTTATCTAGTTATATCTACTTGTCTGCCTATCTTTCTGTTATATGTAACTGAGTAAAAGAGAGAGAAAGAAAAACAATTGCCATGAATTGTCTATATCCCAAAGGTGCTTTTTCAAGAGGCAACTGGACTTTCTGTTTTCCTTTGAAGAAGTTTAGTTTCTGATCCAAGAAGCTTCTTCAGCTGAGCTTCTTGGATGAAAAGCAAAACATCTTCAAAGAAAAACCAGAAAGTCCAGTTGCCTCTTGAAAAAGCACCTTTGGGACAACCATGACCTGGATGACTGAGAATCTCCATAGACATGCACTATCCACATTAACAAGTGATGTAACTTTAAAAGGGAAAAGAGGGGGAAGGAGCTAGGAAATACCATGAACTCAGAAAATGTCTAAGACGTGAGAAAAATCTGTGTACCAACTTTGTGAAAGAAGATATACTGAGATATGTATCCTTGACATCCAGCAATCAGGTTATAATCATTTTAGCAACTCTGTGGATAAAAAGCCCAAAATGTGGCAAAACTAAAATAAGTTGGACTTTGTAAGTTGTAAAGATGCCTTTGGCATCTTAAATAAAATGGTTTACTAGCTTTAGAACTTCAACACTTGTAAGCCCCATCATTTGTAACAATGTGGAACTTCTGCTGAAGCAAAGCACAAGGACCAAATCATTCATATAATGATGCTTAAGTTGAATAAACATTTACAAAAGTCCTGAAGTAAATTAACATTGATTTTTAGGTTCACAACAATGGTTAGTGAGTGTATTGTAAGAAGCCAGTGTTAAGTAGAGGGATTGGAATTGACCTGTAAATGAAATAAGGAACATTGCCAGATCGTTGACTGTCCTCATAATTGCATCCTGAGATTGGAGACAAGTGATCAGCAGAATTAAGATGTAATCACTGGGCCAGTCAAAAATTTAATATTCTCATTTATAAAAAATATAAGTTTGCAATTGGCATGATTTCAGAAGGACTATATATTAACCTCATTAAAACCGGGATAGGAATCTATTTGAGAAATTTGTCGTGCATCTAAAAGCGGTAATAATAATTTTTAAAAAAACCTTACAACCTATTGATTCAATAGAATTTGATATATATTCTTCGAATGTAGCATGAGTAGAAGTTACAATATTACATGGCTGAATGTTTTTGAAATCTAAAAGCCAGTATCTTATTGAATTTATTTCCCTTTTCTCAGTATCACTGTCTGGTATAGTGTAATAAGGATTCTGCTTTGAAAACATAAACTTGTTTTTAATATTTAGCAGAAACCAGATCTCTTTATTGCTCAAGAGATAAAAGGGCAAACAGTTCTTTAGCTTTCTCCCATAGAGGTTTAACTTTAACTAATTGTTGCTTTTTATAATATGAAGGTATATTACATAATAATATAACCTGAATGCATTTCTAGTAGTCTATGTCAGAACACTGATGAAATCAGCAATGATATAACTTCTGCCCTTATCTATTCCATTTGTTCAGTAACATTTCATTCAACAATTATCAGATGCCATGTAGATAACTGTGAAGTACACCTGTGAGCTTCATAGAAGTATAGTTATAAATAAAATTAAAATTTTCTGTCATAGATAATAAGCCCTAAAGTGTCACAAAATTATTTATTTGCTTACATTTTTCTATATGTTTATTACATATATAATCTGGTTCATAGTTTTGAAAATATGATTTATGCATACACTGATGTGATTTAATACTTTGGCTTAATGCTTTACCTGAAGCTACTGTATAAAAAGCTGAAAATGGTTGGTTTGACCGTCTGTCAAAAATGTGCCATGCTTTTTTTATAGATACCTTTAAACACCACTTTCAGCCTGCTGATGATGTATTCTCATCTTAAATCAATCTAGTGCAAAATGAGGACACTCTTCATTAAGGGTTATAGAAGTGATGGGATTCAAAATTTTTTACTACCAGTTCTGTGGGCATGGCTTGGTGGGCGTGGCAGGAGAAGGTTACTGCCAAATCCCATTCTCTCCCCATCCCACTGACCTGCTTTCCAGCTCCATTCTCCTGTGCAGGTCAACCGAAGAAGACCCAGCTGATTAGCTGGGACTTGGGAGGCAGAGAATAGATGGGGGCAGGGCCAGTCAGAGGTGGTATTTAAGTTCTCCGAACTACTCAAAATTTCTGATAGATACTTTTCAATTTCTCAGTTCGGGCCTGAAAAAGTGTAACTTTTTCACAAAGTAATCTAAACTGGCACAAAGTAATCTAATTGGCTTCCATGCCTGAGAAAGCACTAGGACCTGAGTCTTCCTGCTTCCAGTTCAGCATCTTAATCAGTATAATGCACTGACTCTCATAACTGGTATATATAGATATAGATTTGATAGTCCGTCAAGCAGCAGCCTTCAGCATTAAAACATACTGTGCCATGCTATGCCCCTATTTCCAAAATCATTACATTATTTCACTGCCACTAACTCAGTATAAAAACACAAAATTTGCTTGATTAACCAAAGATAGCATCTAATCCAACAATCCTTTTCCCAATTTAGCCAAGCAGGTATGTCTGAGAAATCTGATATGCAGACATGAAGGTGGCGAAGGTGGCAGCATTTGTTTACTATTAGAGCTTAAAACCTACTGTCAGCTTTGGAAGCCATATTTTACTCAGAAGCTTCCAAGCTGCCACATCTTAGTGCCTGGGAATTTGGGAGGGGGGAATTGCATGAACAGGTAGAAGATTAGACATAAAAACATTCTTCTCATAAAGTCAAGAACATGTTACCCTACACCTGCAAAGGAGTGGTTGGAGAATGTCTGGGACAATGGTTGATTGGACCATGTGATGGTGCAATCTGGTGGGCGCAAGGGATGGGTTTTGAATTTTCAGTTGGGAAGGGAAAACCTGGAACTCTCAGATTCGGGTTTTCCCAGATGCGCCAGTATGACTTCCTTAATAAATTTTTACTTGGATGAACTTCGTTTCTGAGTGCTGAATGAAATGGGGAGTTTCATTGGAACGCTGACACCTACCACTGTTCAATGGCATATTGCATTTGAACATGGAAGTTCTGCTAATAGCCATTGATAGAGCTGATCATGGGTTTATCTAATCCTCTTTTAAAGCTACTGTACAAAAATTTGCCAATCTCAGTACATGTTTGGTACATTTTTGAACGTTTTTTTGTATTTAAAATTGTATTGGTTTATCAGAATATACAATATGAAGCAAATGAAAATAATGAGAAACTAAGGGAGGGAAAAGGGAAAGGGAAAAAGTGTGGAGTAGAAGGGGGGGGAAGAAAAAAAGATGTTGACTCCTGACTTTTTAGCACAGTAGAAGATTACAGTATTAAGTATTACATTACAGCCTCAACTTTTTTACTTTTACACAATAATGTTATACTGGCCATTTCTATAACAACAAACCTATTTAATCAGCAAAATCAAAGTTTCATTTTTTCCATCACAAGCACAAAATCCAGAAGCAGTTTCCAAATGGAAACAAAATTAGATATGTTCTTTTTTTATTAAAGCAATTGATTTAAGGGACAGGACTATACTTTCTATTTTGCTCTGATGGGATGCTTCAGGGGAGATGGGTAGTGTTATGAGGTCAATAGCGTAGGTGGGCCTTTGATTTTCGTAACTTTTACCCCTTAAGAGTAAAAATTGGTCTAGTCTGTGCAGACCTGGAGGCATATTATTCCATTAACTCCCCCCCCCCAAATAATAAAGTCCAAACTGTTTCTCTGCCCTTTGGCACCTACAAATACAGTGCTGAGAGATCACATACTGACTACATCGTTCAATGAGGTAAATAGGGACACAATCTATTATTCACTGTCTTCTTTGTTTTAATCAGTATCAGAAAATGATGAAAGAAATTCACTTGGATAAACATATCTGGCTGGGTACGTTTATGAATAGTAGGAAAATAAAAATGATGGCCAAATAATAACATTTTATTGGACTTGTTTTGATTAAAATTCCAATGTTGGATACTAGAAGTTATACTAGACCAATGTCAGAATAACTTGCAGTGGCTGACCAAGATTTCAGATAGGAGTCTGTTGCAGGCTTACCTCAAGGTATTTCATGTTTGCATTTACAGCAGCACTGTCCATTTTTTCTGATCTCAAAAAAGCTAAATTTGTTAGATCTGGATAGTCCTTCAGAGGGAGACAACCACCTGGCTGTATAGTAGATTTGGAAGTTAAAAAACATTCCAGAAGTGAAAGGCAAATTACTACTATATTGTTGCCAAGAAAATAATTTGTATAGTAACTAGGACTAAAGCTCAGCAAGAGAAGTTTTACTTTCATCTTATTTGCATTAGCTGCTGCTCAAAGTTGCCAAAGGGAGGAAAAGGAGGAAGAGCTTAGCGCCTTTATGAGAAAATAGAAAAAACATAAGAAATATCTTAATTGAAATGATAGAATCATAAAATCAAATGAATTAATGCAATCCTGTTGGTCTTTCTAGACCATTCAGAGGCTTTCAGTGATATCAACAATGGTTTTCTCCTGAACAGGCTGTCAGAGTGTGGGATGTGGAGATTGTACCATGATGGTTCTATTCTTACTTGGATGGTTATGGTGTGTGTGTGTGTGGGGGGGGGTTACTCTTTTGCCTCATGGTGGTCCTTTTGCCTCATTTTATGCTGCTGCCTCACTGAGAATCCCAATAGAATGTCTGGAACACCTGGAAGCAAAATTATAATGGGATGGGATGGGATGCCAGGCCAGGCCAGGCCAGGCCGGGCCGGGTTGAGATGAGATGAGATGAGATGAGACAGGATAACCTTTATTGTCACTTTTTTCTGTGAACACACTGGCACCCATTAAAAAATGAAATTCTGATGTCCTTATAATCTATACACATACATGCACATACATATACATATTATATACATACATATATAAATACACATACATTAACCACAGTATTGTGTCTATAGCATATATATATATGTATATATATATATATATATATATATATATATATGCTATAGACACTATATATATATATGCATTTATGAATAAAAATATTCCTCAAGAAAAATCATTCTTAAGGCAATTGATAATAAAAATACTATAAACAGCTTCCAAATTATTGTAGTACTAGGTGTCATCCTAGAGATCCGCAGAACATTTTTATCTCTAAATTGAATCAATTGTTCTCTCTAAGGAGTAGTTTTGCTCCTGTCTTAACCTTCCCTCCCCCCCCAAAGATCTATTTTATTTTTTCCCCTTTGGAAGCCTGACAATGCCATGTATTTATTTTATTTTATTTTATTTTATTTTATTTTATTTTATTTTATTTTATTTTATTTTATTTTATTTTATTTTATTTTATTTTATTTTATTTTATTTTATTTTATTTATTGGCCACCCATCTTATCACAGGACAACTCTGGGTTGTAAAACATGTATTTATAGATATTTTTACAGTTGTAAAACATGTATTTATAGATGTGCATTAAAACATAAATAAATTAAAACCAAACATTAAAATCTGATAGCACGCAGGGAGGTCAGGGGTAGAATAGAATAGAATAGAATAGAATAGAATAGAATAGAATAGAATAGAATTCTTTATTGGCCAAGTGTGGTTGGACACACAAGGAATTTGTCTTGGTGCATATGCTCTCAGTATACATAAAAGAAAAGATACATTTGTCAAGAATCATAAGGTACAACACTTAATGATAGTCATAGAGTACAATAAGCAATTAAATCATACTAGGAAACAATCAATACAAATCGTAAGGATACAAGCAACAAAGTTACAGTCATACAGTCACAAGTGGGAGGAGATGGGTGATAAGGAGTGATGAGAAGATTAACAGTAATAGTAGTGCAGACTTTGTAATAGCTGGACAGTGTTGAGGGAATTATTTGTTTAGCAGAGTGATGGCTTTCGGGGAAAAAACTGTCCTTGTGTCTAGTTGTTCTGGTGCGCAGTGCTCTATTGCGTCGTTTTGAGGGAAGGAGTTGAAGCAGTTTATGTCCGGGATGTGAGGGGTCTGTAAATATTTTCACAGCCCTCTTTTTCACTCGTGCAGTATACAGGTCCTCGATTGAAGGCAGGTTGATAGTAATTAGTTTTAACATACAAAGTCCTTCACGACATGGGTCTTCAATATTTAAGGGAACGACTCCTGCCGACATCGAACGCCAACCGCCCTGTGCAAGCACACAGGCAAGGACTCCTTGGGGTCCCGTCGGCGGGCCAATGCCGGCTGGCGGTCCCCCACAACGAGCCTACTCTGTTGCGGCCCCTGACCTCTGGAACCAGCTCCCCCTGGGGCCCCTGACCTCTGCACCTTCCACCATGATTTGAAGACCTGGTTGTTTGACCAATCCGGGCTGTGACCTTTTCTTTCCTGGGGGGTGGTTTTATATTTTTAATGTATTTTAAATCTGTTTGGGCTTGTAATCGGGTTTAATCTCTTTTTAATTATTTATTGCTGTTGTTTCTTAGTTGTGAGCTGCCCCGAGTCTTCGGAGATGGGGTGGCATACAAGTCCCAATAATAAATAAATAAATAATTGTTTTTTTCTGCAGTCCTAATTATCCTCTGAAGTCTGTGTCTGTCCTGTTGGGTGGCAGAACCAAACCAGACAGTTGTAGAGGTGCAGATGATAGACTCTGTTAAATTTGCATGAAGAGTCAGACGCGAGGAGTTCCAGCAAAGAGTTTATTAAGTGACTACAGCTCGAATGGACCCGTCCTGGCTTGGCTATGGCTGCCTCTTATAGCCTGCAGCCGTTGTCGCCAGCCAATGGGAGTGCAGGGTTTCTTCCCACACTATTTAAACCAATACCATTTGACATTTTACAAGAACAGTTCAAATAAACCAATAACATTCAAACCTACATACATAACACCCCTCCCCACTAGGTTCAGTCCATACCAAACCCCAACCTATCTAATGTATTCCTTTAAATAGGTGGGGCTCTTACGTGTACGTTGAGACCTTCGTGGTTCAGAAGTTTTAACGTTCTCACCCAGTGAGAGGGAAAATGTGTCTGCTGACATTTCCCTGTTGGGACTTCCTGTGAAAGGAGACCCTGTTAGACTGTTAGAATCTGGTCTCTCCTCCCAACCCATCTCCATTCCAATGTCAGCACCCAAGTCAGGTAGTGATGTGCAATCTTCCACTTCTAAGGATGGATCTTGGCATTGTGACAGGGTTGGGATGGTTCCTGTCGCAATGGCTCGTTACACATGGGGTTGATTCTTGCTTGCTGATTTTCCTCCTGTTCCCCCTTCCCCTAGAAGAGACATCAGGTGAGGGACCCAGAGAGAGACAGGGGCAATGTTCCTGAGGGAACCTGGATCTAAGTTGGTCAATGTGCCTGCTCCAGAGGAGGCCATCCTCGGTTTGTACCCTGTAAGAACGAGGGCCAGTGATGTGAGTTATTTCAGCAGGAATCCACAAAGGTTCACCAATAAGGTTCCTAGCATATACAGAATCTCCCACACTAAAAGAACGAACTTTGGAAGTGGAATCCAGTGGTGCGGTGGAGTGCGTAAGTGGGATGAAGGCGGTCAAGGGAAGACCTAAGTTTCCTACCCATCAACAACTCTGCTGGGGACAAGTTATTTAATGGGCTAGGAGTGATGTGCTGAACACTAAGAAGTTTTTCAAGCTTCTCAGTGATATCCCCAGGACCCAGCTGCTGAAGCTTCTCTTTGGTAAAGCGTACCATGCGTTCAGCCCGCCATTAGCGAAGGGTGCCCAGGGGCAGTGAGGGCATGTCTGATACCCTGTTGTGCTAGAAAGGATTCAAAAATGTTATATGTGAATTGAGGGCCATTGTCAGAAACAAGGACATCTGGTAACCCATGGGTTACAAACAATTTTCTGAGCTGCTTGATGACAGCCTCAGTTGTAGTGGATGTCATGGGAATGACCTCTAGCCATTTAGAATATGCATCTACTATAACTAGAAAAGTTATAGTAGATGCAGCTGCAACGTCTGCTAATGCCTCCTTGTCCAGTTGGCTATAATTCCTCTCTGCTTTGGACAGCGTGCGAGAGTAAAATGCAATTGGGGCTTCCCTTCCACTGGGAAGCCTGTGACTCAAAACCCCCCCCACTCCAAAAGGGGATGCATCACAAGTCAGAACAACAGGCAAATTCTCAGAGAACTGTATCAACACAGCATCAGACGTGATTAGTCTCTTAATACTGTTAAATGCTGACTGTTCCTTCCGCCCCCAGATCCAAACAGCTTTCTTATCAAGCAGGCGATGTAAAGGCTCAGCAATAGATGCTTTGTGAGGTAGAAACATGTGGTAAAAGTTAATAAGTCCAAGGAAGGCTTGCAAATCTGTCTTGCATCGAGGTTTAGGGGCTTCCTTGATTGCTTTAACCTTGGCATCAGTAGGGTGGATGCCATGCTTGTCAATCATGTACCCCAGGAACTCAACTCTGTCTGTTTTGAGTGTACATTTGTCTTCCTTGACTTTTAAACCCGCTTTTCTGAATCTGGTAAGGACTTCTCTGAGTCTCTCTTGAAGCTGAGTGTCATTTTCAGCAGAGATTAACACATCATCAAAATAAGGCACTACCCTGGCAGTCCTTGCAACATTCTTTCCATAAGGCTTTGAAAAATGCCAGGTGCCATGCTTACTCCAAATTGTAGTCTTTTACATTTGAAGGCACCTCTATGAGTCACAATTGTTTGTGCCTCTGCAGTGGCATCATCAACTGTTAATTGTTGATATGCCTGAGCCAAATCCAGTTTGGCAAATACTGTACCCCTGCCAAGGGAATGGAGCAGATGATGCACAACTGGTACTGGGTATGCGCTCTGCTGCAGCGCATGGTTAAGTGTCCCCTTATAGTCACCACAGATTCTTACTGACCCATCAGCCTTGACTGGTGTGACTATGGGTGTTTCCCATCAGTAGGCTCTAAAACCCCTTGAGCAATGAGTTTATCTAATTGTGCATCAATTTTTTCCTTTAAAGCAAATGGGACCCTCCTGGGCTTTAAACGAATTGGGGGCACCTTGGGGTCTAGGCTGAAAGCAATAGGGGTCCCCATATACTTGCCCAGTCCTTCGCTGAAGACCTCTGGAAACTCAGACTTCAAGGACTCCTCCCACTCACGTGATTGATGCCAGTCACCTCGATGCCTAGTGGCTTGAACCATTCAAGTCCCAGCAAGCTTGGGCGTTCCTTGTCCACGATGGTCAGAGGCAAACGTTTGGTGTGGCCTTTAAACTGCACGTTGAAATCTCTTGCTCCAACTACTGGAATCTTGTTCCCTTGGTAGTCTTTAAGAGTCAGTGCTTGCTTCTGGAAATGCTTCTTCTGAATGTTGGGAAAGAGTCTGTGGATAGTGTCCCATGACACCATAGATAAATAAGAGCCTGAGTCCACTTCCATTTGGCAAGGCCTTCCTTCAATAAACACCTTCACGTGTACTTTTCTGCTTTTTAAGGGTGAAGAATGACCAATAGTGATTGTTTGGTGAGTTTCATTCTTGCCATTTGCTTCTAAATTTCGCCCCATCTTTTCAAGAAAATTGTTGGGCTTAAAGTCTTTATCAGGAAATTTTTTCCTACTAGGTGGTGTTCTGGATGATTTGCAGACTCTGGCTATGTGACTCCGTTTCTCACAACGTAGGCAAATGGAGTCAAAGAACTTGCAATCAGTGCGGGGGTGGCCCCCCCCACAGCCTCTGCAATAGTATCCTTGCCTGTTTTTCCCAGAGTCTTTTTTCTTCTTCTCCATTCTGAGTCTAAAAATCCCCTCCTCTGCCTCACTGCCATCTGAATCAGAGTCTATTAGTTCGCAATGGGCTGTTGTGGATTTTTCCCTATCAGAATGGCTTGAGGCCTGGCTTGAGGCCTTGTTAATCTTTTTCATGGCTGCTGCTGAGGACTTGGTGGCTTCCGCTGAAACAGCTTCTCCAATGGCCTCTTTAAACGTGATTTTAGGTTTCATTAATAGTTTGCTTTGTAAGACCTTATCTTTGAGGCCTAAAACAAACCGATCACGCATGGCCTCTTCTAAGTTGGTAAAGTCACAAGCACCCCCAATGTCCCTTAAACTTGCCACAAAGTCATTAACATTCTCGCTATCCCCTTGATCCCGATGGTAAAATTCGTGTCTCTTAATGAGGCACGATACTTGTGAATGGGCTCTTAAAAGTTTCTCTAAATCGGGCCATTCCATTACCTTCAGCTCTGCAGCTCCCGCTAACGCCGCCATTTTGAAGACTGCCGGACGCAGTGCGTGAGAAAGACCGCCCTCTTCCGTCTCTGGGGATGTCGGCAGGTCGTTTCCTTCCAGATACATCTGGAAGCGATCCGCATACGATTCCCAGTCTTCCGCCGCCGGATCGAATGGGGCTGGGGGGGTGTTCAGCGCAGCCATCTCGCTCTGTTGCTTGTTCTTCGCATCGTCTTCTCTTCAGGAAATCCCACCTTCGCCAGTGTTAAGTTTGCATGAAGAGTCAGGCGAGGAGTTCCAGCAAAGAGTTTATTAAGTGACTACAGCTCGAATGGACCCGTCCTGGCTTGGCTACGGCTGCCTCTTATAGCCTGCAGCCGTGGTCGCCAGCCAATGGGAGTGCAGGGTTTCTTCCCGCACTATTTAAACCAATACCATTTGACATTTTACAAGAACAGTTCAAATAAACCAATAACATTCAAACCTACATACATAACAGACTCAATAATTCCTCTGTGGCGGGAGATGTGGGATCTGTTGTTATCTGTCGATCAACCACCTCCACTGCCTTGTTCCCCCATTGGGGCCCCAAGCTGACTGGCAGAGCCAGGTCTTAAAGCCCTTAGGAATGACAGTACAACAGGGTCTTTAAAAAAAAAGAAGCAAGTAGCATTTATGGCATAAGAAGAATACTGGTGTTGTCTTAATATAATCAATGGATTACAATGAACAAGTGTTTTGAGGGTTAAGAATTACACATTTCACAACCTATAGTATTTGCTGTTGTATATATCAGATTATGTAAATATTATTGCTAAACTCATTATTCTGTGTGTGTGTTTGTGTGTGTGTTTGTGTGTGTGCATGCACATATTTCTGTAAGACCATGCTTCATTATCAATATTAATTCAGATCGTAAGGCAGAG
The DNA here is from genome assembly GCA_009733165.1 of Naja naja. Lineage (NCBI taxonomy): Eukaryota > Metazoa > Chordata > Lepidosauria > Squamata > Elapidae > Naja > Naja naja. The sequence continues at coordinate 130,508,943 of CM019148.1, read as the reverse complement.
TTCAGCTACTGTTGTAAATAAATGCTTTCATCCTGCTCTGTAACTCTTCTGTACTATGAGGTGTGCGGATAGAAGTCAGAAGCTGTGTAGCCTGTTCTATCTTATTACTTAATTTAACTGTAGCTGGTGAATTTCTTGTAGTCTGATAGGCTGGCTGAGTATACAGAAATTCTGAGTCATATATACCTATTTCTGGATATCTAGTATAATTAGGCACAGCCTTGTAGCACTACACTCTTAATAGTGTTTCAAGTCCAAAGAATATGTTTAAGTATGGGAATAGAAAGAAAATTAATGTTTCACAGCAGAGTCCTGTGTTTGTTCCATTTTTTCCCTCAGTGTGTTTGGTTTATTTCCAAATGAATATATAACCCTGCAGTTTTTCAAATGCAATCTTATGTAACTTTTAGTGTTTCATTTGGAATGGGTCTGTATCAAATGTGTAAGTTTGAAAGCCAGCTGCTGAATGTTGGAAATTAATTTAGTTATAAAATAAAGGCCTAATTTCATAAGTAGGGAATTTAAGTCTTCTCAGAGCCCTTTCCATGTATATCACAGGTTTACTTGCTGGTGTTCTCTTTTGCCAAACTTATCAAAGGAAAGGAGGGAGAAGATGTTGAAGCATGCACTAAAATAGCATGGTCTGCCATAAAGAACTGAAAATGTCATTACTAGGCATCCTGGAACATCTGGCTGTTTCAAGACTAAATCTGGGATTTTTGAGAAATATGGAAATTCAATCCCCAATGCATACTGGTGATGTCAATTCAAGAAAGGTCTTGTTTTGCATGTACATTTTAGAAGATTAGGGTAAGAGTCATGTTAACTGTAAATGGTTCTCAGTCTTGTTCAAAGGAGATTCAGGATAACCTGCTCCCATTTCCCTTCTACAGGTTGCTTAGCAGTTGTTCATTTTCACTTGCCTGCATTTGCTCTTAAATAGTGTCTTCTAATTTAAGCATGGCTGCAGTTACATGAGGTTATTGATTGAATGTTTTATTGTAAACTGCCAAGCACACTCACTATTTTGGGATACAATAAATGCAATAACTTCAAACTGAAAAAAAATGAAGTGAAGTGAATTAACAGTTGCTGATGCTCCATCAAACACAAGAAAGCACAGTAGTTAGAAACTATATAAGTGGGTGTGACTGTGTGTCTGAATTTTTTAAGATAGCATGGATACATACCTACATTTCTGTCTGGTTGCTCTTAGTAATTTGTGTGTCTTAAGGCAAATGTGCATATATACAGTTTAGCAATTGGTTGATTGATTAAATGCCATGAAATTAATGTTGATTCTTAGTAGCCACACTGATGGTCCTTTTCCAGGATGTTATTGTCCCAACCTGGCCTTCAAGTCTTCTAATGGTGCACTCATCGCTATTGTAATTGAGTGTCTATCTTGCTGCTGATCATCCTCTTTTTCCTCTTTCCTTCTACATTTTTCAGCATTATGAGCTTCTCAAGAAGGCTGGGCTCTAATCTACATTGGATTACTATATTTTGCTAACAGAGAAAACAGCTGTTTAGAAAAGGATAATTGAATCTTGATACTGATTGTAGATCTAGATGTTTAGTTACTTAACTAAGGAGGTGATGGCTTGCAGGCCAGTAATCTTTCTCCCAGCTCTGGAACAATTTGCCCCTACAGATTAGAACAACTTTCTCTCAGTGTTAATATCTAGTGGAATTGTCAACATGGTTCTTTTCTATACAGCCATTGGGTGCTACCATATATTTGGAAGCTGCTGCCTCGGTATCTCAGTATACAGTATAATTTGGTTGCTGATAATCATAACAGGTTTTATATTTTAATGTTATTTCCTGTTTCATTTTTACACTAAAGGTGTTAATTTAAGCTTCCTAGAGTCTTTGATGAGTGGAATGTTAGATATCCAATAAATAATGAATTATTATTTGCATATTTTTGTCTAAAATTTCTTGATAGCAGAACTTTTGTTATATCACTTCTGTTGTTATTCTTTTCAAGATTGAAGAAATGAATGGCGTGTGAACTGTATACATTTTAGGAATAGATTATGAAAATGTGGTATGGTCAATTAAATTTGGATCGACATACAATGTTTTATTATATGAGTTATATATGATACTGTTTGTCTGTAATATCTTATGCCATCAGAATACTCATCAGTCAAATGGACTAGTAATATAAATAATACAGACCTCTGTAAAATTTCCACCTGCCTATCTATTAAAAAAACAGCTGATCAACAGGATTTAATCATCTTGGAAAGGCTCCACACAGCTTTAAATACTTTAAAAAAAAAATCAGTGGCAATGTTTTGGCATTTGACTTGTTTATTTTATATAATATCATTGGAATCAGTACACTAAAAAATTCAGCCTTTGGTTGTTAATGTGCCAAGTGGAGACCTTGCTAGTGTATTTACTCATAGTTTTGAGTGTCAGTGCAGCAGTTTTGAAATAGACTATTGTGAAAGATGCTTTTTAATATGTCATAAATGGTATTGACCTAGAAGTAAGTTGTGAACTGGTCAGGTTTTCAGATGATGCTAAACCACTCAGGTTCACTCTGGGTGAATCATTAGCCAATTGTCAAATTTTACTAACTGTAAAGTGAGATGCAATGAGGTAAATCAGCCTCATTTCATATATATAATGATGGGTCAGATCTTGGAGAGCTCAATGGAAAAGGCAATTTAGTGTTTTGCAGCCTTGAAAAAAGCAGATTCCATGCTAGAGATCATTGGCTAAAAAAACTGAAAATCAAAAGAGCACCTTGGATTGCTGTTATACAAATCTATAAGTCTGCATGTGGAATACCATGTACAATACTGGCTGCCATATTTAAAAGGAACATAGAAGAGTGGAAAATATATAGAAGTATAGAAGATGATCCTCAAATTGATCAAAGGGCCCCCCAAATCTGTCATGTTTTAAAAACAAGTCTGGAATAGTTCGGGAAAAATAGCTAGGGTTAGTTCCAAAACTATGGGGGGGAAGGCAAGAAGAAAGATGATTTAGGGAGAAGATGATAGATTGAGATTTAAAAAAAATATACCAAGGATTCCCTCCTTTTTCAGTGCAGTTAAAAAAGGGATCATTCTATGAAGCTGATTGATTGAAAATTAGAACAGATAAAGAAAAGCAATTCATCACAAAACACTTTGGAATTCCTTAGAAAAGAGTATGGTGATACCGATTAAATTTGTTGTTTCTAAATATATGGAAGACAAGTTTATCAAGAGCAGCGTGCTTCGAAACAGGATGGCTATATAAATCAAATAAGTGAAATCAGACAATCTGTGGCAATACCCCACAGATATCTGGTTGCCCAGTATGTGACAATTGGGATGTGCTGACTCCTCGGAGGGGGGGGGTTCATTTTTATACTTAATCATAAATGGTTTTTTAGTTTAATTTGGCTTGGTTAGTTTAATTCTATTTTAGATATTTAATTTATTGTGCTGGTTTTAATTGTGAGCCACCCCGAGTCCTTTTTGGGAGAGGGGGCGGCATACAAGTCAAATAAATAAATAAATAAATAAATAAATAAATAAATAAATAAATAAATAAATAAATAAATAAATGTTTGAATTTCAGGGTTCTTGGTCTGATGTAGCAGGGTTGGTTTTATCTGTTTTAATTGATTACATTGTTTGTTTTATTGGTGGATAGAAGGCTATTGAGAAAGACCTTCCCAAATATTAATAATCTTGTATAGAAGGGTCTTGGGGTTCCATTTTTACGGGGTTTTATAAATTAACAGTAGTGCTTTATTTCCATCACTAGAAGTGCATGATAATCCAGTGTAGCTATATAAAGATCAGTGAGACATGTTCCATATATCCCATATCAGTCTGTGAATGAATCCTAATTTCCGTCAGCTCTACAAATATACACTGTATTTTAGGAACAGGAAATGTTTCAACTGGTTAGTAAAAAGCCAAATGAATTTCACTGGACAAGGTATTTTAATTATAAGTAATATCTCCTGAAAATAACCTTAAATATACCACAACTTTCTGTGGGACATAAAAATAGAACTTTAATAATGAAAAGATTGGATAGGAAGTATTACTCACCTTTAAAGGCATTGAGACCAATGGAGATAGGCCAACCATTTTGAATTTAAGAGATTTTGTCCTAAACATGATGTGCATGTTTGAGACAGGTATTATGAATTCAAACAAGATTATTTTGACATTACCTGAAATGTGGTCATTCTCTTCAAGTTATAAGGTAAAGGTTCCAAGTATGGCCAGAACATGCCCAGTAAGATCAGAACACATATTTTCAATTCAAACTTTCAACAACATAACATTTTGTATATTATTACCAGTTGGGATTGGAATTTCCATCGCTAAGTGACCATGTTACAGTACAGGTAGTCATCAGTTATTATCACAGTTGAGCCCAAAACCTATGTTGGTAAGCAAGACAGTTAAGTGAGTTTTGCCCCATTTATGACTTTTTTTTTGCAAAGTAAATCACTGCATGGTTCTTAAGTGAATCTTGTTTCCCATTGACTTTGCTTGTCAGAAGGTGCAAAAGGTGATCACTTAGTGAAGGCAGTTGCACTTCTAGTTGCTATTGTTAAGCGAATCCCATGCCATTGTTAACACAATGTCACATGGTTCCCACTTGCAATCTTCTCTAGGCTCCCCATTGATCAGCTTGTCAGAAGCCAACTGTGAAAGTTGCATATTGAATCACATAATGATGGACACTGCGACCTCATAAGTTACAAGGACTAGTCATAAATACCATATATTCAGCACTGTTGTAAGTTTGAGCAGTTGCTGAATGAATGGTTGTTAAACAGATGTCCTGTGATTATGATATGGCATTTGATTTGTTTAAGGAAACAAATTGCTAATAGTATTGTGGATTACAAGAAACATGAACCCATAGATAAACATCTATGTTTATCTATTATCTTTCCTAAGAGATCTGTAGGGGGCGTGCATAAGCGCACCAATGTGTCTACCATCCCTGTCCTATTGACTCTTTTTATTTTTCTTATATGTATCCATTTCATGTATTCATAACTATGTTTATACTTATACCTATTATCTTGTAAGTGATTGACAAATCGAATAAATAAAATAAATAAAAATAAAATAAATCTATTCCTATCTTGCAGTAGCATTCCAATATTCAAAAGGAGCCAATTTTGAGAAGTATTAGAGCTATCTAAAATGGATGTAACTGAAACATGTACTACCAAATTTAGGAATAGATGTAGTCATTCAGGATGCAAATTACAGGAACCCAAAGGAACCTTACAAAGTACAAATTATCGTGGATCCTAATGTAAGGAGAACTAGCACTTTATTTTATTTGAATATTAATGAATATTGATTTACCTCGCCTTGTTCTCAGCATGGATTACAGTAATTAGTAACCAAAATTCAGTAATTTGTAACCAAAATCATTTCAGCTGCAGGCTATACAGTAGTCAGACTGAAATAGATCTAGAATAATCTGATTTATTTAGAAACCAAGAATATGCATTGTTGTTAGCTAAGACATTACAGTTTATAATAACTCAGTAACGTTTTTTATCTTAATGTCACTGTATTATACTTTCCATGTCATTTGCCACAATGTTATCATACCAGATGCTTGTAATCATTAATATTTGGGTTCTGTATACGTGAACTATCATACTACTGTGTTTGAATATTATTCTAATGGGTCATAAATTTATTCTTATAATCTAAAATAGTAAAAGTACTGGTGGAGTTTCTCAGATCTCTTTTTAAAATTTGTACATCTACACAAACGAGGGGAAAAGTTTAAAATATTTATCAATCTGACCTTGTCTGCGTGCATTCTTCTTTCGTGTCATGTAAATCTTAGGTATTTGAAATTAAAATTTTAATGCAAGGATTAGGTTAGGAATATCCAAAGAATTCTTCTTTTTACTATAAATTTATAATAAAGCACAATTGCAGAAACTGATTTAGATATTTTGATATTGGAAGGATTCAAACTGAGAAAAATCATGAGGAATGGGCTTGGAACAGTTATCTCTCTTAAAAATATCTTCTCTCCTTTCTTCTTTCCATGTCTACTCTTTCTTCCTCAAGAGAAAGCCTTTTTTCTTTTTTGTGTAATTTGGAAAACATGGTGAGGAACTAGCTGGGAAGATATTAGTGGTGGTGGAAAGTTAATTGGTCATTTCATGTTGAACAGTTAAAAGCCCTCAAAATGTTCTGTACTTTTGAGTAGAACACTTGAAAAGATGGATTCATTTTCTGGTTGAGCTGCAGGTGTTTGCACAGTTCCAGCCTTATGCTTTTCTGAAGTGAATGCTTGAATTAGTTAATGCTTGCATAGCCAGCTGGCTAGCTTTTACAGTCTTCTAGAGTTTTTCTGTTCCTTTATTAACAGCCAGCGCTAGTTTACAGTCTTCTAGAGTTTTTCTGTTCCTTTATTAACAGTCATTTAATCGTCTTAGTTTAAAATTATGTACCAAGGGTACTTAAACCAAATAACTTGGTGGTGATATATTTCCTCTTTTTTTCCTTATTCAGTAAGCTCACTTAATAATTGTAAAATAGCCTTAAGTGTAATGTATATTCAACATCTACAGATAGATTACTGTTAATTTTTTTAAGGTGGCTTGTTTCAATTTATAATTTCCCTCTATAATCCTTCATTAGTAAATGGCTTTATGAATGAAAACCTTACTGTACATTTAAATGATCAGCATTAGTTAAAACTAAGAAGATAATTAGAACTTCAGAAATTATTTTTATACATTTGATGGTTGGGGATCTTAAAGATAAAGAATACAGTCAAAAATGTTAATATTGTACAAAAATAGTTATATTTGTGCTTTATGTATGTGCATGCGTACACCTGTGTCACTTGATATTGTGTGGTTGTTATTCTGATTCAATCTATCAGTTTGCAACTTTTAATATAATGAAAAGGAACATTGTTAATACATGGAGAACATTTTTTGAATTGTGTATAATTATTTTAATTAATTTTAAGTTCATTAATCAAATGTGGCCTTTATTATGGCCCCATCCAGTTTGACAGTATGTTACCTAATACTCTTTCAAAGGCTAAATGCAATTCTGTGTCTTTAATAGAGACAGTGTTTAGAGCCAGAAATGGTTGGAATGATTTTTGTTTAAAGAAATACAATGAAACCTGGAGATCTGATTCTTTAATCCTTTAGGTTTTTTTTTTAAATATTCGAGAATTTTGAGACTACATTATTTCCATTCTCACCATACCTGGTTTCTTTATGTGATAAAGAGACCTTTCTCTTACGGCAGACAGAATTCTGCAAGATCATATAATCTCTTAAAATAGTAACCTAGGAAAAGTGAGAGTAAAAATATTTAGTCATAATTGTTTACACTAAATTACCTTTAACAATCATTTCCCATTTGCCCCATTATTTATTATCCATATCCATTTGTTTATTTGCAACAATCTGATGATAAATTAGGAATACAAATTTGACAGTCCCTACTCAGGCACAAACTACTCAAATTGACCTCCTGTAGAAAAGTAGTTCTTGGAATAAGTGTTGCTTTTTAAACACTTATTAGTGGAATTCTCCATAAGAGTATTTTAATTTATAATAAACTATACTATACCTACTTGAATGTTTTTGTATTTCTTATTGTACAAGCTTCTTTGTTGTAGTATCTCCAAGGTTCCACTTCCCACTGATTTATCTTTGGCTTCCAATTTGAGTATATTGAATTGGGTCTTTGGCAGATTCCAAGGATGGATTATAAAGAAGTAAGTCCTCTGTTTCTTAACAATTCTGCCTTAAACTATTCCATGCTGCGCAGACCATCTGTAGATGAAACAATAGCATTTAAAGAGGGGGAAACAAGTTAATGACTTGTGGATTCTGTTATGGTTTGTAAGCTTCCACTCCTCCACTCATTTCTTAATAGACAGAACATTTTGATTTCAACGTTTAAACAGTAAACTTCCACTAAAGTTTTCATTGTGCCTTCTCTGTATTTTCAGTTACAACTATGGGGATGGGCAAGTGAGGGAAGAACTGAATGGCAGAAATGAATTGGGCATTAAAATTCCCAGATGCTACAGATATGCATGGCTGTAAGCAAGCTCCAAGATTTTCTAAACTGTTTTTTTTTTTAAAATAAGCAACCTTTGGACAATATTTTTTAAAAATCTAGAATTTTAACAAAAGGTGAAGTTCATCGTGCCATCAGTCTGAATATGCAGAACAGTGCTTACATTTTATATGGCACTTCGTGTTTCCAGGACATTTCCTGCATATATTGATTTAGAGGTTGTGTGGTATTAACTACATGATTTCACGACTTTTGGGGTGCAAAAGAGGTATTAATCATAAATAATACTGAAAATAGAAGGTTAGAATACAGTCATGCAATTATTGATTTCATTGTGAGCCATATGTGGGTTTTGGAAGAACTTGATACATATTCAGCCTAAATATGAAATATTTTTTAATCTGCATACTATCTTTTTCAGTCATTAGGTATATTTGCATGAATAGCATCCTTGGATTGAAGATGAATTATTTAATAGGTGGCATCAATAATTTCTTCGCTATTGTAACTGTTAACAAGAGCAAAGGTAGATAACACCGAATAAGGTCACTTTCTGACTAGCAGGCTTTAAGAAATACACATTTTTCAGAGCTGGGTGATACTGAGATGATGATGATTTTCTGTGACAATATTTCAAACTCTCAGACACTGCATTCCTGAAATTTATTTCTCATAAGCTGCTTACAGGTAATTTTATTGTCAGAAATTATTTTTAGTTGTATAGTTTTGATGTATGATTAGGTATCCTAGTTTTGCCTTCACATTGTCCAGAATGAACAAATGGAGATGAAATGTGTCTATGAAAAAGCCAGCAAGAGGAAGAAAGGAATTCTGTCCCAACAGGCATGTTTGAGTATATACATTTATACTATAAACAAGTAAAAAAGCTTTTGAAGGACACATTTCAAACCCTTGTAAAAGATGTAGTTCTTTTAATATTTTAAAACATTACTATCTGGGACTCCTTTGAACTTGTGACTCTTGATGAGGTCAGTAGAGTTCTCTGTGGAATGAATTCAGATCTCTGTAAATTAGATCCTTGCTGCTCTACAGAGTCCTCATTTAGGAATTGCCTCATTTAGTGACCATTCACAGTTCCAACAGTGATGAAGTGGTCCCTTTACAACCAATTCTTATATTTACAACCTTTGCAGTTCTATAAAATAAACACAAGATGAAGTTAAGATCATAAGCACAGTCATAATTTTCACTTAGTGACTGCTTCATTAGCCACAAAATTGCTCATCCCAGTTGTAGTGACTAAACCAGGATTGCCTTTATATTCTAGAGAATGAGTACTGCAAAGGAGATTATATCTTTGATGCCATCACATTTGGAATTAGTAATAGTGTTTCCCATTTTCATGACCTGGCCACCTTAGATGATAATTGAACAGTCTCCAACTGTTCACTGTTTCTTGGTAGGTTTGTTAAGAAGGTAGGTTCAAAGTGCAGAGAGCTCTGGATGAGATGTATTATGTAGATCATTTCAACTTGGGTTTCAAGACTGCCTAAGAGTCAAAGTCTATGGGGTCCTTGGTGCTCTCTGAATTTGTTCGTTTTCTTGCAGACACTGCATTATCCAAACTAGGTAACATCATCAGCACTAGTAAATTTGCTAACAGTTTATATTCTAGAGGCCTGCCTGTAGAGTATTGGTGAAGGTGGTCTTAAAGATAACTTTGGTTGGTTGGTTTGCTGTTGGCTCTTGATTGAGGTATTGTTTACTTGATTGTTGGTCTGATGTTAACCTTGGAGTTAATCTATGTTAATCTGGGTACTGATTGCTGGTGGAGAGGTGCTTGAGTGTTTTTGTTCCGTTTTTGGGCTGGGCGATCAAAGACAGCATTGATCATTCTAGTGAACTGAACCTCTTCTCTTTTTAGCAGCATTTAGTATCATCAACCATGGCATTCTTTTTAGGTATCTGTGAAGGTTGAGGATTGGAAGCACTGTTCTTCTGTAATACTGTTTCTTCCTGAGTGGGTGGTTCCAGATGGTATTGGGAGAAAAATATCAAGCCCTTAAGCTGATATCTCGGGGCTTGACTGTGTATTCCATTCTGTTTAACATTTATATGAAATCTCCATGGAAGATTTCTCCATGAAATCATCTGTCAGTTTGGATGATCTACATGCTGATGAAACCCAGTTTTACATTCTAGCCTAGGCTAAGCAGAAGATAGTGATGGAATTCTTGATCTAGTGTCTGAAAGTTCTGAGGGGTAGAATGAAGCAAAACAAAGTTAGACTGAATCCCTGTGAGACAGAATTAATATTAGGAGAAAAAACTTTTGGTTCCATGGATGGTCCAGCTATTGCTCCAGATAGCATACTGCTACTGAAGAAGTTGGCATGCAATATGGGTATTCTCCTGAACTCACAGTTCCTGTTGGAACAATATTAGAATCTGGGACCAGAGGAGGTTTTGAAAAGTTCAAATACTGTAAGTCAATTGGTTGTACTCCTTCTTAAACCAGGATATGCTGAGGACTCATACCCTTATCATCTTTCAGTCAGATTATTCAAATTCACTTTATATCAAATGTAGTTGCCCATTTGCTTATTGGTATTAGTTGATTCAGTAGAAGAGTGACTAATTTGCATTATCTGTACTAATTGCCATTAGGCTTCTGAACCCAATTCAAATTGCTGATAATCATTTACATAATCTTACAAAATTTGCATCTTTGCTACCCCTAGAACTACTTCCTCCAAGTGAAATCTGCCCAAAAGTAACAAAAAAGCATACTTGGTTACCTATGCCATGTCAAACCTGGAGCAGGAACAGAATAATCTCAGTAGTAATTCCTTTCTCTTTAAAACAGTACATAATGAGAAATGAGACTGTCTACCACACTTTTTCACAAATTGGTGAAGACATTTCTCTTCCAAAGAGTATTTGGTCAAGAATTTATTAGGCAGTAATGGCTTCCTATAGTATACAGAAAATTGCCAGTTAACTACCATTTGTTCAAGCAGTTATGACACTGCTGAAAAAGGAAACTTACAGCCAGTCCTCAAAGCTGAAGCTATCGCAATACCCCTACTGTCATGTGATAGCATTTGGGGTTTGTAGCAACCACTTTACAATTACAAATGTTGCAATATCCTGTGATCACATGATTACCATTTGCAACCTTCACTGCCATTCTGACAAGCAGAATCAATAGGGGAAATGGCAGGAAGTAGCAAATGGTGACATTGTACCTAATGACCATGTAAGATTTCCGTAACAGCTGCAACAGGAACTACCAGAACTGCAATTGTAAATTGACATGGTCATGTGACATCACACTTTAAGACCACATCACTTAGCAATGCATCCATTCTTAATTACCATTGTCAACCAAGGACTACCAATCGAACAAACAAACAAACAAAAGGAATAGAACTGGGAGGAATCTTGGAGGTCTTCTTGTCCAATCCCTTGCTTAAGCAGGAGACCATGCTTATACTAACCAGCATGGCGTGATTTTACAGTTGTTTTAAACTTGTAAATTGTAGGCCACCTACATTTGTTTCAATAGGTGGTATACAAATGCTGTTAATAAAAACATTTTACTCTTAGAAATGCAGTTTGCCCTGCCCTTTATTCTTCTCGTGCCATAATTGATTTCATGTTCTTCAGAACTTACAATATTTTTAATTCTTAAAATTTAAGTAATATTCTATGAGGTTTTAGGCAACAACTTTTGTCTAGAATGTATTTTATCTCTTCATTAGAATACTGAATTACTGTACACTGTCTTCTCCAAGGCACCAATACTTTATCATACTTCAAATAAACAAGGTTCTGATATAACATTTCACATAATATGTCTAAAATTCAGCATCCCCATGAGAAATGAAGTGACACATACCCGTTAATGTAATTCATATAATGTAATTTATATGAAGAATCTATATAAGGGTGTTTAATAAGAGATAGGAGGTGCTCATTGGCTTATTTATTCCATTTCTAACTTCAGTGAAATGTGCCATTACTTTACACCTGTTACAGATTTTGCTCTTGGAAACAAAGTAGAAGCTTAGGAAACAGCATCTGCTTAAAGGTTAAACAATTTTGTTGTACGTAGGATTATAAAATTGCTCCAGTTCCAAGCATTATTAATTGACTATCAAATTTTATAACTCTATTGTGGTGTTCCTTAGGGAAATGCATTATCTTCAGCAAAATAGACTTATAGGAAAAACTGGCATTCTGTATTTTGAGGATAGCAGAGAAGATCATAGTTTAACATTGGATAACGTAATAGAGCTACTCCAGATTTATGACATTGGATTACATACATATCTTCACTGTTCCCAAGCTGGCTCTTGATCGATATAGTGGTGGAAGTGCTGATGAATAGAACATTACAATATTATTTAGTGCAGCCAAATTTAAGCATACGTTCAAAAACTAGCTTTGATTTGTATGGAGTGTGTATTTCTTCATTCTTCATTCTTGCTTCTGTTTTTATCCCTTGCTTGTGTTAAAGGGCAAAAATAAAATTAAGGGAAAAGGAGAGATGGGTTTGGTATTCTGCCCTAGTGACCTATTAGGATTGTACAGAAATCTGGATCCAAAGTGGTAAAATCAGAGACAGTATCTGTGTCACACTTTAAACCAAATATATCTTTTCCCAGGATCATGGATCATTTGCTATATTCAAAGAAACTGGCTCCAAGGCAACTAAAAAAAATTCCTCTACTGAAGTGTCCATAAAGATATTCATCATAAATGTAGATTTACTTCTTTGACAAAATACAATTGGCTGGTACACTTTCTTACCTTTTATCTGACAACTGCCCTGAAATCACTTTGAAGGTTGCAAATTTATTTTGAGTGGATGTGACAGTGCAAAGTACTGGTGAGAAGGATCATGGATATGTATTATGAAATAGATATATTGTTTGGAAGTTGCTCTTATGTTCGGCATTTATTTATGTTTTACACATATTTGGAGATTTATAGAAAGTGACAAATAATTTTGGTTTGATTTTCATGTAAAAAAAACCTGTAAAAATATTTCCTAGGAGCTGTAAAATGAGAGCATATATATGGTAACATAGTATTTGGATAAGAGGCAATAATATAGTCTACTCTGATACAAGAATACAGAAAGCATTTGAGAGTTAATGTAGTTATTTTTCATTAGAATCTTGTGTGCTGGAGAAAGTCTTAGAGATAGCTTTATCTGAGAAGGCATAATGTTATCTTTTCAGTAAGGCCAAAACCAGCATTTATTTCCACTTTTCAGGAAAATTGGGCAGTAGAGAACACTTAGTTTGCTTAATGAGTCTGGTGTTCACTTAATGTCTGCTGTAAAAATAAGCAGTATTAGAAATACATAACCATAATATCTGCTTCAGCAAGTGGGATCCAAATAGAAACCATGATTGGTAACACTGCCCATTCTGATTAATTGTGGAATTAAACCAGAGTAAAACAATTTAAAGAAAAGAAATAGGTTGATGATAAAATAAGCAATACCTGTACATCTTGCCTAATATTATGCCATTGTTCTTCATCCAGGATACCATTTTTTGAATTCTCAAGAGCCTGCAGTCTTTCCCATTTCAATCACTCTCATTAAATGATAAATACAAGATACATTATCTTAGTGAAATCTTCTTGATTATGGGTTTCAGCCTAATTATATATCTGTGGTGAAAGGGGATTCTATATACTTTTCCACGTGCTTTAATCTTAAATTAAGTAAAGCCTCTCTTCACTCAGGCTGGATTCCAAGTGACTACATGGACAGGCTCATGTTTTTTATTACAAGTAATGTGGAATTGGAAAGGATGCCATAGCCATTTTCCAGAATTTTTTTAAAATTCCTCATTGTAGTCTTCAACCAGGGGATCTCCTAGTGGCCTCCCTTTTAAGTCTGACTCTTCTTACTTGAGAAATGAGGATTATTTTATGCCTATGATTAACTGAGACATTATCTTTATTCCATAATCCAGGTAGTTCAACAGCCCAGCCATAAGCATCATGAAGAAATTATCTTGCTAAATGGAAATTATACATGAAATTAAAATTCATTTACATTTGTGACTTTTAAGATTGCAAAAATAATTACATTCATTTGAAAATTAAAATCACTTGGCTTGCTTTTAAGTATTTCACTGCAATTTTGTTCTGTTGATGGGTTTACAGGGCACCATCTTTAAAAACAATCTTCTTGGGTAAGAAAACCATCCATTAAGCATTTCATATCACAACTGTATACTGTCCACTCATGTTCACCTTTGTTTCTTAGAATGAAGGCCTTTTTTTTCTTCTTCTTGTTCCCTTCTCCAGTTATTTAGAAGGAAAATGGGTTGTGATTCTCCTTTAAATGCCTCTGCTATGCTAATCCAGTGGTAGGGTTCAAAATTTTTTGCTACTGGTTCTGTAGGCGTGGCTAGATGGTTATGGCCAGGTAGTCGTGTGACCGTGTGGGCATGGATAGGTGGGTTTTTTTCCTTTTGCAGCACCCCTTCCTGTTTTGCCTACTGGGCCTCAGGGAAGCCTCCTGGGAGCAAAAATTGGGCGTGAGGGGGCTGCTCAGCTCCCCCCGTGCCCCATTTTTTGCCTACTAGGCTTCAGGGAAGCCTCCTGGTGAGGAAAGTACAACAGCAAGGGGGGGGTTTAGCTGTGCCGTGCAATTTAGATTAGCTAGAAAGCAAGAAATCCAATGATTTCCTGCTTTCTAGCTAATCTAAATCATGCGGCACAGCTGATCAGCGGAAATACCCGTTTGGCTGAACTGGTAGCACTTTTTTTTACTACCGGTTCGCATGAACTGGGTCGAACCGGTAGAATACCACCACTGTAAGCTAATCCCTTTTAGCTCACCTGTGGAGTCATCCTTCTTACAACTTTCTATCAGCTTTATGCATATCGTCTGCACCTTTAGCTTTACATTCAGATGCTGTGAACTGTAGACAACATTGTTTCTGTTTTGGGATTTCTGTGCACTTTTGCTTATTTGCTCTCTGACTAAATATTTTATAATTAAAACAAATAAATGTATCCAATTTCAGAAATATCAGGAAACACTCTCTTATTCAGAACCAGAAATGGCGGTTTTCAACCTCTTTCCCTTATAAAGAAAACTCATGTGAATATGTGAAATTGGGTCTCACTGTGGCTCATTTCCACAGCGCTAAATCACACACAGAGGATCACAACGTTCTTACAGTTAGTAGTATTGTAATTGAGTTTGCTACATTAAGGGTTACAAATTTGTAGCTGACACATATTAATTCATATACTATCTAGCAGAAGAAGAGATACATAATTTTGTACTTCATGCACTACATATTAACCTAAAATGAGTTAATCTTAATATTGTGGCACTTTTGCTTTAAAATTGTATTCAAAATTATTAAGATGAACTTTCCAGTCATATTCATTAACTGTGGTTTTTAAATACAAGACATGATTAATTTCTTTCAATTTTGATGACTTTTATAGTTCAGAATTTTAGTGTATCATTTAAGACTGATGAGTGAAGGAATGTCAGACGACTGAGGTTGCATAGTGAGAAGATTTTGCTGTACGTTGATTGTATAGAATCCAGTGCAAAGGTTTTCTGCAAATGGTGTTACCTCTGACATGGGTAGGATAAACTGAACTGAACTTAAAGATGACCCAGGGAGAAAAAATCCTGAGAAATTCCCACACTTCCCATTGACTCTGTATTCCCTTGTGAATTTGTGAAGAGCTTTATATGTCAGGCTGATATTTTAAAAAATGATATGAATACAGAGAACAATAATGAATAGATTCTTAGATCTATATTTTTGTCCTGAATGTGCTAAATTACATGTTTGCACTAAAGACATGCAAACAGTCTGGTAATCTATTCCTCTGAGATTGTAGAAACATAGAATTTTAAAATTGTCCTAATGATTTCAGAGTAGATAAAGAAAATATTGTTTAAATGGCTGTGGTTGGAAATAAGCATTATGATGTAAACAAACTTTGCTGAGAAATGACACAAGAGAAGAAA
Source organism: Naja naja (assembly GCA_009733165.1). Classification (NCBI taxonomy): domain Eukaryota; kingdom Metazoa; phylum Chordata; class Lepidosauria; order Squamata; family Elapidae; genus Naja; species Naja naja. Next base: position 130,492,888 of record CM019148.1, on the reverse strand, counting down.
CTTAAAATGAGTATTAGTCATTACTGAGCCTGAGGAAATGATACTGATGAATACTATTGATTTTATCAAAATGTGGCATATAAAATTATTTTTTGTATGAGGTGACATATTAGGAAAAAAGAATTTCTGCCATTGGTTTGTCTTTGAGGAATTGCCTTTACTTTGTCAATGTCCTTTACTGTTGTGAGAAAGGCCATGAAGCAGAAGAGGGGAATAAAATCTATAAAGTACCTTTTTTTAGGCTGGGTTTCTGCCACATGCCATTTAGAACTGTTCATAGAAAACATATCTTCACAGTGATCTTGTTCTTAAAAAAAGAGACTTTTCACGTGCTGACACGTTTTCATGCAATAATTATTGGTATATAATCCAAGGTCTGCATTTTTTCATTTATTGTTGAACCTTTTTTTGTAAAATTTTCTTGGCTTTAAAAAAAATTATGTGCTTTTTTTACTTTCTTGGTTTATATAGAAATTATGGAGCTCTTTATAATGCACCATGGGAAGTTTTAAGGAGTGAAACAGCCTATCTGGCATTTGTAATCTGTCTATAATTAATCAGGCCATAAAGTACTTCTTATTCTAAGTGGAGTGAAGAGAGAAAAACCTGATCTAATGAATAATTACTTCCAGGTATAAACAAAATAAAGTTTATGATAGGTAGGTTTCCTGAGATGACACTGAATAAGGACACCTGGGGATCAGATAGATTTCTATAGCAACCAACAGGTAGCCTGGCTGTTGGATTGAGTTAGAAAGAAGACCAGGTGAGGTCTATAGCTAAAAAAAATGGCCAGATGAAAAAGAAATACTACTCCTTAAGAGATTATTCTAATAAAAGAGTCATTCAACTCAGTGGTGGTATGCTACCAGTTCGGCCCAGTTCGGGCAAACTGGTAGTAAAAAAAAGCCTCCAATCAGCTGAGAGGAGGGGGAAAAAGCCTCAATAATCAGCTGAGAGGATAAAAGACCAAAAAGCACATGGGAGGGAGGGTCGCTCCTAGCTTTTGATTTCTTCATCCTCTTAACTGATTGGCTTGTTAGGTGCACGTGCAGACATGCGCATGCGTGATCACCCACTGAACCGGTAGCAACTAAGGTAGGATCCCACTACTGATTCAACTATTTATCAAATCACTACATCTACCTATAATAATTTAGTTGGTTGAGACTTCTCTTATATATCTCCAATTTTCCACAGAAATTTCAGGGCTTCAGTGAAGATACAGTGAAGATAAGCTTTGTCAAAAATTATGAGCTACATTCAATATTTTCCCCACTTTATCTTCCTTATTATAGACCAAATCTACTCAAATTTGAACTATTAAGGTCTGAATCAATATATTTTATCAAAGGAAAATATGACCATTGAGAGAAAGAAGGTAGTTTTATTTTACAGTGAACAAAATACAGAGTCATTCATATAGGCAACATAGAATATTTGAAATAAAAAACGAAGAAATCTAAGGCAATGCCTTAATATCAGTTATTTTCTAATTCTTATTCTAATGGAAAAAGTAAGATAGATATTTCATGGCAATTTTATTTCTTAGAAATTATATTACTTAATTTTTATCCAGGAGCAGTATGCTGACTATTCTTGAAGGATTATTGAAATGATGAATGAACCATCAGGATATTTATTTATAGTTTCACTGCATGTGGCTTTTGTATTTGACCATAGCAATCCTTTTTATTTCTTAAAATAATATTTTTAAAATCTGTCTTCTTAAAATAAACTCTGCACAACTGCAACTGATTTAACAACATATGGGTGAATCATTTAAAGCATTTTTTCCCTCTATCCTAGCCGTGGGAATTAAAAACAGGTTTTTCTTTTACCATAACTTCCCCACTGTCCTACATATTAAATATGTATAAAGCAGCCATTTCCAAATTGGCACCATGTGGCTCTACTGGAATTTTACTCCCCAAACTCTCAACCTTTGACCAGTAGCTTCATTGCTCAATTAGATCTTTGAAGGTAGCACAAACACAGCCTATGAAGTGAATAACCCTCTTCTGCTCGTTCTCTGGCTTCATAGCAGCTGGTACTCAAGAGCACACTTTCTGATGTGATGTGTTGTAATTAGTATCAGAATATTTTTATTGAAAGTAGGTCTATATTTTTTGTCAGATAAAAAAATCCAAAGTTCAGTACATTATAATTAAAGAAGGGACGAAGTATATATGCATTGGAAACAGTATATGTACGTTGAGGTATGGATTATCATTCATTGATTCAGCGAGTGCTTTTTTTTATGTCTGTAATTAATGTCCCACCAAATAAGATTTAATCCCTGCAAAACCTATATCCATGCAGTTTGATGGAATACATTATCTCAAAGCAGTTTTCTTGAGTTTTCAGAATAGAACTCACTCTTACAACATCACTGGATGTGTTTTTGATTGACTGACAAAAAAGGCATTTAGCTCTACCATGCTATGCTAATGAAGACTAGAAAAATTGTTATTATATTTTTATATATATACAGTAACTCAAGATGGCAAACTCAGCTAATTCTCCTGGTTCCTATTTTCCTTACAACACCAACCCTGTGAGGTGGGTTGGGCTAAGCGAGAGGGTCTGGTCCAAAGTCGCTCAGCTGGCATTCATGCTTTCTTAGATATCCTTCCAGGTATTCTTTTTCATTAAAGTTTTGAGACAACCTTTTTATCTGCTGAAATTTAAAAAGTTAATTCTTATAGAAATGATACTTCTTGAACTAATAATTTGAAATTTAGAATGTGTGATCTTGTTGGTAAGATCTACCTCAGGTTTCATAACTTTGCAGGCATTAGTACCACCTATGCTGAGCTCCCAAGAGATATGAAATGTATTTGTTGCGACTGGACATGCTGTGATATCAAAAAAATGTTACCAACTCACTCTTCAAACATCACTGGATGTGTTTTTGATTGACTGACAAAAAAGGCATTTAGCTCTACAATGCTATGCTAATGAAGACTAGAAAAATTGTTACTATATTTTTATATATATATACAGTAACTCAAGATGGCAAACTCCAATCTATAATTAATGTCAAAATTAAAATCTGTCTGCTGTGGGGAATCTTTTTCTGATTGAAAAAAGATTTGAATTCTAAATTGACTTTGAACTCCATAGTTCCTACTCATACAAAACTTTGGTTTTCCACTGCAAGAAACATTTGCATACAGTCATGCTATGGGTGTGAAGGCAGCACTTCTGTGATAGTTCCAACACGATACCAAATGGGATGGGTTTGTTTTCTACTCTTTGGATGCTAAATTGAATGTAGGAATATATCTTTTAAACTTAATGGTTGTCTTGCAAGAAAGTAGAACTGGTGTATTGAACTGAGATAAAGCAAAACGTCATTTTGGTTACATGCTCCTCAATTGTATCAATTTTTCTTTCCTAAGTAGGAAAACCAAGTAGGAATTCCAAGCAAGTCTTGCAAAATTCAGTGGCTATCTGGGATGTTTTGCGTACTTTCTGTTCATATTTGGGAGCACACTGATGCAAACCAGAAAGGTGTATAAGGGCAAAAGAATATGTTGCATGTTTGCTTGACTTTCAAAGAAAATTATAGAAATATTTTGGAGACAGGCACATCTGTCATTGATTGTTTTATGTTGGCTATACAGATCAAAATAGGCTTGGATGGTACAGTGAAATGATATAACAGGTTTTGCGGCAATCTGTATTAAATTTGGTGAATTTAACTAAAGCAACTGGGAATTCCTTCAAAAATATCTACGTATTACTATGTTCCCACTCTTAATTTTCTGAGCACTATGAGACCAGTTAATGGTACTCTATTTTTATTCTGACTTTCTTGTATTTCACCAATAAAGACTAAACCTTACTCATAAATTTGGTGAAAGTTCACAATCTAACTTGTGTGTAAGTGACTGGATCCAAAAATGTGTTCCCAAGTACATTTATTGAATGAAGAAAGATTAATGTTACTTTTTCATTCCTGCATGAGTTTTCATGCTTTTACATGACAAAAAATCACTTCTATTATCAGTTGCTTTTCTTAAGCAGAAATACATATATTCATGGTAATTCTGAGCACAGTTTTTTGTTTCCTAGTATGCTGTATACTTAGACAGAGGTAAAATACTATACATGCTTTGAATAAGTATTTTCAAGAAAAACAGAAAAATTATCAGATAGAGTTTAATAATTAGTTTAATCCAGATACTTTCTTTTGCAAAAGATCCATCTGATTGGATGATGCTTTAAGGAGATCAAGGGGACTGGTTTGATTTGAAAATATTATTTCCACACATGTCACAGTATATTCTGATCCATATTATTTCTATACTTCTTCCATTTACCTCTATAATGGGATGTGCATATACCTTACGTTGTTTATATATTTGACTGTCTACTCATGCAGAATTGCTCGTTCATGCTGAAAATATTTGTCAAAGAAGAAAGAGACAGAATCAAGTACAAAAAAGGAAAAAGAAGTCCAGATGCTATAGAAAAAAAAACATCTATATGTGTTTCAGATAAAAATCCTTTCTCAAGGATTGTTTTTTCTTCTGTTCTCCTCATGTAACCTGTGTCAGCTTCCAAGCATTTTCTTGAGATCATTTACACATAAAGAATTGCTTGTTCAAGATGATCATGCAGAAAATATTTTCCCCCAGACTACAATGAATTTCTGTGTTTTCAAGTGGGATGTGACTGGCATTTATTTATTTCATTCTTCACATTTATTTATATACTACATCTCTCCCAAGATTCTGGACAACCATCACAATTCAGAGGTCATCTTGGATCACAGGAAGTAAGGAATAGAGTCTTTTCTATAAATAGCCTAACTTTTTACCCTACTGCTACTATAGGCAACACATATCTTCAGATATGTTACAGATACAAATGGACATAGAAAATATTTTATATTTATTTAGCCAGATTTCCCAGTGGCAGGACACAAATCTTAAAAGCTGGAATTAAAAATAAAAAGCTGCTGATACTTTAGTTAGACTGTCAAAAGAATAGCAAATAAAAAGCTCTTGTTTCAGTTTAAATAAAAATGTATTCAATTATTGCAAGTTTGGAAAGCTTTATGTTTTGATTGAGACTTTCTGAATTACAACAAAGTTACACTGCACTAAGGTACCTTTGATTTTTCAGCCTGTTAGCTGATATTTTCCTCTAGTGTTTCCATGACATAAGTGGCTGATAAGATGGACTAAGCCAGGATAATTTAATTAACAAAGTAATCCACAGAACCCAAGGGATGAAGACTCTATGACCGAAGAATTTTCAGAACTAAAGGTCTGTTGGAATAATATTAGCAGAATGGAAAATAGAGAAGTACTTTCAGGGAAGTTCTAGTAGATCCCAGGTTGATGTATTGCTTTGTTCCTACCCAGATCACTTGTTGAAAGAATGAAAAGGGCATTAGATGTTTCTCTGCCAGTGAGTCGATTTGTGGCCGGGAGGGGGGTATTTATTTCCACTCATAAAAGTCTTTCTTGAAAGAAAAAATGTTCTGTGTTACTCGAAAGCTTCTACCATGCCCTTTCAGAGCATGTAAAGTATGAAACTAAAAGAAATAGGGCTTTTTAAATGGAAGGTTAAACCATTCAAAAACATATTTTGCACAGAGTCAGTGGTACACATGCACACAATTAAATCTGCTCATATTATTGATTATGGAAGTATTTTGACTCAACTAGTGCCTATCTTACATAATTCAATAATTCAGTTAAACATGTACACTCTTGAATCACTTTTAAATAAAAAAAACACCAGGAAGAGATTGAAAATTATACAGACTAGAATGTTTAATATTTTGTTGTTGTCCATTCCATGCTTATATCTCAAGTTAAACTCATTTGTGAGTACAGTTCCCCCCCCCCCCTTTTTTTTGTTAGTTTCTCTGAATGGAAACTGCAGTCATGAGATCCTAGCAAGGCCACTTTAGGTTGTATAAAAGAGTGCCAACAGCAACATGTCTGAATGCGAGCCGATATATGCCAGAAAACTGTCACGATGCTTCATAGAAGACAAGCAACACTGGCTCTCTTTTAAAAGATGGTTTACCAGACCTATAGTGAGATATTTCAAACATATTGGAATAGCCTTACATAATATATTTTCCAGTGGCAGCTGGCAGGCTATCAAAAACAATGCGCTTTTATTGTTTTTGAAAAAATCACAGAAATATTCCTTTACATGATGCAAAGATTTTTCCATTACTAACTATTTAAGTATTGAAATCAAAATAGCTTGAATGGTGAACTGATAAGCTGATTTTACTCCATGAGGTAAACCGTTCCTAATATGTCCCTAAAATATTAATATCATTTTTTTTCTCCTTGAATCAAACATATAAACAAAAAACGAATGTTCTTCATAAAAAGAGTTTATGCTAGTCAGACTTTTCTGACACTGTCTGTAAATGTGCGAGTATACTAAATGCATCTCCTTACTGGTGGGATACAGGGAAAGGCAAATTGGCTTGCAAGACTGTTTTTAATTAAAGATACTAGTTTCCATAGTAAAGCGTGAGCATTGCTTTGAATAAAACAAGGCTTTAGTTGCACTTCTGACATGTAAAATATACTGATGCTGTTCTTATCATTAGCAGGAAATATTGCATATGGAACAAGGTGTAAGTAAAGTTAGCAACTTAATTTATACGGTATACCTTTTTGATCTTAATAAAAAGCATTGTATGAAAGCTTACATTAACCAAAGGCATGGTTAAAAGATGATAAATGTCAATATACCTGATGGTGACTGTGGCATATGGAAAATTGAAATTTGTAATGTAAGAGAAGTAAATGGTAAATGGCATGAATGAGCAAATTGAATGAAAGGAAGAAGAATAGCTTTATTTTTGGTAAACTAAAAAAGGAGAAGGATGTAACATAGTTAAATGGAAGTTGCCTGATCTTGTCAAGTAGAATTGGATAAACATATGCTGGATCTTGGAAAAGAATGGGCATGGAAGGAAGGGGCGAAATTAAGTAAAAGAAAAATGATGATAGAAATAGAACTTCAAGAAAAGTTAAAACTAGTTTTGGAGCAGGTATTCCAAAATAGATTAATCTTCCAATCGAGGAAATATAAAATGGATATAAGAAAAGAGTATTTGGAAGCTGCTTGAAATAGAATAAAAATATTTTTTTTACTGTATCCAATGGAACCTCTTCTTGTGGGAACTATAGAAAAAGAGCACCTCGAAGGAATGGCAAATGGAAAAGGCTTAAGATAAAAAATATGGATATAGCTTAAGATAAAAGATATGGAAAAGACTTAAGATAAAAAAATATGGAGAATTACTTGTGCAAAACAAATGAGTAAATATCTTGTATAATGTAAAAAAGGGTAGTCAGGGAGAGCAAGGAAAAGTTAATTAAATACAAAGCAAATTTGATTGAATTTTTTTAAAAAATGGTGGAAGTGTTTGAATCAGGCTAAGCAGAGAATCTCAAAAGAGACCAATAAAATATTGGAATAATTTCATATCAAGGAATGCAGAAAATAGTATTTTATAGTTTTATATGGGAATGATACGATTTGTGTTGCTGAAGGCAATTCAGACAAATACTATTAAAATCTGATGATGTTGGAAGAGTGAGTTCTATTCTGAAAATCAAATAATGAAAGTTGTGAGAAAAATGTTAACACCGCAGGTATAGTAGTGTAACTAGAAAGATATTAAAATAGAGGTGTAATTGATTGTGTAGCTTATTATATGTGTGAAGACTACACCTGTGCCTGACTGGAAGAAGGCTGTAGCAAAAATGGTTAGTTAACTGTGCCTGGGAAGGTGTTTGGCAGAATTCTAATGAAAAGTACAGAAGGGGTGATAATAAGAAAAAAATGGAGTTTCTACCTGCAGAAAGTATGCAGAACATATTTTTCATCAGCCCATTGAAAAATTTATAAATATAAGAATAAGAGGCTTAAATTATAGAATGTTCTGTATTAATATGGAGTTAAAAATAAATAGCTGAATAAGGTAAGAGCAGTCTAAGCATTTTTAGTCTTATTTCAGTCTCAATATTAAACCATTCACTAAGTATATCCTTTATTCCTTTGTGTTTAATTACTATTATGTACTTTTTCCCCACTATGCATAATGTTGCTTACCCCAAAAAGAATTAGCATGATAGTATGTATGTGTCCTTTAGCGATGGCAATTCAACTCCCAATTGCCATTGTAAGCCACGAAGTACCTGTAATTACAGTTATTCCTGTGATGGATATTTTGATAAATACAGATAATCATTGGGCAGTAAAGTATTATTTTGGGCTTTGCTTCAAAAAGGAATTCTATTAAGACAGGCTTTCTTAGAGTAGATTTTGTGTGGACTGTTCTTGTTTTGAAGTATTTTATTTGTTTTTTTCCCCCTGTTTTTATGCTAAATGTCATTTTTTTCTATTGTTCCCATTACTACAGGTTCAAATATACATTATATGGAAGTTATGCTTCCTGACATCAGAAGATAGAGCAGGGTATGGAAAGAATAGGATTCTGACTGTTAAAGTGAGTACTGTAGGCAGAATGGAGTGAGGAGTGTGATATGCCCAACTTTCAATTTAATCAGATTGTTTTAACAATTATTTATTAACGTATCAACAGAGGAATTGATGGGTCAAGTATCTGGGAGCCTAGAACTAAATTTCAGATTCATCCATTTGTCTTCTTCAATAATGTATCATTTTATGTTCAAATAAGTTTCTAAAAACCTTAGAGGTCTCTCAGTTTATGGGATTTAACTGATAAGACTACATTAGTATACAAGAGCATCTTAACATCTCAGCAGACTATCATAACATTCTAGACTCTATTTTTTCCTAGCTGTATAAATGATCAAATCTGCTTCAAGTTGTTTCATGTAAAAAAACTCTGAGTTCTCCCTCTCTCTCTTTCTCTGTTGTAAATGATGTTCAACAAATAGCAACAAAGAAATACTATTAGATCACTATGATTTATTGTAAATAGAAAGTTGCTAGAATTATAGCTTGGTAATTGGCTTTTCAAAAAAGATTTAAAAAAGAAAACACACTTGCAAATAGAGCTTCATATGCCTTTGGCCACATCTGAAGAAACACAGTTGTAGAAAGATAGATTTTAATACAAGAAAAAATGCCCATTGTCATTATATTTATATGTATGTATGTATGTATGTATGTATGTATGTATGTATGTCTTTATTGATTAGCCCTTGGGCCATATCAAAGTGCAAAGTTCCAGCAATAAATTGTTGCTAAAATTTGATAAAAACAATTCAAAATGGAATTTGGTAAAATACAATTTAAAATAGATTTTTTATAAAATACGATTTAGATGAAGTAATAATAAAATACAATCTAAAATGAAGTTGTAATAAAGTACAATAATTTAAGGTATAGATAAAATATGATGGCAGTATATTTCAGAGTCACCCTTGCAGTCCACCCAAATCAGTCCCGCATATGCGGATCTCAACTGGATCATTTTGTTTAAGTACTGTGCTACGTTAGATGTTATTTTCAAATTCTGGCCGGACTCTAAGGTAAATTATTTTGGTATGGGGATCCCAATGGGTCATTCATCTGGTATATAGACCAAGATACCTGTATCTCACCCTCTTAAATATACAACAGTCAAATAGGATGTGAGCCAGGTCCTCTACCTCTGCCGCTCCGCAAATGCAGAGACGCTCATTGTACGGTATAGCATAATATGTTGTACGGTTACCACAATGCTCTTGTATGGAGCAGAAATTTGGGGTCTTTACTCAACCACAGTTCTAGAACAAACACAGTCCCAACATTTGAGATGTATTTTGGGTGTAGATCCAAGAACATCTGCTGCAGCAGTTAGAGCAGAATTGGGAATTCATACAATTCAGGCATTATCTAAAATTAGAGCTTATAACTACTGGTGCAAAGTTAATGAAATGGAGACGGATAGATTACCTAAATTATGCCTGCTAGAGCAAATAAAATTGCAATCACAAAGCTTCTGGATCACCAAACTAACAAATTTTGTAAGAAGCTGTGGCCTTCCTGTCACTTGTATAACAGGAGAACAATAAAAAAAAGAGTTGCCCAAAGAATTACGGATACAGAAGAACAATCTGATATAGCTATCCTTAGTAAGGTGGGTAACTTGAAATGGCTGAGTAAATACAAACGCACTTTTCAAGTAGACAGTTACTTGAAGTTACAACTCCCAAAACACCTTAGGGAGATATTTATGAGAGCGAGATTCGAACAGCTTGACACAATGGTCAGATGCGGGAGATTTCATGCTATACCATTGTCATTATTAAAAATAGGCTTACTCCCTCAAAAGAAATATGAAAAGAGCAGAAAAGGGCCAGCAGGATCCACCCTACCAAATTGGAGGGAAATAAAACTTGTAAAATAAGAAGTATGTATTTTAAGAAAATGCTTTAAAATAGCAGATACATTTCATGTAATTGAAGTTTTAAGATATTATATTCAAACTTTTGTATTTGTGTAATAATACCACAATTATTGGACTAAATAACTGATTGTTTAATTCGGTTATTTCCTGAGTCTGGCATAACTGGTTGCTATAATAATTAAAAGGTATCTGTTTGATGTTCAAGATACTTCAAGGCCATTGGCATTTCTGCCTTCCAGTGCTTCAGAAACTAGAAAACTAACCCTTGTTCTTCTTCATTTTTTTCTTACTTTGAAATGCAGTACATGTTGGTTAGGAGGTAGATTTACTTGGCAGAAGTAATACATACAGAGAGAAATATTGGAGAATTTATAATAAATACAGTAATAACATTTGTGAGAACATGTTCTCCTCAATGCTGCTGCGAGAGCCCAGGATGGGTTAGACTCCTCCTGATGACATCATCAAGCTGAGTCTATCTTGTATAAAAGGAGCAGCCTGTGGGAGTATCCCCAGCTTTGACTCAGCTTCTTTAGATGACAATTGAGCTGGTGTCTCTGAAAGCAGTTTTAGTTAGCAACAAAGTTGGATCAGCGATCTTAGATCTTTGGCACAGCTCCCAGGGACCCGGTGCAGCTGTGCCTTCAGGAAAGCAGGGCTCCGCTGTCCTGCAACGCCGAGGACTTGATGTTGTCAATCCAAGGGAGGCTGTAAGTAAGGGAGAACCCCTTGGCCCTCCCCTAGAGCTCTACCTCTGCGAATTCGGTTGCTACAATTGTAAAGATCAGATCGGCGATAACTGCGCCTCACAGCTGATCATAAAAGCCGCGGTTTTCCTTTCTAGCCAATTTTGCTGCTCGGGGCTGTTTCCAGCCTAGGGAGCGAAGACCAGCCATCGTAGCCTGCAATTCATGTGAGAGGCCATTTTAAAAAGCTTCCTCTTCGAATGCATGTGGCAAGCGGCCATTTTAGGTGGCCTCATCTACCAACGGCCTGCTCCTGTCCTCAGAAGGGCCCTAATTAAGGCTACTGCATAGGCAGCACATAGTGAGGGTCGCTCCCAGCACCTCTTGTGCCTGCTTATGCCAACTATGGATCAAGACAAGATCCACACAGAGCTTTTGGGCCTGGGCACCCAGGGTCTCCAGACTGCCAAAAGAAAAAGAAGGAGACAACGCTCTCAATCTGTACAAAGGGAGGTAGTGTCCAAGATCAGGGCCAAAGCCTTGGGCCCCAAGAAAACATCCCAGGCTGAACTAAAAGCAGAGAAACGAAGACATGCGGCCCTGGAGAGGCAGTTCAATAAGACTATTGAGCAAATGAGGGGACAACTGCAACAGGTTTCCCAGCCAGCCATTCCTCTGGTGGTTCAGGCAGGTACTTCTAGGGGGGTGGGGGGAATTCCAGCCCCTCTTAGCCAGCTCCAATCCTGGTCCCCAGAGAGGCTAGAGGACCAATTTGGGCCTCAAGATTTCAGCAGATCAGGCCCCAACTTCATACAGGCCGCTTGGGATCTCTCCTCTTCCATGACATCTATAGCCCAGAGTAGCTCTCGGCCTAGACCAGAGGCTACTTTTACCCCAACAGTTGCAGACCTTTGGCCCCCAGATCCTCCATTGAGTGGCAGACCCACTGACATCCAGGATGTAGTCTCCACATCCATTAGACAGGGCATAGCAGAAGGGCTTCAACATATCTTCAGGCCCTCAGACAGGTCCCAGCCCATTTTTCTGGCCTACTCTCAGGCTCAGATTCCCAAAAGGGGACTACCTCACTTTGGGGATCGTAGGGGCCCTTCTACCCACTCAGAATGGGGTGATTTCGAACAGGGGGAATATGCAGAACCATCTGAACATAGCCACTCTCCTGCATCTGAACGGGAAGAGGGAGAAATCTGGGACCCCAACCTCTCGGAGGAAGAGGAGGATCTGAGGCCCGATCAACCTCCCTCAGACGCTGTCTTCAAACCTGCTTTATTTAAACCCCTCCTCCACAAGGCACTGGTCACAGCCCAGTTGTCTTCGGAGGAAACTGCCCCTGAACCTCAAGTGGTACAATCAGGGCATGGGTCTTCTCCAAACCCATAGTTCACTCGGAGGTCCTTCCATCTCCCATGATTTTTCTGGACTTAGTCAAGGAGCAATTTGCCTCTCTGACTGCAGGTCCCTGCCCATCATCCCATGATGGGCGGTTTTACATCAGGGAGCCCTGCTACACCTGGATCTCCAGTGGTTCAAACTGACCGTGTGGCAATTGAGCAGCAACTGTTAAGAGAGGCTAATCTCCCAGAGATGGTAATCCTTACAATCCAGGTGTCTCGCAAACCATCTACAACCCGCATCTACGATGCCACCTGGAGGATTTTTTGTCATTGGTGTCAAAAAGAGGGTCTCACTCCAACATTGGCTGAGGTAGCAGAGATCCTCCGTTTCTTTCAAGATGGCCTAGAGAAGGGTCTCGCACCTAACACCTTACATAGTCAGGTAGTGGCTCTTTCCTCAGTCCTCTCCAGGGACTCCTTTCCTTCCTTGTCTCACCACCCTTCAGTATGGAGATTTCTAAAAGGGGCTTCCAACCTACACCTTCCTGTTGTTACACAGGTTTCCATCTTGGGACCTTCACTAGGTGCTCCAGGCTCTAATAGAACATTCCTTCAAACCCCTCAGAAATGTGTCCCTTCAATTCTTAACCCTGAAGGTGGTTTTCTTAGTAGCTATCACATCAGCTAGATGGGTGTCGGAGTTGGTTCTCTCAAGTAGGCAGGACCTCTGCACCTTTCACGACAACAGAGATGTTCTCTGTCTAGACCCTACCTTCGTACCTAAGATTAATACCTTGTTCCACAGATCCAAGGACATAGTGTTACCTGCTTTCTGTCTCTTTCCGCACCACAACCTAGAGCGCAAGTGGCATACCCTAGACGTTAGAAGGGCGCTTAGAATTTACCTCAAACACACTTCGACATTTAGAAAGACAGAGGCTATGTTTGTTTCCTTTTCCGCTTCCCACTGGGGAAACAAGGCTTCACCTCCCACCCTAAGTAGGTGAATCAGGGTGTGCATCACACAGGCTTACAAAGCCAGAGACCTTCCAGTGCCCCAGGGCCTAACAGCACACTCTACTAGAAGTGTCGCGACTTTAGCTGCCTGGGCCATCCAGGCACCCTAGATGAGATTTGCAGAGCAACTACATGGACATCCCCATCTCGGTTCATTGGACACTACCGCCTGGACTCCTATGCCTCAATGAGTGCAGCCTTCGGCAAATGGGCGCTTAAGCGAGTGGTTCCAACTTCGGAGTGATTAACCGGAGGAGGACCCTCCCGAGGGCATGCAGGCTTTGGTATGTCCCATCCTGGGTTCTCGCAGCAGCATTGAGGAGAATGGGTGTTGGTAAATTTACCTGAGAATGTCCTTTCTATCTACAGGTGAAACTCAAAATATTAGAATATCATGCAAAAGTTCATTTATTTCAGTAATGCAATTTAAAAGGTGAAACTAATATATGAGATAGACTCATTACATGCAAAGCAAGATAGTTCAAGCCGTGATTTGCCATAATTGTGATGATTATGGCTTACAGCTCATGAAAACCCCAAAGCCACAATCTCAGAAAATTAGAATATTGTGAAAAGGTGCAATATTCTAGGCTCAAAGTGTCCCACTCTAATCAGCTAATTAAGCCATACACCTGCAAAGGGTTCCTGAGCCTTTAAATGGTCTCTCAGTCTGGTTCAGTAGGAATCACAATCATGGGAAAGACTGCTGACCTGACAGTTGTGCAGAAAATCATCATTGACACCCTCCATAAGGTGGGAAAGCCTCACAAGGTAATTGCAAAAGAAGTTGGATGTTTCCAAAGTGCTGTATGAAAGCACATTAATAGAAATTTCTGTGGAAGGGAAAAGTGTGGAAGAAAAAGGTGCACAAGCAGCAGGGATGACAGCAGCCTGGAGAAGATTGTCAGGAAAAGGCCATTCAAAAGTGTTGGGGACAGTGCATCAAGAGCCATCACACACAGGCGGATCCTGGACATGGGCTTCAAATGTTGTATTCCTCTTGTCAAGCTGCTCCTGAACAACAAACAACGTCAGAAGCATCTTACCTGGGCTAAAGAAAAGCAGACCTGGTCTGTTACTCAGTGGTCCAAAGTCCTCTTTTCTGATGAGAGCAACTTTTGCATCTCATTTGGAAACCAAGGACCCAGAGTGTGGAGGAAGAATGGAGAGGCACAGACTGTAAGATGCTTGAAGTCCAGTGTGAAGTTTCCACAGTCTGTGTTGATTTGGGGAGCCATGTCATCTGCTAGTGTTGGTCCACTGTGCTTCATTAAGGCCAGGGTCAATGCAGCTGTCTACCAGAAGATTTTGGAGCACTTCATGCTTCCTTCTGCAGATGAGCTTTATGGGGATGCTGACTTCATTTGGCACCTGCGCACACTGCCAAAAGCACCAAAAGCTGGTTCAATGACCGTGGGATTACTGTGCTTGATTGTCCAGCAAACTCGCCTGACCTGAACCCCATAGAGAATCTATGGGGCATTGCCAAGAGAAAGATGAGAGACATGAGACCAAACAATGCAGAAGAGCTGAAGGCCGCTTTTGAAGCATCCTGGTCTTCCATAACACCTTAGCAGTGCCACAGGCCGATAGCTTCCATGCCACACCACATTGAGGCAGTAATTGCTGCAAAAGGGACCCAAACCAAGTACTGAATACATATGCATGCTTATTCTTTTCAGAGGTCCGATATTGTTGTATGTACAATCCTTGTTTTATTGATTGCATGTCATATTCTAATTTTCTGAGATTGTAGTTTTGGGGTTTTCATAAGCTGTAAGCCATAATCATCACAATTATGACAAATCATGGATTGAACTATCTTGCTTTGAATGTAATGAGTCTATCTCATATATTAGTTTCACCTTTTAAGCTGCATTACAGAAATAAATGAACTTTTGCACGATATTCTAATTTTTCGAGTTTCACCTGTATGCTGCTAGAGAGCCCAGCCCCTCTCTTGTTTTGTCCGGACTATGGTAAGATACGTTATTGTTCAAGATTCTGTTTGGCTTTCAGAGACACTAATGTCTGTCAAGTACCTTTGCCAAAACTGGGGATACTCCCACAGGCTGCTCCTTTTATACAAGACAGACTCAGCTTGATGATGTCATCAGGAGCAGTCTAACCCATCCTGGGCTCTCTAGCAGCATAGATAGAAAGGGCGTTCTCAGATAAATCTACCAATGTCCATTCTTGCTTGAATGAAATAAAGATAAGATTAAAAATAACCTAATGACAGGAAAACCTGAAGTGCGGTTAAGAGGTTATGATTTGTTCTCCTCCTTTGTGAAGATGCAATGAATCAAGTGAGCTGCATGGTTAGAGACTGAAGAGAAGAACTGCAGTGAGGTAAATGTAGTCCTAAGGCTATCACTCCAACCATTAGGTGGCATATTATATACAGGCATGCAAAGTAAGCCTTCTAGAGAAGGGGGATGGATAACAATGAAAATTTGCCTCTAACAATTATCTTTATTTTTTCATCCTTGGGCCAATGATAATACTAGTAATAGTTCTGCTTTAGCAGAAAATTCCCAGAGTTGGGAAAGGCTAACCTTATATCTTCCTTTTATCTCTGCCAGTGGCTACAGTACTCAGAGATGGACAGCTAGACTGAACTTTTTCCCTCCCTTGCCAGCCTTTTTTGCTTACCCCAGAGAGAAACTTATTTGAACCTTCTGAAGTCAGCCCATCCCACACTGGATTTGAGCAGAGGCTTTTCAGGGTCCTCACTGAATTGTAGCATGGCCTTAAGGAGTTTGTTGGACCTAACAGTAGCTGAACTAAACCACTCCAGTATGTTAGACACTCCATTATGTTAGACACTTAGACAGTGAAAGCACAACTTTCCTGGATTCCCAAAGTAGCAGATTCACAACCTAGAGCAGCCAGTTAGTTGCACTTGAGTAGTGGACTCAAGAAGCAGACAGAGGAGTGATTTACTCTCCCTTTGAACTGAACAGAGGCCCCAGCTCCAGGAATTCATGGCTTCAGGTAGCCGAGGAGCATACTGAGCAAATCGAACCAAAGTGTATCTTCCTTCTTTTCCTTCTTTCTCTTTCAATTGTTGGAGGATCTATCTACCTTCAAAAATGGGAATCATATGAACATGCTGCACAGGAAAAGGAAAACTGCTCCACCTTTCTTCAGTCTAGAAATACTATTATTATTTATTTCTGTCTCCATTACCAAGGGAAGTGGACCCTGTTAAATAGGCATTTCTCCTTAGTATGTGCACATATATGGAAATTATAAATCTTACAAACGCTTTCCCCTCTTTGCTGAGGTAGGAAATTTCCAAAATTCTGGCTTTCTGGTTGCAGAAGAGTCTATGTCTATTTCTTTCTTTCTATTGTATAGCTGAACAATGTATAAAGTACAACACTTCTTTAACACACACTCCTCTCTCAGCATTCATCTCATTGAATCCAATATACTGGTCTCTGAATTCTTGTCTTTTTTTCAATGAACTGAATAGTGTGCTAAATTCTCACAGATTATTACTGCTTCTTATTGGATTGTTTTGTTTGTTAGCTTAATAGTTGTCATGGAAGCATAGGAAAGCACAAAATCAGAAGGATGGCAGATGGAGCATTGCCATGCAAGCTTTTGAATATGTTTGTAAGATCAATGCATGTAGGAAAGGGGCAGGATTTTCATTGATATTTTGTCATTTTTAATCCCTGCAGATTAATTTTAAATATTATTTGTGCTGTGCTTCCCATAACTTTTCAGTTGCTTATTGATTGTATTTTTACTGTTAGTCTCAAATATGAGCTAATGAATTGTTTGATTATAGTTCAGTTTTTGGACTTCCAAAATATATAAACCTCTTTCATAACCTATAACATAAAATTCTCAACAGAATTGATGTTGTGATAGGCTTTAGGTATGTTATGAAAATATATATATATATATATATATATTTGTTTTCTAGAGATTGTGGGGGTGGTATAGGTCTTAGGGGTAAGCTGAGAATACTTCTACCATGTTGGACAGTTTGAGAGTAGAGTGTTATTAGCTTTTTGAGATGTTGGGATGGGGTTTAAAGTTTGTTAGCGATGATAGCTTAATTTTCTCTGGCCTGAGGGCTGGGCCAAACCAAGGCCCAGAAAGCCATCACAGCCTTCCACCCAGGATACTACATCACAGAACCCAGATCACAACACAAAACATCAGAGGTTGCGGTTGCAGCACAGACAACGCACTCAGGAGATTACAGCACCACACCCAGGACATCACAACAATAGAACTCAGAAGGTCATCACACAGCCCATTACCCAGGCGTTATAACATCACAAAAAGGCTGAGAGACACAGCCAGCACCTCAGCCACACAGGGTCTCAGGAAAAGCCATCCAATCTGCATACATCAACCTCCACAAACCAATCAAAAAGTAACAACACATCCAACTCTAGAGTTTAAAAGGGAAAAACAGCCACGATCACACACTTCTCCCAGGAGAACGAAGCTGAAGACACCAGCCTGAAGATGACGGATGAGATTGTCAAACTGCCAAGGTATTTCAATCTTTTACGGACAAGACCGAATATAATTAAGACCTACATATATATATATATATATATGTATCTTTTGTATTTGTTGAAAATAAAACTTTTAAAAATATGCAAAGTATAGAAGTTTGTTCAGCACTTGGCGGATTGCCATGCATATTTCTCTTGCACCAAAAAGGTCTTTGTAAAATATTTCATCTTTGGAAAACAGCTTCTTGCTTACTTCAGATTTCCCCATTACCTACACTGGGTGAAATAATTAAATGAAAGATTAAAAATAGATGTTTCATAATGAGCGAACAGAATATTATAGGAAAGGGGAGAAACTCAGCTCATATAATTCTTCATTCTCTGAGTTATAATACTCAGATGTGAAAATTAATTCTGTACAAAAGGAATGTTTCCAATATTCAACCAGAATTATTATATTTATCATTATTGGAAGAGAGTAGGAAATATGTACAGTAACAGATAAATAAGTTAATTTGATTAAAGCTGGTTAATTATGCAAACTCATATTATTGCTGACTTTTTACTGAAAAATTCAGATTTCTTTAAAATTCTACCAAATATCCAAATGTATGGTTATTTGTAATAAGCTGAATAACAGAAGTAAATAAAGAAACAAATTTATAAATAAAAAGAAATGTATTTTCATTAGCATTTTATAAAATTATGATTTAGTCTTCTTTGTTTGTCACTATCTGCCATTTATTATTAGTTTATATTTTTTACTTTGTTTAATGTGGCAAGAACTAAGACAACTTAAGATTCAGCAGTTTGTGTTTCCGTTTATTGCTTAAATAGAAACATGCTGAATGTAGAAAGACTTACTAAGTCTAATAAAAGTCTACATCTGTGACCTATAGTTTTACATATTACAGGTAGAAAGTATGGTTTTATCTGTTATAAAATTATAAAAATAAATTCATATCCACTTGCTGAAGTAGAAGATGAGTTTAGGTTTCATATATATCCACAATCAACCACAGCCAGAAAAATTAGATCCAATTGAAAATAATATATACAGGTAAAACTCAAAAAATTAGAATATCGTGCAAAAGTTCATTTATTTCTGTAATGCAACTTAAAAGGTGAAACTAATATATGAGATAGACTCATTACATGCAAAACAAGATAGTTCAAGCCATAATTTGTCATAATTGTGATGATTATGGCTTACAGCTCATGAAAACCCCAAATCCACAAATATGACATGCAATCAATAAAACAAGGATTGTACATAGAACAATATCAGACCTCTGAAAGTATAAGCATGCATATGTACTCAGTACGGTTTGGGCCCCTTTGCAGCAATTACTGCCTCAATGCGCGTGGCATGGAAGCTATCAGCCTGTGGCACTGCTGAGGTGTTGGAAAACCAGGATGCTTCAATAGCGGCCTTCAGCTCTTCTGCATTGTTTGGTCTCATGTCTCTCATCTTTCTCTTGGCAATGTCCCATAGATTCTCTATGGAGTTCAGGTCATTGGGCGTTTTGGCCAATCAAGCACAGTAATCCCACGGTCATTGAACCAGATTTTAGTGCTTTTGGTAGTGTGGGGAGGTGCCAAGTCTTGCTGGAAAATGAAGTCAGCTTTATTTGGATGGCTTTTATATGTTTAATGCCTTGTATTTATGTTGTTGTATTTCGGTTCTTTGTGTGAGCCGTTCCGAGTCCCCCCAGAGATGGGGTGGCATACAAATCCAAATAAATAAATAAATAAATACCCATAAAGCTCGCCTGCGGAAGGAAGCATGAAGTGCTCCAAAATCTCCTGGTAGATGGCTGCTGTTATGTATGCAGGTTTGAATGTCATTGGTTTAGTTTGAACTGTTCTTGTAAAATGTCAAATATGATTGGTTTAAAAAGTGCGGGAAAAACCCTGCACTCTGATTGGCAACCGTGGCTGCTGGCTAAGTAGCAGCCGCAGCCCAGCCAAATCGGGTCTGTTATGAGCTGTAGTCACTAATAAACTCTTCACTGAAGCACTGCGCCTGACTCTTCATGCAAATCTAACACTGGCACGAGGTGGGATTCTTCCGAAGAGAAGACGATGCGAAAACAAGCTGAGAGAGATGGCTGCGCTGAACACCCCCAGCCCCGCTCGATCCTGATGGCAGAAGACTGGGACTGATGCAGATCGCTTCCAAATGTATTTGGAGGGAACCACATGAGAAGCCGGAAGAGGGCTTGTCTTTCACCGACTGCAGTCCCACAGTCTTCAAGATGCAGGCAAGGCATGACGGGAGCTGCAAGTGAAGGGGAATGGCCTGATTTAGAAAAGCAAGCCCATTACGAAGGTACATGAGTTTTAATCAAGGGGCCGTGGCAAGATTGGGGTACAGAATTTATCAACTTAAAGAGCATGTGTGATCGAACCTAAGATCCCGCTTAAGGAGGCCATAGAAGAAGCTTCTTCAGGGAAGCTACCAAGTCCTCAGCAGCAGCCATGAAGAAAATTAACAAGGCCGCAAGCCATCCTGATGTGGAAAAATCCACAACAACCCATTGCGAGCAAATAGATTCTGATTCAGACTGTAGTGAGGTGGAGGAAGGAATTTATAGACTCAGAATGGAGAAGAAAAGGAAAGACCTTGGAAGAAAGAGGCAAGACTTTTATTGCAGAGGTTGTGGTGGGGGGGCACCCCCGCACTGAATGCAAGTTTTTTGATACTATCTGCCTCCATTGTGAAAAAAGAGGTCACCTTGCAAGAGTCTGCAAATCATCCAGAACTCCACCAAGCAGAAAGAAGTTTCCTGACAAAGAAATCAAGCATAAACAAACTTCAGTGAGAAAATGGGGCGCAACACAGAAGCAAATGGGAAGAATGAAACTCATCAGACAGTAACTATTGGTCATTCTTCACCCTTAAGAAGCAGAAAGGTACATATGAAGGTACTAATTGAAGGAAGGCCTGCAAAATGGAAGTGGACTCAGGCTCCTATTTATCTATGGTGTCATGGGACACTATTCACAGGCTACTTCCCAACATTCAGAAGAAGCATTTCCAGAAGCAAGCACTGACTCTTAAAGACTACCAAAGGAACAAGATTCCAGTAGTTGGAACAAGAGAATTCAACGTGAAGTTCAAAGGCCACACCAAACGTTTGCCCTTGACCATCATGGACAAGGACTGCCAAGCTTGCTGGGACTGAGTGGTTCAATCCACTAGGCATCAAGGTGACTGGAATCAATCACGTGAGAGCAACACTGAATGGGAGGAGGCCTCTGAAGTCTGAGTTTCAGAGGTCTTCAGCGACGGATTGGGCAAGTATATGGGGACCCCATCACTTTCAACCTAGATCCCAAGGTGCCCCCAATTCGTTTTAAAGCCCAGAAGGGTCCCATTTGCCTTAAAGGGAAAAATTGATGCACAATTAGATAAACTAATAGCTCAAGGAGTTTTAGAGCCCCACTGACCACTCAGATGGGGACACCCATAGTCACACCAGTCAAGACTGATGGGTCAGTAAGAATCTGTGGAGACTATAAGGGGACATTGAACCATGCGCTGCAGCAGAGCGGCATACCAGTTCCAGTGGTGCATCATTTATACATTCCACTTGGCAGGGGCACAGTCTTTGCCAAATTGGATCTGGCCCAGGCATATCAACAACTAACAGTTGATGATGCCACTGCAGAGGCCCAAACCATTGTAACTCATAGAGGTGCCCTTCAAATGTAAAAGGTTACAGTTTGGAGGTAAGCGTGGCACCAGGCATCTTCCAAAGCCTTATGGAAAGGATGCTTGCCAAGGACTGCCAGGGGTAGTGCCTTACTTTGATGATGTGTTAATCTCTGCTGGAAATGACACTCAACTACAAGAGAGACTCAGAGAAGTCCTTACCAGATTCAAGAAAGCGGGGTTAAAAGTCAAGGAAGAAAAATGCACTCTTAGAACTGACAAGGTTGAGTTCTTGGGCTATATGATTGACAAGCATGGCATCTACCCTACAGATGCCAAGGTTCAAGCAATCAAAGAAGCCCCTAGACCAAAATGCAAAACAGATTTGCAAGCCTTCCTTGGACTCATTAACTTATATCACATCTCAGAAGGCAACCATTGCAGAACCGCTGCACAGATTACTAGACAAAAAGTCTGCGTGGGTCTGGGGCAGAAAAGAACAAGCTGCATTTAACAATATTAAAAGACTAATCATGTCTGATGCTGTACTGATACAGTTCTCTGAGAATTTACCTGTTGTACTGACTTGTGACACATCCCCTTTTGGAGTGGGGGGGGGGGTGTTGAGCCACAGGCTTCCCAGCGGGCGGGAAGCTCCTATTGCATTTTACTCTCATACCTTGACCAAAGCAGAGAGGAACTACAGCCAACTGGACAAGGAAGCCTTGGCAATTGTTGCAGCTGTCAAGAAATTCCATGAGTATTCATATGGAAGAACATTTACCATTGTCACAGATCACAAACCTTTGTTAGGCATTGTGGCAGGAGACAAACCTACACCCACCATCCTGTCACCAAGAATGCTGAGGTGGACTGAATTTCATGCTGCTTATTCATACAAACTTATCCACAAGCCTGGCAAGGACATTGGACATGCTGATGCCTTGAGTCATTGCCCACTTCCTTGGCACAAGGAGGACTTTGAACCTGAGGCACACACCTTTTTCCTAGAAACTGTTGCCAAGCTTCCAGTACACGGTGCTGAAATTGCCAGAGAGACTGCCAAAGACACTTTATTGGCTCCTATTATAGGCTGGATTAAGAAAGGTTGGCCTCTTCAAGATCTACCTCACCTTGCCCAACCTTTTAAATCCAGGCAAACTGAATTATCTGTATTAAGAGGATGTATTTTGTGGGGTAACAGGGTGGTTATTCCTGCAAAACTGCAAAGAGAGGTTTTGGAAATGTTACATGAGGGTCATCCTGGTATTGTAAGGATGAAGGGATTGGCCAGGAATTATGTATGGTGGCCAGGTATTGACAAAATGGTTGAAAACTGGGTTGCATCTTGTCCCAACTGTCAGGTAGTCAGGCCTGCCTCACCTCTCACCCACAAACAGGAATGGGAATGTCCTAGGGGCCCATGGTCTAGGATTCACATTGATTTTGCTGGCCCTACCAGAGGGCACGCCTTCCTTATTATAGTAGATGTATATTCCAAATGGCTAGAGGTCATCCCTATGGCATCCACCACAACTGATGCTGTCATCAAGCAGCTTAAAAAGCTTTTTGTAACCCACGGGTTACCTGATGTTCTTGTCTCTGACAATGGCCCTCAATTTACATCCAACCCTTTTGAATCCTATCTAGCACAACTGGGTATCAGACATGCCCTGACTGCCCTGGGCACCCTTCGCTAATGAATGCATGGGCAAGGAGAATGCATGGTACGTTTTACCAAGGAGAAGCTTCAGCAATTGGGTCCTGGGGACATCACTGAGAAAGTTGAAAAACTTCTTAGTGTTCAGCACATCACTCCTAACCCATCAACTAACTTATCCCCAGCAGAGTTGTTGATGGGTAGGAAACTTAGGTCTCCCCTTGACCGCCTTCATCCCACTTACGCACCCAACACACCACTAGATTCCACTAGCAAAGTTCGCACATTCAGTGTGGGTGATTCTGTTTATGCTAAGAACCTTATGGGTTCCTGCTGAAATAACTCAAATCACAGGCCCTCATTCTTACAGGGTACAAACAGAGGATGGAGTCCTCTGGAGCAGGCACATTGATCAGCTTAGATCCAGGTTACCTCAGGAACATCACAATTGTTCTCTCTCAGTTCCCATACCTAATGCTTTTTCTAGGGGGAGGGGAGGAACATGAGGATAATCAGCAAACAAGAATCAACCCCATGTGTAACGAGCCATTAAGACAGGAACCATCCCAAAACCTGTTACAGTGCCAAAATCCATCCTTACAAGTGGAAGATTGCACATCACTACCTGACTTTGGTGCTGACATTGGGCTGGAGATGGGTTGGGAGGAGAGACCAGATTCTAACAATCAAACAGGGTCTTCTTTCACAGGAAGTCCAACTAAGGAAATGTCAACAGACACATTTCCTCTCTCACTGGGTGAGAACGTTAAAACTTCTGAACCACAAAGGTCTCAACGCACACGTAAGAGCCCCACCTATTTAAAAGAATACATTAAATAGGTTGGGGTTTGAGTATGGACTGAACCTGGTGGGGAGGGGTGGTATGTATGCAGGTTTGAATGTCATTAGTTTAGTTTGAACTGTTCTTGTAAAATGTCAAATATGATTGGTTTGAAAAGTGCGGGAAAAACCCTGTACTCAGATTGGCTGGCAACTGCGGCTGCTGGCTATAAGTAGCAGCTGCAGCCCAGCCAAATCTGGGCTGTTATGAGCTGTAGTCACTAATAAACTCTTCACTGAAGCACTCCGCATCTGACTCTTCATGCAAATCTAACAGCTGCATTGATCCTGGACTTAATGAAACACAGTGGACCAATACCAGCAGATGACATGGCTCCCCAAATCAACACAGACTGTGGAAACTTCACACTGGACTTCAAGCATCTTGGAGTGTGTGCCTCTCCATTCTTCATCCAGACTCTGGGTCCTTGGTTTCCAAATGAGATACAAAAGTTGCTCTCATCAGAAAAGAGGACTTTAGACCACCGAGCAACAGACCAGGTCTGTTTTTCTTTAGCCCAGGTAAGACGCTTCTGATGACATTTGAAGTCCATGTCCAGGATCCGTCTGTGTGTGGTAGCTCTTGATGCACTGACTCCAGCCTCAGTCCACTCCTTGGGAAAGTCCCCAACACTTTTGAATGGCCTTTTCCTGACAACCCACTCCAGGCTGTGGTCATCCCTGCTGCTTGTGCACCTTTTTCTTCCACACTTTTCCCTTCCACATAACTTTCTATTAATGTGCTTTGATACAGCACTTTGGAAACATCCAACTTCTTTTGCAATTACCTTTTGAGACTTTCCCTCCTTATGGAGGGTGTCAGTGATGGTTTTCTGCACAACTGTCAGGTCAGCAGTCTTTCCCATGATTGTGATTCCTACTGAACCAGACTGAGAGACCATTCAAAGGCTCAGGAACCCTTTTCAGGTGTTATGGCTTAATTAGCTGATTAGAGTGGGATACTTTGAGCCTAGAATATTGCACCTTTTCACAATATTCTAATTTTCTGAGATTGTGGCTTTGGGGTTTTCATGAGCTGTAAGCCATAATCATCACAATTATGACCTATCTTGTATTACATGGAATGAGTCTATCTCATATATTAGTTTCACCTTTTAAGTTGCATTACAGAAATAAATGAACTTTTGCACAATATTCTAATTTTTTGAGTTTCACCTGTATAATGTAGGGTTGAATTATAAAGTCCTTGGTGCCTTCTGAGCTTGGTTGTTTGCTTGCAGTCATGTGATTACTTGATTAAATAACATCTTCAGTGCTAGTGAATAAGGAGTTTGCTCCTTGTTTATATATAGTAGCTTGCCCTGTCAGTGTTGGTGAAATATAGCTTTCTCCTTGATTAGAGTATTGTTTTCTGATTGATTGTTTGTCTGGTGTTAATATATGTGCATGAGTGCTTTGCTTCCAGGTAGTTTGCACCTGCATGCACAGGCACATCTGCCAAAGACCCCAAAGCACCGAGCTATGCTTTTGAAGGACAAACTTTCTCAGCATGTCAAAGAGGAATTATTCTCTTGTATTGGGTGGGTGGATGGAGGAGCTTTGTGCAAAGTGTCTCATATATATAATTTGTTAAATGACTTCAAAATTTTCAGAAATGTTAACATTTTTAGAATTTAGCCATATATTGTTACATGCACCAGCACTGAAGAACATTGGACAAGGTTATGACTCTATCTTTTGGAAATGGATCACTATACGCCTTGGATATTTCAGTTAATTATGAAATAACTATTTAATGATTTTCTTGTCACATTCCAAGCTATTCATGTATAATTGAAAAATTCAATGTTTCTCATTTAAGATTGATTTCTTGGGTCATATTATTTTCCTTATTGAGAATATGTGTATAATCTACATATACACAGAGAGAGTATGTGTACACAATATATACATTTAATTTAAAAGTGCCCTGTCATGCTGCTGAAAAATTTTGAGCATCAAAATAGAAGCAGAATATTCATCCCAGCTCTTGATTTGAGACCTGATTATAAACTCTGCTCTTCTTCTCAGTAACCACACAGAGAGAATCTTAAATCAACACTCTCTCTCTTTGTTTTTGTACTCCATCTGTTCTGTAGAGAGTCAGATGTATTTATACTTATTTATTTTGGATATTCTTATCAATTTTTACAGAGAGAACAGCTTCCAGAGCAGCATATATAAAGTCAGTTACAAATGATTCAAACTCTGCTGTAGACACAAAAGAAAAAGCCGACAAAAATTTAAAAAGGAAAACAGCAATTAAATCCAGTAATTCTTGAAATTATACATTGATGATCAAGATAGGACATTGGGGAAACAGGGTGCTGAATTAAATTAGTTCCTCAGCAGAGCTGATAACTGAGTTCCACTCCCTAACTGGAAGATACCCTGAGTAAATAAAAAATGTTTGTTCATACATTTCCAGATACAGTAAGATGCAAATAATATGCAGATCTTATAAGCATTAAGTTACATCCTCTAACATGCATGCTACATGTCAGTACAAAAATAAACTTAAGAGAATAGCTTATAGATGTATGGCATGGTATGATATGATTATATTATATATTAGATGAGTTCTATTCAAATTTTAAAGAAATGAATTCTAATAAAGTCACAAATTTCATAACTTCAATGTCTTCCAAACTAAAGTGGTACCTTGGTGTAGGAGATGACCAGGCTGAGTCTGAGGGAGGGGTCAAGCGCATCATAAGTCACAAGTCCCTGTGTGCCCACCCGAGATCTAAGTCCAGCTCACTTTGAATTCCTTTCTTAACTCCCATGCATTACCTTAATGGTCATTGACCAGATTCTTATAATGAGTTGAACTTGCAATAAATTTCATTAATACTGCCTGAATCTCCTGATTTCCCCCATGCTTCACACTTGATACTCATTGTTAATTGGTTCCAGGAGGTGTAATGATTACCAAGAACTATGAGAACCCAACAAATTTTTCCATAAGGAATAATGCAGTGAGTTACAAGGCAGCCGACACTGACAAGTTCTAGTTTGTGCATTGAGTTCCAAACAAACACTGACAAAACTTTTGGGTTGAATACCAAATTTGATGAGTTTCAAAGCAGTTGAGTACCAAGGTACTATTGTACATTGTTCACCTATCCAGAGTAACTAAATTATGTCAAGGATGCATACAAATGTGATTGATCTGCATTATATGTTTATCCTTTGCATAATCAAGAGCTGTAATCATAATTATTATCATAATTTATTTCACATTCTTAATGCTGTCAAATAAATCCTTATTCCAATTTTACAGGTGCTTAATATTCAGTTATGATCTTATGTTTGACTTAATCTAATTTCATTTGTGATGTTATCAATAAAAATAATAAAAATGCAAGTCAGTAATCATTAATTGCTTATATTCTTGAGTGATTTATAAGTTTCAAATGCTTTTTTTAAGTGTGGAGAACAATTGTTAATAAAAATAGGTATAATTTGGTCCTGCTTCTCACTTATTTAGTATCTATGAAATATACCGTCATATACTTATATAGATAGATGGATAAATAGACAGATACAGTTATCTGTAATATTTTAATAGAATACAGTGTGGCAGGGAAACTTTTTTAAAAACAAAAATACAAGAATTAATATGTAATTTGAATTGTTCAAATAAAAATAGGCTTGCCTTGAACATGTTTTAAGTTGAAGACCCACCTCCTGTAATTGGTATATAATTGGCCCTTTGGATCTGCTTAAGGACTACCCAAATGAAAATAAGGTTTCCTTTAAGCCTTGGTTGCTACTGGCAACTGGATCTGATTCCAAAAGATAAATACTGTACCTACTTAAAGCATAATGCTTACTTTGTGAGCTAAATAAAGATCTAAATTACAGAGAAGGAAGTTACTTAAATGTGAAATCTCAAGGGAGCAAACCCCAATATTATTAAGGGCATACAATTCAGAAAAGATTTCTGGTACAATTATTGCTGTTCTTAACAGCCCCTCTTTTTAGTGGGTTGGCTTAGATGACCTTAATTTACCTTTGGTGCTCAGTTTGGTTGATTCTACAATTCCAGGAAGAATCTTTGAGTATGTTTACTGCTTCTAAAATCATTCTAAGGTTTTATGGGATAATCCAATCTCGTTAGGAAACTTTTAATAATTCTACCAGCTGATATCAGCATACAATCAGAAATCTTTGCTGGTAAATTTAACTAGAGAAACCCCAATTGCTAGTGGATTGGCTTACCATATTTGGAATTGACTAAAGTAATATGTTTTTAATTGATTTATCTATAGTCATAGACTAAGAACGTAAAACGAATGCAAAGCATCCAGCCTAAAAATTCTGTTCGTAGAAGAAATTAAGCTTACTTATATCACATTGAGTGGTTTTTAATATCTATAGCAGTAGCATAAACTTTCTGAAGATTTCATAGCATTGGACATTCAATAGGTAAGTACAGAGGAGAATAGAGATACTCTTGACGAAGGAATGCAGGAATTGGTAAGAGAACTTAAGAGAAACAAAATGACCGTTTTGTTCTGGGGAAAGTAAGTTCATGAGAAAGAGATGATAACTACATTTTGATTCTGGTTGGTATTAAAATGAGAAGCAGGAAACTGGCAATCTTTCAAGAATCTGCTATTATGCCTTACAACAATCAAGTACAATTGTATTTGTGGAATCTCTTTCCTGACCTGATCTACATCAAAGAGCTGACATCAATCCTGACCAAGTAAGAGAATCTACAAAAGAGAGGCAATAAGTGAAGAATTGGTTAAATAGACCACAATTATTCCGTCCTTCTGAAAATTGAATCTGCCTTGTTTCTATCTTCTACATCAAAGGATAATTAGAAATAATGACAGTATGATATGTACATGTGTAAATGTATTTAGGGATTGAACTTTTTGTAGAGGCAGTTGCAAAAAGAATATTTTTGAAAGCATTCAGCTAAAGAGGATGCTATTTGAGCTGGCTGGTTCAGCAAGATACTTTACTATAAATGCTTTCTACTGTACACAACTCTCTACCCTCTCATTCTAATATACAGGGTTTTATTTCTGTAAAGAGAGTTACAGTTTGTCCATTACTCTAGTACTTGGTGTACATTATTGTGTTATATAAAATAATAGGATCAAACTATTATTCAGTTTTTATGTTGCTTTGAAGTACAGAAATAAAAGAGTGTTTGTGTAAGAAAGTGAATTTGAAAACGATACAAGCTAGATGACAGTCATTACTGTTTATAGGATAACAGTCATTAGAGGGATACATCTGTTATTCATCAGTAAGCAGTGGAATAATAGTAACAGCCAGATGAGAGGTAGGTAGTTGGCATTTGTGTCTGTGCAGAGTCCCATTTGTAGAGCAGCATGAAAATAAAAGGTGAAATACAAAGATTATGAGAGATATGGAAAAAAGTTCATGTTATTGGAGACTTGGAGAATGGGACTGAAAAGAATTTATAAAACTCATAATATGTAGCACCAGACTAGTGAGTGCCTTAAGAAGGCACTTCTCTTTTTTCTTTCAAAATTTCAAAATTGTCTCTGTGAACTGAATAGTTACATAGATAAGGAATGAACAACCTGTCCCTCATTATGTTAGCCTAAACATAATTCCTATCTTCAGTAATCATTATCTTGCCAGACAGGGTTGACAAGAATTAAAATTCAGCAATATCTGAGAAGTTTCACATATTCTACATATTTTAGGTGGTTTAGGGTTATATATTTCTGAATGATCATGTGTTAAAATCTAAAATCTTACATTTTCCAGGGTAGATCCCTGCTTTCTGTTAGAGTTACATATTTTAATTCTACGCTTTTACAAAATATGGCAGCTCTTTGTGAACATGTGTCCTGTTGAAGAAATTAATTAGTTCTAAAAGAAGTTGTTCAAAAGGAGTAATGGGACTAATTTAGACTGATTGGTTTGAAATATATCTTTTTCCATTTTTATAGGTCCTCTTCAGTCCTACTTTGAACATCTAACGTGATCTGAAGTAAATTATCTCTAAACATCATGGTCTGTGCTGATAATATCACATCAACTCTGGAAATCCACTGAAACCTGGAGCCAGAGGACAAAGGTCCAGGTGAGTACTGTTTTTAGTATATTGTGGTGTTTCACAAAGTGCTTACTATGGCTTTAACTGTAAGAAAAATATAATTTTGCAAAACGGCACAATATACTAAAACATTCTAAAAGTAGCATACTCAAAATGTGCTTCCAATCCCACATTTTGTTAATTCTCCTGACTCTGCATAGGGTGACTGCATGCTCCAGTGGACTTCCATAGTTGTTGTGACATCATCAGAATGGCGTAAGTAACATTTTTGAGAAAACATTTATAGGGTTCATACACTTAACTGTGACTTAAAATGCCTTTCCTAAAAGCAAGTGTTTATAACCCCAAGAAAAGGATTAACAAAATTCATTTGGGTTTACATGTATAAGGACACACTGGCCCAATTTGAATAAACATGTCACAGTTTCATAATCAGTGTAACTTCAATACCTTCCCAATTTGTGAACAATCAAAGCTGCAAGCTGTCAAATTTCCTGGAAAACTATTGTTCCAGATTTGAAAAAAGACAGATTATGGCATTTGTATTTTAAGGTAATCTCATTAATATCTAGAGGTAGAGTTGTGGTGGGAGGCAGTAAGCAATGAAATATTCACAATGTTGCAATTATGCATTCATTGGCAGGGTTCAGATATAAAAGGTGGGGGATGTGTTGAAAAGTTACCGTGTATATATTGTGTTTTTATTATCTTGGCTAGAACTGGAACCTGTGGCTGATCTAATGCCTTTGTTTGATTGCAGGTAATCATAGTTTATCAGTCTAGTGAAGAGGAGTGAGGGGGGATATTATACTTAATAATAGGTTTCCAGATTTGCTTTCTTAGCAAAGAAAACTCTGTGTGTGAATAAAAATGTTACTAAACACAGAAATTATCACCCAATTACTGTAAACTATCTTATAAAGCTTCATTTTTGTGCATAAACTATAGAACTGTTCTTCATGATAGACAATCATGAAGTATACTGTAAATAAAATACACATCAAAGCAGACAGTAGACATAAACAATGAGCTCCCTTTATTCATGTTTAAAAGACAAAGAAGCCTCAATTTATTCTAAATCTGGATTCAGAAAAATAGTATCTAATAATTAACCAAGTAAATATTTTCAGTACTTATGATAGAGAATTTGTTAATAACCACTCTTTCCTTAGTCTTAATTTTTGCCTCACATAAATATATTTTTTTATTAGCAGAATTACTATGAAGTGTTAGGATACAATTAGTTCTTAACGTGTGGCTGGTTGCTTTGTCAAAGTTAGACAACAAAAAGGTACTTATGGCCGAGATTTGAAGTTCCAATGGCCACCCCCCCCAGTCATATAACCGCATTTTGGGGACTCAGCAATTGGCCAACATTTGATTAATTGTGGGGTCCATTATGATTGTAAATCAAGGATTAACTGTATTATGATAATTGGATAATATACCTAATTCTAAAATATATAATTTCCTAAATATGCAAAAAAAAGGCTATAAAAATTGGGCCTTGGTGGCTCAGGCTGTTAATTGCCTGCACTTAAGTTCCAGCTGCCTACAACTGCTGTAGGCTCGAATCCCACCAGGCTCAAGGTTGACTCAGCCTTCCATCCTCTCGGGGTAGGTAAATTGAGGACCCAAGATTGTTGGGGTCAATTAGCTGACCTTGTAAAAATGCCACTTAGTAATAAGCAGGCACATACAATGGAATGAAGGCTATTGCTGAGCACACTGGGTTGTATCCCAAAAATTGTAAGCCCCGCTGAGTCTCCGGAGAAGGGCGGCATATAAATGTAATAAAAATAAAAATAAAATAAAATAAAATAAATAAAATAAAAATTAAGCATGGGTTTTCTTCTATGAAAGTACAAACAAATTTGAAAAACGCTTTTGATGTGACTTGTATTCTGCAACCCGGTTAGCCTGTTAAGGATAACATTCTACACACAGCATTGAAAAACGTATACCATTTTTTAGGATTATTCAATTTTATTAGTGAAATGTTATAGCAACATTATTAATGTTATTGCATTTCAGAAACCACTTCCTCTAACATTTTAATGTTGACAGCCATGATTTTTGGTATTTGGGAATTAAAAAGGAATAATGAATATATTATGTGTGATTTAAAAAAATACCATTCCTAAACCAAGATGGTTTGCCAATCTCTTTACTTTATTCCCATAGTGCAATTCTTGGACTTCAATAAGGAACAGAATAATTTATTCAGAAGGCTACATTAAATATGCAAGTTTTTAACGTAACTGTTTCAGTATAATGTTTATACAGCACTTAAATGTTTAAATGCAGAATACCAATTGATGGCATTTCAAGACAAAGTTGCTTTGAGTGGGGGGAGTGGAAGGACAACACTTATTGCAAGCCTAATATTGATTATCTATCTAGAGAAATTAAAGGATTTGTCAGAATTTAACAGTGCCGTTTTTTCTTCCTGAATCTCTGCCACAGCATTAAGCAGGATGCAGCATACAACAGAATTTTATTTATTTATTTATTTTTATTTATTTGATTTGTCAATCGCTTACAAGATAATAAGTATAAGGGTAAACATAGTTATGAATACATGAAATGAATACATATAAGAAAAATAAAAGAAACAATAAAAGAATAGGACAGGGACAGTAGGCACGTTGGTGCGCTTATGCACGCTCCCCACAGACCTCTTAGGAAAGGGGTGAGGTCAATAGTAGAAAGTCTAAGGTTAAAGTTTTTGGGGTTTGGGGAAGAAACCACAGAGTCAGGTAGAGTATTCCAGACATTGACCACTCTGTTGCTGAAGTCGTATTTCCTGCAATCAAGATTAGTGCGGTTAACCTTGAGTTTGTATCTATTGTGTGCTCTTGTATTGTTGTGGTTGAAGCTGAAGTATTCATTGACCGGAAGGACATTGCAATGTATGATTTTATATACTATACCTAGATCAGACCGAAGATGGTGTAGTTCTATGTTTTCTAGGTCTAAAATTTCAAGTCTAGTGGCATAAGGTATTCTGCAACAAGTAGAGGAGTGTAGAACTCTTCTTGTGAAGTATTTCTGGACTTTCTCAACAGTGCTAATATCAGATACGTGATATGGGTTAGTGGGCTCTAGCACTTAAATCATTAGAGATGATATTCCAAGGTCCTTGATGGAGTTTGGATCATCAACAAGGTCTTTACTATTCAGCTTGTATTTTATTTTCTGATTTTTTTTGCCAATATGTAAGACCGAGCATTTATTTGTTGAGAATTGAAGTTGCCATTTGTTTGACCATTCAGATACATAGTCGCAGTCTTTTTGAAGGGTAGCAGTATTGTCTGTGGTGTTGAATAGCTTTACATCATCAGCAAAGAGAACGCAGTTGGTCTTAATATGATCACAGAGGTCATTTATGTAGAGTATGAAGAGAGTAGGTCCTAGAACACTGCCTTGGGGGACACCACTGTTGACAGGTACAGAATTTGATAGGACGCTCCCAATTTTGACCATTTGTTGTCTGTTTGACAGAAATGCTTCTATCCAGTTGTGCAGTTGTCCAGAGATGCCATAAGATCTTAGTTTTAGTAGTAGTTTGTCATGTACCACTGAATCAAAGGCTTTACAGAAGTCAATGTAGATTGCATCTATGGCTTTGCCCTGATCGAGTTGTGTAGTCCATATGTTTTTGCAGTGTAAGAGTTGCAGATTACAGGATAGTTTTTTTCTGAAACTAAATTGTTTATTTGAGAGTAGGTTGTTTGTCTCTAAGTGGAGGATAATGGATTGGTTAACAATTGATTCCATGACTTTACAGGTGACGCAGCATAAAGTGATTGGTCTGTAATTTTCAACTAGACTGGGGTCTCCCTTTTTGAAAATGGGGATGACCTTGGCTTGTGACCATAGGTTTGGCAAGGAGCTGGTCCTGAAAGATTTTTCAAAGATTATGCTTTTTGATTGGAAATTTTGATTTAAATTGAATTGGATTTTACTCCACCAAGTTACCAATCTATAATTGGGATCTAAGGGACACCTGTAAAATTTTGTCTGAAATAAAGAAGAATAATTATCAGAGTGACTCTTTTTTAAAATTAATAACAAATGTTCGTATTGATACCCTGAAAATTTGAATTAAATGTAACCGTGTAATAATTAATCATTTGCCTCATAAAAACAATACTTTCCTTCACTAAGCCCTGGGACTATCCTTTCTGCATGTGTTTGTTTTAATTATATTTTAGTATATATACAATACCTTCCTCTTATGTCCAGCTCAGTAGTCACAAGAGAAACAGACACTTCAATCAAAACACCTGGCATTAATATCTAACCTCATCTTTCATGGGACCTCCATTGATATCAAATCTGTTGATCTTGTTTTTCCAGCCAGCATCTGATATATTTTGGTTTCCAATCTTGCCTCCTCGATGAATCCAAAGTACTCAGTTTCTGGGTCTTTTTTGGGAACTTCAGGAGCCTGATGGTTTCTAATGTAAAAACAACAATGATAAAAACACACAAGCTCTTCCATCTTTTCTTCTTTAATGGCATTTATATGAAAGGAAAGAGATGAAAGACAGATGGGGCTGTGTCTAAAGACTGTAGATTTCACACTCTGCTGCCCATTAATATCTGTGAATGAGACAGGTATGGAATTATAGAATCATAATCTTGAGAGAACTCCTGTTACTTTCTGAGTGATACTCTGGAGTTGAAATATGTTCTGTTGGCATAGTTCAGTTTTCCAAAAATATAGTGTGGTGAGCAGCTTTGAATTGCTCTAGAACTTATTACTGATTTCTTTTATCCAATGTATCCAAGGAGTGAATTTTTTTTCCAAATAAACAATATATGTGTATGTTTCTGCAGTTTGCATTAAAAATATTAAATATTGTATCAAAATAAAGCCAATTTGGAACAGTTATGATTTCCTAGACTTAAGATTTATTGCTGCTCCCCAATGGATCCTTTTAATTTTGGGTTTTTTGTTTTGTTTTAGCACACACAGAAATGTGAAGAAACTACACTATCACTGAATGCAAAACCATAAGGATATATTAAAACGGGATGCTTGTTACTCATACACAGTCCTCCAGGGATTGCTGTTCACACAAATATACACTGGAGTCATGGAATAATGACCCAACTTTTAAAATACAAGTTTATGTCTACTTAGTGTAAAGCTCAAATAAGTTCAGTAATAGTTATTTCCAGCTAAATTTATTTGCAGACATATATTCCTTTACCCATGTCATAGTGTTCATCAGGGCTCATTTGCCAATTTTACACTTGTTTGAATCACCTGAAAAGGCATTATGAATGTACTTGAAAATAGAATACAGAAATTGAAGAGATTTCTTGCAAGATTGGCTCACAGATGCTTGAGCACAGCTATACAAATATGGTAAGACACTTAGAGTAGATGTGTCATTTATAAACCATTTGAAAAAAATGCATAGGGTACAAGATTCCTAAATGTTCCTGTGCCACTTACCATTGTGTTTGCTCTAATGACATATTTTTTTAACTCAACATTTATTAGATTGCAGTTTTCAGAAATTATGTCTCAAGAAATTAGCTGCTTTTGCAGTGCAGTTTTTCCATCCTTTTTCTCCTGTAGTTTGCCTTATTCTCAAGGATTTTCCATTATTATACAGCAAATGTGAGAGGAAGTGTGAGAAGAAGGAAAATTGCGATCTCCAATTCTGGTAATAGAAGAGATAGAATGAAGCTTGAAAGAGCAGGAATGAATTATGTGCTTTTTATAGCGTAACCTGACCAAGTGTTGGATTATTACATTCAGTGTGATACATTCTATGTATATAATACGAAGAAAAAGTCAGTCCTCTCCATTTTTTTCTCTTTTCATTCAATCCTCCATGACTCCTGATGATTTGCTTCATAACGTTAGTGGATTTTCTGAGATGGGAAAAATAATGCTGTAGCTACAGATAGAGAAAGAGTGAGAAGATCATCTTCCTCCCTGCATACCTAGTAGTGAATTAAATCAAAGTTTGGTATTCCACAGAATAGCTCCATTTGAAAAATCTGGGATTGATGATCTTATTTATCTTAACCAGATATTTAAAAGCTCACTGTATATCGCTTAACACAGATTATACAACTTTTGTTACAAGGCCAAGCATGTGTAATCAGTCATGAGAATTATAGCTCAAAAATATATTAAGCTAGCAAATAAATGCAAAACATGTAAATAGCTCTTTTAGCATTTAAGGCTCTTTAACTGGAAAAAAGCAAATTATAACTATACAATGTGTAAATAAGAATGAATAAACTTCTGCTTAAGATCCTGCAATCATTTACCACGGATGAATGACAGATGATTCTGAATAGATTAAAAAGGGATATGCTTCATGCTGTGCGTCATTAATTAGAGATAGCCATGGACCATTGTGCTGGGCTACTGAAAAGCTATAAAAGAGATTAAGAAAATTTGTGGACAATAAATTTTCACTGATTACAAAGTCGTGATGACTGGATAAGAAACAGCATAATTATCAATGTATTTTTTTTAAAAGTTAGGTTCATATCTTGCTTAAAAGCTTTTCTCAGCCACCATGGGTAAATAGATATTTGATCTAATATAGTAGGACACCACTTGTATTTTTGGTTCAATTTATTATTCAGGTATTAGAGGTTGGTTACATATTACACTGTTTCTTTGTATAAATAAGTAGAAGTTCTACTTGTATATAATTTTCAATGTCCCTTTTATAGAATTTATGAAATGAAAGGAACAATATCAGGGTTAGTCAGGGAAACTAACCAATGGGCCTTGGTGGCTCAGGCTGTTAAATGCCTGCATTTAGGTTCCAGCTGCCTACAATTACTGTAGGCTCGAATCCCACCAGGCTCAAGGTTGACTCAGCCTTCCATCCTCTCGGGGTAGGTAAATTGAGGACCCGAGATTGTTGGGGGCAATAAGCTGACTTTGTAAAAATGCCGCTTAGTAATAAGCAGGCATATACAATGGAATGAAGGCTATTGCTGAGCACACTGGGTTGTACCCCAAAAATTGTAAGCTGCCCTGAGTCTTCGGAGAAGGGCGGCATATAAATGTAATTAAAAAAACAAAACAATGGGAGATGTTGGATATCGGGCAGCAAAGTGATAACTAAAAAGCCAAAACAAAACTTGGATAATATCTTTTTTTTCTTAATTCATATTTATATCCCGCCCTTCTCCGGAGACTCAGGGCGGCTTACAATTTTGGGATACCCAATGCGCTCAGCAATAGCCTTCCTTCCATTGTATATGCCTGCTTATTACTAAGCGGCATTTTTTACAAAGTCAGTTTATTGCCCCCAACAATCTTGGGTACTCAATTTACCTACCCTGAGAGGATGGAAGGCTGAGTCAACCTTGAGCCTGGTGGGATACTCTAGCCACCAAAAATGATACTCTAGCCACTGTGCAAGACTTTGCCCAAGTAGAATAACCAAATAACAGAATTAGAAGGAACCTTGGAGGTCTTCTAGTCCAACCCACTGCTCAAGCAGGAGACCTAGTATACCACTTCAGGCAAGTGATTGTCCAATCTCTTCTTTAAAACCTCCAGTGATGAAGCACCCACAACTTCTGAAGGCAAGCTATTCCACTAATTACTTGTTCTCACTGTCAGAAAATTTCTTCTTGTTTCTAGGTTGCTTCTCTCCTTGATTACCTTCCATCCATTGTTTCTTATCTTGCCTTCAGATGCTTTGGAAAATAGCTTGACCCCCTCTTTTTTGTGGCAGCCCCTGAGTTATTGGAACACTGCTATGATGTCACCTCTAGTCCTTCTTTTCATGAGACTAGACATACGTCTACTTTATACAGTCCAGACTCAAGCAAATCTGAGTCAAGCAAAATATTGTACTATGTGGTCACAATGATCGAGACATAGCTTCTCAGAGCAGCTTTTACCCAGGAGAGTGTTAACTATCTGAAAAAGAGATTCTGGAATCACAAACATTGAAGTTAGAGAGGACAAGTACAGTTTTACTTCTCTATTGCCATATATCCATACTTGAACAGAGTCACCTTCTCCATCTATGCTCCAGGTGTTGCTTCTACTTTTTCATCTCATGGAAGTCCTTCACAAATGAAATACCTTTTGCAATTTCTTAAATTAATCTCTCAGGATCAAGTGGTAAATGCATGATCATGGAAGAGGATTAAGCTGATTTAAGGCATTTCAGAGAGGCTCAACATGAGCACCCATGCCTGCTCTATGGCACGTTTTAATTTCAGTTCCAACATTCTGCAGAGCTCTCTTCACAATGCATTGTTATACTGTGAAATTCACTCCATCAGAAGTTGTTATGATTACAGTTTATATATTTTTTTAATGGACAGGTTTAGGAAATATTACTATTAAAGGCTGTTAGCTTCCAGAATCATGGTTAGCATGTCTCCAATACAAGCACCAGTGGAAATAAGCTATCATCCTCCTGTCCAAGTACCTTCCTTGCTATTCATGTTCCTAATAAGCTTTTTATTGTTTACATTTTTATCTGTCCTGCATATTACATTTTAAAATGAATGTAACAGCTTACTCTCTAGAGGAAGATCTTCCTTCGCAAATCTGTAATTTGAAAGTGATGATGGTGAGGCTGAGAAAAAAATTGCTAACTGCCATGCTATATATTAGCAAAAGAATAATATGTAATATGTGTCGGCAAAAGAAAAGTTAATCAACTTTACTTCATTTACCAACATGTTACTTTAATTATGTTGGTAACAGACTGTGTACAGTAATGACAGCTTGCTGGGTAATTTAATAAGTCGTACACTCTCTGCTTTTTTCAGTTTTCACATAAGGTATCTTTCATGGTATATTGTAGAAACACAGAATATCCTAGAATTTTAGAAAACCTTATTACAGACTTTTGGAATCATCTTTATAAAACGTTTATCTCACATTCACTTTGTAAGCTTTAAAGTAATTTCTGTAATGAAATATATTAAAATACAAGGTTAACATTACTCATTGAACTCTGAATAAAATCAGTTTCCTTTAACAGTAGTGAACTGGATTAACAAAAGTGGATTAATAGCTTCTCCAAAGCATGATTTTTTTTAATGCAGCAATAATCCCTATCCTCTCTAGTATTAAGTGCTTAATACATAGATATGAGTTAACAATTGATTCAAGAATTATTGTGAGGTACACTCTACTGCTCCCATCTCATCCAATTATGCTGAAATATTTAAGAAGATCCCATTCATCCATAGAGTTGCTATAATTAAGAATTATATGGACCTTGAATCATCATTCAGTTGTGTTAGCGGTTCAGATAAAACTCATTAAAGGAAGCTCAGGCCCTTTTAGTGTAGCCTTTTCAATTTTTATTCCTGAGAGCTAAAATGGAAACCCTAGAATTCCTCTTGATTCTGTACTTTCCTTTTTTAAAATGAAATTTAAATAATGCTGATTGAAAAGCTTGCATTCCTATAGCTACTTATAATCTTTGATCTGCTCTAGTTATAAATGATTCTTAAGGTGCATTGTGTCTGTGAATGCAAATAAAGATACAGAGAAACAAGTACCACAGACAGTTCAGTGCACTGAATATATTGTAAAAATCCATACTCATTGTTTAAAGTTTTGCATGATTCCTTTATTCTTCTAAATTGTTGTGGCAAGTTCACAATGATTTCTTGCTATAGCCTCTTCCAGCATAATGTCTTTCTGGGTTCACACATTGCACTAGAATGTAATTTGTTTAGCCAGTGTTTGTTTAGTAAACTCAGTTAGCTGGGTTTCATACTAAGCTGTAATCTTTGATATAGGGGCCATTGTGCCTAAAAGTCACAAAATGCACCAAATTATGGCTTAGCATACTATGTATATTCTGACTGCTTCTGAGAGGCCTATAAAGAAACCTCAAGACCTTTAAGATAAAATTAAAATTTTAACCAACCACTATACGTGAAGAATTCCAAACTATTCAATTTTCTCTAAAATTCCAAAAGTCAGAATAATAAGCTTGATCTGAGAGTTTAGCTGTCTATATCTTTACATTCAGTTTTACAAACTGCTAATTTTCACCTTTTTAATTAGAGAAAATTATGTTTTTTCAACATTTCCAGTACATTTTTTCCAA
This sequence comes from Naja naja, assembly GCA_009733165.1. Classification (NCBI taxonomy): domain Eukaryota; kingdom Metazoa; phylum Chordata; class Lepidosauria; order Squamata; family Elapidae; genus Naja; species Naja naja. The sequence continues at coordinate 130,452,670 of CM019148.1, read as the reverse complement.
TAGAATATATATTTGAATATTGAAATATTAAATATTTTAAAATAGAAAAAGATCTTGATTTTTCAAGAATCATAACCAGCTACTTCATTTCTCAGAAAGCTTTTATAGTCATCAACATCACATCACTTATTAATATTGTGCTTCAGGCATCTCAGTAGAATTGTTGTGAGTCATATTTAACCTTTGTACAATTTCTTACAAGCAGAGGTACAGTTGAAATATTTTTCATCTTGAAGTACATTGTTTTTTTTATATTAGTAGGAATCTGACACTACTAGGTGAATTTATTGATTAAAGTACGTCATTCTTTTTTTCATATTTGGCAATTTGTTATGTATTTTAGTTTAATATCAGAATTGTTCTGATGAAGAAGAAGTAATAAACACAAAGCCAATTTTAAATGCAACTATGTATAGAAATAACAGTATAGAAATAACAGTATAGAAATAACAGTATAAAAGTATAGAAATAACAAATATAGAAATAACAAAGCTGGATGGAGCATATGTTTTAGTATTTTGGTAAGAATAATGAGTAATAAAGAATAAAATGTCTTGTACAGCATTTGAAGTAATAAAGGTGTATCCAGTTTTGACATCTCAAACTGTCTGACTTCTGCTTCTGAAATGTATTTTTCCCCACCTAGGAATTTCTAAGAATAATTGTTATAAAAATTTCAGTAAGGTTATTTGCGAGTCAGATAATTGCATAAGTTGTTTGGCTTTCATCTGATATTTTCACGTGAATGGACTAGGAATAAGATGTTTTATTAGTGTTCAACTCAATCCAAAATGTGCTGAATTGATGCTTAATTCAAAGTTCATTTGGCTCAATAAAGACTTCCTTTGTGTTATGCATGCAGAGTTTGAATATGATTGGTTGTTCTTGTAAAGTGTTTGAAATCGTTGGTTTAAAAGTGCAGGAAAACCCTGCACTCTGATTGGCTGTCAGCCGCGGTTGGCTACCGCGGCTGAGCCTTTTCGGGTCTGTTCTGAGCTGAAGTCACAATAAACCTTGAGTTGAAGCACTCCGCGTCCTGCCTCTCTATGCGAACGTAACACTGGCGATGAGGATGGGATCCCCCTGAAGAGAAGGCAACGGGGAACAGAGAAGAGCGAGATGGCTGCGCTGAACACCCCCCCAGCCCCATTCAACCCGAAGAATGAAGCCTGGGAGTCGTATGCAGATCGGTTTCAGATGTTTTTGGAAGGAAGCGATCTTGCCGCCATTTCTGAGCAGTGGAAGAGGGTGGTTTTTCTCACGTATTGCGGTCCAGCAGTTTTCAAGATGGCGAAGGCATTAGTGGGTGCAGCAGACGTGAAGGTAATGGCATGGCCTGATCTAGAGAGGCTTTTAAGGGCACACTACACACCCCAAGTATCGTGCCTCGTTAAGAGACACGAGTCTTATCGCCGCGATCAGGGGGAAGACGAAAGCATAAATGACTTTGTGGCAAGTTTAAGAGACATTGGGGGTGCGTGCGAATTCAGCAGCTTAGAGGAGGCCATGCACGATCGTTTTGTTTTGGGCCTTAAAGACAAGGTTTTGCAGAGCAAATTACTGATGAAACCCAAGATCACGCTGAAAGAAGCCATAGAGGAAGCATCTTCAGCAGAAGCCACCAAATCCTCAGCAGCAGCCATGAGAAAGATGAACAAGACTACGGGCCATTCAGATGGGGAAAAGACCACTACAACTCATTTTGATGAACTTGAATCTGAGTCAGAAGACAGTGGAGAAGAAGAAGAAATAAACAGACTCAGAATGGAGCGGAAAATAAATGACCTGAGAAGGAAGAGGCGTGATTTCCACTGCATAGGTTGTGGGGAAAACCACCCCCGCACTGAATGCAAGTTCCTGGACACCATTTGCCTTTGATGTGAAAAAAGAGGGCACCTTGCAAGAGTCTGCAAATCATCCAGAACTCCACCAAACAGAAGAAAGTTTGCTGCAAACAACAAAGACAGAGAAGTCAAGCCAAACAACACCAGTGAGAAAATGGGGCGCAACACAGAAGCAAATGGAAGAAATGAAACTCATCAAACAGTAACTATTGGTCATTCTTCCTCTTTAAATAACAGGAAAATGCATGTCAAGGTATTCATTGAAGGAAGGCCTTGCCAAATGGAAGTGGACTCAGGTTCATACTTATCCATGGTGTCATGGGACACTATTCAAAGACTGATACCAGACATTCAGAAGACTCACTTCAAGAAGCAGGCATTAACTCTTAAAGACTACCAAGGGAACAAGATTCCAGTAGTTGGAACAAGAGAATTCAACGTGAAGTTCAAAGGTCACATCAAATGCCTACCCCTGACCATCGTGGATAAAGATCGCCCAAGTTTGCTGGGGCTAGAATGGTTCAACCTGCTGGGCATCGAAGTGACTGGCATCAATCACGTAAGCAACACTGAGTGGGAAGAGTCCTTGAAGTCTGAGTTTCCAGAGGTCTTCAGTGACGGATTAGGCAAGTACTTGGGGACCCCTATCACATTTAACATAGATCCCAAGGTACAACCAATCAGATTAAAATCCAGAAGGGTACCCTTTGCATTGAAGGAAAAATTGATGAACAATTAGATAAACTTATAGCCCAAGGGGTGCTGGAGCCCACAGACCACTCCAGGTGGGAAACACCCATAGTCACGCCAGTCAAGGCTGACCATTCCGTGAGAATCTGCGGGGATTACAAGGGGACATTGAACCATGTGCTACAGCAGAGAGCATATCCGGTTCCAGTGGTTCATCATTTATTACATTCTCTGGGCGGGGGCACAGTCTTCGCCAAATTGGACCTGGCCCAAGCATACCAACAGTTACCAGTAGATGATCTAACTGCAGAAGCCCAAACCATTGTAACCCATCGGGGTGCATTCAAATGCAAGAGGTTACAATTCGGAGTAAGTGTGGCACCAGGCATTTTTCAAAGCCTCATGGAAAGGATGCTACAAGGGTTGCCGGTGGTGGTGCCTTATTTTGATGACGTTTTAATCTCTGCTGAAAATGATACTCAGTTACACGAGAAACTCAGAGAAGTTCTAACCAGGTTCAAAGAAGCAGGGTTAAAAGTCAAAAAAGAGAAATGCACACTAAGAACTGACAAAGTAGAATTCTTGGGTTATATGATTCATAAACATGGCATCCACCCCACAGAAGCCAAAGTTCAGGCAATCAAAGAAGCCCCCAGGCCTAGATGCAAAACTGATTTGCAAGCATTCCTGGGACTTATTAATTTCTATCATATGTTTCTACCTCAGAAAGCAACCACTGCAGAACCCTTACACAGATTACTGGATAAAAAAATCTGCATGGGTCTGGGGCACAAAAGAAGAAGCTGCATTTAACAACATCAAGAGACAAATCACTTCTGATTGTGTCCTGATACAGTTTCCTGAGAATTTACCTGTAGTATTGACTTGTGATGCATCCCCTTTTGGAGTGTGGGGGTGTTGAGCCACATGCTTCCCAGTGGAAGGGAAGCCCTATTGCATTTTACTCTCGCACTTTGACCAAAGCAGAGAGAAACTACAGTCAACTGGACAAGGAAGCGTTGGCTATCGTGGCAGCAGTCAAGAGGTTCCATGAGTACGTATATGGGAGAAGGTTCACCATTGTTACAGATCACAAACCTCTTTTAGGCGTTGTGGCAGGGGACAGACCAATGCCCACCATCCTGTCACCAAGAATGCTGAGATGGACTGAATTTCTTGTGGCTTATTCATATCAACTCATTCACAGACCAGGAAAAGACATTGGGCACGCTGATGCTTTGAGTCGCTGCCCACTTCCTTTGCACACTGAGGACCCTGCTCCAGAAACTTACACCTTCTTTCTAGAAACTGTTGCCAAACTTCCAGTTCATGCTGCTGAAATTGCTAGAGAAACTGCCAAAGACACTTCATTGGCTCCTATTGTAGGCTGGATTAAAAAGGGTTGGCCACTACATGATCTACCTCAAGCTTCCCAACCTTTTAAATCCAGACAAACTGAATTATCTGTCTTGAGGGGATGTATTTTGTGGGGTAACAGGGTGGTTATTCCTGCAAAATTGCAGAAAGAGGTTTGGAAATGTTACATGAGGGTCATCCAGGTATTGTCAGAATGAAGGGATTGGCCAGGAGTTATGTATGGTGGCCAGGTATAGACAAAATGGTTGAAAACTGGGTTGCATCCTGCCCAAACTGTCAGTTAGTAAGACCTGCTCCTCCCCTTGCCCCCAAACAAGAATGGGAATGTCCTAGGGGTCCATGATCCAGGATTCACATTGATTTTGCTGGCCCTACCAGAGGGCACACTTTCCTTATTGTAGTTGATGCATACTCCAAATGGCTAGAGGTTATCCCCATGGGTTCCACCACTGCAGACGCTGTTATCAAACAACTTAAGAAACTTTTTGTAACTCATGGGTTACCTGATGTGCTTGTTTCTGACAATGGTCCTCAATTTACTGCTAATCTTTTTGAATAATATTTAGCACAGCAGGGTATCAGACACGCCCTTACTGCCCCTGGGCATCCTTCATCTAATGGCCGGGCTGAACGCATGGTACGTTTTACCAAGGAGAAACTCCAACAATTGGGTCCAGGGGACGTCATTGAGAAAGTTGAAAAACTACTCAGTATCCAACACATCACTCCTAGTCCATCCACTAACTTAACTCCTGCCGAGCTTTTGATGGGGAGAAAACTCAGGTCTACCTAGACCGCCTTCACACCCACTTACGCACCAACGCACCTCTAGATTCCACCAGCAAAACTCGCACATTCATTGTGGGTGATTCTGTTTATGCTAAGAACCTTGTGGGTGAACCACTATGGATTCCTGCTGAGATAACCCAGGTTACAGGCCCCAGGTCTTACAGTGTTCAAACTGAGAATGGTGTCTTGTGGAGTAGGCACATAGACCAGTTACGGTCCAGACTGCCTCTGGAGCATCGCCCTTGCTCCTCTCAGGATTTCATACCCTCAGCCTCTTCTAGGGGGAAAGGGGGAGATAATGATGGTAATCAGCAAGTGAGAATCAACCCCATGTGTAACGAGCTAACACGACAGGAACCATCCCAAAACCTGTCAGGGTACCAACAACCATTTGTGCAAATAGAAGATTGCACATCACTACCAGATTTAGGGGGTGACATTGGGTTGGAGATGGACTGGGAGGAGAGACCAGGTTGTAGTAACCAAGCAGGTTCTACCAATACAAGAAGTCCTAATAAGGGAATGTTGCCAGATACATTTCCCTCCTCACAAAGTGAGATTCCCAAAACACCTGAACTACGCAGGTCTCAACGTACCCGTAAGAGCCCCACCTATCTACAAGAATATATTAAATAGATGGGGTTTGAGTATGGACCAAACCTAGTGGGGAGGGGTGTTATGTATGCAGAGTTTGAATATGATTGGTTGTTCTTGTAAAGTGTTTGAAATCATTGGTCTAATAGTGCGGGAAAACCCTGCACTCTGATTGGCTGTCAGCCACGGTAGCCAGCTATAAAAAGCTACCGTGGCTGAGCCTTTTCGGGTCCGTTCTGAGCTGAAGTCACAATAAACTTTGAGTTGAAGCACTCCGCGTCCTGCCTCTCTATGCGAACGTAACACTTTGTGTACTTGAAAATATTCCTGAACCTTCTCCTACTTTCAATATTTTCTCTCTACCAATTTTTCATGCCTCTACTTGTTATACTTCCTCAGCTAGTTGTTAGATGATTGTAGATGAATGTTTGAAGATGTGGAGACATCAGCCCAGTTTTTTTCCCAGAAGATGAGATGGAATTATATTCTCACCTGGAATAGGTGGGCAACTTCCCTTTATCAACTTTGCTGGGTTGTAGCGATTGAGTTGTTGGACCATAGATAGATTTGAAAAGAAAGACAAAGGAAAGGAAAGAACAGAAGGAACAAAAAGAATGAAAGCCAAGAGAGAGTAGATAAGAAAGGGATTAGATAATTAGGGAAAGAAAGAATGGTTTCCTACCAATCTATTTGTTGAATTCTGAGATTTGAGGCACATCTTGCTACTTCATCAGTTTATTATACTACTTCAGATTTATAAATAGTTAATGCACTTCATGTAGAAAGACATCTCCCAGCTTCCTTTAAACTTCCCAATATTAGAATGCAAATTTGATTCAAGGCTATGCAGAAGTTTCTTACATTTCCTTTAAGATGTTTGCCATATGCACACACAGCACATGCTCATTGTAGATTAATAAGAAAGGCTTCCTGGCTTAATGTGGCATAGGAATAATCTCATTTCACATATAATGCTGCTTATATTCTTTAGCTAAAGCTTGTCTCAGAATTTTTCCACTGCAGTCAAAATGCTGAATGCATCCTGACTCAATCAAATTTCTGCAAGCATTTGTAAATATTACACTTACATGGGGTGAAAACAGTATGCACAACTTTGGGTTCCACCAGACTACTTACCAGATGTTAAGGTTGAATTCCAAAAATAAGCAAGGTTGGAGTTACTTTTGGAGCAGGAATTTAAAGGATATATAATTAAGACCAGGCAAGACTTAAGATATCCAGTTTGCTTCTTAAATATCTGAGAACTCAACGTTACTTTTTTTTCAGACTTGAACTTCTTAACTCCATCCACTCTGAACAGCTTTGAATGTAGCAAAAAGAATACTGGCATCCATGGTGAAAATTTTATTTTTTTCCCCAACTGTTTAAAAGTTTTCAATGTTCTAATCTATGAACAAACCTATTCATTCTATTGTATTAGTAAATAAATGTACTGAAGCTTCTCTGTCACATTTGTGATTTTCATAACCATGAAATAACAGAAAATGGTAGGCAGTGGAAAAACTACTTGAAAACTTATAAACATGTTAAAAATACAATGCTTTCAATATTATCTGGGATTAAGAAAAATTTTAAATGTGTTATATTCCTCAGTAGTCTCAAATTATACTATAGTAAATATGTTTAGACCAAGATGGATTCACTAAATAATGCAAGATACAGTAGAGTCAGTTATATAATTCTCTTGTATTTCCAAGACCCAGCTTTCTAAACATAATTGCTTCACATTTGGATTGAATATATTTTAAATTCACAGCAATTGTAGTCTGTAGTTTGACGTAAATTTTAGGCATTTAATCTTTATTGCCTTAATCTTTGAGGATACAGTTTCCCAAAAGACCCTATCAACTTGCCCTCACATTAAGATATCACTTGATATCACTTAATAGCCTAAAAATATGGGCATGAGGGAAATGGATTTTCCAAGGGAAGTCCCACGGGTATGTCAAGTTCAGATGACCTTTGTAATTTGTGAAAATTTCATTCCAGCATAAAACCAGGGATAACAAAAGTTGAAACAATGGGCATTTGAGTGAGGTGAATTAGATTCCAAAGCCTCTGGTCATTCTTCCATACAGATTAACTTTACAATACATTTCTCATTCTTTACTCAGTACCAGTGTATATAGCTGGGCCAGTCCAGTCTTGAACGTCCATGTGAATTAGAACAGTTTGCTCAACTAACAATGGAGGGAATCACTCCACCTAAATATGTATTTCATGCTGATTGCTTGGTCTTGGGGTAGATTCAACCATGATGCAGTCATTGGAGCAAGCTACAGGCAATATGGAAGGCCAGTGGCAATATTGAGAAGCCTCTCCATCAAGATTATGAAAAAAACAAAAACAAATGTAAAGCAGAAAAAACAGCATAGAACATTTGCTCAAAGTCCCATTTGATGTGGCATTCATCTGTAAGACAGTGTTTAAGGCTTTTGCTAGTCAGGAGCTTAGGGGGTGGATTGGGAAGTGGGCAATAGAGGGCAAATGATAAAATGTGAATAATTATTAAGTGAATGCCATCACTAATATCAGACATCAAAAAGCACAAATATAATTGCAACATTTGGGTAAAGATGTCATTGCATGCTATATTGGTTATATTTGTCTTTGCTATGAATCTGCACTAATCCATTTTAGTTATTTTTGTTAGTTTTAAGTATTTGTTATTTCATCCATAAAAAGCCATATGCACAGACAGAAATGTTAACATTAATTGATACTTTAATAACTTTAGCAATACAAAGAGCATTCTATAGAAGAGGAAGTTGCGATAGTGTTAAAATTAGAATTCAATTCAAAGGAGCAGACGGTTGTTAATATGAGAAATGTTGCCCAATGCTTGCCTTCTCAAGATTTCTCAGCCTTGTTGAACTAGAGTTGTTACCCTCAATCACAGAATATTCCAGCAATCAACTATACTCCTAGATATTATTGCCCTTTGGTCACACATTTCCACAAGTAAACATTTTGTTACAGAGGATTCAAAATATTTTAATGCTACAGCCATATCAGGCTTTGAGTCTTCACATTGATTCTAGAAAGAAGGTTGTTATGACTAATAGGAACTGAGATTGCAACTGTATACCTCCATCCATATATGTGTACTATTAAATTAAGTGGTTCATATTTCTGAGTAGATCTGTATAAGATTGCACTCACAACTGACCATTTAAAAAATCAACCTCTATTTGATTTGTGTTGATATAGACTTAAATGTCCTTATTTCATTGAAAGTAAGCATTAAGGACTTCATTACATTCTTCCTTCCCCAAGGGTCAAGGACTTGATTAAGTTTGCCTAACTTGCTTATAGCCTGTAAGGGGGGGGACCCCTGTTTATATTATTTTTAGTGTGCCATAAGTGAATAGTATATTGATGGGCTAGGTCTCCGGAGGGAAATATTACAAGCAAGGGTGTGTATTGGAGGCACAGGTGAAAAAATAATCAGATGAAAATGATAACTGTGCAATTAAAGTGTCACTCCATGTGTATATATATCAACGTAATATACATAGACAAAGGGGTTGGCTTTAATCATGATCACCATTTTATGATCATCCTCTTTTAAATATGCCAGATTACAACTTCAGCTATCCCTTTCCTATTGATCTTCCCCCTTTATGATCACCAGTTGCCAAATACCTTCATACTTTGCCTATGAGCTTTTTTGGTATGTCTCTTTCCAAAACAAACCAAAGTCAAAGCATTGCTCTGTGATGCTCATCTCCTTTTCTTAACTGAGGGAGCCAGCATTGTCCGAAGACGCTTCCATGCTCATGTGGCCAGCATGAATATACACCAAGGTGCACAGAAAATTGTTACCTTCCCACCAAAGTGGTATCTGCTTGCATTTTTATGCTTTCTAACTGCTAGGTTGTCAGGAGCTGCCTTTACCTGACCCTATCTGACTAAGCCTCTTAGAATAAATGTGACTGCAATATGTTAAATAAAAATATTAATACAATAATATTTTATATTGGTATTCACTCGATTGGCTGTATGAATTCTAAAAAGCAAGATCATACGCGGGGGAGGGAGGTACACCATTCTCATCCTGAGAACGCTCTTAAACACCCACTTCCAGCTTCAGAAGATCTACCTGTTTTATACAATCTATAAAAGAAGAAATTTGTAGATGTTTAAGATACTTTAATAAGTAGTAGTGGGAGTTCATATTAAATACTGTGGAAAAGATCAATCTGAGTCAGAAACAAAAGAGTTCTATACCTAATGTTACGCATTTGACATAGATGACCTAATGCTGAAAGGGTTTTCATCTACAGAGCTGATAACAAACAATTTTATATTACTAGGTACAGAAAGATCCATTCGCACAGGGTAAATTGATCACTTTAGCAAACCTTGCATGTCCAAAGCTGGGAGTTTGTTTAGGTGGACCTTTACTTTTGTGGTTTATCAATTCCCATGATATGCATTGGGCGTTTATCTGTTTGCTGAAAAGTGTTGTAAAATTAGGCATCATTTATCTAAATCTTTTTTAGGATTTCTGTTGTATTTTATTTTGAATGCCTAGGTGGGATGCTACCATTTCTAAAACTAATGCCTGTGACTTAAGGCCTTTATTTTTTATTCTATTCAATTACTTCTTTCTCCCCTTGTATATATTCCTATATGCAGACAGTCTGTTAATGATAACTTGGAAATTCAGATAAAGCAAAATATCCCATCTAGATTAAGGGTATTATCTAAAAAAGCATAAACCAGTTCTGGTGAGTTGTCAGGTTTTGCTGTTCAAAATGAGAAATATCAAATGACTTAATAATTAGGGTGTATATCTTCTAAAAATTATTTTTACAAAGATGGAAAACAATAAAATCAAATTGTAGTAATTTTAATAATAATTCCTCACATTTTCTTTATTTTGGCTACATTTTGAGTCTGCAGAGAGTTTTGTACCTAGATTAGCACTTGTTCTGTGTTACCTGTGAAGCCAGGAAAAGACAAACTTTCAAGGTTCCACTAGATGGTAAGATTTCAGGGAAGGGAGTCAGTGTGCCTACCCTACCCAGTCTAGTAGAATGGGCAGATAATAGCAATAGCACTTAGACTTATATAGTGCTTTAGAGCACTCTGCACAATTTACAATTTCAGCATATTGCCCCCAACAATCTGGGTCCTCATTTTATCGACCTCAGAAGGATAGAAGGCTGAGTCAACTTTGAGCTGATCAGGACTGAACTTCAGGTTTTGGGCAGAGTTTGTCTGCAATACTGCTTTCTAACCACTGCACCATCAGGGATTATCTGCTTATTTCCCCAGATTATCTGCCTGTTTGGCTCAGGAATTAGGCAATCTTTGCTGTTGATGTGGTTTTTCAGGATGGATTTTTTAAAATTTGGGCATCATGGTTTATTGATGGTAGCTAATGTTTCAATCCCTGTAGGCTGCCAAATCTGTTAATTACTGACTCAGTGGTTTATTATATCTTTATTTTATATTTCACTGAAACTATCAACTAGGAATATTTACCATATAGTCAGTGGTGGGTTTCTAAATTTTTTCCTACCGGTTCTATCATGAGAGCACTCTTCAAAAACCACCCTCTGTGCCAGCGCTAATGAGGTGAGCTCTGCCGCGCGAATCAGCTGAGCTAACAAACAAGGGAATATAGGACAGGAAAGGGCGGGGATGGGTGGGCGGGTCCAGCCAGAGGTGGTATTTGCTGGTTCTCCGAGCTAGTCAAAATTTCCGCTACCGGTACATCAGAACCGGTCCAAACCAGCTGAATACCACTTCTGCATATAGTACCAACATGACTATGGGACATAACAGTTCATGGTGCTTATGTGATACCCATGCTGGCTGCCCTCCTTCCCTCTAAGTCTAGTCCTGCTTTTAAGCCTTGCTGATGAACCACTGAGAGTATTTTTGGTTTGATACAGCAAAGTCCAATAAATTTTTTGACAGCAATTATCTACAACCAGAAGGAAGGAAGGAAGGAAGGAAGGAAGGAAGGAAGGAAGGAAGGAAGGAAGGAAGGAAACATTAGAATTATTTTTAAAAGGATCTTTTTTTACTGTCCATTTCTTTTATTTCTTATTTAATCACATATCATTCTCATTCCTATTATAGACAAATAGCAGCGAATAATATATTCTGACATTTCCTTCTGTCACCTCAGAAACCTACTTGACAAAATAGATTTCTTGAAATAATTTCTAATGAAAGAATGAAAGTAAGCTACAAATTTGATTACATAGCTACAAATTTAATTTGCTTTCAACCTTTTAGAGAGCATTTTGTAGAAAATAAAACTTGATAGGTAGCATTGGTTCTGAAAGTAGAAGAAATTTGATACAGTTATTTATTTCTCTTTTATTTCTTCTTCTACTCTCATACACACTTAAAAATTGTTTCAGGCAGAACTGTAGTGTTAGGACACATTGACCGAAATCAAATCAATTGACTTTCCAGAAGGGCTTGTTTGGTTATTATGGAAGGCTTCAGTAGGAGAGAAAGGGAAGATAAAAGTTTTTAAAGTGAGCTGCTTCTACTTTAATGCAATATTCTACTTTCCAGTCTCCAAGTGGCATATCAAATATATATTACCACATTCAACTGATCCGGCCGAGCAAATCTGAGAGCATTTGGGAGGGATGAGCTATAAAGGAGAAAAGGAAAGGAATCCTTTTTGCCAGCAGAATCTATTTTACTGAAGGAAGAACGCTTACAAGCTTCCTGTTGCAGAAGATTGATAGCCATTTGGTGTTTAACGGCTACTTAATATTTTGAGAAGTGTGAGGACCATGGTGAGCAGACAAACTGGGGCTATACTTTTTTTTAATTTTAAAAACAACTTTATTTACAGAACGTTTGGGGCTATACTTTTTTCACACTATCCATGTTAGTATTATTACCCACCTCAACGTGATCGGAAATTCAGCTAATTTTCAGCAGTTTGTACCACTGGAATTCAGCCATGCAACCAAATAAGCTTCTGGGAGCAAATAATATACATATTTAACTGCAAGCATCCTTTCTTTTCCATACTTCTTTAAAAAATTTTTTTTATTTTATAACATTTTCTTTTCCATACTGTTGTATAGCATATGGTTCTACAATGACATTGCCCTGCCTATATTTATATGATTTCATTTCACATCTTATTTTGGTAAGCTACCAAAAAGAATATTTTAAAAATCAAACTGAAATGCCCCTAAAATTCACTGTAATGATGCCTAAATATGGATTAATAAAGAAATTGTACAATAGTAGGGAAAAGATAGGATACTTGCTGTCAAATATGTATATTATAGCTAGTTCTTGACGTACAACCACAACTAAGCCCCAAATTTTTGTTAAGTGAAGCAGTTAAATGAATGTTGCCCCATTTTACAACCTTTCTTGCCACAATTATTAAGTGAATCACTGCAGTTATCAAGTTAGTAACAGTTGTTAAGTGAACCTGGCTTCCCCACTGATGTTGCTTGTCAGAAGTCACAAAAGGTGATCATGTGACCCCAGGACTCTGCAACCATCATAAATGTGAGTCAGTTGCCAAGCACCCAAGTTTTGATCATATGACCATAGGGATACTTGTCATCATAAGTATGAAAAACAGCCATAAGTCACTTTTTTTTAGTGCCATTGTAACTTTGAAAAGTCACTAAATGAACTGTTATAAGTCAATGACTACCTGTATTTATTTATGAGATTTATATGCTGTCCTATCTCCCGAAGGTCTCAGGGCGGCTTACAATACTAAAAAATAAACAATATAAATATTAAAGTTAATTAAGTTGCCAATTTCATAGATCGAATTAAAGTATATAGACAACCACTAAAGACCCTCCCCCCTTTTCCATCAGTCCAGATAGGCTAGATGGAACAGCCAAGTTTTTAGGTCGCGGCGGAAGGATCGGAGTTCAGGGGCCACCCGGAGCTCCAGGGGAAGCTTGTTCCAAAGGGTGGGTGCCCCCATAGAAAAGACCCTACCCCTGGGTGCCGCCAGCCGGCATTGACTGGCCGATGGCACCTCGAGAAGGCCCAACCGGTGGGAGCACATGGGTCATCGGGAAGTTGTTATCGGCAGCAGAGTTTCCTGCATGTATTTGCTGCTAGAACTTTGATTCCGTGGTTGAATTTATCTTAATCTTGAATTTATCTTAATCGTTGAATTCCAGTAGTGCAACTACTGAAAATTAGCAGTTTTGTTGAGGTGGTTATGTCTAAAATTATTCTCACAGGTTTCGCTAAATCAGTAACTGCTGAATGACATAAACTACCATATATTATTGAGGGAGTATTTCTTTTTAAACACCTGGAACCACTTTATCATAATATACATTCTGTAAGGTAAATATTTACCATAGAAAATCAAAGAAAGACAAAGTTCTGTTATTTTCCCATCCATCCAACCTCTGTTGCTTCTTTTCCTTGCGCTCTTATTGGTAATTGATACATGGGCTTCTAGAGAACAGTTCAACATAATCTGTTTAATACAAAAAAGGCATGAAAAAGGCACCAATTGTTTTAAATATTCCTTTCAAAACGGTGGTAAAATGCCAGCATAAATTAACATTATTTAACATGCACACATATTCATCAAACAGTTTTCTTGTAAGGTATGTAAGCCAAGAAACATGCACCATGTGATAAGAAAAAGAAAGGTTTTATAGTTAAAAATAGATTATATCAACATTGACTAAATCTATCCCTTTCTATCACTGCAACCACCAGATGATGCACCAGATCCACTGTTACACTTCCTTTTGTTCCAGATACACTTCCTTTTGTTCTTTAAATGTGTCACCTCTGGCATTTTAACCTTTTCCAACCACAATCTTCTCCATCTTTCTCTTTCTCTCAATCCATTTGTTCTAAATGTTTCATACTGGTCACTCACTTTTGTATTCAACCAACATGCATTCAGTGCTCATTTCCCTCCCACATAGCTTCTTAAGTCTTCTATTATCATTAAATTCATCCTTTCTTTCTTCTGGCAAATCCAATTCTCACTTCCAAACAGCAAACTAAGCAGAACCACATTCTTGCAGTCAAATTATGTACAGTATAAGAACTTTTATCTATTAGTTGCTTCTTTTTATAAATAACTTAATCTCATATTAACTTTTGCAGAAGTAATTCTTTCAAACTTTTGCAAATCCATAGCCTTTTTTCACTTCGCATTCCACCTGGTGTCCTTTTTTCGTATTTCCCATTAGAGTAACTCCAAATCTTTCTGGATCATTCTGTAAGCGAATTATTTTCAATTCTTCCAAGCAGCTTCCATCTGTCATTTCCTGACATCTACTTTCCATTCATTCTGTTTTGAGATAACTTTCTTTTTTAACACTTACTTTCTCCTCCTGCATTTGTTCTACTTTCACTCTTTCATCCTTCAAGAATTCTATCAGTCTTTCATCTTTAAAAAATCTTGATAAACAAATCACTCATATTCAAGACCACAAGTGTCAAGCTCACCGTGTCACATTGCTGACACGTGACATTTTGTGATGTTTTACACGGTGCTGGGGTGGCCGTGCCCTGCGCATGATGCCTATGGCCCACTGCCTGCCAGTTTGACACCCCTGTTCTAGACTAGTAATCCTTCCTTTTCCTTGCCTATATGAGGTTACACAATAATTATGTTTAAAGACAAGCTTGAGACAGAGATTTTTCTAAGTGAATCAGCACCAAGTTTCTATGCAGTGTCTCATCTCCCACCCATTTTGTTCATGTTCAATATTGGGGTTTTTTGGCACTATTCACACTAGTAGTCCACCCCCCCCCATTTGTTTCTTCTGCCTTTATCACTATTCAATAGAACGTAACATGCAACTATTAAATTTTTGTTGTTGGGCAAAAAGGTAAAGAATATATAAATATGGATTCAGTACTGTACACTCTGTTTCATTGCCTTTACAGAGACAGAAATAGAACTATTTCATATTTTACTCATGTATATTAAGATGGTGACACAGGTCACAATTTAAAACATGTGCAATAAAAGATGCAACTCAGGATACAAGTAATAATTTCCTCAATATTGTTTGAAAGGGGTTTTCCCCCATTTTTGTTTTAGTTTCAGAGTATTCAAGCTTTTCTGGTCTTGTACGCTGGGCTGTCAGTTGTTTCTTAGCAACTGATGGTCTATGGGGTTGGGCTAACATGGCTGTTTTTAAGCAAAATTCTAGCACAATAATTCTTGATCATTTAGAAGCAACCAAATGTAACACAAGCAGCAGTCATGATATACATGTGAAACAAATATTTCAGGAAAGCAATCCATACTAATGTATTTAATTGTATTTTAATATTTGTATTCTCATTTCTTATTGTAAGCCACCCTGAGTCCCCTGGGAGAGAGGGCGGCCTATAAGTCCAATAAATAATAATAATACTACAAAGTACCTAGAATTCTATCAACTCAATAAGCTTGCATCAGTCTCTTCCTTGTGAAATTAAACTTATTGTTAAATATTGCAGAAAATGTGTAGTCAGACTAGTGAGTTCCTCCACCAGAATTTTTCTCTTCTTGATTTTCTCTAAATCGACATTCCTTCTCTTCCTATTTTTGCAGCACATTTGGATGCTTATTTGGCACTCCTCTTTCTCTGTTCTGCTAAGTCATGTGTTTATTGACTCAGGGCAACATACAACAATCCAATAAAACAGTAAAAAAATAAAACAAGAACTACCTAAAACCATTATGTAATAATTATTAAAGGAACTTTAACAATTATAAAAACAGAAACAGGAAAAGAAAATAATAAATGGAGTTAATACAAGTAATCTTCGACTTACAACCACAACTGAGCCCAAAATTTCTGTTGTTAAGTGAGACAGTTCTTAAGTGAATTTTGCCCCATTTTATAACCTTTCTTGCCATAAGAAAGTGAATCACTATAGTATTAAGTTAGCAATATGATTGTTAAGTGAATGTAGCTTCCCCATTGACTTTGCTTGTCAGAAAGTTGTAAAAGGTGATCACATGACCCTGGAACAGTACAACTGTCATAAATACAAATGAGTTGCCAAGGATCTGAATTTTGATCATGTGACCAACAGGGTGCTGCAGTGGTTGAAAACCACTTTTTTCAGTGCCACTGTAATTTCAAACAGTCACTAGATGAAGTGTTGTAAGTCGAGGACTATCTGTAATAACAGAGCTGTCTCATGAGTTCTCCCATCCCCTGGAATCCCAAGACCTACTGGCATAACCAGGTCTTGAGATTCCTGGTCTCCACTTGAAATTTTCATGCAATAATAACCTTGATACAGTTTTGTTGCTCTAATACATACTTGATCATCCAAGGTGATGAATGTGCTAAAATGACAGAATCCATGTTTAGTGTTGTCTATCAGTGATTATTCTTGGATAGGGCTTTGAGGTGATTACATCTGAGTCAGAGGTGGCATTCAGCAGGTTCTGACCAGTTCTGGAGAACTGGTAGCGGAAATTTTGAGTAGTTCAGAGAACCGGCAAATACCACCTCTGACTTGGCCCACCCCCATCTATTCGCTGCCTCCTGATCGGCTGGGTCTTCTTTTGTTGCCCTGGATAGGAGAACGGAGCTGAAAAGCAGACTAGTGGGGTGGGGAGGGAATGGGATTTTGCAGTAACCTTCCCCCAGGAGTGGGGAGGGAATGGAGATTTTGTAGTATCCTTCCCCTGCCATACCCACCAAGCCATGCCCACATAACCAGTAGTAAACACTGGTCTGAATATTTAAAATTCTGTAATCACCTTGCTGGATATTTTGCATGTCATTAAGGACAGATTGGACTAGCATCTTCTTCTGGAATTGTGGTATCAGAAGTCCTGCCACACTCAAAACAATTTCTTTTCCTATATCAGGACTTAAACCCAAATCAATTGAATTGTTATAATCCATTTCAAGCAAGAATCCACTCTTCTAAATTAATCTATAGTTCATTGCAGTGTTTGGATGCAGGATTGAATACAATTTCCAAGGAAACAAACAATACAATTACTCCTTCTTCTAAAGAAACTGGAATGATTCTTTGTCTGAATGGATGTTGACAATTTCCTGGATTAAGTTTGTTATCTCCTTTCTGTTCAATTGAATGAGCCATGAAGAAAAAGAAATAAGAATGCAAGTCTTTGGCCAGGTTTAACAGTTATTTAAAAAAATAGCATAGGCCTAATTAAACAAGCTAAGTTGGGAAGGTTTGTTATGTTGACTAGACTTAGAAATTAAGTGTTTGTCTAACAGTCATTTTAGGTATATATTTAATATAGAGAAGCTTGCCTTTCCTTAAATTAACTTCATATTCTTTTACCATGCATATTTTTGTTTGTGGCTTCTATTGTGACCAACAAATTAAATATGTTAAACTCATTAAAGTATTACCCTAATATACAAAGGCCTCTGAAAATCGTAATAGTCTTTCTATACAACAGCCTTGGTGGTGCAGTGGTTAGAATGCAGTACTGCAGGCTATTTCTGCTGACAGCCGACTGCCTGCAATTTGGCAGGTCGAATCTCACTAGGCTCAAGGTTGACTCATCCTTCCATCCTTCAGAGGTGAGTAAAATTACTATTACTGATCATCACTCTAATTTGGTGGTTTATATAAAATAAAAAGCCTCAAGTTTTCCACATGTTTGGAATTGCAGTTTCCATATTTCTTAGCCATCATGACCAGTCATCTCCACAGGGAAGTATAAGATTTGGATCAGTCTTCTGATGTGTCCAGCTACTATAAAAGTAAAATTAGATCAGTATTAAATGTTAGTGACATTTAAACAACATAAGTTTATTTTTAAAAATGTATTTCTGTAAGTCTATTATCAACATGCAGTTAAAAAAATATGAAATTGGTGGTACATTAGAACTTTTTTTCAACTATCCTAGGAAAACCTACGAGACTAAATTCTGCTAAAATGGAAATGCAGAGGTCATTTCAACCTGCTGAGTTATCACCAAGTAATTTGGTATCACATAGTCAAGGGAAAGTGATTTAAATGTCTAGGTATTGGAGACAGTTTGACATAAGACTGTAATGGAAAAAGGTCAGCTAAAATCCTTGAAATTCATACAAATATGTTCATATACTCCAGTAGCAACACCCAGGCTGAGCAACAGGAAGCGTTTGAGAAGCATCCAGTGGGATACCGTCAAATCAATAGATCTTATGACTGTGTCAGTGAAAATATAATCAAGGACAAAGCTCATCAAGACCCAGAACAATAAATCTCCAGGGATTTAGGAACGTAGGATGCTTTTCGATTGCTTTTTAAAAAAATAACAGAAAAGGAAGAAGAGGAAAACAAAACACAAAGATAATTATAATGGAATACATACAAAAATATGCATAAAATGTGCTTAAAAAGAATATAAACAGAAAAACAAAAATAAAGTTATACTTTATTTCTGTTTTTCTGTTCATTTATTTTTCTTTTTAAGAATATGCCTATGTTTGTATCATTACAGCAATTAACAGTTTCAATTTTATAAATGCTTATCTAATGTAAAATTCAGGTACTTACAGTCTATACATTTCTAATGTATGTTGTTATGATATAACTATCATTCTTTTTTAACCTATTGTATTTTATATAAATGAGGGGTCCTTGGTACTCTCTGAGTTTGCTTGTTTTCTTGCAGATGTGTCCTTACCCAAACTAGATAACATCATCAGTGCAGTTACCTAGTTTGGGTAATGAAACGTCTGCAAGAGAACAAGGAAGTTCAGAGAGTACCAAAGACCCCTCATTTCAACCCTGAGCTACAAATATTATCCTTTATTTTTATACATGGCATCCATAACTCATTATACTTGTCCATACAAAGTCTATGTCCATAGGTAATGCATTGATAGGTGATAAATGCAATCAGGTCTTCAATCCATTATGGGGCCATATACTTACCTTTTCAATGCTGCAACATAAGCCATAGTAAGGGCACAAAGAATTCATTTACATAGTCTGATTGTCATATTCCATGTACTAGGTATATAATTCAAGAGAATATTATTCTCTGAAAAGTTTAGCTCTTGTCACACAGTCATATTTATCTAATGTACCATTTCCTTCAAAACTTAGTAAATATAGGAAATAGTAAAAATGTGTTGTAGAGAAGCAATACCCTAAGGGGAAAGTTGTATTAGAGCAATTCAAGGATTTAAATGACATAACTGAGATAACTTCATCTTTGGAGATCTACTTAAAGGCTAATGGTTTCATTAAAAATTGTGTGTAATATAGATAATTCATTTTTATCGTTTTATGATATTAAGTTAACTTTTCAATGTATCATAGGATTTACTATCTTATTTTGAGGATAGTGTCATGAAACAATTGACTATTTTCAAATTGGCAGCTCTGGCAAGATTCTTTGCTACCTGTATGTGTAATAATATATGTGATAATACTGAAACACAGGAATTATTATTACTTAGTAAACTACTGTAGAAAATGATAAATGATCTTAATACAATTGTTAATAAGACAAGGCTCTCAAATGCAGGATGTATCCAACAAAAATGTGTATCAAGAATAAAACCATGTGCTATTAAAATTTGAATACTAAATGGGAAGAATTGAATGAGTCATATGGCAATCAGAAGTAATAAACCCCCAAGCACTGTTTATGTCTGCTGAAACATACTGTACATTAATTTGATCAAAAATGTATAATTCACAATAAAATCAAAGTGTTGAATGTAAAAAATGTATGGATTTAGTTAAGGAGCATCATATTCAGATTTATGTTCTATAGTGGTTTAATAAGTGTTAAATCGATTTTGTAAAAGTCTTCAAACATTTTGGCCCATCATTGGCAAACATAGAACTGAGGCTATAGTTTTGTGCTAAAGAACGAAATACATACCCTTGTGTGTGTTCTTTTTCTCTTTGTTTCTTTCCCAGAAATAAAAACAGATTAGCTATTGATCTTTCTGTTTGCCTTTACATCAGTTGAAGAGAAAACAGTACTCATTTTTTAGTATGAATCGATTCATGCTACCAGACATCTATCTCAAAATTGAGTGAGTGAATGATTGCTGCATGACTTATATATGGCTCAATTATAGATGATGTTCCATAATGCCTGCACTAAGCTGAGCCATAATTGTATTCCAGACTTAATACTGTTGTAAGAGTTGTTATTGGCATGCTTTTTATTTGCATTTCAAGCCAGTTTAGGAAGGTATCAAGCTATATCTCCATATTGGTATGGGAATGGGGGACAGATGTATTCCATATCTTGTGGGTTTTTCTGTTTGCTATAAACAGTAGCACAGGGATAGCATAACTTTTAGCAATAGCAGTTAGACTTATATACCGCTTCATAGTGCTTTACAGCTCTCTCTGTTTACAGCGTCAGTATTTTGCTTCCAACAATCTGGGTCCTCATTTTACTGACCTCATAAGGATGGAATCCTAAAACAATGTTGAGCTCCACTAAGATCAAATTCCAGATTGTGGGAAGAGTTTGCCTGCAAAACTGCATTCTAATCACTTCTCCACCAGGGCTCCTTTCACATATACTATAAAAACTAACCCTATTTCTCAAAAAAGATGAGAACAACAACTTAATTGCAAAAAAGCAGAAGTTTTCCTTGTTGACCTTCAATTATAAATCGTTGTGTCAATGCAGGCTAAATCTGGACTTTGACATATAATGGGACCTGGTCATTGTTTTCATCATTATAGATCGGTCTTAGAAGAACATTATGAAACTGGCTTGAGCTGCCTGAAAAAGCCATATTGGCTTGAACTCCCATATGTAGGATGGCATCTCAAAGGAGGTCTATCATGAAACAAAAACCTATAGAAAAACAATACTAAATGACTACTAAAAAGACTAGACAAATTTAGGATTTAAGAAGACTTGCAGGAGCTTCACCCATATTCAGTACTGTCTCTGGTCTTAGATATTTCTGAAGCTTTGAGTTTTTGCATGACTGACAAGCTACAGATTTGTTGGGGATGTTGAGCACTCCTGAAATGGAGTTGTGGCTGTTGCAGCTTCCCCTCTGTCATGTGATCGCAATTCGGCACATGGCAACTGGTACACAATTAAAATGATCACAACATCTCATGGTCTCATGAGAGCCATTTGCAATCTTTATTGCCAGCTAGTAAAGTCAGTGGGGAAGATGCAGGAGATACAAGTCACAGTCATATGATGTTGTGCTTAATGACCGCACATGATTTGCATATTGACCACAAGCAGAACTGCTGAAACTGCTATTATAAATTGGCGGGGTCACTCCTAACTTCTGTATTTTTTTCTTTCTTCTTGCACTTTTTATTCTTGCTTTCTGATCTCTTTTCTTTCTTTAAGTTGGTTTGTATCAGTTTATACAACTGTAATCAAAATCCTCTAAAAATTGTATATATAAGCATGGTATTGTGATTTTTTTTTCTTTTTTGGTTTATGACTGTGCTGCTTAGGGACGGAATTTCCACTCTCAATTGCTGTCATTAACTGACAGCAAGTAACTAACCTGTAAAAGATAACATTTGCTGCCAGCATTCTTCCCTTATTTCCATTGGGAAAGATTCATGGGAGGCAGTTAAAACTTGACAAATCTCTATTGTGACATATGAATAAAACAAGAGAAACAGTGAAAATAAATTCTGAACTGTTCAGCTTAGTTTTTATCACAGGTTTTACATCTCAGTGGAATATGGAACTGAATCTCAGGAAAGATATCACAACAGTCAGTTGTTGTTTCTTCTGCCTTAATCCATACTAATTCATTTAAAATGATGCACACAGGCACATATATATTAAATAAGTTATGTGTATTGGATTCTAAAATAATATACGATATAAAGATACTAAATAACAAAAGTGTGCCTTTTTGTGTGTCTTATTTTTCATGCTTTTGAGAAAAAACTTCATGTTGTCTAAATACACATTGCAGTGGGAAAATATCTAGCCAGTACAACATAAAATGTTGTTACACTTCAATATGAATATTGTGGGTTTATTTCATTAGCTTCATCTCTTAAAATTTAACAATAGGAATTTATACAGTAGATTAACAAATGTCAGATTTGAGACTTTATTTTGACCATATTAAGAAAGGGTGAACAGAAGATGGGGAAACATCTATTGTGCCAATAGGACTTACCTTTAAAATTTGGATAAAATTTGTCATCTAAAGCTAGTTATCAATAGAATAGTTATTCCATTGATTAACTAGCTCTAGATGACAATCCTGGAATTGTTATTCCATTGCTACTTTCTTGAGACAAACATAGCATTTATGAGTTACATCCAATGGAAGACCAGTTTTCCCATTCCATTGCCAAATTGGTATAGGACTAATATTTCTTTTTTTAATTATACCACTTAAATCAAGATTCAAAGGTAGAAATAATAAAAATAATATAAAAGAAGTAACACAAATAATATAGAAATGTATGCTTCTTGTGTTTTATCCATATGACATCAATCCTCATCAGATTAAGGCTTGATGAAATGTGTCTGATAAAGTATGGAATGCATAATGGTCAGTTTTCACCAGCTGAGGCAAGCTTTCAAATGCAGTATCTTGTCCAAAGTACTTGTTCAAGAGAATGCTGGTGATATGCTACACCATGGAATTTAGATAACTATTTTCTGAAATTCAAAACAGTGTTCATTATAAGTTGTTCAAAAGAGGGCTGAAGAAAGAAAACTATCATTACTGTGTCTACCTGTCAGATCATTCATGTGTTCCTGAATTTCTAAATCTAAAAATCTTCACAAAATACCATTAATAATATATAGTATTAATGCATTAAGATCTGAGCTGTCTGAAGTGTCTGTAACTCCTTTTATTGTGCTCTCTACACTTGACCTTTGCATCATTCTTTCATTTGAATACAAAGAAGGCTATAAAGTGATTTTTTTTAATTTATTGAAGTTGTTTGCCACCTATCTTGCCGCAAGGCGATTCTGGGCAACTTACAACTTCAAGATTTAATCTAGGAGACAGGTAGTCCTTGACTTATGACCACAATTGAGCCCAAAATTGAGCCATAAATTTCTGTTATTAAGTGTTATGACATTTGTTAAGTGAGTTTTGCCCCATTTTACGACATTTCCTGCTGTAGCTGTCAAGTGAATCACTGCAGTTGGTAAGACAGTAACCTGGTTATTAAATGAATCTGATTTCCCCATTGACTTTTCTTATCAGGAAGTCGCAAAAGGGAATCACATGACATGACGATGCTTCAATAGTCATAAATATGAACCGGTTGCCACGCATCTGAATTTTGATCTCATGAGCATGGGAATGCTGCAAAGGTCATAACTGAAAAATAGTCATATGTCACTTTTTTCAGTGCTGTTATAACTTTGAACTGTCACTAAATGAACTGTTGTAGGTCGAGGACTACCTGTATTCCCATGTTTCTAAACTATCAAAAGTTAAATTTGGTGGGTGTTGTTTCTGAATAAATATACCTAGTGTTGACTGTTAAGTCTGTTTTGATTTCTCTAACTTTCTCGGCAGATCTCCAGTGTCGAGGAAGTTTTGCTGTTTTCTCTGCCAAGCATATGAGAAAACAAAAATAATGCAAGCATCCATCATCTATTTGACATTCTTGTTGACATGTTTGCTCACTGTGAATTGATGGAGAGGCAATACCAACCAGTAAAACGTTTGTATAAATAGGGCACAGGTGTTGATCTCAAGCTAAATCCTATTAATCTGTGCTATATCAAATCTTCAGTAGCACTTTTCAAATACTGGCAGACATTTCTTGTAGGTATCCTTTTGCATATTTGTCTCATTTCATACTGTTGGTTTCAGGCACTGAAGTTGGGTTTCAGAGTTTAGGTCTCTTCCCTAAAATTATTTACAAATTTATATCTATAATTTATTAAACAGATTCATTAATCCATTTTTTTAAAAAAATAACACCTCAGCCTTTTGTTCTGTTGCTATTTTACCTGATAAATTGATATTATGAAGAATGAAAAATCCTTCAGCCAATTAAGTAGTAGCTTTAAAAAAAATACCACATGTTTAAGAAGCATAGAAATCATACCAAGAAGCAGCAAATAACATTCTCAGTAAAATTGTTTTATCATTATTAATAAGGCTTAAGCTAACTCTAGATAAAATCATCACATCATGAGTTTGTCAAACTCTGTAGTTACGGAATGATAATACTGTCAGATGTATGGTTAGATAAATTTCTTGCAATTATAGGATATCATAAAAGATGTATTCCATTTAATATTTCAAAATTTTATGTGAACTAAATCAGAACCCCTTGTGGTAATGTGCTATACATATATCATTTTTAAATGATGCATGCATATGGTAAATGTTATTACATTGCAAGTATACATTTTGAGTATGGTAACGCACCAAACTGCAAGTCAAATTATGTATACTATCTGATACCAAAACAGATGGATTCAATAATGGAAATGGTAAACATACATGATTGTTATAAGAATTAAAATTAAATGTTCACATATGGTAAGTATATGCAGATGCTAACTGAATCCATTTTTAGTTATGTGAATTGGCCTTACCAAATAATTGTTATTTTCCAACTTGAGAAACCGAGAATTGTCTTTCTCAGACCATTTAGATGCCCAAATTTTAGCCTGAAGAATTTCCTGTTTCAAATCAATACCAAGGCAAGCAAAAGGCACAAGTAAATTTCTAGAGTGAAACATTTTGGCCTGAGATAAAAGAGAAAACAGGGAGTTTTGAATGTTATTCTGGCTGGCTTTATGCATGTGTTTAGTTAACCTTAATCACAGCAAACAACAAAATATGACTCATAATTTATTAAACAAAAATGCTGCATTGAAAATTAAAGCATCATTTAGTATGAGTGTAACACCTTATCTTTAAATAATAGTAATGGATTTCTTTTTACAATGTTTATACAAAGAAATGAAAGAAGTATTTCTTTATAATTAACTCAGATAAGGCATTTCTGATTATTTTATAGCCAATGTAGCAGTTTATTAAACAGATTGCTATATTCCAGTCAGGTGGATTCAATGAGAGCTATGAATTTCCTTTCAATTAGTGGAAACATCTGCAGAAGAGTAGGATTAATTTAAAATAATAATTGGTCCAGTACCAATTAACTTTAGTGTATCCTGTTTTGGCACAGAAGAAAAAATAACTGACTAAAATGTACTTGGATGAAACTTACCTGCCATATTTTGATTAAAATCAATTTTAGATGGATACATATAGAATTATGCTATTCTTTTTCAGTGCTTGAAGAATTAACTACATCAGATTTGAACTGTATGGCATTGTTATAGAGTAACAGAAACTTCTGTCAAATATAGTCAAAAGTAGTTTGATTAACCAATAATTCTTCTTTGTTGTTAAATTCTATAGCAGGTTACTTAAATGCTTGTTTTATTCTTCAATGCCTGCTTATTAGCAAGAAATCTCATCCAAAACTATTTTGGTTTTTGAAATAAGATTTTGCAGACACTTTCTGAATGACTGGAATAATGTATAATATAAAATAAAATATTTTTCACTATGCTATTGAGAATGAAAATATTCAATTTCTTACAAAGCCTATTCTCAATAATAGTGATTATTTCTTTTTTAAATAAAGGAAGAGGCTATTTTTGATGTGAATTTCTTTGCATGTTTTAATTCACATAATAAATGCATGAATGTTATGGTAATTAGTTTCTATAGCAGATTGATTAAGGCTTAATAACATTTTCATAAAATAAATGCTTTGCAATTATGTAGGAACAAAATGCCATCTGGGTTCTTCGTTCCATCACCTTCAAATAGAGTCTTTTCATTAAATATTTTGAAGCTAAAGTATATATTACCCAGATTACATAGCAGTCTTAGAATAGAATCCTATGAAATTCGATTTAGAAATAAATTCATTGAGACTTACTCTCTAGTAAATGAATTTACAATGAAACCAGAGTTGAAAAAAGCAATATATATATTTCTCTATGTGTTGATTTTGCTTCAGAAAGTGAGAAATAGAACTTGATAATTGAATATTGCAGCTTACATAGAAATAACCAGAGTTATATCATGCTGATATTCCAGGGTCTAAAAATTATATTTTATTGTACAGTTGATAGACAAAAATTATATGAGTTGAGCAAATAGTTACATTCCATGAGTTATCCAAATGAGAAGTATTTATTAATACAAATGTTGTTTGGTGAAACCAGTCTTTCCTACCTAGAAATAGTCTATGGTCTAGTTTTATTTTGTTGCCTTTTTTGATTACTGTGAATTATCTAGGATCACTGTCAGAGGTGGCCGTATAAGTTCTTTAAATAAATAAATAAACTTCAGATAAAAACAGACGAAGCAGTGGTGGGATTCAGCCAGTTTGCACTACTTTGGGAGAACCAGTTGTTAGCTTTCTGAGCAGTTTGGTGAACTGGTTGTTGGAAGAAATCATTAGGGTAGACAACCGGTTGTTAAATTATTTGAATCCACTGAGACGAAGCATATACAGCCCAGATCAATGAATGAATCAGGAACCAATTCAAAAAGCAGTCAACGATTAGAGAAACCATTTGAGAAATGGAAGAGGATAATACATTTCAACCCTTGAACTGAACTAATTAGCCCCACATGCTTGTTGAACAGATATCTAGTCACATTAATTTGCTATTTTAACATTTTGACTGTGTTGGAAGAAATATCCATCTGATTCAGTTCCAAGTTGGGAGAAAGTCACAGGAAACATGGAGGCTGATTGGAAAGATGGTTTATTGATCAAGCAGAGCCACATGGGCTTGTGGTTCTGGGCAGCTGACAAAATGGAGTTGAGAGTGGGAGGGTTTTATATCTTCTTTTGGGCTTTGCACTTGAACTTTCTGTTCCTGTGCAAGAACATGCATTTTATTGGCTGTTGTCAGATTCCTATGGAGTCATGCAGGGGTTATGTAGGGATCATAGCTGGCAAAAAGAGGAAATGCAAATCCTAGGTGTTTGTCTGAGCTTCCAGGTTTGGTTGAAGTTTGGACTGCTCTGGGCTACTTCTAATCCTACCATTCTGCCTTTGTTTCGAAATATCCTGTCTTGGATGGATTACCAAATTTGCATTTATTAAAGGTGACCTTCTCAGTTTGGTTTCTGAACCGGTTGTCCCAATCTTTCTTAATGGGAAACAAATATCTGCTGGGGACTATTAAGAAAGACTAGGGGGCTACTTTCTGTCTAAGAGCATGATTCTCCATTTCTCCTTTAGGGAAATATACTATTCTGCCTTTTTAATATTTCCCAAAATATTTCATTCTTCTAGGAGGGTGGGTGCTGACTTTCTATAACTGGATCACATTATTAATTAAAACAAGCTTTCCATCATTTTATTTTCCTGTTCATATCTTATCTACTGGCAGTAAATAGTTTTATCATCAAAATCTTTTCTTGTCTGCTGCCTCTTTGTTAATTTTCAAATTTTGCTCAGCTTTGGAACTATTCTGCTACACAACTTTTCATATACGTCATTCCTAATAGCTACAGGTGAAACTCGAAAAATATCATGCAAAAGCTCATTTATTTCAGTAATTTAGCTTAAAAAGTGAAACTAATATATGAGATAGACTAATTACATGCAAAGCAAGATAGTTCAAGCCATGATTTGTCATAATTGTGATGATTATGGCTTACAGCTCATGAAAACCCCAAATCCACAATCTCAGAAAATTAGAATATTGTGAAAAGGTGCAATATTCTAGGCTCAAAGTGTCGCACTCAAATCAGCTAATTAAGCCATAACACTGGCAAAGGATTCCTGAGCCTTTAAATGGTCTCTCAGTCTGGTTCAGTAGGAATCACAATCATGGGAAAGACTGCTGACCTGACAGTTGTGCAGAAAACCATCATTGACACCTTCCATAAGGCGGGAAAGCCTCAAAAGGTAATTGGAAAAGAAGTTGGATGTTTCCAAAGTGCTGTATGAAAGCACATTAATAGAAATTTATGTGGAAGGGAAAAGTGTGGAAGAAAAAGGTGCACAAGCAGCAGGGATGACAGCAGCCTGGAGAAGATTGTCAGAAAAAGGCCATTCAAAAGTGTTGGGGACTTTCACAAGGAGTGGACTAAGGCTGGAGTCAGTGTATCAAGAGCCACCACACACAGACGGATCCTGGACATGGGCTTCAAATGTCGTATTCCTCTTGTCAAGCCTCTCCTGAACAAAAAACAACATCAGAAGCGTCTTACCTGGGCTAAAGAAAAACAGACCTGGTCTGTTACTCAGTGGTCCAAAGTCTTCTTTTCTGATGACATCAACTTTTGCATCTCATTTGGAAACCAAGGACCCAGAGTCTGGAGGAAGAATGGAGAGGCACAGACTGCAAGGTGCTTGAAGTCCAGTGTGAAGTTTCCACAGTCTATGTTGATTTGGGGAGCCATGTCATCTGCTGGTGTTGGTCCACTGTGCTTCATTAAGTCCAGGGTCAATGCAGCCATCTATCAGGAGATTTTGGAGCATTTCATGCTTCCTTCCGCAGACGAGCTTTATGGGGATGCTGACTTCATTTTCCAGCTGGACTTGGCACCTGCCCACACTGCCAAAAGCACCAAAACCTGGTTCAATGACCATGGGATTACTGTGCTTGATTGGCCAGCAAACTCGCCTGACCTGAACCCCATAGAGAATCTATGGGGCATTGCCAAGAGAAAGATGAGAGACATGAGACCGAACAATGCAGAAGAGCTGAAGGTTGCTATTGAAGCATCCTGATCTTCCATAACACCTCAGCAGTGCCATAGGCTGATAGCTTCCAGGCCACGCCGCATTGAGGCAGTAATTGCTGCAAAAGGGGCCCAAACCAAGTACTGAGTACATATGCATGCTTATACTTTTCAGAGGTCTGATATTTCTCTATGTACAATCCTTGTTTTATTGATTGCATGTAATATTCTAATTTTCTGAGATTGTGGATTTGGGGTTTTCATGAGCTGTAAGCTATAATCATCACAATTATGACAAATCACAGCTTGAACTATCTTGCTTTGCATGTAATGAGTCTATCTCATATATTAGTTTCACCTTTTAAGTTGCATTACTAAATAAATGAACTTTTGCACGATATTCTAATTTTTCGAGTTTCACCTGTAGGTAACATCTCTCTCAGTGTTTGTCCCCCTAATCCTAACTCTTTATTTTTTCCAACTGTTCCTTCCCAGATACAATCCTGAACTTCCTTTATCTTTCTCCATTACCAACAAGGTAGATCTTTCCCAGTGCTCAAGGCTTACCAGAATTTTCCTTCTCAGCGAAGTCTTATCTTAAGATACAAGACAATATTAAAGTTAACTCTGTTTAGTAATATTAATTATTTTTTAAACAATTCAAAAATGGTCATTTTATTTGGAATGTTGATTTGAGTCATAAGTTAATCCTTAATCAACTTGTTAATAAAGTTCAAGAAATTTGCAGTAAGAAAATACAATAACTTCTGGAAACATCAGAACCTCAATCTGAAATACAGAACTTAACTTCTACCGTATGTTTCACAAATATAAAATACTCTGACAGATAATATCTGTGTGCTGCCCTTCCTTTCTTCCTCATAGAGGGAACAAAAATAAGTTTTATATGCTATTAATGCATATATATGTTATTTTGCAGCTATAGTAGAGTTTTCTTTTGGTCAAATCTGTGTTTTGCTTTGCATTCAGAAAATATATCAAGCATCCAAAACCTCTAAAACAAATAAGTCCATACATCACATTTGTAAATAGAGAGAAAAACTCTCTTTTTCTTGTGTTTTTATTTGTGATGCAAAGCTTGCTAAATACTATAAAGATCAGTTGTCTTCAAAGGAATGAGGTATTGTAAACACTGGTTTTATCAGACAGTTCAAAGAAACAGTGTGGGAGTCACAATTACAGATTCAAGAACCTATTTTCTTCTTGCTCCTCCACACACTCATCTCCTGTCTTATTCTCTCCTGCTATTTTGAACATTTTCAGTGTTTCTTAGAATGCCCTTTTATGTATGTTAACTCTCTATATAAATAGAAAACAAAACATGTTTGGGAGAGCTTCTGTAAAAATTGCACAAACTAAGATTGTCTTGATACATTATTTCATATTTCATGTTAAGATAATGGAGATGCTGCATCCTTTGTCATAGTATAATCTTTATATAGATAAACTAATTCACACATCAAACTAAACCTTTATTTAACTATGATGCATTGACCAAATCACTTGGCTAGATTTATTTAAAATATTAAGCCATGAACCATGGTTTTAAAAGCCGTACTTTATATCAGTCTTTAAGTGGTTTATATAGAGAAAATCTATATAATAAATCAATCTACAAGGTTTGGGAGCTGCTAGAGTAGCACATATAACATCCTGCTCTGTGGATTGATGCCAGTTGCTTCCTGGTCCAATTCAAGGTGTTGGTTATCACCTTTAAAGCCCTTCGGCTTCAGGAAATGTGCAAAGATTACCTGAGGAACTGTCCCAATTACATTGACTCGTCCCACCTGGTCAAGCAGGAAGAACATGTTACAGATCTCATTAGTTAAAGAATTTCAACTGACAGGATCTTTTGTGTTTTTGCCCGCTCTTAGGAACATCTTATCCCGAGAGGTGAGACAGGTCCTGGCTCTTCTGGCCTTCCAGAAGAATGTTAAGACCTGTCTCTGCCAATTAGCATTGGGATCTACGAATGCCATGCAACCCTAGGGATGGCTGGTGGTTGGAGGTTAACTTCGTTAACCAGTTAGCAGTTTTAATTTTTTTTAGCTTTGGTCTTTTATTTTTAACTTGTAAGTTTTCACCTTGTTTTTAACTCTGTTTTAACTTTTAGTCATGTTTTTATATTATTTTATGGTGTTGTTTGTAAACCAGCTGGAATCCCTTAAGCGAAATGAATGGTGTAGAAATCTGATGAATAAATAATAGCAGAATCTCTTTAACATAGAATCGTTGATTTTCATCCAATCCCATGCCCAGTACTCAGATCATCCCAGAAAAATGGATGTCCAATATTCAAAGATCTCTAGCATAGCTGCCTGATAGTAGGATGATCCCATCCCACATTGTTCCATTTTACCAACCTTTACAGGGGTGTAGATCTTCTGCCTGTATTTCAGGACTTTTTAAGGATCACATTCAGTAGCTCTGAAAACATATCTGCCAGCATTTTTAACATCCTGGGATGTAATCTATCCAGCTCTGTTGATATAAATTAATTCAAAGCAGCTGGGAAGCCTCCCACCACTTCTTTGCCTTTTCTGATTCACACTTCTCTTTTGCACTTCCATGATGCAACTTCTGATAGGTTGGACTACTTTTGACTCTTGCGATGCAAAAAAAAAAATCCATTACTATTGTAATGTCATCCATTACTATTATGCAACCTTCTTCAACCATTTCATTGACTGTATCATTGACTTTTCTTTTGCACGTATCCCCCAAAAACCATTTTTGTTGATGGTAGCTTATGCATCATGCAGATCTCATCAGATGTTCCTATTTGTCTTTAATATTGTTGTTTATGTTCTAGCCTTAATTATCCCATGTTTTAGAATTTTCCTCCCTTCCTGAACTGTCTTTTCTTTCAGTATTTCCACCCAAGGAATATTTTCTACTTTTTTCATATCTTATTGAAGTCAGCTCTCCTGAAATCCAGAACATTAATCTATACTTTCATTTTTTCCTGCCTGAAGTATGGTAGATTTTAGGAATATACAACTGCTTTTTCTACAGTTCTACTTCCTTAACCATTTCTTGCTTATTAATAACTATTGAATTCAGTGTAGCTGATTTTGTTTGGACAATAAATTTGACTGCAAGACACATCAAGAATCTAGTAGATTTCCCACATGCCAGAGTTTGATTCCCAGATGATATTAAAATGTGAAATATCTTATCAGCCTAATGTATGTTTTTTCTGGACACTTCATCCATCTGATGATAGCGCACGCTCACAACTGACATTCTTTTTCCCTTAATATTAATCCAACCACTTTCAACAAGCTTTTTGACCTTGGAATCACAAATTTCCATAGACATGTAGTTATTTTTTATATGTAATGTAACTTTCCCAATGGTAGTATTCAGCCGGTTCACACTGGATCAGGTGAACCAGTAGCAAGGATTTAGCGTGGGTCACTGAACCAGTAGTAAGTTCTGGCTGGCCATGCCCCTGACCCGGTTGCCCAGTTGCCACTGGCTCGCCTGCCCACCCGATGCTTGCTCACCCTGCTCGCCTGCTGCTTGCCCCTTAAGGTATTTCTTTTTTTCCCATCCCGACAATCAGCTGTTCATACGATCAGCTGTACTGGGATTCCTCTTACTGAGGCCCAGAGGAGCCTTCTGGGAGCAAAAACGCCCCCCCTAGAGACACTTTTGAGGCCAGGAAGGTCCCAAAATGGAGTGTGGAGAGGTGCTGCGTGCCCCCCCCATGCTGTTTTTTTCTTCCTGAGCCCCAGAGGAAACTTCTGGGAACAAAAACCCCTCCCCTAGATGCTTCTCTGAGACCAGGAATGTCCCAAAACGGAGCTAGGGGGAATGTTGTGTGGCCCCTCCAGGCTCCATTTTTTTTTCTTCCTGAGCCCCTGGGAGCAAAAACACCCCCCTAGAGGCTCCTCTGAGGCCCAGAAGGCCCAAAAACTGGGTGGGGGGGGGTGGCTGCACAAAAAAATCCAGTCATGTGGTCATGCCCACCTAACCAAGCCCACAGAAGCGGTAGTAAAAAAAAATTGAATCCCACCACTGAACTTGCCTCTCTCTTTTGAGAGAAAGAAGTTGGATTTTTTTGAAAGGTAAGTATTATATTCCAGTCATAGTTTTACCCAACCAGCTTTCAAGAACATCAACAATATATTTGCCCCAAATCAAACTTCAAGTCCTCCCTATTTGATTTCCATACTCTGCTCATACTAATCCACTAATCCAAACCCCAACAAATCACATAGTTTAGTGTGATGTGTAAATCTTATTCTTCCTTCCTTTCCTCTCCCCCTTTCTTTCTTTCTTTCTCTCTCTCTCTCTCTCTCTTTCTTTCTTTTTCTATCAGCTAGTAATGACTCCTGGCAACTGCCTGGACTTGTCCCTGCAATTTTCTTGGTAAGGTTTTTGGAATGTGGTTTTCCTGTGCCTTCTTTCTAGGGCTCAGAATGACTGACCAAAGTTTGCCCAGCTAGCTTTGTACCTAAGCTTGGACTAGAACTCACAGTCTCCTGGTTTCTACTCTGATGCTTTAACCATTGCACCAAACTAGCTTACTGTGATGTAGAAATCTCATTAGATATATTCATTCTCCTCCTGGTTATCAAGAATAGACATGAACAGGACTAAAGTTATTTTCAATTTTTGAAGAGGGAGTTGGCTAAAAGCACTTTTTTCAGTCCTCCCACACAGGGACACATCAGTCTTTTTGTGCCAATATTTCTCAAACTTGGCAAATTTAAGATGTACAGACTTCAGCTCCCAGAATTCCCCAGCCAGCTAAAGTTGCAAGTTTGAGAAACTTGCTTGAGAAACTTGCTGTTCTACACCATTATGTCTGGAAGCCTTGTTTGCTATACTTTGCAATGAACTTTATGTGTTAGTAACTGTTACCATGGTGTGGCAAAGAATGAAGCACACAGCTGGTCACCAGGGAAGGAATATAAAAACAAGGCCAAGGGCGTTAGGTCAGAAGAGGTGGAAGGAAGAAAATAACTAAGAAGTTTTAGACATCTTGGATCTATAGTTCTGATTTACTTTAAGTGCATGAGTTATATTGCTGCTCTTATATGAAGTTGTTTCATATTCCATAATGAATGAAAATATTTTGATTCAGCTAACTGTAAAACAAGCCCATGTTGGTTTTAATCCAGGACTCTATCATTTAGATCAGGGGTGTCAAACTCAAGGCCCGCAGGCCAGATGTGGCCCACGATGTGGTTAGATCTGGCCCATGGGATTGCCCTGGAAACAGTGAAGGACCAGCCCCTGGCACCTTGGCCCCAGTCCAGGCTAGCTGGGCGATGATCTACAACTTGGTGGCAGCCATCCAAGCTGGAACGCAGTCAGCCTTAGATCTGTGGGACCACCCTGGAGCCAGCAAGGGGCCACCCCCATCCCACCTCCTGGGCGCATGCTGGAGGCAATGAATCCCCAGGCATGAGCAACACTGAGCTGCCTATGCCCACCCCGTCAGCTGAGACCACCCAGTCACACCTACCCAACCCCCCAAGATCAACCACAACACTGATGTGGCCCTCAATGAAATCGAGTTTGACACCCCTGATTTAGATAGAATCAATGTTGACAGGGTTTGAATCCTTATTCTCTGTCTTTATACACCATAGAAAAGAACCATAATTTCAGCTATATCTACCTGACTTTAAGAAGGGGAGGACTCTCAGCTGGCCTTCCTGAGATGTTCTCACCAGATAGGCAGATTCAATGTTAGCAGGGCAGTGCTTGTTATAACCCATTGCTATACCTTTGGGAAATTTAAGAATAACCACAGGCTAACACTGTGCAGAGATCCAAATCTGAAGGTCAAAATGTGAGCTTCATGATAAATGTGCAGAACACATACAAAGGAAGGTCACATTATCCAAGAAAAGATGCGTTAAAGGGTTACTTACAGAAGCCGCTAAATGGGGACCAATGTGTAGAAATGCAAAGCTGCTGTTTCAATTATTTTAGAAGTTTAATCAAACTTGTTAGGTAGTTTTGTTGAAAGCTCAAACTACTTCTAAGATAGAAATAGTCTGGTTTGTACTTGGAGCAGAAGTTGTATTCTTAAAATGGGGTAACAAGTGATTGTAATGAAACAGTTCAAACTTCCCTAACCTTAATGTGAATGACATACATTTACGACCACAATCGAGCCCAAAATTTCTGTTGCTAAGTGAGACATTTGTTAAGTGTGTTTTTCCTCATTTTACGATCTTTTTTGCCACGGTTAAGTGAATCACTGCAATTTTAAATTAGTAATATACCCCATGTTTCCCCGAAAATAAGCCTGGGTCTTACTTTCTTTTGGGTCTTATTTTTTCCCCATGTACAGGAAGCCCACTTCTGCTTGCTCATGGCAGGGCAGGAGGCTGCATGGCTGTGCCCCAGTGCCACCATGAGGTGGGATGCAGCTTCCCCATGTGCCCCCACACTGGCTTACCTCAGGACCCTTGCAGTTGTTAAGTGAATCTAGCTACTCCATTGACTTTGCTTGTCAGAAGGTCACAAAAGGGAATCACATGATCCTGGGACACTGCAACTGTGATAAATATGAGTAAGTTGCCAAGTGTTTGAATTTTGATCACGTGACTGTGAGGATGCTGCAACCGTCATGTGAAAAATGGTTATAAGTCACTTTTTTCAGTGCTGTTATAACTTCAAACAGTCACTAAGTGAACTGTTGTAAATCAAAAACTACATGTACTATCAGAAACAATACTATTATTTATTACACAAGAAGAGTAATTTAGTTTATGGTAGGTAAAAATCAGAAGATGTCTAAAATACTTTCAATTAGTAGTATTTTTGCCCTCTCATCCAGATTCTTTTTTGTGCATTACAGTTTCTGCATTGAACTGTAAATGTGATTTCTTGATAATCAGTTAAATATGGATGTAATGATGGAACTTCCTTCAGTGAATGGAGAATCTTTGATTTCCTTGGTGGTAATTAGATCAGTGCAATTATAGGAACTTAATGGGTTAAAGGCTGTTAATACAGCTGAAAGTTTTTAAAAAGCCTGTATCTTCCTTGTGACTTCCCTATGATTATATTATAATTAGATCCTTGCTTTATTTCAGGTATTTCAGGTACTGAACGTTTTATTTTCATGTGGCAAAACTTTAAAGATAATAAGATCCATTTGGTACAGAAAAAAATTCTAAATAGATTTCATAAATTTGTGCATCAAAGAAATAGGTAGATGGTAAAAGCAATTTTCTTTGTGTTATGACTATTTTAAGAAATGGCAATAATTTAAAGATATTTTTTTAAAAATAATAATAAATGTAAGTCATAATTATATACCTGTAATTGTATATCCAATAAATATATTTGGGTTAGGAGTATGCTGGGGTTTTGTATTCTAGATTTATTCTCAGATTACTTTGTTAAGAAACAGATTTATGTCTAGACTTGTGGATTCTTCTGATATTTTTTTAAAAAATCACACTGAAATAACTTTAAAATACATCATATTGTCATTTGTTTCTGTTAGTGTCTATGATAATAAAAACATTATAAACTGAAATAAATTATCTTACTGCCATACAAGAGTAGAATAATAATGATGTGATTCAACTGCTGTCCCTTTTTGTATTATCCAAATTGTTGTTAATATACCTTCTTTGGTTCAAGTGATTATGTATAGTTGATGCAGTGCTTCCATTTCAATTGATTATGCAAAGAATAATCATATGAGCGCTATCAAAATGAATAAAGAGTACACACAACATTGGTTCAAGTGGGTGGATTATGCCTATCCACATTGATGATACTGTGGACATTATTTAAAACCTTATGAGGGAAGGATTAATTATACTTTACCTAAAAAGCAGTTTTTCTATGTTTTTGTGTGTTGGGCTTGGCATATAATGTTTATGTTAATTATACAGTTTTAATGCTGTAAATTAGCATTTAGATTACTCATTTTATCTAGTGTTAATAGATGTCATGTGAAGAGCTGAATATTGGTTTTGGAGAGGGTAGAAATGTGAGAAACACCAATTCATCAAGAAAAATATAGCACCTTCCTTGGAAATATACCATATCATGTGAAGAATATTGTTTAACTAACTCCAAAAAGTAAATATTCACGAAGGCCTGGAAAAAAGTTGTATTTTGTTAACTTTAATGAAAGGATTTTTCAATGCAGGAGTCCCCAAACTCTTCAATTCATCAATCCTTTAATGGAGTTTCAGATTGTTGATTGGCACTCAAACATTTATTAAACGCTTGTAAGCCGCCTGAGTCACCTATGCATGAGTTGGGTGGCCATACAAATTCATTTAATAAATAAATAAATAAATTATATGAACATACTTGACCCCAAATATTTATTATATATGCAGTAAGTACTACTTTCATAGTCCTTCAAGTAATAATAATAATAGAGGCAACTCAACTCTGCTCTCACGATTAGCCATCTCATCTTCAGGACTGTTGTTGAGCACTACATAAACCCTTCAGAGTTAATTGACCTTAATCAGCCTTCTGTCATTTATGGACCACCTATTGACCCCCAGCCATGGAGAGGCCCATGCACTTTGGGGAGCCCTGATTCAACACAACAATTACTTTTTCAGATTGCTTTAATAAAGAACAAGAAGGGAGTTTTGCAAGGTACAACTTATTTTCCTGAATTATTTTCAAAGCCTGATTAGACCTAATTTTCCCATCCACAGAGTAAAAGATAAAATTACACACCATATCTTAGTATTCTGATATACACTTTGTATTATGTGACTTGTGGCCTTTTTCATAGTTCAATTTCTTCATAAAATATATATTATGGAATATATCTCCGTTGGTAATATTCAAATATTGAATATTTGTGAAATTGATTTGTTTGCATAATAACATTACTTTAAAATACAGAAAACCATATTAATTTTTTTCCAAGACTGCTTAGGACTACTGTTTAAAGATTATTATTACAGTATTCAGTTGACCTCAATTTTTGAGGAATGGTTTACAACTAGATATTAAATTATAGTACAATCTCAATTAAATTTGTACATCTTTGTAATAATTATTCTCTGGTGCCATTCTACATCCTGATCACTGATTATCAAAAAAAATTTAAAAGCAGAGAAAATAAAAGCATATGTTTTAGTGACATTCAGCACAGAAAGGTCTTCACATGAATTCAGTAGTTCATGTTTGACATAAAGAAATCATTCACAACTATCCAAGTGCGGTAAAATTTACTGGAATGACACGATACTACTTATTTGAATTATCACCTATATGCCAAACACCCTATTTCCTGGCACATTCCAGCAAACTCCTAATGACTGGTCTCTGTGCAGACAAATTCAAAAGTCCTGGATATTTGGCTAAATGAGAACAGTATTTTTAATATGCAGAAAGTAGGTATGTTCCTTGAGGTTTTAGATTTAATGTTTTTAAAAGAAAAACCTGCTTTGCTTCAGTAAAATTGGAACCAATTACAAGTTATTAATCATTTCTGAAAAATAGTCAAAATATTTTCTGAGATAATAAAACTGGTGAACAAAAATGTTTTCCCTATGAAGAATAGATAGCATTGTACTTGAAATATCAAGTATTAGGTGTAAAGATCACTCGAGGCAGCCATAGAGAGCTGGGACTGAACTAGCATTACTGAAATTCAGATAGAACTTTGAGTTTTATATATATGCCCTTATTTATCATTCTTAGGTTATGAACTTGATTTTGCAAAAGATTGTCTACTTATATTAATGTATATAGTTTTATGTAAGATTTAATTTGGTGGGGAATCTTATTACATATACAGAAAACTTCTATTAAAATGAATGAATGATAGCAATCTGGCTTGATTAAATTTCTGTGTCTAATTATGTAAATACATATATGTTTTGTATGGGACATCCAAAATAATATGATACTCTATATGAAATCTGAAGTGCTAAACTAATACTAGAACAATTCTGCAATGTGATTTGGTATGTCCAACCTCTTGTCTTGCCTAGGCCTCATTAAATGAAGAGGAATTGTCGGTCTGCATATAAAATATACAATATAGTGGATGAATAGATATAGCAAACTTACTTTTTAAAAATATTTTATTACAATCTTGTGGGACTGCATTACTAACTATTCAAGGCTACATGAGCCGTGGGTTGGATACATCTGATTTAGTGGAACACTAACCATTAGCAATCCTATTTTTTATATTAGTTGTGGATAATATTAGGCAAGGGCATATATTATACAGTGTTTCCCCAAAACTTATTTCCTATGACTCCAAACCCTTTTTGTATAGTTCTGAGGAGCCATTAACACAATAAAATACATATTTGCATAAATATTACTAAGAAATCATTTTCAGTGGGAATTACAGCGGAAGATAGTAGGTTAATTGTTTCTTAACACATGCTTTAGAAAATTATCTCCCCATATGATAATTATCTCTGTGCAAGGATAATTGAGTGGTGCATGTTTAAGTTTTCTAAATTTAATTGCTGCAAAGGGTGGAATTTTTAGGAAGACAAAGTTAAAGGGGTAAAGGTTAACTTCTTATTGAAGTGTACTGCAATATTCTCTTAATATTGCCTCCTTCAAACACATACACATATAGTCATATACTGTACCAATGATGATGGGAGTGAATATCTTATCCACATAGGAATCTCTTTTTTTTTACTACCCAGCCTTTGTTTTGTGAATAATCATTGTTAAATCCATTAATATCCTATCAATTTCACTGGGAATTTTGCTAATGTTAAGCATTACTTTAGATTGCCAACCAAAATCCATGAGCTCTGACAGATATTCAACTTATCCGCATCGTGCACTCAATCATATTTTCTTTGGAAATTAAAAGTTAAGCTTGCAGAAAAAATACTTGTGTTCTTTTTATATCATTCTAGAATGGATAATGTTTGAAATTGTAAAACATGTTAATATAAATAATACATATCTACTGTACACATTTTGTGGCATTACATCCCTCTTAAGGAATATAACTTTCAACCTGTCCCTTTATAAAGCCTAAGCTTTGACAGGCTGACTGGATTAAACTAAATGGTTGATTAAATAAATTAATATACTATAGTTAACATAGATTGTTTCACTTATTTTAAAAACAGCAAAACATTATAAGGAGGCCAACCATGATTGGCATTAAAGATTCCATTTATGTGGAACAGAATACATTTTAGCTTCTATTTTGAAGTCACAGCAAAATTTACTATCTTCCATCAAGGACACAACAGCTTTTCTCTCTGAAATTTCATGAGTAGAGACAGTCTACGAAGATTTTAAATTGTTTTGTTTTCTGCGGGACTTCATTCACAATGTCGTGATGTATAATTATGGGGATTTATTTTATAATCTACATATTTAGAGTCATGTGCACAACCCAAAATCAATTGACTGGGGTGGTATACAATTAGGTGCATTTGTGTTTATAAATGAGAAGCAGAATAGTATAGTAATTTTAAATTACTGGACTAGGAGCAGGGAGACCTAAATTCTAGTCCATTAAGCACAGAAGCCACCTGGATAACTTTGTGCCAGTGACTCTCTCTTAGTCCTAGAGTGGGAAGTAAAAAAAAAAAATCTACCAGCCTACACTGAACGAGCATGGTAGATTATGTCCATAATCTTCCTTGAAGGAGCCTTCATCTGGCAATGGTATAATATAATAATTTAAAAAATGATACAAGAAGGTTGTATCCAGGAAGTCTGACAGAATCTATAACCTGAAGCAGTTGGGAAATCAGGGGTTCTTTTTTCAAATTGCAATCTAAAGTGGGTGTGGTTGAAAGGGTTCAAGGCAAGGTGTCCCATCATGTCCAAAGTTGACTCAGCTTCTACCAGCTACTTCTTAATTATGCCAGTTTCAGATTAGCTTTGTGGGGTGCTTTGTCTTTAAGTTGATATTGGGGGTCTTTGGTTCTTGTGCAATAAAACCACATTTTACTCAATCTGAGCGCAGTTAGTGCAGTTAAATGTAATACTCTTGAGTATTGGATTGCCACTCATGGAGATTTTGAGCTTACAACAGTGCTTCCACATCTAATCTAGTGAAACTCCTTTCTCAAAGAAGATGGGAGCGCTCAACAGGGACAATTAAATTATATTCAACAATAATCCCCATTGTAAAGCTTCTATTCACCCTATAAACACATATGAAAAAGGCTTGATGTGGGTAGGAAAATGCTTCTGAAGAAAAAGTGCTTGTATCTGATCTACATTTCATGTAACTATTTTGCTCCTTTTTTAAAAAAAAGTCTACAATAATATTTAGGCATCAAAATATTGTTTTTCTTAAATAAAAATTGTAAATATCTACACAGAAGAACTCAATCATGTAACTACCTGACCTCATCCCACTATCTCTTCAGTTGCAACCTTCTGATAGTTGTAAGTCTTCTACCACAATACTTATGAATTAGTCATTAGTCACATATATTCTCAGTGCCCTAAGGTCAGAAACATTACAAATAAACAATCTCCAACTGTCTACCGTGGACTCACCCCATTCTTAAGAGATCCTTAAAGGGGCATGCATAAGCGCACCAGCGTGCCTACTGTCTCTGTCTTACTGTCCCCATTTATCTGTATTTACTTCCTTTGTTCATATTTATGTTTATGCCTACACTTGTTATCTTGTACATGTGTGACAAACAAATAAACAAACAAACAAACTTTTTTTAATCATAAATTGTATGTGTGCCAGTGCACATCTTTGATTTTCAGTTGGGGAAATAGCTGTTTGTCTCTCCTAATAACATCCCCACCACATCAGTAAAATGATCTGATTAATGCTGTTGTCACTTTCGCAACTAATGCAACAATTTCTGATTCCATCTCTACTGCAGTCACTGGACTTAATAAGCAGTTTGATTATTATTAAGCAAGGGTTTTTTTGCTTATTTCCAATCGTTCAGTTGGACATGTTAGCAATAATGATCATAGTAATGCAAATTATATGAAAAGTAAGTGACGATTAAAGTTGAAGAAAGCATTTTCTGTTTTTAATTCCCATACATCTTTTTATTTTTTTTATTTTTTATTTTAATTCATATTTTATATCCCGCCCTTCTCCGGAGACTCAGGGCGGCTTACAATTTTTGGGGGGATACAACCCAATGCGCTCAGCAATAGCCTTCATTCCATTGTACATGCCTGCTTATTACTAAGCGGCATTTTTACAAAGTCAGCTTATTGCCCCCCAACAGTCTTGGGTCCTCAATTTACCTACCCCGAGAGGATGGAAGGCTGAGTCAACCTTGAGCCTGGTGGGATTTGAGCCTGCAGTAATTACAGGCAGCTGGAACTAAGTGCTAGGCTATTAGCAGCCTGCACCACCAAGGCCCTTTTATTTCAATCACTTTTCAAAAAGAGTAAGAAAAACTGCTAATCAGATCCAGGCATATCTAGCCAATAGGCACAGATTAAGGGAATACATCAATTTTGAATGAAGTAAATTCAATCAACTTATCTCTTCTCCAACTATGAATAGCAATAGCAATAGCACTTAGACTTATATACCTCTTCACAGTGCTTTACAGCCCTCTCTAAGTTGTTTACAGAATCAGTAGATGCCCCCAACAATCTGGGTCCTCATTTTACTGACCTCAGAAGGATGGAAGGCTGAGTCAACCTGGAGCAGTTCAAAATTGAACTCCTGGAATAAGCAGTGAGTTAGCCTGCAGTACTGCATCCTAACTACTGTGACACCACAGCTCTGAAATTGCCTATTTTAGAGCTTATCCTCACTATATAATCTCTCTCTCTCTTCATTGAACTCTTAAGAGAACAGAACAGGGGCTTTCACTTAACAGCTTTCCTGGAAATAAGTTCCATGAGGTATTTTCACCATGTTCTGAGCTTGTCCTTCAGATAATATTAGAGGGAAAGTGTTTTGAGGTTTCAGCTTAAGTTGGTTACTCAGTATAGTGTTATAGCTGTGTAAAGAAGTGAAATTTACTTCTGTATATACTTAGTTCTGAAGTGTCATTTCCTAAGTTCAGGTTTATGTTATTTTATATAACTTTTTAAATTGTATCAAATGTGACCTTGTGTGTGAGTGGCCGTTGTAACTCTGATACATTTTGGGTAAGTCCATCCTGACTTCAAATGTTAAATGACTGGTTCTAAATTGAGGACTACCTATATTTTTCTTTGCTCCTTAAAAAAATATAGGACAATTCTGTACTCCAGAACTCAAGAAAGGAAAGCCAGAATATGTTTTTTTTCTAAAAGTGCATATTGAAGAAAGACTAAAGGCTTGTTTTCCGCTAAA
Source organism: Naja naja (assembly GCA_009733165.1). NCBI lineage: Eukaryota > Metazoa > Chordata > Lepidosauria > Squamata > Elapidae > Naja > Naja naja. The sequence continues at coordinate 130,409,485 of CM019148.1, read as the reverse complement.
AAAACCGTAATAGGAAGAGTCATTTTTAGGTTCACTAAAAATTTATTAAATAAGAGAGACAATTTTTCTTTTGGACAGAGGTAGTCATATTAGTAAACCCTTAACCAGAAGGTAGAGGTAGAACATTGTAGAAGGGAATTGGGTAACATTGTTTGGAAAATAAAAAGATACAGTACTTCTATTTTTTTAATTGTAATACAACATAACTGAATTTTCTTTTTAGCATGATTGTATGGCTGAATAGTTAGGATATGTTTTCTTTTTTATTCCAAGTGTTGCATTTTCTCTCATTTTATTTTTTACCTTGGAGTTCAAATAGTTTTTTTTTATTTTCTTAGAAATATTTTTTAGAAAATGGAAAAATGTATTAACATTTTAAGATGCCACAACACTTTTTGCTGTAATAACATTTTTTCAGAGAAATGCATTAAATGCTTACATTAGAACAGCAAAAAGTGTTGTGGCATCTTAAATGTGGATTTATTATGACAAATGTTTTCATGAACTCATATCCACAAATAAACAAAGTCATGCATTTGATGAGGTATACTGCAATCCACAAAAGTTTATAAAATATCACAAAACATACATGTGAATAATTTTATGGGAATATCTACTGCCAGCAACGATTGCCCAGCGTCTTGTGCGCTACCACAGACAGGGCCTCCTTGGGGTGCCGTCGGCCAGGCAGTGTCAGCTGGCAACCCCCAGGGGGAGGGCCTTCTCTGTGGGAGCACCCACCCTGTGGAATCAGTTGCCCTTGGAGCTGTGGGTGGCCCCTGACCTTTGTTCCTTCCATCGCGACCTGAAGACATGGCTTTTCCAACAGGCCAGCCTGGACTGAGGGGGGTGGGGTTTTTATTGGTTTTATAGTATATTGGCTGTTTGGGGTTTAGATATTTGTTTGGGTTTTTATTTAATAATTTTTAATAATTTTAAATTTTGTACTGTATGTCTTTTACTGTTGTGAGCTGCCCTGAGTCCTTCGGGAGATAGGGCGGCATATAAATCCAAACAAACAAGCAAACAAACAAACAAATAAATAAATAAACAAATAAATAATTCCTACATGCCATTATCCTACTCCTAAGTTATACAGTATATCTCTTGAAGTCAGTTCTGGCTCGTCTGAACTTATGGAATAAATGCATAATCAGAGGTGGTATTCAGCAGGTTCTGACCAGTTCTGGAGTACCGGTAGCGGAAATTTTGAGTAGTTCGGAGAACCGGCAAATACTACCTCTGACTGGAGATTTTACAATATCCTTCCTCTGCCACACCCACCAAGCCGCACCCACAGAACCGGTAGTTAAAAAATGTTGAATCCCACCACTGTGCATAATATAAATATACTACTTTTTAAAGTACAACATTGTTCACTATTTGTATCGACTGAATGTGTTTGAGAAAGATTTAGAGTTCTCTTGTCTCCAAAACAGAATTGTGAGAAAGAGAACTCAGAACATAAATGTAGTAAGATTTTTTTTCACACCTCCACAATTATATAGAAAGATATAAGTCAAACACAATCTGTTTGTACTATAAGTCCCATCAACTTAAGAATTTCACATGCCTTCAGTAGAATGAGATTCTTTTCTCAAACATCTGTTAAGAAGTCATTTTTGTGGGTATGTTTTCCAGATGCTTCAGTTGCTACTATTAATGTAATCCAAATTACTAGATGAACTGTTGAAGTTAATTGTATGCTAGAAACAATAAATGTTGCTTAGAAATATATTTTGAATTATATATTATATTTAAACTGGATTTATGTTTATCATCCCATTATGATAGCATTCTATTTGCTTTTTTAAATATTTGGTGAAAAACTTCGTAAAAAGTATTTGACCGATTGAGCCATTTTTACTAACTGCTCTTTTTTTGCAAATACCATAATACATGCTTATTAATAAATAAATATAAGTATGGAGTATTTAAAAATGTTGGACTGATTGAACTGTATTTACTAACTGCTTTTCTTGCTAATACCATAATATGTGCTTAATAAATAAATGTAAGTAAGGAGTATTTAAAGTTTATGTCACTGGTAATATGTTTATTAGGGTCTGTAGTTTTTCAACTATAATTTGGTAAATAAAATAGGAATAAAGTAATAGAAGAATGGATTTAAAAGTTGTTACATTAGTTACCTTTTGGTGTGTCTCTCTCTCTCTCTCTCTCTCTCTCTCTCTCTCTCTCTCTCTCTCTGTGTAGTAATGTTGCAATGGTTTGTGTTAAATGTAAGAAGATTCAAGTTGTACAAATCAGCCTTATGGGTTGATTTGCACATGAAGCTGGAAGAAACCAAAGAATTGTGGAATTGCTTGGTCAAGGAAAATTAGCCATCAGCTTCAGCCTAATATAGCTTTAATGCCAGGATCCTGAATCAAAGGAAGGGAAGTAATATTAATAAAGCCCTCCAAAGGTGATGGAATACTTGACAGTTTTTTTTTCCTGCAATGGGGATTTTGTAATTGAGATAAAGCTACTGTGCCTCATGGCAAATTGATTTTATAATATAACTGCAGCAAGGCTATTATATGCACAAAGATGGACAAATACAGGAATACCCATAAAGGAAGAGTGGACAGTGAAGATGACAGAACATGCAGAAATGGCTGAACTGAATTGTTTAATTAGGGAAAAAGCAATTACTACTGTTAGACTGGAAACTGGAAGACTGGACACAGTTTGTGGATTTTTTGCTGAAAAGGGATACAAATTAATTGGCAATCTCTAGATTTGCTGATTAAACGAAGTTGCATATGAGAATAGAACTATGTTATGTAATTTGGAAGGGTAGAAACAGTATTAACTACTTTTGTAACTGCTGCAAAGATTAGAAGTTGCTTCTTTAAATTTTTCTTTTTTCTTTCTTTTTTTCTTTTTGGACTAGTACTGTTATCCTGTTTACTTCTATCTTTCTTTTGTTTTTCTTTTCATATTTTTTTATTTTTCTATATATTCTATTTCATATTCTACTCTGAACTAAAATTCAGAATTCAAGCTAATCTTAACCAACAAATAGTTGAACAATTTGTGCTTTATATCAAGACAGACTGTCTTTTCTTTAGTTTGAAAAATCTACTGAGTAATAAACATCCTTTCTAAGCAACACAGCCATGGGGGGAAAAGAACTTTGACATTCTGAGGCATTCATAGAAAGATATCCAACCTTTTAGCTTGCCTGGGCAATTCCTCTTCACACTGAGTGAAGAGGAATTGTCTTGGGCCACATATAAAATATGTAATATAGGAATATATAACATAATTAATGGATACAAATAATCTTTTTTTATTTGTGGCAGTCTTGTGGGGCCATATTACTAGCTGTGCAGAGCTACGTGGGGACCATGAGTTCAACATGCCTGTTCTAAGCTTTGTGCTAGAATGGAAATAAACAAATTTCTTGAATATTTCTTGATGTTTTGTGGAGGGGGAAAGAAATGGTAACTGTTAAGTTTGCATGAAGAGACAGACGCGGAGTGTTTATTAGTGACTACAGCTCAGAACGAACCCACTTTGGCTGGGCTGCGGCTGCTACTTATAGCCAGCAGCCGCAGTTGCCAGCCAATCAGAGTGCACGGTTTTCCCGCACTTTTTAAACCAATCATTTCTTACATTTTACAAGAACAATTCAAACTAAACCAATGACTTTAAACCTGCATACATAACAGTAACACTTCTTTCATGGCTTTGTGGGCTAAGATTTAGTATATCCCACTGATTCTGTGAAACATTTCCCAATTTTACATTCAGCATTTGGTACCCTCAGTGTAAAAGAGGTTATAAATACTGTGTTGTAATTGGGCCTAAATGAGCTCTGTCTTTGTAAGTAAGAAGTTCTAGTAATTTCATGCAGAGTGGGAAGGTGACATTTCCTAAATGATTTGGAAATCAATTTTGTGAAAAGCTATGGGGGCTAGGGGATGGGAGAATACAATAAAGTTAAAATCAGTAGGAAGCCCCAGTGAGAATTTTCTTTGTTATTGTAAGTTTGTAAGTTTGCCATGGGCAGCAATATAAATCAAATAAATAAATAAATAAATAAATAAATAAATAACAATCAATAGAATATTCTCATTAGTAACTTGTAAAATATGTAATAGATGCACCTGATGAACAAAATGTTTGTTTTTTGTTTTGTTACTTGTTGTTTTCTTTGCTGAGAGACCTTTGTGTTAAGTGGCACCTGTAAAGAGCACAGTCCTAACAAGCATACTATATTTCATTTTTGTACATTATGTATAAAAGTATTTCTTTAAAAGGCAGTAGAACTATTGCCATAGAATTTTCAAAGAAGAAAATAGAAATACTGTTGTTGTCCTTTTCTAAAAAATTAAACAAAAACCATGGAAAGCAAATTGCATATGCTTTCTTATTTCTGCAAAAAATAATTCTTAGGAAAAGAGTATTACTTGAGTAATAGCATCTTTTTGTCAGAACTTGCCAGAATGCAAGAAGCTAAAAAGTTTTTAAGCCTGTGGTAGAAGCAACTGTTATCCCTCTAGGATTAAAAAAAGGTAGGAAATATAAACGTTACAAATGAATGTGAAAACTGAGCACCAGCATAAATAAATCAAAGCCAGATTTGAATTAAGTCCCAAAACAGATACTTCATTGTCAAATTTTCCTATAAAACCCAAGTTTATTACAAAGTGATGCATTATTTTGAGTTCCTGAGAATCAGGGACAGTTTCAGTTCCATTGCTCTTCAGAAACTTCAGCTTAGGTCTTTGTCCTTCGACTGTTTACGTTCCACTTCAGATGAGCAAATGAAAAAAAAATCTCTAAAAATTCCACAACAAATACTTAACACACACATCCTGGTGTGGTATACTGCTACTCAGAATTTCCTGACCAACATGGCCATTGCTGACAGTTCTGGAGACCAAGCATCTTGAGGGCACCTAGTTGAGGAAAGGTTATTTTTCCCCCGTTTTATTTTTCTCTGTGATTTAGAAAACTGCAGAAGTTATGGGTGCTTCATCATTTGATATTTTTAAGAAGAGACTGGACAGCCACTTGTCTGAAATGGTATACGGTCTCCTGCTTGACCGGGGGTTGAACTAGAAGACCTCTGAGGTCCCTTGTAACTCTAATCTGAATTGAATTACTGTAAAGGTACCTCTAAATGTGGAAGTAGAATAGGCAATTGGCCTCGTTACAGGGTCAGCTTCTCATATTAGTATCATTGTCCTTTTGTTTCTTGTTTCTTGTGAGAATCTACTCCAGGTTGGATTGTTTTCTGTTTGCAAGAATAGATGTATTACCAAGTACCTGAGAAGGGGCAGTGTCATTATCTAGTATGGGATGTGGTTTATTAATAATGTGTCTTAGTGGCTTAAGTTGTAGGCAATAACAGTAGCATTTATTTTGTGGTCTGCCTTTTACTAGTTTTACGTAATTTCATGGGAATTGAGAATGGCCTTGAAGGACAGGAAGAAGAGTCACTATTAAGTTTATAATCAGTTGAGTGCAAATTAAACCCATTCCAAGAAACTAGTATGAGAAAATGCTTCAGACAGACCCTACCTTAGTTCACATGAAGTGAAAATGAAGGAAGAATTTGCAAGATACTGTAACTATAGCTGTTGCAATCAAAATGTGATTGTAATACAGAACCTGGCATATGCAACATATTTAATGGTACATTTGGGAGGGAAGCTGGAAGTGCATAGGTATACATGGCAATCTGTAGGTTTCGTGTATAATGTGGTGTTTATGTGTCCTATAATAAAGAAGGAGCCCTCAGAATTGAACTGTCAACTCATAAAGCATTCCTGGCCTTTGAGGGAGGAACAAGTCAGGGACAGGAGAGATTGTCTACAGAAATTATTTATTTTCCTGCCCCAGAGTGGAGAGATTAAAGAAGAAGGGATTATAAGAGAGTAAACAGGAACACAAGCTATTTGAGTAGTGTGCTTGTTGCTACTGGAGCCAGTGCATTGCTTTCAATGTGTATTCAACACTGTGTGCCTATTTACTCTGTTAATAATCTCTTTGTTTCCCATCTCTCTGCTGTGTAAGGGGGGGGGGGAGAAAGCAACAGATCAGGCATAGTACAACATGTACAGAGAGTAATGTGATATCTGACTGAGGGATGACGTAAATATCATATATGTAGGCATTGGCCATAAGGGTATTTTTTCATCATCATTGTAATTTTGAACATTCACTGAATGAGACAGTCAGTAAGCAAGGACTAAATGTATCCCTGTCCCCCCCTCATCAATTCTCTATTTGTCATGTGAATGCTATTGTAAAAACACTTTCTCCTGATCCTTCTCAAACCTACAGTCCTCATAAGTAGGTTTCTCTCCCTACAAAAAGAGAATAGTTGAAAGCAGAAGTTGTATTCCCTGCTTCACATGGCTGAGCCAGCATTGTTCTCATTTTTTTCTAGAAAAGTTTGAATTTAAAAAAAATTAGATTACCTTTTAAGTCAAGCAGCGCAAACATCATGCTTCCTGAATTAACCATGTGCAAAGAAAAGTGCTCCAATGCATATAGCAATAGCACTTAGACTTATATACCGCTTCACAGTGCTTTACAGCTCCCTCTAAGCAGTTTACAGAGTCAGCATATTGCTCCCAACAATTTGGGTCCTCATTTTACCAATCTCGGAAGCATGGAAGGCTGAGTCAACCTTGAACCTGATGAGAATTGAACTGCTGAACTGAGCAGCGAGTTAGCAGTAAGCAGTGAATTAGCCCCGCAGTACTGCATTCTAACCACTGCGCCACCATGGCTCTTATAGTTATTGTTGAACAGATAATAGGTGCTAATTTTAGGCCAGTGTGGTTGAGTAGTTAAGGCACCAGACTAGAAAGCAGGAGACTGTGACTTCAAATGCAGCTTTAGCCATGAAATCCAGCTAGGTGACCTTGAGCAGGTCACTCGCTCTCAGCCCATACCATCTCACAGGGTTGTTGTTATGGGGAAAATAGGAGGAGGAAAGTGTGTTGGATATGTTTGCTGCTTTGAGTTATTTCTAAAAATAATAAAGGTGAGATACAAATAAATAAATAAAACAAAACATATAAATATATCATTTAAAATCCTATGGGCCATACAGATCACCAAGGCTATACATTTTAAACTGTGATTCCAGTTGGAGTGTTGTGTGTTGCTATACCAAATTTTATTGTAGTATTTTATTATTTTGCATGGTACTTAGTGATAGCTACATAAAAAAATAAAGCTATTACTTTTAGGTATCTAATTATTAAACATAGTTGTATGATGCCACAGTTAAAACCAACTCTCAGCACCTCACCTAGAAACAATGCAACATAAATGAAAACAATACAATACAAAATACAAAAATGAAAACAGTGCTACAAGAATAGAAAAAATGGCAACAAGAAATGAAATCGGGAAGTATTTCTGGGGGGAAAAAACCCTAATTCTTTAGGAACTTGCAAAAATTCAGCAAAGAGGGAGCTATCCTGCTCTCTGTGGAGAAGATATTGCACTAGGTTGGTTGTGCAACAGAAAAACAGCTCCTCCTTGCCTTGGCTCCCAAATCTCCCCAAGCATGAAATCTGCAGCCATTTTTACCTGCTGGATCTAATTCGTTGTGTTGAAGCTAGCTGGAGAAGGCCATTGTGCAACTGTTCAAACAATGTGCCAAACAATGAAGGGCTTTATACTGTAGATCAAAATCAGCAACTTAAATTGAACCTGGAAACCAACTGGCAATCAATGCAGGATTCACAAAATGAGCGCTAATGGCTTCTCAATGTTGAGACTTTGAAAATAATGCAGTTCACTGCATTTTGAACCCACTGTTTCTAAATACATTTTAATGGCAGTCTTAAGTAAAGTGCATTATCTAGTCTAGACAGCTGGTAATAAGAACATGAGTTACATTTGCCAAGTCCTCCTGCCCAGGAAAGGCCACAACTAGAGCAGTAAATGGAATTGGGTGAAGACCATCTGGCCAAGACATCCATCTGTTAATCCAGCAGGAACTGTGAGTCCAGAACGACACCCAAGCCATGAGCTGGTTCGCGGAAGGGGGGTGCTCGCACTTCACATAATAACTTTAGCGGCAGCAATGAGGACCCTGATGGATCAACAGCAACTCCAACTTGCCAAGTTCAGTTTCAATCTAATCTTTCCTATCCAGGAAAGGGACTGCTATTATACACAATGTAAGATGTTCATCTTGATAAAGTAGTAAAGGAAACAGCTTTCCTTGTTTGAAAATAATGGTCCTGTTTTCACAAATGAATATTGGTGGATGCATGTATTCCCTAAAATCTAATTGCACAGATTTTTTTAAGAAGTCCTTTGGGGTGGTGGTGAAGTGGGGGTATAATTTAGCTCCATGCATCTTTAGAAGCATTTAAGAGAGATTTGAAAATGTATTTAATAAAGAGACTGGTGGAAGGGATGATGAGCAAAGTCTAAGAAGGGCAGTTAGTAAAGCTGGATTGATAAAAGACAATATTGGCAGCTCAGGGTTACATTCTTGGTGCTCTCTGAGTTTGGTTGTTTTCTTGCAAACATTTCATTACTCAAAATAGTGCAATTGTGCACTAATGATGTTATCTAGTTTGCGTAATGAAACGTCTGCAAGAAAACAACCTAGCTCAGAAAGCACTAAGGATCCCTCAAAGCTGGATTGGTCACATTGCTTTCTTTTGAGGTTTTTTTTTGAGAAAAGTTAGATTGCAATTTATAGGTTTCAGATGTTATAGTTGTGTGTTTTTCCCCTGTGACTGTAAATACATACATAAATATATGATACATCAACACATATTGATTGTATTGCTCTTCTGTAATTATAACTTAATTTTTTATAAATTAATTTTGAGTGGGGCACATTATAAATAAAACGTCTGCTTGTTTGAAGGGAAGAGTTTGCAGCACCCTCTAGAAAGAACTGTACATAGGGACTACCCCAAAAGAAGCTCAAACCATAAGTATTGGTGTATCTCCTGACTTCCAGATTTCTTATCAACCACAAGGTATCCAGAAGGTTAGTGCTCCCACCAAACTTGCCCTTTCCTTAGTTTTTGTTGTTGCTTTTTAATTACATCTATGAGGCAATTATGAATCATAACAGTTGATTGCAGGCTTTCTGGCTGCTGAGTAGGGAGGAGGGGAGAGAGATGTTCAACAGAATGTGTGACCTTTTCATTCAACAACTAGTGGTCGCTTAGGAACCAGCCTTCTTCACTGTTAACAGAAAGTTACAAGGGCGAAAGGGGGAGGGGTTTGCATTTGAAATGTTAGAAAGCTTTTGGACCATTTCTTAGCTCTAAGGTATGTTTACTCTCCATTTATTATAAGTAAATGAAAGCCTTAAAAAGAGAAACAAGACTATTCAATTTAGTGCTTTTCACATTGCTGTATGTGGCCGATTGTTAAAAGCTCCCTTTTGCAGCATAGTTATTAAACCTTCTGAGATTTGTAGCCTTTTAAACCACCATACTGAGAGGACTTGTAATTAGGGAATTCTAAAATTAGTCCTCGGGCCCTTTTACCGAATTGGAAGTGACTGATGTGATCACATCTATTTCAACCCTTTTTCCTCATAGGACCACAAATACAAGGAGTAAATTTACTGGCCATCTTGCTCTGGGAGTGGAGAGATGGGTGGGATGCTGGTGCAGGAAAGAGCATAAGTATTCAGGCTGAGGAAAAGAAATCTAAAGAAGGCCTATTAAATATCTCAGTTCACCTAAGATTTTAGTTATCTTTCTGCTTGTCAGTCCTGCATTACGCTTTGCTTAAAATTCTAGACTTCTCAAAAAGAGGAATATTGTTTAATTGTCTATCTAATGCAGGCTTAGTGCAGATAGATAGATATCAGTGATATCAATGTGATGGCCCTTCTCAGTGCTATCTAGCATCTTGTGCAACATAAATCTTCAGCAACTGAACTACAGGATAAATTTCTTAAATTTTCTTAGATTTACACTGAATTGTAGTTTGCTTTAATTGTAGTTACAATGGCTGGATTCACACATTGTACTAAGTCATAAGCAAGCCAATTATATTATGAATAACCTAAAGAGAGAGTTTTGCAGCTAGAATTACATTTCTGCTATAATTCTATCCCTATTTGTGGAGAGCTTGATTCTGAAAAAAGAAATGAAGTACAGATCATAACAATTATGATCAGGGCTTAGGCATTTCAACTTGTCTCCTCATCCAAAATGAGTAATTCTCATGAGGGATGACAAAGAATGAATATGTGCAAATGCGTATTTACATCAAGCTAATCAGTAATAGCTTGACATGTTTTTTTCTCCACTCCCTGGAGAAGGAGAGAATGAGCAAAACACCAAATGCCCAGTGATCATGAAATGGTCTTGTGGCTGGCTTCTTTTCAGAGGGATGATTAAAATGAAAAAGGAAAATGTGCATTGGAAAAATACAAGCCATCTGAAGGATCATTTAATGCAAATTGAGCATGGCACTTGTCATGACTGGGCTCTGTTATAAACAATGTGGAGTACCCATAAAGTAAAATAAAACAGGGGATATGTTCCAGAAAGGAATGGATTGGGTTATATAGGAATGCTGTATAGGTTGGTAACAGTACTTCTGAAAGTTCAAGCTTTTAATATTATATCGCATGAGCTTCAATTGTGAGAATCTGTGCTAATTGTACAAGTGAAGTATAATGACCAGCTCTTTCAGGTTATCTTTGGTCTAATGCAAATTATGTTTCAGTTGAGCCAGGTCATCCTATTGAAGTTGATTATTTTGTGGGAGATTTAAATCAAGGTTGACTCAGCCTTCCATCCTCTCGGGGTAGGTAAATTGAGGACCCAAGATTGTTGGGGGCAATTAGCTGACCTTGTAAAAATGCCGCTTAGTAATAAGCAGGCATATACAGTGGAATGAAGGCTATTGCTGAGCACATTGGGTTGTGCTCCAAAAATTGTAAGCCGCCCTGAGTCTTCGGAGAAGGGCGGCATATAAATGTAATTAAAAAAAAAAAAAATCTAACAAATTGTTTGACAGGTGTTCTTTTAGTAGCAGCTTGCATTTGGGACATAATATTCCATATGAGATGTAACACAACATGACATTATCATTCCATACTCCATAACACAATTTAAGCCTTTTCTCTACTAACAAACAAAAATCACAGGTATGGTAAGTTATAGTTATATCCTTGGCAAACTGGTACAACCCCTTCCCAACAAGAAGTTCTAAGAGAATTTCAAGGAACTTTGATAGTAAAGTAGCATTTTTATCACACTGACAAAATGAGACAACCTTTCCTAGTAGTGTTTTTTTCACAAAACAGTTGCTGCTAATTTCACAGCTTTCTTGGCACTGGTAAACTGTTACGTTGTCAGTGCAATTCCATGTACATCTATTATAAAACAAGTCTCACTGACTCTAATTGGAATGACTTTTAAGTAGATATGCAGACAAATATGTTTCATCCTAAGTATTATATCGCATAGCTGCCCCATCTCATATGAAAGTGACTCTAGGCAGGGTACAGCATTGAATTAAAGAAAACAAATACACAGTTTTAAAAAATTACTATGAACAAGGTAGACAAAATAGGAGAGGATGATATTAAACTCAATAAGGGAGCCGTCACAAAATTTCCCTAGCCCTGAGATCTTAGTCTGAGAGACCTACAGAAGTTGAGAGGGATGGAGCTAATCTCTAACAATAGTCTTTTTCCTTCCCTTTGGCAATATTTTTATTGGTTGATTCATTGATATTTCATCTTTCAGTAGCATAGATTAGGCATAATTCTAAACCCTTATTGCTATTCAAAAGTGCAGTTGATAATGTTTCTCCTTTTCATAAGATGTGTTCCTTTGAAATCTGTTCTTAATGCCTAGGATTATTATGACACTACAGTATTACAAGTACATAGCTTTTCTGTTTCTCTGGGAAATAATAAACAGTAGTTATTCATGCTTGATTGTGTAGCTTCTTTCAAACAAGTTGAAAAAAGAGCTTGGGAAAAAAAAGGGATTACTCAGTTTGCACTTGCTTTTAGAACAACTTAACAAAGATAAAACTTTTCAGTATGCACTGAATATACAACATGAATTATTTTTGCAAATGTGAAGATACCATTTGTTTCAGAATATAGTACTGATTTAGGATTCAAAAAGTATATGATGTATTTTGATCACAGAGCTTCACAGAGCTTATAATGAATCAAGTAAGTCAGTATAATGAAATCAATGCTATAAAATAATATTTCTGTAAATATTTGTTTTAATGCTGAACAGGAAGTGTACATGTCCCATACTTCATTTAATGTAAACAATTATCATTAACCCAGTCAGGACAATATTGTATTGAAACTAGAGTTTTAACTGTTTGATAGTTAAATAAGATAAATAGAAAAATAAGCCTATTTCTCATAGGTATCCCTTCCAATTACTGATATTATTGATTTAACACAATCTATGCTCCATCATTAGAAGGATAACTTTAACAGCTGTTGCAGACAACACATTGGGATGAGAGATGAACTGAGGAAGTATATAATCCATTATCCAGAGAACCAAGAGCCATTGCTGTCTAAACCAGCTTGGACAGTGAGAAGACCATGACATTTGTGCACAACTAATTGCCAGAGCACAATGCCGTATATTGGTTCATAGGAGACATCCAAGAGTGGTACTTATTGACAGGCCAGCTATGAAGCAAGAGGAGTAAAGTACAGGGGAGAGGAGTAATGCAGAGGAATAATTAGAGGAGAGAAATACCAGATCTATCTCCTGTTTTGTGGCCATCCTCTTCCTGCCTACAGTGGTAAATCTTCTAAATCCGTTTAAGAGGTTCTTTGAGAATTTTAGGTTTAATTGAAAGACAGAGTGCAAAACAACATTCCAACCCCGCCCCCTTTTTAATTCCAACTATTGATAAAACATAACAAAAGCAGCTGTGTTTCCATCTACAATTTACAGCTTCTAATTGCTGTGCATACCAGTACAGCCAGTTCACCATCCCCTTCTTCAGATAAGTCAGTGTTTCAAAAACAGAAGTGGGAACATTTTTTCTGATCTACAACATTCATGTCCATTCAATTTTAAGCATGTACATATAGATATGTAAATTAAAATACAATATGATCTTCTCGCTTTACCCCTAACCACTGTCCTTACATCTAGAGTTGAAGAAGGACTTGCAAATATGGCAAGGCTTCCTTTTCTTTGGTTCAATCAGATGAACTTCAAGCTAGCCTTGATCTAGCAATCAAGGGTCTTCAAACTTGGCAAATTTAAGACTTGTGGACTTCAACTCCCAGAATTCCTGAGCTATCCTGACTGGAGAAGGAATTCTGGGATTCGAAGTCCACAAATCTTAAAGCTGTCAAATTTGAAGACCCCTAGCTGGTAAATGTTTGACAAAATAATCCTATTTTGCATCATCTTCAGGGCTGTCAGTGGTCTTTGAAATATGTAGAAAGTGTCCTGCATTGGTTCTCTTTCTATTCAGCACTGTTCTCCTAGATTTGCCCTTAATAATATTGTGGTAATACAACAACTAATATGCCCTCATATGTATTATATTAGGATATTCTATATTAAATCACAATATCTGATTCCTCTCTGAATCCAAACTAATATTTACTCCCAACTCCTTGCTTGTTTGGATATCTGCATGAATACATTAAAAGCCTGTGGAAGCTGTGGTTGAAAGCAGGGTCATCACACCATGTCTCACGCAGTGCATCTGATTGACATGGTCAACATCAATCTTAATGAATACTTTATGATCCAGATCTTAATGTTCTTCACCCACACTTTGGTCAGCGTTGGCTATCTTTACTCAAAGCTGTTGTCAGTCATCTGTATTTGCAGTGTGCCTGGTATCTTTCTTATTCTTTTCAGTCCCCTGAATTGTCAAGCTTTATTCTTGTGTGGAGTACTCAATTTTATCACTAACATTTATTTTAAAGCAAAAATAGGAACTGTTTTTCTAAGCAGGAGACTTAGCTGTCTTTCAGATATGGGGATGACGGGCAATTTGAAATCAGAGTTGTCCTTTTGGCTTAGCATCTGGAATAATAGGCAGACTGCATCCCATTGGCAAGAATTCCACATCATCATAATTCTTGAGATTTTTGCAGCCACATCTAGATATTCTTCATTTTCCACATACATATTAGAGGGTAGAGCTTTTTTTTTAATATCCAACAAAATGAAATGATGGCAAGGTAAGAATGGGAGCAAGGAATATTGGTCAATTAGAGAATGGAAGTTGGATACATTTAACATCATAAACTTCTTGCAGAAGATGAGTTGCATGATGTTTCTACAGCTATATCAAAAAGTGGTGAGGACAAAAATAAATAGGTAAAACAGGGATGAAAAAGAAATAAATGCTTGATCAATTAAGTGTAATGGAAAGCCAAATGCTTCAAAGAGCTCCAGTCATTAAACCTTTTGTGTAAATTTATACATTTGTTTTGCCACTACTGCCCAATAGTTTTTTCCCCTCCAAATTAATAATAAATTGTTTTCAATTATTTTTATGTGCAACCTCTATCCATTGTGTGATTAAATGGATATTTCATGGGGAAAGGATTGTGTTAAAGTGTCTTCTTTCTTTAATCCTTAAACTAACCTTGGATTTTTTTTAATCGTTTAAAAAGTGATTCAAAGTGATTTGCAACTGATTTTGTGCTGCACTTTATGCATACCAAGAAATGAGCCTTGGTGGTGCAGGCTGTTAAATGCCTAGCACTTAGCTCCAGCTGCCTGCAATTAGTGCAGGCTCGAATCCCACCAGGCTCAAGGTTGACTCAGCTTTCCATCCTCTCAGGGTAGGTAAATTGAGGACCCAAGATTGTTGGGGGCAATAAGCTGACTTTGTAAAAATGCCGCTTAGTAATAAGCAGGCATATACAATGGAATGAAGGCTATTGCTGAGCGCATTGGGTTGTGCTCCAAAAATTGTAAGCCTCCCTGAGTCTCCGGAGAAGGGCAGCATATAAATATGAATTTTTTTAAAAATGTAGAAAGTCTCCAAGATTAAGATATATATATTTCATGGATGCATGTAGATTTCAGGTTGCTTTTCACATAAATTATGGCATGTTTGCAATTATTTGTTCTTCTAAAATTGGTGCATAAGAGTGCTGTTTTAAACCTACCATTGGGAATTGCTTTATCACTACAGGAGCTTGTCATAAGATGGTTTCCACATACAGGAAATCCTTGACTTACAACCACAATTGAGCCAAAATTTCTGTTGCTAAGTGAGAGCTGTTAAGTGAATTTTATCCCATTTTACAACCTTTGTTACCATTGTTAAGTTAGTAACAAGAGTTTTTAAGTGAGTCAGGCATCTCCATTGACTTTGTTCGTCTGGTCACAAAAGAGGATTGCAAGACTTTAGGGCTCTGCCACCATCATAAATATGAGTCAGTTTCCAAGTGTCCAAGTTTTGATCACATGACCATGGGGATGCTACTACGGTCATAAGTGTGAAAAATGGTAATAAGTCATTTTTTTCAGTGCCATTGTAACTTTGAATAGTTACTAAATGAACTGTTGTAAATCAAGGACTATCTTTACACAAATATGCACACTCAGATTTTATAAGGACTTAAAATCCCTTATTTACTAGTGAGCTGCTATAGATGTAATTCAATACCTTACGGACAAGATAAATAAACCACAAAACAGTTTAATATGACACAAATGTTAGAATAGCTTTCCTAGGACATTCTGTCCCATTCCTTGAAATAATGGGGCCAGTCTTCTTTCTGGTGATGTTAATGGGCCATATTCAAGAAATGATTGTTTTTGTGTTAATGCTATTGTGAGGGTATTATCTACCTCTAATAACATGATACATTTAGGGACATTTAGACTTTGTTCATGTGATGCTAGATTCTTAATAGGAATTTTGTTTTTCCAGACACCTACAAAATATGCCATTTTTCAAACTTAAGTTGCTTAGTAAACCTTTTAGCTTCAAATTATATTTTACATTAGTTATGTGGCATGTGGCTGATTCTGATGGTTTTATATATTGTAGAAAAATGGGTGGGAGTATGAACTGTTCAACTTGCCCGCCCAGCTATTTGACTCAGAATTTTCAAATCATGTGTATAGTTCTTAGTCTAGATAAGACTCAATATAATTTCTGAGCTAAAATATTTTCTGCAAATGATGGAATCTTACATGCCACCAGGACTGTAAAGAATGATCATAAGAATGATGCTATCAACAAGAAAACCTTTTTTTTTCATTTGCTAATGAACGGTTTTCAAGATGGCTGCGCACATGGATGCTGCGGTTAACTACTCCTTCTTTCAGTGTATGGTGTGTGTGATTCTGTGTGTGTTTTGGATCCTTTCCTTGATTGAATTCTGTGGGGCAATGAGCATCTATAATCGGCAAGCCTTGTTACAAATTGGACTGAAATGTGAAAAGGCTATTACGGACGATTTTATACATTCTCATAACATACCGAAGGAGGCAGCTAGGCCCCTGGGGGAGCCATGGATCACTATCCCTGTAGGAAGGAGGAAGAGGCAGAGAAGGAAGAAGAGGAAGAGAGGATGCCGTGCTGGGGTTTTCTTTAGGCTGAGGAAGTTTCCACACAAGCCTTCAATTCCAAGTATATTTCTTACCAATGCAAGAACTCTGACTAACAAAATGGATGAATTAAGGCTACAGATTGCAAAGACTAAATTCATCAAGAACTGCTGAGTTTTGCTAATCACAGAAACTTGGCTTCATTCACTCATTCCAGATGCAGCTGTTGAGCTGGAAGACTACATAGCTCACTGGCAGGACAGGAGTAGAGATTGTGGCAAGATCAAAGGGGGAGGTTTAAGGCTTTATGTGAACAAAAGCTGGTGTATCAATACAAAGACTGTAGACAGCTACTGCTCCATGGATCTGGAGTATATGACTCTTAAACGTAGACCCATATATCTTCTGCGGGAATTCAGCATGGTTTTGATTACTGCAGTCTATGTCCCACCTGATGCCAATACTACCATAGCTTTGGGATTCTTGTATAACATTGTTAGTAATCAGCAGAATCCTGATGCTGTGCATATCGTAGGAGTGCTCCCTAAATTCTATCAGCATGTTAAGTGTGCTACTAAAGGAGCAAACATATTGGACAAAGTATATACCAACATCAAACATGGCTATAAGATTATACAATTACCACATTTGGGACAATCAGACCACATGTCACTGCTTTTAGCACCAGCGTACATCCCTCTTTGGAGACAGGCTCTGCCTATAATAAAGACAGTGAAATCTTGGCCAGAAGATGCTTCCCAACAACTTCAGGATTGTTTTGAGAGCACAGATTGGGACATTTTTTACCACCCTGACCTAGAGGTGCACACTGCAACTGTTCTGTGCTATATCAAACACTGTACAGATACAATCACTGTGGATAAATGTATTAGGATCTATCCCGATCAGAAACCCTGGATGAGCAAGGAAGTCCAGCACCTCTTGCATGACAGGACTAAGGCCTTTAGGTCTGGTGATAGGGCAAGATACAGTGCTGCCAGAGCTAATCTGAAGAAAGGTATTTGGAAGGCCAAGACTGATTATAAGAGGAAGACTGAGGATAATTTTTATAGCAATAACATGAGGCAGGTGTGGCGAGGGATTCAACAAATTACAAACCATCAACCGACCAATGTCATCCCTGCTGAGGGGGATGCTTCATTGGCAGAGGAACTGAGTCATTTCTTTGCTTGCTTTCAAGTGGAGACATCAGAGACAGATAAAACACAACTACCAGTCAATTGTAGCCCCCATCTCATTGTGGAGGAACAGGAGGTGAGGAGCATTCTGAGGGCTGTGGACCCTAGAAAGGCTGCCGGTCCTGATGGTATCTCTGGCCGAGTGCTTAAAGACTGTGCTGATCAGTTGGCTGGAGTCTTTGCCAGGATCTTCAATTGGTCTTTATCCCAGTCCACTATTCCATCTTGTTTGAAGGCTTCCACCATTGTTCCACTGCCAAAGAAGTTCCCTATCAATAACCTCAATGATTACAGACCCGTGGCACACACTCCTATTATCATGAAGTGCTTTGAGAAATTGATCTGCCAGCGTATCATTTCTGGACTTCCACATACATTTGATAAACACCAGTTTGCATACAGAAAAAAATAGATCTACAGAGGACGTTATAGCCATCATTCTTCACACTGCTCTGACTCATCTAGAACAGTGGGGGCTATGTGCAGATGCTTTTTATGGAATTATAGTTCTGCGTTTAACACAATTCTTCTACATAGACTAGTGTCTAAACTTCTGGACCTTGGGTTTTCTAATTCAATCTGCCTTTGGATTATGGATTTCCTGTCTGGCCGCTCACAGAGGGTCAGATTAGGTAATCATTTGTGCCGGCACGAGAGCCGCAGGCAAACTTACCTCACCGCACATGCGCATGCCTCACAGCTGATTTTCAGCTGGTTTGAGACCTTTTTTGGCCTCCCAGAGGCTTGAAAAAAGGCTCTGCAGGCCGAATAGACCCATTTTGTCACTTCCTGTAATACTGGAAATACTGTAATACTCTCCCGTGCATGCCCTGCCCCCTGCACATGAACACCCATCTCCCCCGCACTTGCCTCCCCCTGCGCATGCACGGCAGATACCCAACAATCAGCTGGCTGGTGGGGGGCACGCGCGCATATGCAATGGCTCTGTTCTGGGCAACGCCTCGCGTGCTGGCAGAAATGGCTCTGTGTGCCACTTCCGGCACGCGTGCCATAGGTTCTCCATCATGGCTTTAGTGGGTTGCCTAGTTAATTTCTCTAACAGTGCTATAGCTAGTGCATCTTCACTTCTCCTGCTGTCTCTTATTGTTCCCATTATTACTTCTGCATAAGCCATTTTTTCAGCATTGTGCCATGGCCTAGGAAGTATTACCCACCCACCTCAACAGTCTTGGAGATTGCAATCTTGCCTCAAAACTCAGATATCAGTGTTCTCATCCCCAAGTCCCATGTAAGCTAACATAACACTGAAATCCCATGGAATTTTGCACAAGCATGCTAAAATTGTCATTTTGTTGATCCTGATGTAAGAGCAGAAACATCATCTCTGCCATTAACATCCTTGCATCTTCATTTCGCAAAAAATTTGAATATTCCAAAGGTGTTTTTCAAAAGACAGTTGGACTTTCTTGATTTTTTTCCTTGAAAACATTTCACTTCTTATCCAAGAAGCTTCATTAGTTCTTACCAAATGGTGGGGAATTCAATTAGAACTGATGAAGCTTCTTGGATAAGAAGCAAAATGTTTTCAATTTAAAAAAATCAAGAAAATCCAGTTGCTTTTTGGAAAAGCACCTTTGGGATAACCATAGCCTGGATGATTGAGAATCTCCACAGACAACAATTTATATGTTTTGCTTAAATGTATTCTCCTTTGAAGATCTTTCCTCTCCATAAAATGGGCTAAAATCAATGTTTTCACCTGCTATGTATATTATTTGCAGCCAGTAATCTACTTGTTACATATTTGTGCATATTACATATTTAATTTTCTTTGCAGTTCTGTATGGATATTTCTGGAGAATGGATAATTGTAGCATGGTGAACCTGAGATGGTGAAAAAAATGTTTATATTGATGCAGTCTAGTCATACAAAATGAAATCTAAGCGTACCTCTGAGCCATAAATGAATCACTTGTCACTGGGAATAAGACACCTTCTAGTCAAAGAACCAGAAAAATCCTTTCACTTTATCATTGTTTATTATTATTTCATTTATTATTCCTTATTTAGCTCATTTCTGACATGTGGAATAGATTAAGAACTGTCTTCTGCTTCAATAGAATCCAATGAAAAACTTAACACAGATTTCACTGTCCACAGCACACTGCTATTTACCTCAGGCTTTCTAATGTATATGTGAGTTTGTCGTAGGTATAGTTGTGGTACTAATAATGTTCATGGATACTCAGGAAAGAATGTGTGTTTCATACAGTTACAGACGAGTATCATATTACAGATTACAGAATAACATAGTTGGGACCTTGGAGGTTGTCTAGTCCAACCCCCTGTTCAAGCAGGAGATCCTACACCATTCCGGACAAATGGTATCCTGTCTCTTCTTAAAAGCGTTCAGTGATGGAACATCCACAACTTCTGAAGGCAAGCCATTTCACTGGTTAATCATTCGCACTGTTAGGAAATGTTTTCTTAGTTCTAGGTTGCTTCTTTCCTTGATTAGCTTCCATCCATTGCTTCTTGTCCTGCCTTCAGGTGTTTTGGAAAATAGGTTGACCCCCTCCTCTTTGTGGCAGGTCCTCAAATATTTGAACACTGCTATCATATTACCCCTAGTCCTTTTAACTAGGCTAGACAAAAGCAATTACTGCAACCATTCTTCATATGTTTTAGCCTCCATTATCCTTGTCGCTCTTTTCTGCACTCTTTCCAAAATCTCAACAACTTTTTTGTAATATGGTGACCAAAACTGGATGCAATATTCTAATTACTTCATCATAGATTTGTTTGGCCTGATCTGGTTTTGACAAACCCGTATTGGCTTCTGGTTATAACTTGCTTGTTTCATTAGTACTACCGTAGATCTAAAATATCCTGATAAAATAATTAGCCAAGAAAAGCTCTAAGGACATTACTAGCCATTAAGACAGTATGTGAAGTCTTAGCAGGTTGTAGTACTTAGCTAACTTTAATATATGTTGAAAAAAAACAAGTAGTGTCAGAGTCATTTAATAGTTAAATAGAAAACCACTAAGAAATCTCCTTCCCTAAATCTAGGGATTCTTAAAAAAAAAAACTATGAGAAGGCAAATTATTCCTATACATTGCAAAGGAAATTAAATGAGAATATCCACACATTCACAGAACTGAGTTTGATTTGATGGAGTCTTTATGTTTTAATTAGGAGAAATTGCAAAGATAAAATTCAGATAAATGCATAAAAATTAGTTTTTCATTGGTTGTAAGATAGGTTCTTATTCCTGAAAAAAGTAGAGAAAATTAGAACAAGCACCAATTACTTATGATACAGTAACTTGCTTCCTTTAAATAGGCATGGATTTTTTTTCTTTCCTACCAAGTAGCTCATAGCAAAAATAATTGCTAAATTTGAAGGATTGAATTGTTCATTGTGAATAACTGATTCTTTCTTCTCTTTGGAGCTTTTGTTAGTACAAATAATATGAATATTATCAGCAACTTTAAAGACTGAACATAGATGAGCAAACCAATGAGGAATGTAAAAATGTCCCTTGGGTACAATAATGGAAAATAAAATATATTGCAAATTATTATCTCCAATAGGGCATTTAAACTATAATTCTAGAAACTTATTACAGATTTGTAATAAAACATAAGATAATAGATTTCATCTGTTTACTTTTTAAATTCACTGCATTTTTGTAATTAGGGCTGTTGTTAATTTAACCTCAGTGCTATTATCAAGATTTTCATATTGAATATTACTGGGGGAAAAAATTGAAATAGAGTTTGAAAAACTGACAGCTAATGCTAGGGAAAAAGTTGTTTTCATGTGGTAAATGAGTACTGATGTAGAAAACATCCAAAATTGAAGACTATTTGCATATATTAAAAATTCTATAAAGTCAAACCACCTTCAAGTTGACCTTGATTCCTATAGGTATTTTCCTGGCTTGGTGCCTTCTTCTGAAATATTTATTTGACTTCTCAATTTAGACTTTAGCACCAATCTTCCAAAACTGTGTTCCAGGAAATCTTCAAGTGTTTCATAATAATATATTGGGATATTTCTCACAAGGAATATATTAAGGACAGCAGTGTGATATTTACATTGGTAAAGTGAATTGAGGTGAGGCCAGATCCTGGGCTAGTATCTTTCCTCCTTCTGAAGTCAAGTGTGTCTTTCTGAAAACAAACTGCAATCACTCTGGAAAATGTGAGATAAATGGAGACCTTAGTCTTTCAAGTGTTGTAATTAGCTATGATTATTATTATAGCATATACGAAAGGAAGAGATGAAGAAAAATGGGCAGTGAAATTAATACTCTGCAGAAGTCATGCCTGCAACCCTTCTCTATGAATCTGTTTGGCAGTCCTGTCCCAAATGAAGGCTATATTAATTATACAGTTGAGCATCTGTTATCTTGACATTTCTTGGACGTTGCAATGAGTTGAATAATGGACAGCAAAAGATTAGGGTTCATTCATATAACTAGGACAGGCATGCTGTGCTTCAACAAATGATTTCTAGTAGCTGTCCATCAACACTTTCCTACCATCAGAAATTTGGCAAATGGCTACTGGGGGAAAAAAGACATTTGGTTGTAATCTTCCAGTTTTTTTAATTCCCTCTCAAAGCAGTTCATTTTTTCCCATATGATATTTTCATTACCAAGTTAAACTATTATTAAGGCAGGTATTATATTTAAAAATGACTGTCCTTTCACCAGTCTTAAATACTTGGGCAAAACATGTAAAACAAACATGTAAAAAGTAATCCCATGTAATCTAATTTAATCTTGGAATGATTTTTTGCACTCTGTTGCAGCTATATGAAAAGTTACAGTTGCCAAAAGTCAGTGTGAGCTGGGCTCAGCAATAATAGGCAATATCAGTTGACCCACAACAACAGCCACAAAAAATACATAGCAACAACATATTCCAGTGGCACTACAGTTGAGACAGGCATGCCAATTCATACATTATTTTGAACAACATGACTTTTAGAAGCTTTGAGTGGCTCGTAATTCTGTTTGAATGCCTCACCGTGTAATTGCCTTCAATTAAAAGTAGAATTCAAGTGGGAATTTTAGTAATCTTCTCATTGCAAAGAACTTGAAAACATGAGGTACTTGAGTGTCTGCAGACTATGCAGTTAAAATATCATCTGAATTAGTGCTCAGAGCAGAAGATCAAACATTTATGATAACCTGACATGCAAGAAATTGTCTTGACTTCATTGATAATTATATTCCGATCCATTCAGAGATGCCAGTTATACACAAGCATGTACACACTCATACACATACTAAACCCTGCCAGGACTGGCCCCAAATCTGTGACAAAGAAAGTAGTAAATTACACTTTATGAACATCTCTTTCAAGTGTATATAGTAGAAGTACATATATTTATATACACATTATCACCTCATTTAATGTTAAATGCAATAGAAGCATTACAATTTCATTGAATGGCATTTCCTTTCTGTATGTTGATAATTAAAGCCCTCAGCTTATGTAGATTTGGATTATTTTTCTTCTTTATGATATAGTCCCTGACCCAAGATATAAATGCACGTGACATTTGTTAGAAGTTACATTCAGATGAATAAAACATAATTTTGTTAGAATGGTATATGGAGAGAGCTGGCAGAAGCCAAACAGAACTGAAGAAGCTTTCTGGATGAGAAGCAAAACAACTTCAAAAAAAAACCCAAAGTCCAGTTGCCTTTTGAAAAAGCCTCTGGACAACCATGACCTAGATGACTGAGAAAATCCATAGACATTGTGCTGGCACTATAATTTACTTCCATATGTTCCATATGTTCCATATGTTAGGACTGAGAACACATGTATTATGTCACATATAAGAAAAACAACAAGATAGTAAATTCTCAATTTCCCTTTTATCCAGATGATTTTTCTTAGATTTATGTGTGCATTTTTATTTCTAGTACAAATCACATAAAGCCTGTGTTCTTGGATGGATAGTTGAATGAACGGATGGATGTAATTTCAGCAGTATGATAGTTAATCTAAATTTCTCTGGATTTATACACAAATTCCTCTTTGGATATCTCAATGGGGAAAAGGTATCTTTTAGATTAATATCTATTTTTCAGCTGAATGCTAAACAAACTTGAAGCTTATGTCTTATTAGTAAAACCAATCCAAGTTCATGAACTATAAATATGACATGTTTTCAGTATCTGCTGTTCAATCCAGACACAGTTGTATAACTTCAGATGATATAATGAACTGCGGTTACTCAGAAATGAACATGAAATTTTCCTTGCAGTAACTCTCCCACACATTACCATGGTGGGAAGCTGGGCTTGTTGTTGCAGTGCTAAATAATGGTTTAGCACTAGGTTCAATCCAATGGTCTTCCTCCTAATACATTTCACCAATTAGCAATTTCAAATAGCACACAACTGTTAATTTTCACCAGTCTCAAAACTGTTGAGTGAATTAACCAAATGTCAGGATGCAACAGCTTATTAGCTACTTCTTAATGATATGTGTGCACTACAATCTGCTCATCTGATATTATAACTCTGATGGGAATTCCAAGATGAGTGTAAAATTCATAATTCAAAAAAAAAGGTGGAAATATTTTCAGCAAGTTAATAGGTTTGAGGCTCTATGTGAGCTCTTCAAATGTTTCTTGGCGCTTTGATTAATTAAGTACTGTTCGCCTGAAATATTCCATCCCATCAGAGAATTTTTGCGAGACTGGCACACTTATTGCTAAGTTAAACTTCCAATAATTTTGCATGTAATAGTACTTGAGGACTGATAGCTGTATTTTTTTAAGCAAGCCAGATTTTGTATAAAAGCACACACCGACGCATCACATCACAGAGTGGAGATAAGAAATCACTTAGAAATTCCAGGGCTATTGATTAATCTGGGAGATGGAAAACCATCATCTTGGAAAAGTAATGCTGTATTACTGCATGAATACAGTCAACAGAATCAAGTTCAACTCAAGGTGCTCTTATTTTATCAAAACATAATACATGAGACAGATCCACTAGGATGATACACATTCATAGTCCTAGCCAAAGAATTTCAGGAGATTCGGATTTTCAGTCAAGTGAAGTTTGGAAAACAATGACTTGCAGTCAAGGAAAGAGGCTTACAAGAAATAAGTTTTGGACAAAAAGCAGTGGGCAAATTATATAGGGAATGAACATGAGAAGGGCTGTGTGAATTTTTAGTTTGTGATTCAATCAAAGCTTCAGTACGATTTCTGCTAACAAGATGACAGCAAGATTCTGTATTTTTGTCCTAAGCAACATTTTCATTTGGCTCTTTTGTTACACAAGAAAAGAGTGCATTAACAATTGGGGCATGGTTGAAGCCTGTGGCAGGAGAGTCTGGAACTGAGAGTCAGCTAGGTCAAGAAAAATATCTACATGACGTTGTGTAAGAAAAGACAAGTCACAATGAATGTGGACAGAATACAAACACATTAATGAGTAGCATAAAAATAGTATGCTAAGGTGGATTGGTTGTGGAGAATAAATGAATATAGAATTACAAAACAAATATATATGAAGAGGCTGAGAGAAAGAGAAAGACTGAATAGGTCATTGTTGAAGTAAAGTTATGAGATTCACAAAAGAAAAAAAAAGTCTAGAGTCACCCCAAAGAGCAAGGTGGGTGGTATATAAATTTAATAAATAAATAAAAAGGTGAACAATTTAAGGAACAAAACTCAGTGTATGCATGTAACAGAAGCAGAGATGATTTCCAATAATAGGGATGTATGGAGTGATGTAATGAATAAAGTTGATATTAAAAAATGTTTCCTTTTCCTTTTCTTATCTCCTATATCCAATTTTCTTGGTTTTTTTTCTTTCTACTCTAAAAGCATAAAGTTGCTTACCTAAAAAGAAATAGTGTGATAGGTATGGATGGATGGATAAATATACATCCAGGTTCAAAGTAAAAAATGGCTTTTAACAACTCTGAAAATCTAAAAACCATTAGCCCCCAGGCTGACAGGCTCAGGGTTTCACAGAACAAGTAAAAAAGGAAAAGTACTAGCTAAGCCAAAGCATAACTACTAACTGCTCTCTAATATGGTTCATATAAAGCTTGTGATTCTTTTTTGAGTTATTTATCCTGATGAATGTTAAACCATTGTTGATTTTGGTGCTTTCTATTTGTAATTTTCACATTTCCTCCTCATTTCTATTATTTCTATTACTGAGGCAAAATATAAGGAATGTTTTTAAGCAAACTCCTCTTTATGATGCCATCTAGACAATTTCCAATTGCATTGTTTTTAAATGAAAACTGCAGGTGTGGGGAGTTACTAGGAGCAAGCAATGTATAAATAAATAAATAAATAATAAAAATAAAATAACTTGGATCTCAGTTAAAGTAAGAAGATAGTGTAACTTTTTACTATTAAAATTTGGCAACACATTGGGCCTTTTGTTTAGGCTTGAAAATTTCCTTTTATTGCTGTAAATGAAAGTTTCAATGTAGATAGCAGAGCTTAGGATATCTTCCCCAGATAAAATAGCATGGAGAGATAACACACCATTTATTCCTTACACAATCGGACCCATGCCCAATTTATTTGCCCATAAAAATGCACACAATTGCATGAATGGTAACACAATAAGCTATCCTTTCATAAATATTGTAGCATATCCATTTTGCATCTATGGTCTTGCAGTCCTAGTACAAATTCACTCTTCCTGAAATCTAACAATAGCTTAAATTCACAAACATGTACACATTTTGTGCAAGAAAGTTTAATATGCCTTATTGTTAAACTGTCATTCTGGGTTACGGATAATATGTTCTTGACTGTTTTGAAAAGAAAGAAATGCTTCATATAACCACGTGACAAGCAGGTTATTCTTAAAGAATATTTTAAATTTTTTTTCATAAAATTAAATGTTGGAATCCACCAATATAATATATTATTGTATTCAATTATATAGTTAAATATATCCCTTCACATAGATCTCATCACAGTATCTACAAGTTGTGATGGCAATATTTATTACCAAGTATGACAGATGAAAAAAAAAAAGACTATCACTATTTCTCTAAAACAAGGGTTCCCCAACCTGCAGGCCACGGCCCACTACCAGTCTACAACCTATTCACAAACGGGCCATGTGAGTGGCCGGCTGGTGTGTTCATGTGCACCCACATGCACAGCTTCACTTGTGTGAGCATTGTGGGCAATTACGATCCCAATCGTGTGTGTGTTGCGGGGGCTCGAGGCCTCACTTGCATGAGTACTGCAAGGGCTCATGGCCCCACTCACATGAGCGTCGTAGGCATTTGTGGCCCTACTCACACGAGCAATGGGTGCTTGCATGCAAACACATGCATATGCTACTGCCTGTCCCACAAAACCATCCCCTCTTTCCCCCTCCTCCTGTTCCAGGTCACCAACCCAAAAAGGTTGGGGAACTCTGCTCTGAAACATTAAAAATTCATTTTTAGCTGCTATACACAATACCTATTTAACTGTCTATTTTGCTCTATAGGATAGGAAATAACAAACTAAAATAGACAAAATACTTCTTAAATTGGGATTAATGCATCCAAATCCATGACAATCTTTATCTTTCTCATTTTAAACTCACTTTGATAGTTTTGCTGCAAGGACAGTACCAAAAAAGTCCAGATATTTTAAATGTTAAGAGTACAAAACCAGTGATCACTGGTGATTGTAGCACTCAGCTTACATGTGCCAATTCAAATGTCTTAGATGGACTCATAGGCAATTGCTCTTCCTAGTTATCAGTGAATAAAAAATGGTCAAGATGGATTATCAGTGGCCAAACCACCTTTTTCTTAAATTAAAAAAAAGGAAGACCTACTTGCCATCCATGCATTTCAAAATGGAAAACATAAAATCACATGTAAAATATTACACTTTAATTATAATTTAGATTTGCATTTATAATTCCATTTTAACATAGAATGACTAATCTTGCATGAAGCTAAACTAAATTCTATACAACCAAGCTACTATACAGTAGTGAGTATTAATTTAATCTCAATTTTCGGATATAATATGTAAATAAAAATTAATGGAAAGTTAAAGCTGCTCACTGATTAACTGACTGAAAAACTAATATAAAAATTAACAAATCAGTTTGTGTATAACATTTATTTATACTTTTATATTTGATATCACTGAAATTCTAAGTCTTCCTATGTATTTTTGTTGTTGAGAAAATATGTTAATTTAATGTTAAAAATATTTACTTAAGACAACTAACTATAATATGTGTTCAATCAAAATATTGAAATAATATAATAATGAGATTAATAAAATAAACTAATGCAAGTTTTATTAACTGACCAATTTATTATCTATTCAAATTAAATAAGACTATATGTGTATGATCACATATGATCAAATCATCAAATTCAACCATATTTTAACTGGGAAACTATTGATGTTTTAAACCAAGCCAAATCCCAAAATGCCAGGGAATTCCTGGAAACTTGATATTCTGACAAATCAGCCATAGAGTGGTTTACATAGAATGAAACCCTATACAGATGGTCCTGGACTTAAGGTCATAACTGAGCCCAAATTTTCCATTGCTAAAGAAGAGTTTTAAGTGAGTTTTGCTCCATTTTATGACCTTTCTTGCCACAGTTCTTAAATGAGTCGCTGCAGTTGTTAAGTTAGTAACATGTTTGTTAACTGAATCAGTCATCCCATTGACTTTGTTATCAGAAGGTCGCAAAAGGTGATCGCATGCCATCATAAATACCTGCCAGTTGCCAAGTGTCCAAATTTGATCATGTGACCATGGTGATGTTGCAACAATCAGAAGTCACTTTGTTTGGTGCCATTGTAACACAGTCACTAAATGAATGATTGTAAGTCGGACATTACCTGTATATATACCTTTTAAAGAATCTAACCAAAAGTCAAGGAAGGAAATAAACAGCACAGAGCACATCCTTTCCTGCAGTCCACACCTAGATAAGCAGGAAACAGTACCAAGGATGACCAAGATTGGCAAGATGAGCTACCATATATGAAGAACCACCAAACTTCTCTGACCCACGCACTGATAATGTTACTTAGCCTAGTAACAAAATGTCTACAGGAAAACAACTACGATTAAAAAATACTACAACCCCAACAGGCATAGGTCAGCGCATAAAAGATTCCTCTGTTTAGCAATAAAATAAAGGGGAGAAGTTTGACAAGGCAAGAGAGGGCCAGGACAGTTGGGGCTATCTTTGCTGGATTCAAGCACTTTAATTCTGAGTACTTCAGACAAAATTTGATTGTATATGGAGTTATAAGACATAAAGTTATTGTTTAATGCAGCACGTCTATGAAGATATTTTAATTTCCTTACTATAATGGAGGAAAGCCACAATTACAATGATTACATAATAATTCATTTTCACCAGCTAAATAAGGACCTTACTGGTCCTTGAAGAGGACATATTGGGATATCTCTCCTCAAACTTACTACTGAAACAATTGAAAATTTATAGAACTTTTTTGAATAGGTCACAGAAAATCTGTTGAGTCAAGAGGTGTTTAATATTTTACAACTTTTTCCTTAATATATCTTTGTGAAAACAAGTTTATAGCACTTTCTGCAACCAAGAACTATCAAAATAAGTTGAATTTTCAGCTTTAAGATTTCCCTTAACATATCACACTTCAGACTCTGAAATAGGCCATGCTTTGTAAACTCACAAAGATATATAAATTGTGCATTAAGCATAAGAGGAAGAAAACCATTATAAGAACTTGTTTTCTTTTAGTATTTTCAATGAATTATTTCTATAATATGGAAATATTAAAAACAATGATTCTGACAATTATTTCTTTGCTCAGGTAAAATGTAATTGTTTTGACAAAATGTTAATTCAGTCTTGAACTGAACACACTCAAAAATGTAGAAATGATAGTAGATTTTAAGAAAGGGCCTCCCACTATGTCTTACAATACTAGACAACACAGTATCAACAATAGAGATCTTCAAATTTCTAGATACTACAATATCTCAGGACTTAAAATGGACACCTAACATCAAAAACCTCATCAAAAAAGCACAACAAAGAATGTTCTTTCTGCACCAACTCAGAAAGCTCAGACTGCCCAAGGAGATACAGTTCTACAAAGGAATTATTGAGTGTTATTTGCACCTCTATAACTTTCTGGCTTGGCACAGCAACCAAACAGGACAGGCACAGACTTCAACGGATAGTTAGGACTGCAGAAAAAAACAATTGCAACCAGCCTGCCTTCCATTGAGAGGACCTGTATACTGCAAGAGCCAGGAAGAGGGCTGTGAAAATATCTACAGACCCTTTACACTGTTTAAACCCTGGGATGTCAAACCATCAAGTAGGATTGTATTACTACTGTGTTTCCCCCAAAATATGACCTACCCGAAAACAAGCCTAGCCCGAGTTTTACTCCTGCACCAAATATAAGCCCTACCCAAAAAATAAGCCCTAATTAAGCCCCGACCACCATCTGGTTGAACAACATGGGTTGAGGTGCATACATAAAAATCAAGCTAGGATGGGGTGGGGGTGGAGCTGCCCAACACACTCCACACCTGCTTACCTTAAGACCATCTGTCATGCCGCTGCCTGACTTCTGTGACCACTCGTGGCTGGACACCATGAGGCACATCGTGCCGGTGTTTGCAGTTGGAGGCTGCATGGCGTGTTGCCCTGGTGCTGCCACTCGTGTCAGGATGCTGTGTGGCTCATTGCATCAGTGCCTCTGGTCACACATGCAATGGCACAACACACCACATAGCCTTCTGTTGTGAATGGCAACACTGACGCAACAAGCCAAGCGGTGTCTGGCCACGAGCAGCTGCAGAAGAAGTTGGGCAGCAGCACGACAGATGTCAGGATGTGGGAGGCCTGGCTGCTGTAAGGTAAGCAGGTAAGACAGCCCCCCAAAAGTAAGACCTGGTGCTTATTTTGGGGCCCAAAAGAAAATGAGACCGGGTATTTTCAGGGAAACACGGTATTATCCTTCTCATCTTTCCTGTTACCTATTTCCATTGCTTATTTTGAATATAACTTTGTTATTTGTATACTATGATTTATGGTGAAGCGAAATGTCTTCAAAGAAAATAAAGGCCACTTGCCTTTCAAAAAATCACCTTTGGGATAATGTGACACAATGATTATTAGTAAAGTTCTCTGAAATGAGAAACATTTCTTTTGCATTGTAGTCAGGAATAAACTATATGTAATGGTGGGACAGTACATTCTGAAAAATAACAAGTAAGTAAGGTTGCTTTGAATTACATAAAACCTACTAATACTATGGTAATAATTTAGTTACAATTGAATATAAACATAGAATCTTCCCTCTTTTGATAATTGTCATGGTAACTTAAGAATAGAGAAGATAATTAGAGAAAGAAGCAAGAAAACTTTTCATTTGCAACCTTCATTTCTATTTCTAACAATTACCTAACAAACTCTTACACAAGAGGTTCCTACTGACATTATTTGTAATCACCCTGTAAGTAGATCTGAAGAGGCATTTTTACTTAGTAGGAATGAAATGATTTTTAGTTCTCTTTTCTTCGTTGAAAGCTGAAAAAATGGTTTCAAATTTGAAACAAATTATTTCATATGAAAAATGGGAATAATATTTATCAAGAGGTGTTTCTATCTCTTCGTTATCACCAAACTTCATTATTGCGGTCAATAAGAGACTAGGGTTTTCTGTCTCTGATGGAGCTGTACTTCCTTGTAAGGAGAGCCACACAGCTGTTTACAAATAGTAGCTGGGATGAGCAGTTTATTTACTATACATAACTATATCTAGAGCAGGAGTTATGATTAATTGTTCTTGAGCTGGTGATATTTGTTCACAGTCATCCTTCCTTTTGCTACTACCCTTCTTCACTATTGCCACTTATTCTCCATAGGGCTATTATCTACTATCTTCTTCCCTGTCCAAAATTTGCAGTTAGTGTCATATGTAACAACAAGGCTTTTCAAAATGATGCTAGTGAGAAGGAGTATATAATCCCTTCTCCACTTTGGTTGCCTGTTCCTTACCATTTTAAATCTTGATATAAATCTCATAAAGTGTCTCATCTTGAGGCTTTGTTAAAGGTTGCCTCAGACTTCTATGCCATAATGTAAATAATAATTGTTTGAATAGATTTCCCATCTGCAAACCGATAGAGAATATGATGTTGGATTTTTATATAAAACATTAAATGTTATTTAACCCAGTCTGATCTAATTAGCTGTAATTAAAGCAATACAAACATATCTTATTACTAGGTGAACTCAAGCAATGATAACACTGAACAACTGTACATTGGAATGTAACAGACCTATAGAAAAAGAGCTTGCTTATTATTTTGTGTTGGTTTCTCATTAATCTTTTCCTGTGGTTAGAGAGCACAGGGTTCCATAACACACAAAAACCAACTCCTGCATTTCCTTTTAAGAGAAGGAGATGGAGATTTGATTAGGATCTTAACCCCTTTAGGAAATTTTACTCTTTTTCCCACTCAATTTTCCTAAATTAAATTGTTTTCCCCAAGGTGCAATTTGCTTCATTTGCCAAAACAAAAATACTTTTACTCCATCTGCCCTTCAATTCCATGTTGATAATATAATATATACACTCTTTGCATGTTTTGTTATATTCTAAAAATATGTTGTCGCCACTAAAACCACATAAGAAAGTTCAATGACATAATATAAAGCCAATGAGTCCAGGGAGAAATACATTGAGAAACCTATTCTCTGAACCCTCCATAGTTTTGGACTCAATGATTTGTAGAAATATTTACAATTGTTTACTAAATATACATGATGTTGGTTTTTATACATTGCAAATTTTACGGTCCCTTGCAGGCTTTCAAAAGATCGTGCAATAAAATCATAAAGTTGGCTGGTGCTTAATGCTAGACCATCACCTGCTTGTTGCAAGAAAAATGTAGTAAGGCCTTTTTTTACTACTCTGATTTCAGAGATTTCCAGTGAAGAGGAACAAACCACTTCATGAGGTAGCCTGTTCCAACAGTTGATAGTTTTTAGTGAGAAAAATTTTAACATCTAACTTGAGTCAATTTTTTTTTACTTTCAACCCATTACTT
The DNA here is from genome assembly GCA_009733165.1 of Naja naja. Lineage (NCBI taxonomy): Eukaryota > Metazoa > Chordata > Lepidosauria > Squamata > Elapidae > Naja > Naja naja. Next base: position 130,376,713 of record CM019148.1, on the reverse strand, counting down.
TTTTTCCTGCTCTCTGGGGCAACAGAGAATAAGTTCCTCCCCACTTCTAAATGACAGTTCCTTACACATATGAAAACTTTTATCATATTGCCCCTCATACACAGGATAAACAAAGCTTGTTAACCATATCCTGTTCCTTTAAACATTCCAGATAGGACTTGATTTTCAAACTCTTCACCATTTTGGCCACTCTGTCACAGTCCTTTTTATATGATGGTGTTCAGGACTGGAAACATTGTTCCAAGAATGGCCAGGGGGGCTGGCCAGGGGTGGGCTTCAAAAATTTTAGCAAAGGGTTCTCTGCCCGGTTGCTGGGTGGGCGTGGCCATGGTGGGTGTGGCCTATTCAGCCTCCTGCACCACGACAGGGCCCTCCTGGGTTTTGGAGGCTTTCCTCAAGTTTCTGGGAGGGCAAAAACAGGCTCCCCGGGCTCTGGAGGCTCTCTGGAAGCCGGAAATGGGCCCATTTCCAGCCTTCCCAAACTTCTGGGAGACCAGTTTTTCACCCTCCCTGAGCCTCCACGTGTGCCCTGCACTTACCTGCATCCAAAACGGGTTGTGTGGGGACTTGGAAGGGGAGAGGAGGGGTGGGCGGGCCAGCCAGGAGTAGGATTTGGAGGTTCTCCGAACTGCACAGAATCTTAGCTAAGGGCTCTCCTGGAACCCCTGCGAACCCCCAGCAACCCACTCCTGGGGCTGACTGAGACATAGTGAAATAGGACAATTCATGCAGTCTAATCTCTATGCTCCTGTTAATTCCTCTCAAAATAAATTATGGCTTTTTAGCAGCTTCATCACAAGGTTAGTTTCCTTTGCAACCAGAAACAGGTAGTTGAAAGAGCGGGCATCATCCATCCTAACAAAACTGCATTTTGTTCTCAACATCATAAATCATTCAAAGATTATTTCAGCTTGTGGGTAGCTTGTAAAGAACCAGGAGAGACCTTCTTGGAGGTTGGAATGGGGATTGTATTAACAGATTAGAATAATTGATTGCAAAAGCTAATAAATTATTGAACCTGTACAAACTTGCTGATTAATTCATTGAATGAATTATATTTGCAAATTCAATAAATTAAATTGAATTAATCATTATCTACATAGAATCCCAAGGCAGTATAAATAAATAAATGTAACATACCATAGGTTACACAGTAAGAGGCACACAAATTATCGATTATAAAACAAACTTTAAAATGTTTGGGAACAAATGAATATTATCCACAGACCTGAGGTTAAATTGATTAAAATTAATGTTTTAATTAGCAGTGAAAAATTTTGGTTCTCATTTTGAGCTAAACTGGTATAATTTCGATTTATCGTTGTGGGTTGTAAACAGAAGTTGATAATTTAGCAGAGAGGACAACTTTGTGAGATAGAGGCTATATTTGGAATTTTGAAACCATGTTACAGATATTCTTACAAATTGGATGATATTGTCATTCATAAAGCATAGACACATACACACAAAATCAAGTGCACCCCATGTAAAGATCAATATTTATCTTGATTCAAACAGTATTTAAAGGTAATGTAATTAAAAAGGGATATTAAAATGACTTTGCAATAATTTATTCAACAAAAGATTAACAAATATGCTATATCTTTCTTTGGGAAAAGTAAATATACCCTTTGCTCTGCTATCCTTTGGCAGAAACAATATAAAATAGGCCTTTCTTGTAACTGTTATACCAGCCTCTGTCATCAACCTGGAGGAACTTTTTCCTACTCCTCCATGCAGGATATTTTTAGCTGGGTGATGTCTCTATGTATGTTGCTCAAGGTCAGCATGGACAAGACTGATCTAATCTCTGAATGGAAGATGTTCTACAGGGCAGAAACCACATCAGAAAATGCTTTCCTTCTTAGGCCCCATGAGATAACACTCCCTGGCAGATAGGATCTGGAGCATACCTGTTCTGCCTGACCTGATGGGATGAATAGATGTGATTGGAAAGATGCAGTTTCTTTAATAACCCAGTCCCATACCATGAAGGGCTTTATAGGTCATCACTAGTACCTTGAATTGCACTCAGAAGCACACTGGCAACCAACCCAGTGTGAATTCCAACTCTTTCCCCACCCCCACCCCCCACCGGGTGCTATTTCATCTGATAAAGGAATTTTAGAACTCGAGAGGTTTCAACTATTTCATAAAACTTCAAGTGATCTAATAAAGGCATTGCCTATGTGTATTTAGGAGGTGTTTGTTTCTCATGTTCAACATAGCTGGGTTTTTACACATTTTGTTTGTATGCAATTTAAGAAGTTAGAGAAAGTGTACAGAGAATGGCTTCTGGAATTCTTTACTGGCAATGGCTGTTGGAGGTATCTGCATTATCTTCTATGTAATGAGTTAATGTTGCAACCATGTATATGTGTGCACTTTATCCCCAAGGACTAATCAGTCAGGGTGTGAGTGTATGTGTCCATGTATGCATGTAACTAAGTATTACATATATTGTGTATATGTATTTTGATTTAGAATAGGGGTATCAAACTGGCGGCATCACATGATGAATCAGGACTTTTTTCCCCTTTGCTAAACCAGGTGTCAGCATGGCCAGCTTGTGATGCATCCGGCCTATGGGCCAGAAGTTTGATACCCCTGATTTAGAGTAGTGCATAGGTATGTTGTCTCTTTGTATATGAGAAAGTCCAGCCATGTGCATGTATATGGATAGGTACATGCATTATTTCATTGACCAAGTTTTGTTTTCAGGATGTGCTTCCCAGCTTTACTGCAATCTTCCCAATTTGCTGCACCGTCTCAGGCCAATTAGCAAAACACCTGGCATTGCACCTTCCAGCTTTCGTGCAATGAAGTATTTCTAATTCTGCGTGCAGGTATGTAATTCCCTGCTCAGGAGCTGCTGCGGCTATCTCCACAATTTATAACATTATCATGAATTTTGCATCATGGTGGCTGTGTAATCACTGCTGGGATTTAGGCTAATTAGAATGGATGGAGATGCTGCTCTTTTAAATTTTTGCCCAAATTCTCATTTTACTGATTGGTAAACTGTTGGGGGGAAATATTATTTAACATTAAATGTTTGGAAAGATAGCTGAACCATGATTACCAGACCAGTGGCAGTTTTGATCTTAAACTAATGTTGTAGTTAAAGCATTAGACCTACTAATCCCTAAACATTTCATCCCTATATCTTATCTATGTGTTTTGAAGAATGGCTTGATATAAATTTAAATGATAGCTTTGGCAGGAGCATAGTGTAACCATCCAAATCTGGATACATAATAGGTTACATTTTGTCATGAGAACTGCTATTTCATTGAAATTAGTGGGAGCTCTTAATATATGATTTTTTTGTGTGGGAGGGATGCACTGTTTGGCAAATATGTTTTAAAATGCTTGTAATAAAACGGGAAATAAGCAGCCTGTTAATTGTTGAATATTTCAGCAGTTTTCTCATTAAAGTTAACAGGAACTGTCCCCAGAAGCAACCAAACACCCACACATACGCTCGGCAGGATTTTGTTACAAAAGATTAAACCAAAAGATTAAACCAAAAGTAGATCTGGCTTCTATTGTTTAGGTCATAAAACATGTTCACATAACATATAGTAAAAGAAGTAATACAAAGATTAACATCTCTTCCTATCTTAATCTGCTAATTGTGAATGGTATACCATATAGTGCTATAAATAAAAGGTATTTATGGCTTTGTGGTGATACTTTGAAAGTGTGGGTTGCATCTTGAAATCCAATGAATAGAAATGGTATTCCAGAAGTTTTATTAAAGCTGTCAAGGTGTTATCATTTAAATAAAGAAGGGAACCCCTTTAATGAAAAGGGAAAACATTCAGGTTCTGCATTATTAATATCAATTATCTCTGGCATGCTAGTTGATGCATCATCAGTCTTTCTGCTGTGTGTTCATCCCCACTGTTGACCTAACTTGTTTAATATTTTACATTTTTTAAATTGTATTTCTTTTCACTTCTTACATTGTAGTTAGGAGCTGCGGGTACCATGCTAGCTGTGGATGTTAAGACTCTGTTAAAGCATTTTCTTCCATTTTAGTCTTTTCTAGCCTTATTTTCCATTTAATTACATACAGTAGTTTGTCCCTGAATATGGAGTTTATTTGAGATACAAAGAAACAGAAAGATTAAGAATTTCTGTTAAGTGATACCATAACTCTTTTGGCTATTCTCGTGTAAAGATGTGCTGCCTTAGATACTGATACTGAAAAAAGATACTATCAAGGAACAAAACTGGAACTTCCAAAATACTCTCATACTCTGAACAAATGTTCGCTATTCAATATTCTAAAACTATTTCGTTATGTTTTCTTCAGTGCCATGACATATTTATGCAAAACAAATACATTTAAGAACAACCCACACCACCACCTCTTCTTAGCAATATGCACATTGTTTCAGGATTGTTCTTATTTTCTACCTGTGTAGAAAAAACTGATTCCTTGAACTCCATTGCCCACAACTATGCTTTTATCATTATGTGATACTGTCTGCTCCAAAAACATACAACCATTTGAGGATGGAGCTCTCTTTCAAAATTTTGAGAGGTTCATTCACAAAGTGTCTTATCATAACGTATTTGCTTGTAGCAGAATGATTACCATACTGTAGTGCTTATATAGATAGTAGCAAAACATTAATTTACAAGAAACTGAATTAGCCTCTCTAGATGGGTCTGCGATACTAGTCAGACATTTCAGGGTTTCAAGAGGCATTGCTTTGCATTATTGCATGCTGGTTTCTATTATAATAACATAATCACTGTTAATCAGATGAGTCAGGAAGCCTTGTGGATACCAGTGGAAGAATCTCAGGGCACACTGATGCCCACAGGCAATACATTGGTTGCCACTAATTGCTGTTTCTCTGATCTGCCAAAAATGCTGCAAGTGATCCTTCCTATGGTGTTTAAACAGCATCATACATAAAATGGATGTAGGCATGAAAGCCATTTAAAGGAAGGAAGGCGGGAAGGAACAGGAAAGCGAAGATCATGAATTTCTTCAATGCAACACCTTTTCAGGGAGATGATAATTTTTTCTAAATCTTTGAAGAGTGTCACCGAAAATGAATATAGAAAGAGAAGAATGGCTTTAAACTACAGCAAGACAGATTCTGGACTAATATTAGAAAAGATTTTTTAAGAGTGGACCAACAATGGTATTAATTGCTGGGGGATATGCTGTGCTTGAAGATGTTGAAGCAGAACTGGGACGGTCTATGTGAGCAATTTGGATTCTTGCACTGTGTATAGAAAAGTCCTAGGATTCTAAGATTTTAAGAAAAGGGAAGGAGGGTGCAGAGGCTTGGCAAGGCTTCAAGAAGCTAGTACAAGGAAAGGTAAAATAGGCAGCAAGAGAGTGAGAAAGGAAGACCTGTATTTTCTAAATCCAAAATACACGTCTTTCTACTGAGGCATAAATAGTCCTTAATTTTTAACAGTTTATGCACACTATATATGAATTTTTTTATTTTTATTTTTTATTTTTTTTAATTACATTTGTATGGCACCCTTCTCTGAAGACTCAGGGCGGCTTATAATTTTTGGGATACAACCCAATGCGCTCAGCAATAGCCTTCATTCCATTGTATAGGCCTGCTTATTACTAAGTGGCATTTTACAAAGTCAGCTTATTGCCCCCAACAATCATGGGTCCTAAAGTGGGAATTAAAGTTCCCACTTTAATTTAGATATGTATTGGGGCTCTGCAAGAGAAGTCAGGTGCAAAGAGATAATTTGTAGGAAATTTGGAGGAAATGGTGGAAAACAGCACTCCTGGCCAAAATTGCTGCTCTGATCCTCCCAGAAGTGTGTTTTCTCATGTAAGGAAAGGTTGACAGCTTAATGCTACTTGCATCAGCATATAAAATCCTTCCATATCTCAAAAACTGAAGCTTCATTTCAGTGGGTTCATATCGGTAACTTAGAATTTCTTCAAACCACTGCTTAATGTAAACTCCTTTCATGATGCATCTGTTTCCCCCTGCCCTGAGGACCAGCAGCTATTGGTCAATAACACCTTAGAAAATGTATGAGTTTTTGCCTTAAAGAATTGACTTTGAAGTTGCTTTACACACGTTGAAGATTTTATCTGAAAAATATATATGTCACCCCTCAAAGCCAGTTTTCCCAGGACAGTTTACAAAGCCTGAAAGTTTTATGGTACCAAAAAAGCGCTTTCCTTTGTCAGTGTACAGTCTCTGCAGATAAGGGATGAGAAAGAGAGATGAATCCAAGAAAAGAAAAAAATTTAGAAGTCCTGCAGTGTACATAAGAAGTGGGAAGCTAATGAAAGGAGAAATTTGCTACATAACAAAGCAAGCATTTGGTTCTAATCTGCCTTCAGAAACTTCCTTCAGATTTGTGTGTAAGAGCCCTGTTGCTCATCTGCAGGCATCCATATATAAAGTTCATTCAAATTACACCTTGGGAAGAAATCACGCTGTTCAATTCATTGTATTTAACCCACTGACATTTTACCTAGTCAACATTTGTGATTGAATATCCTAAGTTCCCACTTTAATTTAGAAAGCAATCTAAACAACTTCCTGTACAGCAGAAACATGGCTAAACTCAGTTGAGAGTTTTGGACTTTTATGGCTCAGTCTGAAGTATTGCGATAAAGCATCCAAAAGTCCCAGTAAACAATATATAGCTAAGCTGTAAACTGGTCAAACTGAAATACAACGGTGCCTGAATTTAACGCATCCAAATTCAGCAGATGCCAGAGCCAACAGAGCACATTTCTGTCTGCAATGATTGGCAAATCTATTGTATCTAAAATAGTCTGAATGAATGTAACATTCATTAATGTTACATTGTCCATGGTGATTTATATCATTTGCATTCTGGTATTATTAAGCTAGTGAAATGAATGATGTAATTTGTAATCTAATAGACATTTAGAAGTAGCAGACAACCTTCCCACAAGTAGTCCAGTAAACTGAGATTTCACTATGTTTTATTTAGAGAAAATTCTGCCTAATGTTACATATTACATTAAAATATTGATTTAATGAACTATTTGCTGGTGGCGAATCTATTAAATCTAAGTTTACATCTTTTATGTTAATGTGTATCATATGTGTAATTACCCACAGTATTGTAAATGCCTTCATTTGCAGTAAAACTTCAATTTAATGGACAAATCTTTACTTCAATAGATATTAAATGGGGTGTGAAGCCCAAATTAAAAATGTGTCCAGTATATTAAAAAACACCATTAAACGAAATCCACAAAACTGAGGTTTTAGTGTACAGTGTTCAAAATTATGTAGTTTATGAATAAGAGGAACCCATTACTTGTAGCATCTACCAAAGAAAGAAAAAATTATGCCTGGAGAAGAATTAGATGTAGTAAACCACTATGTATACCTTGGCCAATAGATCTTAGTGGAAGGTGATACAATAAAGGAAATTGAACAGTGTGCTAAATGTGGTTGATGGGCATTCTGCAAGCATAATTTTCAGGAAGAACCTCCTTCTATGCCTGAATAGAAATTTTTTTGACCAGTCTGTGCTATTCGTTTTAACACATTCTGGTGAAACATGGACACTAACCTCACAACTGATACAAAAGCTATGAATTGTGTGAAGAGCCATGGAAAGAGACATGCTCAGCATCACAAGACAAGATAGAAAGACCTGCACATAGAATAGGGAACAAATGAAAATATACAATGCCATCAAGACTGTTGTGTCCATGCAGCCACAGCCACAGAATAGCCTGCCGTTAGTAGCATGGGAAAATACAGTTACTTAATTGGCTAATAGTATGGCAGGCAACCATTATATAAGGGAGCCTGCCAGCCATTAGCCCTCGTCGTGTTGCAGTTGGAATTGAGTACTTACAAGTAAAATGTTGATTGCAGATCCTTGTCTCTGTCTCCTTCTTTCCCACAACACAATAAAGACAGTAAAAGAATTGAAATGGAAATGGGCTGGTCACAAAGATAAGAATAACTGATTGCAGGTGAACCAAGGCAGTCATAGAATGGATCCCACTTGATAAAAAAGGATGAAGGAGGAGGCCTTCATCCTGCAGTGGATAAACAATAGCGAAAATGTAATCTTTTCTACAATACCTGTTGCAATGAATAAGAGTGCTATTTAACATATAGTATACTTACATACTAAATGCACACACACACACACACACACACACACACGTGTGTGTGTGTGTGTGTTTCTGTGTATGTAGTAAATAAATACATAACATACTATATGTTCAATACAATTCTTATTCATTGCAGCAGATATTTTAGAGAAAATTGCATAGCATTGACTTCCCACATTAAATATATATTCTGAAAAGTAAAATACTAACAAAAATCAGGTGCTCCCTTAGTTTATTCTTCTTAATTAAGATAAATGCAGATAATCCACATTTGAAAATCACAGTTGGCAATACAATCACTTATTTGCATGGTCATTAAGTTAAAAAAAATCACAATTGTTTCTGTGCTTTTGACTTTCATCTTTCCCTTTTCACTATTCCCCTGGTTTTTTGAATGCTCATCTCAGCATTGGGATAATTAGGAAAAGGAGAATTATGACTGCCAAATTTAATCTGAGAAATAATTTTCCACATTAGTTTTCAAATAATTCTAATACCTACCTTCTTTAAGAGCCATCATCATCATTCCAAAGAAACTGATGACATCTGAAATGATTAAGAATATTAAAATATTTTTCATTCTTTACTAATATAGATCTCAGATATTGAAGTATATTAATACATATTTCTAACAGAAATACAATCCTGTGTAGTTCATATCATTCAATTAACCAAAGTAATACTATTTAAGTTAATTTATACCCCCACATTACCTTAATTGGGAAACCTAATTTAGAATTAATTATTTCCAGATTTGGAATATATATATTGTTTAATATTTAAGTAGCCCAACTGATATGGTTTTATATTTATCTGTTCTATTCAATATTACTATAAAAATAAAGGTGAAGTGTTCTTTATTTTTATTTCAGTATCTTGTAAATTTTTACATAATTTTTATATTTTGTACATCCTTGATGTGTTTTTCATTTTTTCTTTCTCATGTTTGTTTTTTCCCATTTTTTAATTTTCTCTCTTATTATAAAAACTTTAAAATAAAGTCTTAATGAGTGTAAAACCTAATAAAAATCAAAACAAGGAATTAAAATCAAAGCCAAAATTTAAAACAATTATCCAATTAATTAACAATTAAAAATACAGATACAGTAACTGTGTTCTACAGAGGTAAATGGTACTTACATCAAATGCTTCAGTTTAATTATACTTACTAATTAAACAGGATGTAAATTGCCAAGTTCAATGCAAATATTACTTCAGATGCATGGTTGCTATCAAAAAATATTTTATCTAATTGAGGATCCAACATAGGTGAGGAAATAATGAGAAGCTGAGATCACATGGCATGTAATTGGTTCAATGAAACATCCTTCTGGGCAAGCCTAATTAGCGTGCTTGTTGATTTAGTTTCACTGAATTCTACATGTGAAAAGAAGTGACATTTATGCAAAGCCTTAATGTCTCATCAACCTTAATGAGATTTGGCATTTGGAATATATTTGTTAGAATATGTTCTTTTATTTTTATAACATTCCCATCAGTACAAATATTATTTGGTAATTAATAAGCAATGAAAACATTTCCATTTCAATTAGCTTTAATTGTGTGTGTGTGTGTGTGTGTGTGTGTGTGACATGACTGAAGGTTTGGGGACTGTGCACATATGCACATTATTGTTTGAGTTTGACCTTGGCTCTCTGAAGGACTCTTTGTAAGACAAGGACATTGTAATAAAATGCTTTAGTTAATCAACACACTAGCATACAAACATACTAATCTTAAAACTACTGAAACAATCAAGCCATGGCAAGCTTAAAATGTTACCAAAGAAAAGTTGACCAGATCAAACTTCCCAGGTAGTACACCTACAAAAACACCAACAGCTTGAATTGTGCTTGGGAAGTGATATGAAGCTCATTTATTTTTTAATTGATATTTTAAATGAATACCAGAAATAATCCTTTCAGGAAAAGAGAGCAATAATCCTGCTTTAAGTTATGAGGCGATCTAGCTTTAATAACTGTCTATAACAAATACTGTAGTAATGTTTTTTGCTTCCATAATTTGTTTAAAATACAGGATTTGTTTCCCTGAGCCTGCCTATATGTGCCAATGTATATGCTGAAAAATAAAGAAAAATCTAAGGTACTATTTTGTATTACAGATTCCGTGCTAGTAGTAAACAATTCATTTTTGTTTGAATGGAATAGAATACAGAATAACAGAATTGGAAGGGGTCCTTGGAAGCCTTATAGTCCAACCCGTTGCTCAGGCAGGAAACCCTATACCATTTCAGACAAATGGTTGTCCAATCTCTTCTTGAAAACTTCCAGTGTTGGAGCATTCCCAGTTTCTGGAGGCAGGCTGTTCCACTGATTAATTGTTCTAACTGTCAGGAAATTTCTCCTTAGTTCTAGGTTGCTTCTCTCCTTGATTCCATCCATTGCTTCTTGTCCTGCCCTCAGGTGCTTTGGAGAATAGGTTGACTGCCTCTTCTTTATGGTAGCCCCTTAGATATTGGAACGCTGCCATCATGTCACCCCTAGTCCTTCTTTTCTTCATACTAGACATACACATTCTTTATATGTTTTAGCCTCCAGACCCCTAATCATCTTTGTTGCTCTTCTTTGTACACTTTTCAGAGTGTCAACCTCTTTTTTTATAGAATTGTGACCAAAACTGGATGCAGTATTCCAAGTGTGGCCTTACCAAAGCATTAAAAAGTGGTATTAACACTTCATGTGATCTTGATGCTATCCCTCTGTTAATGCAACCTAGGACTGCATTGACTTTTGGGGCAGCTGCACCACGCAACTGGCTTATATTTAAGTGATTGTCCACAATAACTCCAAGTTCTTCTCATAGTTACTATTATTGAGCCAAGTACCATCTATAATTCTATACCATACCTGTGCATTTAGATTTTCTTGCTTAAATATAGAACCTTACTTTTTTCACAATTGAATTTCATTTTGTTAGTACGCAATGTTCAAGTCTGTCAATATCCTTCTGTATCTTAAGCCTATCTTCTAGAGCAGGGGTGGGCAACTCTGCCCCCTTTGCGACCTGGGGACTTCAACTCCCAGAATTCCTAAGCCATGCTGTAAAGGGGCCATGCTGGCTCAGGAATTCTGGGAGCTGAAGTCACCAGGTCGCAAAGGGGCCATACCTGCCCACCCCTGTTCTAGAGTGTTGTCTATTCCTGCCAGCTTGGTCATCTGCAAATTTGATGTGTTCATCATCTATCCCCTCATCCAAATCATTGATGAAGATGTTGAAGAGTACTGGGCCTTAGGGTGCCCCACTGCATACTTCCCTTCATATAGATCCAGTTCCATTGAGGACTACAAATTGAGGGCAGTTGGTCAGCCAGTTATGAATCCATCTGGTGGTGATGCTGTCTAACCCACATTTTCTATCTTATCAAATAGTAGGTTGTGGTCTACTTTATCAAATGCCTTACTACTTCATTACAGAGTAGTGTACTCTGGTACACTAATTTTGTCACTTTGTCAAAGTATGCAATAATATTTGGCATGATCTGTTTTTGATAGATAGTGTAGTGCATTAAAATTAGTATTGGCTACTCTGAAATAATCAAAATTCTGTATCATCCTTTTTTTGCCTGAAGTTGTTAAATCAAGGCAGTAGGATACAGCTTTCCACTGTTCTGCAAATTCCTCCAAATTCAATTGTCCAAACCCTGTAAACATGTTATGCAGAGAAAAATAAATTTTATTTGAGTCCTTTTAATATGCTAACCACAACTGATGTAGCTAATCTTTATAGCCCTGTTCAGGGAGCTATTTAACTGTGCTTACCTGTATTATCAATCTTATCTCCTTGAGTTGCATCAAGGAAATATAATAAAGTAGCTTCTTTGTTGTTCTCCTTAGATAAAAGCAAACATAACCTAATAAAAGAAGTGTACATAGAATGTATGGTTTTATTTACATTATACCCATACATTTAATTAATATATTTAAATGCCCTTTCATTTTGTACATACAGGACATTTTTCTCTTCCTAAAGGCAACCTATGTGTGATGTTTAAGAACAATTTTATAAGTTAAATTTTACAAAAATCATTCAGCAATTGTTACTTCTACACAGGAATCTGAACTTCGCTCAAATTTACTCTGTGATATCATAAATAAATAAGTCCGATAAATTTGGGGGCTTAAATCAAATCAAATGTATAGTTAGGTTGGTACCTAACAAATGTGATTTAAAGCATGAGGAATATTTCCACTTGTGTGAATGAAGTGAGTTGCACATATGTCATTGAATCTAGATATGAAAACTAAAATACACACTTCATTCTCTATGGAACTTTTCTGATAGATGTATGGCCTAGCCTTTTTCTGCTGATTCCTAAAGAATCCATAATATATTCCCCTCTGCCTTTTATCATGAAAAATCTAGTTAACCATTTTTGCAGTCTGGTATTTTTCAGGGGAAGAGGCTCACAGGATTATCCTTTGTAATCTTGATAACAATTTCAGCCCCTTAACAGAGAGTTTCATTGCAATTTTCTCCACCGGTTCTTAGAAACAGTAGGGAGAGAAGAACAGATGGAAAGACTTTGTATGAATATCAAATAATGAACAATTGTCTGTTAATCAGTGCAGTATGTATTTTATTATATCAAGGGATAGAAAAGCCTTAATCTTTTTTTTGTTTTGTTCCCATTCTTTGCTTGTATCTTTATTTATCAATACATTTTGTTCCATTCTATTTCCATGTGGATCTTTTCAGTGGAAAAAAGGAGCACATACTATATCAATTGGGTCATGCAACAGTCATGTTTTAGGTTTTGATTTGTGCAGTACTTTGGGAAAAATGGTGTATAATTTCTCCAAGAATAGGCAATTGGAGTTTGTCAAATATTTTGTACAATAATAATTTGCACCTTTCTCATTGAGCCTGTGGTATGTGCAGCTGGAAAAAAGTTTTCCAGCTTTTCTGAAGGCTAGTTCTAGGAGGAAAGGGGACATGAAATAGAGTTGGTGCCATTGTGGTATAGAATTTGGTAACAGTCTAGATTCTGAAGCAGATCTCATCAATTCACAGCCAACATTCTGAGGATTAAGGAGGGGAGATTTAATCTCTTCCAGATAAGTTGTTCTCTCACAAAGAATTTGCTTGTGCAGATTCTTTGTCAGAAGTCAGAAATAATGAAAGTTAATGAACAGTAAGTCTAAATGCCTCAAAAGAGTTGAAGATCAAGGATGGGAAGAGAAGACTTAATCTTCCCTTCTGAACATGCTGTAATAGTTCAGTCTGTGAAAAGTGTTTCATTACCCAGTTAGGTAATATCAGCAACACTGATAAATAAATAACTTAGATATATAAAACAACAAACATCATCATTCTCAGTAATAAAAATAGGTAGCATACCACAAAGACCAAGCTATCTTAGAAAATATAAGTTAATTTAAAAAAACCACTGACTATTATGTCCCATTTTTAAGAAGATGTCATTAACTGTTAAGTTTGCATGAAGAGTCAGACGCGAAGAGCTTCAGTGAAGAGTTTATTAAGTGACTACAGCTCGAATGGACCCAAGTTGGCTGGGCTACGGCTGCTTCTTATAGCCAGCAGCCATAGTTGCCAGCCAATCAGAGTGCAGGGTTTTTCCCGCACTATTTAAACCAATCCTATTTGACATTTTACAAGAACAATTCAAACTGAACCAATAACATTCAAACCTACATACATAACATTAACTTTGCATTCCTATAACTGCTTTGGAATATAAAATGATAATCTTGTCTCTTTGGTACTCTCAGATATAGCTTTCTAAATGGCATTGTCTTTGAAATTGATTTGGTAAAATGAGTACTTATGAGACCACTGTATTTATAATCTATTTTTGCTCTGACAATGTTTAATACATAATCACATAATCAATTACATTCTGTCTGTGGACATAACTGAATGTGATCAAGGGACACTTATTTTTATATATTTCAGTAGAATATAGTATCATACACACTGTCACATTCTAGGTTGAATGGACAATCTTATTCCCTCATATAATTGATCATTTTTTTAGAAAAAAGATTCTTGCTATTGAATTAGTATCAAATGATCTTTTAAATATCTATCAAATGTGAAACACCCCCCACACACATATAAAACTATTGATTAGAATTACTTTTTAAAAACACCTGCAATTTAAAACTAATAGAATTGTATTCCATATATAAAAAGAAAACAGTTTAAATCAAAGAAAGCCTATCACATCCTTGTTCTTTACATAAATCAGTAACATGCAATCCATGATATGGAAGCTGCTGAATATAAAGGGTAATGATTTCCCAGATGATGTTTATTTTATTAATTGTTATAATCATCTTACTATAGTCATTTTACTAGTTACCTTCTTAAATAAATTTTATTTCAAAATAAAGCACTCATTCCCAGCACGGGAGGCTCTTTGTTTTTCTTGCTTTCTTCTTTCCTCCTGTTTTATAGAAACTCAACCATAAGTGAAAAACCAGCCTTTTGATTGTCTGAATGTCTCTTTGCCCAATCAAGAACAATACTTCAACAATGTCTAGCCAGCAAATCAGAAATTATCTCAGGACTAAGACTACCTTCTAAAGGAGTCTCTAAAGATTTACAATGGTGCAGACTGTTCTCCCTTTGGGCCTGTACATGAAGAATACTTCTTTGAAACAAAAATTGAATTCTATCTGTTAAAGGCCTCTTAGCATGGAGTTGATTTATCAGAAGTTTTATGGGTACCTTCATGCATTATTATAACTAGGGGGTCATCAGATGATGACACAAAGAAAATGAAGGTTGTGTTGGAAAGAGTTCCACTTATGATTCAGATCTAACTCATTCGTATTCAAAAAGAGGACTTTGAAATAGCATTTAAACAGGCTATGGTAGAAGTTTCTGAGTAAACATATTACAATATTCTAAGTAAGCTTTATTGTGCGCTTATAGAAATTAAAAAACTTGAAAATTAACAGTTTTATTATGTTCTTTAACAACTTACCCAAATTGCTCAGTAATCAACATGCAGTTCTCCTGTTAGGAACATTATAATCTCATTCATTTACACAAGAAAAAAGCCATAAAGATTGTTTTGAATTTCTAAAAAGTGTAATGTAGAACTTTCATACTTAAAATATAGGTTAATTACTGATGCAAGTTTTTAATTGGGATGTTCCTGTAATAAATAATAAAACTTAACAATTTTACAGAAAAGTACCAGTAATGCAGAGTTTAGTTTTAACTAGCAAATGTAAATGAAAGCCTATTATGTATAGTGTCAACCCTGGAGCCATCTTTAAGCATCTTCAGGGTTGCCACAGTGAGGCTGGATGGAGCTGTGGGAAAGGGAAGGGGGAGTAGAGATAGCTGGGGGAATATGTAGCCAAAATAACATTCTTTCTTCTGAAAACCAAGGACACTCTCACCAGCACCTGGAGGGGCCTGGAGGGGAGTCACTCGGGAGGGGAAGTGTGACCTGATTGGGCCATGTGATGGTTGTGTGTAATGGGGGAAAGAACTTTGGACTTTGAGTTGAGTGAGGAGACCCAGAGAACTTCAGAGTCAGGTTTTCACCAGCTGTGCCAATAAGACATGCCTAATAAATCTATACTTTGAGAAAGCCTCTGGCCTTGGAGTTTTGATTCCGTTTGGGCTGTTACTTGGAACCCGGACATATAGTAATGAAGATTCTAGACTAGTAGCCAAGAGATAGTGAATTTTAATCCAGTCTTAGACATCTGGGTCACTTAGGCCTGTCACTCTGTCTCAGCCCTAGGAAGCAGTCAGTGGCAAACTACTTCTGAAAATCTTGTCAAGAAAACTGCAGGACTGGTCCAGTAGTCACCAGGAATCAAAAAATTGACTCAAATACAGACCCAAAAGGTAAAGAGAAGAATAATTGAAGTGGAGAAACCATTTTAAAACTGGATAGTTATGAAAGTGGTAGCAGTGTCTATATTTAACAAGAAAAACCTGTTATTCCCTTTCATTTGCCAATTGCCCTTGTGTGTTTTCAATTAAAATCTATTTTGAGACAGCATTTTTGTATGCTTAATATAATAAAGCTACTTATTAAAATAGATGTCCATTTTCTCCCCATGTAAATCAGAATGAATGCAAGAAGTTTTTTTATGGCAATTTTAAAGTTCCCATTATCACTAGTCTATCTATTGGTTAATATGTGACATTGTCCTTGAAGATAGTATGCAAGTTTTAATTAGCTTAAATTCTTCTTCAAATGAAGGAACTGGAAAACATTATTCCAGTCATTTTATGAAGAAGGTTTTAAATAATCTGGCAGCCCCTTTTATAGAAATCTGCCTAGAGGCTATTCTCTACTGGAGGCTGTTTTTTGTAATCCCTTATTCTTTGAGAAACAGTGAGTGGTCCTACAGAAAAAGGGCTCTGTTTTGGAATTTAGAAAAGCTGAGTTGGTAGGTTATTTTAATGAGCATTTATTCAGTTCGCCCTTGTGATGTTTAGTTGCTGTTCTTGGTTTGTGTAACTCTGAATTTTATTAGTTGTAATTGTCGAGTGAGCTGCCTTGAATGGACAGTAGTCCCTCATTCAATGACTTCTCATTTAGTAACCATTCAGAGTTACAATGGCATTAAACAAGGAGACATCATCTTCAGTAGCATTCCCCTGGTCCCATCATTGCTATTTGCAACCTTCATTTCCAGCTTCCAACAAGCAAATCCAGTAGCAAAACTGGCAGAATATTGTAAGTCATGATCGTGTGATGCTGCACTTAATGGCCATGCACAATTTGCTGAACAACCGCAACTGGAGCTGCCAGAATTGCCATCATAAGTTGGTGCAGTCATATGATTTCTTTTGCTTGCCAGCTGCATTGCTTAGTGACTGAGTTTCCAGTCCCAATTACAGTCATCAACTGAGGACTTCCTATAGAAAAAACAAACTTTAAACAAGTAATAATGAGTTCATATATTACATCATAAGATCTGAGGATCCCTGAGAGCTTATGTCCATCTGCCTCCTTGCAACAATCATTACTAAAGTAATCAGTATGTCTGTATGAAATATGCTTTCCAGTTTGTTCTGCTCTTGAGAGGCAAACTGCTTACAGAATACTTCTGCCTCCAAAAATCAGATGTGAATTATTACTGCACACAACTGTCCCTGCAGTTGCTTTGATGGGCTTAGTAATAGCCTAACTGCACTTTCCGTTTTATAAAGCTAGCAGACTCCAAGTGTTTAATTACATTTCCAACAATCTTAATGGGGCTAGTATGGTTAACATTATGTTTTAAATGAATCTGAAAAATCCAGGTTACCTTCTCTTAGTGCTGCAAAGGAAAGACTTAATTGTTTACTACATGCAACCTGGATTTGAACAATTACTCCATTACAAACAAACTTATTTCAACATCCTAGTGCATGCAAGCAGCCTTATACGTAATTTATGAACTATATGAATTTATTTCTTATAAACTACTGTATAAAGTAATGATAATTTTCATAATGAAGAATGAAGTCAGATAGGACACAATTTTTTATTTACTTTTCAAGAGGACAACAAGTCATCTCAATGCCAGTCCTATATCCTATTTTCTGAATATCATTAGAAAATTATTCATCTCATTCTTCATCCATCTTGTCACAATCTCTCATAATTCATATAATATCTTAACTTCAACAGACAGCTTTCAATTATCACCAGTATCGGGTGTTTGTACAGAATTTTTCATTCAGATCCTCTGTCCTAGAAATTTGAATCAACTAATAGATATATTTATAGCCAATTATGTTTTCAAAAAAAAATCAGTTATACAGTGAATTTAGTTTTTGTGTTAAAAATCTTGAGCAAATCATTTTATAGCTTTATATTTTTTATAAATAAATTTGATAATGTGACACTGTTTTACTAGCCTTGTGCTATTGTTGGCCTATTGTAATAGTGTGGTCAGAAATAATATACAAGGAGTATTCGATAAAATCATGTATTGAGAATATATAGTGCTGATTAATTAAGGATCAAATAAATATTAAAATAGTGGTAGGGACAGTAAGACTGATAATCTAATAATATAATTTAATAATAATAATTATTTATTATTATTATTATTATTATTATTATTATTATTCAATTTCTACTTTTTCAAAAATTTCTAGTATCTTCCTATCCTTTCTCCATCATTATTAAAGCTGGCTCCAATTTGCATGCTTGTTAAATTGTATATTTGCATTTTTTTCATTCAAAGGAATTTGCAGATAGTATTGATGTAGTGACATGGGTAGAAAGGCATGCAGTTTATACAGTTAGTAGTATATGTGGTGTGGAAAAAGTGTTGCTGTTTTTATGGTGACCTGTAACATCAAGATCTTCACGAAGCCTACTACAGTATTATTTTTGGATTGATATCCTTGGTAGCTTTAAGTCTGATGATCTATTTAAAGCATTACAGTTCTTGGCTTTAAAAAGCCATTTTTGTAGCAATTCTGAAGCCAGTGGAATGCTGGCATTGACTCAGCTATTTTATGCCATAACTGCTCTTGCAGCATTGCCTTACCATTTTCAGAATATCATCTTTTTGGACACTGATGTGAACCTTTTTCTATATTAGAAAATAAAATTAACCAGCTAGGAAGTCAGAGCCAACTTCTTGCTAAAGCTGCAATAAATCTTGCCTTCTAAAAGAAGGACATGGGAATGTATAGTTGCTAAAAACAAAATAATAAACCTTCCAGTGGTATTCAGAACTGAATATCACATGGATTATAACCCATGTTCATCAAGAGGATCTGATAGATTCCATGTCCAGATTAACTCAGTTTGACATATATTTAAGCACGGTAAGCCATGTGTTTTACATACTTCACTGAGATTTATATATATTTTCATTAGCCTTAAAAAAATGAAACTTGAGTTGCAGCCCTGCAAATTTACTTCAGGATGCAACACTGGTTGTAGATAGATGGGGAAGGGATATTATAATGTTCATACTGAACATTATGATATGATAAGACAGAAATTGTAACATTTTATTATACATATCTAACATTTATCATACAGTTATTATACAATCTAACATTTATTGTACATTTCAGAAGATTTGCAGAGGCATGTATAAAATTCTGGATTTTTATATAATTATTGGTACTGCATATTTCAACATAGGTATCTGCTACACAGCTTACCTTAAAACTGTGGATACGCATTAAAGTCATGTGTCTCAAAGTCCAATGGAAAAGACTTAATGAGATTTCTAAAGTTATACATATACATACATACATACATACATACATACATACATATATACATACATACATTCGTGAGTGGAGAGAGTAAAATCTGACAGATGAATTTTGATAAAATAATGTAGGTTCTTTATAATTATTTTTGAAGCAAATTAAAATTAAAGCAAGTTTTGAAATTCCACTATTATAGTGATTGCAAAGAGCAGAGACAGGTGACGCTTCTGAAAGCGTTTAACTGTAAATTAAACAAAAGAAGATTTAAATTAAAGGATTATGAGCCTGAAGTTTTGGAAGTAAACTGATAGAGGTTCAGTGTAAAAGAAAAGAGCATTTGAGTAACAGTCATCACAGGAGTAAAATGAGATAAGGATCAACAAAAGTACAGCAGAGAAGGAAGCCATTAGAACTAAGTAATGAGATGCAAGAGGGAAGGGAAACTGAAGAAAATAAAGAGGACTTCCCAAAAGTCTTGGCTACAACTATGGAAAATGGATAATGAAGAATACATTTTGTTTAAGTGCAGTACATGTTCTTCAGCCAACCTTGGTTCACACTCAGGAAGGGAAACTTTTGCAATTTATGTGACTATACCAAGTGTCTCCCCCCCCCCCAAGTCCTTCCCCCACAAATGGCAGCTTGGCACAAATCCATTATTTGGATCATTGGAAAGACAGAATACAAATGTCACTGCCAATTGTGATGTGGATTACCACAGTAGCCCTCCTAAATACCTCCCAATCTAGGCCATAATAGGAGGAGGGGAACCAAAATCATTGTGTAGTAGGTAATAAAATATGGCTTTGGTCCAAATCAGTGCTTCTCAATCTTCATAACTTTAAGATGTCTGGACTTCAACTCTCAGAATTCTGGGAGTTGAAGCCCAGACATCCAAAAGTTGTTAAGGATGAGAAATGCTGGTCCAAACTACTGTTTTCAGATCGGAATTGTCATCAGTCATTCATATGCATTGAATCCAGTTGAGGATTTAAGGTTGCTATGTTTTATTTATCCTACCATCTTGTTTTCCTCCCAAGTATATATCTACTTTTCATCTTGTTTTCCTCTGAAGTATATCTAACTTATCTGATAGAAAACTTCTTGGTCCCAAATAATTATCTGCAAAAATGTGTGTTGTCTTACATTTCCTGAAAAGGTGGGGAAAACATCCACTGAAAAGGAATGGTAGGAAGTGCAAGTAGATGCCTTTGAAAATTAGCTGTGGCTGGGAGAGGCTGCTTGCTTGCACTAACAGGAATTCTCTCTTTTTTTTTTGTTCCATTCTATGGTTTCCCCTTACCTCATCTCAACCCAGTTTGTTATTCCCATTCTTTTTTCTTCTTCTCTACAGCAGTAACCTTACCCCATCACAAACCTTTTTTAAAGAATCACTTTATATAAGAAGATGGGAAGGCTGTGTGTGTGTGTGTGTGCACCAATTCTTTCAGGACTGGGCATTAAACTTTAATAAATATTTATTGACTGGTTATTGATTATGGTCTCACTGTTGGATTTCCAGAGTGCATAAATGGAATTCCAAAAGAAAGGAGGCAAATAATTACAATATTCAGCCCTTAGAATTAAGAGCCTGCAAACTGATAAAGAGTTCTTAGTAATTAAAAATATGAAAGCTAATGTGGCACTAGCACTTAGACGTATATACCACTTCATAGTGCTTGACAGGCCTTTCTAAGCACTTTACAGAGTCAGCATATTAACCCTAACAATCTGAGTCTTCATTTTACCAACCTTAGAAGGATGGAAGCCTGAGTCAACCTTGAGCCAGTGAGAATCGAACTCTTTGCAGTTGGCAGATTAACCTATAGTTCTAACTACTGCACCACCACGGCTCTTCTATAATTATTTTATGTTGACACATCTTTAAAATACCAAGAAAGGATAACACTGTACAATAAAATAAAGCAGCCAATGCATTAGACAGACAGAAGAAGAATTGGAAAGACAAGTAGAAACCAAGATTGAAGAAAAAAGGAGTTTAACAGTGAAATTAAGAGAATTTTACAGTCAGTGGGGAATTTATAATATTCAATTCAATGAGAGTAAAATGAAAAGTTCCAAAAATGTGTGGCATTACAAGAAATGTTTTATTGTAAAGGGTCAATTACATAATGCAGCTGAAGAAACTAGAAAAACTTTCTTCTGACATTTCTTTCTTGTTTAGACTGGCTTACTTATTACTGCTGAATTGCAGCTTAATTAAATTTTACTGATATCCTACTCTTTTGCCTTAAAAGAGTAAAATAACTCAAACAGCTAATAAAATATAATTGTAGTTCAAAAGTATAATTAATAATTTAAAACAATTTTTGCTTTAATAAAGGTGGCTACCTCTCATCCTTACCACTTGTAAAGAAATTTTCATTCATTTTCAGATTGGCAACTCCAGTCTGAAAACAGGAGTTTGGATCAGTGATCTCAACCTTAACCTCTTCTCCCATATGGCAAATGGCATGTGGCAAGTGGCAGTCATTTGCAAGTTAAATTCTACTGGAGATTTTTTTCATTTTTAGATTAAAAATATGATGGTAGCATTTTGTTTTTAAAAATCCTTTATATTTTAAGTTTGTGATTACATCTGCTGTGATAAATATAAGTTGACTTTTAACTTCTCAAATCATTTGTCCAATTTTTGGCTCAGTTTTGTCTTCTCTAGCGAGCTAAGAGCAGCTCCTGAAGTGTGCACCAGTGGTCTTTTAGCTGACCTGATCTCCCTTAACTGGATCATCCAAGAATCACACCTGGAATCTCTAGTCAGCTTTTTCAGGAAGTGTCTTTTGATATACCTAAATATGTTGTTCTGTAACATCTGATTGGGACTTGCTACACAGAAAGAATGGAAAAATGCATTCTTCTTCTAAAAGAAAAGTCAGAGGCAATGAAAGAAGCATGGAAAGAGAGAATGATCTGAGAAAGATCTGGCTTTGCAAACATCCGTTTAAATTAACAGAATGTAAGAATACTATGTTTCAAGTACAGTATATCCAAGCACAAAATTTTAGTAGATCTGAAGGATAATGCAGTTCCTGTTTATATAATCCCCACTTAAAGTAGCCAATGCTAGAGTGTTTTTTTTATGCATTACAAATGATGATCTCTTCCAAATGCAGTCTGATTATTCAGGCACAAAAGCTTAAGTGTGAGGCATTTTATATGGGCGACATGCTGTTCCTTTGATCGTGTATCGTGTTCTTGTCAGATGTTCAGACTGGGTGCTATGTATCACTGTTTCTTGTGTGACCCTATCCTCTCAACTAAGGCCAAACCTCACTTTAATTATATTTCCACAGTATAATGTTGTCTGTGGGGAAGAAGAAAATATTTATGGATTCTTTTTAAAATATATATATTTATTATTTGTAACTGAACAATCTTTAATCTTTAATTTTTTTAAAAAAAAATGCAAAGTAAGAAGGAAAAGAAGAAACATTTTATATTTATCAAGTCACTGGTTTAACAATGAATTCACTACTATAATATAAAAATATAAGATATTATTGTAAGTTCTTTAGTTCATGTTTGAAATATCCCAAAATATTCTTTTTATAGAGATATGTTATAGATTTCTGTAAGAGATTCCAGTAAAAAAGAAACCAATTTAGATGCCTTTGAGGCAATCAAAGCATACGGTCCATATTGATTTTTCAGGACATGCTTAAGCTGATGATACCTCCACTGTTGTGAACTGGGAAGACCAAATTCAATCTGATGTTTAAAATTGTACTACATAGCAATTGATTTAAAATCATAATCCCAGCTTCTTACCCAGGCTTTCCAATAAAATAATTTCACTAATTTTCAAAGTAGACTTTTTTCCTAAAGAGTTCATTCATGAATCTCATTATCAAAACTTAGTTTATATCCCAATATGGCCCAAAGATTTCTCACCGCTTGTACTCCTAGATGTATGATACATTTTTGCTATATATTGTTCCAAGGACTTGCTGTAATTGTGAAGGAACTAGATATCAATTTGTAAGGAATACTACTCCACTATATTTTCATTCCACCAGCAGATGGCTGATAAAATATTGGCCCATTTGTATTTTTCCTCAAATCATAAAGTGAATTTAGCTAAGGAAAACCTTAGTGATCCACCCTCCCCAAAATACTCCCTAAATTACCATTATGAATCCAAGGGAAATATTTATTTTATATTAACATAGGAATATCTCCAAGAACAAATCAAACAAGGGTCAATGCTTATTTTAATAACATTAACCCCACAGACTTAAAGGATTTGCAGAGTCTAAAAATCTCAAAAGTCCCCATGGTTTTATAGGTCAGACATAGCTGTTTGCAAGACATTGGTAAGGATTGCACAGGGCTAAAATGCTGTCAATAGGTATGTATTTTTAGTAGTGATGGAAGGGTTTATAGTTGTCTTACGGCTAAATAGTGTCCCTTTATTGATTTTCTTATAAAATGTTATATATTGACTGAAAAATATATAACTATTGGAAAGTAGTATTGAATGTTAGTTAATCTGCTCTGAGGTTCAAACTAATTTCTACCCATTGTTTTTTTTATTTATATCTGTCAAATTAGAATCAATATTCTTATGTTCCCAGCTAATTAGCTGAACTAGTTATGAGTTAAGTTGTACTTTACTTTTAACTTTTGGCTAGCTATTAGTTTTTCTGTGGGATAAGATGTGCAAATATGTTAGCCTCAGAAGGATGGGTTTGTCTGCATGTGTTGACATGCCATCAAGCTGAGTTTACCTTAAGTTACACAGGAAAGCAAGAAACGGTCAGAGTTACATGTAAATAAATTATTAGTACATTGTGGCATATGGAATCCTCCTACAGCCATCTGTTAAGCATTCTGATGCCAATCTTACCTTCTGCTTATAAGACTTTACACTGAAAAACCTACAGCTGCTACATTGTGCCACAGTAAACAGTTTTCCTTTTAGTGTTGTTTTCTGCCTGTTGTCTAGACTGCGTTTTGTATAAATCTGTATTACATACAAGTAATCTAAGATATTTGCTTTTGTGTATTTTTCTATTTTTATGGATTATTTTGGTTCTGAATGCCACCTAGAGTTGACTAAAGTTGGATAGATATTACAAAATTAACAAATAAACAAACAAATAAATAAAGTTTATGTTAAAGCTCTGCCTTGAATGCACATTCCCTAATTAGGGTCAAATTGTACCCTAGGAAAATCTCAGTTCCAAAAAATCGCAAGTTCCAAATTAAGAACAAAATTCTCCAAAATTGATGATTTTTATTGTGTTGGCGTTCCCACAACTCTCCCCCACTGACCCAGTTAAACATGTTATAAGAATTTGGGCTTTTAATGGAAAGCTTTAAGAATCCTCCAAAATTTAGAAACAAGGAGTCCATTTTTAATTTTATTTATTTATTTTTTAATTATCAAACTTACATACACACACCCATTTCACCTAAGTGACTCCACAGTTACAAACAAAATATGTGATTTTATTAAAGAAGATTGTGCTATTCTTAATTACCTACACTCACATAAAAACATATGCATATATCAAAAGGAAAGAAGGAAAACAAACAAAAATTATGTAAAAAAAAAATTGCCAAAATTTTGCAAAAGACTCTACAACCAAAGATGGAAGTCAAATGTTAGAGAAATGAGGGTCAACTTGATACAGCTGTTATATTCTCTGAAGACAACTCTACTCTTTATATCTCAATCATATGAATCATACACATTTTTACTATACAACCAGAGGTGATATTTAACCGGTTTGCACCGGTTCACATGAACGGGTAGTGGTGATTTGGCGTGGGTCACTCACTTGCTTCGGTCACTCTCCTATCTTTCCCTATCATGTGCCGACCGCGGTGCAGCTCAGCTGCTGCACATGTGCACTGCGTGTGCAGCTGCTACACATGCAGCATGCGTGTGCAGCAGCCCCAGGACATCTGCCCACCTGCCTGCCCTCCCAGAGCATGCTTTCTTCCTTCTCCCGGCAGACATGCCTTTCCAGCCCTGCCCAGCCAGCCAGCAGGGAGCCACATGTCCAGCCACCCCTTTTTCAGTGCAAGAAGCCTCCCCTAACCGACCGGCTGCTCTCCTCCTTCTGTGCCTGTTTGTTCTGTATGGCGGAGGAGGAAGAGAGCAGCCTGCCAGTTGGGGGAGGCTTCTTGTGCTGCAAAAGAGGTGGCTGGAGACCGAAAAAGAATTGCCTCCAGCTGCCTCTTCCTCAGCGCAAGAAGCCTCCCCCAACTGGCTGGCTGCTCTCCTCCTCCTCGGCCATACAGAACAAACAGGCAGAGAAGGAGGAGAGTGGCCAGTTGCGCTGAAAAAGACGGCTGGAGGCAACTTTTTTTTGTTCTTCAGCCACCTCTTTCGGAGTGCTGCACCACTCCGCTCGGACTTGCTTGGGAAAGTCCCTCCAGTGCAGCAGGCTCAATGGGGGTGGATCTATATGGCCAGTGCCTAGAACACAGCTGTGGCAGCACGTTTGAGAAATGGAGCAAAGCCACTGCAAGAAGCCTATAGCAGCTGCATCTTTTTTTCGGTGTGGCTGGAGTCCAGCCACATGGAAAAAAACATGCGGTGGCTGCAGGCATCTTATGACAAGGGTGAGATGTGGGCTGGCAGGGAGCCAGCATCAACAGTGGCTCAGACCTGGCTTGCCTTCCCTGGCAGCCAACTGCGGGAGGAAGGTAAGGTTTCAGGCAGTCGGGAAAGCCAAACCCAAGCTGCCTAGCCCAGACCTGCCAGCAGGGGGGGACAAGGCTGCAGCACACATCTCGCTTGAATTTCTCTCCTCAAAAGGGAGGGGAGGAAGTCCCACTCACGGCCCCTTTGTTGGACCCAAAAGCCTTGCCTGCTAGCTTTTTCAGGCAACGCGGAACCGGAGACTGGTCAGGAAGAACCCTCATAACGAGTGACGCTGCCGGGTGCTTGGAAGCATGTGTATGTTTGTTTCAGGTGGGCGCTTGGAAGCGTGTGTGTGTGTGCATGTGTGTGTGTGTGTGTGTTTCAGGTGGGCGCTTGGAAGCATGTTTGTGTGTGTGTGTGTGTTTCAGGTGGGTCTCCTGTCCTAGCTTTAGAAGGAGAGAGGAAAGGAGGAAGGGAAGGGATAGAAAGAGAGAGAAAGAGGGAGAGAGAGAGAGAAGAGAAAAGAAAGAAAAGGAAAGAAATAAAAAGAGAGAGAAAGGATGAAAAGGGATAGACAAAGATGGGATGGAAGGAAGGAAGAGAAAGAAAGAGGGAGGGAGGAGAAAGTGAATGAGATATATGAATGAATGGATGGATAGATAGATACATGGAAGGAGGGGGAGAGAGAGAGAGAAAAGGAGAGGAAGGAAGGACACAAACCCTGGCTTCAGAAGACTCTGAAACAGCACAGCAATCTAGGGCTGGAAGGGTCATCTTCTAGTTCAAGGGTCTTCAAACTTGGCAAGTTTAAGACTTGTGGACTTCAACTTTCAAAATTCCTGGGCTAACATGACTGGAGGAGGAATTCTGGGAGTTGAAGTCCACAAATCTTAAAGCTGTCAAGTTTGAAGACCCCTGTTCTAGCTCCAGCAGGAGATCCTTACAGAATCATAGAATAGCAGAGTTAGAAGGAACCTTGGAGGCCATCTAG
This sequence comes from Naja naja, assembly GCA_009733165.1. NCBI lineage: Eukaryota > Metazoa > Chordata > Lepidosauria > Squamata > Elapidae > Naja > Naja naja. Next base: position 130,349,803 of record CM019148.1, on the reverse strand, counting down.
TCCAACCTGCTGCTCCAGAAGGAGACCTTATATCATCTGGAATCTGGATTATTTTGGTGCCTCTAACAGAGAGGAAAATTGGCAGAGGAGTTTACTAGGACAAGGCTGCCATGTAGAGGAAGGCAGAGATAGTCCTTCACTTATGATCACAATTAAGCCAAAATTTTGGTTGCTAAGCAAGAGCATTGTTAAGTGAGTTTCACCACATTTTACTCAATCCATGATATCTCCTGGGTCTAGCAGTCATGTGCAGGCTAGGGAAATAAATCTGAAGGTGTGTGCAATGTTCTAATGTACAGAAGTTATAGTTAAATGTGTGGCAGAAAGTGGACTATGGGTGTGTTTTTCCAAACGCAATGAGGTTGAATGTGTATAGTTTTAGAAGAGCTTTGTGTGTGTGTGTGTGTACATACACATACAGTATATATAGTAGATAATGTATCTTTGTGTGCCTATACAGATACTATACTAAGTAATATGTATGTACACATATAGCATATATAAATAGGATTAAATAGTGTATTAAATAGAGAGAGAAACTGTATCTCTTTGAGGCCAGGCAAGGCACCCCTTGACGTGAGTGACGTTAAGTTGGCCACGCCCACCTAGTCACATGACCACCAAGCCACACCCACCAAATAAGGCACGCTCACAGAACCAGTAGTAAATTTTTTTGAATCCCACCACTGTATACAACCTATCATTTTTTGAATTAAAAAAGGATTGGCAAAATAATAAGAAGACATGGGGATATGCAGTTAGACAATGATAATATTTTCACACAGTAAAAAGTTGTGAAAGAGGCATGGTCTAGGTACCAGTTTCATTTGTTAGAATAAAACTGAAGTCTATTAATTCAACTGATGCTTGTTTTCCTTGTTAATATTTCACTCTTTCACCATTAAGATTATTGCACTTCTCTGGCAATTTAACCACTAGCTTCTGCATTTTAAAATGTTGCTCAAGGAATTGTTTTCCTCATGGTTGGCTGTACCTTGTTATTTTTACTGCAGCACACAGGTAAGCATTTTAATTATCTAATTGGGGAAAACAGCAAATACATGATGTTTAGTAAAATAAATGACATAATTGGACTGCCATTTATAAAACTATTGAAATATTATCTTTGTAGCTTATTTTATTAGAAAGCAAGCGTAGCGTCCAAAATCGTAATTATATTATTATCTGGTTAAGATCAGACATAAGCTAGAGCCTAAAATGCAAAAGTCATTCAGTTCCTAAGCCAATATTGCATATAAGATTAAGTGGCCATTGGAAATAAACTATTGTACCTTGGAGAAAAAAGGTTTACTGGAAATGTATTATCTTCAGAGATAATTTTCCTTTTCTTGGTTATAGTGTAGATATTGTGCAAAATTCAGCCATTCTTTTTAAATTATTCAGAACAGTTCAAAGGTATTGCGCTGACTCTTTGATTTCAGCCTGTTATGCTTTCAGTTTGAAAATTGTAAGGATTAGAGGGTAGATATAGCTCTCTTTAGTTCTAAAACTAACCTAAAGTTAAGAACTTCCATAGAGAGCCTGTGAGGACTCAGTTGCAAGAAAGACAAAGTGTGCAATAAACAACTTTTAGCAATAGCACTAGAACTTATATGTTCTGACCAAAGCTTATTGAGACACTAACAAACCAGAGGTGGTATTCAGCAGGTTCTAACCAGTTCTGGAGAACTGGTAGTGGAAATTTTGAGTAGTTCAGAGACCCGGCAAATACCACCTCTGACTGGAGATTTTACACTATCCTTCCCCTGTCACGCCTACCAAGCCAGGCCCACAGAACCAGTAGTAAATAAATTTGAATCCCACCACTGTAACAATCACATGTTAGTCTCAAAACCCTTTTTTCTTTATTTCAATGGCTGTGAATTTTAGTCATTCACAGTCTGTAATGAGTCTCAAACAGTTTGTAAATAGTCCCATGGAAGTCTGCCAAAGTCCTTCAGGATAAGACAGATAAGCACACACCTTTATCTACCTTGAAATGCTGCCAACGACTAAATTTCCAATTAGTTATACAAGGCCAACTGGAGCACTAATTCAACACAGAGCTTCAGGTTTCAAATCGAGCAGTATGAATAATGTTGCTTCCTGCAAAAGTTCCTGTTCCTTTGCTCCTCCTTTATGTCTTATGAGAGGGCCAATCACCTCCAAGCCTTACTTCTGAGTCGCCCCTTTTCGCCTTGCCTTCTGGCAGCTCTGTGCATGCATGCACTGGGAACAGGCTCCCCTCGTTCCTCTGCCTCGCTGCTGTCAGATTCTGGAGGCTCTGGAGTCAACACATAACTCTCAGATGGCCCTGGCCCCATCTCTGTATCAGATGCAGGAGCCTTGTCCAAGTCCTCCCCAGATTCCCGGACTGGCTCATGTTCCTCTCTACTGTCTGACTGTGCTGCTGTCTCTGCAGGCTGCCGGCAGACCACAACAATATACTACTTCACAGTGCTTTACAACCCACTCTCAGCAGTTTACGGAGTCAGCACATTGCCCCCAACAATCTGGGTGTTGTGGCCTGTCGACCAGCGGCCCCTCCAGCAGCCGAATCAGAGGAAGAGGAGAAGGCGTGGGAGTCAGGGTCAGCATCAGGGCAACCTGTGAGCTCCAAGGAAGAAGAGGGAATGGAGCTGGCAGAGAGAGAGAGACAGAGACAGAGGCGGAGCCTGGGCCATCTGTCAGCCCCCAAATGGAGAGCTCCCAGATCTGGAGATGGTTGATGAGGAAGAGGAGCAACAGCTGGGTCCAGTGCCTGATGTACGGCTGCGCAGAAAGCCATGGGCTGATCCTGGGGAAGGAAGAGCCACCACTGCTAACGAGGCCTCATCCTAGCTCTGGGGATAAAAGGCAGGGGGCGGAGATGAATAGGTGTGGCAGACAACTATTCATTTTCTGGCCGGCTGGACTTGTTAGCCTGTGAGAAAAACTTTTTGCCGGGGCTGCCGGTATTCCAAATAAAGAAATCTTTTGAGTTCACACCAGAGGGTTTGTCGTGTTTGGGTAACTGAGTCAGAACACTGGGTCCTCATTTTACCGACCTCGGAAGGATGGAAGGCTGAGTCAACCTTGAGCCCTGTCAGGATCGAACTCCTGGAGCGAGCAGTGAGTCAGCCTGCAGTACTGCAGGCCACTGTGCCACTACGGCTTGTATTATGGAAGCTAGATCGAAATGCACTTTACATATTTATGTATTTATTTATGTGAAAGTTACACTGCATCAATTCATTCAACTTTTAATGTGTTTCTGGATCTAGTGTACAGGCAGTAAGCCTTTTTCTTGTCTCTTGCCTGCAACTCTAAACACATCATTATCTTTGTTTTCCTAGAAATAAAACATTGCATTTGACCATGGTAAAAATTCAGATACAAACATGAGCTCTCATTTATCATGTTATTTTTTAGAACACATAGCACACGTAATATAAGCACACATGGAAACTCTTGCAAACTGACAAGTATGTATTGAAACCTACTGTAGTACATGTAGTGTTCAACTTACAATGGTCACCATTTTCCTAGCTTAAAATGTGACCAACTCTGCACTCATTAAGATGATCTCTGCTTCAAATATACCAATCTTCTTGTTGCAGTATAACTCATGAAGCCTCTCCCAATCCATTTCCCCAAATGAGCAAACAAAAAAGATAACATAAAATGTGATAACAATAATAGTAGTCTACTATCTTATACAATATTTTCCTTCCCAGCAGCAAAACAATAAATTGCATTTAAGTGTTATGTAACATGTGCTTAGCTACCCTGCACTCTATATCTTTACCTAAAATACTAATGAAGCCTGCTTTTTTTAACATAATGGTTTTTAAACTGAATTATTTACAAATTGATTCATGTATTTATTTATTTGCATGGAACAAGGACTGACTTAGAATTTCTTTCATGGATTGAGTTACTATCCTATCAAAGTGTCACTGATATTGTGGCTTTCTGAGCGTAGATAAAAGATGGGTTCCAATTTTCTGAAAACTCTGATCCAAACCGTTTGGTTGATAATTGGTCCCTTACCTCTTAAGTTAGCACTTGGTCATGGGCATCAAACTCACAGCCCATGGGCTGCATATGTCACGCACTAGCCACTCCCATGCCTGTTTAGTGAAGGGGAAAAAAGTCGCAATATGTCACGTGATGTAGCTATGACGATGCGAGTTTGACACCTCTGCACTGTATAATTGACAGGATCATGATTTCGTTAGCTATATAAGCACATATAAGAAGATCATTTACATCAATGATTTCTGTGCCATTTTACAAAGATTCTAAAAACTATTTACACAAAATCATCAAAATCCATTAAGAGAAGATTTCATCTTCTTGTGGTTACAAAAATTCATTATTTGGGAATATAAATCCAGTTTGAAAAAGTTGAATCATCTTTATTATATTTCTAAGAAAATATTCTTTTCCTGTGTATGCAGTAGAATAATATCCTGTGGGGTTTTTTTGTTGTTGAGAGCTATGATACAATGGGGATACAATCGTCACCAATTAAGTACTATGAGGAATTGCTGGATCATATTGTGGAAGCATATATAAGGTGCAAGGTTAGAATCCATTTGCATGCTAACATGTTTTTAAAGTTTCTGCAGAGACTACATTTGGCAGTCATAAAAGCTATTTGAACACCTTGTCTCCTACCAAATTCATATATATATATATATATATATATATATATATATATATATATATATATATTTCGTAGATTTTCATGGGTAAAGGTATGTAGGTCTTAGTGTATTCGGGTCTTGTCCCATGTAAGAATGAGAATACCTTGGCAACGTTTTGACGAGATCCCACTCGCCATCTTCAGGCTGGTGTCCTCAGCTTTGTGCTGGCACAAGCACAAAGCTGAAGACACCAGCCTGAAGATGCATTGGATCTCGTCGAAACTTCCAAGGTATTCTCAATCTTACACGACAAGACCCCAAATAACCAAGACTACATATGTATATATGTATGTTATATTTGTTTAGTAGATTTTCACGGGTAAAGGTATGTAGGTCTTGTGTATGGGTCTTGTCCCGTGTAGGTTGAGAATACCTTGGCAGCGTTGCGACGAATCTCATCCGTCATCTTCAGGCTGGTGTCTTCAGCTTCGTTCTCCTGGGAGAAGTGAAGAAGCTGAAGACACCAGCCTGAAGATGACTGAGGAATTCGTCAAACGTGCCAAGGTAATTCTCAATCTTACACGGACAAGACAATACACCAAGACCTACATACCTTTACCCTTGAAAATCTACGAAAACATATATATATATATATATATATATATATATATATATATATATATATATATATGTAGGTCTTGGTGTATTGGTCTTGTCCTGTAAGGTTGAAATACCTTGGCAGCGTTTCGACGAATCTCATCCGTCATCTTCAGGCTGGTGTCTTCAGCTTCGTTCTCCTGGGAGAAGTGTGTGATCGTGGCTGTTTTTTCCTTTTAAACTCTAGAGTTGGATGTGTTGTTACTTTTGATTGGTTTGTGGAGTTGATGTATGCAGATTGGATGGCTTTTTCCTGGACCCTGTGTGGCTGAGGTGCTGGAGGTGTGTCTCTCAGCCTTTTGTGTTGTACGCTGCACCTGGGTAATGGGCTGTGATGACCTTCTGAGTTCTATTGTTGTGATGTCCTGGTGTGGTGCTGTAATCTCCTGGGTCGTTGTCTGTGCTGCAACCTCCTGATGTTTTGTGTTTGTATCTCCTGAGTTCTGTGATGTAGTATCCTGGGTGGAAGGCTGTGATGTGGCCTTCTGGGCCTTGGTTGGCTCCGAGTTTGAGGTCTGGCTATGTGTTTATAGCGTGTGTCAGTTTGGCTTAGTTTGGGGGTTGGAGGGGGGGTAGCAGCTGGTGTTGCAGCCATGGTCTGGTTTCTGGATGGTGGTTGCCTTTCATCTGTGGCGTGGGCTTGGGTTTGAGTCTGGTGAAGGAGATTGTGTGGCATCATGTGTTATTTTGGGTCCGGTGTTGGTTTTGTGGCTGGGACTCGTTTGTTGATTAGGGCTAGTTTCCAGATGTCTGGTAGGCGGGAAGTATCATCCCTTTTATTCATGTTATGGGGTGTTTCTCTATTTCGATGGCTTCCCTAATTATTCTCTTGTTGAAGTGTTCATTTGAGATAAGTTTGGATCCCTCAAAATCAATTTCATGTCCTGTGGCTTTAAGGTGCTGAAAAGGGAGGAAGTTTTTCTTCTTTTCTGACTGCGTTCTTGTGTTCTGAGATGCGTGCATTTATTCTCCCTGTTGGTTTGTCCAATGTATGTGGCGGGCAAATTTTGCATGGTATTTATAAACTCCTTGGTTTTCTAGCTGGATCTTGTCTTGGGGTTTCTTAAGATGTTGGCTATTTTTGATCAGTGCCAAAGCTGTCCTGATATTGTGTTTGTGGAGAATTTTGCTGATTTTATCTGTGGTGCCTTTGATGGGGGGAGGAGGCGATGCCATTGTCCTGTTCTGTGTCTTGGTTTTGGGGGAGTCTCCCTCGATTAGGTTGGTGATTGTGCTTCTTTGGAATCCATTGGACATTAATACGTTAGTGAGGGTGTGTAATTCTGTTCTCAAGTGGTCTTTGTCAGCTAGGCGTTGGTTCTGGAGATGAGGGTCTTGGCTACGGAGTTGATCTGTGCAGGGTGGTGATGGGATTGTTGCATTTAAGTAGCGGTTAGTGTGTGTCTTTTTCTGGTAGATGGTGTTCCTAGGGAGCCGTTGGGTTTGTAATTAGGACGTCCAGGAACGAAGTTGATTGTTTTTCTGTTTCCATGGTAAATTGTATTTTGGGTGTAGGCTTTGGGTGTAGGTTTTCTTTCCCCGTGTGTTGAGACTGGTCAACAGTACACCCCTAATTTAAACAAAACCCAACGGCTCCCACAACACCACCATCTACCAGAAAAGACACACACTAAATGCACAATCCCATCACCACCCTGCACAGATCAACTCAGAGCCAAGACCCTCATCTCCAGAACCAAACGCCTAGCTGACAAAGACCACTTGAGAACAGAATTACACACCCTCACTAACGATTAATGTCCAATGGATTCCAAAGAAGCACAATCACCAACCTAATCCGAAGGGAGACTCCCCAAAACCAAGACACAGAACAGGACAATGGCATCGCCTCCTCCCTTACATCAAAGGCACCACAGATAAAATCAGCAAAATTCTCCACAAACACAATATCAGGACAGCCTTTGGCACTGATCAAAAAATAGCCAACATCTTAAGAAACCCCAAAGACAAGATCCAGCTAGAAAACCAAGGAGTTTATAAAATACCATGCAAAATTTGCCCAGCCACATACATTGGACAAACCAACAGGAGAATAAATGCACGCATCTCAGAACACAAGAACGCAGTCAGAAAAGAAGAAAAAACTTCCTCCCTTTTCCAGCACCTTAAAGCCACAGGACATGAAATTGATTTTGAGGGATCCAAACTTATCTCCAATACTGAACACTTCAACAAGAGAATAATTAGGGAAGCCATCAAATAGAGAAACACCCCATAACATGAATAAACGGGATGATACTTCCCGCCTACCAGACATCTGGAAACTAGCCCTAATCAACAAACGAGTCCCAGCCACAAAACCAACACCGACCCAAAATAACACATGATGCCACCACCAATCTCCTTCACCAGACTCAAACCCAAGCCCACGCCACAGATGAAAGGCAACCACCATCCAGAAACCAGACCATGGCTGCAACACCAGCTGCTACACCCCTCCAACCCCCAAACTAAGCAAACTGACACACGCTATAAACACATAGCCAGACCTCAAACTCGAGCCAAACCAAGGCCCAGAATGCCACATCACAGCCTTCCACCCAGGATACTACATCACAGAACTCAGGAGATCACAACACAAAACATCAGGAGGTTGCAGCACAGACAACGACCCAGGAGATTACAGCACCACACCCAGGACATCACAACAATAGAACTCAGAAGGTCATCACACAGCCCATTACCCAGGTCGTTACAACACAAAAGGCTGAGAGACACACCTCCAGCACCTCAGCCACACAGGGTCTCAGGAAAAGCCATCCAATCTGCATACATCAACTCCACAAACCAATCAAAAAGTAACAACACATCCAACTCTAGAGTTTAAAAGGGAAAAACAGCCACGATCACACACTTCTCCCAGGAGAACGAAGCTGAAGACACCAGCCTGAAGATGACGGATGAGATTTCGTCGAAACGTTGCCAAGGTATTCTCAACCTTACACGGGACAAGACCCGAATACACCAAGACCTACATACCTTTACCCGTGAAAATCTACGAAAACATATATATATATATATATATATATTTATCATTGAGGAGAGAGGCACATTTGTTTTCTCTTTTTCACTGGTTGATATTTTCATTTCAAAAAATTTAGAGGGTTTATTTAAATAAGAAAAGATCAACCAGCATACAGATGGAGACTCTAGAATATTTGGACTTGTCTTAGGGGATAAATTGTGTAGCTGCTTCAGTATGTTGAGGATCTCCTAGACTCCACCTTGGGAAAATGCTCAGTGTCTTTAAAAGACAAGTTTCTGGCTGCTGCAGTGTTTCAGAAATCCCAGCTGGAATCCCACCAGGATTCTCATGCATTCTTTATTTTGACAAATTAGTTTAGGAAAGTTTATAGTAAGCTGAACATTGAATCAGGAACTTCTTTTTAAAGATCATAGTTTTCCTTTCTTTTCAGCATGCAGAGTGAGATTCACACACACACACACACACACACACACACACACTTCCAAACGCCCACCTGAAACAAACATACACACACAGATCACAACTGTAGCTCTGTTGGTCAGTGGGAAAGAGAAAAAAATCAAAGGTCATACATGAATGATATCTTTGTTATGAACAACCATGCTAGAACTGTGTAATTGTTTTGAAATCTCTTATATAGCATTCTTGATTTTTTTAACAATTTGATTAATTTTAATAAAACATATATTTGGAACATTGCTTAAGTATGTAAATTACTCCATAATTTCAAAATGTAAAAAAATATATTTACACAATCAGTGTCAAGGCGAGGAATCCCCACAGATTCCAGAAGTAGTTGCACAATAAATACTATCTAATTCCACATAGAATTAAGCAAATAGGCATCAGCAGAGTGAATTAATTAGGTATCAACAGAGTGAAAGGGTATAAACTATTGGACTTCTCTAAGTGAATCTTGACAATAGTTTGAAAAATTCAGGTAGCACAGAATGATGCTTGCCAGCTATTGACAGATGCATACCTATGTACATACCTATTAGTTTAAAGCTTAATTTGATATGCTTGTTTTGATTGTTTAAATGCTCTAAAAACCAAGCTGAAATTCTCAGAAGATGATTTTTTTCCTGACAAATGCTTAGAAATGTTAATTTTTTAGCTGAAAGAATTGCAGCCTATCTCAAAAGATATTCATTTAAATGGTCTTCACAATTTCTTTAGGACAGTACTCTTTTGCAATACAGGTAGTCCTCAATTTACAACCATAGTTGAGCCCAAAATTTCTGTTGCTAAGTGTGACACTTGTTAAATGAGTTTTGCCCAGGGGTGGGATTCAACCAGCACTACTACCAGTTTGGTAATTACGTTTTGCTGCGCGCATGTGAAATAAAACTAAAGCTGTGCCGCCCGGACAGCTGATAAGTGTTGTGCGTGGGTGCGCAGCACTCAAAAAACACCTTTTTATACTGCTTTTTCAACCTCAGCTGTGTCGCACAAAGCAGCTGAGGTTGAAAAACCAGGAAATAAAGATCAGATAAGAGCCTGGGCAGGCAGGTGGGCCAAACAGCAGCAGACACAGAACCGGTTCTATGTCTGCTGCTCTTCAGAACTACTGATTCTGTAGATCTGGGCAGAACTGGTAGCATCTCGCCCCTGGTTTTGCCCCCTTTTATAACCTTTCTTGCCACAGTTGTTAAGTGAATCATTGCAGTTGTTAAATTAGTAACACAGTTGTTAATTGAATCTGGCTGTAAAAATGCTCATAAATGACCATGAACTGTTAATGTTATATAAAAATCAATAAATTTTCATTGCCATTATAATTTTGAACAGTCACTGATGAACTGTTGTAAATTGAGGAGTAGCTGTAATAAAGGAAATAGTAGATTATCACCTACTCTTTCAAAAGATTTTCTAATTCATGACTTTTTGTGTCCGCTAATGTTTACTGATCTGGAAGTTTTTAAGTTATGGTTCTTTCTCATCCACCCTACATTGAGTTGTTCGAAAATTCTGCCAGCAAAGTCCAGAGTTCCCATTTCTTTGTTTATAGCTGATGCAGAGAACTATAGCTTGACTTGAAATGTGTTTACCCTCATGATATTTTTCCTACTGTACTATTTCTCTTTTGAAGAAATCCAGATATACATTATGAACAGGAGTTTCTCTATAGTAAGCCTTAAACTATCACAGCTCATTTTTGTTCATGCTTTTTTGTGAAATTTTAAATAAAGTACTTGCTTGTCTGCTTCTATGATATTCAGCAATTTATATTTTAACATACTGTGTGTTTTTGTTAATGAACTAAAATGGCTATGGTTATGTGGCTCAATTTACCTCAGAGTTTACCTTCATAAATTCTTTAAACCACTGATAACAACACTTCATTTAGTTTACCATATACATTTACTATTTTTCTTCATCCAAAATGCTTACCTTTACATTAAAGGTTGCTAGAGAAATTCAAGAGAGATTGGAATAAGGACCACTTATTCTTGTTGAGGTAAAGTTGCTAGGTAACCTTGACATCAACCTTTAAAAAACCATCTGTAGGAGGATGAATAACATGCAGAATTCAGTCAATAACTGAGCTGCCTTTGTTGGTATAACATAGTCCTGACAAAATCTACTATCTTAAGTCATTTTATAAACTGGTCAGGACTTTCGAATTAGAGAGTCTATAATGTTTGAATCTGACTTTCTTTGGAGGACAGATTGAGAGGAGAATTTCTATAGATGGCAAAGAGAAAGCAGTGAGGAAAAAGAGAAAAGATATATAAGGAAGACTATAAGTATCATAGGAATCCTTTAGAAAGCAAAAGAACCATGGTTCTGTCCAGCAGGACAATCTTTCTCTTGTTCCATTGAAGAATGAAGGGCATCCTAGAGTAGGGGGAGGTGACAAGAGGGGGTCAAGCTAAGGGTCCTTGCACAGCAGGAAGCAGTACAGATGTTATCTCCCTCAGAATCCCTGAAGCCTTATCTCACCATTTACAAGAGAATGCAGTCAACCTGGCAAGATACTTGTGAATAGGCATGCAACAATAAAGAAGTAATCAATTAGTTCACAATATCATTTTGTTCCTTGTGCCTGACAATAAATCCATCAATAGAAAATAACTCCCAAAAGAAAAAAATAAAATTATTCACACTCTTAGACCTCATCGGAAGGTCTATTTCCAATAATAATACGGTTGTTTTGTCACAACCGAGTTGGCCAAGACAATATTCTATAGCATCACGCAACTGACATTTTAATGTTTGACTTCATAAGATCAGTATTATATGCTCAGATGACGCAAGTAAGGCAATGTTATTCAAAGTTAGGAATTATAATGGAGAACACATTTTTTTCAAAATATTTGCTTCCTGAAAAACTTTTGGTGGTTATGGTTATGATAGACCCTTTCAAATGGCAGTTAACTTTTAATGGCTATAATATATTTAATTGTATAACATTTATAATATGTTGCATGAGTTCAACGGGACCAAAATTGTTTTGCTGTTGATTTTCATTTGTACTCAATGTCTGATGCATTTTACTGAAGTCTCCAACAATAGTCAGCCTGCACTGATGGATTATCATCGCCCTGGTACCATTTTTGCATTGTGGCAATGCCCTGGTAAAACCTTTTACCATGCTTGTCCCTGACTGTAACTAGATTTTCAGGCAAGAAGTCCAAGTGTGAATGCAATAAATGAATATTCAGTGACATGTTGCACTTTCATGGCTTCATGTATTCCGTAAGACTGAATGTACTTTTGTGCTCTGTAGTTACCAAGAAAATTCTCAATGATATCCTTGATTTTTTTCTAGGCAATTTTCTCTGGCCCCACTAACAAATCTTCGGACCACTTATCATTGATCTATGGCTCAACAAAGATCCTTGTGGAAACAAATTTTTAATCAGTCTGAATTTTATGTCATAGTGGAGGCAAAAAATGTCTTTGTCAGGTCAACAAGTGGTTCATGTGCCACTTTTTCTATCTTGGAACCAATTTTGTTTTTAGAATGGCCATTTCTTTTTAATATAATGAGACTCTCTTGTGTGGTTATGCCATTTGCATATGTAGCAACAGTACTTGGTATATCCAAGTTACATTCCAAACAACAGAGCCACTATTAGATTTCCATGGATATTCCAGATGGTATACTGGATATGCATCAACAAAAGTTTTTGTATGTTTCTTTCATGTGCGCAGCATAGCGAACTAGATATTGAAGAGTATGCATTGCTCTTCAATGTGTAAAAAGACAAGATCTCTATAAACTGGTACATTATAGGTTAAATAATGGGTTATTTTTGTGATTAACAGCTAAAAATCTACAAGATACACCCAAAAAGGTTCAGAAAGCAAAACTTTCTTGCCCAGTATTCAGAGCAGATCAAAGACAAAACTCTCTATTGAAAGCTAGCACCATTTCATAAATAATAGAGAACTCCCAAAGACAGCATGGAACTCCAGGCAGAAATCCAACCATGTGCAGTGCAAGTAATCTATTCTTGTATGATTCTTCTTTACAATGGTAACAACAGCACTGATACTTAAATTGAGTTCATGGAATCTCTTTTACACCAATTTACATTTCTCAAAAATAAATTAACTAATTTAAAAGTCTTCTAGGGAAGTCATGGTAAGAAATACATTAGTTATTGAGAAGCACTTCAAGGAAGAATAGAAAGCTTCCCTGTATATAAAAATAATGAATGCAAACATTTTGTCTGCTTGAATGAAGTTAGCAGACTCTTTTCTAAGAAATAATATAGATGATCCAGGGAAGTATTTTCCTTGTGGAAACAAGTTTTCCAGGGAAAGGCAAAAACATTAAAGTACTAATATAATTAATAAACCTTAGAGGTTATAAAGTAAGTTTATATTTCTGAAAAATGTTTGGGACTGCTAAAGGTGCTTTTTTTTTCCTCAAGAGGCTTCTGGATGTTTTTTCTTCTCATCCAAGAAGCTTCTTCAGCTTCTTCTCCAGAGCTGAAGAAGTTTCTTGGATGAGAAGTCAAAAATGTCTTTAAAGAAAAACCAGAAAGTTCAGGTGCCTCTTGAGAAAAAGAGGAGGGGAAAGCATCTTTGGGACAACCATGCCCTGGATGACTGAGAATCTCCATAGACATTTGAACTTCTAATGAAAAAAGTTACTTAACTATCTTGTAATAATTTTGTTATAAGGAAAATTTGTTATGCATAAATTTTTTTGAGATAAACACAGTTTAAGCATTTAGTAGTTGCAAGTTATGAATTATATAGAGATAATCGTAGAAAAATTTGTCATTTAACATGTAGAATGACTAATTACATTTGGAAACAGAGAAGTCCAAATCCCTTCAGTAGTATGTCTCAGATCATTGGAGTTGTGGATATAATTTAACTTATGTGGATATATACGGATATACAACCTACACTAACCAAGTGTTTCCATACCAAAGTAACAACCCAACTTCTCACAAGAGAAGCATTCGATAAGAGAAGCATTACATAACCCAAACACACTTTAGCAACCCAGAATATCAGAAAAAAGGAAACAGATTACCAATACAACATCTTCCAATGGATGGATACACACACAACTTTATCAAAAAGTGCCTGACCACTCAAACAACATAAGCTATGAAAAGAATAGCACTGCCATGCATAAAAAATCCCAGAAACAGCCAACAGCCACATGGCATGACCATAGCCCACAAACCAACTAAAGTCCTTCAAAACAACTTAAATAATCCAAAGTCATGGCCCCAAAAGATAAAAACATGAATCATCTACAAAATATTGTGTAAGGACTATAACATTATGTAGGATAAATAGGTAGGGCACTAGCAAAGCACATCCAAGAACACCAACTGGCAGTAAGATGATGAAGACTTTTTAATTTCACAACACGTGGACAGACTTAACCATAGTTTCAACTGAGAAATGGTGAGCATCCCAACTAGAACACCTCCACACCAACAATCAACCCCCAGATAAGCAGGCATTATTAATACCAGGAGCAATACCAGACAAATAATCAAACTGTAAACAATACCCTAACCAAGGAACTATCAACTCAAATTAATAAAGCAGTGAACAACAGCCTAATCAAGGAATTACAAAGAAGAAAACATCATCCCCACCAACAATGACAGAGAAGGTACTGTATATACACAGAGAGAAAATCCCACTCCCTTTTAGCACTGAAAATGCTACCTAGCCAAGTAATGAAATGACTGCAAGAAAACAACCAAGCTCAGAAAGCGCCAAGGACTCCATGATTTAACTTGTTTGAGATCTCAAATTTTAATAGCTTGAATAATCTCTCAGAATCCTCATTGTTATAACTCAGGCAGTCTGCTTTAGTAGTTACTTTTCTTTCCTTTTATAGACTTTAAGGCTGCTTATCTGTTGTTTTCTGGGAGATTTAAAATGAGAAAAATAGGATTAGGGCAAATATCTCATCCTGGTTACATAAATATCCACCATGGCTGTCAAACATAGTGTCAAAATATGAATATTAATGCTTCAGCTTGCGTAATATATTCACTTTTCACTATTCATTCCTCAAAACCAATACTGTAATTACAAAGCATCAACTTTTCAGAAATGTTTCTTACTACTTTGGACTGGCTGGCTTCAAAATCTTAATTGTGTTGTCCTGCTGTACCACCCAGTCAGATGGCCACCTAACCATGCCCACCTACTAGTCACGCCCACAGAACCGGTAGCAAAAATTTTTGAATCCCACCACTGCTACAGACATAAAGAGGTATATATTGATAATTCAACTTTTATCATTAGATTATTGGACAATTGCCATCTCAAAAAGAAAACAGTGCTCTTCTTCTTAAGTATCTGTAATCTGTAAATAAATGCATGAATAATAACTGATATGAACACTCCAAACAATCAAAACAGTATAATTTATAAACAGTTAACCTGTTTAACAATAACATAACTTTTTACATCAGAATGTAGGAAAACATAACTTTTGGTAATTCATAGGGTGCACCAAGGAGTGTAAGACTCCAGTGTAATATAAAAGCACATCTCCAATGTAATATAGGAAATATATCTTATTTTTCAGGTTAAATTAAATTAACCTAACATTCATACAATAGCTAAAAGCAACTGTTGGACAAATGTTGTTAGTCAAATTCTCATTTTATATTTTATATTTTAAATTAACATATCAATTAAAAAGTATTCTAAATAATGAAAGTAGCATACACAATGTTATGCAAGCAGATTGCTATATTATCCATATTTCCATTTGCTTGCTCTCCTGTGTTGCTTCTATGGGTTTCCCAAATTGGCTCTCAAAGGTCACCTAGCTCTTTGTGAGAGATTTCTGAATCATGGAAAGGAAAGACTGTTCTGCTGGAAAACCTATTATGTCAGTAGGCAACCTTTATGAGTCTACAAGGAGCTATATGAGTCTGTTTCATCTGGTTTCCTCTTCTCTTCCAATGAGATAAATGAGATCAATAATGTCCACTTTTGCCATTCCGAAGAGATTAAACATGAGTTTAGCATTAATATGCAATTACACACATTAATTGAAATGAACTGAAGTATAGTTTGACCTAAGCCACGGTCTTGTTTATTATGCGTGAAGCAAATTTGAAAGTATATAAAAAGAGTTCAGAAGTGATCATAGAAGAAACATTACAGGTTGAATCTTATAGGAAGGAGACAGGATTAAAAGAGCTTCCCACCGCCTTTCATTCAGTCTACTAAAGGACGGCTTGATATGTTAGAAAATATCTTGCTCCCTTGAGATAGTTATCTTTCAATCATTCTGATTAAATGGTAATAGTCACTAGGGATGTATAAAACAATTGGTGCACAAGCTGTTCTATGTATGTAGTAGCTAGTTTAGGTAATGTCCACAAATCAAAATGTACATTTTGATATATATAGCCTATATATAGAATGATTTTTTTCTTTTCCATTCCCAGGAAGAATGATTGTGTTTGCAGAGCAGTTTCTGTCTGCACATTCAATAAATGTGGTTTCTTGGAAATTTTTGAGGTGGTTTTGACCCATTTTAAGTTTCTCCAAAACTTTAAAGTTGCTTATTTATTATAAGTAAGTGTTTGTACATTGTCTACTGCTGATAGACTTGAGTTTAAAATTTAGAAACAAAAAATAAAAATACAATCCACCCAATTCAAAAAATAAACAGTCAGAAAACATGATGGAAATTCCTTAATCACAGAACAGATGAACAGACGTAACCATAGTTTCAACTGAGAAACTGAGCATCTTGGACCAAGCTAAGTCCAAAAAAGCTAGAGATTCCTGGAAGCCTGGCACTCTTACAAATCAACCATCATCAGGCAGATGGAAACAAACAACATCTACATCAGAGGTGTCAAACTCGATTGAGGGCTGCATCAGGGTTGTGTTTGACCTCGGGGGACCAGGGTGGGCATGGCCAGCTTGACGTCACTATGTCAGGGGAGCCTGTGGTAGCCCATGCACTCTGCCAGCAAAAATAGGCCCTGATCTCCATTTTCAGTTAGGATGGCCTCCTGCAACAGGGGTGGGATTCTACCAGTTCTGTCCACTTCTGTAGAACCGGTTGCTCTGAAAAGCAGCAAACAGAGAGCATACATAGAACCAGTTCTATGTCTGCTGCTGTTTTGGCCCACCCGTCTGCCCGGGCTCTTATCTGACCTTTATTTCCTGTGTTTTCAATCGCAGCTGCTTTGCGCGACAATTGCCATGTGTTTTTTCAACTGCTGCGCACCTGCACGCAGCGCTGCTCAGCTGTCCAGGCAGCTGGATGATGATGATATACACACACATGCAGTGTGCGTCAGGCGTGCGTGCATGCGAAGTGCGCATGAAAAATGTAAAATCACCAAACCAGTAGTTACACCAGTCGGTTCCCACCCCTGCCTGAAATCCTCTGCCAGCGTAAATGGAGCTCCATTTTTGCTGGCAGAGGCACTGTTGGCTGGGCCCCTGGGCCAGATCTAAGCACCCTACAGGCTGGATCCAGCCCGTGGGCCTTGAGTTTGACACTCCTGATTACATAATAATTTTCCAAGCTGGTTGAAGGCAGAGATCAAGTGTGATGCCTAGTATGCTGATCAACTGATTGGAAGCTTATGGCATGGTGGCAATAGACCAGCAGAACCACTGAGTAAAACTTTTAAAATGTCTCTGTCAAGACAACTGCCATGTGTTTTGCATTATGTGTTCTGTGTTTTCTACCTCAGAATAATAGAAACTGAAATTTGGCAAAGCAACTTGACCAGATTTCAAATTTCAAAAAGGAGGCTTTTCAAGGCCTAGGATCATAGATTATCCTCCCACCTTAGTGTCTAGGTCAGTGGTGGCTAACCTTTTTGGGCTCCTGTGTCAAAAATTGTGCGCGCGCTTGCACATTTGCACTCGCATGCCAGCACCCAGAAGGCAATGTGCAGCTCTCTACACTCCCTACACATGCGCGTGCAATCCCCACCCACCTACCCACCTACCCCCTTACCTGCACTGTGCCTCCCAGCTGTTTTTTGGCCGGTTTGAGGCCTTTTTCGGCCTCCCAGAGGCTTGAGAAAGGCTTCTGCAGGCTTCTGCAGGCTGAAAACTAGCCCTGTTTTGTCACTTCCAGTATGTTCAGAAAAACAGGAAGTGATGAAACAGCAAGTTTTCGGCTTGCAAAGCCTGCAGAAGCTGTCCTCAAGCCTCTGGGAGGCTGAAAAAGACCTCAAACTGGCTGAAAATCAGCTGTGAGGTATGCGCAGTGAGTGCCTGCAGCTCGCATGCCGGCACAAATGGCTCTGTGTGCCACCTGTGGCACACATGCCATAGGTTTGCCATCACAGGTCTAGGTTAAGCTCAAACAATGTGGCCTAATTCTATGGTTAAAACAAATCAAGTTTGCATCTTTGTGGGTGATTATAAGCAGCTTTTCCAGTTTATGGGACTCCCCCAACAGATTTACGCAAGAAGCAGTCCACCTCCAAATTTGGTAAACAGTTTAACTAAAGCGGTTTTCCTTTCATGCAAATAATTCTTTTCATATACCAAGTTCTGTCTGTTATGTATGCAGGTTTGAATGTCATTAGTTTAGTTTGAACTGTTCTTGTAAAATGTCAGAAATGATTGGTTTAAAAAGTGCGGGAAAATCCTGCACTCTGATTGGCTGGCAACTGCAGCTGCTGGCTATAAGTAGCAGCCGCAGCCCAGCCAAATTGGGTCTGTTATGAGCTGTAGTCACTAATAAACTCTTCACTGAATCACTCCGCATCTGACTCTTCATGCAAACTTAACACTGGCGACGAAGGTGGGATCCTTCCCGAAGAGAAGACGACGCGGAAAACAAGCTGAGAGAGATGGCTGCGCTGAACACCCCCCCAGCCCCATTCGATCCGACGGCAGAAGACTGGGACTCGTATGCGGATCGTTTCCAAATGTATTTGGAGGGAAACGATCTCGCCGACATTTCGAAGCGGAAGAGGGCGGTCTTTTCACGCACTGCGGTCCAGCAGTTTTCAAGATGGCGAAGGCATTGGCGGGAGCTGCAGATATGAAGGTAATGGACTGGCCCGACTTAGAAAAGCTTTTAAGAGTCCATTACGCCCCAAAAGTATCTGCCTCATTAAGAGACAGAGTTTTACCGTCGGGATCAAGGGGAAAGCGAAAACGTTAACGACTTCGTGGCAAGTTTAAGAGACATTGGGGGTGCATGTGAGTTTAATAACTTGGAAGAGGCCATGCGCGATCCATTTGTTCTAGGCCTCAAAGACAAGGTGCTTCAGAGTAAACTATTATTAAAACCTAAGATCACGTTGAAGGAAGCCATAGAAGAGGCCTCCTCAGCAGAAGCCACCAAGTCCTCAGCAGCAGCCATGAAGAAAATTAACAAGCCCGCAAGCCATCCTGATGTGGAAAAATCCACAACAACCCATTGCGAGCAAATAGATTCTGATTCAGACTGTAGTGAGGTGGAGGAAGGAATTTATAGACTCAGAATGGAGAAGAAAAGGAAAGACCTTGGAAGAAAAAGGCAAGACTTTTATTGCAGAGGTTGTGGGGGGGGCACCCCCGCACTGAATGCAAGTTTTTGATACCATCTGCCTCCGTTGTGAAAAAAGAGGTCACCTAGCAAGAGTCTGCAAATCATCCAGAACTCCACCAAGCAGAAAGAAGTTTCCTGACAAAGAATTCAAGCATAACAACTTCAGTGAGAAAATGGGACGCAACACAGAAGCAAATGGGAAGAATGAAACTCATCAAACAGTCACTATTGGTCATTCTTCACCCTTAAAAAGCAGAAAAGTACATGTGAAGGTACTAATTGAAGGAAGGCCTTGCCAAATGGAAGTGGACTCAGGCTCCTATTTATCTATGGTGTCATGGGCTACTTCCCAACATTCAGAAGAAGCATTTCCAGAAGCAAGCACTGACTCTTAAAGACTACCAAGGGAACAAGATTCCAGTAGTTGGAACAAGAGAATTCAACGTGAAGTACAAAGGCCACACCAAACGTTTGCCCCTGACCATCGTGGACAAGGACCGCCCAAGCTTGCTGGGACTTGAGTGGTTCAATCCACTAGGCATCGAGGTGACTGGCATCAATCACGTGAGCAACACTGAATGGGAGGAGGCCTTGAAGTCTGAGTTTCCAGAGGTCTTCAGCGACGGATTGGGCAAGTATATGGGGACCCCTATCACTTTCAACCTAGATCCCAAGGTGCCCCCAATTCGTTTAAAGCCCAGAAGGGTCCCATTTGCCTTAAAGGAAAAATTGATGCACAATTAGATAAACTAATAGCTCAAGGAGTTTTAGAGCCCACTAACCACTCCAGATGGGAGACACCCATCGTCACACCAGTCAAGACTGATGGGTCAGTAAGAATCTGTGGAGACTATAAGTAGCAGCCACAGGCTATAAGTAGCAGCCACAGCCCAGCCAAATCAGGTCTGTTACGAGCTGTAGTCACTAATAAACTCTTCACTGAAGCACTCCGCGTCTGACTCTTCATGCAAATCTAACACTCTCCAATATGCTTCCCTGATAACTGAATTCAGAAGAGGCATATTGAAAGACAGAACCAATGGAGTTTTATACCCTTTTCCCTGGAAAATAAAATCTCATATTTTAAAAACTGTAAAAAATTTGGTTGTGAAAGAGTACTTCTGTCCTATACTCCCTATAGTTCACAGAAATAAGAGAGGCCAACTCAGACAAACTGTGTCATATACATCACAGAATTAAAAAAGTTTGAATTTCTAATTTGGGATCAAGGAATTCATTCTTTCCTTCTTAAAGTGTAACTAATAAGGCAGGAGTTACAATTGCCAGAGTCTTATTTTCCAATTGAAGAAAAGCTTAACTATAATCTATTCTTCTTAATTATGCTACTAAACCTTTATGTGGGTAGTTCCGTGAGCTCTCAGCTACTGAAATCATAGAGTTATGAAGTCTATAAAGAACAACTCATTTAGTATTCATATTTATGCTTATAAATTTACAAACTGCCCTATATGTATATGCTACATACAATTTTCATCCAAATATTTTTAAAAAATTATAATAGCTTTGGTCAGTTCTCATTTTACTTGCATAAACAAGTCACACTGAAAGTAGAAGTGATGGAAAATGTAATCCACCTGGCTTGTATTACCAAAACTGTCACTGAACACTAGGTTTGAAAATAGCCCATTTTAAAAGGAAAGAGTTGTTAGCATGGAACTTTAAGGTAATTTTCCTTGTGTAAGACATGTATGAAATAAAGGAGTAAAAAAACTGCCATGATGTTACTATGCTTGGCCCTGGTAGTTATCACAAACAAGATGTGATTAAATTCACTGCTTTTAAAGTATGAAATTAAGGGCAACCACAAAGGAATAGAAGATATTAAATGCCATGTACAATGGCATAATGAGCTTGTTAATGCATATCCCTCTCTTCCAGCAAAAGGTCTCAGAAAACCACTGGTTTTACCAAAGTGAAAAACAGTGGAAATTGCATCTGGGCATTTCCATTATTAACCACTGTATCAGTGGTGGGATTCACATTTTTTTTACTACCGGTTCTGTGGACGTGGCTTGGTGGGCACGGCATGGAAAGGATACTGTAAAATCTCCAGTCAGAGGTGGTATTTGCCGGTTCTCCGAACTATTAAAAATTTCCGCTATCAGTTCTCCAGAACTGATCAGAACCTGCTGAATACCACCTCTGCACTGTATATTGCCATGGCACGATGGAGCCTTTGTTATGCATGTACAAATAAACTATAAGGAAGTAACTTAGTTAGAAAATTAGCAAATGTGGAGTAATTCATGCTGTAGTCAATGGTAATGTAACACCCATATTTCTCTGGATTTAAATGGCTTGTGTGTTTGTAAGTTCCGGTTCTTGCCCAAGAAAACATTGTCAAAAGTGTTTTCTATGTGCTTCACAGCTCTTAATAAATTCTGTCATGATTAAGGAGATTTAGATGATTGAGATGGGACAAGAGTGACAAGAGTGCTATTTTTTCTCCCAACACTTTTCATGACCACCTTTTTACTAATCAAGTATTCTGCCAATAATCAGCAAGAAAGCAATAGTGTTTGTCACACTGCATTAAAATTGGTTGTTTGTTTTTGCATTTGCATTTTAATTTTGGTTTGTTGAATAACTTATAATAGCAATAGCCATAGCACTTAGACTTACATACTACTTCATAGTGCTTTCCAGCCCTCTCTAAGCAGTTTACAGAGTCAGCATATTGCCTCCCAAAAATCTGGGTCCTCATACCAACCTTGGAAGGATGGAAGGATGGTTTTATTCATGCATAATACTATTCCATAAATCATGACATACAAGCCACCAAGATTAAGTTCACTGTGCTAAACTAAGCTTAAGCTAAGCTAAGATTAAGTTCACTGTGTTAAGCTAATCAACAGAATTAAAAAATCCCAGTGATATTATTTGGAGGAAGAGCTTGGCCAGTAGCCCACATGGGTTGAAGAAGACATTTCATCTTCAACAACTAGGCCACCTTTTGTGCTGTAAAATTCTGTAGGATTCTTTAAGTAGATGTCATGATGAGAAGGGTTTTAAAAGAAAGAATGGGTTAATGTCATTATTAAAGAGCCAGTTTGGTTTAATGGTTAAGGTGCTAGCCTAGAAACCATGAGATGGTGAGTTCAAGGCATGCCTTAGGCATGAAAGCTAACTGGGTGAGCTTGGGCCAGTCTTTCTTTCTCAGCCCAACTCACCTGACAAATTGGTGTTGTGGGGAAAAAAGGAGGGAGGAGTATTAGGTATGTTTACCACTTTGAGTTACTTCTAAAAATGTAATAAAGGTAGGATAAAATTGAAATAAATAAATAATTGGTTTTAAAATTAGATGTGTTCATTAACAAAATGGAAAAGATAAAAGGAACAGCTTGAACATGCATTAATTAATTCATACAGATATGAATAGGTGGAAATGGATTATTGTATTAATGTCAGGTGCAAATAACCAGGAGCATTCGAGGAGTTCAAAGCACAGAAGATTTTATTATTGCTACCTATGTATAAGAATCTATAGTCAAAGCTAAACTGAAGCTAGATAAAAATTGTTAAGTTTGCATGAAGAGTCAGACGCGAAGAGCTTCAGTGAAGAGTTTATTAAGTGACTACAGCTCGAATGGACCCAACTTGGCTGGGCTACGACTGCTACTTATAGCCAGCAGCCATAGTTGCCAGCCAATCAGAGTGCAGGGTTTTCCCACACTTTTTAAACCAATCCTATTTGACATTTTACAAGAACAATTCAAACTAAACCAATGACATTCAAACCTACATACATAACACCCCTCCCCACTAGGTTCAGTCCATACCAAGCCCCTAACCTATCTAATGTATTCTTTTAAATAGGTGGGGCTCTTGCGTGTACATTGAGACCTTCATGGTTCAGAAGTTTTAACATTCTCACCCAGTGAGAGAGGAAATGTGCCTGCTGACATTTCCCCACTTGGACTTCCTGTGAAAGAAGAACCTGTTTGATTGTTAGAATCTGGTCTCTCCTCCCAACCCATCTCCAGCCCAATGTCAGCACCCAAGTCAGGTAGTGATGTACAATCTTCCACTTCTAAGGATGGAATTTGGCATTGTGACAGGTTTTGGAATGGTTCCTGTCGTAATGGCTCGTTACACATGGGGTGGATTCTTGCTTGCTGATTTTCCTCCTGTTCCTCCCCTTCCCCCCTAGAATTGACATCAGGTGAGGGAACTAGACAGGAACAAGTGCGATGTTCCTGAGAGAACCTGGATCTAAGTTGATCAATGTGCCTGCTCCAGAGGAGTCCATCCTCTGTTTGCACCCTGTAAGAATGAGGGCCTGTGATTTGAGTTATCTCAGCAGGAATCCACAAAGGTTCACCCATAAGGTTCTTAGCATAAACAGAATCACCCACACTGAATGTGCAAACTTTGGAAGTGGAATCTAGTGGTGCGTTGGGTGCGTAAGTGGGATGAAGGCGGTCAAGGAAGACCTAAGTTTCCTACCCATCAACAACTCTGCTGGGGATAAGTTATTAGATGGGTTAGGAGTGATGTGCTGAACACTAAGAAGTTTTTCAACATTCTCAGTGATGTCCCCAGGACCCAGTTGCTGAAGCTTCTCCTTGGTAAAACGTACCATGCATTCAGCCCGGCCGTTAGCCGAAGGGTGCCCAGGGGCAGTAAGGGCATGTCTGATACCCTGTTGTGCTAAATAGGATTCAAAGAGGTTGGATGTAAATTGAGGGCCATTGTCAGAGACAACAACATCTGGTAACCCGTGGGTTACAAAAAGCTTTTTAAGCTGTTTGATGACAGCATCAGTTGTGGTGGATACCATGGGAATTACCTCTAGCCATTTGAAATATGCATCTACTATAATAAGAAAGGTGTGCCCTCTGGTAGGGCCAGCAAAATCAATGTGAATCCTGGACCACGGGCCCCTAGGACATTCCCATTTCTGTGGGGAGGGTGAGGGGGGGGAAGGCCTGACTACCTGACAGTTGGGACAAGATGCAACCCAGTTTTCAACCATTTTGTCAATACCTGGCCACTATACATAACTCCTGGCCAATCCCTTCATTCTGACAATACCTGGATGACCCTCATGTAACATTTCCAAAACCTCTTTTTGCAACTATGGCTGCTACTTATAGCCAGCAGCCATAGTTGCCAGCCAATCAGAGTGCAGGGTTTTCCCGCACTTTTTAAACCAATCCTATTTGACATTTTACAAGAACAATTCAAACTAAACCAATGACATTCAAACCTACATACATAACAAAAATCAATAGAATTCATGGGGAAATGGACTTGAGTCGCTTGTGGCAACTCAATGGCTCCAAGCTGATGACACATTTAACTCCACGTTTCAGCGCAGCCTACTTTTCTCCTACATTTCCACATTTTCACCCAACTGATTATAAGAATCTGTGCATATTAAATCTGTTTATGTATATGAAGTCTGTTTATGCAATTAGTTAGGTTTATAACACCTTTTCCCATAGTTTTACCTTGACAGTCAGCTTTGGAAGTAACAGCAAAGGACAACAAATAGTAGAATTCTGTAGAAGGGCTTCCTTCTACCCTTTTATCCCATCAAGAAACTACTAGAAGGGCTAAGGGATTCTTCCCTCCCCCCATCATCTTCTCAATATTAAACAGCTGCATCTAGACCCTGTGGCACTCCTAAGAAAGGTCCCTCTTAACTTCTCACTAGCAATCTTTTTTAAGGAATGCCATGGGTGCATAACCATTTTTGCTGTTTTGTCATTTGTGATATTTTAATTATTGTTGCATATTTATTCATCTATCTAGTTTTGCTACTACTGTTGCTCCTATTTTTGTGTTATATATTTCTGCCTTACTGTCATTTGTTATGAAGTGCTTAGACTTTGCAGATAATCTTCAGGATACAAATACTGTATTTTAAATAAGTCTTGTGGATCAATCTTTCAGTCCTGCATCTGCTGTGGAGGGCTGGGGATGGAATGAGGGACAATTTGTTTTGCTAATGTGTCTTTCCTATGGGCAGAAAGATGACCTTGGAATAGACAAATGGACTTTTGAAAGGCAATGGGATTGGGGGAGGCCTGAAAAAGCTCAGTTATGTGAGTGGAAGCTTCTTTTAATAGCTTTATTTCAATCATTTGTTTAAGAGCTTTCTATGAAAAAGTCACAAAAATAAATCATGAAGTAACTTTATAAAATAAGTATGGTTATTGTGCACGCATGTAATGCAACTTACTCCTGTCATCCTTTTTTTGCAGTGTTATCATAACTTTAAAAGAATAGGAACCATTTTATGTCTTTGGAGGGGATTAGTAAGGTACTCTAGTGGGGTATAATTTCTTTGTTGAAAGTTGGGTAGCATACAACTTTTATTGTAATTATCATTCTGAGATCAGAATATTTATACTTCTCTTTTAGCTTTCACTGTCCTCAACTGTTTTTGTACTTTTTTGTTTTACAGTTTTCTCCTTGTGTTTGGTTGCTTGATTTTGTCAGTATTTTCTACTATTCCTGAACATACATGGCTTGCCGCTAGTTGCCTCTTTATTCTGGTAAGTAAAATTTATAAACACATGTAAATATTCTGTATCATATATAACATATGCATGTATCTCCTTGACGATGCAATTCTATTCATGCCAGAAAGAAGTCATGCTTCCAGTAAATGGATGTAAGGTTGTAAATAGAATATCTTTTTTTATTTATAATTATAAATGGGCTATATGTATATAAGTAAGCCTGTGCAATTTATGCAACCCAAATAGAACAGCAATCCCAAATGAAAATTATCTTTAACAAAAATATTTGGAACCTCCGTAAACTGATAATCCAAATGAGAAGGAAATTCTGTTTTATTAAAATGTTCTTTAAAAAATGGTAGGATTTTGTTGCTACATAACTGATAAAGGAACATCTAGATGAATTTTGTTATGATTAGAAGTCTTATCTATGTTGGAATTCAGTCTCTAAAATTATCTAAAATCTATAGACCTGCTCAATTAAATTCTCTGATATATTTTCTGATAAATTGTCCTATTCATACAAATACTGTGCAAGTAGTATCATTCATCAAATAAAGTATCATCAAGTAGTAGTATTATTCATCAAATAAATGAAATGTGATATTGATACAGCCTTTAAACTGTGTATTAAGTCCAAGAGTAAGTAGTTAAAATAGCATCTTGAGAAGAGTTGTGTCAGATAATTAGAAATAACTGATTTTGTATACCACATTTGCAACATTCAACATCCAAAGAGTTCTACTCATAAGCAGAATCAATTCCCACTTCCTGACTCCTAACTTATTTCTGGTTATCCCTCCAAAGCAAATTTGAAAAATGCAAGGCAATGTAATGCTGCCTGATAAAAAAATATTTAAATTGGAAACGAAGTTCATTGAACAAGTTGAGCACTTTAGCTATTCCAGATGTTCGCTGAAATCTGAACTTTGAACACTAGTCATACCCAGTTACTATTTACAAAGATAGGGAATAGGGATATCCACCCGAGTATGAACTATAATTTTATTAAGAATGCTGTAAGAAATTGTATCTTGACATTGGATTCTTTGCAAAATATATGCATAATCAGGTCATGCATATATTTTCTGCTCTAAGAAATTCACATAAATAAACCTCCTCTTTGTATAAGTATCTTTCCTCATCATTTGAGAATCATTTTAACGTATTTACATTTTTAATATTCAACTTCTACTGTCAAGAATATTTTATTTATATTTTGCTCAACAGCTTTCAAAGTACTGATATAACCCTTGTTATTTTTGTAACCAAAAGTAATCAAATTTCTGAAATCATTCCTAAGGTGAATTGAGAGCAGTGAGTATGAACCTAAGTATTAAAAAAAGCATCTGATTTTTCCATATATTATTATATTAGCCTTTTAGCTTTAAACTAATAGAACAGTGTTTCCCACCCTGATATATTATAGGCAGGTAAAATAAATAAATAAATAAATAAAATACTGATTCTTAACAAAAAAAATTGATAAAACAGCACAAAAGTATGGCATTTCTTATATTAATATTTATATATTATTGCAAGAGATCAGTTAACAAAGTTAAAAGAAATGGATGGATAGACCGAAGTATAAAATTTTGGAACAGATTTCTGAATACTGAAAAAAATAAACATAGAAATAGGAGGAGATGGGAAAGAGCAGCAGGCCAAATACAAAAAACTCTAACATCCTATCCCTGTTTAAAATACATACATAAACCTTTGCACCCTTTTCAGAATGTATGTGCATCACATTCAAATTTAGTCTGAAAGTACAGTGGTTTCGTTGGTATATCATAGTAAGCAGATCATTCATATTTTGAGAAATGCCACAATTCTGCACAAGGTTATAGCATTTTCAAGACTACAGATTTTAAAAGAGTAAAGTACAAAAATCTCCTTCTGACATTATCAAGGCAGTGTGGGTATGATTTCTCCCCCGCCCCCAGGTGATACCTAATGCTTCTACTCATGTTATAAGAGCCAGCTTGGCAAACCTATCAGTAGTAGAATTGGTTGCTTACTTGAATGGTTGCAATATTTGAATGAACAGGAAGAAACTATCTTACATGGCAGATGCTATAACAGCAAAAACATCCTTAATGCCTACATCATTTAGTCTCCTCTGCCAAAACAACCATGATAACACCTCCAGATTCCTGTAATTTTCAATTTTAGTCCAGTAGGATTTCTACAATCTAATAATCCTATAATACTCTATTCTTCCAACCAAGGGCATAATTTCTGCTTATAGTGGATACATGCAAATTATCTTTTCTCATCTATCAAATGATAGAATTATTTTTAAAACAGTTATAAAATCGATAATATTTCCAAAAGCATAGAAAATCATTATTATTTTTTCCTTCCTGTTCCATGTTGTTGAAGAAGATTCCTTCCCTTAATTTTCAGAAGTGCAGTTTGTTTTGCTAGATGCTTCAAATAAATGAGATAAAAAGCAGCTACAGCAACTTATTTGTCATAAATTAGAATGTTCAAAGTGCTTCAGAAAATGCTGTTCTACAAAACAGTAAAAAAAAAAACAATAACCCAGCCCTGAGAAACAGAGTAATTTTGAAGTGCTTGCTTATGCAATTCATCAAAGCAAGAAACAGTGCTGCAAGTATATTGTGTAAATTAAAAAAACTTGAAGTATGGATTTGAGTAAGCTAAAATGTTTAGCCATATTTATACTTCTAGGCCTTTCAACTTGTGAAGACTAGGATTGTAATATTTCAGAACAGGCCTTCAGTGTTTAAGCATGGATGACAACTCAATGGAATATGTATCTTGACAATAAGATGAAATAGTTTAAACTGGTTGAATACATGCAAGTAGTTTTTGAGTAAGGTATTCCCATGAATGGAGATTGCAGCAAGAATTCTTGTCTTTTCTTTTTTCTTTTTGGGTGGAATTGAGGAATTAGAATGGCCAGGTAGCCTTAAAAATGACCTCAGGAATGTTTACAATTTGATTATATATATATGTTTTCGTATATATATATATATATAGGTCTTGGTGTATTCGGGTCTTGTCCCGTGTAAGATTGAGAGTATCTTGGCGATGTTTTGATGAGATCCCACTCGCCATCTTCAGGCTGGTGTCTTTGGCTTTGTGCTTGTGCCAGCAAAGCATGATCTGAGCTGCCTTCTCTCTATAAATACTGGAGGGGAGGTGTGCTGTACCGGCTCTGTTGTAAGCGGGTTGGTTGGCTGTGTTGTTGGCTGTGTTGTCGCTTCTTGATTGGTTGATGGAATTGATGTTTGCTGATTGGTTGGCTGTGTTGTTGCCTGTGTTGTTGCTTCTTGATTGGTTGATGGAGTTGATGTTTGCTGATTGGTTGGCTTTTTCGTAAGAGCCTGTGTGGCGGAGGTAGTGGCTGTGTGTCCTGCAGCCTTTTGTGTTGTAGCTACCTGGGTAGTGGGCTGTGTGATGACCTTCTGAGTTTTATTGTTGTGACATCCTGGGTCTTGTGCTGTAATCTCCTGGGTTGTTCTCTGTGTTGCAAGCTCCTGAGGTTTTGTGTTGTAATCTCCTGAGTTCCATGATGTAGTATCCTGGGTGGAAGGCTGTGATGTGACATTCCGGGCCTTGGTTTGGCTCCGAGTTTGAGGTCTGGCTATGTGTTTATAGCGTGTGTCAGTTTGCATGCATCGCAGAACACAAGAACGCAGTCAGAAAAGAAGAAAAAACTTCCTCCCTTTTCCAGCACCTTAAAGCCACAGGACATGAAATTGGTTTTGAGGATCCAAACTTATCTCCAATACTGAACACTTCAACAAGAGAATAATTAGGGAAGCCATCGAAATGAAACACCCCATAACATGAATAACGGGATGATACTTCCCGCCTACCAGACATCTGGAAACTAGCCCTAATCAACAAACGAGTCCCAGCCACGAAAACCAACACCGGACCCAAAATAACACATGATGCCACCACCAATCTCCCTCACCAGACTCAAATCCAAGCCCACCCCACAGACAAAAGGCAACCACTGTCCAGAAAACAGACCATAGCTGCAACACCAGCTGCTATATCCCCCTCTGACCCCCAAACTAAGCAAACTGACACACGCTATAAACACATAGCCAGACCTCAAACTCGGAGCCAAACCAAGGCCCGGAATGTCACATCACAGCCTTCCACCCAGGATACTACATCATGGAACTCAGGAGATTACAACACAAAACCTCAGGAGCTTGCAACACAGACAACAACCCAGGAGATTACAGCACAAGACCCAGGATGTCACAACAATAAAACTCAGAAGGTCATCACACAGCCCACTACCCAGGTAGCTGCAACACAAAAGGCTGAAGGACACACAGCCACTACCTCAGCCACACAGGCTCTTACGAAAAAGCCAACCAATCAGCAAACATCAACTCCATCAACCAATCAAGAAGCAACAACACAGGCAACAACACAGCCAACCAATCAGCAAACATCAATTCCATCAACCAATCAAGAAGCGACAACACAGCCAACAACACAGCCAACCAACCTGCTTACAACAGAGCCAGCACAGCACACCTCCCCTCCAATATTTATAGAGAGAAGGCAGCTCAGATCATGCTTTGCTGGCACAAGCACAAAGCCGAAGACACCAGCCTGAAGATGGCGAGTGGGATCTCATCGAAACGTCACCAAGATACTCTCAATCTTACACGGGACAAGACCCGAATACACCAAGACCTACATACCTTTATCCATGAAAATCTACGAATACACACACACACACACACACACACACACACACACACCACAGAGAGGCACCATCCATATTGGTCAGGTACAGTTGAAAACAATTGGTCTAATGTATCTGAATACTCATGTTAGGAGGGTCATAATTCTACTTCAAGGTAGAATGGCTGGGAAGCTGGAAAAAGACTATATAAACTATTTGCTTTCAGGTCAGGATGATAGCATTACAGTATTACAATCAGTTTGGACAGTATTATGTTCTAGCTCAGGAGTGGGATTCAATTTTTTTAACAACCGGTTCTGTGGGTGTGGCTTAGTTGGTGGGTGTGGCTTAGTGGTCATGTGACTGGGTGGGCGTGGCCAACTTGACATCACTTATGTCAAGGGGTGCTTCTTCTCGCCTGACCTCTCATGACAGTGGGGATGCTGCAATGATCGTAAATGTGAAAAATGGTCATAAGTCACTTTTTTCAGTGCCATAGTAACTTTGAATGGTCACTAAATGAACTGTTGTAAGTCAAGGATTACCTGTACAAAAATACAAAAAGCTTCTTTGCTTGCAAAAAACTGCCCTAAATACCAATCATTAGATTAAAAATACCTGCAAGCCGGAGTTACAAATCAGGCAGGGTGCCAGAGTACCTTGAGGAATTAAAATAGTTAAAATGCAGTGATAAGTATCAGCAGCCAACTCTTGCTCATAAAGTGAAACCCTTTAGCAGAGAGGTCATTTAAGCTGTCCAGAAAAAGCAGACTCAGGAAAGCAATCCTTAGATCCATTTGCACCACTTAAAGATACCAGCTGGTCTCACTTACCTCACAAGATATGCTAAGGAAATCATCCAGATTTAAGGAAAGGTCACATGCCCCCCAGAAAGGCAGTAAAAACAATCAGTGCCAAGCTTGCATCCTGCCTCCTGGAAGTGTACCCCAAAAGGACAGTGCCAGATACCACTAAAACACTAAATGAAGGAAGATCCCCTCCCCAGATAGAAAAAGAAACCATGAGGCAGGAAAAAATGCAAACACAATACAAATAATTAAATCACAACAGTAGCTGTTGCTTGTTGAAGCTTAATAGGGAAAATTATACCATCAATAAACACAGGATTAAACCTTCACCAAAAACCAGTTTTAGACCAAAACTGAGAAAGAGTATGTAAACTCACGTTTGAATGTCAATCTTTCTAGCTAGCCAAGAAGCCTTGCTGAATGTCACTCATCTTGGTTCCCTGTCACTAAAAGCTTTGCTTCATTATTCAATTATTTCTTCAAAGTGCTGATTGTCCAGGGAAGTATTTCCTCCCAACAGCAGTGTAAAAATCTTAAAACAAACCTTCCCCTTTAAGAAAGCCAAGCCTCAGAAGCTCCGGAGACAGGTAGTCTAGGCGTTCTGGCAAGAATGTAATAAGGGTGGAAAAAAACAAAAGGAGATTGCTTTTAACTACCAGTTCTCCAAACTGCTTAGAAAGTTAACAAGGAGTTCTATAGAACCGGTTAGAACCGGTAGAATCCCACCCCTGTTCTAGCTGCTTCAAAAGAATACTTACCCCCTTACCAAATAAGAAATATCTGTCTAGTGTCGGCATCTGACAGTGCTATTTATTTGTCTTGTAGATGTATGTGCAGATAGACCTTGACTTAACAACAGTTAATTTAGCAACCTTTTGAAGTTACCGTGGCACTGAAAAAAATGACTTACAACCAATCCTCACACTTACAATTCTTGCAGCATCTCCATGGTCATGTGATCAAAATCTGGGCGCTTGGCAACCAAGCATGTATTTATAATAGTTGCAGCCTCCAGGGGTCAGGTGATCATTGGGACCTTCCTAGCCGGCTTCTGAGCAAAGCAAAGTCAATCGTGGCATTCAGATTCTCTTAATGACTATATGATCCATTGCACCATTGCAGTAATTCACTTAACAAATATGGCAAAAAAAGATCGTAAAATCTGATGCCACTCACTTAACAACCACATGCTTAGCAAGGAAATTATGGCCCAAACTGTGGTCATAAACTGAAGATTATCTATATTCTAATCTTATGCTGGACTTTATGACAACAGGCATGAACTGAGACATTACCTTTGTGGGGATGTTTCTCCTGATTAAGATGCTGAAAATTCTGAAAATTTTGACTCTGGCCAGAAAGAAAAGATGCCAGTGTGGTTCTCTTCTTAGTAGTATCACAAGATGTTGGAAGGAGCCACAACTTTCCTCTCCACATGGGCTGTGAAAGATTGGTCCAAGAAAGCTTTTGACCACCATTACTTGCTGGCTCTTAGGGCAACTGCTGCAGGGCCAATTAATGTTGCTTGGGGTGGGGGGACACAGTGGGAGGAAGGTCCTGTTGTTTCTTGTGTGCCTATCTTATGCTTTGATTAATGGTCAGCTAAATGCTGCATGGCTCAGGATTAAGAGAACCTCTTTTCCTCTCTTCAACAAAGTGCTATGATTCCAGTGGCGGCAACAATCCTAATAACCACTACTTTGGTCCTGGACCAGTGTTAGCTCTTCAGGATAGGCCAATTCAGGAAAATAGATACCTCTCAAAATACTAGAACTCCACTTAATGAAATTGTCTATAATAATAGAATCCTGAAATCCTGACAGTGTTTCTCCCTTCTATCTATTCACCCTGTTGTACCAAAAGGTAAGGGTCAAATTTAAGTTTCTTTCTCACGCTTCCCTGTTTTCCCAGACTGAGCTCATGTTTGGCTAATGTCTTTCCCATATCTTTGCGAAGGTTACCTCTGTATTCTCTACGATCAAGGAGAGAGAGACACAGCAAATTAGATGTTGATGGAAGACTATGCTGCCTCCTCCAGACCTGCCTCCTCCAGACCACCCTCCTCATTTCCTGTCTTGAGTTGTGAAGCTCTATGCAATCCATCAGATGTGTAGCTTAGAAGTGGGGTCAGTGGAGGCTTACCTGCTGAGGGAGACAAACTCAGACCCTCAGAAGGTTCAATGATAGGGTTCACAGAACAGATTAAGCCATAATAATGATTTGCTTGATTTTGGCTTAGCGGTGTGTGAACTCAGCCAATCTTTCCTAACCTCCTGAGGAGGATCCATTAGCAGATGACTACAGATATATATATATTAGACACAGACAGATGCATTTATCACACTACAAATGAAAGATCCTAGCCAAAACAATGTCCCTCAAGCTTTGGTGTACATGTCCTGCTTGACCTCTTGGCAACAGCAACATTATTTGGAGGGTTACGAAAATAGACTATATCTCTCCACCCTACCTTCATTTTTTTTGCTTATTCTGGCTAAATGACAATTTAATATTCCGTTGTTTTAAAAAAACATGTTTCATATACCCTTGGATTCCTGTGTGATAATAAAGATGTGGCTTTGATTGCTTTCCATTCTGACAACTTTTCCCTCTTTTCTTTTTCTCCCCTTTTTGCTTCTAGCCTTTATCTTACCCTTTCCATTGTTTCATTTCCCCCAAATTTTGGGGATTCGCTTTCCAAAGCACTTGCAACCGTGTGTTTGTATATGGCGGGAGAGGGAGGGGGAGAGAAAGAGAGGGAGGGAGGTAGAGACACAGAGAGAGAGGGAGGGAGGGAGGGAGAGAGAGGGAGAGAGAAGGTGCATCAGTGAAGCTGTACATGTCTACTCAGAAGAAAATGTTATGATGTTTCCAAACATGCATTGTATTAAAGTCTTAGAAATTTAGTACAGGGGAGGAAATGTGAAGATAAGCATTACATCAGCAATATAAATTATTTCCAAATATTTTTTTTAAGTATTTGGGCCACCTTTTGGGGACTTGGGCTGCATTCAAAATTGTGTGGCACACTAAAGTGGTCAGGAAAAAATTTTGGATCCCATGGGGAAACTGGAGGAAACAAAAGACATCATATAAATTTGATAAATCAAGTGGCCTTCTCCCCCCCACTCCCATCGTCCCTATTTTTGAGATATATCCTCATATTCTAAACGTTGTGAAAATTACAATGCATTGTCTGCCTTGGACCTTCCAACAACAGAAAGATTTCAGAACTGTTATTATGAACTCTGATATTTTTTCTCCTAAAACAGTGGCCTAAGGTTGCAAAAATCAAGAGAAGACTCTACTGAGAGTGAGCCCTCTTCCCCATCTCTCCCCCCAAACCCCCCTTTATAGCCCGTGTCAGTGCCGGGCCACTCTGCTTATGGAGGGTCATGCTCAGGACATGTTTGAATTGGAGGAGGCAGAATCAGAGAAGTTAGCTTTCACTGGTTCCATTAAACACATACATCTGCATTTACACAGGGGGTGTGAAAAGAAAAAGTTGCAAGTTAAACCAATATTATTTCCTTTAATCCTTTCTAATGTTTATTTTTGTGTAGCCAATTAACCTTCAATCTCCATTTGAGATTAGAAAATATATGAGTCTGGTTTTGAATCCCCCCCCCCATATACCTTCTCTTTTTTGCTGAGTAGCAGGTGAAAACTATGAGGACTTCATGGCCTCAGTATGTACTCTGCAAATTAAGCTAAGGTTAGGTTAACATGTAGTTTTAATTATTGCTAGTATTAATTAATGGAAAAACTCAATTTTAATGTTAAAATTGCTAAAGGAATTTTATTGCTAAATCCACCAGACAGGCAAAACAATTTAATCCATTTAACTACTGTGAGTATACAAAAGAAAACATCAAGCATAAAGAACATACTGCAAATAAAATGAGTACTTTAATGTCTTATTAGTTTAAGTGATGTATTTAAATATATTCTTAAACAGATGTGTTCTCTTAGATTTTGGTCCTGTTCTTTAATGGCAATTATCACATTAATTGCCACCAAAATTAAGAACTCTCTCTGTACGTTATTGTGTGCAATCCCAGAGCTTTCTTTAACACAGCAGCTATGATTTATTCATATGTAAAAGAACTACAGGAGCTTTAGAAATATTGTACTCTGCTCTGAAATCTGTAGTTGTTAATTATGTCTTAAGCAGGCAATTTGATTATTGGAATTATCTTAGGACAACTTCAGTTGAATCCACAGAATTTGTGAACAGGAAAGCAAAGGTAAGTCAGGAGAGAAAATAAATCAGTGCTGAATATGAACATGCAATCAATGATGAAAATTTTCCATTTCACATTTTGTGGTACAGCATCTCAGGTTCAGATCTGTCCCAGAACAGGGGTGAGCATGTCCATATTTGGCCAATGATTATGCCATGTCAGGCCAGAGAAGTAGGCAAGCAAATAAAAAGCTTAATTTGATTTGGCTGAAATCTGGATTTAATTAATATTAGATTACTTAGAACAATTGACAGGATTTCTCATATATATTTAACAGTTTCCTAATTCTGTCACGTTAAAGATTACAATTTTGTAGTAATTTCTAAATAAATGCTTCAGAAGTCAGCACAAATTAGTCACCTCTGTTCTGGAAAACATTATGCAGTGCCCTCAGCTATGAGATGTTGGCTGGATTCCTATAAATTACACCCACTCATGGTTTCTTTTAAGCCTCATTTAAAAAGATCAGTTGCCCTGGCTTTCTGCATTGCATTAAGCCATGAGGAATATTTTAGGATGAATATGTTCACATATTGCGAAAAAACAAAATCTATCATTAGCATTACAGTTTAGCATTACAATATTAATCTCCTCAATTTCTAATTCTCTTTCTCATGCAACAGTGTGATAACAAAGACATATTGGCATGACACAGAAAGCCATGATTGGCAGTCCTCTGTTAGTTTATTAAAACCAGAATTGTCCTGCAGATGATCAGGGGGACAAAAAACTTTATTTAATTTCCTGTTACTTATGGCACAGGGAATTATGATAATGTATAAACATTATCATCATAATTCCCAGTATTATGCATGGCATCCCACTTCCTCACATGATTGTACCAAAACCATTGATTAATCATTAAAAGCAACATGGCAGTCCTACAGACAGAGGCAGTATTGATACACAAATGAACAGTGAATAATTATTCCAGGCAGAATCACCAGTAAATAACAATGGAATTCCCTAAAATGGTAAGATAAAATTCTGTTTTCTTTACCTTCCCTTGCATATAATGCCATCCCAAATATTGAGAAGCTCTTTAGAGCAAGTCTCTTACAGTACTTTGCAACTTAACACCAAATAGAGGCACTTTATGCTTGTTCTATTTCATGACTTCATTGGGTAGATCCAAGAGATTAAAAACTCTGACTTTTCAAACAGAATGGAGCAGAGCAAACATTTGTAATTGTTGGACAGATCATATTAGTGTGCTATTTGATGCAACATAGCATCCCTCTGTGCAGCAAGTTTATTTTCATAGGCCTTTCTGTAACACTATATCTGTTCGGTGAACAAAGCTGGCAAATTCCACAAGCAAGACCCACAAGGATTTCATAAAGATGTTTCTAATGCTAGTAGGATAAAAACATAATTTTGAAAAGTGTAAAAGTATATTCCAAAGTAAAGTTCCCTGCTTCTGGATGGGTTTTATTGCCTCAGTTGGGACCAGCTAAGCTCCTTATGGTTCTTCTGTACCTTTTACACAGGCCATAACAACTTGCAAGCCATAACTTTGCGATCAGCTGTTAGAAAATCACGTTGAAACATTAGAATAGAAGGGACCTTGGAGGTCTTCAAATCCAACCCTCTGCTCAGGCAGGAAATCCTATACCATTTCAGACAGATGTTGTCCAATCTCTTCTTTAAAACTTCCAGTGTTGGAGGATTCACAACTTCTGGAGACAAGCTGTTCCACTGATTATATTAAACCAACCATGAGTGGTCATTTATTTGCAAGATTTTCTAAGTTTTGTTATCCATAAAGAAGCATCTGCACAACACCTTAACTTGGAGGCTAAAAAGGTACATCAGGGCTCACTCAGCACCTTGTCCAAATGTATGCTATGTCATACAGGGCAACATATACAGAATACATTTATTAGCATTGTTCTTTTTACATTCTACAACGAAGTCAAAAGGGGGGATAATAGTGCCGTGTCCTACCCCTAAAACCTCCTACTCTGAGGTGTTTGGAAAGCAGTAACTTTTGCAGTAAAGAATATTTTCTCATTTCCTTGCCACCTAAGAAACCCTATTTAATATCACAACGCCTTCATTTCTTGACATGTACATATATACACTATCTCAATTTTAATTTAACTAATTTAACTAATTAACTAATTTGAAAAAGAATTTCTACAGTATAGTTTCATATGACAGTTTTTATGTTGATAAGTAAACATTTTCTATTTTGGGGGTTATTTGACATTTTACTTCTTTTGCAAGTGCTTAATTTTATCAGATGGTAGATTATCTCCATTTTTTAACCCCCTGAAATGACATTCTATCCATAGTTCTTCACATCCTACTTTATATAAAAAGATTATGACATGTGCAGTAGAGCTTTTGCTATTATGAAGCTTAACAGATTGTATAATTAAATCCACATTTATTTGCATATGAATAAAACAATAGCTGTCAAGAAAGAACCACTCATTTTTAATATGATGCTGTTTCACAGCAAGCTCCATATTGTGTATGAGGAAAAAAGGAATCCCTCTTCTAAGATAAAGACTGCAAGTTTTGTAATACTTTTTTGTTTGGTAGTACAACAATATTCCTTTGTGAGATGGGTGACCATATAAATCAATTTAAATAAATAAATAAATAAATAAATAAATAAATAAATAAATAAATCATTTTTGAAAATCTGTTGCTTGTCTAAAAGAGAGAGGGGAGGGAGGGACAGAGAAAGAGAAAGGAAAGAAGGAAGGAAGGAAGGGAAAGAAAGAAAAAGAAAGAAAAGAAAGAAAGAAAGAAAGAAAGAAAGAAAGAAAGAAAGAAAGAAGAGAGAGAGAGATTACAACTTCTATTTCATCCAATGATAGTATTATATTACTATAATAATTTTAAAAGTTGCTGATGCCTGGATATAAAAATTAATGCATTGACAAATTAGGAAATAATGTTAAGGGCATGTCTGATTTGCTGCTCAAAGCAGATTTTTGTTTTAATGTCTTTAGACAGCAGATGACATTAGTTCAGTTTCTGTCCATTCTATGTACTAAAACTAAGTTCAGTAATAGTGACAATATAATGGCCTCCACTATAATGGTGAATGCAAAATAAACTGCTCAGCTCTTAAAGAACTGTCCTCTAAAACTGCTTCTCACTTCTTAATCCTCCAGTTCTTACAGCTAATTCCCCCTCAAATGAAAGAACTAATCATAGCTATCTAGAATTCCAAAATAAATTGGAGTTTTACTTGGTCAACTGAACTTTATATTTTCATCCATGGTATTCTCTTGATGGCCATTATTGAAATGTCTTGAAATAATAACTTTAGAATATATGTGCTAATTTTTAATTTTTTTCTTGATACCTGGCTGCTCTGCTGTAGCCAAGTATAAATTAAAATAATCTAATGTGGCTTTGTAATGATTGCTTTAATTACTATAATATGATGGGAATGAACAAACCTAGGCTTGACCTAGATTTTAAATTAACAAATTTATTCAGTAAAAAATATGCACAAGCATAGATGTTCACATATGGATCTCAACTTTTATCATTTCTTCATCCAGAAGGCAATCAAAAGACACCCAGAAACCCATTCTTCATGCTCATAATCACCTATATAACCCTATATTGGCACAGAGGCAGGTTCTTTGCAGGCATGCCTGTCTGCAGTTATTTCTCCTCACTATACCAAATCTAACAGGATGGTGATGCAGTGTCATCTAACAGGGCCAGGAGAGATGCCTTTTCTCTTGAAACTTAAGCTATGAAACAATATCATCTCCACATTCTGGGACCTAAGTCTTCCACAAGCTTTAAAGGCATTGCTTTTCTTCAAGCACTGGGACTGGGATGTTAAGTGAGGCCCTGTTGGTTTGTCTACATGTTACTGATTTGCAAGATGAAAAGGATTGTTTGGACTTCAGGATCTTTGCATTTGATTGTTTGTTATAATTATTTTTAATTATTTTGGGGTATGGTTGCTGTTGTACATGTGAAGAACCACATTTACAAAATGGTGTCCATATAAATTGTTTAAATAAATTAATACTTTCACTGGATCTACTCATCTTCAAATGCATGCATGCATAGAAACCTCCCACTCTACCACTGTGGAAAAGTGTCTTGTTAATCTAAAGTTAGTTATTACCTACTGCTATGTCCAAACTAGTTCCTCAGCCTATAAGTGCAGTAACCTTGAATAGAATAGAATAGAATAGAATAGAATAGAATAGAATAGAATAGAATAGAATAGAATTCTTTATTGGCCAAATGTGATTGGACACACGAGGAATTTGTAGAATTAGTAAAAATACTTCCTACTAAGCCAGCAAATGGTTGATTAGCTCAGTATGATTGATTAGACTCAACCATTGTGATATGTAAACTATTATTTATGCTAAAGCATTCTATGTGAACTAGTCTACTTTGACTAGTTTAAGAAACTATGTTTGAAACAAACTTGGAATAACATCAGAGGTGGTATTCAACAGGCTCTGACCAATTCTGGAGTACCAGTAGCAGAAATTTTGAGTAGTTCGGAGAACCGGCAAATACCACCTCTGACTGGCCCTGCCCCCATCTATTCTCTGCCTCCCGAGTCCCAGCTGATCAGCTGGGTCTTCTTTTGTTGCCCTGCACAGGAGAACAGAGCTGGAAAGCAGGTTAGTGGAATGGGGAGGGAATGGGATTTTACAGTAACCTTCCCCCAGGAGTAGGGAGGAAATAATGGAGATTTTACAGTATTCTTCCCTGCCACACCCACCAAGCCACACCCACAGAACCTGTAGTAAAATTTTTTGAATCCCACCACTGAATAACATGATAGGTGAACTAAGCCTATATACATTGTTATTCTCAAGTTAACTGAATGCTTAAAACTGAGCTTTTTATTTTAAAGGGAAAATAATTTCAAATCAAATCTCCAGGGGAAAAGTAAGCCTCTACCTGATTAATTTTCCTGAAGATGTTGTTTGAAATAAACAGCCACTTGAAGGCAAATAGCAGCAGTAATTTATTTTTATTTTACACTCTTAACTGTATCAATCCACATCCATCATATAACATATGGCAGCTCACAGTAATTAAATAATAATAATATAACTATAAAAGAAATGATTACAATGAATGAAGTTAATAAACCCAGCTGTAAAATAAAACAGCAGAAGCCCATTTTTAAGATCTTAAACAATTGTTTAAAAATTCTGAATATCACTACATAAATATGAGGGTTCATTTGGAAAAATTAGTCTTCTAGTTTAAATTAACTTTAATAATCATTTAACTCTCAAGAAGGGGGGATTTTTAGTAGTAAAAGGATTTTAGTTGGAATCATACATTAGCTGGAATCATATATTCTACTAAATTGTGTGTTACGGTTTACAAGCTATAATGGTTAGGTTCAAAAAGCATGGTTACAAAACAGACTATATCATGGTTTTCTCATACATTGTTGCTTATAAATTGTATGGCTGTGTTTTTTGGGGTCCCCTCCTTCTTTCTTGTTGAAGTGTAGCTTGGGTTTTGTACTCACAATATCTTGCCAAATTATGAATGCATTTTTAAAAGCTAAAACATATAAATATTGTAAAATCAAAACTTTTTGTGATACAAAAAGACTGAAAATAGAGATCAGTAGCCAAGGTTTCCTTAAAACAAAAAAGTATCAGACTTGTATATTCATTTTCTATATGATATTTATAAACGTATTTGGTATGTATTTTATTGGTAGCAAACTGTGAACCCAGAAATTCGCAACAGTTGATAGATTGCACAAAGGTATTTGCAAGTTTATAAAAATATAGGTTGTAAATGTACATACATACATACATACATACATACATACATACATACATGAAACCTTTTATTTGGTTTGTA
The DNA here is from genome assembly GCA_009733165.1 of Naja naja. Lineage (NCBI taxonomy): Eukaryota > Metazoa > Chordata > Lepidosauria > Squamata > Elapidae > Naja > Naja naja. Next base: position 130,308,467 of record CM019148.1, on the reverse strand, counting down.
TGGTTTTAAAACTCTTGAATGTTTTATATACAGATAGAAATAAAGAGAGATATTCGTTTCAATACCAATTGTGAATATACCCCTTCTCACTTGAAAAGGCAAAGTCTGGGCATTCGGTTGACATTATAGGAAAGTCAGTTATCTGGTGCCTATTAATCTTAGCCACATACTCTTTATGTTAAGTTTGCATGAAGAGACAGATGTGGAGTGCTTCAAGCTCTTAGTTTATTAGTGACTACAGCTCAGAACGGAACCAATTTGGCTGGGCTGCGGCTGCTACTTATAGCCAGCAGCCGCAGTTGCCAGCCAATCAGAGTGCAGGGTTTTCCCGCACTTTTAAACCAATCAGTTCAAACTAAACCAATGACTTCAAACCTGCATACATAACACCCCTCCCCACTAGGTTCAGTCCATACTCAAACCCCAACCTATCTAATGTATTCTTTTAAACAGGTGGGGCTCTTACATGCGTTGAGACCTCACGTGGTTCAGATGTTTTAAGGTTCTCACCTTGTGAGAGAGGAAATGTGTCTGCTGACATTTCCTTACTTGGACTTGTAGTAATGGTAGAACCTGTTTGGTTACTACAACCTGGTCTCTCCTCCCAATCCATCTCCAACCCAATGTCAGCACCTAAATCAGGTAGTGATGTGCAATCTTCCATTTGTGAAAATGGTTGCTGGTATTGTGACAGGTTTTGGGATGGTTCCTGTCATGTTAGCTCGTTACACATGGGGTTGATTCTTGCTTGCTGATTACTCTCATAATCCTCCCTTCCCCTAGAAGAGGCAGTAGGTATGGGAACCAGAGAGGAGCAAAAGCGATGCTCCAGAGGCAATCTGGATCAATGTGCCTGCTCCAGAGGACACCATCCTCCGTTTGTACCCTGTAAGACCTGGGGCCTGTAATTTGGGTTATCTCAGCAGGAATCCATAATGGTTCACCCATAAGGTTCTTAGCATAAACAGAATCACCCACAGTGAATGTGCAAATTTTGCTAGTGGAATCTAGTGGTGGGTTGGGTGCGTAAGTGGGATGAAGGCGATCAAGGGGAGACCTGAGTTTCCTACCCATCAACAATTCAGCTGGGGTTAAATTAGTTGAGGGGTTGGGAGTGATATGCTGAACACTGGGAAATTTTTCAACTCTCTCAGTGATATCCCCTGGACCCAATTGCTGAAGTTTTTCCTTGGTAAATCGTACCATACGTTCAGCCCGCCGTTAGTGAAGGATGCCCAGGGGCTGTCAGGGCATGTCTGATACCCTGCTGTGCTAGATATGATTCAAAAAGGTTGGATGCAAATTGAGGACCATTGTCAGAAACAAGCACATCAGGTAACCTGTGAGTTACAAAAGCTTTTAAGCTGTTTGATGACAGCTTCAGTTGTGGTGGATGCCATAGGGATAACCTCTAGCCATTTGGAATATGCATCTACTATAATAAGGAAAGTGTGCCCTCTGGTAGGGCCAGCAAAATCAATGTGAATCCTGGACCATGGGCCCCTAGGACATTCCCATTCCTGTTTGTGGGTGAGAGGTGGGGCAGGCCTGACTACCTGACAGTTGGGACAAGATGCAACCCAGTTTTCAACCATTTTGTCAATACCTGGCCACCATACATAACTCCTGGCCAATCCCTTCATTCTGACAATTCCCGGATGACCCTCATGTAACATTTCCAAAACCTCTTTTTGTAGTTTTGCAGGAATAACCACCCTGTTACCCCACAAAATACATCCTCTTAATACAGATAATTCAGCTTGCCTGGATTTAAAAGGTTGGTGAGTTGAGGTAGATCTTGAAGTGGCCAACCTTTCTTAATCCAGCCTATAACAGGAGCCAATAAAGTGTCTTTGGCAGTCTCTCTGGCAATTTGAGCAGCATGTACTGGAAGCTTGGCAACAGTTTCTAGAAAAAAGGTCTGAGTCTCAGGAACAGGGTCCTCAATGTGTGAAGGAAGTGGGCAGCGACTCAAAGCATCTGCATGCCCAATGTCTTTACCAGGTCTGTGGATCAGTTTGTATGAATAAGCAGCAAGAAATTCAGTCCATCTCAGCATTCTTGGTGACAGGATCGTGGGCGTTGGTTTGTCCCCTGCCACAATCCCTAAGAGAGGTTTGTGATCTGTGACAATGGTAAATGTTCTCCCATATAAATACTCAGGGAATTTCTTGACAGTTGCTACAATTGCCAAGGCTTCCTTATGCAGTTGGCTGTAGTTCCTCTCTGCTTTAGTCAAGGTGCAAGAGTAAAATGCAATAGGAGCTTCCCTCCCGCTGGGAAGCATGTGGCTCAATACCCCCCCACTCCAAAAGGGGAGGCATCACAAGTCAGAACAACAGGAAGATTCTCAGAGAACTGTATCAGCACAGCATCAAACGTGATTTGTCTCTTGATATTGTTAAATGCAGCTTGTTCCTTCCTCCCCCAGACCCAAGCAGATTTTTGTCCAGCAACCTATGTAGGGTTCTGCAATGGTTGCCTTCTGAGGTAGAAACATATGATAGAAGTTAATGAGTCCCAAGAATGCTTGCAAATCTGTTTTGCATTTTGGCCTGGGGCTTTTTGATTGCCTGAACCTTTGCCTCTGTGGGGTGGATGCCATGTTTATCAATCATGTAACCCAAGAATTCCACTTTATCTGTTCTAAGTGTACATTTTTCTTCTTTGACTTTTAACCCCACTTTTTTGAATCTGGTTAAGACTTCCTGAGTTCTCATGTAATTGGTGTCATTTTCAGCAGAAATTAAAACATCATCAAAATAGGGCACCACCCTGGCAACCCTTGTAACATTCTTTCCATAAGGCTTTGGAAGATGCCTGGTGCCACGCCACTCCAAATTGCAACCTTTTGCATTTGAAAGCACCTCTATGGGTCACAATGGTTTGGGCTTGCAGTGGCATCATCAACTGTTAATTGTTGATATGCCTGTGCCAGGTCCAACTTGGCAAAAACTGTGCCCCCTCCAAGAGAATGTAATAAATGATGCACTACTGGAACTGGATATGCGCTCTGTTGTAGGCATGGTTCAATGTCCCTTGTAGTCTCCTCAGATTCTCACAGACCCATCAGCCTTGACTGGTGTGACTATGGGTGTCTCCCACCTGGAGTGATCAGTGGGCTTCAAAACCCCTTGGGCTATTAGTTTATCTAATTGTGCATCAATTTTTTCCTTTAAGGCAAATGGGACCCTTCTGGGTTTTAAACGGATTGGTTGTACCTTGGGATCTAGGTTAAAGGAGATAAGGGTCCCCAAGTACTTGCCTAATCCGTCGCTGAAGACCTCTGGAAACTCAGACTTCAAAGCCTCTTCCCACTCAGTGTTGCTCACGTGATTGATGCCAGTTACCTCGATGCCCACCGGGTTGAACCACTCAAGGCCCAGCAGACTTGGGCGGTCCTTGTCCACGATGGTCAGTGGTAGGCGTTTGTTGTGGCCCTTGAATTTCACGTTGAATTCTCTTGTTCCAACTACTGGAATCTTGTTCCCTTGGTAGTCTTTAAGAGTCAATGCTTGCTTCTTGAAGTGCTTCTTCTGGATGTTGGGAAGAAGACTGTGAATAGTGTTCCATGACACCATAGATAGGTATGAGCCTGAGTCCACTTCCATTTGGCAAGGCCTTCCTTCAATAAGTACCTTGACATGCACTTTTCTACTTCTTAGAGGTGATGAATGACCAATGGTGACTGTTTGATGAGTTTCATTCTTCCCATTTGCTTCTGTGCTGCGCCCCATTTTCTCACTGAAGTTGTTGGGCCTGAATTCTTTGTCTTTGCTTGTAGCAAACTTTCTTCTGTTGGGTGGAGTTCTGGATGATTTGCAGACTCTTGCTAGGTGTCCTCTTTTATCACAACGGAGGCAGATGGTGTCTAAAAACTTGCATTCAGTACGGGGTGGCTTCCCCACAACCTCTGCAGTAGAAATCTTGCCTCTTTCTTCCCAGGTCTTTCTTTTTCCGCTCCATTCTGAGTCTATAAATTCCTTCCTCCACCTCACTACAGTCTGACTCAGAATCTATTTGCTCACAATGAGTTGTTGTGGACTTTTCCACATCAGGATGGCTTGTGGCCTTGTTGATTTTCTTCATGGCTGCTGCTGAGGACTTGGTAGCTTCTGCTGAAGAGGCCTCTTCTATTGCTTCCTTCAGCGTGATCTTAGGTTTCAGTAATAACTTGCTCTGGAGCACCTGCATGTCTTAAGGCACCCCAATGAACAAATTCTTGATCTAAACTTGTCATGGCGATACTTGTGGTGCTGGGCTCTTAACACTGTTAAAATGATCTGTTAATGCAGAAAGACTGCCCTCTTCCGCTTCGAAATGTCGGCAAGATCGTTTCCCTCAAAATACATTTGGAAACGATCTGCATACGACTCCCAGTCTTCTGCCGTCGGATCGAATGGGGCTGGGGGCGTGTTCAGTGCAGCCATTTCACTCTTCTTCTGTTCCACGTTGCCTTCTTCTTCAGGGGAATCCCACCTTCCTCACCAGTGTTAAGTTTGCATGAAGAGACAGACGCGGAGTGCTTCAAGCTCTTAGTTTATTAGTGACTACAGCTCAGAATGGACCCAATTTGGCTGGGCTGCGGCTGCTACTTATAGCCAGCAGCCGCAGTTGCCAGCCAATCAGAGTGCAGGGTTTTCCCGCACTTTTTAAACCAATCATTTCTAACATTTTACAAGAACAATTCAAACTAAACCAATGACTTCAAACCTGCATACATAACACTTTATATTTCAAATCTCCTGAATTTCAGCCTGATATATCACTGAGCTCGCTAGATTGAAAAGAATGCCTTGTGTTGATAACTGCATTCATCGATTCACAGTTGGTAGAATTGATGAAATTTTATTGGACATAATAATTCACTGAAAATTTTACATACCTTTGATACATTGGCAGAGTTACAAGAAACAGCCTGACCTTGATCCTTTGAATATTAACAAATCAGTCATGAATTGGAATTCTATGAGTGGACACTGGAGAAATTCATGGGACCAATTTGTACAATGTATTTGTTTTGTATCCAAGTATTTCTACCATGGTCAAGCACATGCTTTGGAAGGACACTGTGATTTCTTTAGTTTTAGCTTAGCAAGTTAGATGAATCACCCAGCCATTTTTGTTCTGGAGGGGAGGGGACCGTTGATAGCTTAATGTGTTCTGGGAATGGTGTTATCTGCTTATTATTACAAAAAACTGTAGTTAAGCTTAACGCAGCACATGAGCTGATGTAACAAATAAGCTCCTTTGTTAAACAAAAGGTGGACTATATAGTCAGAGGTGCTACCTTTGGTTAGCTTGATAGAAATAGGGCTTTTTAAATAGACTATAAGTATGAATAATTTATGGGAGGAAAAAGTGGGAGATCACTTTCTTTGCCAAAAATTCTTCATTTCTAATGCTTCTCCACTTATCTGGTATGATAATCTCCATTCTGAATGACTAACAAGTGAAACAGCTGAAATAAGCTGAAACAAAACAGCTTTATTCTGGACAGGGAAATGTTTTACCTGCCAAATAATATATACATCTTACCCTGTTTCTCTGACAAAGTGCTTAATAAGCTTTTTTCAAGTACTTTGTCAGCTGTAGTTATCTCATGAACTTTTAATCATTTCAAGACAGCTTAAAGTAATTATAATATCTTAGAAGTTGTTTCCAATTCATTGCTTCTTATCTTGGCCGTTATTTGCATTTCTAACATATCCTATTGTGATGGCTCGGAGCACTATCAATATTTCAAAATAAAAACATCCAGTTTTTCAACCCATCATTAGAAGTGGGTTGTAGGAAAAGGAGTCACCTTTACTTTTCTCTGAGTTGTGCCTTCATATTGTTCTCCCTAGCTAGCAAAGAGGAACAGGCTCTCCAAAAGAGGGCTTATTAGTTTCCTCATAGTGATACACAGGGGTGGGCTTCAAAATTTTTAGCAATGGGTTCTCTGCCCGGTTGCTGGATGGGTGTGGCCATGGTGGGCGTGGCCTAGTCAGCCTCCTGCACCATGGTGGTGGTGGGGCTTTTTGCCCTCCCCAGGCTCCAGAGGCTTTCCTCGGTCCTCTGGGTGGGTGAAAATGGCCTCCCTGAGCACCGGAGGCTCACTGGAAGCCAGAAATGGGCCCATTCCCAAACTTCCAGGAGGCCCATTTTTCACCCTCCTCAAGCCTCCACGTGCGCCCTGCACTTACCTGCATGCAAAACGGGCTGCGTGGGGATTCCTGGGAGGGGAGGGATGGGGGGCAGTCAGGAGTGGGATTTGGGGGTTCTCCGAACTGCACAGAATCTTAGCTAGGGGCTCTCCTGAATCCTTGCGAACCCCCAGCAGCCCACCCCTAGTGATACACTCTTTCATCAGAGACGAGAAGGTTGGCAGGGTATGGGTGTGTGGAATGTAGAAGGAGGACAAAGGTCTCCAGGACAATGGAGAGGCACCTGGAGAGAGTGGCTTCATTAGAAGCCAACATCCCAGTCTTAGAAGCATAAGAGCCCTGAAGTATTATATGAAACTACCATATAATTGTCAAGTTATGATAAGCAGGAGCCGAAGGGTTCCAGAGAGTTTGAATTGGTGTGCCATGCAAACCTTAGATTGATGCAGTTAAAAGCAAGAGTGTTAAAATTCTGATAGCTTTTATTAGAATGTTCCACCGGCAGCTGAGACAGAACAAAGAGCCAGTAATTTAGTCAAAGGCTTGCAGAGTTCAAAGATAATTTTGCTTGCCTTGTAAATTATGCCAGCCCTGCTGACTTGAAGATGTTGGAGACGGGATTGCACAGAGGAGTTGTCCAAGCTAGTCTATAGGCCAGAGGCCAAAGAATTGCACAGAAGTGGTCCATAATCAATCTGAAAATCTAAACACAGAGAAAGGAGGCAGGTGGAATTTGGGATAGGTTGGGGCAAGAACCCATGTCTAGAACACATGCTTCTATAGCCAGAGTCCCTCTTGGTACATAATTAGAGGAGTTAATGCCCCTTCATCTTAAGAAGCTATGGCAGTCATGTAGCAGTGATGGGCATCAGTCCAACAGAGTAAAAAAAAAAGTGGGGGGGGAAGGAAGCTGCACTGGCAGCTGGAAAGTACCTCTCACAGGACCTCAAAAGAAAATCAGGAATCCAGAGGAGGACAGCATTGCAACAGTAACACTACACAAAGGAGATTAAAAGAGCTATATCACCAGGATGACAGAAACCCCCAAGAAAAGCTAGGGGGACAAGGTGGCAGTTGTAATCCAACCATCCTGACAGTAGGTCTTTGCCAGGCTTAAGAAGTGAACCAGCAAGAGGAAGATGACTGCTGTGTAGTAGACTAGAATCGCAGAACAGAGTATTGCTGTATAGGAATTTTGATGTGGCTACAAATACTATATAACACATTAAAATAAGAAGTTGCCAAATGGAGAGAATATAGGATTCTTAGCTAAAGCATCACTGCAAGTAGGCTAAGAAGCAAAAAAAAACCCTCCAATATAATATAAAGAACAAAAGGGTAAAAGCAAAAGTAGAACTATAGGCTCCATAAATGAAAAGCAGACTGAGCTGTAGAACAAAGGGTTATAATAATAGATCATAATTAAGAATGTACGACATCAAATAAAATCATAACGATTAGAGGATAGTGAATAATGCATAGCAATGGTATAAGAGAGAAGAAAGATACAGCTGTTTAATTGCCTATTATCAAATCAACTTTGGTTTTTATGACTTAATGATTATAATACATTTTTCCCAAAAGGAATTGGTCTGTGTCCTGCCTTCCCCTGAACTATCCCTGAACATACAACAATGTTCAAAAAACTTAAATTCAGAATGCTTCTGAAACAGAGACAAGGTCCAGAAATACAGGTTATGTGGAAATTAGCTGTTTTAATCTGAGCAGGGCCAAAGTTCAACTAAAACACTGTACCAAATCAAATTTAGCAACTGAGCCCAGACCATTGCCCTATTTAGAAACAATGTCAATACTGTCACTCACACTATTTTAAAGAGAACTATTTTTCAAAGTACCAGTAACATAGCAGCTAAACCATTGAAGATGCTCTGTTTTGAGTCATGAAGCTAAGGCAGTAATTCATTCCCCACTCTCGGGTACAGTGAGAAGTCCTTCCTCTCAACTCCCCATTCATTGTTTGTACACTACCAAAGAGAACTGTTGACTAGTTTGGGGTCTCTTTTAAGCAGCCAGCTAACTATGCAACATTTCCATAGTAACAGTTGCTGTTCTCAGTGCAGTGGGGAATGGATCTAGAGTGGGCACTCTAGGGACCCCATTGTCTTCCGCAATGTGGTTTGATACCCCAATTTAGATGCTTTCTTTTTAGAGTTTGTAGTCAATAAAGATAACAAAAAAAGTGTAAGCACCTGAAACACATGTTTCTTTTTCAGATAACGCACTCTGGTACAGGTAGTCCTTGACTTACAACCATTGTTTAGTGGCTGTTCAGAGTTATAATGGCACTAAAAAAGTGACTTACAACTGTTTTTCACACCTACAACCGCTGCAGCATCCCCATGGTCACGTGATCAGAATTTGGGCACTTAGCAACTGGCAGGTATTTGTGATAGTTACACTGTCCCAGCTTCATGTGATCACCATTTGTAATCTTCCCAGTTGACTTCCGACCAGCAAAGTCAATTGGGGAAGCCTGCATGATTCAGTTAACAACTGCAGGGGTTCACTTCATAACAATGGCAAAAAGGTTGTAAAATGGGGCAAAAACTAACAATTGCCTTGCTTAGCAACAAAAACTTTGGGCTCAGTTGTAAGTCAAGAACTATCTGTATAAAGCACCTTAAGTACCTCTAACTTTGGATTTCCAGCAGGCTTTTCTAGGACATAAAATGCTAAATGTGAATTGCAGCAATAATTAAATGAGCCCTCCAGCAGGATTGCAACATTGCACTGAGTTATGGCTTGTTTTAATCATAATTTGTTAAAAATTTAGTTCGGTCAATAGAAGACCCCAAGCCATAAAACACAATTCACAAACCTTAATTGCTTGATTTGTATAATACACTAAGCCAAAACCAAGCCATTCATGTTTAGCTACATGATATGTAAACCAAGCCATAGATTTTATCCAGAATCATATTCCCTCATCAAAAAAAGTATGATGCGTAAATTCAGCCAACTAATTTTGAATAGTCCAAGAAATTCTGATTCCAAAGGCAGAAAATCCAAATTGTGTCACCATCTGGTTATAAAAAATATCACAAAAAATTCTTTACTGTTCTTTAATTATACCCAAATTTGCTGAAGGCAGACTTATTCTGTTTAATTTTAGGGTCAGCCCTACAATAATTTCTTCTGTTGTTTGATCAAATAGATAATGCTAGGCTTTGAGGCATAAAAAAAGCTAGTGAAGTCTGTACAACAGAAGAAAAATACGTTCACTCTAATATGTTCACTCTACACACAATGACTTTTTAGTATAAAATCACATTTACTGGTAATTCTGTGGAGAAATTCTGCTACAAGTTTTCCTGCTGTAATAGAAGGGTCAAGATTTATGTAAAATGGGAGATTTGAGACTGGATTCTTATAGACCGATTGTTCAAATTACTGACCTGCTGCCACCATCTAAACATTTGTATTAAATTTTACCTTCATATATGCACCTAATGGTTCCCACATTTTGCTCATGAGATTTGTTTAAGCAGTGTTGGATTTAGAGCATTGATTTGCTTCACTGTTCTGACCAAGGCTTCCGAGACCGTAATTATGCACACACTTATTTTAAAAACAAGTCTTGCTTTATTGCAATGCTGGGAATTATTTTCATTCTCAGCTGGTAATGAATCTCAAACAGTTCCTCAAGATAAGCACCCACCTTTCTTTCCTGTGAAGTGCTGCCAATAACAGAAGTGTCAAATGAACTAGAAAAAACCAACCGAAGTACAAAGAGCTTCAAGAATGAATCTGAACCAAATGAACGACTTTGCTTCCTGCAAAGGTTTTGTCATCTTTGCCTGTCCTTTATACCTCAGGGGCAATCATCTCCCAGCCTTGCTCCCAAGTCGCCCCTTTTGTTTCAGCTGATCTCACCTTCTAGCAGCTCTATGCACACACACACACTGGTAACAGGCTCCCCTGGGTCCTCTGCCTTGCTGCTGCCAGACTCCGAAGGCTCTGGAGGCAGCATCCCACTCCCAGATGGTCCTGGCCCCATCTCTGCATCGGACGTAGGACCCTCATGCGAGTCCTCTCCAGACTCCCAGACTGATCCTCTTTCTTCCCCACTGTCCGATTCCACTGCTGTTTGCACAGGCTGCCGATGAACCACAACATTTACCCACTGCAGTAGGCTGTGGTTTGTTTTAACTGGTTTGTTAAATCATCCAGAATAGTTTGGTTCACACATTGCCATGAGCAATAAATCATGATTTAAACATTACAGTGTCACCTTTCATAGTAAACCAAAGTAAATTATATGACTTAATCAAGTATATTATCTTTCTTAGTAGCAAATGTGAATGCTCTGGTATATAACTATAGCCAGGGATGGGATTGCACTGGTATAACAACCAGTTCGGTGATCGTGAGTCAGAGTTAGGGAGTACTTGCTTTAAATTTGTATAAGGTCTAAAACACAAGTTCTTAGCCTTCTAACTTGTAAAAAAAGTAGCTGAGGTCTACAAAACACCTTCACTTTCTCCCTAAAGGCCCTAATTCATTTATGAAAACTAGTTTTTTTAAAAGAGAGAGAGGTTTATTTGCTGTTTGGAGTATTTTTTTTTGTCTTGGAATAAGACCTTGGGATATTCCAGAGAATATTCCTGTTTGTAGATGTAAATATATCAATCTATTTATCCCAATTAGTATTGATATAAATATTATATAAATAGATGGTTTAAAATTCCAATGATCTTATGGGAAAGGATGCAGCTTGTTGCAGAGAGGCTCCACCAACAGTATGGCAGCGTAGACTTTCTGAAGCCTGGTATCCAGGTTTGGTCCACAAAAACATCAGAAATAAATAACATAGAAGTAATCATTGTAGAGCTAAGCAATGGTATGGTCACCTCAGTGTATAAACCACAACTAATTAAGATCAAGGGTGACAAACTTAATACATTTAATAAGGATAAAATAAATTTTGTTATTGGTGACTTTAATAGTCACATCTGGAAGTAACATCTGGAAGTATCCCAATAACTATAGAAATGGAGATCTCTTTTAAATGACAACAAATTATCAGCATCATTTAACAGTGGAAGATGTTGCAGGGGATATAACCTGGATTTGATATTTGTGAGCGATGTATTAAAGTAGATTGTTCACCTATTCCAAATTCCTAGCACCAGCCAATTATATTTCAGGTTACCGCTGTAGTTTGACCTCACAGCAACCCCTTTAGACGTAATTATAACTTTTAAAAAGCCAACTAGCTTAAATTTCAGAGATTATTGGACAGTGCCGTTAGTCAATTAATACCTAAACCAAACTATTATAACAAATTTGTGAAGGCTGTTAAAAAAATGTTCCCGGCTATCAATTCCACAGGGCTGTAACACCAACTAAATCCAGAAGAAACAAAAGACAAATTGCAGAAGTATCTCACTCTCAGCAGTTAATTATTTCTATAGTTGAAGCTAAGAGAAAAAGCTGGATTAAAACAATATGAATGTAAGTAGCCACAAAGCGTGAAAGTTGTTGAGTCACCCACCCCAATTCACTCTAAAGATTATGCCAATGTGACAGCAGACCACATAGCCAGTCAGCTTCTTAAAAATGACAATCCAGTATCAAAGGCCACCAAAACCCAAGATTAGGATCAGCAGAAATGAGAAGGATGAAACAACTAATTTATTTAGAGAGACTATAAGAGTCAACATCCAGTTTGAGTATCCAAATAAAAATCCAGGTTCAGGATAGAAAGCCACAGAAAGCTGCTGGCTTCGATGACATCCTTTTTGAACAGATGAAGCAATTTGGACCAATGGCACGACAATGGCTACTAGAAATGTTTAATGAATGCTTGGAACAATATAAGATTTCTGGTGTCTGGCAAAAGGCTAAGGTTGTAGCTAGCAGTTTTAAAACGAGGTAAAGAGGCCAATAACCCTAAGAACTACCACCCAATTTCTCTCTTGTGCCATACCTACAAAACCTTGCCCCCCAAAAAGTTGCACCGAATAGATCCTGCATTTAATTCAAGTATACCAAAGATGGATTCCAAAAGGGAAATGTAACAGGAACTTATTCAGAGATCTCACAGCCTCATTTGATACCATCAATCTTAGAAGACTGAAGCAGAAAGTTTATGATATGACTAAAGATTTTAATCCTACAAATATCATTAGGTCTCTGCTTTAGAACCACATGTTTTTGTGGAGTTCCAGGAGAGGCGAAGTAGATGAAGGAATCAAAGGAATGGCTTACTACAGAATAGTGTATTGGCTCCAATTCTTTTTAGTATTTACATCTATGATCAGCTGCTCCCTGTAGGTAGTAATAACTATATGTATGCTGATGATCAAGCAATGGCTGTACGGGGAAAAAACATTGGAGGAGGTTGAACAACCTTAAACTGAAACCCTGGTAGAGCTGTATGGAGACTATTGTGATAACCAGTTAAGGTCAAATCCAGCAAAAATGCAGATATAGCTTGCATCTTTCCATCTTCGCAATAAGCTGGCTGCACATTATATGGAAAGGGATGTTATTGGAGCATTGCTATAGCCCTAAATAATTAGAGGTCACTCTAGATAGGGCCCTAACATATCAGCAGCACTAAAATGAAGGTCAGTGGATAAAATAACATCCTTAGGAAATTTATGAGCTCTACCTGGGGTGCCAAACCAGGAATCCCTAAGACAATAGCTTTAGCTCTTTGCTGCTTGGCAAGCGAATATGCCTGCTCAGTCTGGTATAAATCAGCACATGCTGGGAAAGTATATGTTGCTCTCAATGAAGCCCCCAGAATTATTACTGGGTGCCTTAAACCATCTACCATCTAGCTGGCATTGTCCCGCCTGCTGTTCATAGAGAAGCTGTAGCATACAGAGAGAGAGTGTCAAATCATCAATATCTAGACAGCACCCACTCTACAGCTTGCAACCAGTTCATCAGAGATTAAAATCTAAGAAAAGCTTCCTTAGGTCAGTGGAAGACTTCGAAGAATTTAAAAGCAGAGAGGACCTATGGAAAGCTACAAAAAGCCAATGCATGGAACCAATGTAGGAACTAGCACCTGGGTCTCGTGAAAGCTGGGAAGTATGGAAATCGTTGAATAGATTACACATGGGTACAACAAGATTCAGAGACACTCTGAACAAATGCGGCTATCTGCCCTTTGCGATTGTGATGACACGCAGAACAACACACATATGTATACCTGATCAGGGCACATTTAGGGGATCTCCTGGCAGCATGACAGAACGCAATTAATGTTGCCTATTTCTGGGCAAGATCTGTTTAACTTGTACATATTTTAATTCTGTATTTTATATTTTATATTTTATGCCATTTAGTATGCCTTGTTTTAATTGTGATGCTTCTGACACAAATAAACAAACAAACGGGGAAGGATAAATGCTGTAAAAATAAATATTCAAGATTAATATACTGTAGGTATTTAACAGTATCCCATATTAATTCCTTTGCTTCTGTTCTCTTGGCTGACTTCACCAGCTGCCTTTTTTTGGTTTCCTCCTAGGAATCAGTGATGATTGTTGTCTTTGGTTTGGAATTCATCATACGCATCTGGTCTGCTGGCTGTTGTTGTAGATACCGTGGATGGCAAGGAAGACTGCGATTTGCAAGGAAACCTTTCTGTGTAATAGGTGAGTTGTTCAAGTATGACTAATTTCATCTGAAAAACAGTACTGTTATACCTAGAAAAAGAGCCAGTTTGGTGTAGTGGTTAAGCCATCAGAGTAGAAAGTAGGAAACCATGAATTCCACTCTCACCTTTAGCACAAGGCCTGGTACATGACCTTGAGCCGGTCACGCTCTTTCATCCCTAGAAAAGGGCAAACCACTTCTAAAAATCTTACCAGCGGTTAGTCTAGCAGTTTACAGGAGTGAAGACTGACTCAAAGGCATAGAAAAAGTTATAGAAACCTCAGAATGTTGTTTCCTATTATTTTGAATCAAATTCTAGGTTACATTTGACTGATTTCATTTTGAGAAAGAGTTTTTGCATGTTCTGCTTTTGCTAGTGGTGTTGTCAAGAAACTGCAGATCTTTTCTTTCAGTATAAGGAAGCACATACCTAATCCATATTATTCCTGCCCAAATTCAGTAATTAATTAATTAACTAATTAATTTAGCTAGGGAAAAATAGCCTCCCACAAAGTATGAACTTAAATAAATTCATATATAAATACAACTAAAAGGTTTCATATTACCATGAAATCCTTTAATTGCAAATGGAGCATAACAGAATTTGGCACTGCCAAAAACGTAGAGTCAAACTTATCAGCCAGAAACAGTTGAATATAAAAATGATCTATATATCTTAGGAAGTCCACAAAGAGGTATAATACATCTATTTCTAATACATCTGTACAAAAAAGGCAATAAAAGGATTCATTTACACATGGCAAAGTGGCATGTAAGGGAGTAATCAACTGTTACAAGGGATTATTTTGAATTTTCCTTCCCATACAGAAGTAAGCAATAATTTAGATAGGATAAATGCCACCTCTGCACAATTTTACAGCACATTTTAATCTTTATAAAGATTAAAGATCTGGTTTGTGATTAATTCACAATCAACTCCAACACAAATAATCCATTTGGTTATTACAGTCCCCTTCTCCAAAAAAAAATCAAAGAGACATCTCATATTTTATTTCTAAATTTGATGAAATTTTAAAACTTCTCCTCTGGTTGATATTTTCATAGATGAACGTAATTGCTGAAAAAGCACAGGGGATCTAGAGTTTTCCTTATATATTAATGTTTGGTCCAACTTTTTTGTCATATTTGAATTATGAATCATTTAATCAATTCTCATCAGTGTGATTGCTATTAAGGAATAAATATATAGTCACAATTATATATTAGAATTATCATAATTAACCCTTAAACTTCAGGAATTTATCCTAGTGAAAAAACATACAGTAGTATTATTTATTATATGACCCTCTCATCTTTCCTCAGAAGCTCAAGGTGGTATACTCGGAACCCCTTCTTCCATTTGCCCCTAACTACCCTATAAAATAGATTGGGTTAAAAGAAAGTGCTTAGCTCACATTGGAATGGAATCTGGTCTTTGTGGTGGAAATTCAACCACTTACTCCTACCCTGTAATGGTTGTGCTTTTAATGTGGTATTAAAATGGATAAATAAAAGATGGTTAGGATACCAGATATGTCCCCATTTTTTTCCATATAAACTATATAAACTTGTCAAAAAGATTGAAAATATGAATCAGTTGCCTTTCTTGGAAAAAACCAAAAGGAGAGAACTCAAAAAGAAAAGAATATCCTTTCAGCTAGTGGCCATTTACCAGCTCTACTGCTTCTCAAATAAAAATCCCATAAATACCACTGTAAAGTGGGAAAAGTTATCTCCTCTTTCACTATCAGGTGATATATTATAATTTGATTGTTGTGAGCTGCCCAGAATAATTGAGAGTTGGGCAGCATATAGGTTTACTATTGTATCTTGGCATCTTCCCTCCATATATAAATTTATCCAGCATACTTACTCATTTCTTATTGTGATCTTAGATGGTAGTAGAAAAAAGAAAAGAAAACCTAGGTCTTGCTATTGTGTTTATAGTACCCAATCTTGCTAATGAAGAAGGACACTGTGCTTTTCATTATTGTAATATCTGCATTAGTCATTTAATAGTTGGATTACCATTCTATGGATGAAGTATTTTACATCTTTAGTCATTTGAATTCCCAAGTAGTTAATGCTTAAAAACTGTAATGCAAAGCCAGATAATTTGTGCATAGTTAACTGAGCGGCTAGAACAGTATACAAATAAATGAGCTGTGACTTTCCACAATTTATTTTTAGCTCTGCAAACTTTCAAAAGTGGGGGACCCTAATCCTTTAAATCTATTGCATTGCTTTAAGGAGATTAGATAAAAATGTATCAACCACAGATTATTAGTATGGAATTTATGATCAATTGGTGTTCTTTTGATCTGTGGGCTCTTTCTGAATATCCTAAGTAATGGCTATATGAGATTACAGCAACACTGGAAAAGAGTGGACAGTCATGATATGCCCCTCTTTTATATCAACATATTTAGCATAGTAATTATTAATATGGAGTAGTGCTTCTTCTGCTGATAAATTTATACCTTAAAATCATCCCCAAGGTATGATATTGTTAATTAGACGTAGCGAATTAACCCTGTCAAAAGCCTTCATTGCACCTAGAAAATAGCTGTTGAAAAGCTTTTCATGTTAAATACTGTACTAAATACTAATTAGGAATGAAACACATTTAATCAGATGAAATCAGGCCCACTTATGGAGGGATACTTTTCTGAATCATTGGCTAAGGAAAAGGGAGCATATTTTGAGCAGAATGAAGGTTGTGGTGTTTCTAATCTTAAAAGCTACAAGAGCACTTTTGTTCCACGTATTCTGCAAGTTACAATCATCATTTATCTGTACTTTCCTGTTTTTATAGATGTAGTTATTTTCTTCTTGTTATCAGCTTGGTTTTCCTTTTCACTTTCTTTTTTTCAGGAATCAAATTATGTTTTTATTGTTTTGTTTTCTTTTTAGCATCTCAATTCCTTCTGCTCTATTTGTCAGATTCAGAGAAGTCTGCTTTTTTTTACTCATACAGTGTTTCACTAGGTTGTTTCTCTGTATTTGCCACTTTGGCGATATTCTCTCATGTTGCTTTCAGACTTGTAGTTATGCAACAGAAGACTTTCCAACTTTCTCATTTCAATTCAGTTTCAGTTTCCACGGATTATTTCTTTCAGTCACCCTTTCAAAATGTTATTTACCCGTAATTTTTTGTTATTATTTATTTCCTTTCTTCTTCTACAACACGTTCTCCTGTTTTTAAAAACTGGTCTGACTACTTTCCCTTTCATAATAATTTCAATTTATTAAAGTTTTCTTTTCCACATGCCCTTACTAAATCATGTGTTTCCTTATCAAGTCTCCCAAATTTTTGATTCTTCTGATTTAGATTACATTTTTAAATTCAATGATTTACATGCAATGTATATGCAGCTTTGTGCATATTTAGTCCTGCTAAGTGTATCCTAGCTTTTTTTTTGCTCTCTTTTTGTTTGCTAAGCCCAGTGTTTGCTTTTTATTTCTGGAATTCTAATTTTATTGTTAGGGTTAGATTTCACAATTGCAATGGTGAAATGGTTTGATTTAGTATAAATAATATAACTACTAGTTTTGCTTATTTCACCATCATCTTTTCTCTTCACTTACTCTACTGCTAGGGTTTTTTTTTTTTGCAAGTTATTTTGTGTTCTCTTATCTCTTTACTGATCTTCTCATTCTTAAATTTCTAGTACTATTTTATATCAAGTCACATCTCAAACTTGAATGTTTAGGCTTGCCCTTTTTTAATATTCACTTTCTCTAAAATTACACTACTATTGATATTTTAAAAGTTTAATTTCTCCATAAATTTTAGCTTTCAAATAATATTTTAAAGAGTTTTGTTTGTTCATTTATTCTGGGATTAATTTTCTCTTTCCATTCCCTTTGTAAGTTAAAATTATTAAGGCTATAATTTATTCGGTCAATGACCAGCAAAAATAAAAAAATACAATGCCAAGATAAAATCAAACAGATGAGTTAAATGAGATAAGTCTGTGGGCAAGACCAGTCTTATTCAATAGGTCGGACATTGTTTTAAATACTCTTAAGGGCTGTTTTATTACTGCTGAGAACATCGGGCAGGTTCTTTAGAATGCCATCCCACTTTGCACTCTAGGCTCTGTCTATCACATCTACTTCTTAGGTTAGTGATGAATAAAATGGGTGAATCTGAAGATGCTTCCAAGCAGGAGTTTTATGATGCAGTGGCTATACTGCAAGTGTGAATTTTTTAAGTAGGTCCAAGGATTCTTTCCCTCCTCTTGTGATATTTCTTTCCCCTCCAACATTCTATCTTTTATTTAATCAAAGAAAGTTGGCGAGTGGGGGGAGGAGAAATAATATATCAACTGTTTTTTTTAACTGATTGCTTTAACTTAACCCTATCCTCCACCCCCTCTAGAGGAAACGCTGTCTATATTATCTGTGGGAAGGGTAGTTAAGGCAATGTTATCTCAAGTGTTTATTTTGGTGTAGCTTAGGTTCATGACTTTGAGGCATGATGTAAAGAAATTTTTAAGACAGTAGAACAAAATGATCATTTCCTATGAAATATACATTTTTCTTTCATCCAACACTCAACTGTAGTTTTTAACCTGTCATTTTAAAATTGAAAGCAGTCCGCTATCTTAGAAGCAGACCTGTATCCACAGAATAAAAATGTAAGGAATGGAAAAACATACTAAGAACAAGTTTGGATAGGACAGGGGTAGGAAGGTAGCTGTTCTTTTTTGTAACCAGCTCTGCACTAGAAAATGGATTTTACCTCTGTGGATTCCCTGTGTAAGCAAGGATTTGAAAATTTTCTTTTGCTGCTTGCATTAATGGACAAAACGGGCTACAAGACAAACAAAACAACATCTGGCGCTAAAACAACAAAAGTTAAAAAGCATGACAGGAAAAGCCCTGACACCGAGCATTATCTAACAGCTGAAGATTTGGTACTTCTCCAGCATTCTGAAACTAAGGTAATGCTTTAAAGCATCTTCAACAGATAACAGATATGCTGTATAAGATCAGTATCTTGGAATAATGAGGAATTGGGGTGTGAAGAAGATGAAAATAACCCTAATAAAGAGCAGATGGAAAGCTTAATTAATAGTCCTCAGCTCCCCATTCTCCATGTCTCATACAAAACCAAAACAAAACAAAATCCTGCCAAAGATCATTCTGCTCCTGTCTAATCTCTGATCCAGTCTTATTGACCACATACACAGCTTTCTCACTGTGGAAACTGTAATTTTGATCGTTAAGCAGCGAACAACGATTAACAACAAAATTGATGAAGTGGAACAATTGCTTGAGCTATTCATTCAGGACTGGATGGGAGGCAAATAGACAAAGGTCTGTTTCAAACATGAACAATGTTAATATTCGAAAGAATTCTGGAAAAATACCCATTTCATATGTGGGTAGCCAAACATAACACATTGGATTACTGGAAGAAGCCCTAAGGAACCCATACTGAAACAGCAAAACTGTAGTAATGACTCTCATTTCAGTTGAGGCACAACATCAAAGAAGAATAGCAAAAGGATATAGGATTTCAAAACAATTCACAGATCATTTTACTTATGAGTCTGGGGCTTCAGATAATAATGAATAATACAACTAGAAGAAAATGTCATGATAAAAACTAATGCACACTTCCTAAATGCACACTTCCATCTGGACTTAGAATTAGTTGACTTCCTGCCCAATATGGCATCAAGAGGAATTTACTAGCCTATAAGCACACAGCTGTTCCGTGGATGCTCTTAAAAAAGAACACGGTTCTGAGCAATTTTTAGATCATTCCAAATCAAATCCTCAAGGATGTCTATAATGCCCTTCTGATAATAAAAAGAAAACCTTCCCAGTTATCAAATAGAAGTTGAATAGTATCACATGATGGTAAAAATAAAAATATTTCTGTTCAGTCAGAGATTAACATTTTCTCCCCCACAAATCCACAGTCAATCTGATATACAGGGATAACAGCACTTAAAAATCAATGAATGGGATGAAGAACATATTATATTTTTTTAAAAACCTTCTGGATTATATATCCTAAAAAGCTCTTTTACAACAATTATGGAGACTGCATAAAAATAATAATATCACAGAGATGGATAGAAGAGGATTTTAACAATTTAGATAGAACTCCTTTGTCCCAGTGTTGGGACAAAGGACATTACAGATTTTTGCAATGTATTGTAAAGAAGAAAGAGCCACTATAAATTACTGGAAAACCAAAGTTAGGTTCTTCAAAAAATAAAAGAGACATAAATGGCAGATCAGTGGCCATTTATGCATCCCCATAAAGCTCGTCTGCGGAAGGAAGCATGAAGTGCTCCAAAATCTCCTGGTAGACAGCTGCATTGACCCTGGACATAATGAAGCACAGTGGACCAACACCAGCAGATGACATGGCTCCCCAAATCAACACAGACTGTGGGAACTTCACACTGGACTTCAAGCATGTTGCAGTCTGTGCCTCTCCATTCTTCCTCCAGACTCTGGGTCCTTGGTTTCCAAATGAGATGCAAAAGTTGCTCTCATCAGAAAAGAGCACTTTGGACCACTGAGCAACAGACCAGGTCTGTTTTTCTTTAGCCCAGGTAAGACGCTTCTGATGACATTTGAAGCCCATGTCCAGGATCCATCTGTGTGTGGTGGCTCCTGATGCACTGATTCCAGCCTCAGTCCACTCCTTGTGAAAGTCCCCAACACTTTTGAATGGCCTTTTCCTGACAATCCTCTCCAGGTTGCGGTCATCCCTGCTGCTTGTGCACTTTTTTCTTCCACATTTTTCCCTTCCATATAACTTTCTATTAATGTGCTTTGATACAGCACTTTGGGAACATCCAACTTCTTTTGCAATTACTTTTTGAGGCTTTCCCTCCTTATGGAGGGTGTCAATGATGGTTTTCTGCACAACTGTCAGGTCAGCAGTCTTTCCCATGATTGTGATTCCTACTGAACCAGACTGAGAGACCATTTAAAGGCTCAGGAACCCTTTGCAGGTGTTATGGCTTAATAAGCTGATTAGAGTGGGACACTTTGAGCCTGGAATATTGCACCTTTTCACAATATTCTAATTTTCTGAGATTGTGGATTTGGGGTTTTCATGAGCTGTAAGCCATAATCATCACAATTATGACAAATCATGACTTGACCTATCTTGTTTTGCATGTAATGAGTCTATCTCATATATTAGTTTCAGCTTTTAAGTTGCATTACGGAAATAAATGAACTTTTGCACGATATTCTAATTTTTCGAGTTTCACCTGTAACTGCAGAGCTGAGGCCTGTTGCTGCCTAGAGTTTTGCTGGCCTGCTCTTGGGAAGACGGTCTGACTGGCAAAGCTCAGCTTTTGTATCTTTCAAGCAGGCTTCTGCTTGGGGCTGGGAGGATGAACTTCAGAGTCTGAGACACTGTCTGTGGGTGCAGGCAGGGAGTCCTGGAGGTTGCTGGAGCTGCCTCAGCTAGAGAGAGCTGATTCCCTCCCTCTAGGATTGTTATCCCTAGATGCCCCCTATTTATTTATTTGTTAAATTGTCTATGCCATCTGGCTCTCAACAACTCTGAGTGGCTCTCTGTACACCTCTTCCTGCTGAGAAGCCCAGCAGGGCTATAGCGAGTGACTTGTTGAATTGAAGAAGGAACCATTCCACAAATGGCAAGACTTCTCTTCGCAGAAGAGTCTCTAGTTTACTCCAGGGAGACTTTGGACACATTCAGATTTTTGCCCAACAAATCATCAACCAAGCTTATGCATCATGCTATTGTTAATTATGATTTAATGACAATTCATTGAATGAATCATTCTTGATAAGAGTTTGCATATTCCAGGTCCATGATGGCGAACCTATGGCATGTGTGCCAGAAGTGGCATGCAGAACCATTTCTGCCAACATGCAAGCCATCGCCCGGAAGAGATGCACTGCGCATGCATGTGTGCCTTCCGACAACCAGCTGATTGTTGGGTATCTGCCATGCATGCACAGGGGGTGGGGCGCGTGAGTGAGATGCATGCATGTGCAGAGATGTGTGGCGTGCGGGGTCATGTGTGCATGCTCAGAGGCGGGGGGCGCATGCACTTTCGGCACACGATGACGAAAAGGTTAGCCACCACTGTTCTAGGACATAAACCTTGTTTCACAGATCAGATTGGCTTGCTCCAGACAACATGCTAACTAAGCTGGAAACAAGCCATCTTATAACTTAGGGCAATATGTGATCAGTCACTATCTCACTGCCTTATATACCTGATTTATTATAAAAGAAAAATAGGGAGCAGCCATCTATTCAGAGAGTAAAGATATAATAACCTTATATCATAAGCTAAAATATGAAAATGATTGATGCACAAGACTAGAAAGAAATATCTTTTACTATTTGCCATGATGATATACCATATTAAACTAATTGAAGGCAGCTTTTATGGGATTGATGTTCTAAATAAAAGCTTTTACTCCAAGACTAATAGCTATTTTATTTACAATGAATAATCAACAACTCTGCATATCAATATCACTTTAACGGTAGCATATGTGAGCATATCCTAATCATTGGACAGGAGATATTTTAAGATACTGTAGATGTTTTATCTATGTTTTCAGATACTTTCTGCCATTTCAACTACAGTATCATGTTTGGATAGCTGATAAATCTATTACAAGCCTTTTAGTGTCTTTAATGATTGGATAGAAATTATCTAGATCAGCTATTTTAAGATCAAGACAAGCTAAGATCAATAAAATATATATTCCAAGCATTGAGTTGTTGCAGTGTGCTGGGAAACTATACTTTTGCTGCTGAGCACCACTGCATGCAAAAGGACTGGCCTTAACCAAAGGTAGTTTGAGACAGAGATGCGGGTTGCTATGTCGGTCTTATTCAGATGCACCTTTGTTACCAACACTGGCAGTGATATCTGTGGTTCAGATAGAGTTATGTGTTGAAGTAACCGTTTTCATCTCTCTGCCATCTTGTAATAATCTCAAGAAAATCAGGTCCCCTTTCCTGGCAGAGGTTGGTGGTCCACTAAAAGTTGCTTCTGTGTGTTGATTACAGGTAGTGCTCAACTTACGACCACAAATGAGCCCAAAATTTCCATTGCTAAGCAAGACAGTAGTTAATGAATTTTGCCCCATTTTATAACCTTTCTTGCCGCAGAGGTTCAGTGAATCACTGCAGTTCTTAAATTAGTAACATGATTGTTAAGAAAATCTGGCTTCTCCATGGATTTTGCTTATCAGAAGTTCGCCAAAAGTGATCTGAGAGAGGACATTGCAATGGTCATAAATACATGCCAGTTGCCAAGTGTATGAATTTTGATTGCATGACCATGGAGATGCTGTAATATTTGTAAGTGTGAAAAACAGTCCTAAGTATTTTTTTTTCAGTGCTGTTGTAACTTTGAAAAGTCACTGCACAAATAGTTGTAAGTCAAGGACTGGCTGTACGTATATTTGGCTCTTTTTTCCCCCTGCCCCCATCTTCTTCTCAGTTGACATTTGTGGCACATTGCAGTATTGTGCTTAAAATACACACGTTTCTTGTATTTTGAAAATCTATGTATGCCGTTCTTTAGTTTACTAAATGCAATTAAATCTTCAGATTGTCAGAGTAATTAAGCCATAATATCTCTTAGGCAAGTACCATTGAACAGAAACAGAGAACAATGCAAACTGCCATGAGGCTTTCACAACACAGGACAAAGATAAACAAGCAACCATAGACTGAGATGAATGGCCTTAGAATAGTTCTAAAATAGAACTATCTAAAATCAGAATAATAAGCTAAACACAGTATAATTGTCTTTTGATATCCCTGCTTTTATTTTTCTTTCACATCACCTAATGATAGGAAAATCCCAGAGCTAGAAATTGAACTCTGAGCAAGCAATAAGCTGGAAAACATATAATATATATTCAAATGGGGGCCTTGGTGGCTCAGGCTGTTAAATGCCTGCACTTAAGATCCATCTGCTTACAATTACTGTAGGCTCGAATCCCACCAGGCTCAAGGTTGACTTAGCCTTCCATCCTCTCGGGGTAGGTAAATTGAGGACCCAAGATTGTTGGGGGCAATAAGCTGACTTTGTAAAAATGCCGCTTAGTAATAAGCAGGTATATACAATGGAAGGAAGGCTATTGCTGAGCACACTGGGTTGTATCCCAAAAAATTGTAAGCCGCCCTGAGTCTTCGGAGAAGGGCGGCATATAAATGTAATTTAAAAAAAAATGAAACGTTTCCAAGTCAGCTGGAGACCAGCTTGCAAATAGACTAAATCTGTTTGAATCTGATCTGTATTAAATTGTACCGTTTTTAAGGATTTTTAGAGAGTACTTATAATTGAAAAATAATGTATTCATTCCCAGGGTCATGTGATCCCCTTTTGTGACCCTCTGATGAGCAAAATCAATGGGGAAGCCAGATTCACTTAAGAACCGTGTTACTAACTTATCAACTGCAGTGATTCCCTTAACAACTGTGGCAGGCAAAGTTGTAAATTATATTATGGGAACGCATTTTACCTTTTTTGTTGTTCTAAATTATTTCTTTTCCCAAACTGAGAGTGCTATAGTAGCTTCACAGAGATTGTTAAGTAGATAGTTCAGGGTAAAGATCAGAAGAAAAATCAAATCAGCATGTAAGATGAGATACAGGAACTACATCACAATGTTCTAGTGAAAATTTTTACCTTGTTGCCCAATTGTGATGTCACTGCTGAGGTTCAACATCTTTGCACTTAATGGAGAAGAAAAAGAAATCAACTGAACAGGTACGTAATTATTGGAGTAATTGTTCTTAGACCACATATGAAATGCAATACATAGAAAAGGACATTGTAGCTCTTCTTAAATCTTGTTTGTTTTCAAGGACCCGTCTTTTTACACGTGCCACATACTTGCAAAAAGGGGTATGTTGTATGCCTGGTCATGGCCACTGTTTTTTGATCTCACTGATCTCTCTTGTGCACACCGTGGGATGCAGTCTTTGGAAACAGCAGTAGACCTGTTTTTAAATAAGGTTTCAGTATTCCTTTGAAACAGGCCTAGACTTGTGATTAAAAAATGAATGTTGTTGCACCAAAGGTTGGTTTAAATCGAAAAAGAGCCAGGTGCTGCTAGCTGTGTGCTGCACCACTGTCATTCCATAGGGATTTCTAAAATATTCCTTCCAACATTCCTTCACTTCAGTTTTATCACAAATCATTTCCATTGCTGTTTTAAAAAAATTCCATTGGCTGTATTGGACACCCCTTGTTTAATCCTTGTTTAATCCTTCTTATCCACTTCCAAAACAGTTTTTTTTTAATTTCTAGAAAAATCACTGCATTTTCTCTACTTTTTAAAATTTACAAATAGCAATTCATTTTAATTTGTTTCAAACAAGAAATACCTTTTCTTTTCTTATTGCTACTTTCTGTTCATTCTATTGGGAGAGGCATCTGTCTTCTGTTTTTTTTTTTTCATGTAGGACATATACTTTTTTCTTCTCGCATTCTGATTTCTTAGATTTTTTTTCTATGTTAACTTTTCCACAGATCTATCCATGATCCTGTTTTAAAATGGTACATCCCTCACATTCATAATCTCTCATTCTTCTTGCATGCTTCACTAATTTGTTGATTCTTTCATTATAAACAACCCATTGTGCTTTTAGGTTGCAATTCTTTCCTTTGCCATGAGTACATAGGCCTCAATTTCTAATTAAAATGATGCCAAAATGACGAAGCATTCATTGCTTCACCATGACACACAGGCCAACCTTTCATATTTGCATGTTTGCAACACTGCTTGAAAGAATGTAAGAGACAGAGCTTGTATCACAATAGCCTCAAGCACATTTTCTCATTTGGTCCTCCTTACCCACCTTTAGGTGATTATGTGTTGTACTTGAGTGCTTATGCCTAAATCACATGCTCAGAATAAGTAGACCTTTTTGCAGAGTGTCATTGGGCCCCTTAGCATTTATTTCTGAATCTCTACGTAGCCTAATTACTTTTAATATACCTGCTCGTCTCACTTATGACTCATGCCACTTGGCAGGATATTTTTTTCCTAGAATTACATTGATTCAGAATGTTACAGGTTTTTTTCCCAAAACTCATCTCTGATTCTCCCATTATCACTATTCACAGAAGTGCACATACAATTATCACCAGCCAATGGATTTCTATTTCTAAACATACTCACAGCACCCTGAATGATACCAATTTGTTTTTTCCTGACATATACTTTAGGTTTCTCTTTCATAATTAAATCACTCATTTCATTCTATTGCAAGTATTCATTAACTCCATTCCACAAGATCAGACTACATTCAAATTTATTATCTTTCTCCTGATTTCCCGTACAGCATATCTATATAGTTTATTCCATTCCATTCCATTTCATTAATTATGTTTTCATCATTTATCCTCTTACATATCTATAACCCCATGGATATTGTCCTCTGCCACCCATCATGGTTAATCAAGGCTTTCATATAATGCTTTTTAGTAAGATAAAGTACTTATTACTTATGTACTTTTGTATGTACATAATAGTTTTCAGTCTAAGACAAGTTATATTGAATCATACATACATATATAATGTACATACATACATAAACTGTGTGTGTGTGTGTGCGTGTGTTGAAAAGACCATTGAAAATACTGAGTGTCTTTTATCTGGCTGCTTAATCTTTATTTTATTTATTTACTAGCTGTATACTCATGCTTCACTATGAAGGACTTAATTTGGGGGGAAGAAAATAAGGAGGAAAAATTGTGCCTCTGCCTACCAGCATCCATCGGTATTCATCTGGCTAGCATCCTACCAGTGTGTGAGAGCTGAGGACTGTTTGGAAACTTAAACATGGAAGCTGAAACAGTATTTTCTATGTGAGCAAGGAGACAGCAAGGAGCCTGGGCGTGGCTTAGTTCAACTGTTCTGTACTAAAGCTGGTTGCTGCTGTAAAACTGAAACTTAAACTCCTCTCCTCTGCTGGTGTTTTGCATTTGGAACAGATTTCTTTGCAGGTGGGGAGAGGAGAGTAGAACTCCTTAGCATAAGAGCGTGTTAATAATAATATATGAAATGCTAATGCTCTGATGGTCATTTCGAAATATCCTTTCTTAGTGAGCAATACGTGCCAAATTTCAAGTCTGTAGGCTTTACGATTCTGGAGATTTTGTGATGATGCATGAGTGGTATTTCACTTTTATATATATTGATTACATTTTTATGATAAGGTGACTCTAGGTAGCTTCATTCATTCATATTTTTTCTATTCATTTTTAATCAATAAAAAGAATCCCAAAGTGGAATAGCTTTAAATTATTCTTTATTTAAAATAAGTTCAAAATATGACTAGATAAATTCTAGACAAGAAAGGAGGAGAAATTAAGTAATTCAGTTCATGCAGTTGTCATATTGAAAACCTATTTGATGTGAGGAAAGTCTAAGTACTGTAGTCAATTTATTTTGGTTGAGACAGACATAAGGAAAACTAACATTAAATTGTTCTCCTTCACGCTGTTAGAATGGTCAAGATGTATTAGATGCTAAAAGGTAATTCAAGTATATTATCCAATTTTCTGAATCCTTTCTATCTTAGAACAGTATAATAGCAGCAATAGTAGAAATCAATTTTCACCTACTGTGGTAGTACCTGCATCATTCAGGATTATTGTGACGTCTGAAGGACTTCAGTTCCTTTTATCTTAAAAGACAAAGCTGTTGAAACAGGATGACAAATACTGGAAAGACTGAAATCTCTATTTCCCAAATTGTTAATTAACAAGATTCCCACATACAGAATGCTTTGAAGAATTTGGCATTGTATTACAACCTTTGAAAGAAATCGGACAATAACATTCAGATAATTTCTTTAAGATATATCAAGTAACTTAAGTTGCCTCTAAACAAAGTCAGATAAGAAAGAAATGCTACACTATATACAAAATAACTAAGGAAAAATATTATTAAAATATGAGAATCTGAATACTGCCTTAATATATCTTATCATACATCAAATCATATTTATAAACTGTAATTATGTTGCTTCCTTAATAATATAAATTGCATGCATATAAATGTAATAGTCAAGCACATGATAGTAATATAATTTACTTCAATTGTCCCTCAGTTTCTTTGTCATTTATCCCAAACATATATCAATATATCACCATCACTTGAGCAGATTGTAAATTGGATTTTTAAAAAAAATAAAATTATTTTTTAAGACAAACATAAACAAACAAATACATAAAAAACATAAAACCATCTTCCATTTTGTACAGTCCGTCAGTTGGTTACACATCATTTGTGCTATCCTTTCATAGTCATCACTCACAATTTATATAAGTTCTCATATTATCAATCTGACATATGCTTATATATTTATCAGTTATTAATCATTCATGACTAATCTATTTCATCATTTAATACGAGATATTCTAACTTTCATTATAAGATTTGTATTACACTTTCACCCAATGGTTATGTATGTTTATATTATAATTAATATCAATCTATTAAATATCTGTTGTAAAATTTCCTAATCTATTACATTACCATGTCTTTTTATCCAACCATTGATAAAACAAATCCCATATCAGATAAAATTGTTTATCTTCTTGTTCTCTAATTTCAAATGTCAATTTACTCATTTCAGCACAGTCCATAATTTTCTTGATAACTTCCTCCGCATAGGTACTTTTTCATTTTTCCAATTCTTAGCAAATACAATTCTAGCCGCTGTTAAAACATTTACAATCAAATATTTCAGTTCTTTATTGTATATTTCCGGTATAATTCCCAATAAAAAGATCTCTGGTTTAAGGTCTATATGCTGTTTTATCATTTTTTCCAGCCATGTGTGAATTTTAGTCCAATATGCTTTTGCATCCAAGCATGTCCACCACATATGGTAATATGAACTGGGTATCTGATGACATTTCCAACATTTGTCCGATTTATCCTTAAACATTCTCGCGATTCTCGTCAGGGATAGATGCCACCTGTAAAACATCTTAATATGAATTTTCTTTATATGCAGTTGACATTGTCATTTTATAATTTTGAGACCACAGTTTTTGCCATTTCTCTAAATCAATTCCATATCCAAAATTTTTCCCCCAAGCAATCATCATTTCTTTAACCTGTTCTTCCTCCAATTTAAATTCTAATGTGTCCATAAAGTTTTTTAATTACCTTTTCATCAGTACCCATCAAAATTTTATCTAAAACAGTCATCTTATCATAAATACCTTCTGTTTTAAAATCTTTATCAAATCTAGATTGTACTTGCAAATATGAAAACCAATTCATCTTTACACCTTGTTCTTCCAACGCTTGCATAGATTTAAGTTCACCCTTTTCATTCAATATCTCAGCATATCTAACTGTTTGTTCCTTTTTATATATTATTGGATAAGAAAAAGCTTCAATAGTAGATATCCACAGTGGAACTTTTAAATAATATTGTCTTCTTATCTTCTCCCAGTTCAAAAACAATGCCTCTCGAATGTAATGTCTTCTGAGATACCCCTGTGTTTTTGTTTCCTTATACCAGAGGGAGGCATGCCAGCCCAACAGCAGGTCATGTTCTTCTAAAGTCAATAATCTACTATTCCTTAATGTTATCCACTCCTTTACCCACATCAAATTTGCTGCCTGGTAATATAATTCCCAATTGGGCAAAGCAAACCCATCTCTTAGTCTTGCATCTTGCAGCAGTTTAAGTTTTATTCTCACTTTTTTGCCCTGCCAAATATATTTCAACACAATTTTATTTAAATCACCAAAGTACTCTTTCTTTAGTCGAATTGGAATCGTCTGGAATAGAAATAAGATTCTAGGCAATACATTCATCTTAATTGTAGATATTCTCCCAATGATAATTGTAAGTTTTCCCATTTTGTCAGATCTGTCGCAATCTGCCGTTTCAGTTTAACGTAATTATCCTCCTTCAATGTGCTACATCTTGATGTAATATGCATCCCTAAATATTTAACCTTGTTTGTGATCTGTATTTCTAACAATTCTTCCAATTCTTTCATCTTGCTAACATATTCTTTGTTAATATCTTTGTCTTATCTTTATTTATTTTCAGGTCTGCTACTTTTCCATATTCTTCTATCTTTTCTATTAATTTGGGTGCTGTTTCCAATGGATCTTCTAATATAAATAGTAGGTCATCTGCAAAAGCTTGTAGCTTATACTCTTCCTTTTTAATTTTCATTCCTTTTATTTTATTTTTTGTGCTAGTTCCTCTTTTTCCATTAGTCCCATTTTATGTTTAGTTATGTCCATTCTAATTTTAATGTCTTTTTTTTGCAGGGATTTCTGTAGCTCCTTTTCCACCTTCTTATAGTCTTCCTGTGTCTTGAAGGTCTTTTTCTATATTATGTTTCTTTTCCTTGTATAATCTATTATCAAACCTCTTGTGTAGAACTTCATCGTGTCCCGGAGATTCTGTAAAGATGTATCCTCTTTTTTATTTTCTTTGAAGAAGAAAGTCAATTCTTTCTCTATTTTCTGCTTAAGGTCTTTTTCTTTTAATATAATATTATTCAAGGTCCATCTAGATATCTTCTTTTGTCCTTTCCATGTAACTGTTATTGGATTGTGGTCAGCCCAAGTGCTTGTTTCTATTTCAATTTCTTGTATATTCAAAATTAGTTCCGCTGACATCCAAATCATATCAATTCTAGACCAAGATGTATGTCTATTTGAATAAAAAGTGTATTGCTTATTCTCCACATTTCTCTCTCTTCATGCATCTTTTAAATTTAATTCTTCTATCATTTGAAAGAAGGATTTTGGCAGTGTCTTTCTAATTTTCTTTGTTGATTTCTGCATTTTATAGTCCATTTGTTCATTAATTATTCCATTTAAGTCTCCCATCATGCAAATATTCGCATAGTCCAATTCAATTATTTTCATATATAATTTCCTATAGAATTCTTCTTGGTTATCATTTGGGGCATAAATTGCAATTAAAAGTGTTTTAACATTATTGTCCATCATTTCCACCATCAAAATCCTTCTTTCGTCATCTATGTAAATTTGTTCTGCCAAGATTGTGTCTCTAATATATAAGACCACACCTCTTTTTTTACATTGTGTCAAGGATGTAAATAGTTTCCCTAATTTTTTTTGTTTCAGTAAATGTTCGTGTTTTTTGATATGTACTTCTTGTAAGCAGATTATGTCAAATTTTAACTTCTCTAATTTGTGAAATACTTTTCTTCTTTTAGTAGCTAAGTTAAGTCCATTTATGTTGATCAAAATCAGTTTTCTTTCATCCATGTTAGGCTTTATAAGAGGGTTTAATTACTCTAGTGGATCTTAATTCTCATTGCTCTCTGGGTACACCACTTACTGCACCTTCTTCCTTTTCTTTCTCTATTGCTGTTGTGCACTCCTCTTGAAATTCAATTAGTGACTCTTCTTTTCTTTCTTCTTCCTCCTTTCCTCTAAAATATTCTAAGTAGAATAACTCCACTCTTCCAACTGTGTCAATTCTGTGTCTTTGTTCCTGCCAAGTGAACAAGAGACCTTCTGGCATCAACCATCTGTAATTTATTCCTCTTTTAAGTAACTCTTTAGTCAAAAATAGGTATTCTCTTCTCAGCTCTCTTACTCTTCTTGGTACCTGTTTCAGCACCACAATTTCTTTGTCTTTATACTTTAATGCTTTCTCTCTTGCCACCTGAAGTATCTGTGTTTTAATAGTTTTCTTAGTAAACCTGATGTGGACTTCTCTTGGTAGCTTGTTTCTCATTGCATATCTTGTATAGACACGGAATAAGTTGGATTTTAAAGGATGTTTTCAACTTTGCCACTGGGCATTTTGCATGGCTCCCTCCCACAATATATTTATGAATAAGCTTGAACAAATCATACTTACGATAACTACCCACAAGCACTTATGTGGTTATGATTGTTTTGTAGTTTTTGCCATCTGGACCGTCCCAAGTATCCATCACACCAAGAAATTAGCAAATTAGCTTGGAGTAAAGCTATCAGAAATCACTTATAGATTGTTGCTACTAAACATAATAATTAAAGTTCAATTATTTAACTCGTTTGATGATGCAAAAAGAAAAACATAATCATATTTGTCCCCTCGTTGAAGGGGTTTAGAGAGCAGGTGGAGGTCCACCCGCTCCCAATCCGATCGAGCCCAGCTAAGAGCCCATATTAGGACTTACCTGGCAGCTATGAGAGCAGTGAGAAGGTCCTATCACTCCGCCCTCATAGCGTCCGCAGATAACCGCCCAGCCACCCTGTTTCGGGCTACCCGCTCTCTCCTTCGTATGGGGGAGGGGGCGGACCCATTGCGGCGGAGGGCTGAGGAGTTTGGTCAATATCTGTCGGATAAGATCGCTCGGATTCGGGGCGGGTTGTCCTCTGATTTGCAGTGGTCTGAGGAATGGGATACAAGCAGTCTGGCCAGTGTGATCTGGGATGAGTTCGATCCTGTTCCTGAGGATGAAGTGGACAGGATTATGCAGCGCCTGAGTTCCACCACATGTTTGTTGGACCTGTGTCCTTCCTGGTTGGCTTATGCCACCAGGAAGGCCACCTGCGGTTGGCTCTGGGCAGTGGTCAACGCTTCGTTAAGGGAGGGTGTTTTTCCCTCCGCCTTGAAGGAGGCGGTGGTGAGACCCCTCCTGAAGAAGCCTGCCCTGGACCCGACCGTGTTAGACAACTTTCGTCCAGTCTCCAACCTTCGTTTTTTGGCGAAGGTTGTTGAGAGTGTGGTGGCTCAGCAGTTTCCACTTTTCCTGGATGAAGTGGACTACCTGGATCCGTATCAATTGGGCTTCCGACCCGGTTACAGCACGGAGACAGCATTGGTCGCGCTGATGGATGATCCCTGGAGGGCTTGGGACAGGGGTTTTTCCTCTGTCCTGGTCCTATTAGACCTCTCAGCGGCTTTCGATACCATCGACCATGGTATCCTTTTGCGGCACCTCGGGGGGTTGGGAGGGGGGGCACTGTTCTCCAGTGGTTCATCTCCTACCTCTCGGGGCAGTCGCAATCTGTGTTGGCAGGGGGGTTGAGGTCGACCTCGAGGGTGCTCTCTTGTGGGGTCCCTCAGGGGTTGGTCCTCTCCCCTCTTTATTTAAATCTACATGAAGCCACTGGGTGAGATCATCCGTGGTTTTGGGGTGAGATTCCATCAGTACGCAGATGACACCCAGCTGTACATCTCTACCCCAAACCAGATCAGTGATGCCCGCTCCTTGATGACCCGGTGTTTGGATGCGGTACGGATTTGGATGAGCAGGAACATGCTTCGACTCAACCCGGCCAAGACTGAGTGGCTGTGCATACCGGCATCTCGGCCCAGCCAGGAATATCCATCTTTGGCCATAGGGGGAGAGGTGTTGCCCCCTATGGATAGGGCGCGGAATCTGGGGGTCCTCCTGGATGCACG
The DNA here is from genome assembly GCA_009733165.1 of Naja naja. Classification (NCBI taxonomy): domain Eukaryota; kingdom Metazoa; phylum Chordata; class Lepidosauria; order Squamata; family Elapidae; genus Naja; species Naja naja. The sequence goes on along the minus strand of CM019148.1, from coordinate 130,275,272 downwards.
GCTCCGGTTGGAGGAGCAGGTGGAGGCCGTTGCCAGGGGGGACTTTGCCCAGCTCCGCCTTGTTCGTCAGCTTCGCCCATTTCTGGACCGAGATGCCCTGCGCACAGTCACTCACGCCCTTGTTACCTCTAGACGACTACTGCAAGCTCTCTATTTAGGACTGCCCTTGCATACCATCCGGAGATTGCAGCTGGTGCAAAATGTGGCGGCGCGGGTGGTGATTGGAGTTTCCCGATTCTCCCATGTTACCCCCCTCCTGCGCTACCTGCATTGGTTGCCGGTTGCACTCCGAGTGAGATTCAAGGTTCTGGTTTTAACATACAAAGTCCTACACGACATGGGTCCTCAATACTTAAGGGAGCGTCTTCTGCCGATATCGAGTGCCAGCCGCCCTGTGCGAGCACATAGGCAAGGACTCCTCGGGGTCCCGTCAGCAGGCCAATGCCAGCTGGCGGTCCCCCGACAACAAGCCTATTCTGTCGCAGCCCCTGACTTCTGGAACCAACTGCCCTTGGGGCTCCGTCTGGCCCCTGACCTCCGCACCTTCCACCATGATTTAAAGACCTGGTTGTTTGACCAACCCGGGCTGTGACCCTTCCCTGGGGGGGCGGGATAGGTTTCTTAATTTTTAACTATTGTAAATTTTAGTTTTTGTAATTTTTGTAAAATTGTAAAATTAGTTTAATCTCTTTTTAAGTATTTATTGTTCCTGTTTTTATTTGTGAGTCACCCCGAGTCTTCAGAGATGGGGCGGCATACAAGTTCAATAAATAAATAAATAAATAAGCATGAAATTAATTGCAACATTAATATAAATTACCTCGGAAAAGCTCATGGATTTAAAGAGAATTTTTTTCTTCAGAGCATATTCTTGTGTAGTTGACTATAACATCTATGAGTATCTTTCTTATTCAGAGACTCATTCTCAAAGATTACTCTTTGCTACTGTCATCAGTCCTAAATGCTGCTAAGTGATTTGGATAATCCCTAGATAATTTCTCCCAGGTTGGTTTTTAAATAGCATACAAAATAAAATTGAGTCTTAAAAATAATGTGATAGAGTTTCTATGAAAAATTTGGTAATCACCAGTTATTCAACTTAATCTAGAAATGCTAGAATTTATCAGCATCAGCAGTGAACATTTTTTCTAAGAGGTGGGTAGTATCAACCAATTATTTCAGTTCCTAATTACTAATTAATATTTAACATTAAACAACAATAATCCAGATCATGCTAATTGACTATGAATGTCCCTGTCTGCATTAATATATTTTGTGATGTATTTTTTTTCAGACATCATTGTTCTCATCGCTTCAATAGCAGTTGTTTCTGCAAAAACTCAGGGTAACATTTTTGCAACATCAGCACTCAGAAGTCTTCGTTTCCTACAGATTCTTCGTATGGTACGCATGGACCGAAGAGGAGGAACTTGGAAATTGTTAGGCTCAGTGGTTTATGCACATAGTAAGGTAGGAGCCCATCCATATATTTCATTTTTGTGAATACATTGAATGCAAAAAAAAAAGAATCCCAAATTTAAATGAATGATCCAAATAACTTGCAATATTTTAATGTGCCTTTCATGAGAGTGTGCATGCATGTGTACATCTGTTATCCATCCATCACTCTATCCATCCATCCCTGCTAACTTCAGAAGTCAAAGAACCATGGAACAAATTATTGTTATTGGAAAACCTGTGTGGTCTTATGTATGACTGCAATCTATACATTATAATAAAAATTCTCTTTTGAAAGTTGCAACAATTTTAAAGATAATTTGAGATTTGTCATAGAAATAAGTTCTGCTGATTGAACAACAAATTTTAAAAGCCTACTTGCTATATCCACCTTCTGGCATAAATGAAGTAGTTTGAATTCTGAGGCCCTGAAATGGCATGAATAATTATATTCGTTAATTTAAGGGATAATTTGTATACTCAAGGAACTTTTCACATTTAACTAAAATGAACTCTATTAATCTTATATTCCAGCAAATACACAAATTCAGATAAACCATCAGAAATGTTTACTTTTTATTCTTATTTTATCTTACAGGAATTAATCACAGCTTGGTACATTGGATTTTTAGTGCTTATTTTTTCATCTTTCCTTGTCTATCTGGTTGAAAAAGATGCAAATGCTCAGTTTTCTACATATGCAGATGCTCTGTGGTGGGGCACGGTAAGTACAAAATCAATCAATCTTCGTAACATAAACTACTGTAACTTTCCCCAGTCTGGTGCCCTTTGGATTGAGACTGCAACTTGATAAATTTCCAAAAAATGTCCATGGTTGGCTGGTAATGCTAGGAGATTGCTGCCTTAACATAGCTGGAGCATAGCAGATTGACGAAAGCAGGTTTACGCTTTGCAGTATTTAATATTCTTTTGAATCTTATTAAATGAATGGACCTATTATATTGTATCTTGGTAAAGAAGGCATTGATAGGTTGAGGGGAAGTTGTTGGGGGCTATATACTAGCTGTGATTTTAGCCAAATTCAAAACTATAGGAGCTAAAGAAAAAGTAGTTGAGATCTTGCTTATTTGCTTTCTCCTTCTGTCTCTTCCTCTCCCCCATCATCCATGTATCCTTCAATACTTTTTCCTCTATGATTCATGCTTAAACCGATGTGCTCATATCCTTTCACACAAACATCGACATAAACAAAAATATATTCTCTACATTGTTAGAGAATTTCATGCATATCCATTTTTTTCTCTTTTCTACTTATTCATACACATATGCCTCCCATATGTTTCTTCCACCTATAGCTTTTTATTCAAACTACCCTGTCCTTCATGCCCAGACATGTAGTTTCTGTCTTCTTAACCAAATATTTACACTCTTATTGAGTTCTTTTTTTCCATTAGTAAAATGTTTCTTTTTTATAGAGTCAGGAAAAATTCATATATATATATATAAAGAAAAGCAAGCAAAAAACAACTGGTTTAGAACGAGGGGGCATTCAGCTGGAGGTACCTCAGCAAACACCTGTTCCAAGCACATAGAGCTGAAATCACCCAGTTGTGGATGGAAGACACAATAAGTGATTGCGCTGAATATAATTCTTTCAATTGTTATATAAGATTATAACTGAAACTGACATAAGTACTGACATAATAAGCTTATGTTTCAAAATAAATATAGGTTGTTCTTATTAGTTGCAAAGTCATGTCCGACCCATCGCGACCCCATGGATAGTAGTCTTTGCTTAATCACAGTAATTGAGACCAGAAACTCTGTTGGTAAATGACATGGTGGTCTTACAGGGCAACATAACATTATTCTGCTGGCTTACAACAGCAGTTGCAGCAATTCCAGTTGCCACTGTTAAGCGAATTCCATGGGATCTCTAAGTGCAACATCATATGGTTGCCACTTGTGACTTCCTGCTTGCTTCCCCATTGACTTTGCAAGTTGGAAGCTGGCAGTAAAGGTTGCAAATGGTGAACACATGAATGTGGGACACTGTGTCCATCATTATCGCGAGCTGGTTGCCAGATCCAAATCATGATCAACAGACTGCAGGGGTACTGTGACAGCCACAACAGTGAGGTCATATAGTCTCCTTAGTCAGTACCATCATAAATTTGAATGGTTACTGAACAAGTGATTGCTAAGTGATGACTTCCTGTGTAAAGCCTCTTTCCCTTAGGCATTATAGAAACTGACAACAGTAGCTCTGGAAAAAGATTTTGAAAGTTTTATGTAGAAAAATAAGAATGTTAAGCCATTAGAGTTAACTCTCAAACCAGGATGATGAAAGACTGGACTCAGAGCCATTATTTTTATCACAGCAAGAGTGTGAATTTGTAGCTATCATGACATTTGACTCTGAAGTCCTGCAACACTCTACATTGTTTGTGTTGAAGTTGCAGTCTTTCAGACACTAAGCCTAACTGTAGTAGCTGGGCACATTAGATCAGGCTAAAATGAAGTTCTATACGTTTTGGTACAATACTTTGTGTGACCCAGCACAAAGTATTGTAACTGTAGTAGCTGGGCACATTAGATCAGGCTAAAATGAAGTTCTATACGTTTTGGTACAATACTTTGTGTGACCCAGCATTATTTTGGCATATTTTGTGAAACAAGTCATTAGGTTAAGACAGGATAATTTATTTGTTTGGGTTTACACTTTTTTCCCTAAATCTGACTTAAAACTTAACGTGTTGAATATTCCCAATTAATCAGTCCTAAATAAATTTAAGGAGAACACACACATCTGTATTCCTGTTTAGGAACATTTATGTTAATTTGACATACTTTACCTTGCTTTGATCCATCCTGCTGCAAAAAAGGTTTGGCCTAACTATTTCAATTTTTTGTGTGTGTGAGAGCCTCATACTATAACTATATATGATGGCAATCAATAGGAGAACAGAATCTCAGCTGTAAGGTGGTACCAGCCATAACTGAGCACTGTCAGCTAATCAAACTATCAGTCCTTTGTACAATTCCTCCTTTAAAGATTGATCTTTAATCAAAATGATTTGCCCCAAGGATTGGATTTTAATTTAACGAATAGCCAATACATATTAGGAGCCTGAGGCTATTCCATCATTTTTACTGTACTTTTATTCAGTTAATGCTGTGTTTTTCTGTTCTAGTGAGAACTCAATATGATTTTCAAAAAAAATTAAGCATCAAAACACAAATAATATAAAATACTAAAAACATATGCTAAAATTAATACTAAATTCAGCTAACAATTTACAAAATGAAATAAAGAGATGTGTCTCTACAGATTTCAAAATGCCTGAGAGAATGGGGACCAAGCACAACTCCTACAGGAAAATGTTCCATATCCTAGGAGAATAGAGGCCTTTTCTCTTCATGCCAGAAATGGATTTTAAGAGCCAGATTGGTTTATAAAGGGAAAGGTAGTTTCTTAGATAGCCTGACCGTTTAGGGTTTTAAAGGCAAACGAGCTGCCATATATATTAAACGAATAAGTAAATCAGATTTAGGAAAGGGTTTATTTTTTTATTCATTTGGAACGTGTTTTCTTTTCATTTGGAATGCTTATTAAAAGATGCATCCCAACAGATGGGCACATCCCTCGAGGATGTGGCATTGCCAAGTGACTGCATCATTCATGAAGAGAGCTTCCTATTTCAGATAACACTTGTGTAATATCCTACTTAATAATTTGCTACCAATTCCTTGAATGTGTCCCACCTACACTTTACACCCTGCGGTGATACATTCATAAAGGGGATTATGCTGCCTTTCTGAACCACTAAGGGATGGTAGTTCTACATGCTGGAATGTCCTGTTTTATAATTGAACTGATAAGAGTTAGATTATAGATTTCACTAACTATAACAACCACGTTATAATTTTAAAAATTATACTTATAATATCATATTTTGTTTATTTTTGAGGTTTGATTAATTACATAATAATACTTAATTAGGTAATAATAAAGCAGTCATGATATTGATGTTATCCATTCAGTCGTGTCTGACTCTTGGTGATGCTATAGGCCAGTTCTCTCCACATCTTCCAATCTTGCACTGTTTCTTTGAGCTTTTCTATGCTCTGATTTGTAACATCATATATAACATCTTTTCAAATGACAGACATTTTTAAAATTAACTTCTGATTCCATTGTTCACAAACATCCTTCAGTACATCCAGTGTTAAAGGACTCTGCTAATTCGGTATTTATAAGACAGATTTAAGTTTTCTTCTCCTTTAATTGTAATCTTCAATTCCTCCATATTTTTCTGTAGCATCCAACTTTTAAAGTCCTATTTTATCATTTATTTTTAAGAATTCAAAAGAACAGCATCTTCCCACAGGAAGGATTCTTATAATTAATTTCAAAATCTTATTTCAAATCTATCTGGACCATTTGTAATTTGCTAAAATCACATTTGTAATTTGCTAAAGTCACCCTTTTGCTGTTTATTCAAAAACATGTTTTTAAGTCCTTCAACTTGTTCAAATGATGTCCATATAGGCTGCATTATGGCTGTGAGCTTGTTTGAAACCCTTCAACTCCCATCCACTCAATTCACAAGTAAACTACAAAAACCTCAATTTCTTCAGCCTACTCACAAGAAGCCATTATCTCGCAATCTTTCTTTTTGTCAAAGACTTCGCCAGCCAAAATTCATCATCTGACCACCAATCTCCACCATGACTCCCACTTTTTTAGGGACATCTAGTTCTCCATGAATCCTCATTAAAAATCCTGGAATGTTTAAACATAATAAAGTGACTCCTCTGAACATCAAGCCAAGAGGCAGCAGCTAGGGGATTGACCTGATTTTGTTAACCATCGTGGTTCATCACCCAAAGCAGTTATTTAGGGTGATGTGGTGTGAGAGTCAGACATCATGTTCTATGCTTGTCCACAGCTACTAAAAATGACAGCATCCAAATTTATCATCAGTCCAGATTTATATTCATTGTTACACATCAGATGAAATATAGTTATATCACGGAAAAAAATTAAACTATTTTAAAATCTAGATCGAGGAATAATAATATTCATTGTTTACTGTATGTTTTTCCTTCAGTATGTATGTTGCAATTTGGAGAAATATGAGCAAAACTTCCTGCCTCCACAAAATAACTTTGAATCCAGATTTGGAATTTAAAATCTAAATTGCTTTTGAGTACATTGGGTACATCACAATGTAAAAGAAAAAATTATGTTCAGCTCTGTTGCTTAAGAACTCCTTAAGTGTTAGAAACAAATGCAGCAAGAGATCTCCGATACATTTAATGCTGCAGTATTTTTGTCAGAGCTTCAGAACCTGTTGACTGTGAAAAAGAACAGAGTGGATTTTGCTCTTCAAGAAAAGTGTGTTGCATATTCTTCCTTTTTTAATCTTTTGGTTCTCAATTATACAAAAATCTACAATGCTTCTTGTTATGTATGCAGGTTTGAATGTCATTGGTTTAGTTTGAACTGTTCTTGTAAAATGTCAGAAATGATCGGTTTAAAAAGTGCGGGAAAATCCTGCACTCTGATTAGCTGGAAACTGCAGCTGCTGGCTATAAGTAGCAGCCGCAGCCCAGCCAAATCGGGTCTGTTATGAGCTGTAGTCACTAATAAACTCTTCACTGAAGCACTCCGCATCTGACTCTTCATGCAAACTTAACACTGGCGACGAAGGTGGGATCCTTCCCGAAGAGAAGACGACGGGGAAAACAAGCTGAGAGAGATGGCTGCGCTGAACACCCCCCCCCCAGCCCCGTTCGATCCGATGGCAGAAGACTGGGACTCGTACACGATCATTCCAAATGTATTTGGAGGGAAACGATCTCGCCGACATTCCGAGAAGCGGAAAGAGGGCGGTCTTTTCACGCACTGCGGTCCGCGCAGTTTTCAAGATGGCGAAGGCATTGGCGGGAGCTGCAGACATGAAGGTAATGGAATGACCTGATTTAGAAAAGCTTTAAGAGCCATTACGCCCCACAAGTATCGTGCCTCATTAAGAGACACGAGTTTTACCGTCGGGATCAAGGGGAAAGCGAAAACGTTAACGACTTCGTGGCAAGTTTAAGAGACATTGGGGGTGCATGCGAGAGTTTAACAGCTTGGAAGAGGCCATGCGCTCGATTTGTTCTAGGCCTCAAAGACAAGGTGCTTCAGAGCATTATTATTTAAAACCTAAGATCACGTTGAAGGAAGCCATAGAAGAGGCCTCCTCAGCAGAAGCCACCAAGTCCTCAGCAGCAGCCATGAAGAAAATTAACAAGGCCTCAAGCCATCCTGATGTGGAAAAATCCACAACAACCCATTGCGAGCAAATAGATTCTGAGTCAGACTGTAGTGAGGTGGAGGAAGGAATTTATAGACTCAGAATGGAGAAGAAAAAGAAAGACCTGGGAAGAAAGAGGCAAGATTTTTACTGCAGAGGTTGTGGGGGGGGCACCCCCGCACTGAATGCAAGTTTCTTGATACCATCTGCCTCAGTTGTGAAAAAAGAGGTCATCTAGCAAGAGTCTGCAAATCATCCAGAACTCCACCCCACAGAAGAAAGTTTCCTGACAAAGAATTCAAGCCTAACAACTTCAGTGAGAAAATGGGGTGCAACACAGAAGCAAATGGGAAGAATGAAACTCATCAAACAGTCACCATTGGTCATTCTTCACCCTTAAGAAGCAGAAAAGTACATGTGAAGGTACTAATTGAAGGAAGGCCTTGCCAATGGAAGTGGACTCAGGCTCCTATTTATCTATGGTGTCATGGGACACTATTCACAGACTACTCCCAACATTCAGAAGAAACATTCCAGAAGCAAGCACTGACTTTAAAGACTACCAAGGGAACAAGATTCCAGTAGTTGGAACAAGAGAATTCAACGTGAAGTTCAAAGGCCACACCAAACGTTTGCCCCTGACCATCGTGGACAAGGATCGCCCAAGCTTGCTGGGACTTGAGTGGTTCAATCCACTAGGCATCGAGGTGACTGGCATCAATCATGTGAGCAACACTGAATGGGAGGAGGCCTTGAAGTCTGAGTTTCCAGAGGTCTTCAGCGACGGATTGGGCAAGTATATGGGGACCCCTATCACTTTCAACCTAGATCCCAAGGTGCCCCCAATTCATTTAAAGCCCAGAAGGGTCCCATTTGCATTAAAGGAAAAAATTGATGCACAATTAGATAAACTAATAGCTCAAGGAGTTTTAGAGCCCACTGACCACTCCAGATGGGAGACACCCATAGTCACACCAGTCAAGACTGATGGGTCAGTAAGAATCTGTGGAGACTATAAGGGGACATTGAACCATGCGCTTCAGCAGAGCACATATCCAGTTCCAGTGGTGCATCATTTATTACATTCACTTGGTAGGGGCACAGTCTTTGCCAAATTGGATCTGGCCCGGGCATATCAACAACTAACAGTTGATGATGCCACTGCAGAGGCCCAAACCATTGTGACTCATAGAGGTGCCTTCAAATGTAAAAGGTTACAGTTTGGAGTAAGCGTGGACCAGGCATCTTCCAAAGCCTTATGGAAAGGATGCTCCAAGGACTGCCAGGGGTAGTGTCTTACTTTGATGATGTGTTAATCTCTGCTGAAAATGACACTCAATTACAAGAGAGACTCAGAGAAGTCCTTACCAGATTCAAGAAAGTGGGGTTAAAAGTCAAGGAAGAAAAATGCACTCTTAGAACTGACAAGGTTGAGTTCTTGGGCTATATGATTGACAAGCATGGCATCCACCCTACAGATGCCAAGGTTCAAGCAATCAAAGAAGCCCCTAGACCAAAATGCAAAACAGATTTGCAAGCCTTCCTTGGACTTATTAACTTTTATCACATGTTCCTACCTCAGAAGGCAACCATTGCAGAACCATTACACAGACTACTGGACAAAAAATCTGCTTGGGTCTGGGGCAGGAAGGAACAATCAGCATTTAACAATATTAAAAGATTAATCACATCTGATGCTGTACTGATACAGTTCTCTGAGAATTTGCCTGTTGTACTGACTTGTGATGCATCCCCTTTTGAAGTGGGGGTGGGTTTGAGCCACAGGCTTCCCAGTGGGAGGGAAGCCCCTATTGCATTTTACTCTCGCACTTTGACCAAAGCAGAGAGGAATTACAGCCAATTGGACAAGGAAGCATTGGCAATTGTTTCAGCTGTCAAGAAATTCCATGAGTATCTATATGGGAGAACATTTACCATTGTCACAGATCACAAACCTTTGTTAGGCATTGTGGCAGGAGACAAACCTACACCCACTATCCTGTCACCAAGAATGCTGAGGTGGACTGAATTTCTTGCTGCTTATTCATACAAGCTCATCCACAAGCCTGGCAAAGACATTGGCCATGCTGATGCCTTGAGTCGCTGCCCACTTCCATTTCACACTGAGGACATTGAACTTGACACACACACCTTTTTCCTAGAAACTGTTGCCAAGCTTCCAGTACACGCTGCTGAAATTGCCAGAGAGACTGCCAAAGACACTTTATTGGCTCCTGTTATAGGCTGGATTAAGAAAGGTTGGCCTTTTCAAGATCTACCTCACCTTGCCCAACCTTTTAAATCCAGGCAAACTGAATTATCTGTATTAAGAGGATGTATTTTGTGGGGTAACAGGGTGGTTATTCCTGCAAAACTGCAAAGAGAGGTTTTGGAAATGTTACATGAGAGTCATCCAGGTATTGTAAGGATGAAGGGATTGGCCAGGAGTTATGTATGGTGGCCAGGTATTGACAAAATGGTTGAAAACTGGGTTGCATCTTGTCCCAACTGTCAGGTAGTCAGGCCTGCCCCACCTCTTGCCCCCCCACAGGAATAGGAATGTCCTAGGGGCCCATGGTCTAGGATTCACATTGATTTCACTGGCCCTACCAGAAGGCACCCCTTCCTTATTATAGTAGATGCATATTCCAAATGGCTAGAGGTTATCCCTATGGCATCCACCACAACTGATGCTGTTATCAAGCAGCTTAAAAAGCTTTTTGTAACCCACGGGTTACCTGATGTTCTTGTCTCTGACAATGGCCCTCAATTTACATCCAATCTTTTTGAATCCTATCTAGCACAACAAGGTATCAGACATGCCCTGACAGCCCCTGGGCACCCTTCGGCAACGGCCGGGGGCTGAGCGAATGGTACGTTGTACCAAGGAAAAGCTTCAGCAATTGGGTCCTGGGGACATCACTGAGAAAGTTGAAAACTTCTTAGTGTTCACCACATCACTCCTAACTCATCAACTAACTTATCCCCAGCAGAGTTGTTGATGGGTAGGAAACAGGTCTCCCTTGACCGGCTTCATCCCACTACGCACCCACGCACCACTAGATTCCACTAGCAAAGTTCGCACGTTCAGTGTGGGTGATTCTGTTTATGCTAAGAACCTTATGGGTGAGCCTTCATGGATTCCTGCTGAGATAACTCAAATCACAGGCCCTCATTCTTACAGGGTACAAACAGAGGATGGAGTCCTCTGGAGCAGGCACATTGATCAGCTTAGATCCAGGTTACCTCAGGAACATCACAATTGTTCCTCTCTGGTTCCCATATCTAATGCCTTTTCTAGGGGGGAGGGGGAGGAACATGAGGATAATCAGCAAGCAAGAATCAACCCCATATGTAATGAGCCATTACGACAGGAACCATCCCAAAACCTGTCACAATGCCAAAATCCATCCTTACAAGTGGAAGATTGCACATCACTACCTGACTTGGGTGCTGACATTGGGTTGGAGATGAGTTGGGAGGAGAGACCAGATTGTAACAATCAAACAGGGTCTTCTTTCACTGGAACCGAGTAGGGAAATGTCAACAGACACATTTCCTCTCTCACTGGGTGAGAACATTAAAACTTCTGAACCACGAAGGTCTCAACGTACACGTAAGAGCCCCACCTATTTAAAAGAATACATTAGATAGGTCGGGGTTTGAGTATGGACTGAACCTAGTGGGGAGGGGTGTTATGTATGCAGGTTTGAATGTCATTGGTTTAGTTTGAACTGTTCTTGTAAAATGTCAGAAATGATTGATTTAAAAAGTGCGGGAAAATCCTGCACTCTGATTGGCTGGCAACTGCGGCTGCTGGCTATAAGTAGCAGCCGCAGCCCAGCCAAATCGGGTCTGTTATGAGCTGTAGTCACTAATAAACTCTTCACTGAAGCACTCCTCGTCTGACTCTTCTGACTGCAAACTCTGACTCTTCATGCAAACTTAACACTTCTAATAGGAAGGACTCTGCTGTTGAGATTTTAATCCTTATTGTCATTAAAATAGGTGGAAGTTGGTGTTAACCTTTTTATAAGCTTCTTTATTTTTTGTCAAATATATCTTGGAAACATCTCTCTTACTCTCAGGTGCCTGGCAATGATCAGATGAATGCCAGATCATTCAGGTTCATTCCTGATCAAACAAGTTAATGCAGCTTTACTGAAAGAGTAACTCTGTGGAATGATTAGGCCTACAAGAAAATTAAGGATTTTGATAGTTCTTTGTTAATACTTCAGCTCTTAATTGCCTCTGCATTCATTTTGGAAATATAATTTATCTTTATTAAACTAATTAGAGATAAATTCCTAGGACTTTAAAAACAACATTTCAGGCAAGAGATTGAGCCTTTTCTAATCTCACAAAGGGGAGTATGAATGCATTTTTGCATACAGAACAGCTATTCCAATGCTCAAATCCATAACTGTCTACATTCTGATGTTTGAATCAGACATGGAAGGAACAAGCCTTGACATATGAAATGGTACTTATTGAGTCTGTGCTATGAAAGTCCATTTTAGCCCAAAGAGTTTGCAAATACTACATTTACCACAGTGAAAAAATTATATATCATTTTTGTATTATATGTCCGTATTATTTCTCTTGAAAGAAATGCTTTTTACAGTTCTCATTGTAAGATGTGTCTGCAGTGTATAGTATCCAATATAAATTTATCAATCTGTCTTACTATGCTTGTAAGTGATACTGATAAAATTTTATCAAGTAAGGTGCCAAATTCCTCCTTGAGGATTAAAGTAATAGCAACTTCATGGCTTTGTCTGAGCGAAATTAAAAACAAGAGTGGTCATCAAAACATAGTGTCATATAGCTATAGCCAGTGCATATTATTCATGTTCTTAGAAAAAGTTTAGATTTTAGGAAAAAGTCCTAATCGAGAACCAAAATGTTACCTTACTGTGTTTCAAGATTGTAATGAAACTACAGATAGTCCTTGACTGAAAAAAGTGACTTATGACCATTTTTCACAGTTACAACTTTTGTAGCATCCCCATGATCATATGATCAAAATTCAGATGCTTGGCAACTGGTTCATACTTATGACCATTGCACTGTCCCGGGGGTCATGTGATCCCCTTTTGTGACTTTATCACAAGCAAAGTCCATGGGGAAGCCAGATTCACTTAACAACTGTGTTACGAATTTAACAACTGCAGTGATTCACTTAACAATTGAGGAAAGAAAAGTCATAAATGGAGCAAAACTCACTTAACAAACATCTCACTTAACAACAGAAATTTTTGCCTCAGTTGTGGTCCTAGGTTGAGGATTACCTGTACTCGTTGATCTGCTGATTAGTTGCTTGCTTGCTTGCTACATTTTCTCATTCATTCAGAACACTAACACTATGTGAATAAAGAATAAAATTTACAAAATTCCTTGTTTATGCGTGATGCAGCCAGCTCTCTGGAAGAGCTTCTTGCTGGAGATTCAGTCAGCTCCCATTTTATCTCCCTTCCAGAAACAGTTGAAAACTAAGTTTTTCCATAGGAAGTTTCGATGTTGATGTCAGATCTAGTTTATGATTATATGCAGTTTTATATGTTTTGTTATTGGTGTTACTGCCAAGACCGAGTGGCTGTACATACCAACATCTCGAATTGTCCAGGATGTTCCATCTTTGGTCATGGGGGGAGAGGTATTACCCCCGTAGAAAGGGTGCACAACTTAGGCGTCCTCCTGGACACACGGCTCAGTTTGGAAGATCATGTAGGAGCCGTGGCCAGGGGGACATTTGCTCAGGTTCGCCTTGTGCGCCAGTTGCGCCCCTATCTGGACCGAGATGCTGTACGTATGGTTACCTATGCACTCGTTACCTCCCGTATAGACTATTGCAATGCTCTCTACATGGGGCTGCCCTTTCGGAGGCTTCAACTGGCACAAAATGCAGCCACGCGGGTTGTGATGGGGTATCCCATATTACACCCTCCTGCGTGAGCTGCATTGGTTGCCAGTGCCCTCAGTGAGATTCAAGGTGCTGGTAATCACCTATAAAGCCCTACATGGCTTAGGTCCGGGGTATTTGCGGGAGCACCTATTGCCAGTAACAACTTCCCATCACCGCATGCGCTCCCACAGACAGGGCCTCCTCAGGGTGCCGTCAGTCAAACAGTGCTGGCTGTCGACCCCCAGGGGGAGAGCCTTCTCTGTGGGTGCGCCCGCCCTTTGGAATCAGCTGCCTTTGGAGTTTCGGATGGCTCCTGACCTTCGATCCTTCCGTCGCGACCTGAAAACATGGCTTTTTCACCAGGCTGACCTGGACTGATGGTTTTTTTTTTATTAATTGGTTTGTTGTTTTATTTATGTAATTGGGATGTTATTTAATAGCTTTTTAAATTTTGTATTATATGTTTTTATTGTTGTGAGCCGCCCTGAGTCCTTTGGGAGATAGGGTGGCATAGAAATCCCAAAAATAAATAAATAAATAAATTTTGGTTGGCTTCTGAGAGTTTTTTATGATTACAGCAGGACAAAATGCATTAAATGTATAAAGGAAAAAAAATGTAAAGTGGTAAGAATTTCAGCTTTTGTTGAAATTCTTCATCCTCATCATGTCAGAGTGTGAACTTAAAAAAAGCCTGAAAGAATTCAGTGTGTATCCTGAAAAGCTGGGTTCCCACTGAAAAGCTCAAGCAGAGAATGTTCAGCATGTTGTTTTGTGCAGCCCAACCCATCTGGGCAAGGCATAAGAGCATAAACAATAACCAACAAACAGGCTACATCAACATCTCTATAAATGCTGGTTTCCAAATCCTTTTGCTGAAATAATGCAGGAGCGTGAGGCATTTTTATGTAGGAATATCTTGGCTGGAGAGGAGCTGTGATCATCTCTGCACTTAGTCATTTCCCCCTCTTCAGTACTGCCAGCTCCTAGTCAGGCTTATATTCACCTTGACTGAAGAAAATGTATTTTGAAAATATTCAAAGCAACTTGAGAAGCAGAGCTGATCATAGTGACTAAATGTCATTGAAAGAAGGGTGAACACCCAGAGGGAAATCCCACTGTTTCCATCTATGTGTATGTATATATATATATATATATATATATATATATATATATATATATATATGCTGTCTCTATACACTTTGGAGAGCTAATGTTAAAATTTTTGATATCTGTACTTCTGCATTTTTTTTCACCCTGGTTTATTTTCGTTTATTTTCAGATCACATTAACAACAATTGGTTATGGAGATAAAACGCCTCTTACTTGGCTAGGAAGGCTGCTTTCTGCAGGGTTTGCACTGCTTGGCATTTCTTTCTTTGCGTTACCTGCTGTGAGTATTTTTACAACTGCGTTTTAAATTTGAAGGATTATACTCTCTGCTGGATACATGAGAAACAATGTTAGTCACTTATATCAATGCATTTATAAACCCATGTTAACTTGTGCCATTGCATAGAATACTTCTTAAATTTTCAGGTGCTGTAAGTGCTTACTTATCCCCAATAATAAATTTATAGGACATCCTAAGTTTTATTTGGTAACATTGCATCCAAAACAATGTTTGCATGGAGCTTGCTAAGATGGCATTAAGTCCATCTCCACTATGCTTTATCCAAACATATCTTTCATAATGTTGTTAGAATCTCAGTAAGTACTCGTAATCAATATAATACATCCATTATAGAGTTCTTTTAAATTGTAATTACGTTTTAAAGTATTTTTTACATATAAATTAAATGTTGGAGTATTTTCCACTTCCTATGCAAGGTTTCTTGTTAAGAAATTTAATTATCCTTGTAAAAAAACAGAAATCATTGTCAGAAATCATCTGTAAGGAATGTTTATCTGCTAACAGGCTAAGAAACATATCGGGAATTTTTCATCAGATTATGAGTATTTTTATTTTAATTCATTTGGGTTAGTAATGAGGAAGTGAAGAAACACTATTAAATATTAGTTAGTAAAGCATTTCCTACCATGTTTCTTCAAAAAGAAGTCCAGGTCTTTTTTTTTTTGACCCCCGACAAAATGGCTAGGCCTTCTTTTTGGAGGGTTCTAATTATTGACTCATCTCGCGGCAGTGGCACCGACAGCCCCACCCAGAAGGAGCCCGCTGCTGGTCCACTTCTTCTGCAGCCGCTTGCCGCCACTTGCATGCATCACCCCGGTCTCCTTTTTGCCTTCAGATGCCTTCCGGAAAGCCCTCTGCAGCCAATAATAGATATGATTGGCTGCAGAAGGCTTTCCAGAAGGCATCGGAAGGTGAAATGGAGGCCAGGACAATGCATGCAAGTGGCGGCAAGCGGCCACAGAAGAAGGCGAGGCAGGTGTCAGGGTGTGAGAGGCCTGGAAAGTAGGGCAGCTCCATCCCACCATCCCCACCCTAGCTTATTTTTGACCTGTGTGCCTCGCCCCACCCCCTGCACCCTGCGGTGGGCAGGGTCTTAATTAGGGCTAATTTTGTGGATGGGACTTAATTTGATCACATGCGCTCAAAAAGTGATAGGGCTTCTTTTCAAGGTAGCTCACCTTTTTGGAGAAACATGGTAATAGAAAATATAACACCAGACAAACAAACAAGCAGCCTAATCAAGGAATTGCAAGGACAAAATCACATCCCCACCAGCAATGACAGGGCATGCTGCTGTATATCAATGGGGGGGGGGACTTCACTCCCTTCTAGCACTGAATATCTTACCTAGTCAGGTAACAAAACCTCTGCAAGCAAAAACCAAGCTCAGAGAAGGAGCTCCATTGAAACATTTGCCTAGGAGTAGATGCTGTTTTTGATCCTGCTGCTACCTAATGCTCTTCAAGAAAATTTATTGTTTGGCTGCTAAAATCCAGGGCTTTTCACAGCTAAAAGTTAAGCTTCCTCATAAACAGATATCGACACCTTCTTGAAAGTTTTAGCAATTTCAAACTGCACTAGATGGGAGTAAAATACGCCGTAAATGCAACCCAATACATATAGTCTAGAGCTCTCTAGTGATCTGAATTTGAAGAGCAAAATCTGATTCAAAGCACACACGGGTACACTTAAGATGCCAGAGGAGAATACTGTAAGACAAATGTGTATTTTTTTTTCCAATGAAGGGCTGTGGTACATTGGTGCGGTGTTCTAATAGCAGCTTCATGTACATTCATGTGCAACTGAATTACAGTGAGTCCTTCAAATCGGGGTCTCTGCACAGCCAAGCATGTATCTTTGATATTTCCATTAATAATAATCTACTTCTAAACATGCAAATAATATTCCACAGTACACTAAACATTTTCCTTTTACTTGCATGTGGGATGCTGCACTTTTATTAGGTTGATATAAACGTAATGAACATCCTGGTTCAAATACCAAATTAACCATAGTTTCATTTAAGGTTAATGATGAATATACTAGCATTTTTCTTTAGTTGTAATATGAAATGATAAAACTACATAACTAGTAGAATTAATAAAATAACTAAGAATGTAATTTATACATTGCAAAACAGATTCAAGCTTCTATTAAGCAGAATTTTGTTTTATTGAGGACTAGAAGCCTGTACCCTGTTGGGTCATCATTTCAGAAATATTTTCTTACCTAAACAGAATAACAGAATGACCACAGATGGGCATAAAAGCATTAGGAAGAGGAGCAACTTCTAATTTCCTACCAGCTTTCCCATTGAGTTTCCTTATGGGAAGCTAGCAGGAAACATCAGAAACCCTTCCTTCCTTCCTTCCTTCCTTCCTTCCTTCCTTCCTTCCTTCCTTCCTTCCTTCCTTCCTTCCTTCCTTCCTTCCATGTGCAGCTTTGATCAAGGATATGTGGTGATCACGGGGCTATGGGGAGTGCAGGTGGGGAAGGGTGCTTCTGAGTGCTTGGGAGTATGTGAGAAATGCCATGCATAGAAATGTGTAGGGTTGTACAAAAGGTACTGCGCAGTTCAGGGAAGGTGTGCAGGGAGGGGCAGCACAAATTGGATTATGCAGGAGGCGGTATTATTCAGGAAATGTATATTGGGGTTTCTTCTTCCCTATGCCTCCCTCTCGTCCCTCTTTCCATTCCTTTTTCTCTATCCTTCCTTCCTTTCACCCTCCCCTCCCCTTCCCTTTCTAGCAGGCAGTTCATTGGCTAGTGCTGGGTAGGGGAGGGAGCAAGGGATTGCAAGACAGGATGGGATACTATCATCAAACTATTAAAATGAATATCACGATGCAGCAGCAACCAGTAGCATTGAAGCAGCCATAACTTCCCCAAATTTCATTGTTTCAGGACTCATGGGACTCCGATTTTGGACACATTCTGAAATTTGAGATATCTAGTTCAAAAATTGTTGTCCTATGATGCATTGTTTCACTCAGTTAAAGATCATGACAACAAGTTATTGTATACAAATAACTCAAGATGGTGAACATACCCAACACCTTCCTCCTCTTATTTTCCCAACAACAACCACCTCTTCGGTGGGGTAGGCTGAGAGAGGGACTGGACCAAGGTTACCCAGCCGGCTTTCATGGCTAAGGTGGACTTGAACTCATGGTCTTTCTAGCCTGGTGCTTTAACCACTAGACCAAACTGGCTCTCTCATCCTCTGTCATTCCCTTTACATTAGAAAAGTAGTTGTTCAGTATTAAAATTTCAACTGATAATGTTCTTTGTAGTTGCATACTTAAAGAAGATTCACTAGGAAAGTAGAGTATGATGGCCAATTGTTCTCTCAGAATCAAATTGTTGATAATAACAATAGCATTTAGACTTATATATCTCTTCACAGTGCTTTACAGCCCTCTCTAAGCATTTTACGGACTTTAGAAGGTTGGCAGGCTGAGTCAATCTTGAGCTGGTCAGGGTCGAACTGCTGGCACAGAATTAGCCTGCAATACTGCATTCTAACCACTGTGCCACTACAGTTCATGGTTTGGCTGATGCAACTTAAGGAAAGGTTTCCATCAGTGGGACATGAAGAGAAGTGATTTGACATTCTTCCTAATTATTTACAACATTTCTCCACTATTTTAGGGAAAGATTGGGGATCTTTCCAGGATGATGTGGAAAACGAGATAAGGGCAGTGAAATTCCCTAATCAAGAAAGATTAGATAAAAAGACTAAGTTTGCCTGTTAGTTTCCCCAATGCTGGTTTTCTCAACCCTTTCCTAATAATAAAGTAGCAGCATTGGAAATAAATTTACAGTGAGAGAAAATTGACTGGAAAAACGTGGTTACAGTAACAGTAATAACAACAACAATAAGGGTAAGGACAACGGAACAATTCAGAATTTTCCATGTTGCCCATTCTTATAGTTCTTTAAATTGTGCCTGTTTCCTGGTTTGTAGGAATTTGGCAGAATCCTGTCCCGTATGATTATTAAATGCACTTGATGTTGTTCACATTGGTCCAATAATGTCATTTTAAATATTGAAGCAAACTATGCTATGACATACAGGTCATTTGTATAATAGTTAGTTTAGGTTTTTGAGATTATGTTTTTAATTGTTACCAGAGTTATTTTTCTGATTATGAACTTTTGTATTGTATTTAAGGGCATTCTAGGGTCAGGATTTGCATTAAAAGTACAGGAACAGCATCGTCAGAAACATTTTGAAAAGAGGAGAAACCCTGCTGCCAGTTTAATTCAAGTAAGTAGCAAATGAAGCAGATTTTCAAAAATGAAGTTTGAATGAAGAATCCTTTGTCCAAAGAATTTATTGCATATCTTGCATGTGCATGTATATAATGCATTTTTGTCTAAGGTGTTGAACACATTATAGTAATATTGTCTTATAGAAGGAATCAAAATACATTTAAATGTCTGAAGAGTTGATGTTTTAATTGTCCTGCTATTAGTACAATGATTTTCTCTTTTTGTTTTGAATGAATTCCTTCACTTTCTTCATACCCAGCATCCTATAATTAAAATGATTACACTCCTTTGAAGGGAGTTAGTTTATGTAATATATGATATATAGAGGCACAGAATTATTCTCACATTCTTTGGTTCTTGTCATTGTTCTCCCTGTATGAGTAAGCCTCATTATCATTTGGAAGCTGAACCAAAACTCTTCTAAGGGATTTTGGCTTTCAAATTATGCTGGATTATGGCTATGAAACAGAAATGCCAAATGTCTCAGTGGAGAGATGATTCAGTTTTTTTGCTGGACTGTTGTTTATGCTTCTCTTAGAGGTAATGGCTGTGCAGCCACTGTCTTCCTACTCGCAAACAGAGTGCTACACAAACAGGATGCTATTGAAGAGAAAAATGCTTGCTAGAATTTTTATTATACTGTGAACTAGGCCTAGGTGTACAGTTCTGGGATGTGCTGCATGCTTTACACTATAAAGACTATAAAGAATAACAAAATGGAAAAAATCAGGGGTGGGATTCTACCAATTCGGACCAGTTCTATAGAACTGGTTGTTATGATTCTGTGCAGTTTGGAGAACCGGCAAATCATGCCCCTGGCTGGCCCCACCCCTCTCTGCCCACCCCTCCCCACCCAGTCAGTCCTTACCGCGCATGTGACATTGCGCGCATGCCCGACATCACTGACTGCATTCTCCCCCGCCCATCAATCAGCTGTGCCGGGATCCCCCTCACTGTCTTACTGCCTCGACCAGGAGGCTTCCCTGAGGCCCAGGAGGCAAAAAGGGGCATGCGGAGGGTGGTGATATTGTGGTGTCCCCCCCCCCAGCCCTCTGTTTTTTGCCTTCCTGGACCTCAGGGAAGCTTCCTGGGATCAAAAACACCCCCCCCCAGGAGGCTTCCCTGAGGCCCAGGAGGCCCAAAAACAGAATTCAGGCAGGGGTGCTCCAAAAAAAAGCCACACCCACCCAGTCACATGGCCACGCCCACAGAACCAGTTGTTTAAAAATTTGAATCCCGCCCCTGGAAAAAATAGATAGTATTACCCAAGTGTTAGCAGTTATGTTAAAATATACTTTGGTATTCCCAGATCTCTGTTCATATTGAAGGAGAAAAGAGGATATGGCCTCTCTGTCTATCTGTACCAGCTAGTAACTTATTGTATTTTTCACTCTATAAGACGCACTTCCCCCCGCCCCACAAAAGTGAGTGGAAATGTCTGTGCATCGGTGGCAGTCCTTTGGTGAATAGCCGCCGGGCCATGGCGGCGAGGTCCTTTTACAGTGCTGAACCTCGCCTCTTCTGTCTTTGTCATTGCTCATCTCTTCTGTCTCTTTTCCGCAGTGCAGGTGTCCATATACTCATATTGGACCTATCATTGGTCTTCTCAGGCTCCGCCTGATTTTTCTCAGGCTCCGCCTGATTTTTTTTTCTAGTTTTCCTCCTCTAAACCTAGGTGTGTCTTATGGTCAGGAGCATCTTATAGTGTGAAAAATACAGTATATAAAGTTGCTAGATGGCACAGTAGTTTTAAAGTGGCTACTCTCAGCCTAGTGATTAAATATACCTAGATGGTATATATGGCTTGAATGTGAGAAGGCCAGACCAAGCAGTGGGTGAAAGCCCCTGATTCATTTGATCCAGGGTGAGCCTTGAGTGTAAATACATCTTAAGATTCATGCCAGATGAACTGAAAGAGGAGGTTGTGACACACATTCTCCCTTCTTTACAGCAGCCTTCCCTATCTTGGGTCCCTTGAGTTATTTGGATTAGAATTCCTTTCATCCTCAGCCAGCCTGGCAAATGGTCAGCAATGAAGAGAACTGAGTACAAACCATCTGCATGGATTCAAGTTTGGGAAGGCTGTTCAGCAAGGCTCTCTATCCCAAAGCCCACTGTAAAAAAAAATCCACTTGCATGCATCCACTCACACTGATGTTCAAGGGGGTTTAGTAGGATTTATTCCCAAATAAATGAACAGAGGACTGTGGAGTTGCTGATGGTACAGAAGAGTCATTCACAGAGAACAGCTTGAGTCTTATTTTTCTCTTATAGCCATGTTAGATATCCACAAGGAAAGCAGTTTATATTTTTTGCATTTGATGTAAATAGCTTCTTCTATCACACAACAGAAAGGATTTGAACAGTTGGGAATAATAACTTTTTATTTTAGAAGTATTAATGGGAAATGTATACTACTGGGTCATTTTGTGCACTTACATTCCGAGGATAGAACATTGCATAATGGTTAAAAGCATTAACAGGCAAGTTGCTTGTGAAAATATATCCTGTCAGCCATAATTGTTAGGATAATGTATCTAAAAATATAATCCTTTTGTACTGTGATCATTCAAAATGATTTTTATGACCTTTCATTAATTATTTATACTGATCTGATCTATTGCAACTGCCTTATTTTCAAACGCTCAATGCCCAGGTATTAACTTCTAACTTAGCCTAATGTTCTGTTATGAAGCAGGAACTATTCCATGCCCCATTTGCTGGTATTTGTGAAAGCTGTGAAGATAGGATAGGATAGGATAGGATAGGATAGGATAGAATAGAATAGAATAGAATAGAATAGAATAGAATAGAATAGAATAGAATTCTTTATTGGCCAAGAGTGGTTGGACACACAAGGAATCTGTCTTTGTGTAAAGGCTGTCAGTATACATAAAACAAAAGATACATTCATCAAGAGTCAAGAATCATAAGGTACAACACTTAATAATAGTCATAGGGTACAATAAGCAATCAAGTCATACTAGGAAACAGTCAATATAGATCGTAAGGATACAAGTGACAAAGTTACAGCCATACAGTCACAAGTGGGAAGGGATGGGTGATAAGGAGTGATGAGAAGGTTAATAGTAATAGTAGTGCAGACTTTATAAATAATTGGCAGTGTTGAGGGAATTATTTGTTTAGCAGAGTGATGGCGTTTGGGAAAAAACTGTTCTTGTGTCTAGTTGTTCTGGTGTGCAGTGCTCCATAGCGTTGTTTTGAGGGAAAGAGTTGAAACAGTTTATGTGAGGGGTCTGTAAATATTTTCACAGCCCTCTTTTTGACTCGTGCAGTATACAGGTCCTCGATGGAAGGAAGGTTGGTAGTAATTGTTTTTTTCTGCAGTCCAAATTATCCTCTGAAGTCCGTGTCTGTTCTGTTGGGTTGCAGAACCAAACCAGACAGTTATAGAGGTGCAGATGACAGACTCAATAATTCCTTTGTAGAACTGTATCAGCAGCTCCTTGGGCAGTTTGAGCTTTCTGAGTTGGCGCAGAAAGAACATTCTTTGTTGTGTTTTTTTGATGACGTTTTTTATGTTAGGTGTCCATTTTAGGTCATGTGATATAATGGAACCTAGAAATTTGAAGGTCTCTACTGTTGATACTGTGTTGTCTAGTATTGTAAGAGGTGGTAGTATGGGAGGGTTTCTTCTAAAGTCTACCATCATTTCTACAGTTCTGAGTGTGTTCAGTTCCAGATTGTTCCGGTTACACCACGAGGCAAGTTGTACAACTTCCTCCATTTTTAATTGGGTATTTGATGGATGGCATGATTTTTGTTGACTTATTATGGAAGGGTTACCATAGTACACTGAGTTTTGGCCTGAAGTGATTGATTTTTACATTTCTAATCTTCATTACAAACTGCTTACAAGTCCACATAAGCAACAGCTAAGCAATGTACTGTTAAATAAGTAACTAAGATGTCTGTGGAGATTCTCAGTCATCCAGGTCATAGTTATTTCAAAGATGTTTTTTTTTTCAAAAGGCAACTGGACCATTTTTTTTCTTTTCCCTTGAAAAAGAAGACATTTCACTTCTCATCCAAAAAGCTTTATCAGTACTAATGAAGCTTCTTAGATGAGAAGCAAAATGTCTTCTTCCTTAAGAGAAAAGGGGGGAAAACACAGTCCAGTTGCTTTTTGAAAAAGCACCTTTGAAACAAGTAACTATGACAGAAAATCAGCAACAAAATTCCATGGGTATTTGACAAGTGGACATAAAAATACATCAAAACTTTTGAACATATCCTTTAAAAAGGAAACTGTGTGTGCTAATAATCTCCCTAATTTATCTTTCATTGTTACTCATTTTATGCAGATGAGAATACAGCTTATTACTAGAATGTACTGTTGCCAATGTGAAGAATAGTAAAAAAACAAAAAGTCCAATTACACTCATGAAAAAGATTTTCTTAAAGATTTTGCTATGCAAGATTGCTAGCATATATAACTAAGACTTCCTTGTTTATTGTTTTCATCTATATTTAAATCCTTAATTTTCAAATCTTCATTACATTGTACAAGCACAGCCTTTCCAAATTAATTATGCCAATTGTATCCAGTTTGAACAAAATCCAAATTTTCCATCCTATTAATAGTGCTTCATTTCATATATTGTTAGATCTGTTGTACTTTCTATTGTTTCCTCAAATCAGGCTACTTGGCGGTTTTATTCTACTGATTCAAGACGAACAAACCTGACAGCTACCTGGCGATATTATGAATATAGTCTTCCATCCCTCAGGCATGTATCAGTACTATGAATGCTACAAAAAACAATACTTGTATTGGTTTACTAATATGCTTCTCCATTTTTGTTTGCCTTTTTCTTTTATCATATATCTGCACGTAGTGTGTATGGCGTAGTTATGCAGCTGATGAGAAATCGGTTTCCATTGCTACCTGGAAGCCTCATTTGAAGGCCTTACATACCTGCAGCCCTACAAAGTAGGTAAAAATATGGCAGCTGGTGTTGTACTTGATATCTGGTTTTGAGATTATACAAATCAGTCTGTGGTTTTTGTCTTGTCTTTCTACTTTCCCTTTTCTCCACTCATTTCCTTTTATTTTCTTTCACTGAGGAACTCAGGTAGCAAACTGGGACACATACACATCTTCCAAATAAGATCAATCTAATTTCTATTTTATTTTGCTTCTTAACAAATTTTATAATTAAACAATAAATAATTTTGCAGTCCTCAAATCCTTGTGAAACCTAACCTTTAAACACCATCTAGGCAGGCATTGGGTTCAGTTAATTCATCTCACTTCACATAGTTAGGGATATATATGCATTTTTGGTTGTACACTATTTATACTGACTTCCATTGCTTGCTCATACTAATTCTGCTTATAAATGAAAGAGGAAACAGGGTTTTTTCACACTTTGCATCTTGAATTTTCCACTGTGCAAATCAATGTTCCTCAATTAAGGTCAAAGTATCATATTAATCTACACTAACACAACCTTTGGTTTGTAGCATTTAGACAAAAAAACTTTAGATATACAAGCAGTTGATTACTTCAACACAAAACTCTACTGCTACTCCCACCGCAGTACAATATGTTTTTTTAAAAAAAGAAGCTTAAATATCACCTTACTATCTGTATTGTCCTTTAGAGTCACATATTTCCTCTTTCTATGAGAAACATGTAGGAGGGTGCTAGTGATGACTCATGCCAATTTCAGTCATAGTTAATCATATGATTCTTGGGAAACAATCATTTTCAGTAAAAGAGAAATGTGTGATTTTGCATTGCCATGATGAATTGGAGCACAGATAGATGTTTACTATTTCTTCAAATACTGTTCTTAGCTAGGTAACAAGACAAGGTGATCTTCTCATTGCACCTTGTGATAGAGTGTGATCAACAAATACACATTAGTTTCCTTTTTTCAAAAATTTTGCTTCCTAAAAAACTTTTGTTTATAATAGAGTCCTTCAAACTGAACACAAATATAATTTCAGAATGACTGTATCATGCAGGAATCCTGAGATATGAAATTAACTTTTAATTACTGTAATGTATTTAATCTCATAATGTTTCCAACATGCTGCAAGAATTCAGCAGATTTTTCAGGAAAGAAGTCCAAGTGTGAATGCAAAAAATTAATCTTCAGTGACATGTTGCACTTCATGGTCGTGTATGCTGTACGAAATTTGTCAACCAGCTGAATGAATGCCAAGAAAATTCTCAGTGACATCCTTGAATGTTTTCCAGGCAATTTTCTCTGCCCCCACTAGATCTTCATAGCACTTGTCATTGATGTTGTATCTGAACTGGGGACCAACAAAACTGTCTTCCTTATTCTTGCCATCAATTATTGTTGGAAACATCTATCTCAAATAATGAAAACTTTCACCTTCCTTGTTCATTGATTTCAATAATTTTTTCATCAGTCCATATTTTGTGTAAAGCAGAGGAAAAATATTTTTGTCAGGTTAACAAGTAGTTCATGTGCCACATTTTTCTGTCCTGGAACAAAATTCTTTCGGAGTGGCCATTTCTTTTTAATGTAATGCGACTCTCTTGCATGGCTGTTCCATTCACAACAGTACTTGGTATATCTGAACTACATTCTAAAGCAAAAGAGCCACTATCTTAGGTCCCCAAAAGATATTCCAGTAGTACTTGTTGGTATACTGGATGTGCTTCAGCACTGTTCCATGTTTTTGTATGTTTCTTTCATGTGTGCAGCATGGCCATTGTATAAAAATAGAAGATTTTTTTATAAAATGGTACATGAAAAGTTAAATTACAGCTTATTTCTGTGATTAGTAGATTTATAAGATCACACCCAAAAGTGTTCAGGAAGCAAAATCTTTATTGTCCAGTCTATTGTTCTTAGCTAGGCAACAAGTTATTGTGATCTTCCACTATGTCTTGTGGTAGAATGTAACCAACAAATATGTATTTATTTCCTACTTTTGCAGAAATGTTACTTTAAATATAATAGTAAGGATGCATGTTTCTCGCAATTATGGTAACAAAACTGTTTGAAAGAGATACAGATGCAGCTTTAACAATAATAGAGGTCTCTTATCCTTAAAGCTTAGCCCAGTATTTTGCATGTTTAGTACTTTCTGTAGTAGAAAGAGCAGTTGGGTTAGTTTCTGGAATAAATTTGTATAGCATAGCAATTGTATTAGGCATCAACTACCCATACTAAGCGGTAAGGGTGTAATTTTGGCCATATCAGTATTCAGTTCTTATAAATAATTAAGCCACAGATCTACATATTACAAGATAGTTATGGCCAAAAAGAAATGCAATTGGTCCTTTTGTAAGACATCCTTAGTCTCAGTGATTAAATTAATTCTATTTCATTATTGCAGATAGCTAACAGTTCTCTGTTATTTGTATATGAGCCTAATAAATGCTTTGTCAACTCTAAACATGTATAAGAAGCATGTTAAGCATGCATTAACATAGCATTTTATTTTTTTAATGTCACTATAAATCCATGCTTGGATGTTTGTGCTTGCCTTTTTAAAAATATTTGCTTCTAATTTTTAAGCATTCATTTAATTAACAATCCAATTGCAACTTAATAATTATTTAATAATATTTGTAACCACATCATGATGGGTACTGCCAGCATAACAAATTTTTTTCCTCCCCAAAACCCTCTCTCTTCTATTATCTGACTCATGAAGGAAAGAACAAGGGGAAGCATCAAGCAGGTTTGTAGTGTTTTTATGCATATAGTTTAAAAACTTAAATGTTATTTTGGAAATTTTTATACCACTTTGGGAATGAAAATATATTATTATACTGCAAAATAATTAAAGGCTGCGCTTAAATCCAATTAAAAGAAAGGGGGGAAAACTTTTCCTAGGTAGATCATTATTCTGAAGCAGACAAAATGGCGCTCAAAGTAAAAGCCAGAAAGTTCTTCTGTTAAGAAGCAAGAAAATGACAGTTTTCTGTAGAATGTAGCCATAGCTTGTTAGATAATTAAGGATTAAGTAGCTTTCCGTATCTGTTGAGATAGAGAGGATTTTAAATTAATCAGAATATTTTGACTGAATTGAACAAATATTTCTGCTCTACTTTTGTAAAGAACTTTGAAAATAAAATCAATGTAGGATATGCTTAAGCAATAGTTTTGATTCATTAAAAATACTATGGGCTACATTCAGAGAAAGGACCTGCCCATAGTAATCTGCCTTTGCAAACAGTAGGTTTAAAGTTAGTAATTTCTATCATATATTCTACTGGTGTAGTTGGTCTGTTGGAAGAATGACTAAAAACCAATATACTACAGAGATTATAAAATTGAGGCAGGATGAGGATACCCACATTTAAATCCCAGTTCATCTAGAAAGCATGCAGGATTATTTTGAAAAAGTCACTATCTCTTAGTTTAATTAACCAGATAGACTGTGGTGAGGATAAAAATTTGTGAGTAATATACATACCTCCTTAATTTCCAAGAATGAAAATATAAAGTAAATAAATTATACATCTGAATTAAACCATCTAAAGCTGAAAAGATGAACATATATATACATGGAGGTGGGGGGCAAGATACATATGGTAGTTATATACCAGTAGCTTTTTATCCTTATTTTGATGTACCTTTGAATCATTTACCAGGTCTTCTACATATACATTTGTCATTATTTTAAGAAAGAATATTTTGCCTGCAGAAACCAGTTACCTGGCAGTTAAGCAGGAAAGGCTGCTATCAGCAGATGAAAATCCTGCTGTTGTCCTCAGCTGCTCAAGTTCAATCAAATAATCAGGATCTGACAGATCCATTTATTATACAGCAGCTAAACTATAGGAAGAATTTTGATTTGATTCAGTCTTTGTATATAACTGACTATCTGAGGTTTGAGCAATGCCCTCCAAATGATTAGTTATACTTTCCATCATACCATATCATTAATCATGCTGGCTGGAACAAATGAGAGTTGCAAAATATTTAGAGGGTACATAGTTGTATCCACTTCCATTTAGTCCATCTTTCTCCAACCAAGTATCTCTCAAGCTTTGATCTGTTGCTGATGCACTATGTGAACTGTAAGTCAAAATATCTTGAGGGTTTGGTGGCAGCAGCAACAGATCATAAAAATCTCATTTAGGTCATCACATTATTTTCAGCGTGATTGGACAAGTATCCCTGGAAGATTACTACATATGCAGACTATAAATTTGATAACCATCTTTGTTATGTTGCCTTCTGATAAATGCATTCTTTTTAAATGTAATTAATGGCCAGAAATAAAAGTTATTTCTATGAATTGGCCTTGTTCTTTTAAAAGTATGTGAAACTTAAGTCACTGTCTCATTTGACTTCAAATATGTATGTGGGGTGATAGAAGTACTTTGCTAGATTGATTGACCATTCCTACACAGTACTCATCCTTCTTGGCCTGAGATTTCTCTCCTAAAATCTATAGTTAAATAGGCATTCTAGGTATTTGTTAATCTTTTTCTCTTTTCCTCACATCAAATATTCTTTTTCTCCTAAAATACAAATATAGAGAGTCCTTAACCTTCAGCAACTGTTTGAGGTTATTTCAGCGCTGAACGAATGGTTGTTACAACCAATCCTTATAATTCCAGCCATTCGAGCACCCCTACAGTCACATGATCACGATCTAGGTGTTTGGCAACCTATTCGCATTTACAACCAGTTGACATGCATCCCACAATCATGTGATTGCCATTTATAACCTCTGCTGGCTTTCCCAGACAGTCAGTGGGAAAGCCAGCAGAGAAGTCGCATATTCAAACTCGCAAACCCTCCTGCTGCTCCTCTGTGCTCACGTCCTCTTCACTACTCGCACACCCCCAGGCACACTCCCCAACCTTTATTGCACCTCCCTCACACCCCCTCCAGCTCACTTGACATCTCTCGTGTACCCTCCCTGTGTCTTACCATCCTTCTTGACTCTCCCTAGCACCCTGTGTATTTCCTCCTCCACCCAGCAGCTGCCATTTACCTGCCTGCAGGCCTTACTTGCAACTTCCTGCCACCTGCTCCATTAATTTTCTGGTAGGAAGTTGTCTCACCTAACAACCAGGATTCAGTTAATGATGACTGAGATAGCCAGGATTGCCATTGCTGAGCATTGCGGTCATGCTTTGTGACTGCATCCCTTAATGACATTTATTCTGATCCCAACTGTCATTGTAAATCAAAAATCTACCTGTTATATACATCTAAAGTTGGCTAGAATGTCTCATAGCAGTATTAAATATATTAGATCAAAGACAGTACTGGTTGTATATGGTTTGTTAATTGTTCCAACATTGTCAATTAAAAAAAATGTGCATTGGTTCCCAGGAAATTTAATTGCCTATGTGTAAGAAAATTATTGCCAATAATTCTTAACAAATACAGTACCTTTCAAAACTGAATTTACTAACAAGATTTTCATTAATTGTTCATATTAGTATTTATAATACTGGTATTTCAAGTATTTAAACTTTTTCTTTACTTTTTTCCCAATTGGCATTCCATCTTAGGGCAGTGACTTTATAAACAGAATTTTCTTCAAATCTTTATCATACAAACATACCTATATATTCATTAAATAAACCACTTTCAATAAAACAAATTGCCTTTTTTATTTTAGGTGTAGGTCAACATGATCACAATTCAGGTATAGCACTCTGTTTAGTGGGTATTCCCTCTATGTTGTCTTCTTGTTTCATGTAGTTAATCTCATTACGCAGAGATATAGTTATTTTCTCATTTAATGCACAACTGTTTTAAACAGGATAATCTGAATTAACAATTCCTTGCCACCAGCAGCCTTATAGTGAATATAAATAACATAACAGGAATTTTAATGGTCATCTTCCAAAACTAAAACTGTTGGTTCAGTAGAGTATTATAGTGGCATCGTCTACTGGCATTTCAAATATATTGGTATCAATATACAAATTAAGTATTTTAAAAGGTTTTAAAAGGTTAAAGTATTTTAAACATGTGGATACAGCCTTATGATAAGCTACATTAACAAAGCAACTTGTCACATGAATAACTGTGTTTTCAAAAGTAAGTGTAATATTTCAATAAGCTACCAATATTAACATTACAGGCTTATCTGAAATCTTAAATTTTTATGTAAGATTTTAGGGTTTTCTCCTATTTTACTGCATGTTACATATTTATCACTATGACTATAAAAATCATTTCCTTTTCTAACAAAATAGTGCTTATTCATAAATATTCCATCTATGTTGGGAATGTATTATTTATTATACATACAGTAAGACACTAATAGGTTAATTTAATACCCAATTTTAAGCACATTAAAATGTCTATATAGTCTGAATAAAATTCATTTCCCTTGTAGAATTTATGCTGAAAGCATAAATAGGTTATATGTTCCTCAGAGGTCAATAGAGAAATGAATGTTGTGCTGTTAGGAAAGATAGTTTCTATTCTAAACAAGTATTTATAAATTCCCACATTATAGTAGTCATATATTCAGGGAATATAAATCCTTAATGACTTTTGAAGGTAATTTTATAACATTCTTTATTATAACTTGTTTAATATAAACGTAATAATAATTTTATGAATGTTTTGTTTGTTGATTGAAAATAAAAGCAAGACTGGTTTGGCTCACATGGAAAACCTAACTCTTTTCATCACCTGGTATGCTTAGTAATATGATCCTCTATTTCCCCTCACTCCTAGTAAGCTTTATAGTAATAAACAGAAGCTCTTCAGGATGTACACCTCTCGGAAACATAGGTATCCAGCATCCTGTCTACTCATATGATAATGGGAATGCCAACTAACATCAGGTGCATGAAGACTTTAGTTCCCTTCTTGGTGCTTTTTTGCTCCTTGAAGAATTATTTCATAATTTGGGCTGGGTTTCCCCCATCCTCTGCTGCCACAGCTGCTTATAGGTCTACTTGTTGCTTGCTGCCTGCAATTCTGTACCAAATATTTTTTGTAAAAGTTTGCTTTTTATACATTTATAAATATGGGGGGGGGATATAATCCATGCAATTAGATAACTGCCTTGATTGTGTGCCTTGGTTTAGGAATAATTGTGATATAGGGAAAAAGGACCTATATTTTTTCTGAGTAAAGAAAGCAATGTTGTGGGCTTTCCCCTCCTAATGTTTCCATAAAATATCACTCTGAAATAATTTAGGTAACATTACACAGCTTTGTCCTACCTTGTCTGAGTGTGGGAGGTCTGTGTTTCTAAAAGAATGATTTAGCCCAACTGGAATCAGTGGGTCTCATTTACCAAAAATAGTACCAAATTAAGTTTATGAATTCATTGAAGAAAAACACTTTTGGTCCCTGCCAGCAAACAGTTACAATATTTTTCCCTGATACGTTAATATGCAAATCAAAATAACTCTTGACATTCTTTAAAAATAGAGAAGTAAAATATAGCTTGTTCCATTTCTTTAAAATCTTAATAAATTATTATAAACAACTGAAACTACCAGGAGGCAGTGGCTCCAAACGTTTAATTAAGATCCCTTCTTCAGTAGCCTTGCAATGGTATCACAGTGACCTCTAGTGTACTAAGAGTGCAGAGAGAAATCTCAGAAAAATGTGAATTCCAAATGTAATGATTAAAATTGCATTTTCCAACAATGCTTCTCAACATTCATTGAGGCTGTACCCCAATAATTTTTCCTCTCAATCTTAGCGCTCACTCTAACAAGATTGGGAAAATTTGGCCTATAACAAGATTTTTAAAAGGAAAACTGATAGAGATGATTTTAGAACAGGAAAATAATTTTTGAGTTGTTACATTCTAATAAATTAAAGCTAAATTTAGAGAAAACTTGCTTGAATTTAGTTTTTCAGAAGTTGACAGCAATCTTAAATCTGAGCTTATGTTCAACCAAAACTACATGATTATTCATGTAGAATACAAAGAGAAGCTATTTATTTATTCATTTATGAAATTTATATGTCTGTCTATCTCACACAAAGTGACTGGGTGGCATACAATAAAACCTACTATTAAAACCTACTAGAAACCAATTAAAAACAATTAAAGAGTAATAATAGATCAAAGCAAATCCACAAGTGGGAAATATCATGCATAATACAACCAATACATGGATTCCTTACTTCCAGGAGTTCCCCAGGCCTGTTGAAAAAAAAACATGTTTTAAGGGGTTTCTGGAAGTCATTAAGTGACCTCACCTCAAGAGGGATGATGTTCCAGAGGGCAGGTACTATGGTTGAAAAGGCTCACCTCTTAGGTATCATCAAATGGGACTCTTGGAGACGGAATCCACAAACATCTCTCTCCTGCTGCTAGACCTGATTGGATGCGCAGATGTAATTTGGAAGAGGCAATCCCTCAGATAACTTGGACCCATGCCATCTAGGTTTTAAAGCTAAAAAACAGTACCTAGAATTTGATCCAGCAGCAAACTAGCAACCAATGCAGCTCACAAAGCAAAGATGTAACATCTGCCCTCTTAGGGGCATATATAAAAGCCCACGCCACTGCGTTTTGGACCAGTTGAAGCTTCCAAGTACTGTTCAAGGGCAGCTCCATCTAGAGTGCATTACACTTACAAAGTATTTCCTGACCAGGGTATGAATACCTGTGAGCAGAGCCTCACAATCCAAGAACAAGTGCAACTGGCAGGAGTTGTGAGTCCAGGAAGACCTTCAGTTTGCAAGTCAGATCTGTCTAGGGCCGTGCCGCCCGATTCAGTACCAAACATATTAAAGTCTCAGATCCAGAAGGCCCTAAAACCCAAGCAGGATGAAAACCAGGGGTAGGTTGCTGGGGGTTCGCAGGAGTTCAGGAGACCCCATAGCTAAGATTCTGCACAGTTCAGAGAACCCCCAAATCCCACTTCTGGCTGGCCCTGCTCACCCCTCCCCTCCCAGGAGTCCCCATGCAGCCCATTTTAGGTTCAAGTAAGTGCAGGGCACACGTGGAGACTCGGGGAGGGCAAAAAATGGGCCTCCCAGAAGTTTGGGAAGGCTGGAAACAGGGCTGTTTCCAGCTTGGGAAGGCTGGAGCTGTTTCCAGCTTTAGAGCCTCACCCTCCTGGAGGCTCGAGGAAAGTCTCCGGAGCTCAGGGAGAGCAAACCCCTCCCCCATGGTGCAGGAGGCTGTCTAGGCCACATCCACCATGGCCACGGCCACCCAGCAGCCAGACAGAGAACCCCTTGCTAAAATTTTTGAAGCCCACCCCTGATGAAGACCAACATTTTTGCCAATAATTTCCAACTATCTAAAACTGGGGAAATGTAAGGGGGAAATGGTCTTCAACAAATACGGTTCTAGTAAAATTATTTCGAGTAGACAAGAATCCATGATTCACCCAGGCAGGAGTCCAGTATGAAATGAATTATAATTCTAGGCCAAGCTTCAGGAAATCAAAATAACAAGAACCAGAGAGTCCTTGCCTGGACAGTAAAACCATCATCCTAGGTTTGCTTAATATCTGGAAGGTCTACCCAGACTGATAAGAGGATGTTTCACCAGAACTAAGTAGCAAAGCAAAGACTGGAGAATTGGGAATGTTATAATGCTGGAACATCCAAGGCAATAAAGAAATGAGCAACATACACTAGCTTGCCTGCCTACTTTTTTTTATAGGTTTCATGCTATATCTGGAACTGGCTATTTTTTGAATATCTGGATATCAGATATGGGCTTAGTATGGATATCCATCATATTGAACACATACAAAAATAAAAGTAATTAACTATATCATGGATTCTCAATTTCCACTACCGTACATAAATTCTGTGCTATCATAAAATATCAGCTCCAGGAAAAATTAGTTTGGGAAATTAAATAAGTGCCAAAGACAATTATTAGAAGAGCAAGAATTCAACATACTGTATGTAAAATTTTGGACAGATAATTATTCTATATTGACTTAATTTTAATAAATACGGCAGAAAATAAAAATATATATTATTGCTGTCATTCACCATTTTATTTTTAAATAAAACAGTTTTAGTCCAAGAAACCAAACCATGCAATATTTTAAATATTACGTATGTCTGAAAGCTATCGTACACAATATTTAATTCATAGACTGTAACGTGGTGGATTTTATCATTCCAAAGAGCCAATTCGATTATTAATCCTAGAATTTCAAGGTGCTAGTTTTTGCTGCATATTGCTGACTAATGCAGCAAATGCAGTTCAAAATATAGCACTCACTATAATATTCATTAGTTTCACAGTGATTTTGTTGTTCAGAAGTATATAATTGATTTCTCTTATCAATTTTGATACTCAATAGAAGTAAATGTAAAGCAAACAGGATCTGAAACTGGTTACCATGGCAGAGTAAACTACCAACACTCTCATTCCATATCAGGGCTGTCAAACTCCTGGCCCATGGGCCGGATGTGTCATGCACTTGCCACACCCATGCCCGGTTTAGCGAAGGGGGAAAAGGTCCTGATATATCATGTGTTGCTGCCATGACGATGTGAGTTTGACACCCCTGTTCCACAGGTGGTATTCAGCCAGTTCTGACAGGTTCTGGAGAACCAGTAGCAGAAATTTTGAGTACTTCAGAGAACCGGTAAATACCACCTCTGGTTGGCCCTTTCCCCATCTATTCACTGCCTCTGTCCCGAGTCCCAGCTAATCGGAGTCCCAGTTTTTGTTGCCCTGCACAGGAGAACAGAGCTGGAAAGCAGGTTAGTGGGGTGGGGAGGGAATGGGGATTTTACAGTATACCCTTCCCCTGGAGTGGGGTGGAAATGGGGATTTTACAATATCCTTCCCCTGCCATGCATATCAAGCCATGCCCACCAAGCCACGCCACATCCACCAAGCCACACCATTCCCACCAAGCCATGCCCACAGAACTAGTAGTAAAGAAAAATTGAATACCACCACTGCCCTGTTCCATATGATTCCTTAAGCACAGCCAGTGGCTTTTCTGTGGTTAAATATTTCCTCTGAGCCCAGAGCCACTGACATTTCCAGTTAACACCAACTTGAATTTGAAACCATTGTTTGTGATTGTCAAATTCTGGCTAGTGTTAACCAGAAATGTTGTCTAAAATCTGAAGTGGCCTTTATGCCCACCAGAGTAATTTAACATGGCATGTGATTTTCTCAGGGAGAAAAGCCTTAGGATTTGCCTTGTAACCAATACAGTACATTAATTCTGAAAAGTAACATGGGAATATCCTTGATAAATGTTTATATAATAATAATTACATTGCAAGTAACAGAAATTAAGGTTGAAAGCCTTTCTCATGATTGTTTTTCTTAAAAAGTTTACTTTCTCTAGTTGAAAAGGGTAAAACAATTCTGGAAAAGGCACTCTCTTGAATGCCACAATGAAAAATACACAATTTTCCAATTGTTTTACTGCAATTTTAAAACTATAATTTTAGAAATTGTCTGGCATGTGCTTGATTCACTGCATTTGGTCTCCTGCCTATTCTGCTTGTATTTGTAATAAAACATATTAAATTGCATGTATATATTTTTATTATCTACAAATTTCATAATCACTGTCTCATAATTTCATTTCATTTCCTATAATCCCACAGAGAAACATTTCCTTTTTAGATTGTACCTGGTTAAAGCAGCAAGACACCGAGAATGTATTTTTAAAGGCTTTTGGTGATGGTAGAATCCATTTCCATTTCCTCTGTTTTTATTGTCATGTTGCATGAAGATCCAAGAACCATGATTAAATAGAACAGACAAGGCCTGAACTCGATTAGCAGCTATAGCAACAGGCAGATAGTCTTTTCCATCTGTACCCTAATGGCCCAAATTATTTGCTTCTTCAGAGACAGTCTGTACTCATCCCAGGAACAAATACAATTGGGAGAGATTTCAGGTTTTCTTCCGCTTGTTCCTTAAAAGGTATCTTTTTCCCCCTAATTTCCTTTGAAATTACTGTATATTGCAGATATTAATGTACAAATCCCAGTATAATCCAGTCTGATTTGCAATCTCTATACAGGTAATCCTTGCTTAATAGTCGCAATTGCAACTGGCATCCTGATCACTGAGCAGAGCGGTAGTTAAGCAAGATGTCACATGATCGCCTTGCTCAGTGACCACAATCTTGACACTCCTGGTTGCGGTCTTTAAACAATCTTAACAGGTTGTTTAATAGGACAGAGTAGCAGGTAAGGAGCATGGGGTGATTCAAGGGTATGAGGAAGACCTTAGGAACTCTGGTGTAGGCGGTACACCAGTACTTGCGGGAACGTCTCCTGCCAGCATCGAATACCAATCGCCCGGTGCGCGCCCATAGACAGGGCCTCCTTGGGGTACTGTTGGCTAGACAATGGCGGTCCCTAGGGGGAAGACCTTCTCTGTGGGGGCACCCACTTTGTGGAACCAGCTTCCCCTGGAGCTGCGACTGGCCCCTGACCTTCGCTCCTTTCATTGCAGCCTAAAGACTTGGTTATTTGAACAGGCCAGCCTGGACTGAGGGGGGGTTGTTTTAATATTTTAAATGTTTGTAAGTGGGTTTTAATGATTATTTGGTCAAATTTGGTTTAATTCCTTTTAACTTTTGTAATTTGTATGGTTGTTTTTATGTGAGCTGCCCTGAATCCCTCGGGAGAGAGGGCGGCATATAAGACCAATAAATAAATAAATAAATAAATACATACATACATACATACATACATACATACATACATACATACACAAGTCTCTCTCTACTCAGGAGCTGAAAATCCTCCCTGTCAAAATCCAAGCATGCATACCCTTCCCCAACTCAAGGCACCCCATCCTCCTTACTGTATCTTATTGTGCTGCCTCTCTGCTCAGGAACTGAAAATCCTCCCTGCTGAAATCGAAGCAAGATTTTCAGCCCCTGAGCAGGAAGACACTTATGTGCAGCCTGCACTGGGCCTCCCCCTCCCTCTCCCCCAGGCACCCAATGTCCTTATTATCTTATCATGCTGCCTCTCCACTCTGAGGCTGTAAATTCTACCTGGCTGAA
This sequence comes from Naja naja, assembly GCA_009733165.1. Taxonomy (NCBI): domain Eukaryota; kingdom Metazoa; phylum Chordata; class Lepidosauria; order Squamata; family Elapidae; genus Naja; species Naja naja. The sequence goes on along the minus strand of CM019148.1, from coordinate 130,238,028 downwards.
ATCCTGCTTCGATTTTAGCCACAGGCCTTTTCCAGCCAGCCCCCAGAAATGAGAAAGAATCCTCTTGTCTCTGGCAGCTGGCTGCTAATACCCCAAACTGTAAATGCTCCATGCCAAAATCCTGCTTGGATTTCAGCAGAGAGCTTTTTCAGTTAGCCCACAGAAACCAGAGGGAGTCTTCTGGACAGCTTGCAACCGTTCCTGCTGTCTTCCTCACTGATTTTCTAGGGAAGATTGCAAATGGCATCACATGATCACAGGGTGTAGGTAACCATTTGTAGGTGCAAATGCTTTGCCAAGTATCCAGATTGCAATCATGTGATCACATGGGTATTACAATGGCCATAACTTTGGGTATAAGTCATGAGTCCCTTTGTTCAGCGCTGTCATAATTTTGAATGGCTTGCAGAACAAATGGGCGTTATGTGAGAATTATCTGTAAGTCATTGAGGGAATACTGACTAAAACTTATCATTTAAGTCAAAAATAACATACTTCTAAGTAAACTGAGCTATGCAGCCCTTCATTTTGGAGTGCCATGCACATCCACACACCATCAATCTACAATTTCTAACAAGAAGTAACAATTGTTCAGGATAGCAGCTGCTGTTACAGAATACTGAGAAGATATCTTTGCCCACTCCTGTAAATAAATAAATGCTGGATTGTGGTAGTTAACTGAATATAATTCATATTCTGTTATTAACAATTAGTAGTTGCAGTACACCTAAAAAATAAACATTTTACCTAGTTCACAATCTTTTTTGTACAAATCAGATAGGAGTATCTACAAACAAGCAATCTATCTCCTTAATTTCTCAAGATAAAAGGCAACTTTGATCAGATAAAAACTAATTATCTAATCTGCTTGTTTTATTTGATTCTATAGCCTATTATTGGTAAATAAATAATCCCTTTCCCAGAATGTAATATTACATTTCTGTGAGCCAATCTTTCTACTGATAGACTTAATGAATATTCTGTTACTTGTTTTGAATTTTGTTAGATAAGTAGACAACTCTGTGATCCATTGGGCCATTCTTGAGAAAAAGGTAGTGCAGTGTCGTGGGATCAGAATGAAGTCAATTTTTTTTAACCCTCATCCAGAGTCTCGTGATCATGCAATAAGAATATATATCATAAATAAACAATTTTAGCAGCAAATGAACTTCAATAATGAGTTGATATTTATTTACATAAACAGAATTACCATAGTTGGGCTAAAAAGCATTTAGATGGTAGTAACTCCCAACTTTCTACCGGCTTTTCCATTAACTTTGGCAAGCTGGCAGGAAATCACAATCATGTGACCATGGGGACATCGCAACAACCAAAACTTTGTGAACAAAACTGGTCTGTCATGAAAATTGCAAATCCACTGGAATAAATGGGTCCCAGATTTTTTACGCATTCCTTAAGTTAGCAGTTTTTAGGTACCTTGGTTCAAAAATTGTTATGAGGTAATGCACCATTTGAGCAAGCATGAGGAAACAAACAAATCAATGAGATTGTTAGTAATATATGATCTATGTCTGTGTATGCATAGAGCGTTGGGTAATAAGAAATCTGAAATGTAGTATTTGCTAATGTCTGTGGGCTGTTGAAAAATGTCATGTTTGGGAGTGTGCATGAATAATAACCTTAATCTTGCTTGTCTAACTTTAACAAACTGCATGCAAAAATAATGGCACTTGAAAACTATTGATTCCATTGTAGAGCAGCTTACATGCACAGCCTACATTATACAATTTAAAAACATAGTTAGAGCTGCCCAAAAGGTATAGTTGAAACTTTGCTAAGTTTAAATTTGATATTTTTTGTTAGTTGATTTTGTTTCACTCTTACTGTAATATAGGATCTTTTTCTCAGTAATAGTACATTCCTCCAATGAAATCTCTAATACCTATCATATTATAAAGAAAGTGATTCAATCTATAAGAAGTGCACTTTTATGGATCCCCATCCATCCATCCATCCATCCATCCATCCATTCATCCATCCATCCATCCATCCATCCATCCATCCATCCATCCATCCAATTTATCTGGCTGGCCATCTCACAGAAGCATTCCCCTAACATCAAGGCTTTGGTATCAAGACAGACAAATTCCACAGTTTAGGATGGGAGCTACTATCAAGGGGAGGCAGTCACATATTTTCCTTTTCTTCCAATTCTGTATGATGTCTGGAATGTGTATTATTATTATTACAATCAGTATTAATATCACTGTGTATTTGGTCTTAATATTGCAGCTTGGTGAACTTTTCCAGGTATGGGGATTTCATTGATTCTTGAAGTTTTCCTACTTCCTTTTGTATCAAGAACTGATCAGCACAATACTGAGGGGGGGAGGGGAAGGGAGCTCAACCCATGGAATACATTCACATCTGCATCCAAAGACATGCAGCTGAACGTGTATCTTCATCTATAATTGTGAGCATGATACATGAATCAATGTGAGTGAAGTAAAAGTGCACATTTTTGCTTCCACAGTCAAAAGTTGAGCTTTAAAGAACGGGTGCGGATGGCTAGCCCAAGAGGCCAGAGTATCAAGAACAGACAAGCTTCAGTTGGGGACAGAAGATCGCCAAGTACGGATATTACTGCAGAGGGCAGCCCAACAAAAGTGCAAAAGAGTTGGAGCTTCAATGACCGAACCCGCTTCCGGCCTTCCCTGCGTTTGAAGAGTTCTCAGCCTAAGCCAATACCAGATAGTAAGTCTTTTCAAATGTCTTATTCATTATATTTATGTCCCTCTGTCACATTAAATATTATCTCACTGTGATAACCCAGGGTGGGAGACAAAAGCAACAAAATCACAAAAACAGGTGAAGTCCCTTTAATTCCTTCAACTTGGCTTCAAAGGTCCAATTATCATTGACTAGAGAAAAACCTCCCCCACAAACAGTTGTGAAAAGGAAGAACTTCCATTCAAACTCAAAATACATATAAATTATAAATAAAAACAACAACACAAACTACACTGAAGCAATTAATGGGACAAGTCAGGATAAGGGCTTGAAGACGTCCACAGATATAGAAATACACACACTGGGAAGGACTCCAGAACTCAGATAAGAACTGACAAACTAGAAATATTTTCACTCTTTGCTTCCAGCACTGGCCCATGCGCACTTTGTCCTTTTAAACAGTCCTCACAGCTGCAACTCATGAAGGGGATCAAGGCCCTTTCCTACCCCATAGACCATGCCATTCACGTTTCTCCCTTATCCGCTCCTCCCTGCATGCCCTAGGATGAAGAGGGGATGGGCCTGGGTCTTCCTCTGAATGCCTAGCTGGCCTGTGCTGTTCTGTATGCCCTTATATGGTCAATGAGTGGAGTCTGATAGCAGACTCCACTCATTGGTTCAGCCACCGGAGGGAAAATTGAAGCCCCATCAGTGGCTGAAGCTTTGGATAGCACCGGCTTTAAAAAGCCGGTGCTTGCTGTGGCTGAGCAGCTTGTTGCTTCAGTGCTGAAATAAAGTGTTCTACCGGTACTGCTGTGTCCTGCCTCTCCTTTGCACGCAGTCCCACAAAATACTGGTGACAAGGATGGGATCCTGAACTGCGGAGAGAACAAAGGGCACATCGTGGCAAGCCAACACCATTACAGCAGACAAAGGAACGTACCAGCCAAGCAGAATGACCCAACGCACAACCAGCATGGCTCATTGACCCATGGCCATCCCATTTGACCCCACTAAGGAGAAGTGGTCATCCTACATGGGCTGCTTCAACTTACATCTAGAGGTAATGGACTGCAATCCGCCCCCGATTCACAGAAGAAAGCATTGTTCTGAACTTACTGTGATATCGAGATTTATGAAATGGCAGATGCTTTGGTCACCAATGACCTGCAGACTGTGTCCTGGGATGAGCTGCAACGCACCCTCAAAGGACACTATGGCCCCTCTCCTTCCTACCTGGCCAGCCGCTATGATTTCTACATGCGGAGCCAGAAAGAAGGGGAAAACAATCAACACTTTTGTGGCCAATTTGAGGAGGATTGCGAAGAACTGCAGGTTCCCAGACACCGAAGGGATGATCCGGGACCAGATCATCCTCGGCATGAGAGACCCCGCACTCCAGAAGAAGCTCCTGGCTCGTGAGGACGTCTCCTTCAAAGAAGCCGTTAACGAGGCAAGGGCTGCCGAATTATCGGACAATTTGGCGGCACAGATCCGAGGAATGGGCAAGATCCATGCAACCACCTCGGATCTCTACCCGTTGCCACACGAATCTGCCTCCGAAGGCAGCGACAATGACTACAGGGAGGTCCACAAGCTGAGGTCCAGCAAGCCCAGTGGGAAGACTGGGAGCCGGGAGTGCAGCGGCTGTGGTGGGCACCATCACTGTTCGGCCTGCCGCTTCCAAGACACCATATGCCACAGATGTGAATGCCGGGGTCACATCGCAGAGGTTTGCCATGCATTGCAACCGGCCAGTAAGCAGGGCAGGCGAGCGGCGTCGCCTGCCAGGCAATATGGCCACCAAAACAGAGAGCGGAAGAACCCGGGCAGCACAAAATTCAAAAGAAGGGACGGCGCCAGAGAGGAAGAAGCTCACCTCACCTATGTAGGCTACGCACAAGCCCAGGTGAAGCGCACGGATGCCTTCGAGGCCAATAAGATTATGGCCACCATTAACATAGAAGACAAGCCATGCCTCATGGAAGTGGACTCGGCTTCCTACATTTCCATGATCTCTTGGGACACCCTAAAGCGGCTCCAACCCGAGCAATGGTGCGACCAGCTGCAGCCGCAGGCCATCACACTGAGGGACTACCAGGGCTCTCGAATTCCCATCATGGGGAAGAAGATTGCCCACGTGGAGTATGACGCATTTTTCGTAACTCTGCCGCTCACCATAGTTGACCGGGACATTCCCAGCCTGCTCGGAAGGGAATGGTTCCAGCCGCTGCTGATAGGAATCACCGGAGTCCACGCAACGGAAGCCAAAACCCCCCCCAGGCCGACAGCAGACATCATGGAGCTGGAGAAGAAATTCAGCGACGTGTTGACGACTCCTTGGGCAAGTATAAGGGGACCCCCATCTCCTTCAGCTTAGACCCGAGAGTCGCACCAATCCATCTAAAGCCATGCCGCGTTCCGTTTGCTCTCCGCCCAAAGATGGAAGAGCAACTGGACAAACTGATAAGCCAAGGGGTCCTAGAGCCAGTAGACCACTCAAAGTGGGAGACCCCAATCGTCACCCCCATAAAGCCAGATGGGTCAGTTCGCATCTGTGCTGATTACAAGACCACGTTAAACAGGGCACTACAGCAAAGGGCCTACCCAGTGCCCATGGTACAGCACCTTTTACACTCCCTGGGTCGAGGGACTATATTCGCCAAGTTAGACCTGGCCCAGGCCTACCAACAACTACCCGTCAATGAGGAAACCACAGAGGCGCAGACCATAGTCATGCACCGGGGGTGTTCAAATATAAGAGGCTCCAGTTCAGAGTCAGCATAGCTCCAGGCCTGTTCCAAAGCATCATGAAACGGCTATTACACAACATACCAGGGGTGGTGCCATACTTCGATGATGTCATTGTCTCAGCAGACAGTAGAGGCCAACTGAGCGGTTGAGCTTACGCTAAAAAGAAGCAAGTGCCACATAGCTGTGCCACAAGTGGAGTTTTTGGGGTTCCTAATAGACGCCGCAGGCATCCGACCCACAACCGGAAAACTAAAGGTCATTCGGGAAGCCCCCACTCCACAAAACAAGGCAGAGCTGCAAGCATTCCTGAGCCTGCTTAACTTTTACAATGTCTTCCTACCTCAGAAGGTGACCATTGTGGAACCGTTCCACAGACTGTTGGATAAGACGACCCTTTGGAATTGGGGGAAATGCAAGGCTGACACATTTCAGAAAATCAAAAGCATCCTGAAATCAAGCAGAGTGCTCATCCAATATAGTGAGACGCTGCCTCTGACCCTGACATGCGATGCATCCCCCTACGGCATTGGCACCGTCCTCAGCCACAGACTACCCAATGGAACAGAAGCCCCCATAATGTATTTCTCCAAGACCATCTCCATGATGCAGCAGAATTATAGCCAGATAGATAAAGAAGCTCTGGCAGCAGTCGCAGGGGTCAAGCACTTCCATGAATACCTATATGGAAGGCATTTTGACTTGATTACTGACCATAAACCCCTGCTTGGCATCCTCGAAGGCGACAAACCCACACCAAATATACTGTCGCCAAGGATGCTAAGATGGACAGTTTTCCTGGCTGCTTACTGTTACTGCCTGATCCATAAGCCGGGAAAAGAAATCACACATGCCGATGGACTCAGCCGCTGCCTCCTTCCAGACCCAGCCGAAGACCCAGTGCCATCCACGTCAGTACTGCTCACGGAAAGCATAATGCCCGGATTGATGACATCGTCCGAAATCACAAGACTCACAGGCCGAGACAGAGTCATTACACGGATTTCCAACTGGGTATGGAGCGGATGGCCAGGGACAACCGCAGGAGAGGAATACCAGCCTTATAAGAATAGACAGGCAGAACTGTCAATGCAAAAAGGCTGTTTACTGTGAGGAGACCGGGTAGTAATCCCCCCCATTAAGAAATAAAATATTAGAACTACTGCACGAGGGCCACCCAGGGATAGTTAGAATGAAGGCCCTCGCGAGACGCTACGTATGGTGGCCTGGCCTTGACAAGGACATAGTGGGTTGCCACCTGTGCACCCTGCCAGGAAACCAGACTGGTGCCACCAGCAGCCAGACCCAGAAAATGGGAAATGCCGACAGCACCCTGGGCCAGGGTGCATATTGACTTTACTGGACCATTCCATGGAGAAACGTTCCTTACAGTTGTGGATGCATACTCCAAGTGGTTGGAGGTAGTCATAATGAAGTCAACCACTATGGAGGCAACTGTAAGGACACTCTGAAGGATCTTCATGACCCATGGCCTGCCAGACATCCTAGTCTCAGATAACAGACCCCAGTTCATGTCCCAACAATTCGAGGGGTTCCTGGCCGGGCTGGGGATCTGTCACGCACTGTCAGCCCCCATGCACCTGGCCACGAAGGGACAAGCAGAGATCATGGTCCAATCCACTAAGGACACCCTGCGGAGGATGGACCGCGGGGACTGGCAGGAAAAGGTTGACCACATGCTATTGGCCCAACACTCCACACCGCATACAACAACACACCGCAGCCCAGCGGAATTGCTAATGGGTCGCAGACTGAGGACTATGCTCAACCAAGTCCACCTGAACTACAGCCCCGAGACCCCTCTGGATTCAACGGGAAAATGCAGGCAATTTGTGGCAGGGGACCTGGTCTACGCTCATAGCTATACAGGAGGACCCACATAGGTACCGGCTAAAGTGACTGAAATTACGGGACCCAAGTCTTACCAAGTAGAGACGACAGAAGGAAGACAAATTTAACTTATTCTTCATTGCTGTATTACATTTTTAGTCATTACACTATAAACTACAGGTTTACGAGTCCTTGATTTACAACAGTTCATTTAATGTTACAAAGTCACTAAAAAAAAGTGACCGATGACCATTTTCCACACTTACAACCATTGCAGCATCCCCATAGTCACGTGATCAAAATACAGACGCTTGGCAACTGACTCATATTTATGATGGTTTTAGCAGTGTCCCGGGGTCACAAGATCCCCTTTTGCAACCTGCTGACAAGCAAAGTCAATGGGGAAGCCAGATTCACTTCACAACGGTGTTACTAACATAATAACTGCATGGTTCACTTAACAACTGTGGCAAAGAAAGATCATAAAATGGGGCAAAATTCACCTAATCATTGGAACCATAAATTTTGAGCTCAGTTGTGGTTGTAAGTCGAGGACTACCTGTTTACCTTCCCACTGCAATCTGTTTCCTTTGCAGAGTAATGCTTTCCAGTGCTAACAATCAGTACCACTAAGTATATTATTTTCCTAATTTTTAAGTTGACCTTCATGCTATTTTCTCCTTCCTCACTTGCTTGTGGATTCCAGACGCAGGACTGCTGTCCTCTCTTTTCCTGGTCTCACTTGCTAATAGCTAACAAGGCTCTACTTTTAGCAAATGGTTATCAGTTACAACTGTTACATGGTCCTCTTGGCTTCTTTCTGGGTTTTCTGTTGCCCATAATAGTACTTAGACGTGGTCCTCAACATAAGACCATAATGAAGCCTGTCGTATGTCAGGACAGTTGTAAAACAGGTCGTGCACATGACTTGATTTCTACATTTTTTGCAATAGTCATTAAGCAAACATAGAGCCTTAAGAACAAATCCATGGTTCACTATGGGCATGGTTTTGCTGAAAACCAGAAGTGCCGGCTTTTGGCAAAACCACTGTAAAAACGTGGTCACATGATGGGATGTGGCAAACAGCCATAAATGCAGCTGTGTGAGCACCTGAAGTGAGTTCACATGACCATGAGAGGGGGGGCAACCATTGGACATTTGCAACTGGGTCATAAGACCCCCTTTTCAGGTAGGTCATAACTACAGTCAAGGACTACCTGTGCTGTCATCTCTTTTTTTTTTTACCCTGATGCCATTTTCTCCCTGGCTTTTACACTTCCATGCCAGGCCCTCCTCTCTAGCTTGCCAATGCTGGCTCTCATCTGCCTTTCTGGGACTACCTACCTCTTCCCTCAGCTGGTCTTGGATTCTCTATGGGCAGAAGAGGAAAAAAAACTGCCCAACTTCTCTTTCTGGCCTTCTTCTTCTCCAGATTCACGCTGCACTTTGCCATTGCATGCTATACCACTGCTTTGTGATTTTGGTGCTAGTTGTTGCTCATGTTTCTGGCCTTCTCTTCCACTTTTGGGGCTATTGCTGATGGAATGATTTGGCTTGTATTTATTTATAAAATAAATATTTTGCTCTCCTGGAATTCATCAGACCCTCTCCCATCTCTGCCATAGGCACATGCATAGGCACAAACCACTACTGAGCCTTTCATTTCACTTCATTTTGTTTTACTTCGCTTTGCTTCCCTTTGCTTCCAAAACAGTCAATTCTCAGGAAGTATCAGAGGTCCCTTTTTAAAGGGTCTACTCATCCTTACTAGGTGGGTGGGATCTTAACAGAACAATGATAACAGGAAGGATATCCTTTCACACTCTTTCTGAAATTAATTGCTTTTACTAGGATCCTAGACAGTCCGCTAATTTTTGTTTTCTCCCCGCAAAACTGCTTTTTGCTCTGCTCTCTGAAACTTACCTTAGCTTATTAGCTAAACTATTAAGATGATGATGATGATGATGACAACAACAACTAGTTGCAACCTCCTGCCTACATGTAGCTTTAGCCCCCTGCTTCTCCTGAAAATTAGTTTACCAAAACCACGTGTCTGTTTTCAGTTTCCATTTTTTATTTACCAGTACATCTTCTAGCAATTTCTTTCTCTCCCAGGTGTCCTTTTCTTTTCCCGGGTGATCTGCCTCCTTTAATATCTTCCAGTTATCTTATTCCTTTTGTCTTGGCACAAAAGTTTTAATACTTTAAAGATGGTGCTGAGGGGGGGAAAAAAATCACTGTGCGTGTCCTGGAATTCTCTACCAATACCCTTGGGGATTAGATTTTAAACTGAACAGAAACCCCTTAATTTTATTTATTTATTTATTTTGCTTATTGTTGCAGGTATGTAGTCAATGAAATCTATCATGTTTGTATGTACTTGCACTTGAAGCCATTATGGATTCTCCTGTTTGCTCCAGCATCCTTTTTCTAGGTTTAAAATAGCCTTTTTGATTTGTATTGGCAAGAGATTCATTCTTACACTGCTACCCACCCAACATCATTGTACTTTCCTCCCAATTCTGAGATCATTTCTTCACTCCTGACAGAACACAGAGATTTCTGAAATACTTAGGGAGTTATCATGCAGTTTTCTTTGAAGACTCTATTTGCAATCTACCTGGAACTTAGTAATTTTTATTTTTATTTTTTATTCATATTTATATCCCGCCCTTCTCCGGAGACTCAGGGCGGCTTACAATTTTTGGGATACAACCCAATGCGCTCAGCAATAGCCTTCCTTCCATCGTATATGCCTGCTTATTACTAAGTGGCATTTTTACAAAGTCAGCTTATTGCCCCCAACAATCTTGGGTCCTCAGTTTACCTACCCCTAGAGGATGGAAGGCTGAGTCAATCTTGAGCCTGGTAGGATTCGAGCCTGCAATAATTACAGGCAGCTGGAACTAAGTGCTAGGCTATTAACAGTCTGCACCACCAAGGCCCTTGTTACTTATATTCACTTCCAAACACACTTTATATAATTATACTGGATAACTGGTATTCTGAGAAACTGAAATTTTCAGTCCATATAGCAGAAAGCCAAGAACACAAACAATTTGAAATCTAAGAATGCATAGGCATGTACAAATTTATTTGGATTTATTTCCTAAATTTTTATACACAATGATGGATGTTACCAAAGTTGATCTCAGTTAAGTATCTTCAAGAAAGTAAAGCCTTAGAGGCAACTGTATAACCTATTTGAAGAAACCTAGCTATTCAATATCCTATGAATGGAACCGTTATTACTTAGTTGTCATTGTCCCTCTTTAGATCAAGGTTTAAGAAAGGTTTAGTTTCTTTAGTTCTAGGTTTTCTTAGGAAAAGTTATGTTTGGGCCTTCAGCCCTATATCATAATCTATCATAGGAAACTGCATTAGGTGAATTCTCACCTAGAAGCTGCCTCAGGTTTCAATCACAGAAAGCCTCTGCATGCTGTGATGCATGCACAGAAGGCAAAAACTGAGCCTCTTCCCTCATGTGATCATTTCAGATGTTATGAATAATCAGTTGGATGCTGCTTTGACATCTGTATGAGAAAGTAAGCTGAAACATCTTTCTGATAAGAAAGAATTCAATTTAAATAACTTTTTCAAAATTATAACAAATACAAAAGATTCACTTTAAAATCTTTTTAAAATAGGAGAGATTTAAATACAACAAATCATTTGGAATTCTTTATGCTTCACAGTCTACTGTTGTAACTAATCATGAAGAACTGATTATAAAAAGGATCTGTAGAAGTCCAACAACTCAACCTTTTTGTAATAATCAACTTCTTTCTAGACTGTTTTGAAAGGACTATAAAAACATATTAATATCTCTGTTGGAATGGCCTTTTCATTTCTTACTCTAGCTGAACATTTTTGATGAAACTGGAATACTTAAACTACAGTCTTTCATAATTAATTCTTTTGAGGCTCTGTCATCCATTATTTTCCAGGACATATTTAAAAACAGCACAAGAAGTTAATTTAGTTTGTCTTGTTAGTTGGCCACATTTTACTGTTAAAACATAAGAAAACTAAGATGTGTTTTTCTTTGGCTCAGAAGTATTGAAAAATGTGGGATATGGAACTGGCTAAACAAATAAACACAGCAGCAAAGGATCTTCAAGAATCTTAGAAAAATATTGTTTTACTCATATTTTGTCTCCATTTCTTTAAACTAGATTAAAAGGATAATTCTTAATATATTACTTTTAATTTTGTATACTTGATATTCTGAACAGAAATAATGCATATGGATGTTTGTGTTTCTACTCTACATACTCCCAATTACATGTTGGAATTTTACTTTTCTATTTTGGGAGGTTGTTCTTTAGCATGCTTTTTTTTATTTTAGCTTCCCCCCCCAAATGTAAATAAAGAGGAGGCTTTGCAAAATGGATATTTCTAGATGATAGTCCAACTCAATCAGATGGATTTCATTCTGTTTGAAATACAGTATGATTTGGGAGGGGGCACCTGAAGTGGTAGCAGTGATTATGAATGCTTCTTATTAGCTAAAAGTGACGTGGCAGATGTCCTTTTATCTCATCGACTGCAAGATTTCTTTAGTTCAAAATACTGGTAAAGGGCTTTTAAAAAGTATGATTGTGTGTTACTTTATATTATACAGTGTCCGCAATCTTTTGGATCGCACACCAACGTGCCTACCGTCCCTGTTCTATTGTTTCTTTTATTGTTTCTTTTATTTTTCTTATATGTATTCATTTCATGTATTCATAACTATGTTTACCCTTATACTTATTATCTTGTAAGCGATTGACAAATCAAATAAATAAATTAAATAAATAAATAAATTATGGATTAACAAGAGCATCCACTGCTGAGGAAGTGGTTCAGGAAAGTCAAGAAAATGGCCATAACCACATGATTGAAGCTTTTACATATGATGTTTATTTTAAAGGATGGGGCTTTGTCTGCACCGTCACAAGAAAACATTTTTATTTTTGTTTATCCTCCTCCATGTGTCTATTAACATATACACACGCCATAGAAGTTATGCTTGTGAGGTTCAGAGAAACACAAAGTGCTACAAAAACATGAAAACAAATACATGTAGAATACCTGTATATATATTTATACATTCATCTGGCATAGGTAAATTAAAATTACAAATCTTAACCCTCTTTCACATACTTACTAGACTATGGCAAAAAATAAAGAGGCCAGCAGTAGATCAGCATCTTTGCACGTATTTTTCCTATGCTGGTTTGGGTCTTTCCTCAGTTTCTCAGCTGGCAGGTTTGCTGACTTGCTCAGTTTCCAATAAAAATGATATGTCCATCTAGACTAGGAGTGTCACATTGGTGGCCTGTGGGCCAGATACATCACTCCAGGTCATGCCCACCCCAGCTACCCGAAGGAGAAAAACATCACGTGACTGCAACATGATGGAGCAAGTTTGACACCCATGATCTAGACCTTGGCATCTGTAAGCTTACCATTGTTTTCTCAAAAAGCAATGCACTGCTAAGCAAAGCAGTCAGCTACTATTTCTATTGCCCAAGAATGCCTTTGGAACATTTTTAAGGGTAGAATAGAGAATTGGACAAGTACGGAAATTCAGTATTGTTATATAAAACTTCTAAGTAAGTAACTTCCCCCATCCCCATCCTGATCCATGAGGCAAAACTTTCACAAATCAATTTTAACCCTAACAGAACAGTTTATATTTGCAACAATTTTGTGTTAAAAGTTGTAGTTTACAGTAGCTGAACTACACAATATTTATCTTTAAATTTGAACATGAATACTGTGTAAACATACATATAAATGCAGATCTAGGCAACAATTCTATATACAAGTTCAGTCCTGATCAGCTCAAGGTTGACTCATCCTTCCATCCTTGTGATGTTGGTAAAATGAGGACCCAGATTGTTGGGGGCAATAAGCTGACTCTGTAAACCGCTTAGAGAGGGCTGTAAAGCACCATGAAGCAGTCTAAGTGCTATGGCTAGGTGCTGTTGCTATAAAATCATATAAAATAAATAATTAAATTATATGGCATAAGTGTCTAAGAAGACATGTTTATAATAACATTATTAATGTAGTAAACTGATTTTGAGATTTCTCATATCACTTTTTTCAAACTTTTTTTAACATTGACAAATAAAGAATAGATTTGTCAACTTAATTGGCCATTTATGACCTTTAACTTCAGACAGAAGTTCAGCAGGTGATGCTTTCTGACAATTTTATCAGGAAGCAAGCTCACCTGTTACATTTCTGCATGTTATTCTGCTATTAAAGATAGAAGAACAGAATTTTTAAAGGCCATACCTAGATATAGTGTACTTTAATCGTTCCCTTTTTCATCGTCTCAGAACTCTCATTACTTCATGTGCTTTATCTTATTTGCTAATGTATGGTTGTTTAGAGATAGCTGAAATTACATTTCTCACTATTGCTCACCATTATTCATGATGCATGGGACTACTAAGCATTGTAGAATGACAACATCTGGAGGGCCACAAGCCTTCCCCCCATGCTAATGAAAAATTACTCTAAATAATGTCAGTTCCCTTCAATTCTAAATAATCTCAGATCTGCTTCTTGACTGAAGCTACCTGTCCAGGAGAATTCCCAAATGGCACACTGGATCTGAGCAGGAAATACAACTCTTACAGAGCCAAAAGTCAAGAGATCACAAAACCAACAATCATATTGCTAAGGTTAACCTGAAGCATGTTCTTTCTTTATGCAGGTCCTCACATCCTCCAAACACTGGGATAGAATCTTGCCATAGATACACAATTCAGGATATTGATGATAATACAATCTGCGTTGATAAAGAATCTACCCCAGTAGCCTCATACAGATGTTAAACAAAAAGAGTATAAGAAGAAGATAGAGCCTTGAGACACCACACCACACAAACAAGGATTAGATTGCTCCCCTCTAAACATCAGCTGAACTAGCTCCAGTGATGTTATCCAGTCAGGAGGGACAAATTGCCATATAACAACCATATAACTGCCTCAAGGATCCTGTCCACCTCTGCAGGACTAACCAAGTCTAACTCATTCTAGATCAGGGGTGGGCAAACTTTTTGACTTGAGGGCCACAATGGGTTCTTAAACTGGACCGGAGGGCCAGAACAAAAGCATGGATGGAGTGTTTGTGTGAACTAATATAAATTCAAAGTTAGATTACTTCACGTAGCCTTCTGGGAGAGCAAGAGAACCCTTCGCTCTTTCGGCTCCGCGGGCCAGATAGAACAGCCGAACGGGCCAGATCCGGCCCCCATGCCGTAGTTTGCCCACGGCTGTTCTAGATCATTGAGGTCAACTCTGTAGGGTTGATGGAGCCCTTGAAAATATCCAGAATCTCAGGGATAATCATAGTCACTCAGCCTCCTCTAGTCCAAACTCTTGGCTGATGCCACACACAAAATCTGTATGGGAATATTTTAAAGAGGGGACACCGGGGTGGGATCCTACCGTTTCGGCCTGGTTCTATGGAACTGGTAGCTCCGAAGAGCTGCTGAGACCGAACCAGTTCGCTGCAACAATCTTCTGGTCTTCTGTTTGGCCCACCCACCTGCCCAGGCTCTAGCCTGTGCTTTATTCCCTGGTTTTTCCACCTCAGCTGCTTTGTGCACCACAGCTGAGTGCCGCGTGTTAGAAGGAGGTGAATGCTTGCAGGAGTCGGTGATTTGTAAACAGTACGTACGTGCATACTTACCAAAGTGATTGTTATGCCAGTAGGATCCCATCCCTGCGGAACACATTCACCCTGTGCCTAACTCAGTCTCATAATGCATGTGTTAGGTTAGTGCTCTTGTCCATTATTAAATCACGGATGAAGTGTGCATTTGTAACAGGCATGTCCTTAAAGAATTGGAGGAAGAGCCTCTACCAAGGAAACAGATAAGTGGAGCTTAAAGCCTTTCCAAGGAACTAATTTGAGAAAACATCTCAGACAGACCCTCCCTAATTCATATAAAGTGAGGGAGAGGAAAGCCCTTCAGACTTGGAAGATTCTGTTGTATAATGCAGACCTACATGGCATTAGGTTTTTCATCTGCTGTACCTTACAGAGCCAAGAGCTTTATTAGAGAATGAGCTGGCATTCAGCAGAAGAATCCAGAGCCCAGGGCCACCTAAAGCTTGTTGACTGGACACTGGAAGTGAGTGAAGAGGGCAAGGACACAGTACCACTGCCACATCATTCCCCCTCACTGCTACCAGTGGTTCTGGACTGAATCAAGGGGGGTGTTTGTTTTAGAGTAATTTTAATGAATTTTAATCATTTTATTGTCATTAGGCTTGTAATGTTTAATTGATTTTAAGTAAATTATTGTACTGGGTTTTATACTGTGAGCTGCCCTGAGTCCTTAGGGAGAGAGGGCGGCATACAAGTCTAATAAATTATCATTATTATTATTACCATATATCCCATTGTACATCACTATTGCAATGTTCCAGTCTGCCCCCAACTTCCCCAGGATATTAACTCTTCTCAATTTCTGTTATTTCTCCCCCCAGGTCTATGCTTCATTCAGTGCTCATGCTCTCTCCATAGGCTAAAGCAGCCGTGGGCAAACTACGGCCCGGGGGCCGGATCCGGCCCGTTCGGCTGTTCTATCCAGCCCGCGGAGCCAAAAGAGCGGAGGGTTCTCTTGCTCTCCCAGAAGGCTACGTGAAGTAATCTAACTTTGAATTTATATTAGTTCACACAAACACTCCATCCATGCTTTTGTTCCGGCCCTCTGGTCCAGTTTAAGAACCCATTGTGGCCCTCGAGTCAAAAAGTTTGCCCACCCCTGGGCTAAAGACAAGTAGGCAACTATATACTTTGGACTAACACTTAACATTTATGCTGTTTCTCTACTCAGTATACATTAATTATGACAGTTGTCAGTTTACAAGATGAACATTAAGTGAAAAACAGAATATCAGTATATAGATACTTAGCATACCAAGCTCATTCATACAAGTTAAATGGCATACATTGTAGGCATTTTGGGTGTCCACTAGATTCCATCAGAGAAAGCTTCATTTATTGTCACATTGCTCATATTTCTCCTGGAAAGAACTTCTCTTATACACATGGAATCAGTAGCAGGAGAGAAAAAATTATTTTCTTTATGAACCTTTTTGCTTTGTACTAGTCACCTCATGCTGTGCAACATGCTCCCACTCACTTCTTGATGAATAGCTTCCAGAAAACTGGATTACAGAATGGAAAGGGATTATGTAGGCGACAATAATTTCTTCTGACTTTTGTTGAAAGCCTTTTACTAAGTATCTAAATTACCATGTAAATTTGTATTCCACTACATCCTAGTGAGCACTCTGGCTTTAAGTTTAGTCATGTAGTTTCCATGCTGTGAGGACTAGACTATGGAAAAATAAACAAGGAATCATAGAAGCTCTTATCTGTCTTACTGAAGCCAAGAAACATCACAAACCAACAAGCAGGAAACAACAATGGAGGCCCTTTTATTTTTTTAATAAAAATATTTTATTAAAGAAGGCATAATATGCAAAAGCACAGGAAGAAGGCATTAATTGAGGTAAAAAACAAAGTACAAAGTACAGTACGTAAATATTATTATTATTATTATTATTATTATTATTATTATTATTATTATTTATTTAGACTTGTATGCTGCCCTTCTCCCAAAGGACTCAGGGTGGTGAACATACAAAAAGCATATACAATAAAAATAAATAAATAAAAACAAGTCCAAATTACAAAAACAGCTAAAACAATAAAATTACAAAATAAACAAACACTTAAAACTACCCACCCCCGTGGTCAATCCAGGCCAGCCTGCTGAAACAGCCAAGTCTTCAGGTCTCAACGAAAGGAGCAGAGATCAGGGGCCAAACGCAGATCCGCAGGAAACTGATTCCATAGGGCGGGCGCTCCCACAGAAAAGGCCCTAGTTCTGGGAGCCGCCAGCCGACAATGCCTGACCGACGGTATTCCCAGGAGGCCCCTCTTCATTACTGGTTCTTCAAAATAGGTACATAGTAAAGCCTTTTACATTTACCCTTTCAAAAAATAAATTAAGTAATAAAGGCAAGATAAAATCTAATAAATATTTTATTTATTTATTATATTGTTTTCATCCTGCCTTTATTACTTTATAAGTAAATCAAGGTGGTGAATATGCCTAATATACTTTCCTCTCTTATTTTCCCCATCAACAAGCCTATGAGCTGAGTTGGCCTGAGAAAGAGTGACTAGCCCAAAGTCATCCAGTTTCATATTAAAATGTATGTCAAAATGTATGGATGGATATTGGTGCACATAAAATTATCTGTAGTTTGATGATAGTCGCATATTATGTTTCAAGGTGTAAGTGCCAATGGAAAAGCCCAGAGATGACTTTCAGGAAAATTCTGCATTATTTTGAAGGAATGTAATTCAGAAGAGAGAGGGAAAAAATCTTCTGTGAGCTGACATGAATGAATGGGTGGAAATGAGATGAGATGAGATGAAATGAAACAGCAAAAATGTGTCAGCTATTTGGAGCTCCCAGAATGAACGACAATGATGACTAATGAATATCTGCTTAGAAAAAGCTCCATTCTGAATGTATGCTTTAAGCTTAACTCTACCTATCTATACATGCATACACACAACAAAATAGTGAATTGAAAAACATGATGGATTTTATTGTTTCTCATGAATAACTGACAGAATGCCTGAAGGACAGACCAACTTTTTGTAAAATACAAAAGTACCTAGTATTATTCATATAAACAGAAGCATGCACACAGTTAAGGGAAGACACGGACACAGGGAAAAAGTGTAGGAGGGGAAAATATGAGCCCTATATGAACAAAATATTAGAATATTGATTAATTTTCTAAAGAATAAATGCAAAATGAAAATAAGAAAGAGGTTATGGAATCTATTTGGAACAATGTAAAAATAATTATGTTAGAAAATGCCATTGAAGTATGTAAAATTATGCTGCAGAAAGTTTGGAAATGAAACTTGGCGGAATATTGAAATGGAGGAAAAAATGTATATAAGGACCTGACTGCTATAAATGTGAGGACCAGGAAAAGGTGCTATCAATATACCCAAAATGAACTTGTGAAGAATGTAGTCAAAGAATAAAGTATGCTTATGATTAAAGTAGGCAAAGGAAATACAGAAGGAAATTGATGTAAATTAAAATCGATCTGATTTGAACATAGAGTGTTAAAGAGTAAGCACCCAGCGGACGAATGAAATAAGATATCAAATATATAAAAATATGAAATGGTTTGGGTTGAATGAATGCTAGAAGGCCTATTTAGAGATTTGTTCTGAATGGTAACTAAAACCTGAATTAAAACAAATGCTATAAATGTTAGTATTTAGGAGAAAATAGAGATGAGGAAATGATGAAGGGTATGAGAATATTGATAAAAACTAGAGCAAGAAGATGAATTTTTGTCTCTTGGTAGAATGTTTACTAAAGATGGGAAAATCTATAGAGATAGGTTAAGGCATGCAAAAGCTGCTAGAAAGGAAATGGCTAGGTCCTTTGCAAGGAGAAAATAATGGTTTGCAAACAAGAGCATGATTCTGCAAATGCCTGCAAATAACAGCATACTCCTACCTGCACATCCCAAACCATGGAAGACCTGGTGATCTGCTCATTGACTATCATGTCCACTGGATTTATCTCTGCCACCAAGGTCCTGGTAGCCTTCTGGACACTGAATGCGGATTACAGATTTTCTGACCTCTTGAAGTATCCCCTACTCAGTCTCACTTTCCATTGTGTATTGCCATACCACGTACACATCCAGATTATATCCATTCATGTCCTTTGAATAAACTGTAAGGAGGAAGCCTAAAAACCAGATCAGGTGTGTTTTTCCCTGTCACTTAATTTATCTTGACAGGTGATTAATTTAGGCACATAAATTTCTGCAGTTTAGCATCACAGATGGGGGGGAGGGGGCAGAAGAGAAGCAGGGTGTGTGGGGGTTAACCTCTTAAGTGTTCCTAGTGTACTCATGTTGTATCGTGCCATCCATTCTCACCATGTGTTGCAAACTCCCTTAAAACAGTGCTCAGTCAGTCTTTCAAAGAAAGGATCGGATGAAAGACGGATAGTGAGAAAGGTAGGAACCAACAGGTGTCTGTTCCCAGGAGGCAAAACCTAGAATCTTTTTCTTCTCCCGTTTTTTTGGCTGTGTATCCTTTTTTCAAGCTTACAGTGTGATATCGCATCTTGTCCCTCAGATAATCCCTCTCATTTATTTTTATCCCACTTCTTCATATGACAGATGGCATTGCCCCTTTTCTCATAATTTCTCTACCTGCCTAAGTGGGTTGTTCTGCAATTAACTTGTAACAATTGGTTGTTTGTGATGAGTTATAGGCAACCTGTTTTGACATGTTCTGAAAACGTACCAAATGGTGAATGGATAACAGAATAACAGAGTTGGAAAGGATCTTAGGGGTGTTCTAATCCAACCCCCCTCCAGTGATGGAGCAGTCACAACTTCTGAAGGCAAGCTACTCCACTAATTATTCTAACTGTCAGGAAAATTCTTATTTCTAGGTTGTTTCTCTCCTTGATTAGTTTCCATCCATTGTTTCTTGTCCTGTCTTCAGATGCTTTAGAGAATAGGTTGATCCCTTCTTCTTTGTGGCAACCCCTCAAATATCAGAACACTGCTATCATGTTACCCCTAGTTCTTCTTTTCATTAGACTAGACATATCCAATTCCTGCAACTGTTCTTTGTAGGTTTTAGCCTCCAGTCCCCTAATCATCTTTGCTGTTCTCTGCACTCTTTCTAGAGTCTCAACATCTTTTTTATATTGTGGCAACCAAAACCGGATGCAATATTCCAAGTGTCATCCTACCAAGGTGTTATTAAGTGGTACTAAAACTTCATGTCACCTTGATTTTATCCTTCTCTTAATGCAACCTAGGACTGTATTTGCTTTTTTGGCATCTGTAAAAAGAAAAAAAGGGGGTAGATTATACTTTTATTTATTTATTTGTTTATTTATTTGACTTATATGCCGCCCCCTCTCCCAAGGGACTCGGGGTGGCTCACAACTAAAATAGAATACAACAATAAATTACTTAAAAATATATTAAATTAAAGCCGAATTAATATTAGTATTATTATTAAAACCCCAAAATTACATAAACAACCCCAAGGGTCAACACTGCCCAGATTGTTAAAACAGCCAGGTTTTTAGCTCGTGGCGGAAGGTGCGGAGATCGGGAGCCAGCCGGAGCTCCGGCGGAAGGAGATTCCATAGAGTGGGGGCCGCCACAGAATAGGCCCTCCCCCGGGTCCCCGCCAAGCGACATTGAGTCGCGGAGGGTACCCCGAGGAGACCCGGTCTGTGCAACCGTACTGGGCGGCTGGTATTTGAGGCTGGGAGAAGTCGTTCTCGTAAATATCCTGGACCCATGCCATGTAGGACTTTGAATGTTAAAACCAAAACCTTGAACCTCACCCGGAGGGCAACCGGAAGCCAATGCAAGCCACGCAGGAGGGGTGTAACATGGGAGTATCGGGAGGCTCCCATCACAACCCGCGCCGCATTCTGCACCAGCTGAAGCCTCCGAGTGGTGCACAAGGGCAGTCCTAAATAGAGAGCGTTACAGTAGTCCAATCGGGAGACAACGAGTGCCTGAGTGATCGTGCGCAGGGCATCCCGGTCCAGGTATGGCGCAACTGGCGAACCAGCCGACCTGGGCAAAGGCCCCCTGGCCACGGCTCCCACCTGCTCCTCCAACTTGAGCCGTGAATCCAGGAGAACCCCCAGGTTCCGTGCCCTGTCCACGGGGGTAACACCTCCTCCCCATGACCAAAGATGGAACCTCCAAACTGGACCGGGATGTCGGTATGCACAGCCACTCTGTCTTGGCTGGATTGAGACGAAGCATGTTCCTGTCCATCCAGATCCGCACCGCTTCTAAACAACGGGACATCACGGAGAGAGCATCACTGATGTGGCCCGGGTGGAGATGTATAACTGCGTATCATCAGCGTACTGATGATAACTCACCCCGAAGCCACGGATGATCTCACCCAGCGGCTTCATATAAATGTTGAACAAGAGAGGTGAGAGGACCGACCCCTGAGGTACCCCACAAGTGAGAGACCTCGGGGTCGACCTCTGCCCCCTGCCAACACTGTTTGCGAACGTCCCGAGAGGTAGGAGGAGAACCACCGTAAAACAGTGCCTCCCACTCCCAACCCCGAGACGCGCAACAGGATACCATGGTCGATGGTATCAAAAGCCGCTAAGAGATCTAACAGGACCAGGACAGAGGAAAAACCCCTGTCCCGAGCCCTAGAGAGATCATCCATCAGCGCGACCAATGCTGTCTCTGTGCTGTACCCGGGTCGGAAGCCCGATTGGTACAGATCCAGGTAGTCTGCATCATCCAGGAAAAGTGGCAATTGCTGGGCCACCACACTCTCAACAACCTTCGCTAAAAAACGAAGGTTGGAGACCGGACGAAAGTTGTTCAACTCGGCTGGGTCAAGGGCAGGCCTCTTCAGGAGGGGCCTCACCACCGCCTCTTTCAAGGCGGCAGGGAACAGCCCCTCCCTTAACGAAGCGTTGATAACTGCCCGGAGCCAGCCGCACGTGACCTCCCTGGAGGCATAAACCAACCAGGAAGGGCAAGCAAAAAATTCATGCTTAACACATCTACTTTGGCTAATAAAAGGTTCCTGGCATATCATACATCCATCAATCACTAACCATAATATAATTTAACATGCATATCTCTCTGCCAACACCTGTCATTTGGGAGCAGGACATCCCAAGTAGTACACATTTGATATAGTATGGCCCTGCAGTGCTTCAGAGTGCAGGGGGACATAAATGTAGCACCTGCCTGCAACTTTTTACAGAGCAACATCATATAGCAGCTGCAGTGGGCTTGCAGGGAAATGAAGTTTTAGATCTTAAATAGTGCTTGATTAATGCCAATATCTGGTAGCTCTCATAAAGCAAACAAGTAGATTGATAAAATAATATTTCTGTATCTAGACATGATATTTCTTGACTACCAATACTTTTGAAAGCACAGCATTAGGAAATGAAAGCACATTAATAGTTCCAACATTATTGCCAAAATTAAACTGCAAAAGGTATTACTGAAAATAAGTAATGCATACATAAACTAAGTTAGGCAGATTTAATATGTTCACCTGCAGGGAAGCTTTCTCCAACCTTGCAGCCTTCAGATATATTGGACTTCAGGCCCCATAATTCCTAATGACAGCTGAAATTTCATGCACCTGGAAAGCACCACATAGGAAAAAGCTATCATAAGATACTTTTTAACAGGCAGTGTTGACTGTTACTGGGATATAATTATGAAAAATATATATAATGTATATGCATACCATATAAAATTATGTAAATATATACATATTGAAGAAATAGAAAATTTCTTAAATTCTATTCAAGAGGTACTTTCCATGTCTTACAGAAGCCCTGTAATTGCTATAAGAAATCTCAGATAGAGTTTATAGCAGCAACTCTTGACAGTGGGTACTAAATCCCAGACATAAAATAAGAATATTCATAATCATAGAGAAGTTATTAAATATAAAGTCACAGAGAAGTTATTAAATATAAAGGGGATAATTCAATGAGCTCAATATTCTCATTTTTTGATAGTTTTAGAATTCTCCAGGATATATTATAAGTACATCTAATCTCGTATTACACAGAAGACATGCTGATGTTTTTTAATGAAAGTTTCTGAGTCATAGCAGGGAAATGCTTTAAAAATTGTTAAAGACTGCTCATTTGTTAGACAATTAGATTAAACAATTAAAATATATTTATGAAACTCTAGGACAGGAACTGCATTTCCTTCTGCTGGTTTATATTATTGTCACTTCAAATTTTTATCATTGAGACTGGAGAAATAAAATAGCTATTAAGCCACACTCTCCTCTGGAAGTCCAGGAGTTGTGAGGGCCTATAAATTGACTAGCCAAGCTCCAGTGCCACTAAATCAATTCCACCAAGATGCTAGATCCAAAAAATTACTTATACCATTCTCTGGGTCCTGAAGTGGTATAAAAGGAGGCTGAAAAGAGTGTTATTTTTAAGAAACCACTTCAATCTCTGCCTTGTAAAGCTCCCCACCAGCAAGTTATTCCCTGGCATGCCTGGCATCATGACTCTAATTCCCAGGAAGATTATTTCTGCCAGGGTACTGGCCGTTCAGCTTCGTGCTTCTTTGCCATTCAACTATTTCACAGCAGTAACTAGTGTTGCGGGCTCATAGGCAAATCAGAATGGAGTTGGAGAGCTGAAAGAAGTTGCAAATATTCCTTCTGTTTCAGCTTCCTTGCCAATCTGAGCCCTGCAACACAACAAGCAATCCTGCCTCCTAGGAAAAGCTACAAAAACAGAAGTCAGTTGAAACACAACTGTAACAGTAATGATTCAGTAAGCTATTAGGAGTGAATTGGGAGCACATCCAGTTGTGCCCATCGTTGCAGAATGGAAATTCACACTAAGCAGAATTTAGCAGTGCCATCAAGCTTAATTATGACTAGCTAAGATTCTGCCTCTGACTTTGGCTGTTCCTGTAGCATTGTTTAAATGTGTATGATATTTATAATTTGTGCTAAGAATATAGGCTATATTTACAGCACGGAAAGCTTGATTTAAAAAAAAACACTACATTCAAACACATATTACATAGCTCAAAAAAATTTTCTTAAAAAAATAAAAATCATTATTCAAAAAGTATGTTTCAAGGTGTTACAAAAGTGCATGTATGTACTGTACATGCATATGGACTCCAATGAGCAGGGCTGGTATTATTTCCCTTGGTTATTAATGCACTTGCAGCCATATCTCTTCCTAGCCCCCAGGCTTCCTGATCCTCCTCAGGGTACATTTTTAGATTTTATATTTTAAAACCTTAAACATTTTAAAACCTTAATCAGAGTACAAAAGGAAGATCTACAAAAGCAAAGTCTTCTTGTAAGGCATCACCCATTTGTATGCCTACATCGTCCACATGCATGTTAGAAAATAAACACACTGGAGCAGTGGTGAGATTCAATTTTTTGTACTACCAGTTCTGTGGGCGTAGTTTGGTGGGTGTGGCAGGGGAAGGATACTGTAAAATCTCCAGTCAGAGGTGGGATTTGCCAGTTCTCCGAACTATTCAAAATTTCCACTACCGGTTCTCCAGAACTGGTCAGAACCTGCTGAATACCCACCTCTGCACTGGAAGTCTATGGAGATTCTCAGTCATCCAGGTCACGGTTTTCAAGAAGCAACTGGACCTCTTGGTTTTTTCATTGAAGACGTTTAGCTTCTAATCCGAGAAGCTTCTTAAACAGACTGGAGGATAGCAATCCAGTGCTTTGTTTGGAAGGGTATTGAGTGCTCAAAATGAAGACAAAAATAGACAA
The DNA here is from genome assembly GCA_009733165.1 of Naja naja. Lineage (NCBI taxonomy): Eukaryota > Metazoa > Chordata > Lepidosauria > Squamata > Elapidae > Naja > Naja naja. Next base: position 130,213,337 of record CM019148.1, on the reverse strand, counting down.
AAGCTAAAATTTTAGGAGGAGGATATTCTTTTGAATCATACAGTCCATGAAATTTGGCAATTGGACAATGTAACTGAATTCTCTGTGTCCTTACTATGGCCAAAAGATTGATAACGCAGGATTGGAAAGAGAAACGTATAGCTCTATTTATTTAATGAAGACCCAATTGCCACCTATGAATGGATTGCCCATAGATATAGACTTTGTAGACAGGTACCGGTATAATTAAATACGGGATTCATTTATATGGTTAAAAAAAGATAGCCACATAAACATATTAGAAATATATACTTATTTGAATAATATTTGCATTAGACAAATATAGAATTGTCACGGTTACCGGTATTATTATATATTTCTTTCACTTTTTGTTAAAGCACTTTTTGGTTTTTTCTCTCTCTTTTTTTCTTTTTTGTGTTATTATTAAGGAGCAATAAAAATATTTTTAAAAAAGACAAGGTAGCCTTCTGTACCGTGCAGTAAAGAGCTTCCTGAAGGCTGAAGCAGAATCTAGTGAACACCCTCATCCATATTCTGGCAAATGGTTTTTTTCATGAGTGCCATTATAGCAATTATTGTATGAATAGATAAAACCTTTTCCAAAGCATCAGAGCCCACAAGCTTTAATTGCCCACAAAGCATTTTCTCAAAATTTCAAATTGCCTGCTAGCCTGAAAAGCTGCTTAATTATGCAATTCAGTAGTTATGCAGCAAAACATCATAGGCATTCAAAATTTCAGCTTTGCTATGTGCAAAGTGGGCCTTGCACATAGCAAAGGCCTGATTAAGGTTAAATTGTATATCATCCTCTCTTTTCTAACAGCTTTTAATGGTTTTTTTTCTTCACTAGAACCAAATGATGAGGCTTTAAAGATTTGTTTATGGTTAAGATATGAGAAGAGAGTTTTGTATTTTTAGAGAAAGGGATAAACTATGGTATTATAATTGAGAGGAGATGAAAAGAAATTAATTTGTGGGACATCATTTGAAGGTATTAAATATTAATATTTTCAATTAGTTTTTTTTCTAGTAACTCTTAATGGAATTTTTCTTGATTAAGTTTGAATGATGAGATTTTAAAGATTTATTTATAGATATGAAATATGACATGGGAATAAAGTTTTAGGAAAAATGACAAGGTATTGTGTAAAGTACAGGAAATAATTATGAATGGCTTGTTTAAAGGATGGATGGATGGATATTTCTGGTAGCTCTTAAGGGAGTTTTGCTGATCAAGATTGAAAGATGGGGTTTTATTGCCAATAGCTAAAAGATGAGATTATAGGATGAAGAGAGTTTTGGTTGAAATATTAGAGAATGTATTAAGTTTATTGGCGGAACATCATGGCTTCAAAATCTAAGGGACTGGTTTGGACAAAAATCAATAGCACTTTTTCGTGCGGCAGTTGATAAAAATAGGATCGCCAACATGATTGCCAACATCCGATGACGGATATGGCACAAGAAGAAAAAGATAAAATTTATAAATGTTTATACTTAATTAAGGGAAAGTTTTTTTTCTTTTCCTTTTTATATTTATTTTTTTTTTATTTTTAATTACATTTATATGCTGCCCTTCTCCGGAGACTCAGGGCGGCTTACAATCTTTTGCACTTTCTATTTTTCTTTTTTATATTCTCCATTGTTAGTTTCTTACCTGTAATTTTAATCTTCAATAAAAAAATATTTTTTAAAAAATCTCAGCCTTGCATTTATATAAAAAAGTGACATATATGAGAAATAGGGAAATTGGTGGGAAAAGTTATTGCATGGTAGCTCCAGAAAGTCCTGGATAAAATGGATTATGTGGCCCCCTTCCAGTCAGGTTTCAGGCCATGTTATGGGACAGAAACAGCATCTCTTGAGGGATATGGGCAGTTTAGAAACATGAAAAATTAATGAATTAATAGGTTGCACTTGTGAATGATCTCTGGAAAAAGCATGATATGGATAGTGCATCCATCCTTGATCTCCTTAAGCTCTCAGTGGCTTTCAGTATCATTGACCATAGTATCCTTTTCAGCTGACTAAAGGGTTTGTGGCTGGGTGGCCCAGTATTGCACTGGTTCAATCCCTTTCTCCAAGGGCCAGTCTCAATCGCTGTCGATAGGGAGAAAGCAGTCAACCCCATGGCCACTCCTTTGTGGAGTACCACAGGGCTCGCAGTCTCTGTTCCTTTTTCACATCTACGTGAAACTGCTGAATGAGATCACCTGGCACCATGGGATGGAATATCAGCATGTTGATGACAGACAGCTTTATACCTCCATCCCCTGTGATCCAGGCAAGGCTGCCATTTTTGGTACCTGGAGGCTATAGAGGTCTGGGTGGGGGGAACAACAGGTTTCAACTCAACCCTGGCAAGACAAAGTAGCTTTGGGTGCAAAAGTCCAGTTTATCATCTTTAGTTCTGGATGAGGTTGCTCTACCCCCAAACAAACCCACTATGCAACCTGTGGGTTCTCCTGCACTCACTACTCCTGCTCTAAGAGCAGGTGGCAGTCATAGCTAGGAGGACCCTTGTGCAACTTTATTTTGTCTGCCATTTGCACTCTTAATGGATTGTAAGGACCTGTGCATAGTCACTCATGCTCTTTTACTGGATTATTGCAATGTGCTGTACACGGGGCTACCCTTAAACAGCACTTGGAAGTTGCAGCTAGTATAAAATGCAGCAGCAGGCACAGTTCCTGTAACACCATTGCATTGGTTACCAATTTGCTTCTGGGTCCAATTCAAGGTGTTTATTACCTTTAAAGTGGCTTTATATGGCTTGGATCCAGGGTATCTGAGGAGCCATCTCTCACCCCGATGGGACTAACCTGCCCCAATTGAGCCAGTGGAAATGGTCTGCTACAACAGACCCTGTCTGCTAAGGAATTCCAGCCGGCAGAGGTCAAGGAGAAGAGCCTTTTCCACTGTGCTTCCGATCTTGCCCTGTGGAACGCACTGCACTGGAGGTGAAAACTGCCCCCATCCTTTTGGCCTTCTCAAAGATTATTAAAACTTGCTTTTTTGCCAGTTGGCTTGGAGCTCCGAGGGGCGCTTATTGCTGAAGGTGGTTGATGGGGTGAGACTTTATCCCTGGACTGTCCCTGCAACCATATTGTTTGTAATGAACGCCTTTCATATTACATTGGTTCATTTTCAACCAATGCAATTATTATTTCATATTCAACCAATGCAATTATTAAATTCGTCAATATAGATTTGCATTCTATAGCTGTACATACTGTTTATGTAAATTTTTTCTCTTGAAGCTGATGCCAATCTTGGTGCTGATGACCTATATGATGAAAGAGGGTGCCAGTGTGATGTATCAGTAGAAGATCTAACTCCAGCACTTAAAACAGTTATCCGAGCTATCAGGTAAGAAAAATGCACACTTAAGAAGCACCCCTGTTGATCTCATTAGCATAGTCTAACTTTAACACTATGTGTATTTTCAGAAACAGATAATATAACAAAAAAACTGAATGGGGTTGGACAAGAGATGACCTTTAAGTTCCCTTCCATTGCTAAGAATCTGTGATTATATGATGTACTAAACATCACTTAAACATTGGTGTGGAAACTGAATTTATTATATATCAGACCTGGGCACTTTACAGCTTCCCAGATCACATCCAGCCACATCCCTGCCTGGCCAGTGGCAACAGCAGCAGCTGGGTGGAGTGGCAGCAGTGGTGGGCCATCGGTGTGATGGTGGGCGTCAGGCAAGGTGTCAGTGCAGCATGCAGGATGGAGTGGCAGCCCTCCACAATGGTCCCAATTTCTCACGTGGCCCCATGGGGAAATTAATAGCCGATCCCTGGTATATTATACTAGCTAAGATAGTGGATGTTATATCAATCCATTCCACCTTGCTTAAATGATCAATAAAACAGGCACTTATATTATTATACTCAATGCAAAAGGCTTGAGAAGATATATGTCATGACTGATTTCCTCCTTTTTCCTTTTCTATGATTATTAAGCAGCCAAGCCTTGAAGATTGTTCTTATTTCAGTGAGTGGAAGTCGAAAAGGGAATGCTTTAGAGAGGTATATTCAGGGACTCTGTTGTAGAATAGTTTTAAAAAATCAGTGGCAAAAAGTAATGAAATAAAAATTCTGGTAGTTTAAATAAGGATGTGATTATGAGTAATTATTAATAAGAAATTCAATCCATAAATAAACTTACATCTTAGCAATGGGTCAGCACTTAAAGACACAGAGCTTGTCAGCTGGAAAGCTGAAAGCCCAGGTTTGAGACCCAAGTGCCACACAACAGGGTGAGCTCCTGCCCACTAGCAGTTCAAAAGCATGCAAATGTGAGTAAATAAATAGGTACCATTTCAGTGGGAAGGTAACACTGTTCCATGCACCTCAGCATACTGTATAGTCATGCAAGCCACAATGAAGTGTCTTCAGACAATACTGGCTCCCTTGGCTAAGAAACACCGCCCCCTAGAGTCAGACATGACTGGACAGGGGAAACCTTTACCTGCATCTTAGCTTATGAAAATTTCAGGAGCATTACGATGCATGTAAAAACATTAGAGTCAAACCACTTTGTGTTGGCTTATTGATAGTACTGGAGACAAAGGCAGGCCCAAAGAGAGAAAGGATTATAGTCCCTTTGAACAAATTTATGCAAATTAAAGAACTGTATATGTGAGATTGGATACAGCAGCAAAGTATTTGATTGGATGTAACATTTCACAATTCACATGTCTAATGTGATAGGTGAAGCTATTAGGATACAGGTAATCCTAAGCTTACAACCATTCATTTAGCAATCATTTGAAGTTACGACAACACTGACAAAAAATGACTTATGGCCGGTGCTCTCACAGCTTCCCTAGCAGAACCTGATTGAATGATTTGAGATGTAATATTTGAAATGAGTAAGAATAAAAGTTTTAAGATCTCTACATGATTTTCTCTCATGCTGTAACAGTACTGCATTCGTTCTTCAAGGTAAGAATGTTCATAGAAAAATTCATGAAGTTAATTGGGAAGTTCTTGCCAACTATTTGGATGGTTTGCACAGGCACATTAATTATCAAAGCAATTACAGATGTTAATATCTTAAATACTTTTTGCATGGTTGTCAATCGAAGAAAAATTAGCATTCGTAACCAGTTTAGAATCTGGTTCAGTGTGTACGGTATTTTGAATGTAACCCCATCAGAATGAATTATCACCAGCTTTTTAAATGTATAAAAGATATACGAATTACTGATTTAAGACTATTGCTTCTATAGGATCATGAAATTTCACGTTGCCAAAAGGAAGTTTAAAGAAACTTTACGTCCCTATGATGTCAAAGATGTCATTGAACAGTATTCAGCAGGTCACCTGGATATGCTGTGTAGAATTAAAAGTCTTCAGTCTCGGTAAGAGGACCAAAAATAAGCCCTTTTATAAAGGAGTGTTATCATGTAAAATCCGTTTGTAGTATCACATAAACTGAGTCATATATTTCAAGACACTTAATTTTTTTGTGGTAGTCATATTTCTTTTGTTTTTTCATAATTTAATTTTCACTTTTCATATAGTAGTCATATGTCATTCTTTTATGTCCAGGATATGAGACCCGTAACATCCTGGACATAAACTGTTTCAATTTCTTCCCGTAAGACAACCCTATAGGACACTGCATGCCAAAACAACCAGGCACAAAGACAGTTTTCCCCCATGCTATCACTCTGCTAAACTAATTCCCACAACACTGTCTTATGCCCTGAGATGTCAAATCACCTAGTAGGGCAGTATTACTATTACTATTATCCTTCTCATCTTTCCTGTTACCTATTTCCTTAGCTTCTTGTGATTGTAACTTTGTTGTTTGTATCTCATGATTTTTGTTGATTGCTTTTATTAAGTATCCTATTATGATTTATGTTGATTGATTATTTAGTACTCTATGATTTCACTGAGTGTTGTATCTTATGATTTATGATGACTGCATTTTATTACTGTGATCACGATTTATAGCTAGTTGCTTGTATGTACACTGAGAGTTTATGCCCTGGAGACAAATTCATTGTGTGTCTAATCATACTTGGCCAATGAAGAATTCTGTTCTGTTCTATTCTGTTCTATTCTGTTCTATTCTGTTCTGTTCTATCCCTATTCCTATTCTTATTCCATTCCATTATTTTTCCTTGCTGTGCCCTTCTTTCTTACAACCTGATTTATATCTACTAAAACTTTTTTAGTATTATTAAACGTTATCAATTCTGACCACTGAAAGCTGCAAGCTGATTTTGGCAGTTCCTTCCTAGCACACTCAGAGAAAAAAATCTGACATCAACAATTCATCAGTAACAGAGTATTATATTCGGCAGAAACAAACACATTTGTTAGTCTTGGTCACATTTAGACAAACTGTTTAGATTACATACATACATTTAGAATGGATCACAATGGAAAGTATTAAAATAGTCATGTTGATATATCTGCCCTAAATAAAAATGTAAGTATACGTTTGCCCAATAATTAGAAATATATTTTACTTAGGCCCCACATTATTGCATTTTGAAGCCCTTTATGAATATTTCTATATTTAATTATCTTGCAGGGTTGATCAGATTCTTGGAAGGGGACAAATTACCACTGATAAAAAAAGTCGAGAGAAAAATACTGTAGAGAATGAGACAACTGATGACCTCAGCATGTTAGGGCGTGTAGTCAAGGTGGAAAAACAGGTAATACAACTTAAAAGAGCATGAGGCTTCCTTATGTTACTGAACAACAATCTTAGGAATAAAATTCATTGTTAATATTTGCTAGCTAATTCCCATTTTTTTCATGCAATAATATGACTCTATAAAATTGTTTTACTGAACTCCAAAGTGTCAATGGCATTTTGTACAATTTTGTCATTGTATTATTGTTATGGAATATACACAGAATAAATCTGGATGGCTGCAATTCATACCTTACATGATACATAGAAATATCTCATGAATTTGCATGATTTTAGTATAATTTATTGGGGTTGGTTGGAATAAATAACAACTTGAACCATATATTTTTCATAAAAATTATCTTTTGCAAAAAAAAAATCATGTAATGATTGATCAAAATTCAAATTTTTCTTTGCAATATATTATTTTGTGATTAAAGATTATATATATATAATTGCATATAACTATATCATACGTGATGAAATATGTACTGTACATTATAAATGTTATTTTAATGGCATGAATCTTAGTTTATGAACATCAACGATCCTAAATAATTTTTTTTCTTCTATCTCTAGGTGCAATCTATTGAATCAAAATTAGATTCATTGCTAGACATTTATCAACAGGTTTTGAAGAAAGGATCTGTGTCTGCATTGACTTTAGCTTCATTTCAAATGCCGCCTTTTGAATGTGATCAAACCTCTGGTTACCAGAGTCCTGTAGATAGTAAAGATTTGTCTAATTCTGCTCAGACTAGTGGATCTGTTTCCAGATCAGCCAGTGTCAACATGCCATGTGGCCTACAGCTTATATTGACACCAAATGAATTCAACACTCAAGCTTACTATGCCTTTAGTCCATCTATGCATAGTCAAGCCACACAGGTGCCAAGCGATGGACCTGTAACTCTGTCCACTAATAATGCACTAAACCAAATAAACCAGACATCTAAACCAACAGCACCCACTACATTACAGATACCCCCCTTTTCATCAGTAAAGCATATCAATAGGCTGGAGCCTATTAATTTTATTTCTGTTAACACACAGGAAAATACTTCTGATGTCACCACTTGCCTTGTTGCTTCAAAGGATAATGGACAAAGTGCACAGTCCAGTGTGACAAAGGAGCTTTCATGGAGAAAAAGCCTTGATACAGAGAGTGAACCTCTAGTCTCTGTGAAACCAATGGTACAAATGGATATAGGAAAATCACTGTCAGTACAAAACCTTATACAGTCAACAGCTGAAGAACTGAATCTACAGATTTCTGGAAGTGATACCAGTAGTTCAAGAAGTAGCCAAGAACTATATAGTAAATGGAGGGAATCAAAATTATTTATAACTGATGAAGATTTGGAAACAGAGAGAGAAAATGAAACTTTTGAAGCCATTACCCACCCATTAGTGGAAACAACTCTCTCTACTGACTCTCTAAGGACTGGAATGTCAAGATCATCTCAAAGTATTTGCAAGCCAGGAGACAGCACAGATGTTCTCAGCCTTCCTCATGTCAAACTTAAATAACTATTTTGTTGGTTTTGTTCAAAGCTAAGTAATCCTTTCAATCATACATATCAAGGCATGGACATTTTGAAAACCCTTTAATTATTTTTTAAAAAATAAATTAGTCGGGAAGAAAGGCACTTGTATGAGTCCATATATTTTAGTTGCATGTAAATGCATGTGTAGATGATGGAAAAAATATTCTAATTTATACCTACGGTACACTGGCATTTTCATTTAGTACAGCAGGTATAAATGAGTTACCAACGAAATTCATGTTAGTTTTATTAAACATTTGGAAACCACTGAGTTTCTACAGCTCATAAGTAAATTTCAAATAGGAAAGTAATTTTGCCACTGGTTAAAATAAAAGCTATTTATGACCTGAATTAGATCATACCTATGTTTACAAGGGGAAGGGAAGGCGTACTATTTGCAGCTGCTAATAAGAAAAACCCACAGTATGAGATTAGAAATGGCTGCTAGTTGCAAGCTAAAATTATTCAGCTATTTTAGAAGAATTTTGATTTCTATATTCACTTGAAGGTATAGGTACAGGATTGAATCAAAATATTTTGCACAGCACTTTTTTTTAGGTTTTTGTGACTGAATTATTACTCCTCCTCCTCCTTCTTTACCTTCTCCTTCTATGAACTGTTCAAAATTCCAAATCATCTTGGTTGATCTTCAGTGTGAAATTTTCTCTCTAATTTTTTAAATTCATAGATGATCTCCTTCTGAATCTTAACTATCTGCCAGAAATTTTGCAAGAAATAGATGCTTCCTTGAATGTAATTATTATTTAAATTATTTTCTGTGGCTGAATGATAGCACAACGAAGTTAGCAAAAAGAGAAAGTAATGGATGAAATGGGGAGATAAAAGAAAAATGCTAAGAAAGGAAATAGTAATTATAATACAATTATAATTACTATACAAGATTAGATAACAAATAATTTGTTTAAAAATAAACGTGCAGGATCAGGTGAGGCCTAAAGGGACGCAAAACCTTATAAATTAAAAGATTGTTTATCTCTCCCCTCATAAAAAAAATAAAGTCTGGTAATCCAACTGATCTGGTGGTGCTGAACATTACATGTCAGGTATGTATTGACAAGAACTGAAAGTCTGGTCTGGTTTTAGTATAAGAATCTAAAAACTAGTGCCTCCTCCAAATATATTTCTGGGAATAATAATCTCTTCCCAAATTCAATCCGTATGATTCTGTGATACAGCTTTGAACTAGCAGACGATTTTTGTTCTTCTTCCAGATTCTCCTTTTACTTCTAATACCAGAAAACAATACTAAACAAAATTACAATTTCAAAGCTCTGTATTGCCACTGAATCATTTTAAGAGCCTAATGGTGTTCTTAAGTGCTCTTCCTACTGATAGCCAAATTTGCTACTATATTTATTATTGATGTTCACACACCCCCAAAGTACGTCATGAGCAAGATGTCTTCTGCTTGATATTCTCTCAATTCCAGAGGCAATCCATAGACCGAAGAGTCCTACGAGCTCAGTGTCTTGAGTCAGACCTGCTCTGAAAGTGAAGTTATACATCAAAATATCACAAGAGTCTTAATCATGATTAAATGCTGCAGATTGTGCTGCAAAATTGAATTGTTTACTCCATTAATGTCTGCCTCTTTTTATATAGATAAACTATTTGGATGTTAGCAATCTTATTCTGTGAAAGTACTCATAAATTGTAATGTGTTTGTACTATTTCCTTAATATAAAGATGATGAATGCTATTGGAGTTTTGGTTTGGTCAAAGCTCACACTGGGATAACTTCCAGGGGATGGTCTTGAAGCACATGGACTGTCTTTCATTTCTCACAGAATATTTTATTTTATCATTTCAATCTTGAAAGTTGAGGGTGGCAGCATATTCCGCAACATTTATAATAGAAACAGTTCCTGAATGCCTCCGAACTAAGCTGTCTTTTTTCAATTGATTCTGTCTACTTCAACTGTCATACCAAACAAAAGAAGGGCATTAGTGACATGTATACAAGTAGTCCTTGACTGACATCTACAATTTCCATAGTAAGCAAGGTTGTTGTTAAGAGTTGCGCCCAGTTCTATGACCTTTTCTGCTAAGGTTGTTAAGTTAATCACACAGTCATTTAAAGGTCCAGGTTCCCTCATTGTTTTTGTTTATTGAAAAACAATTAGGAAGATAGTAAATGGTGATCACATGATCAAAGAATGTTGCTATGGTCATAAATACATGTAGGTTGCTAAGCATCTAAATTTTGATAAATGGCCAGTGGGGATACTGCAATGGTTGTGTGAATACTGATTGTAAGTCACTTTTATTGTAACTATGAACAGTCACTAAATGAATGGTTACAAGTCAAGGACTACCTGTAATATGGCTGTTTATAGGGACGAACAGTCTCTGCCCCTTCTCCCCTGTGAAACTTGAACCTACAGCAACTCGTTCCCTTCTCAAATCTGGCAAATCTACAAAAACTACTTCCAAATAGGGGTTTATGTACTGTGTGTCCTGCCAAAGATATTTAAAAATATGGCCCTTCCCTCTTTCAATGTCTTATAGTGCCTTTTTTACGCTTTTTGTGTATTAAATTTGCATTAGAGCTTATCAGAAAAGCTAATGTGAAGGAACAAGGCAAGCAACCCATTCAGTGAGAAGTTTCCCTTTCTAAAAACATAATTGAGAGAATTAGCCTGCCATACAGTATATCTGCATGGACACCAGCATTCAAACAGAGATCCATTTCCAGTGTCAGCAGAGTAGTTTGCAGTTTGGTGATTCTGTGCTATTGTTGCCTTAATTAAAAGACACGGCTGAGTATAATATTAATTACAATGCTGTCTGTGAAACTGAATGGCTCTTAAAAGTGACCCCAAACCGGAATATCTTTACAAACTTGCAAATAACATTAATATTACTCCAGCCCCTTGTTCATGGGAAGATTTTACAGATAATGTCCCCAAAAAATTCATTTGCTTTTTTTATACTGCTGAAGTTTTTTTTTCAATGAATATATGTAAATTTTAACCTCGATATTAAAAAGGAGAATAATGTTTCTGATTGTATCCTCAGGCTGGAATTCTTATAGGTAGTTGGAATTCTTACAATGTTGAAATCCTTTTTTCCTACCAGAAATAACAAAATCAAACTTTAACAAAAATCCTTATTTAAGTCTTTACTGAGTCCCCTCTTATGCCCCTATTTGCCCAGGAATCTTCTCTTTTCTTGCTGAATATTACTATGATAATAAATGTGCAGTTAGGGATAAAGTGGGGAGGGGAGTATTTCCACTAATGTTCTAAGAACTTTACAGTATATGTTAATTATACTTAATTAATTATAGATTGCTTCATAAGAAAGCTATAAAATAGGGAAAATCTAACCTTTAAAAACAACTTGGGGATTACAGTATAAATCAAAGATTGGGGTCTTAATCAATTCAAACCACTTCCAGAGGCTGACTGCTATCTGTAAGCAAGTGCAGTCTGCAGTATAAAATAAAGTGGCCCTGAATCATTTGATGGAAGCCTGGAGGCCTGCGTAAGCAGGTTCTACAATCTACATCCTTGATGTATACAAATATTTTAATTTTACTGAACATATCTTTCAGTCTTACTAGGTAGACCAGACAGGACGCAGGACCAGAGGAAGCTAATTCTACTATATTATAAACCATAAAGCAACGTTAGCAGAGTCTTCAGCAAGTCTTAAAGTGCAATTCTCCCTTTGTCTCCTTGGCAGCAAGAAACTAGGGAAGAGTCTCTTCTGGGTCTCTTGCATAACACATTATCCAGTTGCAGAATATGCTGCCTCTCATCTGATCATTCCCTAGGCAGCCTTCCTTGGCCCATTCTTCCAAGGTCTTTTTCATATACCTTTTCCATACAATAGAGCATTCCTTGCTTGAAGAGGGAATTGAATAGTTTTTCTTACATTCTTACAAATATTTATTTTCTTCTGGTCTATATTTTTATTTAAATATGAATAGCATTTTCCGTTATAAAGCAAAGATCATATACTTTTACTAACACTGGTCAACTGTTTATGTATACAAAATTACATAAATCGACTGCTGTCATTACATAGCATTAAATGACAGATACTTAACTGTCTTCTGTGACTAGGCAAATTATTTTCTCTTAAAATGTGCTATATCTGGATTCAGCCTTAGTCCTAAATAAATATTTCTATTTGTTTCCTCAACATAAAGAGTTGTGCCCATTTAAAGTATGAAAGTTAAAATTATTATTTTTGCTAAGCATATCTTTAATCTGAAAATGTTGGTATTCCAATTATTTCCTGAGGAAAATTAATACTTATGTCACATATGTCACATTGACTCTGAACTTTAATGTACAGAATACCAAACAGGGATAAAGGGAATAAACTTTTTTTACAAAACGCTAAAAATGTAGAATTTAGGAGACAAAGAAAATATGTAAGCAAAAGAATAAAATCTGAAGCCTCTTTTCTTCTATTTGAGCAACAGTGAATTAAACAGGACTTACTTCATAGGGTGTACATTGTAGACAAATACGTAGAATGACAACCAGCTGAATTGTTCTTGCTGAGACATTATAATAAAATGTGGTAATTAAGCAAAAAGACCAATAAAGGAGAATATTTGTAGCTCAGAGTTGAAATTAGAGGGTCCTTGGTGCTCTCTGAGCTTGTTTGTTTTCTTGCAGATGTTTCATTAGTAGGTAACATCATTCCTGCTACGAAGGAGTGGGGTTTGCTCTCTGTTTATATTCTGGTGGCTTGCCCTGTCTGTGATGGTGGTGGTGGTTTAGAGATTCTTTGGTTGGACTGTTTATTGTTGGCTTCTTAGGCAGTTTCTTCATTGAGGTATTGTTTACTTGACCTTGGTCTGTTAACCTTGGAGTTAATTTATGCTGATCTGGGTGCTCATTACTCCTGGAGAAGTGCTTGGATCTTTTTTGTTCCCTTTTTGGATGGTTGATTGTCTCTTTTGCATAGTCTACAGATGTTAATGTCTATGTGTCTATTGATGGCTAATTTGTCAGAGTGCAAGGCTTCTAGAAAGAACCACAGAACCTTCAATAACATTTTTAAAGAAATCTTCTCTTTACTAAAGAAGAAAACACCTTGCTACCCTTTCTGGGCATTCTGATCAGCAGAGACCACAATGGCAAACTAGAAACGCAGGTCTACAGAAAAACCACCCATACTAACCAGGTGCTCTACTACCAAAGCAACAAACCAACCTCCCACAAAAAAAGCTGCATAAGGACTTTATTTAGATGAGCCCAAATGCACTGCAGCAACCCGGAACAGCAGAAAAAGAAAATAGAGCATCATTACAACATATTCCAACAAAATGAATATCCATGCAACTTTATCAAAAAGTCCCTGACCACTCAACCCAATTCAGCACAACCAGCACAAACCCTAAAAAGAATTACGCTGCCATACATCAAGAATATCTCAGAAACCACCAACAGACTACTACAACCACCTGGAATCAGTATAGTACCAACTAAAGCCTTTCAAAGCATCTTAGGCAAACCAAAAGACCCAGCAATCCTAGAAGAAAAAACAGGAATCATCTGCAACATACAATGTAATAATTGCAACAACCACTATGTAGGACAAACATGCAGAAGACTGGCCAAACACATCCATGAACACCAAGTAGCATGAGAAGCCATGATGAAAATTCTTTAATTTCACAACACATAGACAGATTTAATCATAGTTTCAACTGGGAAATGTGATCAATCCTAGACCAAGCCAAGTCCAAAAACACCATGGAATTTCTAGAAGCCTGGCACTTTGACAAATTAGCCATCAAAAGACACATAGACATTAACATCTATAGAGATAATCAACCAGCCAAAACAAAAAAGACCCAAGCACCTCTCCACCAGCAATCAGTACCCAGAACAACATAGATTAACTCAAAGATTAACATCAGACCAACAATAAAATAAGCAATACCTTAATCAAGAAACTGCCAAAGAAGCCAAATAAGGCAGATGTTTGGAATAGGGTATTAATTTTATTTCTGCTCTATTATTCTGATAAATATTTTAATAGGATTCTGATTGATTACAACATCAAGATTGCTGTAACTTTTTAAGTTGTTAAACAGTATTTACAAAGTTCCCAATCATTTACATTTGTGTTTATTTCCATAAACAAAAAGCCACTGGTAATGCCATAAAGTTGCAGGCCTGGCCCAAACAGAGCAATGGGAGCGACTGGTTGTCTAACAATGATAAAATATACAGGACATTTCCACTGATGTTAGAATGGCTTCAACCATCACAATAAAATACAGTGTTCATTGTAATTACATGATAAAATGTCCATATTATTGTTAATAAAATTGATTTTAAATACTATGATTAATGTATTGTGTTATCTTTAAGAAACAGTAGCAAAGCCTATGGCCTAAATTCATGTGTTTGAATGATTTAATCTGTTAGCAGTGTGGCTGAACTAAGAATGTTTTAAAAATTCTTGCCTAATAGCTGTGGTTTGGGAATCTTCTAAAGCTAAGAGTACAGAAAAGAAAGAAAAGGTAAAAGAAAATCTAAAAGAAAAAAATACAAAAAAATACAAAGATGTGGCTTCTGATCTTGTTTAAAAGTTACAAATGGGATTATAAATATACCTCCATCTTTAAAGTTACATTATTCTCATTTCTATATTCTATCTAATCATCAAAACTATAAATCATAAGTTTATTTTTTCCTGTTTCACGCAAAAAGTCCATAAAGGGTTTCCCATCAGCAATAAATAAACATATTTGGGGGAGAGGGGTTCTGATCACAGAAGTCAATTTGGCCATCATCTTTTCCAACTGTTCTTCCATTATAGGTATCCCTGAGAAAGATGACTAATTTAGCAACAGGAAGTAAAAATAAATTGCCAAATATTTCCATCTTTCTGCACACAATAATCTTGCTGCAGTTTATATATATATATTTCCATGACTTTTTTCCAACTGCTTGGCCATCAGTTTCAAAGAAAGACCTCTGATTTTAACATTAACTTGACAATTCTCTGGCTCAGTGTATGAATTTGAATCCAGAATTTTCTAACTTTATTACATGTTCACCAAACATGAAAAATATCCGTTCTTATGTTTCATATTTCAACATAAATTTGAAGTGCCTTTATACATTTTAGACATTTTTTTCTGGTGTTATATACCAATAGTATATCATTTTATTAAAATTCTCCTTAATATAGTACTATGTAAATTACAAACCCTTTAACCACGTATTTCCCCATTCTTCAATCTGTATATTATTACCAAACCATTTAGCCCGCTTTTATCATATTTTTTTCATTTGATCTGTTTACAATTTCAAAAGTTTATACATTTTAGTAATTACATGTTTATCATCTGTACCCAATTCTATTTTAAACTCAGTATTACAATGTTCAGATCCATAAACTCTACTTTAAATCTGATAACTATAAATAAGAAAACCATTGGCAACTATATCCCTCTGTCACCAGTTCTTCTCTTGATTTTATTTTGTATCCCTCTGGACAAAATTCTATTATTTCACAATGTTTAGCCATTTCTGTTTGCCTATTATTTCTTGTCTATAAGGAATTTCTTCTAGTTGAGTGTTTAGCTGAGTGAAGTTCACGCCTAACTTACTGTCATTCATTCATTATTGCATTTGTCTAGAAAAGCTGCATGGCAATAGTTAAAATGTTTAATATACACATCTTTGATTTCGATGCCCTTAGTCTTTTGAAATTCCACAGATATTGCAACTTTTATTATATTTAAATTCAAGCACAAATTTGAACAATAAACTAATAAATCGGAATAGTACTTCAAACCCCTTCAAACTGAACACAAATATAATTTCAGGATGACTGTGTCACATAGGAATCTTGAGAAAAATGAAATTAACTTTTAATGATTATAGTGTATTTAATCACGTTTCCAACATACTTTATGAGTTCAACAGGGCTAAAAATATTTTGCTGCTAATTTTTGTTTCTACACAGTGTCTGATGCATCTTGCAGTGTCCAACAAAGGTCAGCCAGCATTAAAGGATTCCAGTTGCCCTGATATCATTTTCTACCGTGGCAATATCCAAACTTTTAATTACAAACTGCATCTAGGTTTTTGGGAAACTGTAAGTTTCAGTCAGTTGAATGTATTTTGGTGCTCTACAGTTGCCAAGAAAATTATCAATGACATCCTTGAGTGCTTTCCAGGCAATTTTCTCTGGTCCCACTAACAGAACTTCGAACCACTTGAATGGCCATTTCTGTTTTAGTGTAATGCGACTCTCTTGTACGGCTGTCCCATTCACATATGTAACAACAGTACAAGAAGTCAATCAATCAATCAGAATAGAGCTGGAAGGGACTTTGGAGGGCTTCTAGTCCCGCCCCCAGGTCAATCAGGAGACCCTATACCATTCCTCGACTTACGACCACAATTGAGCCCAAAATTTCAGTTGCTAAACTCTCTTAAACCGTTAACAGAGTCAGCCTATTGCCCCCAACAATCTGGGTTCCCATTTAACCGACCTCGCAAGGATGGAAGCTAGAACAGAAATCCACGTGGAATTTATTCTGGAATTCAAACTTGCTTCGAAGCGAGGTTACTTGCGAGTAAGGGTGGCTACTTCGGCAGAAACCCGACTATCCGTCCGCACCATAACACTCAGTCAGTCCCAAATTTGATAAGGGCAGCCTTCAAAGCTACCCCGGCCCATTAACTCATTGATTTGGAACCTTCGGCTCAAGGGCCGAAGCGCTTCGGCCAATCACCCGCCACCACTGACGCGCCAGCCAATCGGAGCCGCTGCCGGCAGCGAGCGGTAAACCGCCTCACGTGCAAAGTTAACCGGCGGCGAGTCGGAGTCGGGTTGTTCTTGGTCAAGACATTTGCTCGCCATGTCTGACTGGGAGACGGACGGCGAAGAGGATCAGTCCCGCGCTTCCCACACCAAGCTTCCCCCGACCGAATGGTATTCGTTGGCGACGGCGGTATCTTCGCAGCCTTTGGATACCCGACCGGTGGGAATAGAGAAAGAGGAGAGACGCGGCGGGAACAGATGGGGTTCGCGGCCGGCATCTGCCCGCCAGTCTGGGACCTTGGAGTATCGGGCAAGAGGAGGAGGAGGAGGAGGAAGAGGAAGGCAGCGACAGGGATCGCTCCCGTTGTGCTTCCCCCTGGATAATGCTCTTGTCGGCACCATCATAGGTAAGTAGTTGTTATTGAGGTTTGCCGCCTTTTTAATACATAACTCAAGGCGGCGAACAAACCTAATTCTCCTGCCGTCTTTCCCCCCCCCCACAACAACAACTACAACCGTGTGAGGTGCGTTGGGCTGAGAAGGAGAGTAACTGTCCCAACGTCACTTAAGGAATACGTAGTGGCATGTTTCTAAACAGGACTGTTAGCAAAACCTGTTGGGTCTAAAATCTGTTGGGTAAAATCGAGTTAACATGTCGGACTTAGACATGGTTGGTTGGTTTATTTTATTTTATTTTGGGGAATCACGGATCATGGCTGGGCAATGCCCTGACTCGAAGCCAAGCAAACCATGTCAGTATGACATACGTGGGCTGAATATGCAACCCTGGCTAAAAGGAATGAAAGAGGTTGCAGCAGGTTGTGGATGAAAAGTTAGATTTGGATGGCTTCTTACGCAGCTTTTCTTAACTTAGTTTTTGCTAGAGTTTGGCTTTCAATTTTTCTCAAAATACTGATGGGGGATTTGGGGGCCTGAATTTGGGTGAATTTCAAAACATCTGGAAGTCACTAAGCTTAAGAAATCTCCCTTAGTTGTATGTACCACAAACTTTTCTGCTTACAAAGATGTATCTCTTAAAATTGCTTGTGATTTAGGTGATGAAAAGGATAAAGAAGACATAAGTGCTGTAGAAGAATTACTAGCATATTGATTTTATGTCTCCAGAATTAACTTCGTAGAACATAGTTGAAGTGTGTATTAGAAGATGGATGCTACAATTTGCAATATATTGTAGGAAGAATCATAAGATACCCTCCCTCTAGTTTCATGCCCCCAGAGAAGACAGAAAAAGTATCCATAGAAGCTAAAGCAATCTCTGCCTCTAAGCCAGAATGGCCTCTAATAACCCCAATTAGAAGCCTTGAGGCAGGCTGAATTGATAGGATTAAGGATTAAGTCAGTAAACACAAAGCCACACAGAATTTACATTCCGCACCTTTCACCAAGGCTAGCCTTGACCCTGACCACCACCCAGGATAGGGACAATTAGAATACAGAATCTAATCTAATCAGGTAAACCAACCCAGATAATCAAAAAAGTAGCATTTTGTTAATTGTGTGAAGTACTTTTTTTGTTAAATATCAATGTTTTTAGCAGGAATTCTGATGGGTTTAGGGAAAACCCATCTCAAGTATAACATAATTTGGTAAAGCATACTGAGGTCATTTCAGGTAGTTTAAATTGTTTGTTTACTTAAGGGGGTAGTAACCCAGAGTCTTCAAGAATGAGTGGAATAAGGAAAAGCAGGAATACAATAAAAGGATTGTTTTACTTCTATGATTATTTATCACTTCAATATCACTTGACATTGGAGAACAAGGAAAAATGATTGTGAAACAGTATAACTTTTGAGAGTTTTTAGTTGAAGTTTATTGGGTTTTTTAATTGAATTTCAGACATTGTTCTACTCTTGATTCTAAAAAATTGCAATGTTGTCAATAGCAGTATGCATGTTAAAAGACTTGACAAATTGTTTTGCATATAAATCTATTTCTTTTACAATAGGTCGAGGTGGAACTAATATTAAGGAGCTTGAAGAATCATCAGGTTGCAAAATAAAGGTAAGATGTTCTAATTCTTACATGTGACAGTTTCTTTGAGGTAAAATTCTCCAAGTAACTCCACAAGTTACTTTATGGTCAGTCCTAATATCCTGTCATGGAGGAAACAACTAAGAATTTGGGAAGAGAACCAAGCATATACATTTTAAATAGTTAACTCTGTTAAATGATTTTTATGTGTGTGTAAATATTTTAACAAGTATTTGTAAATGTTTTAAGTCATATTTATTTTAAATCACTACAATTACAGTATGTAGATTGCTTCATTTCTAAGTTTTAATTCCTAATCTAAATATCTTGTGTTTAGGTTATAAAGGGAAATTATGAGTCTGAAGTAAAGATATTTGGTGGAAAAGATAAACAAACCAAAGCTAAAATGCTGATTGACAAGCTTATTGAAAGGTATAGTCAAAATAATACAGAAGAAAGAGGTACTAAAGGTAAGACTCTAAAACGTGGTGTGTGTGTGTTTATATATAGGCATCTCAGAAAATTAAATTTATTGATTTAATAGTGAAAAAATATTTAGACACTTGTTGATAAGCAGTAATAAATTGAAAGCTTGTAAAATGTATATAATGGTGTAGTATAAAATTTCCACCCTTCTTAGGGTTGTCCAGTATTTAAAAAAATATATCTTAATTGATAAAGACTGTCCTTGGGTGACCCTGAGGTGCAATTTCTATGTGATTCTAGCGTTAGATTTGTCCTCATTTAAATTGCCTGGCAATCTGATAGGAAACTTTTGATAACTGGAGCTTGATTTTGTTTTAACAGATTCCTATAAATACCAGGATAGTGGAAATACTTCATACGGTCAATCTGTGGTTATCAATTCAGAATTCAGGAGTCCAAAACCATCAATTAACTGGGCTTCCCTTCGAGAAAACAAAGCTAAATATGAAGCCATGAAGTGGATTGGTTAGTGTAATAAGGTTTTTTTAATGAATGATACCTTAATAGCTTCCAAGGTAAATTATTTATCAAAAGTCAATTGTTTTAAGATTTGGATAAACATAGAGAAGTCCCTCCTTCAGGTAACCTGTCTCTAAGCAATTGAAGGTTTTAAAGGTCAAAATCAGTCCTTTGACATCCAGTAGAAACACCAGCAGTAAGTCTAGATCAGAGGTCTCCAAATTTGGCAACTTTAAAATTTGTGGACTTCAACTCCCAGAATTCTCCAGCCAGCATAGCTGCCAAGTTTGGAGACCTCTGGCCCAGATGATGAAATACTGGCATATAGGTAGTTCTCCACTTATGATCATAGTTGGGACAAGAATTTTGGTCATAAATGAAGACAACATATGAATGGACTTGATTTTGCAACCATTGTTATGATGCTTGTAAATGAGTCGTTAAGGGAATTACATAGTTGTTAAATGAATCCATTCTTCCAAATGAGTAAATTGTCACAGGCCTATGGGACAATATAACTAGTCATAAATGTGAGCCAGTTGCCAAGTGCTTGAAATGTCCATTATGAGCCTGCCCATTGTAAGCTTTGTGACCAACCTGATTTTATAATTTTTTTTATAATGGGCTGGTTTTGCAGAAAACCAGAGGTAAATGTTAGTTTTTATCAAAAAGGTAAATGTGACCATGGGATGCTGGAAAACAGCCATAAATGCAGTCACATGACCATGGGAGGGTGGTGGCCATTGGAACTTTAGAATGATGGTGTAAGTACTCCAAAGGAGGTCTATGGTAACTTCGGACTATCAGTACCAACCACCTCACTTGTATTGGATGAAAAGGAGAGGTAGAGTTGGGTATAATCTGTAAATTGATATGAGCGTTATGCGCCTGAGCCACACATATGCTCCTCTTTTGGTATAATTGTAATGCTATGTGGAAATGACCACGGGAGACAAAAGAGATGATACCTAGGGAATGGTGAGATAAAAGTGAATATAGACTACAGCTTCAAAATGGGCAGAGAAAGAGACCAAGAAAAGAATCTCCCTAAGTTTTTATGTTTTTAAAACTAATATATAAAAGAAATTTAAACTTCTGCATATCTTTATATTAATTTTTTGCAAGCCATACTAAATGTTTTCTCTGTAAACAACCCCATTGGAATTGTTAGATTTAACTCATGACTAGAATTTATTTTTAAAATACTGTAAATTACAATGTGAGAAATCGAAGGTCTTGTAACAACTTTTCTGTTACTTTTAACAGATTTGCCTCCACTTGAAAAATGTTTTTACAAAGAAGCCCCAAACATCGCTTTTATGTCACAAGAAGAAGTTGATAAGTGGCGGTAAGAATTAAGATAAAGAAATTTATGCTTTATATTTAACTGAGGTCTTTTAGATATCTGGATCTGGAGTTGTCTACTAAATATTTAGTTAAGACTTCAAAGATATGGATGGATAATTACCATGAAACCAAAATGGGCCATTCTATATTTCCAAAGATAGATATGCGGTATAGTACCGTGTTTCCCCGAAAATAAGACCTACCCCGAAAGTAAGACCTAGCACTATTTTCTAAACCTGCCCTAATATAAGACCTACCCCGAAAATAAGACCTAGTGTAAATCTCCAGTTCCAGGAAGACTTTTCAGGGAGCAACCGTGCACCCGCGAAACACCCCCCCCTACACACTCACACCCACTATTTGGCACCATAAATATATAAGACCTACCCCGAAAATAAGACCTAGTGTGTTTTTGGGAGCCAAAAAAAATATAAGACAGTGTCTTATTTTCGGGGAAACACGGTAAATAGTTTGTATCTGTTGACTCTCCTTTTTGGCAAAGTATTGGCATGCGCGCTATGTAACCTAAAAACTAGTCATGGAATAATTTTTTATTTATCAAATTTGTATGTTATGATTCTGATTAGGGTAGCTAATTAGATTAATTATTAAAGTTTACTAATAATATCTAATAATACAATTAATACAAAGCGTATTTATATGTTCATATTATGAAGTGATAAGGACTAGATATCTAAGCAGCAAAAATCACAATTTCTTCAAAGATTCTCTGGGTGATTTAAAAATTTCTGCAAGGATAGTGTGTTAGTATGCAGTGTGGGTGTGGGTGTGGACAAGAAACAACGGATAGAAACTAACCAAAGGGAGATCCAAGATATTTGGAAGAAATATTTTATACAAAAATATTTTTCATTTGTTCATCAGAAATGAGTGAATCAACATACAGAAATGTTTTAAACATAGTTTAGGCTAAGAAGTTTTTTTGGTAGGAATAATGTTTTTTTTTTAGTGAGGACAATTATTTATTAGGCTTTTCCCTTTTATTCCTACCTTTTTTTTAGTGGGTTCAAATATCACCATATCAGTAAAGCCATAATTTTATGATTCATCTTAAAAAGGGAAGCACATATATACATTAGAGATATCTAAATCTCCAAGTATCTTAATCACCAATATTAAAACATACTATTCAGGTTCTGATATTTTGGACTGGAAAACCAAATTAGGAGATATCCTGACCAAACCATTTGTTTGCAAAAGTTATATTTATTGATATTTACCAAATTAAAATTTACACATTCACTGCTACTACTGCTTCTCACAATTGTTTGATGGAATTTTAATATATTAATATTTTTCAACGTAGGCTGGGAAATCATTTTGATTTTGGGATCCCTGAGAGGGTTTTGGGAGACATACCCCCCAGGTATCCTAGGACCATTCTAGGGTATACCAAACAAGTTGCTTTTCATAAAAGCTACAAAATATTCTTTCAAATTGTTCATCTAAGAAACATAACTATACCTGGACTAGATCTTGATACTGAACGATAACAGAACCCCCTATAATTTGTAGGTTTGATTTCCAAACTATGTATATTTTCAGTAAAAAAAAGCTCATATGTGAATTTATCCCTAAAGGCCACTAGAGGCTGCACTTGCACCATGCTGAAGGGAAGTTTTTTAAAAAAATTAAAGTCTTATTTTTATATAATTAACCTTGTATCTGAATTGTTTGCATCTTGGAGGCCCATTATTTTAAAAAAAAAACCTCGTCAGGTTGACCGATCCATATCTACTGAGATTCTTTAATTATGTTCTTTAGCTCTCCTCCATTTATGAAAAGTGCCATTTTATAATTACCTTGACTTTAGCTGAATATGTTTGTTATTGCTGAATGAGTTCAGCAGCACTACAAATTCCAAATTCTAACTCCAAATTAGAAACTTTTCTCATTTGTTAGAAACTTTTTAGATTTTAACAGATTTTATAGTAAATGAAAAAATTTTCACATTTCTGTCTTTGGATTAAATGGGCAGAGTGGAACAGTTTTTTGTGATATTGAGTATGTTTGAATCATTATTCTCTCACCAAGCAGACTACTAGATTAATTTGTATTGGTATGTTGAGCATTGTTGATTGGCATAATAAGTATCATATGTTATTTGACTATATATATACCCAAATATAAACTCTAAGCAAAGTTAGGATGAAAAGTTCAGTTTTGGAGAACCATTTGCAGATGGATCTGACAGAAATAGAGCCTCTTAAATGTACTTATAAAGATTTATAGACTTAATAGCTATAACTTTTCTAATAGTAAGTATTACACTAAGCAATCTATTATAAGAATATCCAATGTTTTCATTATGTATATTTTCAGGGTCGAAGCATTCAGACATTTTGTTCTGTCCTCACCAACTGTTGATTTCAGAACACATTTTAAAGGAATGTATAGAATTATATCTTACTTTAAACGTTTCAGACTAAAACATATAGTATTTAATTCATCCTTTCTCATTGGTTTTTATTATAAATAAAATATTATTCCAGAATAAATGTGGGCAATGCGCATAAAATTTCCTAATCTAGCATAAACATGTAATAGCACTCATATCAAAAATTGATGTAAAACATTTTTTCTTTGACTTTGGTTTTTTATTTAAGAAAAGAAAACAATAGTATTTCGTGTGATGATCTGAAAGATGGTGAAAAACGTCGTATTCCTAATCCTGTTTGTAAATTTGAAGATGCTTTTAAATATCATTCTGACATTATGGCAAATATTAAAAAAGTTGGTTTTGAGAAGCCTACTCCAATTCAGGTATTTC
Source organism: Naja naja (assembly GCA_009733165.1). Classification (NCBI taxonomy): domain Eukaryota; kingdom Metazoa; phylum Chordata; class Lepidosauria; order Squamata; family Elapidae; genus Naja; species Naja naja. The sequence goes on along the minus strand of CM019148.1, from coordinate 130,189,268 downwards.
AGCTTCATTTTCTAATTAGTACAAAACCATTTCTGTTTACATTTCAGCAAATTTACAGAAGTTCTTATTTTAGTCACAGGCTTGGCCAATCATACTTCAAGGATTTGATCTCATTGGAATAGCACAGACGGGTACTGGAAAGACCCTAGCTTATTTAATGCCTGGATTCATTCATTTGGATTCACAACCAATGTAAGAACAAGATGAAATAAATTATATTGTAATAGATTATTGTTGATAAGTCAGATAAAGTAGCTCTGCCTATCATAGGTTGAGAATAATCCATTGACTCCATCATGATCCAAACAATATACAGGTGAAACTCGAAAAATTAGAATATTGTGCAAAAGTTCATTTATTTCCGTAATGCAACTTAAAAGGTGAAACTAATATATGAGATAGACTCATTACATGCAAAACAAGATAGTTCAAACCGTGATTTGTCATAATTGTGATGATTATGGCTTGCAGCTCATGAAAACCCCAAATCAACAATCTCAGAAAATTAGAATATTACATGCAATCAATAAAACAAGGATTGTACATAGAACAATATCAGACCTCTGAAAAGAATAAGCATGCATATGTACTCAGTACTTGGTTTGGGCCCCTTTTGCAGCAATTACTGCCTCAATGTGGCGTGGCATGGAAGCTATCAGCCTGTGGCACTGCTGAGGTGTTGTGGAAGACCAGGATGCTTCAATAGCGGCCTTCAGCTCTTCTGCATTGTTTGGTCTCATGTCTCTCATCTTTCTCTTGGCAATGCCCCATAGATTCTCTATGGGGTTCAGGTCAGGCGAGTTTGCTGGCCAGTCAAGCACACGGTCATTGAACCAGGTTTTGGTGCTTTTGGCAGTGTGGGCAGGTGCCAAGTCCTGCTGGAAAATGAAGTCAGCATCCCCATAAAGCTCGTCTGCGGAAGGAAGCATGAAGTGCTCCAAAATCTCCTGGTAGACGGCTGCATTGACCCTGGACTTAATGAAGCACAGTGGACCAACACCAGCAGATGACATGGCTCCCCAAATCAACACAGACTGTGGAAACTTCACATTGGACGTCAAGCATCTTGCAGTGTGTGCCTCTCCATTCTTCCTTCAGACTCTGGGTCCTTGGTTTCCAAATGAGATGCAAAAGTTGCTCTCATCAGAAAAGAGGACTTTGGACCACAACTGTCAGGTCAGCAGTCTTTCCCATGATTGTGATACCTACTGAACCAGACTGAGAGACCATTTAAAGGCTCAGGAACCCTTTGCAGGTGTTCTGGCTTAATTAGCTGATTAGAGTGGGACACTTTGAGCCTAGAATATTGCACCTTTTCACAATATTCTAATTTTCTGAGATTGTGGATTTGGGGTTTTCATGAGCTGTAAGCCATAATCATCACAATTATGACAAATCATGACTTGACCTATCTTGTTTTGCATGTAATGAGTCTATCTCATATATTAGTTTCAGCTTTTAAGTTGCATTACTGAAATAAATGAATTTTGCACGATATTCTAATTTTTCGAGTTTCACCTGTAGTTAGGTTGTAAATTATGTATGGTTTTTTTTACTTATTTTTTTACAATTGTGCTTTGGAGTATGGCTTTACTGTGATCTGAATTAAAGCTGAATTATGTTTGGATGCAAGTTAAACTGGAAATTATCCTCTTTTTGAGACTGACTGAAAGGTCCTTTATTCTGTCCATTATCACTAACTCTCTTTTCTGAGGATTTCCTCAGGTTGATTGTCTAAAGTTTGTACTTTTTTCAGTTCAAGAGAAAAACGCAATGGACCAGGAATGCTGGTTCTTATTCCAACTCGAGAACTGGCCCTTCAAGTTGAAGCAGAGTGCTTAAAATATTCTTATAAAGGAATTAAAAGGTACCAATCTACATGTTCTTATTTGGCAGATATTAGGGTGCATTTTTTTCTGAACCTTTAGAGTGAGATGGCTAAAATGTTAAGCTGTATTCTAAAGTTATATTATCTTATTTTGATATGCAGAGTGGTTATAATGAACTAGCAACTATTGACAGTATATTCAAAACTATTTGGAAAAGCAGAATAGACAATCAGGAACAGACCTTGAATTCGTTTTCCATCATCCTATACCTTTCTTATATGTAATGTTATATTCTTAGATCTAACTTAAAGAAGGACCTATTTTAATTAAATCAGCAATACGTTGGAAAAAACAACACTCCACTTAGTGAAAAAAATTAAACAAGTTTAAATATATTTTATGGGTGATTCAAATGTTGTTCCCTTTTCTATTATTTAGGAAACAATATGAAAGTCTTTTTATAAAATTTGTGAAGACTGTAAAATATTAAAATACATTGGAGCATGTCAGTTCAGTTCTAAATATTGAATAAAACATTCTTCCTAGCATTTGCATATACGGTGGTGGAGACCGGAAAGGACAGATCAATACAGTTACCAAAGGCGTGGACATTGTTATTGCTACTCCTGGCAGATTGAATGACCTGCAAATGAACGGTTTCATAAATCTGAAAAGCATAACGTATTTGGCAAGTAGTACTATTTTAACATTAGATTGGAATGTTAAAATATTCATATATTGATAACTGGCTGGAACATCTTCTAAGTCTCTTCGTTGCTATTCTCTCCTCCAGTTTTCCTTTTAAATAGTGAGCCAACATTACATAACCATGGACTTGTTCAGTTTATACTTGCTGAGGTGAAATGATCCCCTGTGCATTTTTCCTAAAGCTGTTCTCCCTACCAGTCCAAACCACTTTGGCTACTGTTTCCTTTTTATGTGTGGGTGAGTGCAACTTTGGTTATAAACAGAAATAAAATTAAATTAAATAGTAAAAGCAGACCTGAAGCAAAACATTGTCATCTGTTCAGTGTTTTGACCAACTTGCTATGCTTTATTCCAGAGTTTTCAGTACCATTTTTTCTTCATTTTTCTACCTCCCCATTCTCTAGAAGACAGCAGTGATCCTACTTGATAATTACTGGTCTGTTTTTTTTGTCCCTTATGCCCTTAATTTTCTATTAAAACTATGGAAATTGTTTTGTGAAGATGTGGTTTTGACTATAGAACCACACACTGAGATCTGTGTTTCCAGTGGTACAAACAGGTAATATATTCATTTAAGGCTAGCTTATGTTGATTTTGTGGCATACATTGATAGGAATTTTCAGAAGAGTTAATATCTGATCCCGCTGACCAACCCAGATGCGATCTTAAATCTAACTGTAGTTAATGCCTTTTTGCTTGTAAGCCTGTTCTGCTGGTAGGTCTTCCAGCTATTAGACAGACAGAGACATATGCATACATACATTTGTGTGGCATTTACACAACACACCTAAACTGCACCAAGGCTCTGCAATCTTTTTAGTTTGTGGACACAAGTAGAATTCGTAGAATGTGTCATGGTGCAATTCATAAAAAGGCTGCCGTGACATGTTTTCAACTCCCATTGTGCTGCCTTATATAAAAGATCAAAAAATAAAAGCTGCAAATTGCAGATTGCAAGATTTAATAAAAATAATCAATATATAACTTCCCTGCTGTCCATATTAGTAAGAAGAGGTTGAAGTAATTCTAATATAAACAGACCATAATCCAGCAACAATCCTATAGGGAAGAAGAAAGCGCTGAAATAACAAATGCTTTGTGCAGCTTGAAACACAAAGCAGGAATGCCTGCTGAATAAAACGTTCATCAAATGTACCTACTGCTGTTGAATGTTAATGTAATAATATAAAAATAAATTATTCACTTTTAAAGACCAAAAGAGCAGATTCAGTGTAGTCCAGTAAAACAGAGTTAGACCGCTAACAAACTTTTAGGGCAAAAGTAATACTTGTCTAAGACTAGATGTGAACCCAGCCCTTTCAAACCGCAATCCAACCTGAACAGAATTTAATAAACTGGAAATTTCTGCAAATCAGTCTCCTAATTTTAAAAAACACATTTTCCTCTTCAGACTAACTTACATATTTAATTAATAAGGGTTATTAAATTGGACTGTCAAGATGTGGTATAAGAAGTGAAGCTGTCCTAAAAAAACCTGTCTGAACAAGGTGCTTCTGACATGAAATGTTACTCAAGTGGCAATCATGTGACAGCAGGATACTGCTACCCTGCAGGATTCGCCTAACAGTTGCAATTGGAATTGCCATTGTAAATTGACATGGTCACATTACACATGCTTTACAACTGGGTCACTTAGCTATGGAGTTCCACATCCCACTTACCTGTAATGTGGGGAAAAATAGGTACTGTATAGTGCAGGACTCTTGGCAATTTTAAGACTCGTGGACTTCAACCCCAGAATTCCTTAGGGCGCATAGCTGGTTGAGGGATTCTGGGAGTTGAAGTCCACAAGTCGTAAAATCGTCCAGTTTGGATATCCTTGTATAGAGAAAATCTGTTGCAGAACTGCCACCAGAAAGCTTGTCTGCTCTTTATTATTTATTTAAATAGAAGGATATAAATAAATCTAAGGAGTTTTAAATATATCACTTAGTATTTCCAGTACTTCTGGCGTAGCCCAACATTTATCAGAGATTAGGCTGAGTGGTCACAATGAGTTAAACATGAGACTATGTTGTTTTTCCTAGAAGAAAACAAAGTTGCTAACATTGATCGATCCAAAGAATCAAACCTAGAATTAATTTTAACTACTATTGCAGTGATCAGATTAAAATCTTAACTCAAGTTAATTCCAGCCTGGTAATGAGTTAGTTGAGTTTTTAGCAGACATACAGTTACATACTAAAGCTAGAACTGGTGACAATGTTACCTATGAAAATAACAAGTGTTATTTGATATTCTGTAAAGGGCCCTCCAGGTTTTTTTAAAGTGTGGATGAGATGTAATGTGGTAATAAAGAATCTGTTCTTCCAGTAGATGCTGCCCTAGTGACAATTAGAAAATTGAATTCAGCCGTGTGTGATGTTTGAGTGATGAACTATCTTAAAATGTGGCAGCACTGAATGCCTTCTCCCAGGTTATATTCCAAACAGCAGAAGAAAACTGGAGGAAGGGATTTGAAAAGAGAGAGGCACAGACTCCAAGCCAGAGAATACCTGCCCCTAACAGGGAGACAGGGCTAGGAATGACTTAAGGGCTGACATAGGGTAGTACTGATACAATGCAATTCATTTATAAAAGTATTTTTAAATTCATTTTTAATTATTTTTAAAAGTCAGTTTCTTCCTTTGTTCCTGTTATACAAATGTCTATTCTGTCCTCTAACATCCACATATTCTACCCAGAGTTTAAGGACTTTACAAATGCTAACAGGACATTACTAGTGATAGCAGAGCCAAAGAATAATAAAAGAATCCCTACAACAAAGAGCACATGCAACTAACTCAGATAACATATCCACTAAAATAAATATACAGATATAGTCTACAATTAGTAATTTTCAGATTGTTATATCAAATGTCAGTTATCATGTACATTGAAACCAACAGTTAACCATATTTTTCATAGGTATTGGATGAAGCAGACAGAATGCTGGATATGGGATTTGAGCCACAGATAATGAAGATTTTGTTAGATATACGTCCTGATAGACAAACAGTTATGACCAGGTACCATAATATACTTTTTTGATGGATATTATTTCCTAAATATGTGTGCTATGTAGAAAATAGATAATTTATTTTATATCACATTACAAATAAAAAAAATCTCTTTGTAGCCCTTTCATTTTAAATTGTTATTTTTATTTTAAATTGGAAACAGAGCCTTTGTCACATCTAGAAAGAATATTTGACACCATATGGTTGTTTCCTTACCTAGAGAATAGAATTCTTTATTCACCAGGTTTGATTAGACACAAGAAATTTGTCTCTGGTGCATAAGTTCACAATGTACATATAAACAGCAAGCAATAGATCATATATCATAGATATCATTAATCGTGAGATACAACAAGTGATAAATCATATAGGAGAAGATAGTAGGAAAGATGAGAAGGATAATATCAGCCCTACTACAGGGGGTAAATATATTTAGGCCTAAGACAGTGCTGTGTGAATTAGATATTCAGCAAAGTTATGGCAGAGGGATAAAAAAAACAATCTTTGTGTTTAATTGTTTTGGCTTGCAATGCCCAATAGCCGCACTCAGAGGAGAGAAGTTGAAACAGTTTATGTCCAGGATGTGAGGGGTCTGTAGTTATTTTCTCAGCCCTCTTTCTGCTTCATGCAGTATACATATCCTCAATGGAAGGCAAGTTGGTTGCAATTGTTGTTTCTGCAGTTCTATTTTTTTTAAATTCATATTTATATCCCGCCCTTCTCCGGAGACTCAAGGCGGCTTACAATTTTTGGGATACAACCCAATGCGCTCAGCAATAGCCTTCCTTCCATTGCATATGCCTGCTTATTACTAAGTGGCATTTTTACAAAGTCAGCTTATTGCCCCCAACAATCTTGGGTCCTCAATTTACCTACCCCGAGAGGATGGAAGGCTGAGTCAGCCTTGACCTGGTGGGATTCAAGCCTGCAATAATTACAGGCAGCTGGAACTAAGTGCTAGGCTATTAACAGCCTGCACCACCAAGGCCCAATTATCCATTGTCTGTTTCCTAATTATCCATTGTCTGTACCCTAATTATCCATTGAAGTCTGTTATTACAGTAATATCTATTAGACTATTTTTATTTGTTTATGTTTCACATTTTTGAACCATCCATCTCCCTCAAAGTGGGGCTCTCATATCCACTATCTTCACATTAGGGAAGTAAGTCAACATATTGTCTGCATATCTATTGTAAACACTTCTCTCTATATTTCTTATTACTAAATTGTCAGTAGCAAGTGCTTCCTTCTGATCCCAACCCCTCTCTGAAGATATATTCGATAGGGAAAGTATGTTGCAGATCCCGTTGGTTAAAGAATTCCAACTCGTGAGGTCTAGTTAAAGAGCCCCCTGCCCTGTGAAATATTCTTCCCCTGGAAGTAAGACAGACAGGCTTATTCTCCTGGCTTCCAAAAAGGAGTTAAGACAAGGATGGCTCTGTGGCTTTGCTGGGGGAGCCCAGGGAAGCATGCACCCATGAGGTTGGTTAGTCCCCTGAAATACCTCCCTCTGCCTTGCCTCCTCTTAAATTTGTTTAATTTTTAAAAACTTTTATTTATGCTATTTTATATTTTAACATTTTATTATACATCCACTAGAGCCCCTCTTTGAGCGGGATGGGCAATACAGAAATGTGAAAAATAAATAAATTTAATAAAATAAAGATCTCATTCGTGCTAGCATAAATTGATTCCTTTTTCTAAGAGTTAATTTTTCACTTCCTCAGAAATATCTTATTTCCTTTGTAATAAGAACCTCTTTCACTATGGAAGTAGAATGGCAGTATCATATTTCTGAAGGCACTAGTGCCTGTTTTCCTCAATTGACATATCCATGATCAGTTGTCCAGAGTAATTAAGTTTACTATGTAATTTTGGGCGATACATATTGCTCAATATTGAATTGTAAAATTGAAATACAAATAGGTTCAGATAATTGAAAAGCTATTTTGATCTCTTTGAAAGAAATATTGGAAATTAAATCAGATTTTTTAAATAAATGCAAAGAATGAATGCATGGAAGAAAAAGTTTATGAGATGGAAGGATGCCAGATGCCATGACATGGAAGAAAAAGTTAAACAGATAGCAATGAAATCCTTGGGGTTGTTTTTTTTTTTAGCAAGTTTTAAATGCAGCCGGATTGATGAAGTTTTTATAGAAATAGCAAGAGAATTAAAATGGGGGAAATAATAATCTTAAATTTTTTAAAACATTTATTTTGATTCCATCAGTGCTACATGGCCAGATGGTGTCCGCCGTCTTGCAAAATCATACTTGAAAGATCCAATGATTGTATATGTTGGAACTCTAGATTTAGCGGTGAGTTGTGCTGAGCATTAATATTGTACATATCCATAATTAATGTATACCAAAAATATCTGATCTTACTATGCATATGTGAAAAAAGATTATTTAATTTAATTTAATTTAATTATGAGATTTATATGCCGCCCTATCTCCCTAAGGACTCAGGGCGGCTTACAATACTAAAAAACATATAATACAAACGTTAAAAATAAAATTAAACCCAAGAAAATCGCATAATCATAAAAACTAAAACATTTAACACCCATTTAAAAACCCTCCCCCCCATCAGTCCAGGTAGGCCAGTTGAAATAGCCAGGTTTTTAGGCCACGGCGGAGGGATTGGAGGTCCGGGGCCACCCGGAGCTCCAGGGGCAGCTGATTCCAGAGGGTGGGTGTCCCCACAGAGAAGGCCCTATTCCTGGGGGCCGCCAGCCGACACTGCCTAACTGACGGCACCACCAGGAGGCCCTGCCTGTGGGAGCGCACTGGGTGCCGGGAAGTCGTTATCGGCAGCAGGGTTTCCTGCAAGTACCCCGGTCCAATGCCACGAAGGGCTTTATAGGTCAGCACCAGCACCTTGAATCTCACTCAGAGGGCAACCGGTAACCAGTGCAGCTCATGCAGGAGGGGTGTAACATGGGAGTATCTGGAACCTCCCATCACAACCAGCGCCGCTGCATTCTGGACAAGTTGAAGCCTCCGGGTGGTCCTCAAGGGCAGCTCCATGTAGAGAGCATTGCAGTAGTCCAGATGGGAGACAACAAGTGCCTGAGTGACCGTACGTAGGGCATCTCGGTCCAGGAAGGGTTGCAACTGGCGCACCAGGCGAACCTGGGCGAATGCCTCCTTGGCCACGGCTCCCACCTGCTCCTCCTCCAAACTGAGCCGTGTATCCAGGAGGACACCCAAGTTGCGAGCCCTATCTATGGTGGGCAACACCTCTCCCCCCATAGTTAGCAATGGAATATCCTGATAAGCCCAAGTTGCCAGTACATACAGCCACTTGGTCTTGGTCGGGTTGAGTCAGAGTCTGTTCCTCCCCATCCAGACCTACACCGCTTCCAGGCACCTGGACATCACTTCGAGGGTGTCACTGGGTTGGTTAGGTGTGGAGATGAAGAGCTGGGTATCATCAGCATACTGATGATACCTCACCCCAAAACCACAGATGATCTCACCCAGCAGCTTCATGTAGATGTTGAACAGGAGGGGCGAGAGGACTGACCCCTGGGGTAACCCACAAGTGAGGGGCCGACTTCTGCCCCCCTGCCAACACTACCTGCATACGACCTGAGAGGTAGGAGAACCACCGCAAAACGGTGCCCCCCACTCCCAACCCCTTGAAGTGTCGCAGTAGGATACCATGGTCGATGGTATCGAAAGCCGCTGAGAGATCTAATAGGACCAGGACAGAGGAATGACTTCTGTCCCGTGCCCTCCAGAGATCATCCACCAGTGCGACCAACGCCGTCTCTGTGCTGTACCCAGGCCTGAAACCCCATTGGTACAAGTCTAGGTAATCAGATTCCTCCAGAAACACCGGGAGCTGATGGGCCACCATGCTCTCAACAACCTTCGCAACAAAGCGAAGGTTGGAGACCGGACGAAAGTTGTTTAAATCAGCTGGGTCCAAGGCAGGCTTCTTGAGGAGGGGCCTCACCACTGCCTCCTTGAAGGTGGCGGGAAAGGAACCCTCACTCAAAGAATCATTTATAACCGCCTGGAGCCAGCCTTGTGTCACCTCTCTGGCGGCATACACCAGCCAGGAGGGACACGGGTCCAATAAACACGTGGCAGCACTCAGCCTCCCCATGATTCTGTCCACCTCAGTTGGAGTCACAGAGTCAAACTCCTCCCAGATAATGTTGCCAAGACCAGTCGTCATACTCCCATCAGACTCTGCCCAGTCGGAGTCCAAGCCCATCTGAATCTGAGCGATCTTGTCCGCCAGATGTTGACTAAACTCCTTGGCACGTCCCTGCAGAGGGTCCTCCCCCCCGGTTAAGGAGAGAACGGGAGACCCTGAACAGGGCGGCCGGGCGATTATCTGCGGATGCGATGAGGGTGGAGAAGTACGCACACTTTGCTGCCCTCATCGCAGCAAGATAAGACCTAATATAGGTTCTTAGTTGCAATCGGTCAGATTCGGACTTGCTGGCCCTCCAACTGCTCTCTAGGCCTCTCTTCCGCCGCTTCATTTCCCGAAGCTCCACAGAAAACCAAAGAGCCACTCGGGATCTGCGATGGGTCAGAGGCCGCAAAGGAACAACTCGGTCCAGTGCCCCGGCGGCAGCCCTCTGCCAGGCATCCGCCAGGGCCTCCACCGAGCTGTGGGCAAAGGAGGTCGGAATAGACCCAAGCGCTGTCTGGAACCGCTCCAGGTCCATTAGGCGCCTGGGGTGAGCCATTACTTTTCAGTCATATTTCCTTGTAATAAACTTCATTTTACAGGCAGTCAATACAGTAGAGCAGAAGATTATTGTTATTCCAGAAGAAGAAAAAAGAGCTTTCACACATCATTTCGTTGATACTATGAAGTCTGATGACAAGACCATCATTTTTGTGGGAAAGAAACTTACGTATGTAGAAAAGCTTAACACAAATGAGCTTAAATTGTATCAATCGTTCTGTCTAGTCCAGTATTATTTGCTCTAGTAGTTCACCTACCAGTTTCCCTCCAGAAATACCTTTTTTCATCACTTATTTGAATATTTAACTGGCATTAAGATTAAAACTTTCTAGAGTAAAGCATGTTCTATATACTTAGCTAAGTTTAATTTATGCTTTTTAAGTGGCTTTTACCGCTTCAAACTTTTTTTTCCTTTCTCTTTACAATAGTAATAATAGTAGAACTGATATTTGGGAATGAACTTTTTCTTAATAGTCAGAAACAATTACGTTAGACAAAAATGTTAAAATTGTTTTCAAATATCAAAATTCAAACCATAATCTTAATTTAAAAATATTTAACAGTACAATATGCTCATTGAACATATTGGGACATAATTAGAATATTGTTATGAGTCAGCATTTTTTTTAATGCTCCATTACTGTTATTAAAGAGCTCTAATATTTGTCAATGTGGATTTCATCTAGGAGTAGCATTTTATTCTCTGATATTTGTAGTATGAATTATATTTCAGTTCTGCCACACGTTCTATATTTTTCAACCTCTGATTGTTTAGTGATACCACCTCTAAAATCATCTCCAGGATATCCATCTTGTGATCATTTTTTTAAAAAATAGTAATCGTTTGAATACATTAATAAAAAGTAAAATTTAGTATTAGAGTATGAATATTTAGGAAATAAAATAAGTCATCTGGCATATGCGGTACCTGATATTAGTTTGAATGTTTACTCTAACTATTCTATAAATATTTCTTGATACATTAATTGGATTAAAAGCCTTTCTCTAATGTATTAGCTTTGCTTTTAATTTTTTTTCAAAAGGGCTGATGACCTTTCAAGTGATTTTGGACTTCAGGGAATTCCTGTTCAGTCTTTACATGGCAACAGAGAACAGTGTGATCGTGAACAAGCTTTGGATGATTTCAAAAAAGGTTATCATAATTAATCAATATAACCTGTTATTATGTAATAATCAAAACACATAAACTCAAGTTCAGATCTTTATTGCAGGGTTTGAGTAACTTGGAAAGATTTCAACAGAGAATTAAAATCCAGTTAAAATTATGATGTTAAAATTACACAAATGCTGGGACTCCATATAGAATCATATAATAATAAGTAGGACTGATCTTTTCATATTAAATGCTATTGATGGGAACAGGGCCATGAATTTTTCTTTCTAGACCAGATCTAATTTAAATACAAGCAATTACATCACAGATTTTAGACGCCTTTTAAGAAATAAGACACATCTCAGGATAGTGGGTTTCCTTGATAGCATACATCTACAAAAATTAGACAGTCGCATTCTACATTAACCAAATTGCATCCTTTTAAATCAATTTGTACTTGTTCACTTCTTATTTCATTTTGTTGGGAGAATTTCCCTGAGTTTCTTTTTTCTGAGCTGGGAAAGAAAAGCACAAGAAATCTCCCTGGGGGAATGCAAGTAATCAAGACACAGAGACTGGCTGATTTTGGAAAGGAGGTCTCTCTCTCTCTCCTTCCCCACCCCATTCCCCCCAGTCAGTCTGTCTCTCTTATTCCACTGTTACTTGTAACTGGTCCTTTGAATATTTGTCTGAGAATTCATTCAATGTGGCCATCTTGACTTTGATTATAGTTTGTTTCAGATTTGATCCACTGTGTTGATGTTGAGAATAGAGAGAATTGGCAAGGTCTATCCCTCAAACTGTGTATATAAGAGACAAGGTGTGTGTCCCCGTAAACAATACTAGGAGTCTGGAACAATCCAAGCGGGAATAGATTTCCATAAGTATCAACTGCTGGAAAAACCACAGATAAGTAACGTTTCATTCAAATGTGTTGTGAAAAATTACCAGTTTTTATTTTGCTTGTTCTAGGCAAAGTTCGTATATTGATAGCGACAGATTTGGCTTCCCGTGGACTTGATGTGCATGATATTACACATGTCTTTAATTTTGATTTCCCTCGTAACATTGAAGAATATGTTCATAGAGTGGGCCGTACTGGACGAGCTGGGTAAGCCAAACTTTAAACTGTTTCTATGTTACCAAGTAGAAAATATGAGTGTTTTCTTCAGCATATTCTTGTATCTTATATCAGATGCATTAGAGTATAGGGAAATGTAGCAGTCTCTCCCCCTCACAGGGATTGATCAGGTGAACAGATTTCTCTTTTTCCTGTTAAAAATAATTTATTTCAAAGAGTTTCTTAAGAAAATGAGAAGAAAAAGAAAACATATTCCTATGTTAGTATACTTTCATATATCTTGAGTATTGGACTTTCCTGCCAGTCAGGTTTGCAGGAATGTTTTTCTGAGTTAAGGATCCTACTGTAAGTAGAGGGGGCCCAATAGCTTAGCAGTTAAAGACGCTGAACTTGTCAACCTGGGTTCAAGATCTGAGCGCTGCACAAAGGGGGTGAGCTCCCATTATTTTCCCCAGCTCTTGCCCACTTAGCAGTTTGAAAGCATACAAATGCAAGTAGACAAATAGGTACCACTAGAGTACGAAGACAACTGCATTCTGTGCCCCTAAGTACATAGTCATGCTGACCTCAGCAATATCTTATTTCCTTTGTAATGATACCTCTTTCACTATGGAAGTAGAATGATGGTATCCATGGCAATGTCTTTAGAAAATGCTGGCCCCCTTGACTAAGAAACAGATGAGCACCATCCCTTAAAGTCAGACACAACTGAATAGTGGAAAACTTTATCTTGTAAATAGATTGGGCTGTGTCAGAAGGGCACAGAAGAGGATGGATTGCTTTTTTGGATGGATTGCTTATTGCTACTCCCTTTTTACCCATTCTCACTAATCACCTGAAGCTTCAAGGATCTAAATGGCAACTGTCCCATCGTTAAAGGTCTCCAAATTACCATTTACTCCAGACGTTCATCTTCCTCACCCACTCCAGCAGAGGTGGCTGAATCTGCCATTTTGTCGTGTCCCCCCCCCCATATTTTGAATGTTGATAGTCCTATTAAAAATGGAGCTATCCATTTGATGTTGGCAGACATGGATCCTTTTCAGCAGTAAGGCACTGATTTCTGTTTATGCACAGAATAAATTATAAAGATAGCATGTATATTTTCCTCTCCTGCCACAATCTGCTTAACTGCTACTTGAGGAGAAGCTTGATATTTACCACTGGTGCAATCTCAATCAGAAAGTAGCAGTTTTTATTACTGAAGAGTCTAAAGATAGAATATGATTTAAAAATAGAACATTTTAATAAATTTAATAAATACAGATGGCTTACAGAAATATTAAAACCCAGCTATGAGCTATTTCTTTCTTTGCTTCTTTTACACAGACGCAAGGGAGAAGCGATAACGCTTGTCACAAGGAGTGACTGGCGAATTGCATCTGAGTTGATTGACATTTTAAAAAGAGGAAACCAGGTAACATAACTAAGCTTGTTGTTACTTTTTTCTCCTGTTCCTTTTACCCTTATTTGATTAAAAGAGCCCTGGTGACTCAGGCTGTTAAATGCCTGCGTTTAAGTTCCAGCTGCCTACAATTACTGTAGGATTGAATCCCACCAGGCTCAAGGTTGACTCAGCCTTCCATCCTCTCAGGGTAGGTAAATTGAGGACCCAAGATTGTTGGGGGCAATTAGCTGACTTTGTAAAAATGCCGCTTAGTAATAAGCAGGCATATACAATGGAATGAAGGCTATTGCTGAGCACACTGGGTTGTATCCCCAAAATTGTAAGCCGCCCTGAGTCTTCAGAGAAGGGCGGCATATAAATGTAATTAAAAATAATAATAATAATAATATAAAACATTAAATACACATTTAAATTGATTTTTAAATTTTTACTTGGCTAGTTTATATTATACATATATCCTCTTATTGCATGTAATTTCAAGTAGCTTAAATAAAATGTCTTTGGAAAATGTCTTTGGAAAAAGCATAAATTAAAAGCCAGGTGATAAAAAAGAGCCTTGGTGGTACAGGCTGTTAAACGCCTAGCACTTAGTTCCAGCTGCCTGAAATTAGTGCAGGCTCGAATCCCACCTGGCTCAAGGTTGACTCAGCCTCCCATCCTCTCGGGGTAAATTGAGGACCCAAGATTGTTGGGGGCAATAAGCTGACTTTGTAAAAATGCCGCTTAGTAATAAGCAGGCATATACAATGGAATGAAGGCTATTGCTGAGCGCATTGGGTTGTGCTGCAAAAAATTGTAAGCCGCCCTGAGTCTCTGGAGAAGGGCGGCATATAAATGTGAATTTTTTTTAAAAATTAATTACAGCAAAAAGTTGCTTAAAAATAACATTAAAGGTCATTAAAGACAATTGAGAACAACATAGATGTTACCTGATATCTTAAAGGAACAGCTATGGATATGTAGGAAAGCTGTTTCAAAGTGTATGGATCCCATATCTGATGGTATAAGGCAAAAACACCAAGAGAAAGATTTTTCAACTGCTAGACAGTTAAATATTGTGTAGAACAGAATGAGCAACTGGTGAAGGACACGGATTAAGATATGTGAGGCCATGGTATACATGGGGTGGGTGAGGGGTTGGAGGTCAACGTTTTGAATCATTTTCTTTTCACTTGAAAGAAGCCTATTTCAGTGCTTACACTGTAATTTCCATGTTTCTTATTTAAAAGATAAAAAATCAGAATCAATTTCTTGATAACCCTGTATAGTAGTAGTTTTGGAAGCCACAAAAAGGACATCAGGTTTTATATTTATGAATGTAGAATAAATGGTGACTTAAAATCACTTGAGATTATTAAAATCTCAAAAGCGATTTTATCACTTAGCTGAATAAAAATCTAATTGGATATTTCCAAATTTGAACTTAGAACTCTTGTGTAAACATTTGCTGTATTATGGAATAGCTTGTGGTTAACATCTGTTGCTGCTACGAAATGTTGTGTTAATTTGCTGTTTAGTTATTTAAGTGCTAGGTTACAGTTTTTATCTTATATTTTATATTGTTTAAAATTGTGATAGGCCTTTTTGCAAATTTCAGTATAAAGCTTAATCACATTGTTACCAAACATTTTCATATTCACTACAAATTGCAGTGTTATACTATAGTATAACACTTTATACTTACAGTAACATGAATTTCCTGGTTTAAATATATTGTTTCCGCAAATGGAAGGTAATTTGTTCCATCAGATTTTCCTCTCCCTTGTAGCCTTGAATTGTCTGCACAAAATATCACAGGAGGAAATTCCTCAAAAATTATAAGGAACTTAGATAACTGATTTATACTTCTGAGTTCAAAAGTCTTCCGATATAGCTAATAAGTTCAAAACACTCCATATTCTCCAGAAAGATTTCCAAAACACAAAATGCTTTTCTTAACATATAGACCAGAGGTCTCCAAACTTGGCAAAGCTGGCTGAGGAATTCTGGGAGTTGAAGTCCACAAGTCTTAAAGTTGCCAAGTTTGAGGGCCCCCGATATAGACGATTAAAAAAAGAAGATTGAGTTGTATCTAGTTGATTTCTGTTTTTGCAATTATTGAAGAGCTCTTCTTCAATGTGCATTTTAGGAGTAAATGCTAAGGCCTAATTTAACTTGATTCAAACAGGATTATTAATCTTATAGAAGATATTTATGGAATATATATTACAGAAAACGTTTTATTTTCATGAATTTTTTTAGAGTTTATAGAAATTGAAAATGTAATAATAGCTAATTGTTGGTTCATCTAACTTTAATAGGTGATTCCTGAAGAGCTCATTTTGATGGCTGAAAGATATAAGCAATTCCAGTTGAAAAAGGAAATCGAAAATAGTTTAGGAAGGTCACGGGGGCGACCACAGAAAGGTTTCTAGACTATCTGGAAACAGTATAGTTAGTGCCTGTGGAAAATTCAGTGAAATGACTTGTGTGCTATTACAACAACAAAAGTATGAAGCCTGATTTTCTTCAAGAAAAGGTGCTTTTTCAGTCTTTCTCAAACTGTATTTGGTACCAGATTTAAAATAACTTAAATGTCCTCTGTGCTGCTTTGAATTCTGTGATACTATGATGACTATTTTGAAAAAAATTGAGAATAAAAATACCTTTGTAACATACTCTGGAATTTATTTGATCACATCATCTCACTTTGGCAGAGAATATTAAAAAGCACTGTTGCCTCAAAAGTATTTCCTCCTCTTTAATACCAGCCATATATTATGGTGCCTTGTAATTGGTTTAAGATTGCTTCATCTGCCTTGTAAATTACTCATGCTAGCAGGTGTTGGACTGCATCAGCTACCACACCAGTTAGTGATTTGAAAGTTTTTGGTAAGCAGGTTTTTTATTTACTTAGCTTACAGCATTTGTACATTGAGTGCCAGGGAGTCTACAATACAGTTTGTTTAGTTCATGCTTGCACCTATCCAAGGTGCCATTCAGAGGGCAAACTAGCTCCACACTGAGTGGCTAACAACATTCTGTGAGAACATTGGCATCATCCAGGACTCTTTCTCCAATGATTTCGCCTTCCATTCAGGCAGGTCTGGCACCAGTTGGCTTCTTGCCATCACATGAAACACCATTAATTTCCTTCCGGAATACTATTTACTTGCATTTTGCATGCTTTTGAACTGCTAGGTTGGCAGAAGCTGAGGGGAGTAATGGGAGCCCACTCCCTCACACAGTGCTAGGGCCAGAACTGGGAAGTACAGAAAGCAGATCTTCCCCAGCTTCCATCAGCTTTAAGCTAATGAGTCGCCATAAGCAGGTAATAGGTCTGTACTTCCCTGGTGCTGCCCCTTTTACTGGATATTTCATTATCAGATAAGTTTTGCCAGATGTTAGCCATTTTTCAATTTCACTTCCTTGCAGTATGTTGTTGAACTGCTTGGCAACCAGTGAGGCCCAGTCAGATGTTTCAACCCAAAAACCATGCAGTTCATCTTCAATTGGTGCTGACCAATTCTTGATCTTCCTTGCTCTTTTGTCTACCATTTCTGTTATTACATGTTCTTTCATTTCAGTTTTTTTTATTCTTATTCACCTCCTTTAACCAAGTTGTGTCTTTGTTGTATTTCTTTGGATTATCCCATATCTGCGCCCAGAAGTGCACTGTGTCTTCCTTATCAAGTATTGACTGATTCACTGCAGTCTCTTCAATTGATTGGTTGGTAGATATGTTTGATTGGATTGAAAATGGAGATTCTGCCTAAAATGTAGAATTTGAACTCCATGTCCGCTGATCTTCCTGGCAGGAAGCAGAGGGAGTCCCAAAAAAGGAGTACAGGTGTCTTTGAAACTGAGATATCATAATTCACTGAAATAGATTAAAAACAAGTAGTTCAGTGTATTTGAAGAGAAACCACATCTTATATTGAAAAAATATAAGTGTTTCTTCAGTGAAAAAGATAACTAACACATTAAACCAAACAGCATTTTTGCTGTTCAAAACTAGCCAAGTTGAAAGAGCCAATAAGGTGATTAATAACTTCTCAGCAGAAATTATCAAGATTTTTCATCATATTTGCCTTTGGAACAATTCAGCCAAGCAGATCAAAACAAGCCATCTAAATTCTACTTCTAATGCCACGAGAGAGTATTCTGTCTAAAATCCCTTATTTCGTGGCTGAATGTTATCGTCTAATTATGGGACCTCCTTGGCTCTTCTTGGCCCTGGGATAGAATTCTTCAGAATTTGAAAAACTCATGAAAAATTTCAGAAGAAATCTTTTTCTTCACTTTTTTTTTGTATGACTCCTATGTAAATCTATGAAATAACTGCCTCTCAATATGATTGTTTCACATTAGTTCAATAAATATGGAATCTTGTGGTTAAACATTTTTAAGTAGATATACCTGGGAATATCCTTAGAATCTATTGTGAGCTCATCTTATCTCATGTCAAACATGGGCAATTTTGCTGTTGTGCAGAAATGTAGGTATGTAATAACAATGTAAGTTAACCATGAAACATTCAAACATGAGGTCTTAATTTAGCAACATTTCTGGAAGTTTTCCCATTTTATTCAGTAGCTCATCTTAGACTTTAAATATGCATTTCAGTGGTGCTCTGAAAGGAGGGTTCCATTTGCTGAAAACATAATTGTACTCCCTTTCTTTGCCTTCCATCATTGCTGTCAGCATTTCCTTCTACTCCCTGGGGGAAGGGAGCGTAAGAGAAAAATAAGTGGCTACAAATGAGTACTGATGATGGTACTTAGCTGGGTAATGAAATGTCTGAAAAACAACCATGCTCAGAGAACAGCAAGGTATAACTTCTGTATCTGATTAAAAGTTATTACATTTTCTTCTCCTTTCCTTGTATGTAAAATTGCTGTGATTAACAGTAATTGCTTTCTCATCACCAAGAATCATAGATTCAGAGACCTTGGAGGTCCAACCCCCTGCCCAAAGCAGGAGTTCTTATACCATTCCAAATAGATGTCCAATCTTTTCTTGAAAACTTCCAGTGATGGAGTACCCACAGCTCCGGGAAGCAAGCTATTTCATTGATTAATTGCTGTACTATCACTTCTTGTGACCTTGATGCTATCCCGTTGATGCAGCCTAGAACTGCATTGACTTTTTTGGCAGCTGCAGCACACTGCTGGCCCATAGTTAAATAGTGGTCCACTAGGACAGCTAGATTCATCTCAGCTACTACTGTTGAGCTAGATAGTGCCTATTCTATACCTCTGCATTTCTTTTTTCCTGCAAATTTGCTGAGGTCCCCTTCCCTTCATCTAGATCATTGATAAAGATGTTGAAGAGCACGGGCCCAAGACAAAACCATTGCACGCTTCTCTCCAGGTAAATGTAGTTTAATTGAGGACTGAATGTTGAATGCGGTTAGTCAGTCAATTACAAATTCATCTGGTGGTAGTACTGTCTATCCAACATTGTTCTATCTTATTAAGATGTAGGCTGTGGTCTACTTTGTCAAACATGTTACTAAGCTCTAAGTATACTATATCCACCGCATTTAATCCAAGCGCCCTGTTTATATAGTACCTATGTTTTCCTTGGTCTTTTTCCAGCTGGCTGTTTCTCATCAGAAATGTCTTCTTCCTCTTGAGCAGGCCCTAGCAAAAAAAATGAAATAACTAGTACTTGTAAAGCTAAACTTAACAAGAAATAAATCACTTTTGTTTTTAATATGAAAATAATTTTAAAAGTTGTTAATTTAAAACTAAACTCACATCCTGGGCTTTTTCTACATTTCTTTTTCAAGAGTGATTTCCTCAAGGCTTGTGACTTTGCTGGCTAAAATTTTGTTTTCTTCTTCCAACTAAAATGCAGAAATTACAAGAAGCATTCATCAATCAGAATACAAGTAAGTAGACAAAAAGAGAAGCTTAAAACTGAATTGTAAGGGAAATGAATTGCATCTCATACCATGGAATTTTTTCTCAGCTGTCTTCTGATGGTTTTCTCTTTATTTCTTTCATCTCCTCTTGTTCTGTATTTTTATTTAAAAAAAAAAACACTTGTGCTATTACACAATATTCATGAAGAACATTACATATTAAGCCACCATTGACACAGCAATTTAAGACTGGTCATTAGAAATGGCACTGTCCATTTAAAATGCAATCAAGTGTGTTATTAGCGTAAGGAAACAGATCTTTTTGCATCTGCTTCCCATTAACTTAAAGGAGCCTCCCCCAAAGACAGTAGTTCTGAAGGAAGGATTTTTTCCCCCTCTGGTACAGAGGAAGGACTGCCCTTATGTCCCCGCTTCTGGTACAGATACCTACACAAACAATATGGTTGGTTAGTCATCTTTGTCTCTTCGATGTTGCTTATATTTCTGGTGATAGTGCTGCCAAAAAGACATTTTGAATAATTATTTTGCTCTATTTGTAAAAATCTGTCAGGAATAAAAATTTAATCCTCTAGCTCTAAATATATTTTTAAAATACTAATCTTGCATATAATCCTTCTAAGAAACTTTTATCTCAAAACTGGGATCTGGAAGGAACTATATTAAAATTTGATTTGAATTCTTAATATATATAAATGATATGTGAGGAACTGAAACCGAATATGCTTAGGGTTTTGTTGATTTATTTGTTTATTGGGAAGGGGTGTGTCAGTTGAAGTTGGTGTGAGAAAAAAAGTAGATTTTGTACACAATTTGCCAGATTGTATCCATATCATTTGAAAATAGCATGAAGACCCTCACTGATCATTGTTAATCACTATTCCGAAACAACCTCATGACATCACCTGAATTTTGCCTCTAGCCAGCTGCGGGGACACCTGAAGTTGACAATGCCTCCAAGGTTGTGTTGATGACAGCATGGTCAGACACTAGAATCCTCCCACATCTCTAGTTTGGTGTAAGGTGACTCTGGGCCTCCTACCAATAATTGCATGGATTTTATGCAGCTGTTTGTACATTGTCAAAAATTCATATGGAGTCACCTGTACAAAAATACTATTAAATCAGCCAATCTATGCCAGTTTCTATCCATCTTTCCTCTGATACAGTTCTGGGCTGATTATCATAGAAGATATTGGTACATGTACTGTTCTGGTTCTACTGTTGTACATAGTGATGTTAAACTGAGAAATGCGTTTTTGGACACAGGATTCAATCGCAGCTTGTTCATTTAGAGCCTAACAGCCCCAAAATACTAGGTCAGGAGTTTCACGTGGTACATCCAAGGGATTTGTAACTGGTTATCATCAGTATATCAGTGATTCTACATCCCAAACTGATAGATGACCTCACCTCAGCAGCTTCATGTAGTCAAGCCACTGGGTGACTTCTCCCTTATTTCCATCAATTGGACTATCCACTCAGGAAGTAGCAGAATCATTACTTGCTCTCAACTTCAAACCCTTGAAAGCAGTCCAGGATACTTTGCTTAATAATACTGAAGGCCCCTAGAAATGTAAATGAACCAAGAAAGACGCATTTATCCAAGCAGGTCCTGAGACTGTCATCCACCAGGGGCAACCAGTGCGATTTCTGCCAAAGTCTGAAGTCCCACCACTTTTTCTACAATTTCCCTAAGAAATTGCCAAAAAAGCAGATAGAGAATGTGTCTAGCCTACATATGATAGAACTGATATAATGTGCTCATAGTATATAACATTATAGCGGACTATCTCAATCACTTCTTGACTCTTGACTCTGTGTTGTCCTGTATGACCGTGGCCATGGGACCAACCCCACCGTTTGACATGCTAACATTTCTGTCATTTTCCTTCCCAATGCGAAGGCCCTTTTCCAATCCATAGTCAATTCTTAGGGACTGAGAAGCTGCCTTTCTGAAAGTTGCTTTTCCTTCTCAGGTGTTTCATTTGTGCAGAGGGGACTGACTTTTTGTGTACGAACAATGATGTAAATGAACAGGTTGTTCATCATGGGAGCAGGTATATCATGGAGGGGACAGTATCCCCTCCACCATTTTGTTTCTACCTGTCACAGCCAAAAACAGTAAGAAGGAGGAGTCTCTTCCCTGCCCTACTACTTCGGGCCATCCACCTGGTGAATTGAAAAAGGGGTAAAGGACACGCTAAACCTTCTCCAGTACTAAAAAGGGACATGGGATAATGAAGTGACAATGTTCACTAACTGTTGTCTGCTGTGTGCTTCATCCCTATGGCCCTTAACCATGACTAATGGCTAATGCAGTTTAGTATATCATGAGAATAGAACACTATCATTTTTAAGACCTGCCCATCTCTCCCCCCCCCCGAGGGACTATAGGAGCTGTACAAACAAAATATTAAAAACATAAGCACCATATATAAAATTTAAATGAGGCAAGCAATGTTAAAAATTAATTAGGAAGAAGAAATTGAGGGCTCTAACCAGCCCTACGACTGTGCTTTTCTGTGCATCACAAGGCATAGAGCAAGGCATTGTTGCCAGCCTTTCTGGAAAGCTATGTGTTTAAATTGAAGATATTAACACAACTCACCAAGAAAGGGTCTGAAAGAAGATGTAGAAATATTTTTAAAATATTCAGGTTCAAAAGTTATTCTAAAAATTATTCTAAAACAATTTTGCTTGTTCCTAGATTCTTTTGATTCCTGTTTTATTTCATTATTATTTATTATCATTATGTCATGTTACCTGTCAAAATTTTAAATCCTAAATCCTAGAGTCAGACATGCAAGTTTACAAGTAAATAAATAAATAAAACAGAACATCTCTTATCTTATCTCAGAGGGCTTTCCCAGCATAATATTGGAATGTCTCCATGATGAAGTCAATGTCCTAAACTAAACTAATCCTAACTAAACTAAACAACAAATATAATAAATATCATGAAGAAATAAACAAAGTATGTGTAAACTTAATTTTTTTTTTAATTACATTTATATGCCGCCCTTCTCCGGAGACTCAGGGCGGCTTACAATTTTTGGGATACAACCCAGTGTGCTCAGCAATAATTAACAGGTGTGATATTAAATAAGATAAAATAAGCAAACTAAATATTGTAAACTAAACCTAAGCTATATAAATGCAGCTAAATAAAAATAAAACCAGATCTAAGCTACCAGTCTGCAACAAGTAAGGATCAGTACACTCAGCGCACACACAGAGAAAAAACTCTGTGAATAGCTTTCATTCAGTCCAATTAGTTTTATTTATTTTATTACCTTCGTGAGCTCATCTACCTGTCAGTATTATGAAGCATGATCTCAGAAAGGAAATCGGCAAACAAGCTGCTTGGCTGAATGAGTGTTACTCAGAATTTTATCTATTTTTCAATATTGGTAGAAGCGTAAGTATAGAATCCTGTTGATGCATTTGGTGAAATCAAAGAACGAGCTAACAAGAAAAATGCCATAGAAAAAATAGTGCCATAGAAGAAAGCAGGAAGATCTCTGGAGAAATATGCCCCATATAGACTTAAACAGTGGTGCAGAGGTGCGTGAGCAGCATTGGAGAGATGTCTGATTACAGTATGGCTCTTGCTCCACCATACTTTACTTGCCCATTTCTCTTGAAAGAATCTCAGGACAGCTACGGATCTACATTTGGTGGGTCTCAACATACGTGTCTTCTCAGTTGTGATGCCCTCCGTACAGAACATTCTTCCCAAAATTAAGTCGGCCCCATCCCTTTTGATTTTTGAAAAAGCTTTAAGAACATGTTAGATGACCAGGATGGAATGTGATGGCATGTGCACCTGAAGGAGCAGTGGGGGAGTTTGGCCAGCACAGAGTTTTCCAGAGATCTACATCAAGAGACTACACAGCCCCAAACTGGATGGGGGAGCAGGGAAGAGGTTCAGGGTAGGGTAGCCACAAGCTTAAGACTCTCAGGGTATATCTAGTAGTTAGAACATTGCAGCTCGAGTTTGGCAAGATTCTGTCCATTAGGTGTAGGAAAGAAAGCATTCATATTCATTGGGGTGCAGTTGCAGTGTGTGTGGAACAGTGGAGCTGTGGGGGATATGGAGTTCAGCACTTCAAAATATGATGCCATTGTCATCCGTGGGGCCTCAAATTGATCCAACAGACTATCCCCCATGCTTAAAATGGATTTTATAAATATATAACATTGATTTTATATCAAATACAGGTAGTCTTCGATTTATAACAGTTCATTTAATAACCCATTACAACAGCACTGAAAAAAATGACATGACCATTTATCACACTTATGACCATTGCAACATCCTTATGGTCATATGATCAAAATTCAGATACTTGGAAACTTACTCATCTTTATGGCATTTGCAGCAGTGGTGGGATTCAAATTTTTTTACTACTGGTTCTGTGGGCATGGCTTGGTGGGTGTGGCAGGGGAAGGATACTGTAAAATCTCCAGTCAGAGGTGGCATTTGCCGGTTCTCCTAACTACTCAAAATTTCCACTACCGGTTCTCCAGAACTGGTCAGAACCTGCTGAATGCCACCTCTGGTTTGCAGTATCCTGGGGTCATGTGATTGCTTTTTACAATCTTCTGAAAAGCAAAGTCAATGGGGAAGCCAGATTAACTTTAAAACCTGTTACTAACTTAACTGCAGTTATTCATGTAACAACTGTGGCAAATAGGTCGTAAAATGAGTCAAAACTCACTTAACAACTGTCTTACCTAGCAACAGAAATTTTGGGCTCCTTTCTGGTCATAAGTCAAGGCTTATCTGTAGGTACTTCATGAAAACACTTTGGTGCCCAAAGTGTATTCACATGACAAGCTCAGTCATGATGATGCCATTATTTAATTCATACAACATCATATATCTTCATTATGTAGGGTGGATTTATGCAACGATCTACACTTGTGTTTATTAGCTAATTTGTGGGATAACATCTAATACATAGTCATTGTAGTCAGACTTCACAATAATGCTGCCCAACTCATACCAAATTAGGGAAGTCTGGATGACCAATGATAGCCTGAATTGTTTTTTTATTGTTAACTGAATGCAAAAAAAAATTAACAAAAATATAAAAGGGTTCAAGATCTGAGTGCTGTGCAATGGTGTGAACTCCCATTACTTGCCCCAACTCCTGCCAACCTAGCAGTTTAAAAACATGAAAATGCAAATAGATAAATAAGTACCACTTCAGTGGGAAGGTAACAGTGCTCTGTGTGTCTCAGCGTATAGTCATGCTGGCCACATGATCACGGATGAGTTTTCCAACAATGTTGGTTCCCTTGGCTAGGAAACAAAGATGAGCATTGCGCATTAGGTCTGGACACAACTGGACAGGTGAAATCCATACCTTTTTTTAAAAAGGGGAGAAAAAAGGTAAAGAGAAGAAACAAAAACATACAAGACACATATTTCAATAAATTAATGCCATAATTAATTGCAGACATCCATGGTTGATCTATAATAATCAATTCTATAGTTTGGAGCCATATGTTTGTCTTTCTGGTGCTGAACAGTAAGTCTTTTGATTATAAATTCATTTTCTTTGTCCAAGAGTCAAAGAAAAAGATTTAATCCACTATTTATTAATTTTTTAAAAGAAAAAATTCTTTATTATTAAGATACTTCAGCAAAAACAAAAAAGAATTGCACGTACATTCTTAAAGAACTTCTAAAAAATTTTTTAAAAGCAGAACAACCAAAAGGTTAATTTAAAAAAATAATAGAATGTTCTAGAAGCAACTCTCCCTTTCTCTACTGACATTTTTTCTCCCAGCTACTAATTGCTACCTATGTATTTTAATCCTGCTTTGGACATTATTAACTCATATAAATTGGATCATTTTAATTGTTATTATTACTAGTGAAACAAGTTCCTCTGTGCTGGGACTTTCTCTTGTTTCTAAACAACCTCCCATATTTTAAGCCTGTATTGCTGTGCAACTAGTCCTTAAGTTAGGGCCACAATTGACTCCAAAATTTATGTTGTTAAGTGAGAAATTTGTTAAGTGAGTTTTGTCCCATTTTACAACTTTTCTTGGCCACATTTATTAAGTGGTATCACTGAAGCTGTTAAATTAGTAACACAGTTAAGTGAATCAGCCTTCCCTATGGACTTTGTTTATGAGAAGTTTGCAAAAGGGGATCGCATGACCCTAGGTCACTGCAACCGTCATAAATATGAACCAGCTGCCAAGCATCCAAATGTAAATCACGCGACCATGGGGAGGCTGCAACGGTCGTAAGTGTGAAAAATGGTCATACATCACTGTTTTCAGTGTCCCTGCAACTTTGAAAGTCACTAAACGAATTGATGTACATCAAGGACTACCTGTATAAAGCCACCCTTCCTACCCGACTGGCTCAACCTTCGCTGGGAGTAGAGACGGTCAGTTTTTCCCTTCCCGACTCCCATTCCTGTGGCCGAGGGTTCAAAGTGCCTCTTCTCCAAGGCTGTGGCCCAGCCTGAACTTCTCCTCACGCAGAAACCTTGAAAAGCCCCACTCAGGGCGTCCTGTAGGCGGAGGGAGGGGCGCTTTGCCCCTGCTGCAGAGAGAGGCTGGCCAAGCGGCGAAGCGGACCGAGAGGAACCGATACCGGACTCCCGTCGCTGCCCGAATGCCCGGCTTCTTGGGGGGGGGGGGCTTGCGCGTTTAGGATAGGCTGGCCTGGCCTGGCCTGGCTGGCTAATAGACAAGTTGGGAGAGCAGGGCAGTCGGTGACCGGGGCGATGGAAGGAACAGCCTAGCGTCCCCCATTGGGGAAGTTTAGAGGAGGAAGGTAGAGGGGAACTGAGGAGAAACTCCGTCTCGACTGAGCGAGGCGCTTGTAGACGGCCAGCCCTTCCGCTTCCCCTTTAAGAGACTCGAGAATGAGATTAGGAAGGGGAGGGGAGGTTTCCTTGGGATTCGCCGTTTCTTGGGGTTTACCGAGTTTGCCTGGAGATTCCCAGTCCTCCGCGAGTTTCAAGCGGTCCTCGAGCCATTCGTTGGTGAAGGGCTCGCGCTTTGGGGGCGGACCATAACCAAGAAACTGCTGTCAAACACGTTGAAGAATTAGCTTCTCTGCCCATTAAAAAAAATGAGTGGCTCATTAGCAACGACATCAGAGGAGGTTGGATGCAGTGGGACTGGGATATTTAAGCAAAGGAGAGAGGAGCAAAAATGAATGAATGGATGGATGGATGAATGAATGAAAAGATTGCATAGAAAGGTGAGTGACCTATAAAGAAGGTGGTTACTAGATCAGCTGCTTAGGGTCCTTCAGATGAGATGGGGAGTTGCACAAATCATTATTATCATTGCAAAAGCAGGGCGGGGGATCCATTTACTCAATTATTTTTAATCTCCTGCTTTTTCCTTACAATCTCTTATTTTGTTCTGTACTTACTCACCTGAATGGAACTAGAATGGTATGAATTACATATGGTAGGTATATTGAGATTGTGTTACCTGGTTAAATGTTTCTTCAGTATATGCTCTTATTCTAAAAGTGTAGTTGTCTAAGTTTTAACTTTTACAGTGAATTGGATGAAGAGGCTAATGAAAATGAAGAATTTTATTTCTGACCTTTGGTGATTTTCCAAGATTTCAATTTCTGTGTACAAATGCAGCGTCAACAGCTGTTCCTCTTAAGTTTAAGAGAAAAGAAATCATGGATGCTCTGCCTGAGAAGTTGCTTCCTCTCTCAGGCTTTTCCAATGGCACAAAAGTGAAGAATAAACATATTAGGGGTTGTTTTTTTTTCTTTTTTCTGGGAAATATAGTCCCCAGCAGAGGGAGTAAAAGGACAGCTTCAGGGAGCTGAGATAAAACAGGACTGGGGGAGAAAGCTGAGGAAAAACAGGTCTAAGAGAGCAGAAAGAACAAAGCTGCTGAGAGGGAAAGTGGCTGCACTCTCTCAGAAAGAGAGATTTTGAGATTGCCACCCAAGGGAAGAGAGGATGGCTCCTATCGGCCTAGACTAGACTCCATCTTGGTTGCCACGAAAGGGAGACCAGATAGGCCTTTCACTGGGCCGAAGAGGACATGTTGGTGAGGCATCATTTGGCCAGAGGGCAGTCTTGGACATTTTGTTCACCATGTTAATGTTGTGTTATTGCGATGTTTCATTTGATTTGTTTTTTATTTTTATCTTATTTTAATTAAAACTTTTAACTCCCTCTAAGGTGTATTGGCTTGTCTGGGCCTGGTTGGGTTGGTCACCTGGGAAAGGGATAGAAGAGCCCGATGGCCAGCAGCCCTTTCAGGGGAAGCGCTACACTATCATTTTGTCAACCTCTTGATTTTTAGGAAACAATGGAAATGAATTCTTTTGAAAGAAATATTTTTATTCACGAGAATTTTACATAAGGTAAAATACCTACAGAAACTTTTAACAGAAAAATAGGAAAAAGATATAAAAGAAAAAAATAGGGATAGCAAAAGACAAAAATAAATAAAATAAGCTATTTCCATTCCTCTTTATAGCAGTTAGAGACCGTTACTATCTCTACCCTCCCCGATTGTATGTCTTGGTTCCCTTTTTCCCTATTTCCTTTCTTGATTCCCATTAACAACCCTGTTAAGCAATAAATCTAGACTTCACCAATCATTTTTATCCATTCTCAGCAAAAAAGACTATAAAGTGTTTCCAGTCTTTTATAAATATAGTAATGGCTTCTTCTCTAATCAGCCAAGTCAATTTAGCCATTTTTGCAAACTCAGTAATCTTCACAATCTATTTCTCTATGGGTGTTTCTGTAGTTTTCCATCTTTTGTGCACGTAATAGCATTACTGCTGTTACCATATTATAAAATCAGCTCTTTTGCCTTCTCTGATTTTAGATCAGTGCTGTCAGCTGCATCCCACCAGCTGCTGTTCGTAATCAACTGAGATTTGTGAAAACAAACCATGGAAGAACAGAGCAGATAGGCAGTTCATCAAGGACTGCTGAGCCATTATCTGCTACGGAACTGCTGGTTCAAAGAAACTTTGAAGCTACTGGTACAAGTAGACTTTTTGAGCCACAATCTATGAACCATGATGGATATTACATATTGGCAACAAAAATCAGAAAATACAAGCTGAATAGTCAAGACCTTGTTGATGATCCAAACTCTGTCAAGGACCTTGGAGCGCTCATCTCTAATGATCTAAGTGCTAGAGCCCACTGTAACTACATAGCCAAAAAGGCATTAAGAGTTGTTAACCTAATCCTGTGTAGCTTTTTCTCTGGTAATATCACACTACTAACTAGAGCATACATTTGCTAGTCCAATACTTGAATACAGCTCATCAGTCTGGAACCGCATTACGTATCTGATCTTAACAGTTGAGAAAGTCCAGAAATATTTCACAAGAAGAGTTCCACTCCTCTACTGTTGCAGAATACCTTATGTCACCAGACTTGAAATTCTAGACCTAGACAACCTAGAACTACGCCGCCTTCGGTCAGATCTAAGTATAGCATATAAAATCATACATTGCAATGTCCTACCTGTCAATACTTCAGCTTCAACCGTAACAATTGAAGAGCACACAATAGATACAAACTCAAGGTAAACCGCACCAAACTTGATTGCAGGAAATTCGACTTCAGCAACAGAGTGGTCAATGTCTGGAATACTCTACCTGACTCTGGTTTCTTCCCCAAACCCCCAAAACTTTCATGTATTCATAACTATGTTTATACATACCTGTTATCTTATAATCACTTGACAAATAAATAAAAATAAAATAAATATTCCTGAGCTTAGAATTGTAACTCCATGCACTTTGATTTATATTTTTAAATACATAAATATTGATAACCTTAGTAGTGGATAAGTTGTATAATTTTTTGTATTCACAAAACACATCACTGAGTTTGACTTAAGAAACAAAAAAGGATTATAATAGTCTTAAACCTCTGCTGGACTGTTTTTTCTAACATTTGTTTGCATGTAATTAATTAGATTTGTTAACACACAGTTTTATGTGACTCCTGACCACAAGAAAGGAGTGACAAGGAGTTCTTTTAGAATGTTACACTTTTTCCTAAACCATTTAAGAAAATATAACTACCATAGTCAATAATCATATTGACTATAATCATAGTCAATGTCTGTTTTCAATAGGGTTTTCCCATTCAATGTGCCTAAGATTTCTAGGGAGGCAGATTTGAAAACATTTAACCATAAAGTCTCTCTGAATTGAATCTGATGTTCATTTTTGGGCTACACGTGATGGGGAGTATCTAACCCTAAATGACATTTCCATTCCCAATGGGGTATTCCCATGCAATTTGCCTAAGGAGACAGAACGGAAAGCAAAGAGGTCCCCCAGACATAAATAGACACCCTGAATTTGAACCTTAATGTTCGGTTTGGGGACATATGTCCTGGGGGTTTAACCCTAAACCTATACGACAACTCCATTTCCATTAGGATTTCCCATGCAGTTTGGCCAGGATTTCTAGGGAGACAAAATGGAAAACAAGACAGGTCCAGCAGACATAAAGTGGCTCTCTGAATTGAACTGCAATGTTGGTTTTTGGTCCCACCCTCATGGAGGCCTAACCCTAACCCTAGATAACTTTTCCATTTCCAATGGAGTTTTCCCATGCACTTTGCCTAGGATTTCTATCTATCATCTATCTATCTGTCTGTCTGTCTGTCTGTCTATCTATCATCTATCTTTTATTTATTAGACTTGTATGCCACCCCATCTCTGAGGACTCCAGTATATTTCTAAGGAGATATACTGGAAAGCAAACATGTACTCTAGGCATAAAGAGGCTCTCTGAATTGAACTGTGATGGCAGTTTTAGTGCTAGACTTCATAGGGGGCTAACCCTAACCCTAGAAGACTTTTTCATTTCTAATGGGGGCTAGGGAACATAGATGAAAGTTCACATATTTTTCAATACATTTTGCTGAATTTCCAATATGCCAAAGTAGCAGTGAATGTGTGGCTTTATTTAACTATTTAATTTGTGGTCCTTCCAGTCTCAGTTGTTTTAAGCTATAATAATGTATTTGTGTATGGGTATGTATGCATACATACAAATAATTAAAATCACTTGAGTGAGATAGGCAAGGTAGAAATGTGATAAATAAGACTTCCAAAATTGAGATATTGTAGCCCTTTTAATTTTGCTGAATTATGATAACTACCTTTCCTCAACATTCTATTTTATTTAGCAACAACCAAAGGCTCTAAATTGTCCACAACATTGCAGTGTGAAAAAAGAGGAGATATAATTAAAAATTCATAGTAATTGCTCTATTATTGAATATCTCAAATATTTTTTCCTTAGAAATTCCACTACCAACATACAAATAAAGGGGATGAGGCATTCTCACAAGTAGACTTTTAAACGATTTTGGCCTAAAAACAGTGACCATTAAAAAAACCTTGGTTAATTTTAATTGGCAAATATATCTTACAAGTAGAAATAGAAGGGATTTCATATTACAGTATCTTGAATTTAGCTCATTAACCAATTGTTCCTCAGCTATAAAATGGAAATGTGCAGGGATAGGATTAGGACTCATTAGAGTTGGGCAGTTAAATTTAAACAAATAAGGTGCAAAATTTCATCAGCCACACACAGTAATGTTGCCTAGCAATTGGGTAATGAGGGTAATTAAAAGAGCCTTGGTGGTACAGGCTGTTAAATGCCTAGCACTTAGATTCACTTAGTTCCAATTGCCTGCAATTAGTGTAGGCTCAAATCCCACCAGGCTCAAGGTTGACTCAGCCTTCCATCCTCTCGGGGTAGGTAAATTGAGGACCCAAGATTGTTAGGGGCAATAAGCTGACTTTGTAAAAATGCCGCTTAGTAATAAGCAGGCATATACAATGGAATGAAGGCTATTGCTGAGTGCATTGGGTTGTATCCCGCCCAAAAATTGTAAGCCACCCTGAGTCTTCAGAGAAGGGCGGCATATAAATGTAATTTAATAAAAATACAGAATATGAGGGTAATAACAGTATATATCATGCAGGGTATACTAATACTGTGATAGCTATCAAATTTTTAAATAGCTTGTTGCCTGTTGTATGTTTGTGTGTACTGTAGATACATAAAACCGATCACTTTGGTATATGAGTCAAATCCCACCACTTGTAATTACTGCCTAGCATTAATGTATTAACCTGGACTTACCTGTTCCATTGATAGAAAGTTCCATTAATGAGATGCAGATGTGCTTTTAATTAGAAATTTACAATTTAGTCAAAGTTGTTCTATATGCTATTCCTGATCCTCTCTCATTTGTTAATTTGGTTAAATAGGTGACTTGATGACTTACTTTTAAGCAAAAATGTAGTCAACTTTTGCCTGGTTTACATAAATTGTGTAGTATTGTGCACAATTGGCATTTAAAAGGGAAAAGACCATTCTCTTTCAAGAGTGGTGAATCTAAATTTCATTTTAATGTGTGCCATTGTATATACGGGAAAATGCAAGTTTTTCTATTCAAATCTTAGCAGCCTTATTTAATAAAGTTGCATAGCAGCCACAAGGTGGCACTAGATCAACATCCTGCTGCTGAAGAGGTGGTGCCATTCTAATTTCTTGACAAGGATGGAACAAATGAAATAAGTAAAAAGGAATTGACCTAGTGGTCAGAACTGGGTTGGGAGGATTAAACTTTGGTTCAATCTTGACAAGACTGAGAGGCTGGGGCTGTGAGGCTCTCCTAGAATGGTGATGCTTTCACCTTTGGTCTTAAGGTGGCGTTGCATTTTTCCATTTGAGATTATTGAGGGTCTTAGGGGTTCTCCTGCTTGATGAATAGGTAGTAGCTCTGCCCAGGTCTTTTGCACAGGTTCATCTTGTGTGGCAGTTACTCCCTTTCCTTAGTCATACCTTGGGCATCTCATGATGGGATTATTACAATGTGCTCTTGAACTCTTTGGAAGTGGTTCAAAATACAGCAGCATGGACAATAACAGGTGCTTCCTGTGTCACCATGTCACCCCTGCATAAATGACTAGTTGGCTACCAGGTGTAATGCAAGCTGCTGGCTTTACCTTCATGACACAGGGCCTGGATATCTGAAGGACCAATCTCCCTATTGTTTCTGCTGTCCAATACATTTTAACTGTTTTTGTTAAATGAAATTGCATTTGGGATTTTTTAAGCATCCAGCGTCTACTGAAATGAGTAGCTATCAGAAATTTGAATAAATACATTTAAGTAAGTAAGGTTCATCAAGGGATCTCTTCTATTCCTCATGACGATAGAGCTGGCTTTCTTGGGAGAATATTTAAAGGAACTATGAGTTGAAAAAGATTATTTCTCTAGCTTGATTGATACCCATATAGGAAGTAGCCCCACCCCATCAATCCATCAGTAACAAAAAGTTGTGATTTTGGGTACTATTTACGAATAATTGGGAACTACTATCACTGAGTGAGGGATAAAAACTATCCTTTGAGTAGGACAGCCTTCTGAACGAACAGCAAATCTTGATGCTTATGAAGTACTAGGAATTATGCTCAATCCATCCATGAACTCAATCTGTTCAGGGAGATGTGGGACTTTCTACTCCTGTATACTGTATAAAAACCTATTATCTACCAGACAATATCCTCAAGCAATGGGAAAGTATGCAGTCAATTTTAGTTTTCTCCATATGCACACTAAGTTTAAAAAAATCAATGTACATATTGGTTAACCTCCCCAATTCATTTTTTCCTGCATGTTGGTTTCTAAGGATTTCATTAAAGTTCTTGTCTCCAAGCATAACCTACCAAACCTTGCTTTTTTAATCCATAAGGCTTTAGTTATCACACTCAATTTTACTTTTCATACTGAAGTGAGCATAACAGCCTAGGCAGTTTGCAATACCTAATGTATATGAATGCTTTAAAATGACTTTTTTCATATTGCAAGTTCCAAATATGGGAATGGAATTGTTAATACATCCCAGCAGCTTCTGATACAGCTCAAGTGCTTAACTAGGCCCTAAAGTGACTTAAAACATATACTTCCAAGGGCAATCAATGCAAATCACCTTCAGTGAAGGCACCTGCTGAAAGACTAGTGGGCTTTTTCGTGCAGTTGGTTGGTCACTGCAAGACGACTTCTGGACTGGATGGACCAGGAATCCAGTCCAGCAGATAATTGCTCATGATGTTTTCTTTTGAAACACCTTACCTGGAAAATAAAGAGCCATGAAGGTAAAGTAATTCTAGACTTAAAATTTATTGAAGATAAACTAGAAGACCAAGTGTTTGCTTACAAAATTTAGTATTTTCTTCATTAACTCAACAGGAAGTATACTATTACTAAAACATATGCAATGAAAAGCAAAACTAATCAACATATGTAAATAGCCAAAGTGTTGACCAAATTAGTGATAACCAAAGGCAACTATTTGACATAGGCAAGTAAATTGCTAATTATCAGTTCCAATGACGGCATAGAATTATCTTCATTCTATGCAAAGCTGTCAGCTTGGTATTTTAAAATCAAAATCCTGGCACACTTGTCCAAAAATATGTTTGGGTGCAGCTCATAGGACTTAATCAGACTTGCTGATAATACTTTCATTAATATAGCTGTTTGTCTTCAATATTTCTCAGTGGGATTTTCTTTTGGTCAAGTCTTTCTAGATAAAAAATGGGAGAAAAACCACTGGACAAAGCAGCAATACCTTCATCTGCCTACTTGAGACTAACAGTTAAAAATAACTTTCTGAAATTACTATTGTTCCTAATCTTTATTTTAAATCGAAGGCTTTCATGGCTTGAAAGTAGCTTTGCTAAGTACTTATTACATGTCATTTCTTCAAATTGTTATCCCTTGTAATACTGCCAAGCTGTCATTACCCTCTTTTCACTGTTATGTTTATCTAGAAGTTACAGTAGTCAGACACGGAAATAAACTGAAGATACAACCCAAACTTTAAAGCTCAGGTTGTTTTCATTTTAAAAAGAGCAATGCTTCACTCTCACCATGAATTCTTTAAAAATACTCAGCTGTAACAGGAGCATGAAACAATTTAAAAGAAACCAGGTATTTTAAGGATAGAAAAGCAAGCTTGTTATTCTGCATGTTACACCTTGTATTTAAAAGGCTGTATAGGTGAAAACAGCCATCAGTTCATGTAACTGTTTTAATATAAAATTCTATTGTCCTTTATGAAGGTCCACAAAAGCTACAGGATTTTATGAATGACCACATCCCCGTAGGATACCACAAATGCAAATTAAAATTCTGAAAATGAAATAGTCCACAGCAATGTCTTCTGCTAATAGCACTATTAAAATACCAAATCTATTCTAAGGAAATGGTACTAGACTCCATTTACTATAGGACTTAAGCCACCAACTTTGGCATAATACCCAGAACCTGAATATAGATTACTCTCAGCACAATATTTCTTTTGAACAAAACTTTAAATTTTTAATTGGTCATGATTTTTTTTGAAGGGTGTAATTTCATTTTAGAATTACTATACTGAAGATGAAGTATCATCCTGGAAAATATTAGAATTTCTCAGAACTTTCTTATAAAGCAGGAAAACAGCATTTTAGTTGATTTACACCCATTAAGTTGCAGCAATTAGCTTGAGAAATTTCTATCAGAGGTGAATGTCTATTATAACCTGCAACATGATCACACAATGCTGCAATAAAAATTCAATTTAAAATGAACAAACGCTAACCTATACTAATAGCATGGAAACATAGAAGTCACTGCCTACATGTGCTTTTGAATATTACATGGAAAATTGAATCTACAAACTTTATTTTGTAGCTTTGATATACTTAAGTTTTAACTCCTTGACTATTTTCTAATTCTTGTATGTTGGCACAAAATTAAGATCACACTTAAGACTTTGTGCTGCAATACTTTTGCAAACTATCTTGTTCCCCCAAATCAATGAGGTATAATTATTTTCAGCTACCATACTGCTCTGCAAAGCACAATGTTTTTGAATATCAAAGTGTATCCAATAGCCCCAAAGAACACAGAGACTTTGCATTAAACTTTTGATTTTAATGGTCTCAAAATGTGTGACAGGTTTTGGTCAAGTTGTTTCCATTTAAAAAAAGATTACTGATTTTAAAAACTAATAACTTAGAAACTGCCACGAAACAAATGGTCCACAAACATTCCTTTCCTTCTGAAGCTTTTGCGATGCATTGTAATTATTAACCAGTCTTTTACTATTAAACTTAAATGGCCAATTGAGACAAAAAGTTCTGAGACCATGTTTCCACCACTGATTAAGACTGAGGTGGCAGTTGTACAGAATTTTCATTTAGCCTTCTGAGCCTTCTGGGCAGATTTTGTGACCTTGCCAGCACCACCTGCTTTTTTATCAACAGCCTTGATGACACCAACAGCAACAGTCTGTCTCATGTCACGCACAGCAAAACGACCTAATGGGGAGAGATAAAAGGAATTAGAACTTTCAAAGTATAGCAATGTAGATCATAGAT
Organism: Naja naja; assembly: GCA_009733165.1. NCBI lineage: Eukaryota > Metazoa > Chordata > Lepidosauria > Squamata > Elapidae > Naja > Naja naja. Next base: position 130,153,074 of record CM019148.1, on the reverse strand, counting down.
GCAGCAATTTCCTTCTTTTCCAATTCAGATCTTCCATTACCAACTGTAAATGATGCTGTAATTAACTTGGTATTTCAAAGCTGTCCAACCCAATACATCCAAACACTTAAGTCTTATAGCACCAATACTATTTAACTCTTTCAATAGGCAAGACAACAGTAGGCAACAGTTTCTCCTTTAAGCAAAAAGTAAATTTAATATGAAGTTTCTTGCATGGGACATAGTGAAAACTCTTTACAAGACACTAAAGAGGGAGGGAGGAAACGCACCCATCATTTGATAATGCCTGGTGAATTGGGAGTATATTTTAGTGATTTGTCATCAACATGGTGTTGGGACATATTGCATAGTCCTCAACTTATGACCACAACTGAGCTCATTTCTGTTGCTAAGCAACAGTTCAGTTTTGCTTCCCCATTGACTTTGCTTTTCAGGTCCCAAAAGGCGAGATCACATGACTCCAGGACACTAAACACATAAACGCACACCAGTTGCAGCTGAATTTTGATCAGATAGCCCATCAAATCAGAAAGGATTTGATCTGCTACATGTAGCATCCATCACCCCAAGATCAGGTAAACTGAAGTTTCACTATATCTTGACCAGACAATAACAATATCAGCACAACAATGATAAGATACTTCTAATAAATAACACTTACCCAGAGGAGGATAGTCAGAAAAGCTCTCAACACACATAGGCTTGCCTGGAATCATGTCAACTATGGCAGCATCTCCAGATTTGAGGAACTTTGGACCATCTTCCAACTTCTTACCAGAACGACGATCAATTTTTTCCTTCAGCTCAGCAAACTTGCAAGCAATATGAGCAGTATGACAATCCAGAACAGGGGCATAGCCAGCATTGATTTGGCCTGGGTGGTTCAGGATGATAACCTATGGGAATAGATTTGAGTGAATCATACTGTCCTAACTGTAGAATTTACAATTGCTGACAATAAAACTTCTGTCACATTACCTGTGCTGTGAATCCAGCTGCTTCCATTGGTGGATCATTTTTGCTATCTCCAGCAACATTACCACGACGGACATCTTTTACAGATACATTCTTCACATTGAAGCCAACATTATCACCAGGAAGAGCTTCACTTAGAGCCTCATGATGCATCTCAACAGATTTTACTTCAGTTGTAACATTAACTGGAGCAAATGTCACCACCATGCCTGGTTTTAGAATGCCAGTTTCCACACGACCGACTGGAACGGTACCAATCCCTTAAATAAAGAAATAGTTTCTCTAGCCTGGTTTGTAAATGTAAATATACATCACTAATAAGCTTTTTCAAATATTTGCTGTATTGCTGTTGTTAATACTTACCACCAATTTTGTAGACATCCTGAAGTGGCAGGCGTAGAGGTTTGTCAGTTGGACGAGTTGGTGGCAAGATAGAGTCCAGAGCTTCTAGCAGTGTAGTTCCACTAGCACCGCCATCTTTACGAGTCACCTTCCACCCTTTGAACCAGGGCATCTACAAAGGAAAAAAATCACAGCAATCCATTGTCTGAAATCCTTTGTGATGTGACTGCAGACAAAAAAACCCCTTATCAATAATTACTTACATTAGAGCTAGGCTCCAACATATTATCTCCATTCCAGCCTGAAATTGGTACAAATGCCACTGTATCTGGATTATAGCCGATTTTCTTTATGTATGTGCCAACTTCTTTGACAATTTCCTCGTATCTCTTCTGGCTGTAAGGTGGATCAGTGGAATCCATCTTGTTGACCCCAACAATGAGCTGTTTTACACCTAGAGTGTAAGCCAGAAGGGCATGCTCACGGGTTTGTCCATTCTTGGAAATACCAGCTTCAAATTCACCAACACCAGCAGCAACAATAAGGACAGCACAATCAGCCTTTGGGAGAGACAAGATCATTATTAACTTCCATATTTCTAACCTACAATATTACTTAAAATTATCGTATCTGATGAAGTTCACATTAGTTCTCACCTGGGATGTACCAGTAATCATGTTTTTGATGAAATCTCTGTGTCCGGGAGCATCAATGATAGTGACATAATACTTGCTGGTTTCAAATTTCCAGAGTGAAATATCAATAGTGATACCACGTTCACGTTCTGCCTTCAGCTTATCCAATACCCATGCATACTTGAAGGAGCCTTTACCCATCTATTAAGAAAAAAATTTTTTTTACACAAAGCACAAAACGTTGCAAGACTGCTGGTGCTCTTTTACAGGAAACATGCACTAATACTCTGAAACATAATCTGCAAACTATGTTTAGCAGGTCAAGCAACTGGCACAACTAGTGAAGAATTCCAAGTATCTCTCACTTACTTAACCCCCTGACAGTGCTAATCCAACTCCTTGCATCTGCCAATAAGATATTTAAAGATATCCACTTAAATGCATACCTTTTCCAATCAACATATAACTTTATTGCATTAAGTACAATGTATTTACCTATATAACAATTACCTTTCTAGTTGCATTTCTCCCATAGTCCCATGCATTTAGTTATATAATGTATTCTTTTCTCCTTAGGTCTACAAAATCCACACTACGCAACATTTAACTATAGTAAGGTACATTGAGACAGAATGCTGAACAATAAGGTTTGAACAGCAATACCTGAAATAAAGCAAATTACTTTCTGTTCCAAGTCAAGCACCTTATGTAAAAACGAGATAAACCAACAATTCTTCAGGCCAAACTCACCTCAGCAGCTTCCTTCTCAAACTTCTCAATGGTTCTCTTGTCAATCCCACCACATTTGTAAATCAGATGGCCGGTGGTGGTGGACTTGCCGGAATCGACATGTCCAATGACAACTATGTTGATGTGGGTCTTTTCCTTTCCCATGTTGGGTGGTTAGATAGGCTTTTCCGTCGGCTCCAATAAAGGTCCTTTTGACGGGATAAAGTACACACGGGAAAAAAAAAAAATAAGACTTTTCCAACGGGAGAGGAAAAAATTCACTTGAAATTCTCTGGTAACAAAGTAATCCAGGGCATGGAAGGACGGCCAGGGGGCTTAGTCCTTTCCTTCCGGGGCTCCTCGGCCGAGGCTAGGCCCAAGGCCTGCCTCGAGCTCCACGGCCCCACCCCCCTTCAGGGCGGCGAGGGTCACTGAGACAACTGGGACTCGACTCGGGAAGGCTCCAGCGCTTCTAGGCCGCCTCCAGGGGCATCCCAGGCGTGAGGAGGAAGGCAAAGGCCGAGCGGCTCCTTTGTGTTGGGCGCCAGGCGAGCACGAGCCGCGGAGGAGGGGGGAGGGGAGACACTTGTTGGCGCGCCCCGCCCCGCCGGCCCGCCCGCGTCCTCCATTTTGTGACGGTAGCTACAGCAGCCGCCACGGCCGCCGAGAGCCGCCATTTTTTTTGTATGAAGCGGAAAGCAAGCGGCGGGATGGATCCCAGCAAAGAACCTTCCCGCCTCGACGCCGACGGGGGAAGCTGAAGGAGGCGCGGGGGAGGGGGCCCCGAAGAACAGCAGAGGAGCCGCCGCGCCACGAGTGCAGTCAGCCGTTCCGCCGGAACCACCGAGGATCCGCGGGCGCTCCCAATCTTTCCCTCATAACCCCCTTGTCGCTTGGGCCCCAAAGGCATGAATGGGCCCGTCCAGATTTGTAACCGAAACCCTCGCGCCAGACCTGTTGCGCCTAATGGAAGGGGGGGCGGGGAGAGGAGAAAGGAGGGGGTGGTGACGCAGAGAGACACGCGTGGATCCCATCTCCCACCCACCCCACCCCCGCGAAGCGTGCGTGGCTGCGCCTTCCGTCTCCCGAACCCCTCGCGGGCGTCGAGAACGGCTCTGGCTCGGGCCAGGAGCACGTGCGTCTCAACCGGTCCTCGGACCTTCCTCACCGCCACCCCCTACAGGACTAATAAACGCGACTAGGCCGCGCGCACGCGCGCGTCGAGCACCACTCACCTCCGAAGCAGCGGCAAACCCGTAGCGAAAAAGACCGACGGGGTGAGCTGCCTCCTTTATATAGCTTGAGCAGGGAGGGCGGCGGCCAGAGGGATACGTCACGCTCCCAGCGTTCCATCCGCTGGCTCTGACTCGCTGCCCCCCCCCTCACGCATATTCTCAACAGGACGCCCCTCCTCGAGAACGACGTTCCGGGAGGGAGGGGGAAGTGCCGCCCCCTCCTTTTTCATCGTGGCAAAATAGTCTCCTTTCGCTCGCGAGACAGCCGGCCTCGGCCACCCTCCCTCCGAGAGAAAAGGCGCTCGGTCCTCTCGGGAGCATTTGGAAAACCGTCTCTTTAATGGCCCTTACGGAGAGAGGGTTGAATTAGGTCGTCGGGATTTTCGCCAGTCCTGCCCATTTCTTTCCCCCTCCCCTCCTTTGAAACCCGGCTGAGCTTCCCTCTTCATCACTGGAAGCTTTCAAAGAAGAGACTGGTCAGCCATCTGTCAGAAATGGTGTAGGATTTCCTGCTTTGGCGGGGGTGGGGTGGGGGTTGGGCTAGATGACCTACAAGATCCCTTCCAACTCTTATAATTCTATTGCTTCTCGTTCTCGCCGCCGACTTCTCACACCCAGCGCGGGGCAGCCAGGAGTTTCTCCGTTTCTCCTGCAGCCCACTGAGTTTGACCCCAGGAGCCGCTGGGATAGTGCTGAAAGCAGCGGGTCAAGAGGGGTGCCGCCTCCTAACCTACTCGGGACGTTTCGTTTCTTGCCCTCCTTCTAGATCTCATCCGCTTGACCCCCACATAACTTCAGCGCTGTTCACGTCCCTCCTGGACGGATCTTACCCGTCTCCCTTCACTTCACTCCATTCACCCATCAATCAATCCTCTTTGTCGACCATATTTCTCCCGGTTTGGTAAATAAAGATATGCTTTGAAAAACAGCAAAAAAGTGTTTCCCCCATTTGTTGAAGGTTTCATTAGTATTTAAAAGTACCACATTGTAGTTCTATAATTACAAGAGCTGTAAGATTTGTACATTGTAATATGTATTTCAATTTTGAAAGCAAAATATTGTTTGGAATAGTCTTTATGGATTTATTCATCTTTATTTCACTAAAAGGGTGTAAATCCTTTCCCTTGAAAAAACATCATAGAGAGAAAGATAGGAAAATATTTTGTTTTAGCTGGATTATGACCTTTGCATTGGAATCTCTGGTATTTAAATAGTTGAATTTAGCTATTTACTATTACTTAAATACTAACTGAAATGGGCTCATAAAGCATCATAATTTATAACTACAGTAGCATATATGCTAATAGGCAATTTTCTGGAGATTGTTAAATATTGAAGTATGAAGAAAAAAAATTGAATAAGATTTTCAAAAAAATCTGGTTTAATTGTTTGTTGCCTTACTTTAATAAAATGGACATAGCATATGCATCAAAAATAATCACTTGGTCAAATTAGATAAATTTCTATTGTGTTATTAAATGATGAAATATTTAATTATAACTATTTCAGCCCTTTTACCTGCTTCTCACAAATCACAGAATGAGCTTCATCAAACTCAGTGGAATTTACTTGCAATCAAGTTAAAGCTTGCCAGACTATGGTATGCTTTTTCTCCATGAGGTGTATAGTATTTCTTCATAACTATACAGTATCTGTGAGGCATGGGTTTAACTCAGGTACTCAGACTTAGGGCTCTTCATCTTGTGTACCTAACCATTGCACGCAAATGTCATAGTAACTTTTCCCCCCTGCCATATCTTCATGACATGGCCTTTCTTATTTGCACCTGCCAGATGCAGCTCTGGGCAGGCCCTAGCTGTTTCATTTTTAAAGCACAGTTGTCTCTTTTCCAACATGGCTTTTCAGTTAATATAATCTGGCTCGCTTCCCTGACCCTTTGCTGATTCGGTCAAGGGTTGGGATCCATCTAGCTCTTTTTTTTAGTCTGCTGTATGCATGCCCTCCCACCTGAGGTCATTGGACATTGCCCTCTACAGCCATTTTAGCTTGGTCTGCAAGACACACCAGATGCCTTCCCACGGATCTGGTTGCCAGAACCTTAGACCTCTTTTTGGAAGTAGGCTGACTGACCAGCCAAAGAAGGGACTGCACAAAAAAGCCCACTCTATCTAGCACTCCCCACTTCAGTGGCTGCTACTGTGCCATTTCTTAAATGGGCATTTTGATAAGTGGCTAAACTTGCCTTTCTAATCATCTGTCTAAACTCAACCCACCAGAAGTGGTATTCAGCAGGTTCTGACCAGTTCTGGAGAACTGGTAGAGGAAATTTTGAGTAGTTCAGAGAACCAGCAAATATCACCTCTGACTGGAGATTTTACAGTATCCTCCTGCCACACCCACCAAGCCACGGCCACAGAACCGGTAATAAAAAAAATTTGAATCCCACCACTGTAACCCACCTCACATTCGGGAGAGTAATCTAGGGCTTTTTTACTCTGCTGGCAATAAATAAAGACAATAGCAATTCTTCTGTAAGGCAGAATAGGAGTGGACAATGAGGGAAAAACAGTTTATGCCTCTGCATTTTTTAGTAGAGCAGGGACTGGTAGATTGCACTTTGAGAAGAGCCTATAGACTTTCTTTTGTTAATTTTAAAGGTGAACTTTATTTTTCTTAGAGGAGAGATAATCATTACTGCCACAGAGTAAATGAGTCATGTGTAACTACACGTCTGTAACAGATTAAATTCACTGTTTCACAAAGACTATCATAGTCATATTCACAAAACATCTGTCTCACACTGCATACCTATAGCTATACTGCATTTTTGGATTTAAAAGACATTTTGATGGCAAAAAAAATGACATAACCAGGTTTACAATAGTAAACTATTTTTTAAATATGCCTACATTGTGCAGATGGAAATTTCTGTCTGGCAAGAATACTATTTCCTAACTATGAGAAATTATCTGAGTTGATATTTATATACAGAACATAATGTGTGAAGGCTCTCTTCGATCCGCAACAGCAGTTCAGATACACTGCAGTCGTCTACAGCAGGGGTGTCAAACTCATAGCCCGCGAGCTGGATGTGTCATGTGCTGGCCATGCCCAACCCCAGTTTAGTGAAGGGGAAAAGGTCCCAATACATCAAATGACAACAATGTGACGTGAGTTTGACACCTCTGCTCTACAGGCTTTCCTAATGGGAAATGGAGTGTGTCCCAGAGAACTAAACAGAGGTTACCTCTGATGAAATGGCATCGTACTGCTACTTTAGTGCAGTGTTGGCAGAAAAATAGATGAGTCTGTTAGTAGAACCTCAGATTATCTGCAGTAAATTTGCAAGGATTTATCATTTTCAAAAAAATAATAGCAAATTCTAAAGTATATTACATTAAATTAGTATCAGAAGAGAAGCAAGCTTGGCTAACTAGGATACTTTAGTATTAATTCCATTTAGCTATTTTACAAATTCCTAGTTATCAGATTTGTTTCTAAATATATATTTTTCATCAGGTTGTGGTTCATTGAAATTTCTAAACCAATTTCACATGTCTGAAATGAATTTCTCTGGCTGTAGCAGCTACATCGTGATTTAAATGGATATATGTAACTAATAAATACTTTGACTACAAACTTTAAAAATAGTTGGAATTTGATGTTTCTAACTTCAATTACCTAGAGCTGAAATAAGTTAGAATGAACAGAAGAATGTCAAAATGTTTACAGTAGGTTTAAAGATTACCTTAAAGTGCATTGTTCCAAATTGAGTCAGAATATTTTCCAACTGCCTCCTGCTCAGCATCTGTATTCCTCTGAGATAATATTGGTTTTACTGAATATTAACATTTTTAAAAATTATATGTTTGGGCAATGCCGCTCTTGAACAAAACTATACAAGTGATTCAAGTCATTATTTTTATTTAAATTGATAATGGTATTAATAAAGATTTCAATTCACTTTGCCGTCAACGTATTTCCCCCTAACGCCAACATCTTTTTACATACTTACCTAACAGTAAGATTCCTTAAATTAAATGGGACTTACAATTCAATTAACATACTTTGTGCTGTTATTTTCTGACTTCATTATACTCTGCAGTGCTTCATAAACTGAATGAGTAAAAATAAAATCAATTTATGCTTTTACCTGAGGTATTTTTACAAGATAGGTGAAACAGATGAAGACTGAACAAACTGGACTGCAGTTAATTTACACCAGTTGAGTTAAAGTGAACTAAGATACTTTTGTGCTGTTACCTGAGGTATAAAAATACCTCAGGTAAAAGCATAAATGCATAACTTCTTTTAGCCTTATAAGTGATCACACACAAATAATTCCAGGGCATCATCTTCATCATCTCTGAGGTATAACTTAACTCAGCTAATGATTTAGTGAATATACAAATCCATATAAATTGATCACAGTTTCTTTAAGTTAAAACTACTTCAAACAGCACCCGTAACATGGATGACAGTGAAGTCCATTTAAATCAGACCTGGTAGGCTGAAAATGTAATTAAGTTATAATAAATTATCAGTGTTTTGGCTGTCATGTTTTGAAACACTATTTTTTTGAAAGAGTCTTCAACATATAGAGTAAAATCTAAACATACAACAGGTAGTCCCTGACTTACAGCCATTTATTTAGTGATTGAAATTACAAGGGCATTGAAAAAAGTGACTTATGACACATTTTTCACGTTTACAATTATTGCAGCATCCCCACATGATCAGAATTCAGTTGCTTGGCAACTGGCATGTATGGCTGCAGTGACCCAGGCTCATGTGATCACCTTTTGCAACCTTCTGGCAAGCAAAGTCAATGGGGAAGATAGGTTACTATGTTACTAACTTAACAACGGCAGCAATTCACTTAACCGTGGGAAGAAAAGTTGTAAAACACAGCAAAACTCACTTAACAACTGCCTTGCTTAGCAACAGAAGTGTAGGGCTCAATTGAGGTCATAAGTTGAGGACTACTTGTACATTAATCCAAATTCAACTAAATCAGAGGTAGCAATGATAGAAGTCTATACAATGCTATACAATGGAATGTAGCTGCAAATTCTCTTCTAGCAACATGCAGCTCCAAGTTCTGTCATGCCGGCTTATGTTGCTACATGGCAGCCAAGAAAGTGCCAAAAGGGCCCAAAAAAGGCCAGGTGGTGTCTGCAACTACATGATCAAAGTCTTTTATGCACATGTGATGCATACAAAAAGGGGCAAGTTTCAATTGCACTCTTGCTGGCACAATCTGGATTTTTTTAGAGAACAGATGCTGCATGGCAATAACTAAACTTTAAAAAAAAAGAAATATCTTTTAATATATCTGTCTGTGTCTATCCTACATGCAAAAAAGACAAACCACATAACATAGTTCCTGTTTTATTAGAATTAGCAGGCAATGATAATATAGTACTTATGAAGTTGGTTTCTTTTTTCTTCTTTTGCCTTGCTTTGCTTACCTTCTTGCTTTTGAGTCAGTTTTTGACTCCTGGTGACTACCTGAACTAGTCCCTGCAGTTTTCTTGGCAAGGCTTTTCAGAAGTGATTTGCAATTGTTTGCTTCATTGGGCTAAGACAGAGTGACTGGCCCAAGCTCTGACTTCCTAAACTCTGGCAGTTCCTAAAAAGAAAGACTCTGTGGAGTCTGGACTCCAAATCTCCCTTTCTTCTCCTCAGCCTGTCCTCGTGAGGAGGGAGGGTTGCTAAAAAGTACAATTTATTACTTCTTGGAATGCCAGTAATTGTTTTTACTGCATTTTCCTTCAGAAAAAAATATTCAAAGTTACCTCCTTTAAACCTAGTAGACTGTTAGTGAACCTTAGAATTAAAAAAGGCATAATCAGAGAAAAGTCTCAACAACCTGAAACAAAATTGGATAGCAGGAACTGGTAGTATACCTGAATTATGCTTGTGTTTAGTTGCTTTTTATAAATCTTTTTATGAGACAGGAAATAAGTTAGGATGATTGGATACATGCCAGATTTTTTTTCTTCCTAACACCCAGGGAATTTGCACAAAATTCCCTCCTCAAATCTAAATTTTATTTTCTAAGAACAGTAAGATGTACCCTTTGGGCACCCTGTGTCTTTGCGGAAGTCTCCCTGCACTCTCCACAAATCACTTTGCTTTTCAGAGGAGACTGATTTATACTGAAGAGAATTCAGGGCTCTCTCTCCATATATGCACGTTGATAGAGGGACAACATTTTGTCTGCTCTTTGAAAGATTTAAGGTTGTAATTTTGTGCAGTTTTACTCAGTGGACAGTGCTTGAAAATATAGTGTTTGTATTCAGATACAGATGTATAGACAGACAGATATTTCATTTTGCTTTATTAGCCTCCTCTGAAACACTGTTATGGCAGATTTGGACTCTCTTGGCTCGTTTTTTTATGAATAAATTTCCTCAGAATTTACACCAACTAGTACAATATACAAAAATGTCACATTCTGCTATCCTATCATGTCAGCTACACAATTTCCGTAACATAAATGTTTCATATTCCCCACTATGATATTGACAGCTACATCTGAAATAAGGGATATTGTGCTTTTAACAGTTCTTGAACATGAATGTAATATTATCAAGTACAGTTTTCTTTATGACTACATCTCCAGGCTGAGACAGGATTTACCAGTTGAATATCTGCTGGTTGTGCAACTCTTAGAGGCGCATAGCTTCTAGCAGGAGAAGAAAAGCTGGAAAGAAGATAGATAATGCTGGCAAGTAGAAAGATTGTGAAACTACCTGCTGTCACGTGATGGCTGCAAAATCTTTATTCTGCACTTCCAAGAGCTCTCAGTGGCATACAAACTTTCCAGGCACCAACATTACGGTCACTGTAATGAGTTTGCTCCCCTTCTCAAGATACTTTCAAAGCCCCAAATGGCTTGTCTCCCACATATCTGCAAGGCATGTTTCAACTCATCATTGAGAAAGGATGCTGAATACTCCACCACATGACGTTAAGCAGTTTGGGGCTTGATGATGCTTCCTCTATGGTTGCCCCAATGATGCCCCTTGAAGTATAAAGGCCCTAACTTCCTGGTGTTCAAGAATGTGCTTAAGCTCCGTTTATTTCATTGGTCGTTTGTGCTTTTATGGCCTCATAATTATTTATGTCTTAAATGTTCATTTTGGTTTAATATTTTATTATATTCTTACAATCCAGCTTGAGTCACATGAAGTGGGCAGTACACAAATATAGGTAAATAAATACACATCAATAGTAATGGAAAGAAAAACCACTAAGAGCTTGTGACAAGGAATGTCTTCTGGAAGGAATATACAGTTTAAATATAATATTTAAAGAAGTGCTGATATGTGATGCATTATTTTTGAAAATTAAAGGATACTAAAGGAAAAAATATTAAGATATCCTGAATTGCTAGGCGAGTGCCTTACAAATATATTTACTATGGAAACATTTTTGAAAATGTATTAGTAATACTTTCAGTTTCTCCTTTTATTTATTTATTTATTTATTAATTTTGCCATTTTTATATCCCACTACAGTCTGAAGACTGGGCAGCATACATCAGACTGACTCTATAAAGCATCATGTAACATTCAGTAGGTTCATTGACGCACCCCAGAATGGATGATGACATTAAATAATCAGAGTTAAAAATGCCACCTTATTGCTAAGAATACATTTTAGTTTGTTCTTGCTAAGACCTGGACAAGTTGCAAGACTAAGTAAGATTTTATACTTGTAATATTTGTGCAGAAAATAACGTCTTATTCCATTATTCCTTTGGCTATCAAAATGCAGTGTCCATCTGTTGTTTACTGTGGCTTGGTAATTAATTCTTTATTGGTACAGGTGTGATTTATAAATACTAGATAGAAACTATGCTGCAAATTCAAACTGTAACTGACACCGTCATTTTATGCTTGATTTGGTGCTCACCTTTCCCCCCCCAGCTTTCTTTGTAGTTTCCTCCTTTCTTCTTGTAGTGAAATTATTTCATGTTGTCATTTTTCATCTAGCTGGAATGTTTTGGAACCATTAGAATCCCACAACTCTTTCCTGTGAGATAGAACATTCATTGATGGGGGAAGGGCTCCAGGCTGCAGGCAATCCAGATGCAGCTCTCTCTGGATTGTTCCAGAGGCAGCCCACGAGCTGAGCTTTGTGTGGTGATTCCTTTTAAATCCCTCTCTTTGTTTCCTCCCTCTGCCAGGAACAGAAGTGCTAAACAAAGTAACTTGCTTGTATGGTACATTAGGGACAAAGCACTTAATAGCACTGCAGCTTAATCGTGAATCAGCTCAAAGGGTACCAGTTAGTCTTCTGGGTGCAACTGAGCTTACAGTTGTGGATCCTCTACAGGAAAAATTGCATACCTTATCTTATAAAAAAAGGAGAAAAATTTGTCTCACAAAAAAAGTGTATAAAGTTTTTAGGAACAATATAACTTTCCCTTCTGTGAAATACTTACATATAGTCTTCTTTTAGCCATCTTTTGCAGTCGAAACCAGTCCTTGAAGTTATGACCTTTGCGGGTAGGTAAAGCAAAGGAAAGCTGAAATAAGATCATAAAGCAGTTAGTTCTACCAAGTGAGTGCTTCGCTTAACAACTAAGTTAATGATTGTCTCAATTGCAATTGCTAAACAAGGACTACATGTGTGCATATTCTAGGAAAGCACATAAATATTAATATTAATTGCTGTCAGCTTGCGTGCACTTTGAAATCAAAACTCTTGGACTTTTAATACCAATAGAAGGCAACTTCTCCAATGCCTCCATGCCTCCATAATCTGTTGCTATCTGGGATATATCAGGCTTAAAGCAAAGGAGCTTTAGGGGAAGCCCTGAAGGTATATTTGGTCTATCTAGCCATTTCTTCTTTTCAATTTCATTGCATATGCAAGAGGACAGGCTGCCTACAAAATGACCAGCTGCTGTTCTGTCCCTTTAAGTCCTCTCCCAGCAACTATAGCAATTGTTGGCTATAAAAGCTGATCAGTCAGGCAGCTGGGTGTGGTTGTTGCTGATGTGTGGGAGAAGGAGGTGTGTGTTTTTGAAGCAGCCTAAAGTAGAAATACTGTTCTCCAGCAGTAAGACTCATAAGTAGTAGTAATTGGAGGAGCAATAGTAGAAGTGGGAAAGAGTGGAGTAGTGAGTACTAGCCTCTGAGTGCTTGTGTTTGTGCGTTACCACTACCTGTTGATAGTGTTTAGAGCCCGCTAATTTGTGTACATATGGCAAGTGATGGCAAAAGATGGGGTATACAAAAAGGTTGGGGTAGCCAAAAAATGTGGAATATCTAAAAGGTGGGAAACTAACACAAGGGAGCAACGACACAAAGTGGCTTAAACTCAATGAAAAGAAAGCTAGCTTTGGCTAAAACAAAGGGGGGGGGCAAAGGAGTTTGGGCCTTGCAGAGTTCACTTTGCAGAAATTAGCCAGTATCCTGCCTACTGAAACCAGAGCTTATACCAAACATGGAAAAGGCAGAAGGGACAGATTCCTCCTTTGAAGAAGCTACTACTTTGGAAGAGGCAGGTGTCTGTCTATGGTAAAGCCAAAGCAAAAGATAGACCAGTCTGAAATGGAGCTAGGCATTGATACTTGGGCCAATATCATTGCAGAGCTGATAAGACCTCAGCCAAGCGAAAAGACTGAAATTAATTAAATATGAAGAGGAGCAACTTTGGAGGAAGAAAGGAAACATAGGCTGGAACGGCAAAAAGAGGCAAGAGTTGATAGAGCTGATAGACTTACCTAAAGAGATACAGTCACCAGAAGGGGCACATTCAACTCTAAAGTTTTCAGAATGTGTAGAGTGGCGGTGGTCTCAAAGACATTTAAATTCCCAAGGAGTCAGAGGAAAAAGAAATAAGAGTCTATTTTACCAGTTCAAAAGAGTAGCTACCTCTTGTAAGTGGCCTGAGAGTGAATGGGTGGTCTGACCCAGCTCCATGTTTAATGGGAAAGGCTTTGAGAGCTTATAGTAGTCTTCCAGCAAGAGAAATAGTGGATTACTCTCATGTGAAAAAGATAATCCTATACAGACAGGTTGTCACTCCTTACACCTATAGGCAAAGGTTTAGAAGCTACACCTATGACAAACATGAAGGGATGCGTGAATTGTGAGCAATGTTGGAAGACTAGACAAGAAATGGTTGAGACCGGATGAAAGAAGCAAAGGAAAAGTAGTAAAGGTAGCAATTTCAAAACAGTTTCTACATGTGCTCCTTAATGAATTGAGGTTTTGGGTTCAAAAACACAGATCAGAATTGGATCAAGGGTGGTTAGACTGTCTAAGGACTACATGGCAGCAAAAAAAATGGTCAGAGGATGTTAGAGAAGATTCAGAAGAAGAGAATAAGAAAGCCAGAAAGTAAGAACATTAAGGAGCTGGAAGAGAGAAAGGTGAAAGAGAATAGAGAAGACGTTAGGTTCTGCCCAAACTAAAAGAAGGCCTTGGGATGATAGAGACCCATAGTTGTTACACCTGTGGGAAAAGTGGCCATTTGTCCAAAGACAGTAAAAGCAAGGAAAAAATAGCTGCAGTAGAGCATCTTTGAGAAGAAAAATTATATTTGAGATGTCCCATTGGATAAAATCCAAGTACATGCAAGAGGAAATGGAACACGTAATGGTGGTAGGAGTTATCCCTAACTTGCCATGTAACCTAGTAATTGGAACAGATTTTCCACTTACTGAAGACAAGACTCAGAGAAAAAAGGATTTGAGTAAGAGGCAAAAATAGTAGGAGTAACTACAAGGGTCCCATCTAAAGCAAAGATGAGAATGGAGCAGAAGCAGGAAGTGAAGGAATTTGGGATTATTCTAACCATCTTGATTTAATACAAATGAAATGTCCTAGAACGGAGAAATGGGAAAGAGTGGAGTACTGAGCAATAAGTAGTAGCCTGAGTGTTTGTGTGTGTTGTCTAGGGACTTGTGTTGTTGTGTTGGATCTCTGGGGTTTTGGAGCCCACTGACTTGGGTATATATAAAAGAATCCATGGCTGTTTTTATTTTAATGTTCCCTGGCTGATTTCCCCACATTTCTGTGGTGCTGGCTTCAGTTTTTTTATAGTGTTGAGTTTGTTATTGTAGGTAGCTTTGGAAGGCTTGAAAGCAAGCTCTTCTGCATTTATTAAATTTATATGCCATCTATCTCACTATCAAGCGACTAAATATTATAAACATGCTGAAGCATTATCTTTCGCAGTTCATTTTCAGAATGAAACAGACGAGTAAACAAATTAACATGACAAAAAGATTCTACACTGTTGGACCAAGTAACATTCTCAGACCAATGGGGGAATATTTAATCAAAGAACAAAGTAAACTTGCAGCCAATTTGCGGGGGGGGGGGGAAACTAAACGGAACCAGTCATATGAATAGCATCACATTAGCTGCAGATGATCCCTTGTGGGTGACAGGCAATGCATTTGAATGATGTCCTGATAGCTGTACTCCATGCAAGTTGAAAATTCCTCCATGACTTATTTCTTGAGCAGGCACAAATTGGCACTGTTAGCTTATTTTACATGGTTTCTCTTTTAAAAATGGTTATTTACAAAAGGATAACAAAAAGTGTGGGTAGTAGGCCATTTCTTGCATACGAAACTCCCTCTATTGACTTGCAGAAGCAAGATTAGCCTTTTCTAATGGCGCCTTCCAGGAGATGATCACCTTCTTCATCATCTCCCAAGGCTATGCTACAAAGAATTAGGACAACTAAAGTCCAAGTTATCAGGAGGCATGACATATGAGGGAAAGCTGAATGAGATAAAGGGTTGTAAACATTCTGTACTATAAAGATTCCAAAAGCTGGATTCCTTAAAAGTGAGAAAATTCCCATCTCATTACTAATAGTTGTAGTGTTCATATTACTAACTCAGCAATAAGTACCAGCCTCGCTACCAATATTGGTAATCATTCTAAAACAATAAGATATTACTAAAATATTTTGGAATAAGTTATTACTAAAATATTTCAATGGCTTTTCAAATCTAAGGTAGAAAAGCAGTAACTGTCACTTCTTAGAAATGAAATCAACTGGGTTTCCTAAAATAATGTTCAACAAAACCATCTGTGATATTTTGCTGTGGAGAGGCCAGAACATAACAATGTGTATCTTGTCTCAGATTTATGTAAGTTTTGGAAAGCTTCGTAAGATCTTTAATCACCTTTAAAAATATTTTACTTTTTATAATACTTGAATCTTGACAATTGAAGTACATGGTTTCAATCTCAAACTTTATAGTCTACTACATCATTTAAACTCACAATGTCACAGAAAGGAAGCCTGTACAACAGGGATGTCAAACTCACATCGTCACGGTGGCGTCACATCGGGACTTTCCTCCCCTTCGCTAAACTGGGCGTGGGCATGGCCAGCACATGACACATCTGGCCTGCGGGTTGGGAGTTTGACAGCACTGCCGTACAACTATCCCTTCTTTGGATATTATTTCAGTTTTAATTTTCATTATAGAGTTATACAATTATACAATTATACAGCCACGAGCTCAGGGGAAGGGTGGGGGGGTTGCTGTTGTTATTCGGGAGACCTTGATTCCAAGGGAGGTCACTGTTCCGCAGATAGGTGGGTGTGAAGCTCTCCTTTTGAGGTTGGGACCTGGTGGCTGGTTGGGCCTGTTGCTTATATACCTATCCCCCAACTATGTGGCAACGGCCCTGCCTGGGCTGCTCGATGCCCTCTCGGGAGTGGTGGTGGAGTTCCCGAGCCTTTTGGTTTTGGGTGACTTCAACCTGCCCTCTCTAGGGGGGGCGTCGGGATTGGCCCAGGAGTTCATGGCCTCCATGGCGGCTATGGGCCTGACCCAACTAATACAGGCCCCCACACGAGGGGGGGCAACACACTTGACCTTGTTTTTGTCACGGAATGATGGCATAGTGATCTGGGGGTGGGCACCGTGAATGTCCAACCCGTAGCATGGTCAGACCACTATCTCCTGCGGCTGGTCTTCCAACAAGCGGCCCCACACTGTTGGGATGAGGAGCCACTGCGATGGTTCCACCCCAGACATCTGATGGACCCTGAAAGGTTCCAGACGGAACTGGGGTCTTTGCCCGCCTCCCTTATCCACAGCTCGGCTGAGGTACTGGCGGCTGCCTGGCAACAGGCTGCTGCTGAGGCCCTTGACCGAGTTGTCCCCTTGTGTCCCCTCACTCACCGCATATCCCAGGTGGCTCCTTGGTTCATGGAGGAGCTTAGGGAGATGAAGCGGCGTTGAAGAGGTTTAGAGAGCAGGTGGAGGTCGACCCACTCCGAATCCGACTGAGCCCAGTTAAGAGCCTATATTAGGACTTATCTGGTAGCTGTGGGGGTGGCGAAGAGGTCATACCTCTCCGCTCTCATAGCGTCCGCAGATGACTGCCCAGCTGCCCTGTTTAGGGTCACCTGCTGCCTCTTACATCAGGGGGTGGGGTTGGACCCTATGCAGGGTAGGACTGAGGAATTTGGTCAGTATCTGCTGGATAAGATCGCTCGGATTCGGGAAGGGTTGGACTCTAATTTGCAGTTGTCTGAGGAGCGGGATGCAAGAAGTCCGGCCAATATCATCTGGGCTGAGTTTGATCCTGTTTCTGAGGATGAAGTGGACAGGATTATGCGACGTCTGAGTTCCACCACGTTTATTGGACCCGTGCCCTTCCTGGATGGTATATGCCTCCAGCGAGATCACGTGTGGCTGGCTCCAGGCAGTGGCCAACGCTTCGCTAAGGGAGGGCTCTTTCCCCGCCGCCTTGAAAGAGGTGGTGGTGAAACCCCTCCTGAAGAAGCCTGCCCTGGACCCAGCCGTGTTGAACAACTTTCGTCCAGTCTCCAACCTTTGTTTTTTAGCGAAGGTTGTTGAGAGCATGGTGGCTCAGCAGTTGCCGCTTTTCCTGGATGAAGCAGACTATCTAGATTCCTACCAATCGGGCTTCCGGCCCGGGTTTAGCACAGAGACGGCATTGGTCACGCTGGTGGATGATCTCTGGAGGACGCGGGACAGAGGATTTTCCTCTGTCCTGGTCCTATTAGATCTCTCAGCGGCTTTCGATACCATCGACCATGGTATCCTATTGAGGCGCCTTGGGGTTTTTGTTTTTTTTAAATTACATTTATATGCCGCCCTTCTCCGGAGACTCAGGGCGGCTTACAATTTTTGGGATACAACCCAGTGTGCTCAGCAATAGCCTTCATTCCATTGTATATGCCTGCTTATTACTAAGCGGCATTTTTACAAAGTCAGCTAATTGCCCCCAACAATCTTGGGTCCTCAATTTACCCCGAGAGGATGGAAGGCTGAGTCAACCTTGAGCCTGGTGGGATTCGAGCCTACAGCAGTTGTAGGCAGCTGGAACTTAAGTGCAGGCAATTAACAGCCTGAGCCACCAAGGCCCCCTTGGGAGTGGGAGGCACTGTTTTGCAGTGGTTCACCTCCTACCTCTCAGGGCGTTCGCATTCGGTGTTGGCAGGAGGGCAGAGGTCAGTCCCGAGGGCTCTCACATGTGGGGTCCCTCAGGGGTCGGTCCTCTCACCCCTCCTGTTCAACATCTATATGAAGCCACTGGGTGAGATCATCCGGGGTTTTGGGGTGAGGTATCATCAGTATGCTGATGATACTCAGTTATATATCTCCACCCCAAACCAAATCAGTGATGCCCTCTCTGTGATGTCCCATTGTCTGGATGCGATATGGATCTGGATGGGCAGGAACAGGCTACAGCTCAATCCAGCCAAGACTGAGTGGCTGTGCATACAAGCATCTCGCTCCAGTGAACAGATTCCATTTTTGGTCATGGGGGAAGAGGTGTTGCCCCCTGTGGATAGGGCACGAAACCTGGGGGTTCTCTTGGATTCACGGCTCAGTTTGGAGGAGCAGGTGGGGGCCGTGACCAGGGGGGCCTTTGCTGGTTCGCCAGTTGCGCCCGTACCTGGATCGAGATGCCCTTCGCACGGTCACTCATGTACTTGTCACATCCCGACTCGACTACTGCAATGCTCTCTATTTAGGACTGCTCTTGCGTACCATCCAGAAGCTTCAGCTGGTGCAGAATGCAGCCGCGCGGGTTGTGATGGGAGTTTCCCGCTACTCCCATGTTACGCCCCTCCTGCACGAGCTGCATTGGTTGCCGGTTGCCCTCTGGGTGAGATTCAAGGTGTTCGTATTAACATTCAAAGTCCTTCATGGCTTGGGTCCAGGGTACTTGCGGGAGTGTCTCCTGCCGACATCAAATACCGATCGCCCTGTGTGAGCACACAGGCTGGGACTCCTCAGGGTGCCGTCCGCACGACAATGTCGGCTGGCGGTGCCCCGGGGAAGGGCCTATTCTGTAGCGGCTCCTGCCTTATGGAATCAACTACCCGTTGAGCTCCGGCTGGCCCCGGACCTGGTTGTTCTTACAGGCTGGGCTGGACTGACCTCCTGTGGGGGAGGGTGGGATTTTAATTGGGTTTTTACTGTTGGATTTGGCTTGTTAGGTTTAATCTTTTTAAAAATTATTTATTGTTCTATGTTTTTATCTGTGAGCCGCCTCGGGTCCTTTCCCATAATATTCTGTATATAGTTTTAAATTGTCTACTATTCCTAATATTTTTCTCTCTAAAATAAGTAGTTAGGAGTTCCTGATATTTCTAGATCTCTTAGAGATAGGTGCAGGAAAGTCTTCTCCTAGTGCACCAATCTCAAAAACGCAGTTTAAGAGAACTGATTCTATGAAAAAGATGTGATACAACACCTGTTGTATAGATGTTCTGGATGATATAGTAATGCAAATTGACATAGGGCTTATTGCAATGTAGATTGGTACAAGTGAGGTTATTGGTACAAGTGAGGTTATAACAGTTTTTAATGGTACGTGGGCACATCAAATCCCTGAAGAGAGCCTGAGTGTTTGGCTACTCATTCATCCTCAATTACAATTAAGCATCTTTATGCCCACAAATATTAATATGCTTCTGTGATCTTTATTTGGATAAAGGGAGTTTCAATTCTAATACTGGAATTGAAGTAAGAGATGAAAGTGAAATGCCATGCTTTCAAACTTTTTTTTCCTGACAGAAGGCAGCTGAGGATTTGGGCTTATATTCCTGAATCATCAGGGTGTGGCTTCCTTGATTTGTGGAACCTTCACAACAGATTTATGGGGAAACATGTACATTTTAAAAGAACATTTAATTTCCATTTGTTTAAATTAATATGACATAAAAAATACAAGTAAAATAGTAACAATTCTTGAGACAATACAAACACCCTGCATTTCTTTTTATATATTATCCCTTCATTACAACGTACTGGCATTTTAACAATCACTCATATTCCATTGATTTTATAAATAAATATTTAAAAAGTAGATAACATAGATTAAAATATGGCACATCTTCACATATTTACCAAATGAAAGTATAAGTCTGTTGGGTTAGATCCCAGTTTAATTCAAAAATCAGCATATTAAAAATGTAAAATGTCTTTACAATTCCAGGAAAGGAACTCTTGTTAGTTTAACAGAGATCCCCATAAAGGCATTCCGAGTGATGTAATTGTAATGCTTTGTCATTCTCTCCAGAATTCCTTTAGTTCCTATGTATATGGTAACCATTGAGTGCCCAGTTTTGTACTTCTCCACTGCTGAACAATGCAAAGAAAATAGCTCCAAATAAGTTAAGGGCAGAAGCAATATAAAACACGTTCCGCCATTCTTCTATAGTGTTCTGGTAAAAGAGGAATACAAAGGATGAATCAGTACAGCACGATGATGCTTAAGGGTGAGAAAAATGCTTTCCATTAAGATATTCTTTCAGTATCCTGTTTCAAGTCTTTTGTTTTATCTTTTTTATTCTTAAGCTCATTTTTTTTCCTTTTTCAATATTAGATGTAATTAACCTAGTTAACAGCTCAGCAATCTGTGACTTTCTTAAGGTGAAGCAGATTTATAGTTTAAAGATTATTACAATTGAATTCACTAATATTTGGTATTTGTGCTAACTATTATATCTAAGTAAAACTATCCATATTCGTAACTTCCCTCCAAACAGCTCTATTGTTCTCTTTCCTATTGTTTTATTTCGTCAAACTTGAGAGGAATAAAGTATGTGGGTTAAGATTACCCATTGAACTGCATGCATGGCTGAATGAAAATTCAGCTTCGCTATATGCAATCTGAAATTGTGTCACAATGATCACAGGTTCATACTGATATCATGACACAAACTTCCACTCTTGCATACGTGTGGCCTACACTCTCTTGCTGTTAAATAAACAGTTTTCTATCTTACTATAATTTATGTGATATCCCTCCATCCTGCCTCCACTGTAGATATCAATGAAAGTGGGGGATCCTGTTTCTTTTGGGGCCATTATTTCAACTGTGAAAGGATTTTAAAAACTCTAATCTTTAAAAAAAAAGGCTGCCCACCTTCCATGAGAAAAGTGGACTAGTCAGTTTGGCCAAGATTAAAACTGTGTAGTTTGAAAAGGGATCCTAGACATGAATTTGAGCAAAGAACAGCAAAATGGTAAGCTTAAATATGAATTACTAGTGAATATAGACAAGAAGAACATAGTGACTAAAGAAAGAAAGGAACTTGGTAAAAGTTAGATTGGGGAAAAACTACACACACAATTGAATACTTTGGGCTAACCCTTCAATGCTTTGATTGTAAGTTTTCCAGTAATTCATAAGTGGAATAATAAAATGCATAAAGAATCATGTGAATATTGATATAGCTAAGGCATTTTAATTCTCATTGTTAAGTAAAAATGCAATGCTATTTTACCACTATACAGCAGAAGTTTTAGCCAGGAAATTTGCTTCCACCTATTGCAAGATCTTTGTTAACAAACTACAGCACTTGCACTATGTAAATTAGAATTTTCTAAGCTCATAGACAAAGAGAGCTAGGACTAATTAACAATTATTTTAATTCCATGTTAGGTTATGTTTACTGTTTGACTTAGGCAGATTCTACTATACCTTGCTGAATTGCAACCTCAGGCATAATTAAACAGCAAGAAGTGAGAAGAAAAGGAGGACATGAAGATTCAATCATTTGCCTTAGAAAAAAAGTGTAGATATCACACTGCCACTCTTGTTCAGGAACAAGCACCAGTAACCTCAGTTTACTGACTTAGACCCCACTACAATGTGTGGAAATGGAAAATAAGAATTTAGTTAAGATTTAAATGAGCTTATATTGGAAAGTACCATTTATTTCTGATTTAAAGCATTATAAGAGGCTTGGTAGTGCAGTGGTCAGAGTGCAGTACTGCAAACTACTTCTGCTGACAGCCAGCTGTCTGCAATTTGGCAGATCGAATCCCACCAGGCTCAAGGTTGACTCAGCCTTCCATCCTTCTGAGGTGGGTAAAATGAAGACCCTGATTGTTGGGGGCAATCTGCTGACTCTGTAAACCGCTTAGAGAGGGCTATAAAACACTATAAAGCGGTATATAAGTCTAAGTGCTATTTCTATTATTCTCGAGAACTGGAATTTAAACTGTAACTTAAAAGTTACAGATTTATTTGTGCAAAACAAACCAATGGGGAATTTGGCATATTTTATCCAATTAAGCAAAAGGACAAAAGAGCTATAATTATAATGTATATATGTGGTTTTTATTCCACACATAAGTTACAGTCAAAGTTAAAACTTTAGCCCTAGTTTCTAAAGATGCTTAATAATACACACTAAATTGTAACTGACGTTCCTCCAGTATTATATTGAGAAATACATGAAGAATTTTTTGAAGCTGTTTAGTTACAAACTTCTAGCTGTATGGCGCTTTAAAAAAAAAGACAAAACATTATTGTGAATATATAGAAACATTCTTCAGAGGTCTGGTGTAAATACTTTTTTAATTACTATTTTGAATTCATGTTTCCCTTCTTGTGCTGTGATTTCTCCTGATTATAGACTATCCTAATTTTATTTTATATTTACTTAACTTGGTTGCTGACTTTGGGAGTTACTTTGCACTGTTTTGTGGGAAGAATTATTTTAAAATAAAGAGATTTGTGTTGGGAAATCTTGGAACAAATTTTTTTGGTAAAAGATATATTTTTACAGAGTACTATCAAGAGCTAGTCTGATGAAAGAATAAATAGAATATTAAGGGAAAATAAATAATTGGCTGTATTTATTAATATGTAATTTAAAACACACTCAAGTCAATATTATTTTCTTGAAAGTATCTACACAGATTCATGTGATTTTTTAAAAAAGTAACAAAGTGCAATTTAGCAGTGGTCATTCCTGGGATATTTTTCCAACTTCTCAGCCAGCCTACAATCTTAGGATTTTGTGGTGATTTCTTATCAAGTACAATGGTCAGCTTTTTGAGATCAGCAAGAGAATACAGTTATTACTCAACTAAGAATGGTACACGAGACTTTTTTTTACATTTCTAAAAATAAAATAAGTGTGACTTACACTGTGAGTCAGAGCTTTAGCAACAAGCGGTCCCACCATTCCTGGAATAGTACCAAATGTATTTGTGATTCCAAGGAGGATGCCAGCATAGCTAAGTTAATAGGAGAAAACAAGGATTAGTCCTTGGAACTTTCCAGTTCTCAATTTTGCAATTCTTTTCCTGCCCCTTCAGAACCAGATTAAATTATATGTGCACTTCCACAATGGAGGAATTTTCTCAACAGCAGTCCAAGCATTTTGGCATCCAAAGCCCTCCTGACAGACTGAAATGGGAGACGAGAAAGAATTTCACACATGATTCATCCACTTGTCTGCAAAGGATTAGAAACGCTTCTCATGTGTCCAAGGTTCTTAGATATTAGCATGGGGATTCCCACTGCAAATTAAATGGTCTCCCTCCAACTTCATTTCAGTTCAGACTTGACAGCTAAGACAAACTATACTTTCCAACGGCATTGTTATTTAATAAATGCACATATACAGTAGATACCTATGGTATGCATACTGCAAATGTTAAGCACAAAGTCTATCTCAAAACAGCTCAGTGTAGCATTTCACCTCAGAAAAAAGTAAGATCTTCCTCCCATTAAGAAATGTCTTTAGTTGTATAATGTCTACAACTGGTCCCTTTCAACAACTATGCCATTTACAAGGGAATCTCCATACACACAAAAAAATGGTCCTTCTGGGAAAATATTATGAAACAAAGCATTGTCAGTCAATATAAATTACTGTGTATTGGTATCTGAATGTAGCTGGTATCTTCTAGATAATCTTGTACAATCTATACTTATATTCCCCCAGAAATACTATATAGATTGAACATGTGGGATCTATTAGATAAATAAAATGGTATAACTAGCTATTAGCATTTAATACTTATAACATAATGGGGAAAGTAACTAAATTATAATTTTAAAACAGCCATCAATTGCATGTTTTAGAAGAAATATGATCTAGGAAAGCTTATGATATAATACATTTCTTAAAGGTGCCACAAGAATCTGTATTGTTTTTGTTGCAATAACAAGTATTAAAGCTTTAAATTTTGATGTGGTTATTGCTTGAAGTTAATATTTGAAATGACTGCAGATTTATTTATCAAATGTGTTTGCCACTCTCCAGAAAGTTAAAAAAACATGTTCAGTGTTCTGTGGAATTGAATGGCATTATGATCCCGTGTGTATAGTGAGGGAACCAAAACAACAAACACCCTCCCAAACACACAAAGCCCAAATGGATCAGAGGAGCATTTGATGATCCAGGAAGATGCTATCATTATGAGAACTGTGACAAGTGGAAAGCAGGAGGATTAACAGCTGTATACATCTGTTTGTCCACCAGCTCCAGATGGCAAAGTAAGGGTAAGGGAAAGGAACATCTGGTAGCTATGGAAGGTTGGAGGAACCATGTTGGGGAAAGAATATTTTCCATTCATAACAAAATTATTTCCCCCCAACTTTTGTTTCTCTATATTTTTTTCATTCACTTTGGCATCAAAGAACTGTTCCCAATGGAGCTTTCAATGCTAGATTTATAAAATCTGCCACACCAAAATCTGTCTTTTATAGGAACGTGCCGGGCTATGGTTTTCTCTGCCCAACACAAGGGAGCCAACTGCAAACTGTCTGGCAATTATCACTTGAGAGCTTATTAAGAAGGTTTCTTCTGATTGAGGACACAAGAAATGAAGCCCAAGATTTGCTTTTTAAGTTTGGTTTTGACAAGTGTTTTGGGTTCTCTTCATTCCATCTGGGAGAAGCCATGATTAACATGGCACAGCATACCCAAAACGGGAGCAGCACCTGGCAACAACTGTAGATAAATTAGCTTTTGTCACATGCACTGTAATATCTACTTTTATTATTTCTAAATTATTTTGAAAGAGTTCTGATGTTATATTCTATTTGTCACTCTTCCCTAGTCTTCTCCATTTATCTTTATTCTTAATGGAAAATAAACAAAAATATTAAGGATGAAAATGTTTTTTCTTTCATCACTAAGAAATGTCTACCAGGAAGGAATCTATAGTTGTCCTCTGATATTTGTACTGGTTTTGGAGAACATGCCCGATGTTGATGACAATAAAAATACAACTTGTATGAACCTGTTAAGGAATGAAATGGTTTGCAACAATCTACAATGTCTAAAATCACTCTTCCTTGAATTCTGTGCCTTATACATAGTATAATGAGATTATCTGTTTCAGGAAAGCTTAATTAACAGCTAGTAAAAAACATAACTAGTAAAAACCATTAAAAAACTTACGATGGTGCAATATCCAAGTGGTTGATACTGTAACCTGATGTGGAAAACCCTCCAAGTGTTGTTGATATAGTTAAAAATACAACTGCCACTTCATAATTGCAACCTATAAATCCAGCCGCCATGAGGAATACTGCAGGTCCAATCATTCCTTCATTAAAACAAAAAATAGAAAACTTTATACAAGTACTTTCCATTAATCATGTTCATGATATTTTAGTGTAGATTTGATTTTTGTTTATTTTATAGAAGTAGCTATAGCTTTCATATCCTGACCTGCAACAGAGGATCACTGAAGCATAATTTCACCATCCCTAAATAGATAACATTGTCTAAGATAGACAATAACTCAGCAATATCGTATTAATATTGTTAGGGAACAAGAATGGTCATACATATTCCTTGGAATTCATAAATGGAAACAGGTGTATTCTTCTCTGATCCATCCAAGCTCAAAGAACCCACTACAGTATTATCAGCACAAGAAAGTCAATATGTTGGAGACATAGAGGATTAGTATTATGTAGACATTTGGAAACAAAGACAGCAGGATTTTAGAAGAAAGCAGGTAAAATAGTGCGCACACAAGATGAGGGTATTTGTAATTTGATAGCAGAACATATGCACTATGTAGAAAGGTTGAAATCATTTTTGCATAAATTCCCAGTAACTGGAATGGATGTATATTTCCTTTTTTAAAAAAATCAGAGTTTATTTCCAGTTTCTGGCAAAACCTACCCATTGCAGACAATAGGTTTGCTTTACGACTACAGTGTTTGCTTTATGACCGTTGCAAAAGTCATAAAATTAGGTCCAGTCATGTGGGGATCCACTTAATGTCCAGTACAATGTACAAACACTTCAGGCGTAATTAATTAATTAATTAATTAATTCAGGCTTGATGTATTAATTACATCAAGGAGACTACCTGTACAAGAATGCATCCCCAATACAGTGGCATTTCATGGACAGTTCAGTATATTAAATGGTAGAAATCTAACATCATTACTAAAAGATTCAAATTAATTAAAAATGATGGTGTTTTGCTGGAGTAACATGATACTGTTTTTAATGGCTTGCCTAAATTACACTTATGCTTTCTGCTATAGCCATATTACAAAATGTGCATCAAAATTCCTGCTAGACTTTCTTGGAGGTGTCTAAATATTTATCCATGTGACTTTAAAGAAATCAACTGTTTTTTTAATGCAAGCTAAGAGTATATCAATTTGTGTGTTCTATGTGATACTTTTGAGATTGGCTGATTATTACTATTTTGCTATGATAAAAAACTAAAAAATCAAATTAGAAAATATTGACTGATTATCCTGCTTTCTATTGCCATCTAGTGTACAAAACAAACTTTAAAATTCAGATTGGGGTATCCTGCCTTTCACGTTCTATACAATATCCAAGCTGTTGCTGCAGCTTTATTAAAATCAACACACGAAATCTATTTTAAAAATCAATTGGGTCAGTTAAAAAAAGAACATACAAAGTTATTAACAGTCTTCGTTGTGTTCAAAGCTATTTTAAGACATGGCAGCAAAGGCTAATGTAGGAAACAAAAACATGTGAATAAAAAGATACCCATTTCCTTATGTAACAATCTCAAAATTAATTTATGCTTGGTAATTTCAGTTGGTTTCAAGGTATTCAGTTATCAAGGACAAAAGATTCAGAGAGAAGTAAGAACATGGCAGCTATACTTAAGCAAGTATAAGTAGCAGAAGCACATTGGAATATCTAAGTAGTCCTAGAGAAAATGCTTTTCTGAACTTCAGGAGAGCTAATTTCTAGTTAGTACTATATAATCTACTTTGTATTATGCCATTGCATCAGGTGAGCAAAAGTTTGAATTGGCATAAGGCAGCTTCTTATCGTTTTGAGCAGTTATAATGCTAGCATGTTTTGCCATGCTTTCCCTCACCCCCCACCCCAAATGTTCCTAAAAATTTCAGGGTGATCCTTATCATTAGATGTTGAGTAGCACCAGCCTGGCAGGGAGGGAGCTCAAACAGGAAATTAACCTAGAGTCACTGCACAAATGCAAAAGGGCTAAGACTACTCCTCCCCCCAGGTTTCTTAGAGCCTTATCTAATTGTTCCCAGGTGTAGACTGCCAGACTGAGGAAATTCCTCTATTACAGGTAGAACATAATAATTAGGTTGCATTCTGCACATGTGGGTTTGGTTGTTCACACCTGAAATTAATAGATGTAATTACCATAGGGAAATCTTATTTTAAGTGCACATATAGTCCTAGTAGATTGTGACTTTCACACATATGCAAGATATGTTGGGTCCTTCTGACGTTGGTCAGTACTATATATATATACTGTACTATAATTGGAAAAGCTCATCTTATGTAAGAAATGCCATGTCTGGAAATGAATGAATGAAGGAATGGATGGATAGATAGATAGATAGATAGATAGATAGTATTACATTCAAAAAATTAAAGGGTGGCATTGTATCAAACGCTAAGTATTCTAAAATACCAACCAATTCACCTTCATTCTAGCAGTATTCTTCAATGAGTTATAGACTACATTACAAACAAATGCTTTTCTTACCTATTGCTGTAAATGTTTTGCGAACACAGACTGTTGACATATTTTTCTTTTCCCGTAAATAGTCTGCAAACTGACCACACACAATTATACAAACCCAGCAGCCAAAATAAGGAAGTGCAGATAAGAATCCATTCTGTAGAGGGGGGAAATGGTTGGGGATGGTTCTGTTATTAAAAATAGTTTGAACAATTCTTTGTCGGATCATAGATATGATTTATGATATAAGTATGAGTAATGTATTATATTTCTAGATATGATCATACACCCACAAACACACCTATAGAGTGGATCACAGATTTAAAAATAAGCACAAACAGAAACAATATATTAGTAAATAATGCAGGCAAGTGACCAGTGATTTATATACAACTTTTTGTGACTCTTTTGATACTGATCCATCTTCAGGTTACTTCATTCCTTCCAACCACCGAACAGATGTTTGACAAGATGAGAAAAATACAGCCTCTCTCTAGTTTCCTTCACTATAAAAGCTTATATATGTATATAATATGGTTATGGAGCTTCCAGACAATTGTTGAAATTGCCTGAAGCCTTTGAGAATAATTACTTAAATGAAGTAACCTTTTTTTTAATGAAAAATAATGGAAAACAACTTATAATAATTAATTTTAAGTATGCGGCCAAGATGTAGCACCTGTTCCATTGGAGTCCCATTATAAATTTAAGACAAAGCTTTTTTTCATGATTCTGAATTAGAATGGATATTGCCATTGCCTCATTTGGGTTAGGCGTATTTTACTGGTAGAAAGGCAAATATTAGTTCAACAGCGCCTTTTAGATTTAAGGCACTGCGGTAAAAAAAAAAAAAAAAGAAAATCCTCCCACCATGTAAACCAGGGGTGTCAAACTGGCAGCCCGCAGGCCGGATGCGTCACGCGCAGGCCATGCCCATTCCCAGCTCCGTGTATGGGAAAGCATCGTGAAACATCACATGATGGCAACGTAATGCGGCAAGTTTGACACCCATGATGTAAACAATATAAAAAAGGGGAAAAAGAAAGCAAGATTCCAAGTTCTGGTTACATAATAACTGAAGAAGTTAAAGTCCTCTGTCCTGTTACTAAGATTCTTCCCTTGTACTTATTAAGCATATAACCTTCTGAAGAAATGCAAGTATGCATCAGGCAATGTGGCAATAGCCAGCCACACCAACAGGCCTGAAGAACAGTTTCTACCTGTGGGCTGTCAGACTTCTGAAAATAACTTCATGCAACATAGTATGACAGACTTGCGGGGCCGGCACAAGATCACATAGGGTAATAAGATTGGGTCTGGGTTAGGGACTTCTGTCCTCACTGTGAGTTGTGTGGGGGTGTGTGTGCATGAAGGGAGGCTCAGCCAATCTCACTGTACACATGTTGAACTTTGACAATAAAGGTAATAAATAATCTGTAGGAAGCCAACATTTTTCTCCATTTTTGTTCCTTTTAGAATAGTCCCCCCAGAAGACATGACTACTTGTGAAAAGGCCCCACTAACAGAGTTTATGAAATTATCATAATAAATGGACACGATATTATGATAATTTCATAAAAGAAATTCTCCTGGAGTACACACACAGTAATTTAACTATAGCCATATCCTGGGAAGGTTATGTAATACTTCGGTTCTTACAAAAATCTGAACTTCTGTTGATTAGAAAGATGGACAGAAATGCAAGAATTGGGCCTAAGATTGGGAATCAAATTCTAATTCAGTCTAGATATTAACTGAATTACTAATAATTAATACAGTTATAAAGCCTCCTGGATCTAGGCTCATGGTTGTACCACTTTAGGATTAAAGTTAATCTTTGTAACATTGGAATGCATAGGATGGCTTACCTCCTGCACATCAAATCTCAAAATCTCCTTCATGTATGTAGGCAGCAGGGTAAGGAGAGTGTAGAATGTCCAATTATAAGAAAAGTGTGCAACAACAATGGCCCACAGCGGAACAGATTTCAACATGGCTTTCCAAGGCACATATTTCTGGGTAGAAAGCTAAATGGAAAGATTACATTCAAAACCTTTAGATCTCAAGGAATTTAATTTTTAAAGAACCTGTTATTCAGCATTATGAAAGATTAATTCTGACATAACGAATTTTGATACATAGATAAAATATTAAAAAACTAGGCTATATGATCAAGTACTGAATCTAAATCTCTTTCATTGGAGAATAGCTACCACCATTTCACTGCATTCATTTTAATACATAGTCTGTATTAAAATGAAAATCATAGGTTTGAAGAACTTGTTTTTGAAGATGAATGGAACCCTTAGTTGTTCTTGTCTTTTAATTTTTTAAAAAATTAGCATGATTAAAAGCTACTACTTTTCTCTTTTATATATACAGTGGTTATTTATACTTTATATTGCAATTAAACTGTATGATAACTTAAGTATTTGCTGATGGCTCATACCTGTTGTGAAAGAGAAGACAGAATATATTCTTTTTCAGCCAGGGAAATTGTCTTGTGAGTTTCAGGTGTATCACTAACCATACTTATCCAGAAGAGGAACCACAACACACCTAAGGTACCTTAAAGTGAAAGAAAAAGGTGCTTGTGTTTAAACTGAAGACAGAAAAAAAAGTCTATGGCTAGACTAACTAAAAATTATCTGCATGTGAATATAAGAGCCTCGTAATAATCCTTTGTAAGAAGAAAAAAAGATTGAAGAGTTACAGGGCATTTCAACAGCATTGCTTTTCTGTAATGTTTACAAGTTTGTGTCAATGTGTCCTAGCCATATCAAAACCAATTGTTAGCGCGTAACATACAGTACTTAACATATTAACTTTTAGATCTGTTGGCTCCAGTATGGCTAAAGGTGTTACATGTAAAACGATAGCAGCTGGGAGAAACACACACACACACAAATGAGGGAAATGCTTAGAAAATAGGATTATTACATAAAGGCTGAATTATTAAGGAAAATACAAGCCCGCATCCCATGACAGCTATTTATTTATTTATTTATTTATTTATTTATTTATTTATTTATTTATTTATTTATTTATTCGACTTGTATGTCCCTACTCCCTAAGGACTCAGGGTGGCGAACATTAAAACAGAGAAAAATTTACAATAAAACAAAATTAAACAACTAAAGAAGCCGAATGAAGTTAAAATAAAACCCAACCCCCCCCCCAGGTCATTCCAGGCCGCCCGTTGAAACAACCAAGTCTTCAGGTCCCGGCGGAAGGAGCGGAGGTCAGGGGCCAAGCGGAGATCCACGGGAGCTGATTCCAAGGGCAGGTGCTCCACAGAGAGGCCCTAGCCCTGGGGACCGCCAGCCGACAACGTCTGACTGCACCGGCACCCAAGGAGGCCCCTCCTATGGGGAGGCAACAGGGCGATTGGAGAGTGATGCTGGCAGGCGTCCCCAGTACCCTGGACCCAAGCCATTAAGGGCTTTATAAGTTGTAACTAATACCTTGAAGGCGCACCGGAGGCAACCGGCAACCAATGCAAGCAGCGAGGAGGGTGTAACATGGGAGTATCGGGATACCCCCATCACAGCCCAGCAGCAGCTGCATTCTGCACCAGCTGAAGCCTCCGGACCGCCTGCAAGGGAAGCCCCATGTAGAGAGCATTGCAGTAGTCGATTCTAGAGGTGACGAGTGCATGAGTAACCGCTCAAGGGCATCTCGTCCAAATAAGAGGGCTAAGCTGGCGAACCAGCCAACCTGGGCAAAAGCCCCCTGGCCACAGCTCCCACATGCTCCTCCAAACCGAGCTGTGAGTCCAGGAGGACACCCAGGTTTCTCGCCCTATCCACGGGGCAACACCTCTCCCCATGACCAAAGATGGTACATCCAATAAAGACCGAGATGCCGGTAAGAACAGCCACTCCGCCTGGTGGGGTTGAACTGGAGCCTGTTACTACCCATCCAGACCGCATCAGCCTCCAGGCACCGGGACATCACGGAGAGAGCATCACTGATCTGGTCTGGGGTGGAGATGTAAAGCTGGGTATCATCAGCATCACTGATGATACCTCACCCCAAAACCTTGGATGATCTCACCCAGCTGTTTCATGTAGATATTGAACAGGAGAGGCGAGAGGACAGACCCCTGAGGCACCCCACAAGTGAGGGGCCTCGGGCCACTTCTGCCCCCTGCCAACACCGACCGCGAAGCGCCCGAGAGGAAGGAGGAGAACCAACGCAAAACGGTGCCCCCCACCCCCAACTCTAAGCTGCAGAAGGATACCATGGTCGATGGTATCGAAAGCCGCTGAGAGATCTAAAAGGACTAGGAATCATCACATTTCTTAACTATTTGCATCTTCCTAGACAGAAAAAATAAAATAAAATCACAAAATCAAAATCTCCACAAGTCAGTAAAAAAAAGCATCTGTGCAAGTATAATAGTTTATGTAGGTGCACTATTCTGGAATTAAACACAAAAAGCTTTAAGCAAAAAATTATGCTTACAATGAGATTACTTACCAAATATGTAGAATACGTAACTCCAGTCTACATAAAAGCATATTACACCAGACAAGGGAAGTGAGACAACTGTTCCTAGCTGTGCACCTACAAATTAGAAGTTTTTTTTAAAAAATGCTGACAGTACGTATCTTAGTAAACAAATTATTTATTAAGCATAGCTAAAATAATAACTGATTAAGGATAACCTTGGTTAAAAGCAAGGCCTGCATTATAGTGACCCATGGCCATGGGCACCAGGAAGAATACAGGATGAGGGAAGGGAGGAAATTCATAGCCCATAGTCAACCATGGTCAAATTTAAAAATATTTATGAAATCTTACCTGCATATGAAATACTAAGAAGTTTACTGCGTTCTAATGGAGGAGCCCAATTAGACCACATAGCATGCATGGCTGGGAACGTTACACCCTGGAAAATATATGTGCTTATAATATAATATAATATATAATATATATAGCCCAAAAACAAGATAATTGATAAAATACAATATTTTATTTTAATGAAATGTTTTTCTTCAATAAATCCTGGGAAAGTACTGGTTATATTAGCATGAAGCCGTTTTCAGCAAGTGCACATAGCTAAAGAGCAATTAAGGAGACCTAATTTCTTGCCCATCATAGTCCTTCAGATGAAAATGTTTTTGGGACAGTTATAGTGATCGCTCAAGTCTTAGCCACCAAAATGTTTCTTCTGTCTAGACCATAAATATTGATACGTAGTGAAGCATGATGTAATGTAATCAGACAATGAAAGATTTTTTAATTTAAAAAAACCCTTATTCTTAAATTTAGACCCCAGTTAAAGTAATGCAGAATTTAAAATGAAAACAAGAAGCAATAATGTTTAAAGCAATCCATTTTAGGATCAACTTCTAGGATATTCTAAGAAACTAGTCTTTTGTTGTTCACTAGGGTGAATATTATGGGCAGAGTCTATTCTGATAACAGTTGTCACTGGATGCTTCTCAAGACAACTAAACAATATTTTATTATGGTCAACTCTTGAATAGTCTGCTCTACTGATATTACTTTTTAAAGATACTCCAATGAGTAGATGTATGGCATTTTGTTTATTTATTAAACTTTTATGCCTCCCATTTCCCCTGTAAAGTAACTCTGGGCATAATTTTGCATCATGAATCTGATTTAATGACTAAATTATTTTGTGTTCCAAAATATTGAGAACTGCAATGAAAATGATTAACTGCGACAAAAAAGAAAGACTTCCATTAAATACTATAAGGTATGGATGAAGCTGAAATTTGTCTTCGTGCCTTCACTTTGGGGATTCATGTTCTTGGCATTCTTTGCTCATCTTTCCCAGGAATACCTTCTACTAATATGAGGCAGCAGGACTGGAAGGTTGGATTAGGTACAGAACAGTATACTACTCTTCATATCTACAATTTTTCACAAAGAAGGTGCTTTACACTCCACACACTTGTCTTTACAAATAATACAGTTACACTCACACAAAACCCCCCCACATTATTTTCATAATTTTCATGTGGACGTAGAAGAACTGACAGAAAAGAAGAAACACTCAAGTTCCATATCTAAGTCCAACATGCTGAAATTCTGTGACAAAATTTAAGAGAGTGAGGAGCCAGGAGATACTCATGTCAGAAAAATGATGAAGAGTGGTGGTCAATTGGGTGTTTCCCCTTCTTTCCCACTGTTTTGCCAATATCAAAGGAAAAATGAGAAATTACCTCGCCAAAACCTTCCAAAACTCTGACTGCTATGAGGAACCCAGCTCCTAGATCTGCTGCTAATGGTGTGAACAAGGTGAAAACAGCAGTACCCAAGATGCCAAATCCCAGCAGCAGCTTTGCCCCAAATCGGCGTGCCAGATATCCCCCAGGAACCTGAGTAATGATGTAGCCATAGAAAAAGGACCCAAGGATCCAGCCTTGCATATCAGCATCCCAAGGATAGCTTTTTCCCTAAAAAGATAAGAGGAAGAGGCAATATTTTCTACATCATAAGAGAAAAAAAAAGTATTGTGTTCTCCCACTCTTTAATGACATATGATCCTTTGTGGACTCTGCTCCCAGTTACAGCCTGGTTAACAAATCCCATTTTCTGTAACAGTAATCTCTGTGCTCATTAGTATGACATACATGAAAAAAGCCTCTTACAATGTATACCCACTACAGAAACAACCACATCATTTTTTTACTGTTTCCTAAGTTAACTATTACAATATATCAAAGAGAAGTGCTATAAAAATTTTAAATAATGTAAATAATATTTGCATTGTTTGGAATCCTTTTCTGGTTGTTTTCTATTTTTTATTAATGCATTCAATTGATTATGTTACCATGCTTGAAATACAAGACATTACACACTTTTGTTAGCAGTCCAAAGGCACATAAATAAAAGAAGTCTCTTATACTAAACCTGATCACTGATATATCTCTGTTCTCTGTCCCTGGCCCAAGATATTAGCGGAGCCTGATATATATCATGCTACGATAAGGGATAGTTTATTAAGAATCATAACTGCATTGCATCATAAATCTGTATAAGATTGTGTTACGTTTCATGTATTGTTAGCTTCCCAAAGTCAGCAGGACACTACACTCTCTATGTATAGTACACACTAAATAAGGGGACTTATTCAAATCCAAAACTTGACATACAACGCAATCCTATACAAATTTAATCTGATTTGGGTTCCTTGACCCTTTATTCCTTGATTATATTTACAGGATTACAGCCCAAATATGTTCAATTAAAAATGACTACATTAGTTAAAAGAAACAGCAGGGCATCTTTTCCAAGCCTTTTCATACAACAATGCATCTTTTGGAAGGTTGAGGAGCCAACATATAATAGGTGTTGCTTTTTATCATTTGCAGAGATCTTGTGGGAAGAAAAGAAATACGCCAGTCAATAAGAACTTGCCAAAGCCTATTGGCATCCCTGTCTTCCATTATAGATTTAATTCTTAACAATTAGGTACAGCTCACATTCTCAAAAATAAACTTGTTAAAATTACCGTAGTGTTACGAGGAGCTACTGGAGTGGGAGAATGCTCCGGGCACACATTTGAGGTGATATTCTTGTTCAAGCTTGTATTTAGTTCTATCATGTCCACTAAGGCAACGCTTAAATTCACACGAAGTGCATACAAGAGGAAGAATCCAAAGAAGGCCCATATTGCTAAACTGAGGCGAGCAGAACACCATAAGGGCACTAAAAGAAAAAGAAAAACACATAATTGTTAATAGCATTTCCTTCCAAGGACAAATAATCCTTGTAGTCTTGCTCAGCTGTAATGTTTAACCAGATACAAGGGTCAACACCATTAAGATTAGCCTACTCCTGCAAGAAGCAAGACATAAAGCATTTTCTACTCCATTTATCTCCATCAAAGAACCATAGTAGTGGATTAAGCAAGACTGTACATGGGAGTAAGTAACTGATTCACAATAAAATAAATAGACAGCAAGGTCACCACTAGCAGATAACCATCTACAGGCCTTGCCTCTGTTATTAAGGGCAGCAAGAAACTATGGTAAATAGATCAGGATAGGGTGAAGCTCCTGGTGAAGCTTTAATTTCATCAGAGACAGTAAACACTAATGGAGATGGGGTGGCTCCTGTTTGTTTATTCATCTCAGAAGCCTCACAATTAAAATACTATATGACATGAAATTTGAAATACAAGTTTGAATGGCTTCTTCAGGAAGAGCCTTGGTGGTGCAGGCTGTTAAATGCCTAGCACTTAGCTCCAGCTGCCTGCAATTAGTGCAGGCTCGAATCCTACCAGGCTCAAGGTTGACTCAGCCTTCCATCCTCTCGGGGTAGGTAAATTGAGGACCCAAGATTGTTGGGGGCAATAAGCTGACTTTGTAAAAATGCCGCTTAGTAATAAGCAGGCATATACAATGGAATGAAGGCTATTGCTGAGCGCATTGGGTTGTGCTCCCAAAAAATTGTAAGCCGCCCTGAGTCTCCGGAGAAGGGCGGGATATAAATATGAATTAAAAAAAAATAGGTGGGCTCCTATTTCCCCAGGTATCATATTTTACTGTCCATAGACTCAAAGTGAAAAAGTTGAAAGTCTTCTGTTTGAGCCTCTTAGCTGACATCATGCAATCATTGAGAATGATGATTGATGTCAAGAAGGGATGCAAACTTGCAACACTAAGAACAAATGGAATCTGAAAGTTAAATTGAATTCATGGCCATCTCTTAAAAACATAGAAGCATAAAAGCTGCAGGTAACAAACGTTTTACTTGCTTCTTGGATTGATTTATATAGTTGCCTATTTCACATAAGTGACTCTGGATGGCTTAAAAATATTAAAATTATTGAAACAGCAAAATCCTTTGAATGGCTTCTTCAGGAAACCCAGACTAAGCACTCTTTCTAGCAGCAATTTTTGGCAAAATTTATTCTATAAATCTGCAGTTCTCCGCCCAAATTCATGGTACCATGATATCACTTGCTATACATTCACTATTTGAACCTTTTTAGAAGGTGTAATGATTAGTAGCTATTGTTCTTTCTCTAATCCTCCCAGCCTTAAAAATGAATTTACCCCTTTATAAATAATGAAAAGCTTGAACATTAAGTCCAAGTAGATTAAAAGCATATAGGTGCAGGTTTCGTTTTACAGGGAATCAAAGGACTATGGATTTTAAAAGATTTGTTACATGATATTAGCAACAACCTTCCTAGTACCATTTAGGTAAAACAAAGTAAAACTAAATGAATAGAACATAAATTTGATGCCATGTCTAGTCAATAATACACAAAGTCTAATAAACAGGATCAGATAATAAGTGTTATAAACTTCATATTCTTCATATTTTACAAAACTGAAATCAAGTATATTATAAAGTCTATTGTAATTCTAGTACAATTATTCAAGGATAGGTCTAACTGGAATAAACAGAAGTAAGGAACAGAAACTTATAGTATTACAATTCAAAACAAACACGAAAAAGTCTCCCTTTTTGACAAGCCATATACTGTATGTCTCAATACACCACTTACTGTTCTAATATACAAATATACCATATCATATTCATCATCATCTTACTTTAAATATACATAAAACAAAGAAAATACTATTTTTCCCTGAAAAAAATTAAATACAATAGCAAAATACTTTTTTTTTTCATTTTGGAAAAGATTTTGACTTGTACCACTTAATATAAATAATCAAAATTAATTTCTTACCTCCAACATCCAAGGAAGCTTTTGTTTTTGCAACCAATCTCGTTTTCATATTCATATTGTATCACTTTCTAGTTACTGTTGAACCAATTTATTGAAATGTTCCAGGATCATTACTTCCTGTAATTTCTTTGAGGAAGCTGCTGTCTATTTTTTTTCAAGCCTAAACTAGATATAGCATATTCTTTAAAGATAAAATCTTGCTATTTCCATACAAAATGTTAATAGTACGTAACTCGTTTTAATGCTAATGGCACTAATATGCTGCTGTTCATAAGAGATGCAAACCTGAATCTTTTCACCGATTAAACTTACATTTTCCCTCCTCCCAGTTCTACTTCTCTGCTGCATGTGGAATATCCTGTTGAACAGCTGCAATTTTTTTTAGCAACTTCCTTTCTTCTATATTTAAACAAAACACTCCTTTTCGTTTTCCCTATAATTTATTTCTATTGTTTCCTATGTGGATCTGTGCGTACGCACACACCCACAAAATAAGACATCTACTTTGTACTAAATGGTTTGCTTTAAGTCAACCTACGTTTCTTAGCTCTGTTTGCAATTTAGCAACATGATCTATTGATCCCAAGCAGTTATTTCCTAATGTGTGATGAAATCAACGACAATTTCATGGGTACACACAGGCATGGAAAGAAAAGGACCTTGCTTTTATTTTGCCGGTACCAATCCATACACACATGCAAAGTTCTATCAGTATAACTTTTGTTATAAAAACTAGGAAATGAAAGATTAGCATAAGAAGGGGAAAGACACATATTTCAGTGGATTTTTTTAAAAAAATACACTAATAATTGTAATGCTTTTTTTCATCGTGTCTTGTATAAATATGACATAATCATCTATGGTGACTCATAAGACTACATTTTTTATAAGCTGGTTTTAACTCAGAGTTAACTGTGGCTTGTGGACTAGATAAACAGTGAAACAGCTGTCTGAAAGACATAAGAACTACTTCAAGCAGGGGGATCAAAGTTCTAGAATTCAGTGCCAAATAGTAACCAACCAGATCCTTTAGAAGCTCAGAGGTACAACAAGCACACTATGAAAAATACTGCAACTACACTACAACGCTAGTACCAGGGTAAGCTAGAAAAGAAAATTCTATGCATACATGTTGTAAAAACATATGTATCCTGTCATTCTTCCAACAGTACACAACAGTAGACAATTGTATTCTTCTATTAGCTGAATAACAGCAGCTAATCCTAAATCATCTATGGAAGAGCTTCACAGATTTTAATGAGGGATGTGCACAAACAATAAGAATCTGCCTAGTTGCTCATTTAATCATTCATAAAATACTGAACTTCACCACTTGATACATTTTGGGGGCAAATTTGCATTTAAAATCAACATCGTAGTGACTTTTAAAACTATATGAGTCCTTGGTGGCTCAGGCTGTTAAATGCCTGCTCTTAAGATCCATCTGTCTATAATTACTGTAGGCTCGAATCCCACCAGGCTCAAGGTTGACTCAGCCTTCCATCCTCTCGGGGTAGGTAAATTGAGGACCCAAGATTGTTGGGGGCAATAAGCTGACTTTGTAAAAATGCCGCTTAGTAATAAGCAGGCATATACAATGGAATGAAGGCTATTGCTGAGCGCATTGGGTTGTGCTCCAAAAATTGTAAGCCACCCTGAGTCTTCGGAGAAGGGCAGCATATAAATGTAATTAAAAAAAAAATTATGCTCAGTAGATTTTTAATTTAAAAAAGAAGGTAGGATAAAACCCATTTTCTGATAATTACAGATAGTCCTCATTTGATGGCCATTCATTCAGTGACTGTTCAAACTTATGACAGTGTTGGACAAGCCGTAGTTACAAATGGTCCTCGTATGTGGCTCTTGCAGCATCCCACGGTCACATGATCATGATTTGCTACTTTCCCTGCCAATTTGCCACAAGCAAAATTGATGGGGAAACTTGCAGGAAATTGTAAGAGCTTGTGTGGTCCTTGCTAAATGATGGCAACCGGGACTGCTGGAACTGTTTGCTGCTAAACAGCACAGGCACATGGTTTTTCTACTTACAACCAATAGTTGTAAGTTGACAATAGTTTCTGTTCTCAATTAGCTTTGTTAAGCAAAGACGACTTGTAAGTACATAACATTAAATACCGTACTTTCCATTTTTAAGTTTAGTCCAGAACAATGTGACTGAAGGTAACTTCACTGTACTTAGAAGGTAGTGCTTTCAACCACTGAATTGTGACTTCGTATTTTAAATTAGTTTTCTGTGATAAGCACTATTTCCCTTTTTTGCTATGTTTAATCATACCACACAGAAAACATACTGTTTGAAATTAAAATACCCTAAGGTATTACCCCATTATTTTAAGCGTTTTTCCTTGATCAGGTGACTTCCCCCTCCAAACCACATCAACAAGGAACTTTTGAAATTCCTTAGTTTTGAAAGAAGTTTGCCATGTGGTTTAAGGCTTTGCTTTGAACAAAAGCAAAGTAAGCCATTTGGGCTAATTTGCTGTCCTAGGTAATTACTAGCTAATTGTGAGGCTTTTGGACTAGAGCTATTGACCCAGGAGGTTCTGTTCCACACTTAGCTTAGGACACTTTTTAGGTGACTCGTCTGAGTAATATTCAGTGTGCCTCACGAAGTTGTTCCAGAGATAAAATTAATTATGTGCATCAAAACTCCCTGTTCCCAATTGCATTCTCAGATTTGTAATTCTGTGCAAGGTTATATGTACAAATTTAATGTAATGGGTGTTTTATGATCCATTCAACCTGCCTTGAATTTTGCTTTCTTTTGAATACAGATGCTGCATTTGTTTAATTATATTCTGGTATCCTACTCCTAAATATTAATAATAAAACATGTTATATAGATACTATAACTTTTCAGACCATGCTCCTATAAATGTCATATCCCTACTTCACAATAATTTAGTACATTTTTAAATAGTTGATCTTATCAGCTTATCATATGGTATTCCATACCATATCTTTGTTATGGAATACTTCAAAAGTCTTTCAGGTCATACAGTACCATGCTTCTCTACTGTTGGCAGAAAAATGCACAGACAGGAAGTTATCAGGAACTGAGCTTGACCTGAAGGAGATGTTACGTACAAAAAAGAATGATTTGTTAAAATTACATCTTTAAAGTAGAAAATTAAATAATAATTCATCCTCCATGCACCCCTGTTCAAGCCCTGAATGGTATATAATTTTTTAAATATGAATTTAAAAAACTTGTATTTTCAAAATAGATTTTTGGAATGTGTATCTCCTACAAAAAAGCAACTTCAAATTCATCTTTTTCAATTTGACTACTTGCCTTTCAATATAAAAATCACAGAGCAAGAATAAAAAGGAATATGCCACTCCTATAGTTAGCTGTATTTAAATGACAACATAGCAATTTCAGACCAAAAAAGTAAAAATAATCTCAGAAATTAAGAATAGAAGAAAGTTCTACAAATTAATTAACTGAAATATAAGGATTTTAGCCAAATATTAAATTAAAAAAGGGCAAGGGATGAAAGAAAATGAGAATATAACTGCAAAACAATCTGTATACCCAGGACTATTCAGACATAACTAGCAAACACTTAATTCACAATTGCAGAAAAAAAGCAAGCTAACATTTAGAATGCAAGTTAAGCACTATCCATGCTGAACATGAATATTTATTAATCTTCCTCCAAAAGAACTTTAGAAAAAATGGGAGGAAATATGTTTTTCAACTCCAACAAATGATGAAATTGACCAATGCAATAATTTCAAAACATATTCTAGCTGGTGTTGATGAAATATTGAAGGTAACTCTGTAAAGCAATAATTTTCACTAAATTAAACCTATTTTGTTGTTGTTGGATTTCCTTTATATAATATGTGGGGAGGGGAAGAAAGGTGACAATTATTTCCCCATTCAATCACGTAGTCATTCAAGTGGATTGAGGCAGTTATTCCTTCATGATTAATCTGATTAATTTATTTATTAGCTGTATAGAATGGAAAAGCTGAAATATAGTGAATTCTCAAACTGAATAGATCGATTGTATTAGAACTTCCATAAAACAAATTCTCCGTCCTTTTTCATCATGTTTTGGAATTCCCAATAAATACTAGTTTCCCAGCAAGAATAACCTTCTAAGAACATTACTTATCATGAAGGATCTTATCATTAGTTTCACAACAAGAGTGACCTTGTTAGAAAATTATTCATGCTGAAGGATTTTATCATTAATTTCCCAGCAAGAGTGACCTAAGAAGAAACTATCTTGAAGAAACTTATCACTATTAATAAACTAATCACAGATATTTCCACAGGTCTGTCTTGGCTGCCAATATCATTTAGTAACTTCTAGACCAGGGGTCTTCAAACGTGACAGCTTTAAGACTTGTGGACTTCTAACTCCCAGAATTCTTCCTCCAGTCATGTTAGCTCAGGAATTCTGGGAATTGAAGTCCACAAGTCTTAAACTTGCCAAGTTTAGAGCCAGGGGATGAATAAACCCATTTTTCTCAATTGTTACTGGAATTTTCACTTTAACAATCATGGCAAAAAAAAATTAGTTGCTATCCCAGATAATTTTAAAAATAAGTCCTATGTGAATGCCAAAATAATGATCAAGTTTATTATTGTAATAATAGCTGCTACAGGAGCAATTTATTATAAGAAAACGAATGCAGATACCCATAGTACATAGAAAATGTAATGATTATCCAACTACAATGGAATCTTCTCCTGTAGTTACGTTTTATATTTTTGAAGGTGTTCCTAATTCATTCCTTCACATTATTTCAAACAAAAGTATAAATACTTCTGAATAATATTTGACAGGGGTATCCTTCAAGATTTCCACTACATAAAGGTAGATTTAATTATCTGGGCCTTCAGAATTCATATTAGACATTTTAGCTTTGATGGGATAAAAGTCCAATAATAACGAATATGTTGCTTTCTTTTTTATTTGTGTTTAAGATTAACTGTTAGGGGAATGAGTACCTATATATGCTTATAAACTTTTCCATTGCTTGGTAATAAATAACATGTTAAAATTAATTTAATATGTAAATTAAGATAAGAGAATCTACTAGCAGTGACTTGCCCAGAATAACAATTTTCTATATTATTTTTGGTATAATAACTGAAATTAATTGCTATTGTTTGTGAAAATTTTTTAAAACTTTGCTATCATGTGAACATATTTCTACTTTCAATAGAAAAACAGTTCAGAATGTTTGTGTCTTCTATAATTTCATCATACTGAGCACATGAATGCCATTTTTTCCACCCATTTAATAGTAAATAATTATGCTACAATTTTATATAATTGCAGTAATCCATTTGGCTAAAATTGCAGCAACCATATTTTTCCTCCCAATCTGAAGACAGAAAATTAGACTTTTTACCCTTTCTATATTTATTTATTAGATATTTATTAGATATTTTCAAAGATAGCTAGAGATATTTAAAAACCTCAAACAATTTATTGTTCTTTAGGCTAGAGAAGGGGATTGAGAACAATCTTGCCAATTTGTCTTCTAACTGAATCTGAGGTGTGAAAGTTTTAATTATAGTCAAATTAATTAGTGCCAATTTTTTTTAATAAGTGGAGGGTGTTAAAACATTATGAATGAATGAATGAATGAATGAATGAATGAATGAATGAATTTGGACAACACACCAGCCAAGCCAGATCTGTTTAATATCACTTGTTTCCCTGGTGTGCACTTAGCCCTCCCCATTCTGTTCTCATTTTATCTTTTTGTACAACTTGGTGGATCGAAGAGACGGTTAGGGTTTTATTAATTATAATAGATTTGAAAATGCAAGTAAGTTAAATTGCAAGGCAGCAAATAAACCATATCTTACCCCAGATTCTATGTAGCCTTAAGTAACATGGGTTCTTCTTTATTATATGTAGTTTACTTGTGTGTGTACTTATAGTGTATGTATATTTAGTTCACCATGAACTTATCTTAAAACATCTGTCTTAAAGTAAATTGGTCATTTCCCACCCACAGAAGTTATGTCTTCTGTATCCTTACCAAATTATGCCCCCCTTATGGAAAATCAGTGCAATTCTCTTGTTATTTGCATGGAAATAATGGTAGAGAAGATACGTATGGAAGTAACCAGACAATAACTAGGGTGAGAAACAGTATGATGTAAGGCAGCTTCTTCTATGAATGAATTACCGTAAATTAATGGGAAAAGATACCATGGCACTGACCTGCAAGCAAAACAATCTATTCTATTTTCTTATACTGTATAATTATTGACCAGCGACAATTAGCAGTAGGAGAAGGTGGAAGTGATCCTTTCTTGCTAACATTTCAGAGCT
Source organism: Naja naja (assembly GCA_009733165.1). Taxonomy (NCBI): domain Eukaryota; kingdom Metazoa; phylum Chordata; class Lepidosauria; order Squamata; family Elapidae; genus Naja; species Naja naja. The sequence goes on along the minus strand of CM019148.1, from coordinate 130,108,948 downwards.
TTTACATCCCATATTTCCTTTTACTATTGCCTGCAAGCATTTTACAGGCACATATGCCTAAATATAAGGTGCCTCAATAAATTCGGTGGTCCACCACACTTGGGTGCCTCTGCTCTGGTAGCAACATCTTCCCTGAATGACTCAGGAAATAGCACCGCCGAATCCGATGGGATTCACTCTTTAAGCCGAGGTTAGTGTTTTGTTTAGTGACCAAGCAGCCAAAACCTCGCATTAACAGAAGCACCCGCGCCTTCTCCGGGGTACTTAAAAACGGCGACGCGCCCACCCGAACACGGGTTTTTCTTCAGTGTCAAGTTAGAGACGAAAAATAGAACCACGGGAGCCAAGGAAGAAGAAGCCAAGAGATTCCTTCAGTGGCGATTCTTACCCTCTTTGGAGCTGGGTTGAGAGTCGGACAGTAAAAGCGGAGTACGGTCCTCCTCCTCTTTTGCGTCTTCTGGCTTCGGAGTCTGCATGTCGCCTTGCTCCAGATTCCAAAAGAACCCCACTAATCAGTCCCCCGAGTCTCCCGGGCTAGAAAAACAAAGCTCCAGGAACCGGCACGTGATCTGTCACGTGACCTGGAGCGGACACAAATACCACTCAACTGAAAATTCAGCCCCCGCTGGCCGGCTTTTCTTCCTGCTCCGCTTCTCGTACTCGGCCATCTTTAGTACTGGCATTTTGACAAAAGGAAAGGTGCTGTGGGGAGGGAGGGGGAGGCCGCATTAGGCCGTGGAAACTGTGAATGGTGTCCGTCCTGCGATGTTAACAAATATGACAGAGAGAGCGAGAGACTTGCCCCGTAATGCCAGCAGGTGGTGGCACCTCTTGACTGCTAGAAATTAAATACTTATTGAAAAAAGATGTTTATCTTTCAATCGAGTGGCTCCCAAGCAAAAATTAAAAGACAGCATTAAATGAGATAAATCACTAACCTTGCACCAATTGTTCAATTGGTCAAAAACAGAGTAGTAAGAGAAGCAATAATACATGGATTTGCAAAAGAAAAGGCATAGTATCGAGTTTGATCCTTTACTGAAATGCTGAGAATGAGGCAGTGTAGTTAAACTCTTAAAATTAGAGGAGGATACCATTCTGAGATAAAGTATCAAGGCAGCTAACTACTATAGAGGAAGATTTTTCATCTTTTCCCATTGTCTTCTGCAGAAACAGTTGTGCCAGATTGATTCCTGCACTATAAATATAAAATGACCTATTCTGTTGAAGTGAACAGAGGACTTAACTTTCCAGATAGAAGATCACATGAAATATTTGTAATTATTTACTAGTAGGCAGTCGGGACAATGTGACAGTATTGGTGTAGAAAGATAAGTTACGTTACAGTTTGCTAGGTGCCTTTGGGACAGTCCCCTTTTTTACTGAAGAAAAGCAAAGAATGATAAACATTATGACAGGACTGGGGAAATCTTTACCTTTTATGTAATAAAAAAAATGGAAAAATATTTCAGGTGCAATACAAGGTGGTGTATTTTTAAAATCCTAAGTGATGGCTCAACAGATGTTATCTAAACTACAATATTCAATATTCTTTATAAGTCAGATTTTTTTTGGCAGAGGTGTAATTCTATAATTATTGAAAGGCTAAAAACAGGAATCTATCACTAATTTTGAGACACATGCCTAATTTTTAATGAGCTTTCTCTACTAAAATAATCCTGCCTTGTAATCCTTTGTGAGGTGCCTCAGGGGTCGGTTCTCTCGCCCCTCTTGTTCAACATCTACATGAAGCCACTGGGCGAGATCATCCGTGGTTTTGGGGTGAGGTATCATCAGTACGCTGATGATACCCAGCTTTTCATCTCCACCCCTAACCAACCCAGTGACGCCCTCGAAGTGATGTCCAGGTGCCTGGAAGCGGTGCAGGTCTGGATGAGGAGGAACAGACTCTGGCTCAACCAGGCTAAGACCGAGTGGCTGTATGTACCGGCATCTCAAGTTAGCCAGGATATTCCATCTCTAGCTATGGGGGGAGAGGTGTTGCCCCCCCATGGATAGGGCTCGCAACCTGGGTGTCCTCCTGGACGCACGGCTCAGTTTAGAGGAGCAGGTGGGGGCCGTGGCCAGGGGGGCGTTTGTCCAGGTTCGTCTGGTGTGCCAGTTGCTACCCTTCCTGGATCGAGATGCCCTACGTACAGTCACTCATGCGCTCGTCATCTTCCATCTGGACTACTGCAACGCTCTCTACATGGGGCTGCCCTTGAGGACCACCCGGAGGCTTCAACTTGTCCAGAATGCAGCGGCGCAGGTTGTGATGGGAGGTTCCCGATACTCCCATATTACACCCCTCCTGTGTGAGCTGCACTGGTTACCGGTTGCCCTCCGGGTGAGATTCAAGGTGCTGGTGCTAACCTATAAAGCCCTTCATGGCATTGGACCGGGGTATTTGCAGGAAACCCTGCTGCTAATAACATCTTCCTGACGACCCATGCGCTCCCACCGGCAGGGCCTCCTCAGGGTGCCGTCAGCCAGGCAATGCCGGCTGGCGGCTCCCAGGGGTAGGGCCTTCTCTGTGGGGGCACCCACCCTTTGGAATCAGCTGCCCCTGGAGCTCCAGGTGGCCCCTGACCTCCGATCCTTCCGTCGTGGCCTAAAAACTTGGCTGTTCCAACAAGCCTACCCGGACTGATGGAGTGGGGGAGGGTTTTTTAGTGTTGTTTTAAATTTAATTAATTTATGAGATTTTGGGTTTAATTACTTTTTAATATTTCTAGTGTGTTGTTTTTTAGTATTGTAAGCAGCCCTGAGTCCTTAGGGAGATAGGGCGGCATATAAATCTCATAAATAAATAAATAAATAAATAAATAAATAGGTAGGTAGGTAGGTAGGTAGGTAGAGAGGCTACGTAAGCATGGGTGTCAAATGCTTTACAATGTTTTTTCCAGAGCTGGAATGGGCATGGCCTGCGCTTGACACATCTGGCCAGTTTGACACCCTTGCTTTATAGCATAGAAGAATGCTTTCCTATATTGACCCCAACATCATCTTCTTAGTGTTATTCTCATAGGTGCAGGATCCGCTTTTCGGATCAACAGCGGAATACCTTTCATTGTCATTGCATTCCACAAATACAATGAAATTTGAAAGCTACTCCAGCACAGTGCCCCAAACACCACATCATAATCATACTACAGAGTATTTAAAAATTAAAATAGTAATAATAATAGGACTAAATCACAAATGCACTGTTTGATTCAAGACAATTATTGCCTTGGAAAAGAAACTGTTTCTCAATCTATTAGTCCTCATTTTAAGACACCTATAACACCTCCCTGATGGTAACAGTTCGAAATATGAATGTCCAGGATGAGAACCGTCTGTGGAGATTTTTAGTGTTCTAGAGAGGAGTCTGGTCTTCGCAATCTCTTCCAAAGAAGAAAGAGAGCAACCGATGATTTTTTGTGCTGTGTTTATAACTTTCTGGAGCATCTTCTTATCCACTGCAGAGCATCCAGCATACCACACCGTTACACACTATGCCAACTTCTCACACAGACCACTCTTTTTCAGCAACCTCAGAAAGTGCAGGCGCTGTTGGGCCTTCTTTGCAGTGGCCATAATGTGGACCAACCAAGTAAGGTTGTCGGAAATATGAGTTCCTAGAAATTTAAAACTATGAACTCTTTCCACAGTCTCCATTGATAGCTCAGATTCGGGCCGGTTTGGACACCAACTGGCTTGAGTCAGACGTGGAGGCGACGACGAGTCTTGTTGATGTTATTTGGGATGAGTTTGACCCTGTGACCTCAGATGCAGTGGACAGGATTATGCGGCGGCTGTGCGCCACCACGTGTTTATTGGACCCGTGCCCCTCCTGGTTGGTATGCCGTCCGGGAGGGTACACGTGGCTGGCTCCAGGCAGTTACCAATGCTTCATTGCGGGAGGGGTTCTTCCCCGCCGCCCTGAAAGAGGCAGTGGTGAGGCCTCTCCTTAAGAAGCCTGCCTCGGACCCAGCCAATTTGAACAACTTTCATCCCGTCTCCAACATTCGCTTTTTAGCAAAGGTTGTTGAGAGCGTGGTGGCTCAACAGCTTCCAGCTTTCCTGGAGGAAACTGAGTACCTAGATATGTTTAAATCGGGCTTTAGGCCCAGTTACAGCATGGAGATGGCATTGGTCGTGCTGATGGATGATCTCTGGAGGGCTCGGGATGGGGATACTCCTCTGTCCTGGTCCTGTTAGACCTCTCGGCAGCTTTTGATACCATTGACCATGGTATCCTATTGCAGCGTCTTTGGGGGTTGGGAGTGGGAGGCACCGTTTTACGGTGGTTCTCCTCCTACCTCTCGGGACGCACACAGTCGGGTTCATGGGGGGGCAGAGATCAGCCCCTAGGCCCTCGCTTGTGGGGTGCCTCAGGTCAGTTCTTTCTCCCCTCCTGTTCAACATCTACATGAAGCCGCTGGGCGAGATCATCCGCAGTTTCGGGGTCAGGTATCATCAATATGCTGATGATACCCAGCTTTTCATCTCCACCCCAGACCATCTCAGTGATGACCTCCCTATGATGTCCTGGTGCCTGAAGGCAGTACGGATCTGGATGGGGAGGAACAGGCTCCAGCTCAACCCAGACAAGACTGAGTGGCTGTGCATGCCGGTATCGCGGGTCCAAGCATTTCCATCTTTGGTCATGGGGGGAGAGATGTTGCCCCCCATGGATAGGGTGCGCAACTTGGGGGTCCTCCTGGATGCACGGCTCAATATGGAGGAGCAGGTGGGAGCCGTCGCCAGGGGGGCATTTGCCCAGGTTTGCCTGATGTGCCAGTTGTGCCCCTACTTGGACTGAGATTCCCTATGCACGGTCACCCATGCGCTCATTGCTTCCCGTCTCAACTACTGCAATGCTCTCTATTTGGGGCTGCCCTTGCGGACTATATAGCTTCAGCTGGTGCAAAATGCAGCCACGCGGGTGGTGATGGGAGTGTCCTGATTCTCCCATGTGACACCCCTCCTGCGTGGTCTGCATTGGTTGCCGGTTGCCCTCCGTATAAGATTCAAGGTGCTGGAACTAACCTATAAAGCCCCTCATGGTTTGGGTCCGGGGTACCTGCAGGAGCGCCTCCTTCCAGCATCAAGGTCCAATCGCCTAGTACGCTCCCACAGGCAGGCCCTCCTGGGGGTGCCGTCGGCCAGACAATGTCGGTTGGCAGTCCCCCCGGGGAGGGCCTTCTCTGTGGGGGCGCCTACCCTGTGGAACCAGCTGCCCCTGGGGCTACGGTTGGCTCCTGACCTTTGTTCCTTCCACCACGATCTAACGACCTGGCTGTTTTTACAGGCCGGCCTGGATTGAGAGGGATTGGAGTTTTAATTTGGGTTTTAATTGGAGTATTTTAGTATATATTTGGATTAGATTAATATTTCTATTTATTTTGCATGTATATTCTTCTGTGAGCTGCCCCGAGTCCCCCCTGGAGATGGGGCGGCATATAAATCCAAATAAATAAATGAATGAATGAATGAATGAATGAATGAATGAATAATGGGAGAGGCTCTGCTTTGCATTTTCTGAAGTCTATAATCAATTCTTTGGTCTTTTTGATGTTCAGGATATGGTTATGACTCTTGCACCACAAGACCAGTCTGAGAACCTCTGACCTATAGTCCGTCTCGTCTCCTCCTGATATGAGTCCCACCAACATGGTATCATCTACAAATTTTATTATAGAGTTTGTGGGACAAGAGGGAGTGCAGTCGTAGGTATAGAGTGACTACAAAAGGGGGCTCAGTACACAGCCCTGTGGAGAGCCAGTGCTGAGAACAAGAGTGGAGGAAAAATAGCTGCCAATCCTAACAGTTTGGGGTCTGTTGGTAAGAAAGTCCCTTATCCGACAGCAGATGTGAGAGGAGACGCCCATTTCCAGCAACTTCTTAATCAGTATATCCGGAATGATGATATTAAAAGCTGAGCTGTAATCAACGAAAAGCATCTTGTATGATCAAATGCAGCATCCGTGCCATGCCTGCATTTTTGACACGTATGGCTGTAGAGCTATTGATTGCAACAAAAAACTGACTGACCAGCTTATGAACAGGGCCTACATTGGTTTGGTCTGTGTTCAGCTCAACGCCACCCTGGCAGCCAGGCATTATCCAGCAGCACCACTGGGAGGAACAGATCTCACCACCATGTTGATCCCAATGTGTGAAATACATTTGTTCCAGAATTAAGTTTAGCCCTTATTCTCTTGACTTTTAGGAAAAGATCTGTCAAGAATAGTAGGTTGATGATTGTCAGCATTCTTAGATGGGTTGCACTTCTCCATATTTGAACTGGTGTGCAGCTTGGGGTCCTCCTGGACTCGTAACTACTGTTTGGCCAAACAGGTGGCAGTCGTGACCAGGAGGATCTTTGCATGGGTTCATCTTGTGTGCCACTTGCCCTTTTTTCTTGAACAGGAGGCAGTTCAGATCAATCATGCCTTGGTGGACTTATAATTACAATTTGCTGTCTATGGGAATATCATAAGAGGCCCTTGTCATTTCACCATGTGTCATTACTGCTATGTGAGCTGTACTTGTATCTACCTGGCTTCTGGGTGCAATTCAAGATGCTGGTTATCACCTTTAAAGCCTTTCAAGGCATAGTGGTTGGTTTATCTCCTATTGTTCTAAACATTGTCACTGTATGGGACCAAGGAAGTATGCCTTCTCTGTTTCTGACCCTCCCTTCTGTATTAGTATTCCCCCAGAGATGAATGTACCATCCATTCTTCTGGGACTCTTTAAAAAACACCTAAAGTGTGCAGCTGAACAGGCCCAGTAAGGACCGTGGAGTATGATGCTAGATACATGGGGTTTTTTTTTTGCTCTTTTTTAAAAAAAATAATTAGGCCAATACATTTTTTAAATGGCTAAGCAAAACATACTGCATACATTGAAGTTGGGATGTCTGAAATGAGCATAGCAGTATAGTTTAGATTAGAACACTCCCCCACCCTTTGCCTCTTTATGGAACATTACATCAACTTTCAAGTGTTGTTCAGATGCAGAAGTTCCAAACAGCTTATCTATATGTTCCTGCAAAGTAGTAATCCTAGGACAACTCATTTTCACAAATAAGTCATTTTTTCATCAACATGGACATATTAATGAATTATTTACCAGAAGGCAAATCAGTCAGAAACTAATTCTATTGTAGTGCAAAATTAAGTTGTGGACCATCTGAAATAATAAACCTACTTGTCCAGAATTGTTTTGTAATGACTTTCATGTAAGTACCATCATACATGGATTTCTAGCTATCTATTCCACAGGAAAGTGACCCTTCTTCAATCATAGTCCCTCCAGTGCCATCATTGATTGGCAATTTTTTATGCAGAGTTTGAAGAGTATTGTAAACCTTCACAGATAATTAATATCCAAACAGAGGACCACCTGCCACATAATATTCCAGACCCCAATTGTTAAGCTGCAGGACTACTGGAAGAAAAGTTGCCTATCAGTCACCAATTTAGAAAGATTGAAAACAAAACAAAAAATGACCTGTTATTATAAATCAAGTCCAATAGGAAGAGGATATCTGAAAAGAATACAATTCCAAAATTGGAAATAACAGAATGAAGGATAGCAGATCAATGTTGACGTCCTGCAACAATACCTTTACACATCATTAAACAATATCTCCAATTGCAAATCCTTGGGAGGGACTTAACAGGGTGGATAAAAATATCAAATTCAATATAAACATCCGCTTGATTGTGCAAAGAATAAAGGCAATAAAGCACAAAGAACTGGAGCTATGTTTTAAAATCTTCTAATTTATAAATTATCTCCCTCGAGCTTTCTGGCAAGCCTAGACTGTCGGCTTTACACATCCTATTCACTTAGTCTTAGATCCATATTCCAAAAAACCTGAAGATTAGTTACCAACTTCAGCAAGGCAGGTCGCAGCCTGTTGCAAACCAGCTAAGCGGGAACATCCCTCTGCTGGAGTCTGTTGTTTCTTTCCCCGCTAATTTGCTGGGCTTGCCCTGGACCGCTTAAAAACTTCAATTTCTTTCAGCTGACAGACCTACGCAGCGAGAGAACACGCATCGTGGACCAGAAAGGCACCACGTAAAAACCTTCGCCGGCCCTACCTTCTCTCCAGCTCCTCCTTGCCGGCCTTTCCAGTTGGAGGGTGGGAAAGGCTCGTGGGCACGAAGGCCCGTCCTCATTTCCGCAGGAGCCTCCGAGGGGAATAGGAGGGGCGGCGGAGGAGAGCCGTGCCTTTCGAGAAGGCGCTACCCCAGTTACGATACAAGGAGCTGCTTTCACTTCCCGAATTAGCGCGGTTTAGCCCGAAAAGGCGGGGAGGCGCCGCGAGTGGAAGGGGAGCACCGTTGTCTCCAGTTCGGCTGCCCGGTTCCCCAGAAGAAAGATGCGGCTCTTAATGGAAGTTGTTCCTACTACCCGGAGGAGCTCTTGGCTGTTCCCCATCCTGTTCTTTTGGGGCTTGGTGATAGCTTCATCGCTTGTTAACACTCGGTAGGAAAAAAAAGCGGGGGGGTGTTAGTGGACGAGAAGGGACTGAGAAGGAGAATTATGGAAGAAGGGGAGAAAATTGGGGAAGATGATGTTTGGGGGGGAATTATGTTCTTCACGGGTGGCCTAAATTTGCATTTTGCTAATCTGGAGCAAAACGCAGGGTATTAGGCGCTGAGTTAAAGTTGCCCAAGCAACTGCTTAATTTTCTGGATGCAGATGATGCAGGCATGAATGTATGTGGAGTCAGAAGCCTGTGGAAAGATTGTTAAGGGAAACATTATTTTTCTTTTAATCATTGGAGGAAAACCTCCTTCCTTATGCTTCTATATCTTTATCTCAGTATATCTCAGAGATTCAGGTTTCTGTTGCTTAAGTTTTAATCATATCCTAATCCAGAACTATATAAGGATACAGGTTTTTTTTCTACATATAGTACGATCATCCTCTGCTTTCATTTTGCCCCCCCAACTCCTAAAAATTTAAAATGATATGAGAGATGAGAGCAAGACACATTTTTAATGAGTTGCCTTAGTTCCCTCAAGCTTGTTCTAGTTCATATAGGTAGCAGCAATAGCTTATAATATTATGCATTTTAATAACAATTGTTAATAAGTATGAAGACTTTATTTCTTTTTGTGATTTCTAGACCCACGTACCTGTTGGCAGTTCCTAAAATAATCCGACCTGGAGCAAATCTAACTATTGGAGTTGGTCTCTTGAAGGACAGCCCTTCAAGCATTAGAATACAAGCGCAAGTACTCTTGGCAAATAAATCCATATTACAAGGAGAAGAAGTCTTTCAAAGAGGTGAGATGGTTGCCTTGGGCTGGAATGCAATGAGATTTATTCATTTAATTTATTTATTAAACTTACATGTCACCTATCTTTCTGTCCAAGGTGACTCAAAGTTTCTTTGTGTCAGTGATTAACTTCTATGCTTACAGTACAGTCCTAAATATGTTTATTCAATTCTCATTGTATTCCAAGTGTTTTACTCGTGCTTAGGATGGCAGACAAAGTTGGCATTTGGATGGAATAATTGCATAGCAATTTGAGTTCAAAATGTTCACAAATGCTCTAAGGTATGTGGGTCTAATCTATATGAGATTACAAGTATCATTATTTGATGAGCTACTAGCAGTTTATATATATTAGGGCTTGAATTCCAAAGGAAGATAAAACTATACATTATTTTCACCTCCTTCCTTGACTTTGTTTCATAGGGAATTGTTGCTATTAATATAATATCTGCCTAAGATTCTTTGAGCCTAATACCACAAAACATCTGAAATAAAGTCAAAATATGCTTTTCATGATCGTTTTCATGATAAGTCTCCTTTCAAAATAATTTATATAGGATCATCATCACTCCCGTGAGGCCAGGGCAGTGTGCCCACAGTTCAGTTTTTATCCTAATGAAAATTCCCCCTGCCCAACTGATTATTCTTAAAACAAGTCAAGAATAAATGTGCACGTGTAGTTAAGTAGAGATGTATGAACACAGTTTTTTCTCCATTGTTACTATCCACATATAATAAATGGTTAATGTTAGAAGTGGCTTTATAAAGCCACTGAATTCTCCCTCCTTCCCTCCCTCTCCCCCCCATGCATTTTAGTGAGAGCAGTTCAGATATTATCTTTTCCAATAATACTTCTTTTAAAAGAAATATGGCTTGATTAGTATGCAGTTGATACTTTCAAAGAATTAAATGGAGGAACACTTGTGAGTTATTAAAGATAAATTGTTGTTCTACTGATTAATTTACGCAAAGGAAGAGTGCTAACTTTCAAAAGCATTGGCAGCAAAATCTTTTGCTAATAATCTGTGCCTCTTGTATCAATACATTGTTTTTCACAAGTTAAGTATGTAGGGGGTTGTATTGCATTTCCTCAATAGAAGAAGAAATGTAATGTTTTTACAACAAGAACACAACTTTAGAGGCAAGATTTATGACCTCTTGGCAACAAATAAATAGCAGCTCTGTGAGCTATTTTCAAATCAGTCAGTCATTCAAACACATTTTGAAAATAGTATTAATAGCAACTTCTTTTCCAAAACCATAGCAAAGAATGATAGCTTTACAACATATGAGAGTTTCCATATACAAAGGAAATTCCTGGGAACAGACAAATTGGAAAAAAATCAGTGTGTCCAATTGGGATATAAAATTGTCTTAGGGTCTTACCCATTTGTTTCTAACGTACCTTGACAACTTCATTTTTCTGTTGGCTCTCCCTTGTTAAAGATAAAATTATACTGTGTGCCTTTTGAGAAATAGATCCCAGGAGTAAAAATCTGACCAATGATTAGTGAAGCAGGTTTTATAATGAAAAGTTTAGTTTAATAAAAACACAGGTGGTTAACAATATTACAGGTCATCCTTGATTAACAATGGAATTTGGGACTGGAATTTCTGTCACTACAGAAATTCCAGTCCCAAATTCCATTGTTATAAAGTGCAATATCATAGCACATCACTTAGTGATATTCTCTTATATAACAAAGCATTTGCTATATAATTTGATCGAACAGGAATCATGAGGGGTGGGATGGATGGAGATAGTATAGGGAAGTGTCTATCCCCACATTTGTGCCCATGGGAAATATGTTGATTAAACTATATCACAGTGTGACACATGAATCAAGGTAAAAGTTGACCTCCAAACGCAATGGATTATTGGTATCGTTAAAATGCTCTGGTTTTGAGGTTCATTATTGTTCCCCAAGCTAATATTGCCGTTTGGTTGATAATAACTTTGCATAACAGATAAAAAGATTTTAAGAAAATTTCAACATCAAATATTACATGCCTGTCATTAGCAATCTGTAGGAATTATGCAATTAGTTCAAGGGACAAAGCCACAAATGAATTCTGCTTTTGAAAATTTGTTTTTAAATTCTTGCCCCTCAGTCCCTCAATTTATTCTGAAAAGTAGAAGAATATTGTTCAAAACTATTCTGTTTTCTGAGAGGCAGGACTTTGAGTAGTTTTCAGTGGAAATTAGATTAAAGGTGGGCATTGTGAAGTTCTTGGGCTGAATATTGCTGTGACTTTAGTTATCTCATTGACCTCATTTTTTATTCGTTTAATTTTTTAAAAAAGGTTGTGACATGCTGAAAAGTATTACTTATCAGAATGATTCCACTTCTCTCTGTGTATTCATACACTTCTGTATGTGTGTGTGATTAACCTCACTCAAATGTGGTTGCTTATTCATCGACATACATATTGCTTTCGGATCTTTATTTACATTATACTACCACAAATGGAAATCGTATTTTTTATTTTTCCTTTAGACTTGAATAATATTTTGTGACTAGATCAAACACGTGAACATGAATTATTCTTTCAGTGTATGGTAGTAAGCTAGGACTAGCATAATTGCATGATATTAAGAAAGAACCAGAAACTTAGCACAACTTCCTTGTCATAGAATAGACTTCAGTTATATGAGTAATGTCTGAGAAAATCCCTTCCCACAGGCTGAATAGAAAATGGCTTCTTAATTATTCTTTTCATGATAGATCAGATAAGAGAGCCTGTTCCCTTATTTTTTATAGGTAGTCCTTGACTTACGATTGAGCCTGGCAATTATGGTCATAAGTCATGATGGTTGTAAAGTGAGTCACCACATGACCGGACCTATTTTTACTATTTTCTTTGTAGTCTTGTTAAGCGAATTCAGCGGTTGTAAATTGAATGCTGCGGTTGTTAAGCAAACACTACAGTGAGCGAGCCCACTATTAACTGGATTAGGTTTTTCCAGAAACTGGAAGTCAACTTTGATTTCCAGCAACGCCATCATAAATTGTACTCATGTGATTATGGGGCACTGCGAATGGCCATATATGCAGGCTGGTTGCCAAGCACCCGTGACTGTGGAAGGGAGTGATGTCAGAACTTTGAACATGAATTGTAAGTCTTTTGGGGGGGGGGTCCTTTGTAAGTTCAAATAGTTGCTAGGTGACTAGTTGAAGTTGAGGGCTATCTGTATGTTCCTGCCTTGTAAAACCTAGGTTAATTCCTCCCATCTTTAAGTAGTTTTATTGTCTGGATATCTCATTGTTCAATATTTTTAAAAAGAATGTTGCTGTTGTCATATGTTTAAATAAGCAATATAAAGAAGTCATGCTTGAATAGGGAGAATATCTGGTATATGGATGTGTGAAATCTTTTAATTTGTTTTCCTATTCTTTTTTCCCCTAAATATAGATTCCTTTAGGACACTAGTCCTTCCATCTGTAAGTATTCTTAAAATATTAGAAATATAAACCATATGTTTCCAGCTTGGCTTTTATTTGCTTTTTTCATTTGGCTAATTTGACTATAGTTTATAGCTCCAAATTAGTAATCAGGATGTAGGTGTTATCTTGTTTCTTTAGATTAATAACTAGTTTGAGTGCCCGCTAGTTTGTGTGCCCACTCAGAAGATCTTGGGATTTCAATCTGAATGCCTTAAATGCATACTCACGTTGTGGGCAAACAGCAATATGTACTCAATTTAACAAATTTGTATATTAACAAAAGATGAGAAATATATGTAAAAATTTTAACTTGTACTTATATCCAGAATATTTTATTTCCTCCTAGCCTGGATGTATTAATTAAAGTTTGTCTTCAGGCTTTGCTCTTATTTAATCTCAAATTGCAGGCAAACTTGCCTGACCTACAAACATGGAGAAATTCAAACAACCTGAAATCTATCTAGTGAAATACAGCAAGAACTTTGGTGTATTGTAAAATAGCTTATTTGATCCATGAATGGCAATCTAACATCACCAAAATATAAATCATTTACATATTAAATACAGAGTACAATTTATGTTAAGATGTTACATTAAAATTTATATTGGTTGAGAACCCAAAATAGTCTTTTTTTTACAAGGTCAAAAGACTCCAGTTTCAGTAATACCTTGAATCTACCTTAATAATTCCCGTTGGCTTGGAACTGCAAATAACAAGAGCTCCCTTCAGTGCCTTGTTTTCTTGTTTCTTGTTAAAATATTTCAGATGTTACAAATGAAAGGAGATGCTTGAAAACTTGATTAAAAAACTGGGAAGACAAGGACAATTAAAAAGGACTGAGAGAAGTTTTGGTTATAAGTCATTGCAATCATAATTTGAGTCACTATATGACTAGACTTAATTTTATGGAAGCTTTTACAACAGTCATTAAGCAAGTTACCACATTAGTTAAGCAAATCACATGATTGTTAAGTGAATCATATGGTCGTAAGTCTAAATCCAGTTTATCCAATGAGTGTTTTTTGCCAGAAAATGGCAAAAAAAGAATCACAAAACATAATCACATGACTGTGGGATGCTGGTTACCATATGCCCAAAATAGAATCATGTGACTGTGAAGGTGATGCAACAGTTGTAACTTGAAGAACGGGTTGTAAGTAACTCTTTTTGAGTCCATTATAGCTTTGAATGTTGGTTAAAGGATTGGTGATGTCGAGGATTATTTGTATAGGGAAGAATAACTGGATGCCCCATCTAATTTTCCTCATCTGTACTCATGTTTTGTTTCTGAACAAAATGTTTATACCTCCCTAATAAAGTAGAGTAAGAGCAGCATAACTGATATGAGTCATATCAGTGGAAAACTCATGTTTCCAGTAACCAGTAGGAACTGAATAAGCATTTCATGTTCTACTTCTAAAATTTGTTTTCTAAGATTTTTTTAATTTTTTAATTTTTTGCTTCTGTTCAATCAGGTCTGATTCTCAAAGACTGCCAGGACAAGTTCTTGCAGTTTTCTTGGCAAGGATTTTCAGATATGATTTGCATTCTTCTTTTTCCAAGGGTTGAGAGAAAGTGACTAGGCACCCCAGCGACCTTTGTGTCCAAGGCAGAACTAGAATTCACAATCTCCTAGTTTCTAGCTTGATGTTTTAACCAAACTTGATTTTTTTCCCTAAGAATTTAGACCAAAGGTGTGGTATTCAGCAGGTTCTGACCAGTTCTGGAGAACCGGTAGCAGAAATTTTGAGTAGTTCGGAGAACCAGCAAATACCACCTCTGACTGGAGATTTTACAATATCTTTCCCCTGCCACGCCCACCAAGCCACGCCCACAGAACCGGTAGTTAAAAAAATTTGAATCCCACCACTGATTTAGACTGATACTAATGAAGTCTTGACATCTGAGTAAATTATATGTAGATATTTGTATAGGGTTAAAGTGGAAATACAGATAGATCCTACATGAAAATGAAAAATGTTACTGCTGAATTTGGGCAATAACTTTAATTGTTTAGAATTAGATTAATTGAAAAAAATACAGTATGAACCTGATGAGTTAAGTTGGAAGGAGGGTTTCTTTTTTTAAAAAATATACATTATGGTACAACATGCATGGCTTTTGAAATACTGCAAATATGTAAAGTTAGCCAAGGGAAGCTCTCTAGTATGTGGGGAGCCATGGTGGCTTGCCTTGGCCTGACCCAGCAGGTCTCCAGGCAACAGCAGGGCCCAGTCAGCCATGCTACATAGTTGGTGCCCTGAGGCCCCTGGTGCCAGGCATCACCACAGCCTGGGAGCCTTCCTACTTCCATGCTTTGAGAAAGGTGCTGCTAGTAGTTGGTCTCCAAACAGGGCAGCTGGGAAATGAGGCTTGTCAACGAAAGATGAGCTAGATCTAGGACTGGCAAAGAAGGGAGGGAAAGAAGAAAGGAAAGGAGGGCAGGAGAGAAGATGGGAGGGAGTAGTGGGTCTCTTGCCAAACAAGGAGTGGAAGAGACAGCTAATCACCTTGCAAGCAAGTAGGATCTCTGCTAGGCAGGGAAGAAGAAGCAAAAATGAAAAGTGAGCAAGAAAAAGATGAAAGGGAAGACAGGTTTTTCTCTTCAGCAAGGAGAGAGAAGAAAGAATTTGGACAGTGTCAAGTTGGACTTCCTAGTTCATCCCAAATATGTTTTTGAAAATAACAGGACATATTAGCCCAGGAACAAAACCAAATATTGGTGTTCTGGTTAATGAAAAGTGCTGCCAGCTAAATGGCAAAGTGACATGGTTCTGTTTCACAGCATTGCCAGAAGCTTGGTTTTGCAGTGGAGAAATTTTGATTTAATAAATGTACATTTAATGGCATAGAAAAGATATTCTTCATTTTGCCAATTTTTGATTCTGTAGAGTAGGGGTGTCAAACCCGATCGCATCATGGGCCATATCTTGACATATCGGGCCATATTGGGATGTTTTTTGCCTTTGCGGAGCCAGGATTGGTGTGGCCCGCGTGGCCCGTATCTGGCCTGAGGGCCGCCAATTTGACAGGGCTGCTTTAGAAAATTCTATCTATGTGTGAAATGACTGCAATATTGGCCCTTGGGGTAATGAACAAGCCCTCCTACACCACTCATAACTATTAGAATTGACATCCCTGCCTTAAAGACTAATAACTTCATTATTGCATAAGCTTTTGTGAATTATAGTGCCTTTCCTCAGGCTCTTCTTGTGAGAGGAATGCTATATATTGTATAAACTCAATTATTTTGGGGAACGGGGAAGGTTGTGAAAATTAACAATAGAGGTTGTGAAGCAGCTAGTTAAGAAATTTTGGATATGTTTAATTCCCAAGAAATTATATTCAAGCTTCAAATCAATTCTAACTCTTTGGTTTTGCCAACATAAGAGGGAAAAATGTACTTCAGAAGCAGAGCAAACAAATGGGACTTGAGGTTGATTGGAAGGTAAATAAGAAATTAATAGTGATTTCATTTCTTTCTGCCCTTCAGAAGAAAATGCCTGTTGGTTCTGGTGCCAGAACAACTAGGCAGTACAGGTTAACTCAGACTCATACTCTTAATGTATATGATCTTTATGTATTTTGTCTTCCAATCATCTGTTCCCCCATGTCTCTAAGGATATGTAAGAATGACTAGAGCCAGTTGTGCCTAATGGTTAAGGTGCCTGGCTTAGGAACTAGGAGACTGTGAGTTCTAGTACCTCCTTAGGCTTGAAAATCAGCTGGATGATTTTGGCCAGTCATGCTCTTGGCCCAACCTACCTCCCAAGGTTGTTATTGTGGGGAAAATAGGAGAGGAAGGAGCATTAGGTATGATTGCCTTTATTTAATAATAATAATAAAGCTGGGATTAAAAAGAAATCAAATAAATAATAGCAATGATAATGAAATGAGTTTTCTTCCTCAGCTCCCATTGGGCAGTACTGATGCCTATTATGAATTATTAGTGAATGGATATTCAGAAGGACAACTGCTGTTTTCTAATCGTACATCACTGCTATTTGCAAGGAAAAGTTTTTCAGTCTTCATCCAGACTGACAAGGCAATGTATAAACCAGGACAAGATGTGAAAATACGGGTTGTTACTCTGTATTCTGACCTCAAACCATATAATACTCCCGTAAATATATACATTCGGGTAAGCATAGATTTAAAATTATTTGGCAAAGAAGGGATTTCATGTGGAATTTGTGAAAATTACTCTTGTGCATTCACACCATGGTAAAGCAGCAGGAAGGTGATTTCTTGTAAAAGACAAGAAATTCCCAAGAAATGGGATAGTAATAAATAATAATAAACACGTATTTGTACATACTATAGAGTATAGAAGTTCCTACAATGGTCCAAATTATATGTTCTTCCAAACTAAACTTATGTTTTAGAACACAATTGATATAGCAATAGCACTTAGACTTATATATCACTTCACAGTGCTTTTACAGCCCACTCTAAGCAGTTTACAGAGTCAGCCTATTGCCTCCAACAATCTGGGTCCTCATTTTACCCACCTCAGAAGGATGGAAGCCTGAGTCAACCTTGAGCCTGATGAGATTCGATCTGCCAAATTGCAGACAGCCGGCTGTCAGCAGAAGTAGCTGCAGTACTGCACTCTAACCACTGTGCCACCGCAGCTCTTGTAAATTCTTGTAAATTCAGGGTAAAATTTATCACTCTTTAGAAAATAGTATAATAAGGGAATGATAGGCAAGAGATTCTTGGAAAGTGTTAGCTTTCATTCATTATTTATGTATTTATTTAAAGCATTTATATAACCACACAATTCAAACAGCATGACTCTGGGTGACATAAAAGAATCATTCTAAAATTCTAAAATTATTGAGACTTCATTAGATATATTCATGGTAAAAAATACTTTATCACCAGAAAATGTGTCTCAATGGCTTGACCTCTGGAATCAACTGCCTTTGGAGCTCCACCTGGCCCCCGATCTCCGCACCTTCCGCCGTGAATTAAAGACCTGGTTATTTGACCAACCTGGGCTGTGACCCCTCCTTAGGGGAGGGAGGGTTTTAATGTTTATTGTTTTTTATGTCTTATATTTGGGCTTGTCTTTGTTTAATTATTTTTTAAATATTTATTGTATGTGTTTTTAGCTGTGAGCCGCCCCGAGTCTTCGGAGATGGGGCGGCATACAAGTTCAAGTATAAATAAATAAATAAATATGCAGTGTGCAGCAAGCCATAATGTAGCTATTGGTTTCAGTGAGTTGTAATTAAATAAGTCATAGCTAAGTAAGACATGAGAACTTGGTAACAGATGAGATTTTTCTTCAGAAATGAAGTCTGCCAAAAACAAACAAACACAATTGTACTGGGGGTCTATAACAAATGATGAAATTCATTGTCAGATAATGGTAAGATGAAAGCATTTCTGAAAATTAACTCCTGTTGCCACAGGAACTTCTAATATTAACATCTGCTACCTGTTTCATTATATAGTGCAATTGATGGTGAAGTTTTTTAGGTGGATATTTTCTGCTGAAGCATACTTTGTTGCCACGAACCTATTTTAGCAGTCATATATTGCACTAAATTCTGTATTCTGAATATATACAATAGTTTAACATATATTTTTGTAAGGATCCTCAACGAAATTTGATTCAGCAATGGTTGACACAGAACGGAAAATTGGGCAAGATCGCTAAGCAGTTCAAATTATCCAAACATCCTCTCTTGGGTGATTGGTCTATAGAGGTTCAAGTAAATGTGAGTATAATTAAGATGTGTTTGTACTTAAGTAGAGATGGACAACCTTTTGATGACAGCTTTAATTTAAGGAGGAGTAAAGACTGCAAAGTGGGTGGGGCTAGGTCACAGAATAAATTCCCAAGTACTCCAAAGTTGACTCCGGATCACAGACTGCCTGTGTGTGATTTAAGAAGTGATAGTACACTTTTCACTTTTTTATACTCTGAATGATTCATCAGATAATAAATTTAAGGAATATCTCAGCTTGCATTTATTCTTAAATGGTCAAGATAATTTTGAACAAGGTTTTGCCTTAGATTCAGTAAACTAAAGGAATTCAACATGCTTTTCATAGACTTTTGTTTTTGCTTGTGTTTCCATAGAATCAAGACTATTATCAATCATTTGCAGTAATGGAATATGGTAAGTGATAACCTTTTGCTCTTTAAAAACATATGCTTATAATTCTTTTAGGGCAGAAGGTGAATAATTTTTAAATTTAGGAAGGCAGTGATTCTTCCACAAAACTGAAATCCAAAATATTGCTTACCATTTTAAAAAAACATGGAAATTGTAATACTCAGATTGCAAGACTGTTTAGCATAAAATTTAATAACTTGAATCCTGACAGTAATTCTTAGAGTAAACGAAGTAAAATCACTGAATGGAACTTAAGTAATAATCATGATTAACTTCTAGTATGAACAAGGTCAGATCTAGCTTTGAGAATCCAGTTGTTTGTAATGTTAAATTTATCTTTTACAGCTTGCAAAACCAAAAATCATTCTGAGGTCTATCCATTCATTCATTCAATGAGGTCTTCCTTGAATAATAAATATATAGTAGAGGAGCACTCAAGCTTAATCTTTTAGTTGCGTTAGTTTCTCCATTATGTAACTTCAATTGTTGCTTTTGGGATTTTTCAGTGGCACCAAAGTTTGAAGTCTCTTTAACAACACCTATGTACTATTCTAGGCAAAGTAGGTTGAATGGCACTATCACAGCAAAGTAAGTAAAAAGTAAATATTATGGCATTGAGAGCTATATCTATGTTTCACACATAAAAATATATAATGCTGGAATAAATTATTCTATTTAGAATGTTACTCTGATTTGGAGGAGGTGGGGTGCAAGTAGGTAAAAACAGTTCATTATTGTGTGATGGCAGCAAAAAAATATCCAGAGTATGCATCAGTATATTGCATATGCTTGCTACTTTAAGTGTGTGTGTGTGTGCGCGGGGGCTGATGCTTTATTTAAACTGAATTGGTATATCAGTGATTATATGACCTTTTAGATGCCATATGTTAAATAAATAACTTGCTACTTGATGGAATGTGGACAATATTATTGGGTGACACAGTATCTTATAGATTAAGATTCTGGTTTGCTCACAATGGCATGACCTGACGAGTATTATTCAGATTATTAAAAAAGAGAACTACCTGTGACACAGGTACAATTAGGACTGATAACTTAGTGTATGTGTTTTGTATTTTACAACTGCAGTTTGTATAGAAGATTGTAATTGTAACATAATAGGAGTAAATGTTAAAGAGAATGAACCGGTTAATTAAAAATAGTTCTAAAGTTGTGAAACTAAGAGAAAGGAGAAGGGGAATGGTGTAATACAGGTAATCTGAATGGAAATGAACTGATCACATGGAGTGAAATTGATGAATTCATGAAGGGAAGTGAAGGTATCGGTTTAACAATGAATGAAAAGGACAACATGTATATCAGAAAATATGAATTACTGTCTTTCAGTTTTTTACTGCATATGAAAATAGGAATCCATATGTTGGTGATGGTTTCATATTATTCAGTGAATGGAATGGTAGAAAAGCGAGAAATTAGTTTTTGTGAAAAATGATGTAATTCTCTGAATGAATGTCTCCAAGGGGAGAATATTATTCTGATAGGTGATACAAATAGATGGCTAAAACAAGATGAGTGAGTATAGAAGATGTGATTGAGAAGCAAGAATGATGAGAATGATGGCTGCTTGCTGAGTATCTGCTTAATAGGTATGTACGAATGTGCAGTGAAAAAATGTTTCATTTAACTATCACATTTATATAGCTATTCATCTCATAGTAAAGTCACTCTAGGTTGCTTACAATAAAAACAATTATGACATCAAAATATTGAAACAACTACAATTAAAAAACAAACAATATTAATAACAAGACAGTGGAGAAAAATTATGTTAAAAATAATGCAGAAATCTCATCAAAACTCCGCTCCTTGAGACCCCCAGATGTGCTGTCAGAGCTGTGTTTTAAGGGAATTCTGGAAGGATGTCATGGGGAACAATGTTCCACCCGGCAGGTGGCATGACAGAAAAGGCCCATCTTCTGGGTTCCTCCAGAATGAATCTCACCTGCAACACATATCTTTTGCTAGACCTAATGGGAAAGACAGATGTAATTGGACAGAGGCGGTCCCTCAGAAATCCTACCTAGCCCAGTGTGATATGTGTTAGGAAAATAGAGTGAATGATTGTAAGTTAAGCATCAGTGGTGAAAAATTAGAGCAGGCTGTGCATCTTTTAAGCTATGCATCTTTTAAGTTAAAATGCTGGCAACAAGGTAGTATGTAAGGTAGTAGTATGCAAGGTAGTATTGTTGGGTAATGTGTGGTCTATTGGGAGCCATTAATGTTTGTCAAAATAAGTAAAATAGATGCACATCTTCCTGTACAGATGTAAAGATTGGGTATGACAGGTGGAAAATAAAAGCTGACTGGTGTGAGAAGGGCATACTTAAAAAGTGAAGCTGTTTGGTCATATGGAAAGGAAAACATGATATTCAAATTGCAAAACAAATATATAGACAAAAACACATGGATTGAAAGGAGGGGGATAAAAAGTTGTGATTGGATGCTGTCGAAGAGATGTTCAAAAGATGAGAGAGAAAAAGGAAACCACTGTTTGCAAAATAAACTGTCCAGGTTAATAAGTACATGATGGGTTATCATATGTTTTCAGTCTGTCTTTTAAAACTAACAATTTCCAACTGATTTTTTTTTTTTGATGCTTTGGGTATTCATTTCAGGTACGTATATGGAAAACCAATGAAAGGAAATGTCACTATTGATTTCTTCTCATTGTTTCGAATGCAGAACACAAAGATAACTAAAATAATGGAGGTGAGCCATACTCAGTTCTTGACAATATACATGTTGCAGGAAAATTGTGCTTCGGGGTCCAGCCTCACTCAACATTTTCTAGTGATTTCTCCTGTGGTCTTTCTATTTTCCTTGCTGTTTTCTGACCCAGAATACCTTCTTCCTCATCCACATACTATTTTGAGCCCTATCAGACACATTTTTTTAAAAAAAAAATTTTGCATTTTTTTACTACCAGTATTTCTTGCTTTTTTGTCTCAAAATTGACATATATCTAGATGCAGTGGCATTTCAGATTTTGGAATTAAATTGGGTTGGAGACCATGTGCGATAGTTTATTGGCAGAAATTTTAGGGAAAAGCTTGTGTGAAAGATTAGGCCGGGTTAAGATTCTCTTTTCTTCGTCTGTTTTAGAAGTATGATATTTTATATTTATGTAAAAGCTGATTTATTTTAAAACAAGATTTAAATTGTACTTGCTAAACCAAGTGCCTAGCCATTACTGCCATGGATTAAGCAAACAATTTCAAAATCTAGAAGATTTCTTACCCTCTTGAGCCCCCTTAAAGCAAGTGCTAAAGGAGACCCCCCCCCTCCCAAAAAAAGGAGTAACATCTGTAGTAAATGTGGAGATTAACTACAACCAAAATATCATGACTGGCACAGGTTGAAGTATTTTCTTCCAGGTTAAATTGATCACTGAAAATAATTCCCTAATTTTAATCTTGTATCAGCTTTATAACATTTCATCTATCATGGCTATTCTTTCCACAAATATCTTGTAAAACTGTAGCTAAGCCAAGAGAGAGAAGTATAGTGTTAATAGATCTCTGGGTCTTTTTTGCCTTTTTCCACTCAGTTTTAGCCAGGAAGAATAGTGGTTAGATATGTTGTGGTGTAGATATGCCTTAGTTCATATAAATTTGTGTATGGAAAAAGTATTAAAAATAAAATGTAATTATATATGGTCAAGAAAACAGATCTTCTAGAATCTAGATGTTCTGGCTAGTGTGAGAATCAGATCTATCTATATATACAATATATAACTTTGGGATACCTCATCTTTATAATACATAAAAAGAATTCTGTGATGTAAGGCAACTCCTTAAATCGCCCCAGACTAATAGTGCTTAGAATGAATCTCAACCTACAATGTACCCAGACCTAGATTCTGTGAAGTACTTGATGCTCTCTGAGCTTGGTTGTTTGCTTGCAGACATTTTGTTACCAGCACCAAGGACTCCACAGTTCAGCCCTGAGCTAAATATATTCTCTTTTATTGAGACTCAGATTCAGATGTTGGCATGGTATTTTATTAATATTGCTTTGATTTCACAGTGAAATGCAGTAACAAAAACATTGTATCTTAATATTATTTCTGGTTATATTGCTTCAAAGATAACATAGGATTAATCAGTTTATATTTCCTGACCTTAGATTAATGGTTCTTTGAACTTTACACTGGAGAGTCCAGAGATAGAAGATCTATCTGTCACAGATGAGGATATATTTTACCCAGTGCCTATAGAAATCATAGCTGTTGTTACAGAATCTCTCACAGGTATGTTGTTTAATGTGGCTTTTATAAAATATTGGAAGAGATCAAATCAATCCAGCTGTATTTAATCCAGCTGTATCTTTTTACAGTGGGCAGTCATAATCTCACAAGCACAATATGAGTACAGTCACTAAATCACATTCATATTTCCTAGCAATTGATATTTGGAGGCATGGTGGTTCTAATTTAGGAACCATAGCTTATTGCTATGGCTGGGGCCTTTTCTTTGTTGGAGGGGGGCATTTGATGGGTTTTGCAAAGGTTTATTGTACCTATTTTACTAATTAACAAAATAGAAGTGAAAATGTATCACCTAAAATTGGTCATTTGCAGCTAAATTTCATAATTTCAAAAGCTCTGGAAACAGATAACTATGCTAAGCCATAAACCATCTACAAAACACAAAGTTTAGGACGACATGTTACACTAAGACATTAAGTGATTTGTTTTTTGTCTTAGCATCTTGTATGAATCTAATCATAGAGTATTGTTACTTAGAATAATAAGTGTGAGTTGTCTTGCTTCAGTTAAAAACAAATTGGTTTATATCATTTTTTAAAATTTCTGATTCTTATCACAGGAATCTCCCAAAATGCAAGTGCTACAGTATTTCCACAGCTGCATGATTATGCATTAGATTTTCTTGAGTTTCCAAGATTCTTGAAGCCTTCTCTGAACTTCATTGCTTTGGTGAGTAGTGTTGTGTTACTGTTTGCTTCTTTCGGTATCATTTCAGAAATGGACTGAATAAAAGATACATCAGAAAGATGGAATTACGTTCTTAAAAAACTACAAGTCTTAGGGCAGCCATTTTATTTTTCAATTCCATACCAAAATTAAAGAGGCCAAAAATTTTCATCCCCATCTATCATGTTCATCTGGAGTCAATATGCACACTATGTGCTATAGTATTTAGTATTTTTATTTGACATCCACATATCCAAGGTTGCCCATAAATATTTCTTTACCTTGATATTTATTAGATTCATATCCTGCCTTTATTTTCCACAACTCAAGGTGGGAAGTTAGAGCAACATTGAAGTCACCAGGTATTCCAGTTTGTTCTCTTCTGCCAAATATAGTGTTGCCATTTCAAATAAGTGCTCTACATAAAGGTTACTATTGTTTAAAAAAAATTGTTTCTAAAGTTTGATTTGTTTTCAGCTGAAAGTAAGAAGAACTGATAATCATCCACTAACGTCTGATGAACAAAAGAATAATGTCACGATCATGGTCAGAAAGTCAATTTCTTATTGGCTATTTAACTATGAAAATGAATTGCAGAAAAAGAACACTGATTATGAACTAAGTTATCCCATTCCAGAAAATGGGATTATTCAGATTGAGCTTCCAGTTTCAGCTAATACAACAGTTTTACATATTAAGGTATATTCCTTTTCTGTCATTTTCTTTTAACCTTAACTGGCCAGAACATAATTTCAATATGGAAACTTGTTTAATGCCTGTCTTCTTCCTCAAATGTACCTTGCTACTCATCAGATATATTATGTTGTTTTGTAATAATTGCAATAGAATAGAAGGAAAGTTTCTTTTATTGCTGTTGTTATTAAACCACAGTTTCCCATTAGATAAAAATTATTTACGAATTGTTGGGACTTTCCCAAAGTTGATAGCAATAGCACTTAGACTTATATACTGCTTCACAGTGCTTTACAGCCCGCTCTAGGCAGTTTACAGAGTCAGCATATTGCTCCCAACAATCTGGGTCCTCATTTTACCCACCTCAGAAGAATGGAAGGCTGAATCAACCTTGAGCCAGTGAGACCCGAACTGCCAAACTGGTGATCAGCAGAAGTAGCCTGCAGTACCACATTGTAACCACTGCGCCACCGTGGCTCATAATGAGGCAAATATGTGGGGAGGGGAGCCATAGTTTGCTATGGCTCATTTGTAATCTAAACTGCATTAAAGAGTACCTCGACTTAAAACAGTCCATTTAGTGACTATTCAAAGTTACAACGGCACCGAAAAAAGTGATGTATAGCCATTTTTCACACTTATCAGCTGTTGCAGCGTCCCCATAGTTACATGACCAAAATTCAGACACTTGGGAACTGACTCATATTTATGACGGTTGCAATGTTCCGGGGTCATGTAATCACCTTTTGTGATACTTTGACAAGCAAAGTCAATGGAGAAGCCAGATTCACTTAACCAACTACAGTGATTCACTTAACAACTGTGGCAAGAAAAGTCATAAAATGGGGCAAAACTCACTTAACAAATGTCTCATTTAACAACAGAAATTTTGAGCTCAATTGTGGTCATTAGTCGAGGACTACATGTAATTTAAACATGGCAAATGCTTATAGGTATGCTGTTAGCAAAATTCATCCTTAGTTTCTCCAAATGAGTATTCAAAGAAAAAGGTTAGGATTGTATTTCAGAAACTATGCTAAGTGTTGAATCTTCCACCTGTACTATTTCATTATTTAAGGGAGATATACTATTTATTATTGTCTTATGTGCTTGTTTTTCGCCTTTTTTTTAAACAGGCTGAATTTCTGAAGAGTCACACTTCCATAATGATACAAGATGTGTTCTACTCACCCAGTTTGTCTTACCTTCAGATTAGAAAAACAAGCAAGGATTTAAAAGTAATTGTTTCTATCAGTAATTGAACATGTTTTTAAAGTAAACAACTTTATTACATTATGATTGGTGTTTTCACTCAAGACCTCTTTATTTTTCCTAGGTTGGGACACCTTTGGAACTCAGCGTTCAGAGCAGCATGCCTTTGAATGAGATCAATTATATGGTAGATCATAATTATTTTTTACTTTTGCAAAATAATTCAGAGCTGAACCTTCCTCAGCTGAGGACCTTGTTCTTTTTCACTTGGTGTGTAGATAGGTTATAGCCAAGGAAAAAAACGGGGCAAAGGAATAAATAGGTAAACAAAACGAAAAAAAGTGGTAAGATGTTTTTTCAAGGGAACTGATTTTCAGCTGCACTTGAAGCATATCATTAGACTTCAGTTACCTTAGAACTGTGGTGGCAAACCTATGACACGCATGCCACAGGTGGCATGCAGAGTTCTCTCAGCTTCATCATGCATGCGTGCGTGCCTACCACTGGACAGCTGGCCTTCGGGTCTCTGCCGCGCATGCGGGGGGCGAGGGACATGGGCGCCTTCCATTTTGTGTATGCTTGCGTGCACACATGCGCGCACATTTTGGGCACTCAGGGCCCAAAAGGTTCACCATCACTGCCTTGGAACAACAAGGAAAGGCAAAAGTAGAAGAGCTGAATGTCTACTTTTTCTCGAAAGAGTAGAAAAATTATGTATGTTATAGTTGCAACCTGCGTTGTTATTTGGCTTGTTGATATAATGATCATCAGTTTGCTTGGACAAGTATTTTTGGGGAGATTGGGAATTGAGAAATTTGCATGCAGAGAATTTGTTTGGAAGAGTAAAATTGACTAGAAATCTTTACAAAATTGATACCCAATATGTCTATGCATCCCAAAGCAATGTAAAAAAGTAGCAATAATTAGATAAAGAATTAAAAATTAAAAAAAAATTGTAACTAATATTAAAATAGGGAACTTCAAAAAAATTAAAATACTGATTGACCAATTTTTTAACATATCATCATTCAGCTAGGGAGGATTTCTAATTTTATTTGTTTATTTATTTATTGGAAGCCCATCTTGCCAAAGAATAGTCAAATAATAATAATAATGCTGTAGTTAAAGACTTAGATTAATTCATCAGACATAGTTAAGAAATACATACTATATTTTTCAGACTATAAGATGCTTCAGACTATAAGACACACATTGGCTTTAGAGGAGGAGAACAAGGGGAAATGCCTCTGCCTCCCTGTTCTGTCTTTTAATTGCTGGCTGAATATAAAGACAGTCAGATTAAAATCTACAAAGGCTTCCATACAAAGTTTCTTTATTGGATCACAAGGCATCCTCAAATATAACTCATGGTTACATCAAGATTCATCTAATGTCCAACACTTTGCACAGCTGACTTCATAGTGTAAAATTATAGTGATCTTCATCCCATAACGCTGGAGCAAAGGGTGAGACACCAGCACAGTGCAGGGGTCCAAGCAAGAGTAAAGGAAACTCCCCAACCCAACCAAGGCTCAGTTCAGTGACCAATCAGGATTACAGATGTGACCACATGACATGAACTACATTTCCCATGATGCATTAATTACATTTACCACGAGGCGTTCCCTTAAGGGGACAGCTCCCAATTCCTAACTAACCATCCCAATTCCCAATTACCTATATACTGTCTGGACAGCACACTCCCTGCCTGGAATTATTAATTCCACTACCAACTATCAATTAACTATATAACTAAGATAAACAGTAAACAGTAATATAGCATCAAACAATGCAATGAGGTAGATACAAAGCATGCAAAGCTTGTGGTTCAATCTTCATGTTCAGCCTTTCTCCGCAGCAACACTAGGTCGGTGACCAGTCTGGTGTAGAGTTTCTTTGTGAAAATCTGCTGGTCGCTTCTGGTGGCCTTGCAGGGTGGACAGGTACTCTTGCTTCCAACGGTTCCAAGGGGTGTTGGCAAACTTTTGGGATAGATGTTGTGAAGACATTTGCCTGGGATGGGGCCTGCAGCTGATTAATGCAGACTATCCCCATGATTCCCCATCTTAGTGCTGTCTTGAAGGCAAGCGATTAGAGCAGCGAGATGTGCTTACTTCTCCGCTCTGATCGCGTCTGCAGATGATCGCCCTGGGGCCCTGTTTAGGGTCACTTGTTCCCTCTTGCAATTGAGGGAGGGAGGGGACCCCCTGCGGGGCAGAGCAGAAGATTTTAGTTTACATCTGGCAGGATGTCGACGATGGTGTGGCGATGAGTCTTGTGGATCCTGTTTGGGTTGAGTTTGACTCTCTCTCCCTGGATGAAGTGGACAGGATCATGCGGAGGCTGTCCTCCACCACGTGTTTATTGGACCCGTGTCCTTCCTGGCTGGTTTATGCCTCCAGGGAGGTTACACGCGGTTGGCTCCAGGCAGTTATCAACGCTTCCTTGAGTGAAGGGTTTTCCTGCCGCCCTGAAAGAGGCGGTGGTGAGACCTCCTTAAGAAGCCTGCTCTGGACCCAACCATTTTGAATAACTATCGTCTCCAACCTTCGCTTTTAGCAAGGTTGTTGACAGCATGGTGGTTCAGCAGCTTCCGCTGTTCCTGGAGGAAACTGATTACCTTGACCTGTACCAATCGGGTTTCAGGCCCGACACAGCACCGAGACAGCATTGGTCGCATTGGTGGATGATCTCTGGAGGGCTCGGGACAGGGGTTTTCCTCTGTCCTGGTCCTTTTAGATCTCTCAGCTTTCGATACCATCGACCATGGTATCCTTCTGCAGCTGCCCGGGGTTGGGAGTGGGGGCACCGTGTTACGGTGGTTCTCCTCTTACCTTCGGACCGTTCAGAGTCGGTGTTGATGGGAGAGCAGAGATCCTCCCGAGGCCCCTTAGTGTGGGGTGCCTCAGGGGCCTGGGTTCTCTCACCTCTCCTGTTTAATATCTACATGAAACCGCTGGGTGAGATCATCCGTGGTTTGGGGTGAGGTATCATCAATATGCAGATGATACCCAGTTGTATATCTCCACCCCAGACCAGATCAGTGATGCTCTCTCGGTGATGTCCCGGTGCCTGGAGGCGGTGCAGGCCTGGATGGGGAGTAATAGGCTCAGACTCAACCCAGCCAAGACTGAGTGGCTGTTCTTACCGCATCTCGGTGCTCAGTGGATGTGCCATCTTTGGTCATGGGGGAGGTGTTACCCCCGTGGATAGGGCGAGGAATCTGGGTGTCCTCCTGGATGCACAGCTCAGTTTGGAGGAGCAGGTGGGAGCTGTGACCAGGGGGCTTTTGCCCAGGTTCGGCTGGTTCGCCAGCCGCCTTACCTGGACCGAGATGCCCTTCGAACGGTCACTCATGCGCGCCACGTCCAGAATCGACTACTGCAATGCTCTCTACATGGGGCTTCCTTGCGGATTACTCGAGGTTGCAGCTGGTGCAGAATGCGGCCGCTGGCTGTGATGGGGTATCCCGATACTCCCATGTTACACCCTCCTGCGTGACCTGCATTGGTTGCTGGTTGCCTCCGGGTTTCCTTCAAGGTGTTAGTAACAACTTATAAAGCCCTTAATGGCTTGGGTGCAGGGTACTTGCGGGAACGCCTCCTGCCTGCATCACAGTCCACCGCCTGTGTGCTCCCATAGGAGGGGCCTTCTGGGAATACCGTCGGTCAGGCATTGTCGGCTGGCGGTTCCCAGAGCTAGGGCCTTTTCTGTGGGAGCCGCCTCTGGAACCAGCTTCCTGCGGATCTGCGCTTGGCCCCTGATCTCCGCTCCTTTCGTCGAGACCTGAAGACCTGGCTGTTTCAGCAGGCCGGCCTGGATTGACCATGGGGTGGGTAGTTTTAACAATGTTTGCCCATTTGTAATTTTATTGTTTTAGTTGTTTTGTAATTTGGACTTGTTTTTTATTCATTATTTTATTGTATTTTTTTTATTTTTATGTTCAGCCTGAGTCCTTCGGAGTAGGGGCATACAAGTCTAAATAAATAAATAAATTAATAATAATAATAATAATAATAATAATAATAATAATAATAATAATAAAATGGAGAGCCTTTTGGGCCTTTGACTACTTCAGTGTGAATGAAAGCATCAGGTACGCCTACTCCCAACAAGATCAGAATCTTGGCTACCGGATCTAGAGCGGGAAAGTGATGAGCCATGTGCTTCAGGTGAGGTATGTTGCTTGCTACCTCTGATGTTGCAATTTGGCTGTGGTCATCTGGTATCCCATCCCATTCTAACACAGGTGGCAGTGGGAACTGGGAACTCCCATCTAATGACTCTATACAGAGTCCAGTAGCTCTCCTCCCTGCCGTGCTTTGTGGTACAGTGCACGTTGATATCGTGAAGTGCACTTCTTCCTTTTGAACATCAAAGAGGTCGAAGAATGTGGATTTGGCCAGAGAATGAGTGCTCTGATTATCCATTATTACATACATCTTCACTGCTTCTTCTGGGCGTCCATCGGGGTAGACATTGGCTAAGCAGATCTGATGACACGAACGAGGGGATAATGTGTTGTCGCACACTGCTGTGCAATTGAAACTCGCCACTGGCTCCGGGAGTGCCTCTGTAGCACGCTGAGGCTCTTTGGCCAAGGGAGCGTTATGAGTTGTCTGCTGTGGTGGCTCAGAATCTGGATGCAGAGCGGCTGGGTGCTTGTTGCTGTCAGCATCCTTGTAGACATGGTGTTCTGGCTCGAGGGCATGTGTTGTGGACGGTTTGTGGTTCTCCTCAGAGTATTGTATGAGGAGGTCGTGATCCATTAACACATACGCAGATAGTCTCTCTTGCTGCCGGGTGTGGGTACTACATTCGTCTTGCCATACATCTGCATTAGAGTTGCCTTGAGGGTGTGGCAGGAACTCTTTTGCCAGTGGATTGAGTGTGGCAATTGTGGCTGCTTGCATGCCTACCTGTTGGCAAATCCTGTCTTTCTTGTTTGCAAACAGTGGTTGATTCAGGAGAGACAAACCGAAAAATTCAAAGAGAGTCAGCAGGATGCTACTTGTTTGTCTCTTGCGAAAAGGGGGATTTCTGACCCCTCCCAGCAATTCAAACAGACTTTGTAACAGGCAATCTGATCAACTTATGTCTTTACTTTGGAAATTCAGATTAGCATTGTACTTTCACTTGGGAGTTCCGATTCAACTGTAATTTTACTGTGGGAGTTGAGTCTTCATAGGGATTCAGGTAACAATGTAATTTTATTGCTGGGATTTGGATTAGCAGTATAATTTTACTGCTGGGCTTTGGATTTTCACTATAATTTCACTGTTCTGTCTTTTAATTGCTTTTAATTGCTAACTGAATATAAAGACAGTCAGATTAAACTCTACAAAGGCTTCCATACAAAGTTTCTTTATTGGATCACAAGGCATCCTCAAATATAACTCACGGTTACATCAAGATTCATCTAATGTCCAACTCTTTGCACAGCTGACTTCATAGTGTAAAATTATAGTGATCTTCATCCCATAACCCTGGAGCAAAGGGTGAGACACCAGCACAGTGCTGGGGCCCAAGCAAGAGTAAAGGAAACTCCCCCAACCCAACTAAGGCTCAGTTCAGTGACCAATCAGGATTACAGATGTGACCACATGACATGAACTACATTTCCCATGATGCATTAACTACATTTACCATGAGGCGTTCCCTTAAGGGGACAGCTCCCAATTCCTAACTAACTATCCCAATACTGTCTGGACAACACACTCCCAACAATTTTTCTCCTTGCAGTGATCAACAAACAGCAAACACCCTGATCAGCTTCAGCACAGCCTGATTTAGCACGAGCAACTGATTGACGGTTGGATCCGCCTCCCGGAATACTGCCCATCAGCTGTTCCAGGCTGCAGGGATCGCTGCTGTCCACTGCCGCTGCCCCCGATCACCACTGTCAACGCCCATCACTGCTGCTGCCTATTGCCGCTTCCATGCGCCCCATTTTTGGCCTCCACACACCCCATTTTTGGGAATGGGCTGAAAGCAGGATGCGCGGAGGCCAAAAATGGAGCACGCGGAGGCCGAAAATGGGACACATGGAGTCAGCGATGAGTGGTGATGGCGGTGACAGGTGGTGGTGATCCCCACAGCCTGGAACAGGTGATGGGCAGTATTTCAGGACGCGGATCCAACTGCCAATCAGCTGCTCGTGCTAAATCAGGCTTTGCTGAAGCTGACCAGGCTGTTTGCTGCAAGGAGGCAGATTGTTTTGAGGCAGAGGCTAAAGGATGGGGGCTGGTGGGTGGGCGGGACTTCGGCAACATTTGCTGTATAAGATGCACAGACATTTCCACCCACTTCGGGGCGGGGGAGAAATGCATCTTATAGACTGAAAAATACAGTACATTTTGTGAAAGTATAGTTATTTTCTTTGGAAAAAATATGATTGTTTCAAATCAGTTTTAGATCCTGAAACTTAGGTTGCACATTTATGCTTTGAATTCAGTAAGCTTTACTTCTCAGCAATTCTGCTTAGGCTTGCATTGTTAATATCTGAAAATAATCAACTAGTAGATATATTTTATAACCTTTTAATATATTTAAAGAATTAGTAAATAGATTAATGTAGTACTTATAGCAAGGAATAGAATGATCCACTGTTAAACATACAGTTCTTTACAGTCAGAAGTTGATATGATTAGGTGAAAAACATAGTTCTAATATATAAAAAGTACACATTAAAACAAAAAAATTAAAAATAAAATATTTAATACTCCCTTGTATCTCTGATTAAAGATACTTCCTTTAACTAAACTTGTATCACTGATTAAAGAAACAGCCACTTTAACTACATTTTTAGACTATAATTTTGTATGGTCTGAGAAAAAGTTTCATAAACTCAGTTTGTCCCCTAGTTGATATGATCAACTGATGAAAGCTTTAATTTCAAATTAAATACTATATCTGATCCTGTTCTTTCCCAGACAGAGTATCCTTGTATATTTTTCTTTTTAAAACATGATGTTTGGATTAGAAACAATTAGATGCCTATTCACATTATTTTAATAAGGGGCTTTTAGGTGTGGTTTTATTTATTTATTTTACTCATAGGTGATGTCCAGAGGTCAGATTGTGGATGCCGGGAAAAAGAAGACCACAACATTAAGTTTAATCCCAGAAGATTCTTGGGCTCCTATGGCTTGCATAATTGTATTCTATGTGCATGATAACGGGGAAATAATAAATGATGCTCTACATGTCCCTGTTCAACCGACTTTTAAAAATCAGGTAAATGTCTTCCTTTCATAATAAATGGAGAGGTGGAATTTTACAAACCAGCTGTGTTAATAGACCCTAGGGTTATACCAGTGGTCCAGAGATGGACTTACAAAATGCATACCGGTAGAAAAGCATAGAAGGAGGGTTGTTAGATTAAGGACATACTGAAAGCTATTTTTGTTAGAAAAGTATTTTTGTTAGAAAAGTATTTTCTTCTAAATCTGTAGCTAGCATAAACTTTCAAACCACGACTGCCTGACATAATAGATAATTAACTAAGTGCCTGAACAACTAGACATCTTATCCTTGCTAGTGTTCCCCATCAGTTGAGTTACATTTCCTTTGGGAATTATAGGAATATATATGTTTATTTTGAAAAACCAAATGCAAAAAAGGAACGAAAAGGGAGATGATATATAAATTGTGCATGTTGCATTTCGTAATTGCATCTTATTATATTCAGTGCTTTCTAAGAAAGTGAAATAACCCATATTAAAATTGCATTTTATTAAAACGATGGTTAGAGCAAATAGAAAATATAGCCATAAAATAAAGTATCTTCAAAAATCAAACAAAATAGTAAAATAATAGCAATATTTATTGTCTTGTTAGTACTATTTTTCCAATTTCAATCTACTGTTGAGCTATAGAATTATTACAAAAACAATAATTACAGCCACAAAGAGGAAAAAGTAAAAATTAATGCTAAATCACAGAGTAATAGTATCTGAGGGAGTACCTGAGGCAATAAAAATTTATCTGATAGTCATAAAAAGTATATGAAGATTGGTACATGGGAGAATGCTAGGCCTAAAAAGGCTTGTAAGTGACAGCAACTTCAAGACATACTTTGACCAATGAACTTAAAATATTGATAAGGATAGATGGAAAGATACAGGGAATTCTTCAGGTCCTTCTTCAAGTCCTTCAGGTACAACCTTACCAAACCATGAAGAACCTTTGTAAAGCTGGTAGTTTCAATGGACTGAGAATCTACTGCATTCAGAGTTAGGACCATGATATTCAAACAGCCACTAGATGGCAGCAAACACATGGCATTTCCTGTATCTTTGTAGCTGTTGTCCAACTTTTGTAGCCCAGAACTGCCACTGGTAACCACACAGTGAATACAAGTACAAGTTTGTGAATCTGACTGTATTTCCAATATTTCTTCATAAATATGGCCTAAAACCTAATCCGTTCTCTGTTTAATTCCTAAAACTAGATAAAGAGAATTAAGCAGATGAGTCAAAAGTATTATACAGTACATGTTTATTTACTTACTGAAGAAAATGCTTGAAAGCTACACTGTAATTGCTTTACCTATTGCAAATCTGTGCATAATTCACTGAACTTTATTCCAGCTTCATAAGAACTGATTTACCAAATTCAGTTTCTCCATATGTAACAAAGCTTATTTATATAGGTGCACTTAAGGGCACAATAACAAGTTAAGTTGTTATCCAAGTAGCTATTTTTTTGCCCCAATAAAAGTCCATTTTGGACTCTCTGTGAAGAAAATACTTGGATATTTATTCTTCGAGGCATCAGGCACACTCACACAGCCATTCAGTAAGCAAGCCACACCCATATTTTAACATTTCTCCTATTGCACTATTTCTGCAAGTTTTCCATTTTTAAACATTCTCATTTATGATTTTCCCTTTTCTAGGGCATCAGCTTTCACTGCATTTGTTTTAATTCCACTCGTAGATGTTCCACTCTTATTCCTATACGTATATTTAAACCATTTACTCCAGTTTTGTTTTAATTCATCTAATCGTCTTTATTTTTAATTCCTTTCAATCCACTGGAGACTTCCTGATCAGTTCCCCTGTGATGGGAGGTGAATTGTTATTATTTTTATTAACTATTTCTTTTTCCTTGGATGTTTGAAATTACCTCAAAAATAAATTCTTCATCAGTAAGTTACTTTGCATTTTAAATATTTCTCTTGAAATTGTTCCTGGGTTTCTGGGCCATTAACAGTTTATGGTTTATGGTACAGTATAATAAAGGGCAAGGGGAAAAAACCCAAAATGATGTAACATTTCAGTGTGTCCAAAAAACTTTCGTACAGATGATTGTAAAACAAAAAAACCAAGAATCCAGTGCTGATTAATTACAATACTTGCTCTGTGAAACAAGACAAGGTGCAATTAGTCTTAAATACAGGTAATGCTAACAAACCAACTTGAATCTGTATTTTAAGAAAGTGACTTATTTTTACTTGCTATAAATTAAAATAGAAATTGAGACTTCTGAACTGCTTCTATCAGGAGAGAAAAAGAAATACACAAGACCCTACTTAGAGCTTATTCTTGTAATCTAAGCTGTTGTTTAAGCACAGCCAAAGTGAAGTGCAAGATGCTTGTTGCCCTATAGAATCAAGTGGCCAGTTGACTGCAGGAACAGATATCTTTGTCTTGTCCTCCATCTGTTCTTTCCCGTTTCTTTTCCTAGTTTCAACATGTGATCACCAGTCCCTTACATTCATCATCTGCTCTCCTATTACTTGTTCTATTTCTTCAGGTGTCCTATTTTACGTTCACAATGGTCAATTTTTTTAAACCCTCCCTACTCCTCAACAACCCCTTTCATAATCCAGATTATCATTCTGAGCTACTATTTGTCCCCCATGAGAGAAAATATTCAGAAGCTCTGTGTGTGTGTGTGCATGTGTGTGTGGGGGCAGGCTTTTGGGAGAATAGTACACATAGAAATAATATAATGCTTTCACATAGGCCTCAAATATTTTTCCTTAATTTATAGTTCTATTTATCATTAAAAATGTATGATCTTCCACTCAGAAGTAGAACCACTGAGTTCTAGAAATCTTTCTCAGAAAGTATATATAGTACCGTATTATTGTCCTATTTCTGCACCTGGTTTGGCTCTTTCACAATTTTGGGACCTGTTCAATTGCATCATAGGTAAGTCTATTTCAAATGTATAATATTTGGTCTTCCCCAGATTAACATGCATTGGAGTAAAAATAAAGCTGGACCTGCTGAGAATATCACCCTCAATATCAAAGTGACAGAACCCCAAACCTCAGTTGGACTTTTAGTTATTGACAAAAGTATAGATTTGTTGGGAAAAAGAAATGATATCACAGAGGATGCTGTAAGTTCCTTTTTCTTTTTTCTTTTGCATGAGTGCATTGGTTTAGATAGAAGCACTATGTTTTATTGTGACTAGTTTCCTTAAAACGTTGAAACAAATTGAAACTATAAAACAGTTAATAATATGCATTAATGTTAATCTATTTTATTTGCAATAAACTTTGTTCTCTGATAACCTGAATAATGTTATGTTCTATATCAAACATGTTTGCATTTATTTACCTCATTTTCTGATGAGTGTGCAGTTAAGAAGGATTTTATAAGGATACATAATTCTCATTTTTGGTAAAGTAGAATATTCATAGCAAAAGAAATAATGGAAACCAAAAACAAATGTAATGAGTTCACATGCATTTACAAATCATCAGCAAGCTCTTAATGAATACTGAAAAAGAAATAAAATGTCTTTAGACATTTCCAAGAAGTTGTATGCTGATGGTAAAACTGATGGCCAATTATAGCTCAGTCTTTGGTGACATTCTTCACTTTCCTGCTTCAAAAATTTTATTAGTAAATTACTTCCTTGTACAGCAACTCAATTACTAGGCTTCCATCAAACAACTCTCTTCAGAGAAAGGTCATAATGAATTAATTTTTTTCTGAAGATTTTTTTCATATACCTTCCACATTGACATATTAAAATCATACAGTAATTATGCACCATGCCCTATTTTATATTATCCAGTTTCTGGGGTTGAACTACTAACATAGATACTAATATACTGTGTTATCCCTGGTTAAATTTTCCTTGAAAGATATAATTTTTTTTTAAGTTGGTTGTTTTATCTTTGATTTATCTCTACTTTTTAAAAAATAGATACACCATGAGCTAAATTTATATGATACAAAACCATCTAATGGGGAAGCTGGAAGTGCTTTCAGCGTTTTTGAGGTACAGTTGTGTATTATATAGCTGCTAATTTTCATGTTCCCCGATGTGTTTGGTTCCTGAAGGAATATGAAAGTCTCTATCTTTCTCTCTTTCACACACACACACGAACACATAAAGAGCTTCCCCATAAGGTAGTATCGTAGAAACATAGAAAAGTGACCTTTGAGGCAGTGGTGGGATTC
Source organism: Naja naja (assembly GCA_009733165.1). Lineage (NCBI taxonomy): Eukaryota > Metazoa > Chordata > Lepidosauria > Squamata > Elapidae > Naja > Naja naja. The sequence goes on along the minus strand of CM019148.1, from coordinate 130,071,798 downwards.
AAATTTTTTTACTACTGGTTCTGTGGGTGTGGCTTGGTGGGCATGGCAGGGGATTGATACTGTAAAACAGGGGTCTTCAAACTTGACAGCTTTAAGATTTGTGGACTTCAACTCCCAGAATTCCTCCTCCAGTCATGTTAGCTCAGGAAAGTCTTAAACTTGCCAAGTTTGAAGACCCTTGCTGTAAAATCTCCAGTCAGAGGTGGTATTTGTTGGTTCTCTGAACTATTCAAAATTTCCACTACTGGTTCTCCAGAACTGGTCAGAACCTGCTGAATATCACCTCTGCTTTGAGGTCTTTAATCCACTCTACCCCCCACCCCAAGCCAGGAGACCTTATTCTATCCTAGACAAATGACTAGGTTTCTTGAAAACCTCCAGTGATGGAGCACCCACAACTCTGGGAGGCAAGCTATTCCATTGATTAATTGCTTCCACTGTCAGGAAGTTTCTCCTTAGTTCCAGGTAGGATGTCTCTTTAATGACCTTTCACCCATTGCTTCTTGTCCTGCCCTCAGATGCTTTTGAGAATAAGTCAACCCCCTCCTCTCTGTGATTGCCCCTCAAGTACTGGAAGACACACCTCCAATTCTGTGTATAGGTGTACAGTTTTTTCTGTGTGCTTTAAAATACATTTTGAAAAATTAATAAAATTTATTTATTTATTTATTTATTAAATTTATATGCTGCCCATTTCATGGTTTGAAGCTACTCTGGGTAGCATATACTGATATGCTGCATGTAATTAAACTGAAAAATATTTTATGTACTGCATTCAGAATAACAATCTCTGGATATTGACTGATGCCAACCTTTCAGAACATGAGGACTATGATGATTGTAAGTAAAGACAAATCAAGAAATGAATCCAGCATTTCTGGGGTAGATACATACTTGACTTTCAAACCTCCACTTCTTTATCTGCCTCAGAAAAATAGGCCTTTATTCTGTTTAATTACTTCCTGTCACACTCTTTTTGATCTCAAAGGAAATCAGAATTTATCTTTTCTAATGCCAAGTACTCTTTAGTCCGTATAGTAGTGAAGATGACAGAATCAAAGACAGATTGAATATTCAGCTAAGGATAACTATTCGAAATAAAGTTTGGTGCAGTAGTTAAGCCAGTTTGTTCTAGTGGTTAAAGCATCAGACTAGAATCCTTAAGTTCTAGTTCTGCCTCAGACATGAAAGCCCACTGGGTGAATTTGGGCTAGTCACTCTCTATCAACCCACCTCACAGGGCAGTTGTTGTGGGAAATACAGGAAGAGAAAGGAATATTCTGTATATTTCACAGCTTTCCATTCCTTATAAAGTAATAAAGGTGGGATAAAACAATTCTAATAAAAAATATAGTCACAAAGTTAGATTAAATTCATTTATTCTTATTTACATATTATGTTGAAAGAGAGGAAAAGAAAGAGTAGAACAGATTCTTTATCTACTGTGCAAATCTTTTGTCCACTCTAACCATCAGTGAGGGTTTTTAAAGCACATTAAGGTCTCTAACCATTTTTTTCTAACTTTTCCTATTTGTAGCTATCCAAACCTGATGAATATTGGATTCATGCAGGGTTCTTCTAAAGAAACTTCTCTTCCTCATGGAAATAATTGTGCAGTCATATTACTCCTTTTATGTTACTCAAGGTTTTCCTCTATTATTTCTTGAAGATCTTTGTTCAGCTCACCTGCAGAAAAACTTTGCTGATTTCTACAAATCTGATTTTAGGACTGTGATACCAGTTCCCTCAGAGTGCTCCTCTGTCTCTGAATTTCTTACTCTTCTGGTTTTCTTGTAAAGGTTTATCCTTTCTTTGTGTTTGCTGCTTCTTATGTTCTGTTGCAAAGCAAATCTTTGGTGGATACGAGAGTTCTTTGGTTCAAATGTCATTTTTTGAAGCAAATGTTTTTTTTATAGATTTTAAAATGTAAAAACATATAGAAAAGAATCAGACCATGTTTGGGATGGGAGGTAGATGAGATTGCACTTTCCAAAATATATGAGATTGCCATTTTAAAAAAAACAAAACTAGGCATTCTAGAGTATGACAGGACCTTTTAAGAATGGAGGCTTTGGCCTGGTTATGTGATCTTACAAAGTTGGCAAAAGTTATAAAAAATATGAGAGACTCCTCAGCTTAGGTGCAAGTTTCAAAAAGTAAGAGTTTGTATAGTAGATTTTTCCCGGGAAAAGATTAATGCTAGTCTGTCATTGTTCTAGATGTTGAACTGTGAATCACACAGCAAAATGCACATTTTTCCCGAAATGCTGTAAATAAATAAGGAAGGCAGGCAGGCAAGCAGGCAGGCAGACAGACAAAGAAACTTTTAATCTCATCTTACAGTTGATTTGTCAAATAGCTTTTCATTTAGCTATTTATTGGTTCTCATCCTGCTTATTTTCTTAAGAGACTAGTAGTCATTAGTTTATATTTTCTAGTACATATTCTAGATAGTAGACACATAGTGAAAAGTTTATATTTTGCTATAGATTCTCCAAACTTGGCAACTTTAAGACTTGTGGACTTCAGCTCCCAGAATTTTCCAGCCTGACTGGAGAATTTTGGGAGTTGGAGTCCACAGTTCTTAAAGTTGCCAGGTTTGGGGACCCCTGCTATAGATGGCTTGTTTGTGGCTTGTGATGCTTAGACAAAAAGGAGTTGACAAATATAATTTGTAACAGAGTGCAGTGTAAATATTAAACTTTATACCTCAAACCTATATTCTGTTAGGTGAGCGAAGGTGCGGCATCGTTTGCATAATACAGGGAAAATATGCTCTGAAATGAATCCCTTAGCTCTTCCCCTGCTCAGTGCAGATACAATTTCTTGTTTGTTTAAGACTGCTATTTAATGTGAGTCCATTATGAACGCTACTTCTTTTAGCAACAAGACACCAGAGAGGATGCTTATGTTTCTTTCTAACCTCCCTTTTAAAATTGACGCAGGTTTTTTTTTTCCAGCTGTGCTGCCACAGTTAGATCTCATGGCTTCCATGCTTTGTGTTAGTTTTGTGAGTCTTCCTTTCCTGTGGGAGGAATTTTGGTTAAATTAAGTTTTAAAAGTTTGCCTTCCAACTCTTTGTATTTTTTGAATTATTAGAGTACTTTTCAGAACAATATGAGGCATGTTCCTGGATGGGTGTGTGAACAGAAAAAGGAGGAAATTGACAAAAATCAAGCCCCTTTCATCAGTGGCATCTCATCATACATGTGGGGATGGAGCAAGCCATTCAGAAATTAAACTGTCTGACCCAACTTATACTGCTCTCTTGCATCCAAAACCCTCACCCTATTCTTTTTTCGTTCCTAGCACTAATGTTATACGGAGAAATGGATGATCTATCTCTATCCTATGAATATAGCCCAGTATTGCAAGACAGTGATCTCCATGTGAGGAAGAATTTTCCAGAGACTTGGCTTTGGCAGGAAATAATGACAAGGTATAAACTTGTGTGAAGACAGCTTTCTTTATTTTCCCCTACAGATAATCATAAATGTTTGTGGGACTTCCAGGGAAGAAATTGCAAATTAAGGACAGTTCTGCTAAAGGTGTAATGAAGCCCTGGCAAATAGCAGAGTTCTTAATTGTGTAACTTTATAGTGAAGTTATCAATTTCTGAAGAGCAAAAAGTGATTATGCTGCCCTCTGTTCCCCCCTCACCTATAAAGTGATCTCAGGGCCCAATTTTCTGCTTCTCTGACACCCACTTCTATCCTTTGCCACCTTAAGTGGTGCTTAAGTGGTACTGTTTATTTTGGCTTGAGTGCTTTAGTTGGTTGCAAGCTAACCTCAGCAGCTTATTGGTTATTTTGCAGTTGAAGGAATGGCTTATTTGAGTTCTGGCTTTGTTTTAATATTTGCATTAAGTGAACAGAATTAAATACATTTTATTAAAGAGTTTAAAAATACAGATCCAACAACTGTTTGAAATTATGATGGCACTGATTAAAGGGTGATTACAACTGGTCCTCAGTTCTAGCTGTCCCAGCAAAAAACAAACAAACAAACATGGTCACATGATCACAATGTGAGCAATTGACAGCCAGGTTGCACTTACGATTGGTTGCAGTAACCCACAATCATGTGATTGCCATTTGTGACTTTTCCTAAGGGCTTCTCCAGAAAGCCAATAGGAAAGCTAGAAGGGGAGGTCACAAGCTACAGAGGTAAGACTCTTCCCCACACATGCAACCTCTCAGAGAACCACCGTCCTGCAGTCTTCTTATGAGAAGCAATCATTGGGAGTCCAGATGGACATCTCATTCTTTACTTATCTGAAGAGGTTCAGTGAGATCAGCTTGTTGCCAGTCTGTTGGTCTTAGCCATATCTCTTTTCCTCTGGAGCTTGCCATTGCCTCGCCTAGAAATCCCCAAGGAAAAGGAAATCTTACATATCCAAGTTTTATTTATAGTCGATATCAGAGATTGTTTTTTTCTAAAAATTGACTGTTCTATTGAAAAACAGCTTATCAAAAGGCCATTTCCCTCCCAATCACCTAGCTCCCTGAACTGGAGTTGAAGTAAGCTGAAACTGATGGCTATTTTGTTTCATATTTCTCCAAATGTATATATATTTCTTTGGACCAATATATTGTGAAAGCTAGTTTGGTGTAGCGGTTAAACCACCAGGCTAGAAACCAGGAAACCAAGAGTTCCTTTCCCACCTGAGGCAAGAAGCCAGCTGGATGATTTTGGGCAAGTCAGACCAGTCAGTCTCCCTCAGCCCTATGTAATGGCAAATTTCTTCCGAAAAGCCTTGCTGAGAAAACTTCAGGGATTTTTCCAGATAGTTGCAAGGAATCAAAACTAAGTTGAAGGCAATCATACAGAGTATATTGTGGCAAACTATAAGGTGTGTAAGAAAAAAATAATGTCTAAACATGTAACAGATACCTGCTGGAACATATACCCAAAAGAAGATCCTTAGATTACAATATGTTAAATGAACGTTTAGAATCAAGTGTTTCTATGTCTTGTAATGTTTCAACTCTCCAGAACGTATATATGTGACATTCATACTGGGAGACATGAATGATTTTTGGATCTATCATGAGCGTAGTGCAGGTTGACTCAGCCTTCCATCCTCTCGGGGTAGGTAAATTGAGGACCCAAGATTGTTGGGGGCAATTAGCTGACCTTGTAAAAATGCCGCTTAGTAATAAGCAGGCATATACAATGGAATGAAGGCTATTGCTGAGCACATTGGGTTGTGCTCCAAAAATTGTAAGCCGCCCTGAGTCTTCGGAGAAGGGCGGCATATAAATGTAATTTTAAAAAAAAAATTCCTTACTATTCCTATAAAAACTTAACTTACTTAAACAAAACAAGATTCCTACACCAGGAAAGTCACTCTAGATTTTCTGTCCTTTTTATTCTGTCTTTTTCATCTTTAGATCTACTGAAACAACAATATATGTTACTGTTCCTGATACCATTACATCCTGGGTAGCCAGTGCATTTATAATATCTGAAAATCTTGGATTGGGTGTGATGAAAATACCCATTGAGGTAATAAATCATTACGTTGATTCTGCTCATTTTCTGTGAAAATAAGAATTTACAAACACTTATTGAATTTCATATTTAGTAGCATAGCTTCTGTTCAGTAGTTCTTTAAAGTCTCTTAGTCATTCATTTGTTTTATTAAAAATATTTCTATATAACTTATCGTCAACATTTTATATCAGGATAGTTTATTTTAATGCCATAAAAATCAAACCCAGATGAAACTGAAAATACAATATTTGTTATCTATGAACATAGCAGCCTTAAAATAAGATAATTTTCAGATGTTATATTTTAACCTAAGATTTGTAGAAGCTGGGACATTTCAAGCATCTTTCCAATAATTCAAATATTAATTTGCATGTGCCAAGGACCTGGAAGTCAGAGTCACAATAGAGAAAATTATCTAAGTGAAACTCAGTCATATTGAATTAGTGAGAGCTTCAGTAATATATTAATAGCATCAGGTAGTTGAGCACAATGACTTATTTTGATTATGGATTTTGAGCAAAGAGTGAAAAGATGCTAGCTGATTTAATGTAACATTGTTTTCAGTGCACTGGTGGATCTATTTTGGTGGTTTTTTTCAAACCCACTTCCATAGGAATCTGTCCCAGCGTACTGTAGCTCAGCAAACTCTTGTCAATCTCTACTGAAATTGTAGAGATGGTGAAACCAGCTGAGGGGAACACAGCAAATTGCTGAGAAGAGCTTTTGGTATGTTGTGTACAGCAAGTCTAGAAAAGCTAAACTAGTAAAGCAACTAGAACATTGCAAGAGATGAACAGACTGTAGAGGGCAGTCCAATATAAGAAAAAGGGTTGGTGAGTCAACAACCAAAGTGTTTTCACCGTAAAGTTAACTTTTTGTTGCCTTATAAATAAAGAAGTCTTACTGTTCTCTATAAGATCTGCAATATTCTATATTCTTGGCCCCTCCTCCAGGCCTTCTCAAATGACATAGGAATAATATGGGCTTGGTGCTGTGAGGTTCTCACCTGGATTCTTTTAAGATAAGAATTTTAGTTTAAAAATATGCAACATTCAGTGTGAAGTCTTAGATTTTACTAAAGCAAAAAGTTGGTTGGAGTCCAGATCTTGAATTTGCACCTGCAGTTACACATGTAATAAAAAAAAATAGAGGCATCCTCTCATTCAGTGTTTTGGTTTCACATCTTAAAGTTTATTTCAGGATTAGATACAAAATACAGTAAATATTTATTTAACGTATATTGGTACATATTGTTTTAATGAGGCACTTTCAGTAAAGGATGTGCTTGGCTGCACATGGTTACAGTTGAACACCTTTTATATATTCAAAACCAGAATTTTACTCCGGTTTTCTTGGTGACTGATTTCACCACTGTACATTCTTGGCTTGCTTAGTTCCTATTCAGAGATTGCCATATGGTTACATCATGTTACATATTAATGAGCAGCAAAAATATTTGTATAGAAACTGAGTGTTTCACAGGCTTTATGTGTATAGCATTCAGTTTTAACTTGGGTAAATTATTAACAGAAATTACTTTTGTGTGGTTTAATTTTGCTTTGCTATAATCTAGTCCATCCCATTTATTTTCCTGCTAAGTTTCCTTGCAGATCTTTCTCTCTCAAAATCTGAGAGTCTGGTAGCAACTTTTAATCAGATGCACAGACTGCCTTAGCTGATGGAGGATTTAAATATGTAAAGATAAGGCAGGAGAAGGAAGGTGTAATACAGATGAAGACTACACTGTGAATATAGTATGAGTCATAAGTTTCAAACAAGAGTTGCATGTACAGATGGCCTTCCCCCTTTGAACTTCATCTCCCTCTATATTCATCACTCTCTGCTAACCACTTGACTATCTGCTTTATGAATACATAGCCAGTCCAAATGCTAATTGGAAATTTGGAAATATGTGGGAAATATTCTTTAATTTCATTCTTTAATTTCAGCTCACAACTGAGATCTCATAGATCACATTATTGTTTCATATTTTGGCATGAGATATATTCATCTTGAAGAGGTGGGTTGTAAGCATCATGATCTCACTTAGAGTACAAGTAGAGCTGAAGAGCTGCTTAACTTTAAGGAATGTAGCACTTATCTTTGCTTTTTTAGAGGAAAAGTCAGTACTGAAGAGAAGTAAGGAAGCTTGTGTATTTTGTACTTTGACTTCTTATGCATCAAACAGATATAGAAAGCACTACTTTTCAGAAAAAAGTGAGAAACTTGGGAGATATTTTTGTAACATGAAACACCAACTAATCATAATCATTACCAGCTGTTTCTGCTCTTGATTCTTCCTATTTTTGAGGTCTGAAAATTCAAGAATTGAAGCAAGCTTCTCCATCTCTTAGCTAATTTATTAGGCATGTGTATTTCAAAGCATGCCAAATATATTTAATCTCTTTGTCTTTTTAGGTAAAATGTAAAAGCTAGGAAATATTTTATGATCCTTTTCTCAGAATTTTCCATTTTTCCTGAGAAAACTCTTCAAAAACGGAAGTATTTTCCTCTCTGATCTTCAAATCTCTAATTCTTTATTAACAAATAGTACCCCACAATGGTCTAATAATGTATAACTTTTGTTTTTCAGTTAGAAGTCTTCCAGCCTTTTTTTGTTTCCTTAAACCTTCCTCCTAGTGTCATAAGAGGAGAACAATTTATATTGGAAGTTAACATCTTCAATTATTTGAAAGAAAGCACTGAGGTAAACATATTGAAACTTTGTTTTATATATATATATATATATATATATATATATATATATATATTCGTTTTCGTAGATTTTCACGGGTAAAGGTATGTAGGTCTTGGTGTATTCGGGTCTTGTGTAGGTTGAGAATACCTTGGCAGCGTTTCGACGAAATCTCATCCGTCATCTTCAGGCTGGTGTCTTCAGCTTCGTTCTCCTGGGACACCAGCCTGAAGATGACGGATGAGATTTCGTCGAAACGTTGCCAAGGTATTCTCAACCTTACACGGGACAAGACCCGAATACACCAAGACCTACATACATACATACATACATACATACATACATATTAAAAACTGCTTTTTATTGCATTTTCTTTGTTATTACCACTCAGGGTTAATTTCAGTTTGATTGATTTTTATATTTATTGTTTAACTGTAAAGTATTATTAAGTATTATTATCCCCTTAGTTTGAAAGAAAATACGAACATAGTTATGCTTATGCATATATTAGCATATTGCATCAATCCGAGGATTTAGTTTGGAGGCAGATATGGAAAACAGCTTGGTTTGGCTCATAGGCCACACAGTTCAAGTATTCCTCCTCATCAGATACTTGACTTGAGAAATTGGGAATAAAGATCCAATTGGGTGGGTTGATAACAAGGGTTGGTTTCACCTTTGCTCTTCTGAAAGAGCTCAGTAAAGCACTCCGAAATCCTTCTACGGTAAGCAGAACTAAAGATGAACACAGAGAGATGTGAACAAAGTAAGTTCCCCTTCCCGAAATATTTCAGCTTGAGAGTTAAACCAGATAAACTGCTCCTTTGTAAGTATTAGTCATTCAGATCCCCACTCTGCTATTCATTCTGGCATTTTTCTTTTTGAGCTTGAGTGAGGCTCAAATTGTTTTGGCTACTTCATGCTGCAATGTTGTGGCCAATCTCAGGTGATTCTGCGCTTATCTTTCATATCTATCATATTTTGGTAGGAGCATTTTTATGTTCTGCCAACTTTAGGAATTTCCAGATGCAATTCTATATTTTCTTTTGTTTTCAGAGGGAGGTTTCCTCTAATATCTTGTTTTCTTTCTCTCTTTTCAAAATATGGTTTTCACTCTTCTGTTCATTCCTGCAACTCCAATACTGTAGTTAACTATTGATGCTAGTAGAACAAAACATTAACTAACCACTTCTGTTTTATAGGTGACAGTTACCCTTGATATGAGTGATAGCTTTGAAATTTTTATTATCTCTAATGATATAAATGCCATTGGAAACCAACATACTGTTTGGATATCAAGTGAAGATGGGAAGACCATCTTCTTTCCGATTAAGCCAAAGCAGATTGGAGAAATTCCCATCAGAGTGACCGCAATATCATCCATTGCTTCTGATGCTGTTCTCCAGAGACTATTAGTGAAGGTAATTTAAAGGAGCCATGTTTCAATAATCTTTTTCTGGGACAGATGAGAAGCTTTTACCCAAATTCCATTTTGATCATTTTTAAAAGCATCTATGGATCATTTTTAAAAAAATCAGAAAATCTTGCAATAAAATACTGAAGAAGATGAGGTTGGAGTTGCCTTAAAGCTGAGGGGTGAAGTAGGGCCTTGTTTGAAGTAAGGTCTACTAAACCAGCTTCACAGTTTTTAGATGAATTTCCTATAGACTTTATTAAGTAAGGCAGGGTTTCTGATTTGCCAAATGAGGTGATGGCAGACATATTGAAATCTATATTGCCAGTTCCTGATATAGACCGTGAGTGACTGGACAAAGCCATACTTATATATAATAAGATTCAGTTGTGATGAAATCTTTCAAGCTTCTGAAACGAGTGTATGAAAAAATGCTTACTTTTGCAATATGTTTCATTTGCTTTGTAAGATTAAAAATCTTGAATGTGGTTCTCAGCACTCCTTCAGAAATTGTTGAATTGTACCTTTTAATAGACAGAATGTAAAGGGATGAAAGAATTGAGACTATTAAATTATAGGAACTTTAATTTTTGTGTTGGCTTGCTGTGTTTGGAATATATTTCCCCTTTCCCACAGTCACTCAAAAACAAAGCTTTTCCCTCATAAAATACATACTGCATGAAATGTTGTGCTGGTTACCACCTTGACTTGGCTTCAAAAATGGCCTGGAGCAATTCATAGAAGAATGAGGATCAATTTCTAATATAGGTAGACCTTGATTTACAACCATTTGTTTAGTGACCATTTGATGTTATAATGACACTGAAAAAAGTGATTTACAACCTGTCCTAGGGCCTACAACTCTTGTAGCATCCCAATGGACACACGATCAAAATTCAGGTTCTTGGACAAACAATTACCGCTTCCATGTGTAACACTTGCTTATTTTTAATAGGCTGAAGGATTAGAACAAACTTACTCAGAGACAGTTCTTTTGGACTTATCCAAAAGAACTAATCTTATGGAAAATTTGAATTTCCATTTCCCCTCTGATGTAGTTCCTGGCAGTGAAAGAGTGCAAGTTACAGTTACTGGTAAGCATAACTATTTCCTTGGAATAGAGTTTTAGCTATATCTAATTGCTGGGTGAATCATGATGTTAGTTTTTAAATTATTTATTTAGTTACTAGTGTTATTTTAGAATTACTTCTCTCTCTCTCTCTCTCTCTCTCTCTGTGTATTGTATCGATGGAAAAGAGATGATTCTTGAGATACTTTTATATATCAATTTATGTAACTGGTTTATTTCATTATCTTTTTTTTACTAACACTAATGTAATTCTGTTGCTTAAATTAACATCATTCTTTATCTGCTGCAAATGTGAATATCTTTTTATTGATATTATTGATTTTGTTTGCAGATTTTAAAAAAAAGAATTATGATGCTGATGTTATCTAATCATGCTCTAATCTTCCATGGTTGAATGTCAGGACCATAATGGAGGATTCCTATATTAGCCTTTCCGAATTGACATGTGAATTTCACAATTCACAGAATTCTCAGTAACGGCCACACAGCTGGGTGCTCTAAAAATTGAAGTCTACACATTAAGAGACTAGTTAGATTGGGAATGCCTGTAATTAAAATATGTTTTCATGGTAATACTTACATTGATTGTGACCCTAAAAACAAGCTAACTGGTTGAAAGAATTGATTAAAAAATTCGTTAGAGAACATTTTAATCCCCCCCTTTGGTCTTTGTTTACATGTTTATTTGTTGTTAGTGTTGCCCTTTCCACCACTGACTTGCAAATTTTATCTTTCAGGTGACAAACTAGGTTCCTCTATCAGTGGTTTGGAGTCACTGGTCAAGATGCCTTATGGTTGTGGGGAACAAAATATGATTAACTTTGCACCTAACATTTATATTCTGGATTATTTGAGTAAAACAGGCAACCTCCAAACCCAATTTAAATCAAAAGTTGTGTCATATATGAGAGAAGGTAGGGATATGTTTGGGTAACAGACATACAATTCAGTGTGCATTCCTTTGAAAGCATTTAGACCAACTGTTCATTCTTGAAGAAGGTTTTGTTTGAGAGAAGCTGTAACCCTATTGTAGCGTAAATATTAGAGACTTTAAAAACTTACCTTAGGCAGCTGGTTCCATATAGTTGTTTCATTTCTGTATTGTTATAAAGTTACAGTCCATATGACTTGCAGATGTCCCTGGACTGCATAGTTGTCTTTTGAATACATCTGGCCCATTTTAAATTTCAGTTTAAATTAGTTAAATTTGGTAGTCTCATACCAGAAATAACTATATTTAGACTGACATCCCAGATCAGTCTCCACAAAGATAGAACAAAAGCTACCAACCACAGAAACAGTTTTGTTTGCTTTGTTTAACTCCATGGGTTACATTTCACCTGACATTTTAACTTTGGCTACTCCAAATTTACACAGTTACTTTCAGAAATGATGAACATCTGTTTTTTAAAAAACTCTTTGAAGTCTGCCAGCAGTCTGTCACTCCCTGTAGATTGATTTATTTTGCCATGGTTTTTAAAAAAATTCTCCAAACATTAGTTTTATTGAAATTATTTAAAATGAGTCATAATGGTATGCTAAATTGAAATTTAGTAATTATTATTTCACTTAAATATTACCTGGTTTGGGGTTTAATATTCTTTGAGAACATTCAAATAATTCATGTTCTTTGAATTATTTTCTAGACAAAACAGAAATTCATCTTTGCATGTTGGCTAATAGTAATAGTAATGTTTTTGTTATTATTGGTACAGTAGTAGTATTTAATTGTTTTCTATTTCTCATTTTAAGACTGATACTTAATTGTGAATTATGTGTATACAATATAGTAGTAGACAACCAATATAGCTTAAATTTTATATACCCACATTCCTGAGAAGGTTTTGCTAGATAATAATTTAAGCTTTATTATTCTCAGCTTTGTATTGAATTCTTTATTAAAAAAAGTCCTTGCACTTGTTCACCAGCTTTTTTACAAATTTGGCTTCATATTTTGTCATGGGCCTATTCATTCTCCTATTACTTATGGGCTGCAGGCCATCTTTCAGGATCTTATCTGTAGACCTTTCATTACCTGAAATGGTGCCATTGATATTCCTTGGCAAAATGACCACTTTGGGATAGCATTACTTCATGTTACTTGTCAGGTTGTATGAAGTTAATAGAGGAAATAGTAGGTCTTTGCCTCCCAAAGCCTCTTCTCATTCCCATTCTCACCCTTAATCCCTTAAATGTTCTTTCTGGTGAGATTACATTCAGAAGGTTGGGAAACTGAATTGTAGTCTCCAGCTCTCAGAAGTTGCCTGTCTCTGTATTATGTTGTTTACACTTCATAATGGGAACATATAAACAGTGTTTGAGTAAATTCAATGCTTGTGCATTTTAGCAGATTAGGCTATTAGCTTCAGTGAAGGATAAATCTTTCAGAACTGCATCTCCTGACAGTTTAGACTGCTTAGATTTTTCAATACGCTTCTCATATTTCATTTGTTCAGGTTATCAAAGAGAGCTGCTCTATAAAAGACCTGATGGCTCTTTCAGTGCCTTTGGAAACAGAGATCCCTCTGGGAGTACATGGTGAGTATCTATATTGTTGCACAGTACCCAATATGTAGTTTTCATAATTTTTTTTTTATTATAACATTACAAATTCACATCATAAAATGGGCTGTGTAGGCCTTCAAGCTCTATTTTTTCCAAATTAAAAGCCTTGCTGGCTGCGGAATTCTGTGGGAGTTGAAGTCCAAACATCTTAACATAGCTCAGGTTGAGAAACACCGGTCTAAATCCGTTGTTTAATAGAGAGAATTAGTTTGGGCAAAGATGTTTAATGGTATACTTTCATTTTACTTTCCTTCTAGGTTATCAGCTTTTGTATTAAGGAGTTTCATTCAAGCACGACCATACATTGATATTGATCCATATGTCGTGGAGAGAACAGCTGCTTGGATCCTCAGTCATCAGAAAATCAATGGAGAATTTGAGGAGCCTGGACAAGTTTTACACACTGAGCTTCAAGGAGGCACTAGCGATTCTGTTTCACAGACAGCTTATATCTTGACTGCTCTATTAGAGTATCAGTTCAATGAGGTGGTAATGATAGTGATCTTAGTGTATTTGAAACAAATTACCGTAAAGCTGTTTACAATATAGGCTAGTGCTTTAAATCAGGATAATGCTGAAGAATGCATTTGAAGCTGCAGTATTCTCAGTCAGGCAACCAATCCTTTTTTCACAATCTGATTTCTTCCAGATATATGATTAGTTTTATGGGAATACGGGTGTATAAGAACATCTGCTCAGTAAAGGAAGGGTGATCTATATTGATTGCCAAAAGCTCATGGATTTAGTCAGGAGTTATTTCCAGTTCTACTTCAAAAAGGCCAGGAATCAAATCTGGGACCTCTTATGCTGGCATATTATGGCTTGCTTTTCTCAAATGAGGCTTTATCTTTGCAGAACAGTATTCTGCTTGATTAATGGTGAGATTAATTAACGGTGCAGAAATGGGAAGATTTTTATTTGGGGGGAAACTTTATCATTTACAAAGTGAAAAAGGACAGGAAAGTTTTTTGCAGCATGAATTGACTTTTATTTCCTAAAGAGTCACACTCCTAGTAGGTAAACATCTTTTCAAAAGTAATGAAGAAGCACCGGGGCATTGATTGTTATGCCTGCATGACATAATAGCATACATTCACATTTATATTTCTGAAATAATTTCTCTTTTCTTTTGTGTGGAATTAAACAACTTGGCTTGGCCCAAGATAAATATAGGTAGATGACAGAAATAGGTAGAAGCCATAGTGTTGCTATACACACTCTTAATAGGAACAAGGTTAGTTCAAAATCCCATCTCATTCTAAGTCAAAAGTTACGTGTCTCCTAATAGTTATATGAACAATTGGAACACAAGAATATATTACTAAGTGTGATGACCCAGAGTGTAACACTAACGTAACAAAATCCAAAACGTAAATAAATGTCCTTTAATGCCTCCAATTTGGCCCCACTGTTCAATAATTCTCAGTTGGAGATAAAACATACTCAAAAATAGTCTTCAAAAGAAAGCAATACAGTCCAAATTTAATGAGCAGATAGAGGTGAAAATAAAAATCAAACAAACTACAATGATGAAATTTCCACAATGGAACAGGAGAAGTATTTACCAAATTCAAGGAGATAACAAGGCACAGTCTGTTGGAAGGACGCCAGCCAAGATAACCTCAAACCAAAATAAAACACGCCTTGTCTCCAGTGTTTGCCAGAACGCAGGTCCAAACTCTTATGCAGTTCTCACACCTGCAGCCCATGAAGAGGATCAAGGCCCTCTCCTCCCGAGTAGACCACGTCTCTCCCTTATCCTCTCCTCCCTGCATGCCCTAGGATGGATAGGGGATGGGCCTGGGTCCTCCTCTGACTGCTCAGCCAGCCTCTGCCCTTCCCCAGCCTCCTCCACAACCTCCGGAGCCACACTTCCACTCCCTGTCAGCTGTTCCTCTTCTCCCTCAGAGTCGGTCTCCACCAGGAGACCGACACTAAGGCAGTTTTTATTCTTTAGTTCAAATCAATTTCCATGAGATTATAATGCAAAGAAACATACAAACTGCCTATGGCTTGCAGTTATCACCACCAACATAAGTAATACTGATGTTTTTGTTAGACCACAAATTAAGGCAGGCAGCGAAAATGGAATTTTGAAAATCATACTATAATATGGCCCGTTCATAACCATACGACGTTTCCTTGCTAACCGTCTTCAATATAGGTAGTCCTTGACTTGCAATTGAGCCCGTAATTGAGCCCGCAAGTTCGGTTGTAAATTGTGATGGTCATAAAGCCATCATATAACTGCCTGATTTTATGATTCTTTGCAGTAGTCATTAAGTGAACATCGTGGCTGTTAAAGCAAACACATTTTTTTTCAGAAACTGCAAGTAAGCACATGTGTTTGGGGGATGCTGCAATGGCCGAAAATGTGGGCCAGTTGCCTAACACCCACTTGACCATGGGGGGAGGGTGCAGATGGACATTGGATTGTTAAGTCCCTTTTTTGAAGTTGGTCACAACTTCAAACTGTCTATAGTCCACTCCTCGCAAGCATATTTAGAGGTTTCCAATTGGTATTATCTTGCTCAATTCCAGTTTGCTGCAATGTTTTATAGCACATCCCACATTTTAGCATTATGTGTTTTTATCCTGAATATAAAATTGGATATAAAATTGCAATGTTCATCATAAAGACTATTACTTGTTATTGTAGTTTACTATAAATTATTTCTTAAGGTGCTACTATTCTTTTTCCAGAATGATAAACCTATAAAAAGAACACTGGGCTTTCTTGAATTTCAATTGAATAACAACGTATGGGATAATCATACGCTGGCTCTTGTGACTTATGCATTATCACTTGCCAAAAGTACAGCAGCAAAGGGAGCTCTCAACCAACTGAACAAGAGATCAGAACGACAAGGTAGTGTAAAATAGTCTTTCTGCCTGGGTGAGTCATCTGATATTCCAGTTACACTTAAGGCAATATATGCCAGTGGAATAAAAGAAAGGAAACATAAAATGGGTTGATGTGATCTAGTTAAAAGTTATTTATGGTCATGTTTAAAATGCTTAGTGTTACAATACAATTACAGGATACCTTCTGTTATTGAATTCAGTTCAGTTCCACAATCTTAAAGTTCCATATTTAAATTAAAAATGTGCAGGTAGCAGTTAATAATTGCATGTGAACTATTACCTGATTTGTGCTTTTTCTGCTGCGGTAAAGAAAATGCAGATCATATTCACTGAGTCTATAATCTACCTAGCTGTTAAGTTGGCCACTTATTAAAATTCAGTATGACAGAACGGAGTAAACAATTGGATCTGATAACTTGGATCCTAAATGGCACATTCCAACAGTAAGAATTTATAATTCATATATTCTTTTTGATGTAGAATATTTATCACAAAATTCAGGTTTTACTAACTCATATTCTGAAAGAACAGCAAACCTCCAAGCTCACCTGTTTTGCCACATTCTTAAGTAGGATACTTAAGCAGAATTTCTGCAAGTGAGTCATGTTCTTATTAAGGTATTTGTTTCCCATCCTGATATGTGCACTTCTCATTGGGCTATTTTAAAGAATGTCCCTTTTTCTTTAGGGACTTCTGTAAACCTGAGTGTTTCTCCACAGCTATTGATATCACTGTAGATATTTTTGGAGCAATCCACTCTTAGAGAATGCATTTCCAAGTAGCATATACACCGTATGTGGGATGCAATGATATGAAGGCATAACTGGGGGCAGGGAAAAAATTCTAACAAGCAAACATTCCTGCATTTAGAGGCCACTTTGACAATAGTATTTGTTAATTACAAAGCCAGCCTGAAATATGAATGTGAAAAGTAGGCCTGAAAACTATACAATGGGAATGGGTTTTGTTTGATTGTGGGCTGATCTGCTCTTTCTGTTTGCCCCAATGTGGGAATGGGCCACTTGTTTGGGGAAGACTGGAACAGATGATGTTGTCCTCAGCTGATCCCTTGCCTCCTGAGAAGGCTAATCCCACCTGAGATTTCAAAATTGTATCAAAATTAGTGGTTTTCTTTGCCCCTATTTTTCTAGTACAAGCAGGGAAGTCTGGTCTGCCTGTTGGATTTCATTCTGTTTTATACAAATAGCTCTGTTCCAAATGGCTGAAGTGTGTTACAGGATGGGTTACATCCATGTCCTCAACTCTATTTTTTCCTTCGATCACCATTTTGTATTCTGTCTGCTTGTTTGTTTGTTTGAACTGACAAATATTCTGCCAAGTTTCTTCAAGCTCAAGTGATAAGAAACTATAGTTGTATTGTTGTTTACTATAATCTTATTGAAAGTTTTAAAAACAAGTGTAAAAATTAATACAAAGTAAAATAGAGTCATAAGAAAGGTAGTATTTTCTCTAATCACACAGGTCAATTTGACCATCCCAGTAAGTTCTACTACCTTCAGCAACCATTCCTCTGTCCTGGTTGTTTGTTTTTTAAAATTCAGCAGAGGGTTTGTGAAATTCTGGCCATTTCTTTCTTGTTGAGACGGCGCGGAAGGAAGACAAGACACACAAACATAGTTCATGAGGGAAGGCACCCAGAGCCTCTTTTATTAGGAAAGATTGGATCAAGCAGACCCCTGTGTCACAAACTGATTGGGTCTTCGATGGCTTGAGAAGGAGCATGTTTACCCAAGTCAGGAGATTATCAGTGACTGTCATGTAGGCATCTTAGCCGGAACAGAGGAGTTGATTATTTACCAAGACTGAGAGGAAAACTTATTCGAATGTGGGGGTTCATGGGTCATCCCAGCCATGGGTGGTTTGCCAGCTCCAGGCTAGTTTTCTCCACATCTCCTCCTTTTTTGTTTAGTTTTCAGCAAAGGTCTTGATTTTTGAGCATTTTGTATGCGTACATAATCTCAGGTCTTGTTGGATGTTTGTGCCGAATTCTGATAGACAGACACTGAGCAAGTAGGTTTGGTAAGCATTGAATGCAGCAGCAAATTAAAATACACATGACTATGCCACAGATAAGTATCTGCGTGAGTTGGGTAAACCATGAGCCATTTGGTAACCAGGACCAGAGCCAATCCCATGGAGACTGAGGGTGAACTTCGGAATTGGATTCTGCAGTCCTTGATGCCAGGCCACCTCTCCACGGTTTCACACAGTGAGCCTGAACCCAAACTGGACCTGTGGGTGTAAGCACAGCAGCATAGCCTCGTCCCCACGTAAGCAGTGGAGCAGGACCAAGCCATTCTGGGTTAGGGAGCAATTTGTACAAAACCTGTGGTTTGGGAGAACCATCATGATGTCCATAATGTCATGCGACTGCAGTCGAATTTTGTGAATTTAAATTTAAATGATTCAATGTAAATAAAACTTTGTTAAGCCATTTCAGTTTTCCGGGCAATCCTAAGGGAGTTCCCCCTGTTTGTTTATGTTTGTCCAAAGCATTTTTTAAGGTTTGATTTGCTCGTTCCACGATCGCTTGACCAGTGGAGTTATAAGGAATGCCAAATAAGTGCCGGATGTCCCATTGGGAACAGAAAGTGGCAAACGCGTGACTGCAATAGGCAGGACCATTGTCAGTTTTGATCGTGTTGGGTTTGCCCGTAACTGAAAATGCTTTTAAACAATGGTTAATGACATGCTTCGTGGCTTCTCCCTTTTGAGGAGAAGCCCAAATATAATTAGAATAGGTGTCTGTAGTTACATGAAGATATTTCCAGGGGGCGAATGGTGAATATTGAGTCACATCCATCTGCCAAACTTCATTGGCTTTCAGACCTCGGGGGTTAACTCCTATAGAAGGGGCTGCAGCGACCCGAGAGCACTGCTGTATGATTGCTCTTGCCTGCTCTGTAGGGAGGTGAAAGGCTTTTGAGAGAGATTTAGCGTTTTGATGAAACATAGCATGACTATCCCAGGGTGTAACCGTAAGGGCTTGTAGTTTAGTAGCCTGATCAGCTACGGAATTGCCTTCACTAATGTAGCCGGGAAAGGGTTGATGGCTTCTAATATGGCCAATAAAAAGAGAATGTGTTCGCTGCTGTAGGATTGTCTGTAAGGTTAGAAATAAAGAAAGCAGCACTTCATCTAGTGTGGGTGTTATATATGCTCCAGGCAGCTTCTGGACTATGTTACAAACATATTGACTATCTGAAATAATATTGAGTGACTGCTGACTAAAATGTTGCAGAGCGAGAATGACTGCAGCCAATTCCGCATGCTGCGCGGAAATCTGCGGCGGGGTGATCTTAGTCACCCAGTTTCCATTGTCTTTCCAGGCAACTGCACCCCATTTGGGGCCGCCATCTGTAAAGACTGTAATAGCTTCAGGAAGCGGAGTGGGAGACAAGACAGAGTACATGGACATAGGAATGCGATTAAAAGCTAAAATTCTTTGATCTGCCGGAATGTGATAGGAAACTTTTCCCACATATTCTGTCAATGCTAGCTGCAGAGAGGACGATAAATGGAGCATACGCTCCCAGTCTTTCGGTGGAATGGGAAGAATTATATTAACAATATCTAAACCAAGAAGAACTAAACTACGTTCCCTAGCTTTTAGAATTAATTCTGAATACATTGTATCTGGGGAGCTAATGGTGTGTCCAGGGCTATGGCTAAGATAGATCCATTCCAGGATATTCATGGAGCTTTTACCTGCAGTAGTCAGTTCTTGCGTTAAAACCGCAGTAGGCTGTTTTGCAATGGGAATCAACACTAACGTTAGTGGAATGTTCTCTGTACACCTATCAACCCAAACCTTTTTTAGAGCACCATTTATTAGCTGTAACACCTGCATTTGATCAGAAGTTAGGGTGATCAGATCCGCAGGATTGTCATGATTTTTCAATGCTTTAAATAATGGGCTAAGTGTGTGGGTTGGCAATGTGGCATATGGTCTAAGCCAATTGATTGAACCTAAAAGTTGTTGTAAATTAACATAGGTTAATGGATTTTTGTTCTCAATCTGAGGAATCCGAGGTGTGGAATAGGTCTGAAGCAATTTATGTCCTAAGTAGAGGAAAGGTGGGCATATTTGGACCTTTTCCGGGGCTATCTGAAGTCCATATAACTGAAGAAAGTGCCGTAATTGAGGCAACCAGGTGGGCGGAATTTCAGGAGCGGCCACTAGAATGTCATCCATGTAATGATAGACCATTGCATTCGGGTATTTATTCCAAAATGGTTGTAGGGCTTGATCAACAAATAACTGACACAAGGTGGGGCTATTAAGCATACCTTGCGGTAGCACTGTCCACTGATACCTAGCAGTTGGTTTTTCTGAATTAATCACTGGGACAGTGAAAGCAAAAAATGGCTTATCTTTAGGACATAAAGGAATAGAGAAAACATTTTCTATCTGTCTCTGTATTGCTTCCTGCAATCTATCAATAAATTCTGCATAGGGTTCGTTGGGACCCTGTTTGATGGTAGAGAATGATTTTGATGGTTTCCCTGTAACTGGTACTTTTTTAAAGGCATGTAAAACACAACGGCCAATAGCAGGATAGGCAGCTGCAGGAATGCCTGTAGCTTGTTGTTGTAAATTGCCAAAAGCCCCTGCCCCATACAATTGGTCTGGGATATACACCGCCCCAGAGTTGTTCCTGCCTGAATTGCATACCTCTGATATTCTGAATCCCATACCACATATTGCGCTGGGGTAAGAAGCATACGCATCATATCTTTCCAATCTTGTGGTATTAGGTGATATGCATTCGATATGCCTTCTAAAATGCCCTGTGTGAAAGTTGACCTGAGCCCTGTTTCACTAATACTTTTCCTTAATTCCCTTAAAACTGTATAAGGTAAGGGTGTCCATTCATATTGAATTTGCCCCAGAGCGTCTACTTGCTCCTGTACTGGAAAGGCATTGAGTCCTTCTGTCAGTTCTTCTGCTGTTAATTCCCCTTTTTCTTGCGCTTCTTTAAATCCAGCTTGGATTGCGCTACTCCCTTTACTGGAGATTTTTGGTGGGGTTCGGGAGGTCTCTGGCAGCATTGATGTTGGTGCTGGCAGAGTCAATTGTACATAGGGAGGAGGTGCGGACGCCTCCTGGGGAAGCAGAGAAGCTGGTGCCTTGAGTGAGTGAAAACCTACAGTTTCTACTGCTTCCTTACATTTCTGCCATAACAACAGATGTTGAATCGGAGGTCTAGGTTCTGAATGTAAATGTACTCCAATTTTTATCCAATCTCCCAAGTCCAGGCTTCCCTTTTCCGGATACCATGGACATTGGTAGCCTATTTCTGTTACAAGCTCTTCTATATCACGTAAACTTATCCCTCCTGTCTTACCTTGCTGCTTAAGAATTTTATGCAACTCTTTTGCATGAACTTTCTGCTGAGATGATAATTCCCCCCCCTATACTCACCTGAAATTGGGAGCGTTGTACGCTGAGGTGCACCTTGGCTATTCCAGCTGGATGAGTGGAGGGTTCTTAAGCCGAATCATGTCAGGGTCACCAGATGTTGAGACGGTGTGGAAGGAAGACAAGACACGCAAACATAGTTCATGAGGGAAGGCACCCTGAGGTCGTGCCTCGAGCCTCTTTCATTAGGAAAGATCGGATCAAGCAGACCCCTGTGTCACAAACTGATTGGGTCTTCGATGGCTTGAGAAGGAGCATGTTTACCCAAGTCAGGAGATTATCAGTGACTGTCACGTAGGCATCCTAGCCGGAACAGAGAGGTTGATTATTTACCAAGACTGAGAGGAAAACTTATTCGAATGTGGGGGTTCGTGGGTCATCCCAGCCATGGGTGGTTTGCCAGCTGCAGGCTAACCACCACACTTTCTCCACACTTTCTTTTTTCACTGGGTTAAATTGAAAAAGAGTTTTACCAAGTTTCTCCTTCTAGCCCAAATGAAACTATTAAGTGCAACTTTAAAAATAACTGGTGCTTGCTTTCCTGCCATAGTTGAGAATAGAAAAGCAGAAAAATTCACCAGTTGGGAGCCATGTTATACACTGAATTGAACATCTAGTCATCACTATGGCCAAAGTAGAGGAGAGTGTTGTAATTCAGAAATGGATTTCTTCAGCCAGTTTCACTTCTAGCCAGTGGAAGACAAGCAGCCAAAAGCTGCAGTACAGAAAAAATCTTATCTGTAGTAGAACAATTTCTAGTTTATTAATTTGATAAATGTGAAATTGATTTTGGGGCATGGATGGAAATAGTTATTTTTAAATATGAGAAACTATAGGATTAAGAAGTACTTGATTTCACTCTGCTTAAAAAATAAGATTTCAGAAGAATAAACTCTCCGACCTTACAAAGTTGTATCCTTTTCTTGTGAGGTGAAAGCTTCTTTCTTTCTTTTTTCTTCCTAGGAGAACTAAGGTTCTGGACATCACCATCTTCTGGACTCTCCAGTTCCTGGCAGCCACGTTCTGCAGATATTGAAGTTGCAGGTTATGCTCTCTTGTCTCATTTTATTCAACAAAGACTGTTAGAGGGGATTCCAATTATGAAATGGCTAAGCAAGCAAAGAAATCACCTGGGAGGTTATTCTTCTACACAGGTTAGAAATTATCTAAAAACAACAACTAGTTAACAGGCATTTTATGGAATTAATCATTAAAATATTATATGGTCCCAGGGATGTATTATTTTCATTTAAAATTTTGAACCAGGAATCTGTCAAACACTATGTGAAGTTTGATTGATGAGCTTTTCACTTAGGGCCTTCTGCATGGCCAGAAATTTATATAGATCTATGTTTCAAAAAACAATTAGAAAAGATTTCGATTCTCTAAGGAAGCCAGCCAGAATCTTCTACTCCGTGTGCATTCCAAAGATTCAGTTAATTTTCTACATGGGCCAGCGGCACGGTTACAATTGATACATCAGTCCTATTTTAAAATGTCAGAAAGTTGAATTTGGGCTTGGGAAGACTAAATTTGGGCTTGAGCTAAGTTCATATTTTTGCACCAAGGCAATGTTATGGGTTATTATGCAATGTTATTGCTAAAATAAGCTTTTTGTAAATGTGTTTTACTAGAGAAACAAGAGAGGCCTGGTTCTGATATGATGGTAAAGGCCCACTGATTGAGCTATACCTCATGTTAAGCCAAACAAAATCAAATTATGATAAATTGAGTTTGGTCTACCTTTGTAAGAGTTACCGTACTGAGTAAATGTGTGCCTTGCAAGATAAAACTACAGTTGCTGTCATGAATGACTACTGCTGACTTTGCCCTTTCTAATAATAAATCACAATGCTTAAATGAGCATTTGGACTGAATATGTGACGAAGACTTTTTTTTAAAAAAAATCTCAATCTAACCTATTGTTCCAGGATTTCCAGATGAATAGAATAGAATAGAATAGAATAGAATAGAATAGAATAGAAACGAAACCCTATACCTCTTCAGACAAATGGTTATCCAACATCTTTTTTTTAAACTTCCAGTTTTTAAAGAAGTTTTTAAAGAAGATGATTTCTTTTGTAAGTTGTACTAGCCAGATCGGTACTTATTAGCCTGTGAAATCAGCCAAGCTGCATTACGTGCTGCTTGCTAACCTGGTTCATCTGTATTCATATTAAAAAGGACTGTTCTTTCTTCTCTGGGTAGGACACTGTTGTGGCTCTGCAGGCCTTGAGTACCTTTGCGACACTTACAGCTGATTCTGTGACAGAAATGGATGTGACAGTGAAAGGATCCATGGAAGAAAATCCAACGGTTTTCCGCATTGATCAGGAAAACCGTTTTGTTCTCAAGACCAAAGAGGTACTGAAGTTTTTTTTTAAAAAAAAGTTTGATTTCAGGAAATTCATCTAATTTGGAATGCACCTCTGACCTTACTAAAATCTGCCATTTCTTTTAGTTTCCAGCTGCACAGCCTGTTAGAATTGCAATTTCTGCAAATGGCCGTGGTTTTGCTATTTTTCAGGTAGGCATATATAGTCATTTTTGTCTCTATTGTTTCTTTTAAGGATTTTGGATTGAATTAGATTCCCCGTTTGGTTGGATATTATTTGATATATCAAGGGTGGAGTCAATATTATATTAAGTACAAACTAGATTCAGAATCAAATCACAGCTGTCCTTATTATTTTATGACTTTAGATTGTTTTCTCCATATGTTATTCTTTTGTTCGGTCTTTTTTAAACTGCTCTGGTTACTAATCTATTAATATAGATGCAATTCTATACTAATAGAATTCTATGAATCAATTCTAGTAATTACTTAATATTCCCAATGTATCTATCATATTGGAAAGTATGGTTTTGATTCTGATTACTGTGTGTGAATGTCTCATTAAAAGAGATTTTGCTTTTTCCTTTCCTGCTAAGCTCCTGGTGTTTTTGCACAAAGTAATTGTTATAGCATTAGGAAGCTGTTAAATGTCACTTTAATATTATTATTTAATATCCAGGATGGACCTTCTAAATCAGCACCAAGACTTCTTGATGTGAACAGTTTTATTCTGAACTGCAGTACAGCTTGCAGCATAACAGTGAATTCTGATGATGGATATGTTGTTAACTTCATTTTGGATCTACAGTGGCTTTCAGGAAATCCTGAACATCACTACTATCAGTATTGAAATCTTGTCCTTTATAAAAATGTGGCCCAATCCATAATTCAATATAATAATCACGGGCTCCTTGTAAGCAGTGTGGAATGTGGTAGTTATAATTATCAAGCAATTCCTTATTTGCAGCAGTGTCTTCCTCCCTTTCTTCAGCCTTTGTGCCCATTCCACTATGTTTAAAAATAGTCACTTGATTTTCCAGAGAAGACCTCCTGCTGCCCTTCTATCTTCCTTGCCACAAAAATCGTTGCTTAGATTTTTCAGTGTTCATTATATATCTTCCTTTTTTTAACCCTGGCAAAATGCATACAAGTCATTCTATTGTTGGCCAGTAGCATGTTGCTCTTTTGTCCAATTCTCACACGCTACCCGACATAGCAAATCAAATGCTGTCTGGTAGTCCAGGGGAAGATGAGAAGGAGAATGAAAACAACTTACAAAAGTATCTTGACATGTGAGACCTGTCTCCATATTTGGACTCCTGTCAAAGGAAATGATGTTCTCTGTGGATCAAAGGGATGCTAGGGACACAGAATCCAGTTAGCATAGAAACCCCAGGCCTGTTTTACATCTTTTTATCTTTAAGCCTTGTAAAACGATTGGATTACATGAGCCAAATTCCATGTTGATTAGAGTCCAGTACAAATAAACAGTAGAATACGTGACATTAGCAAGGAAAGACCACAAACAGAATTTGAAGAATAGGTAATATATAAAATTTCAGAGAGGGCTGGCCTTGTTATAAAATGTCATTATTTGGGTATATGCATTTTCAGAAATATTTATTTTTTATCAAAAAACATATATTTGAAAATAACTTCAGGTCCATTAATGAAGGCCAACATTTGAAAATATCACAGCAGGCAATAAATTGCTCATCCATCATATCTGACAGTGGTGGACTCAGCTGGAATTGTTTTAACAGCAATCAAATTTATTTGTTTGTTTGTTTGTTTGTTTGTTTGTTTGTTTGATTGATTTATATGCCGCCCTATCTCCTGAGGGACTCAGTGTGGCTTATAGTTAATAGGATTCAATACAATAAGACAAATGAATTGATGAGTCGAGGTCTCACTACTGGTTAGGATAATTTGAGATATGTTCAAAACCCTTTCCCGTTCTCCCTCAGTCCGGGTAGGCTAGTTGGAATAGCCAGGTTTTTAACTCATGGTGGAAGGAGCAGAGGTCAGGGGCCGTCCGGAGCCCCAGGGGAAGTTGATTCCATAGGGTGGGTGCTCCCACTGAGAAGGCCCTACTCCTGGGGACAGCCAGTTGACGTTGTGTCGATGGCACCTGGAGAAGGCCCTCTCTATAGGAGCACACGGGATGTTGGGAGGTTGTTATTGGCAGTAGGGTCTCCCGTAAGTATCCTGGTCCAATGTCATAAAGGGTTTTATAGGTCAGTGCCAGCATTGCTAGAAGTTGTCCACACATGTAAAAATATTACTAGCTTTTTAAAAAAACAACAATCAAAATTGATGTGTAATCAAGTTATCAACAACTTAAAACACTTTTAAGAAAAATATAAATAAATATTAGATTCCAAATGCACAGATCTAAACATATATAGATTTGAAAACTAACAACAATCCTGTGTTTGTAATTAACACATGGAACAAGAGGGTCTTTTACTTAATCAACTGGCATATGATATTACCATATATCTATTTTTAAGTAGCTTTGAAAAGACAGCTTGTAGGATTTGGTGACAATATCAGAAATGCCAATGTGTGGTTAAAGATGGGAAAATTCTGCATGATTCCAATATGAAATCACATAGAAGTGTCGTTCTCAAGTTGAGAGCCAGAAACCATCAATATGTTGATAATACTTAGCTTTCCTTTCCTTTTTTTACATTATGGTCTGAAGTTTCTAGGGCCTCTGAATGTCTCCAGATGACCCTGGACTTAGATGTGAAGGAATAAAATAAGACATGGCAATTAATAACGCTGGGAGTTGGACGTCGGGATTTGGGAAATACACGTAGTCTTTGACTTATGATCACAATTGAGCCCAAAATTTCTGTTACTGAGACAATTATTAAGTGAATTTGACCCATTTTACGACCTTTCTTGCTACAGATGTTAAGTGAATCACTGCAGTTGTTAAATTAGTAACATGGTTGTTAAGTGAATCTGGCTTCTCTATTGACTTTGCTTGTCAGAAACTCTGAAAAGGTGATCTTATGATCCTGGGACGCTGCAACCATCATAAATAAGAGTCAGTTGCCAAATGTCTGAATTTTGATCGAATAACCAGGGTGATGCTGCAGTGGTCGTAAGTCACAAGTCACTTTTTTCATTGCTGTTGTAACCTCGAACGGTCGCTAAATGAACTGTTGTAAGTCAAGGACTGCCTGTAATACTTGTTTCAGAAGGAGAGTCCCTTAATGATCAATTTTATAGTCTAGTACTGATGACTGATTTATAGTCAAACCAAGCAACCTACCCTTTTCTAGTAAAGTACTCTAACATGAGAATTGATACTAATATGCCAAGTGTATATTAATAGATTAATATGCAAAATATACAATAAAAAACTTTAAGCAAATGATATGTGAAATTCCCATTTTAAAAAATCTGTACTAAATACAGAATGCAATAATGGCTGCTAATAATGGCAGTTAACATTGCATGACTTATCATCTGCTATGAATTACATGTGAGCAGCCTTTAAAGAATGATCACATTTGGAATTTCTGAGTAGATGAATTGAAATCATGATATATTTTACTACCATTACATCATGTGCCAAGAGGAATCTGTCCCTTCATTTAGAATTAGCAATGACAATGCTAAAAGTTGTAATTTGTCAAAATCAACCCTTCAGCCATGTCTAGCTATTCATTATAAGCTCAATAGACTTCCTGATTTATGCCTATACAGGGTTGGGCAGAAAAACAGGGGAGAGAGAAGCTTTTTAAATGTCTGGGAAGAATGAATCATGTCATCTTAGAACTCCATTTCATTTTTTGATTCTCTTCTGGATAGTGTATTATATTACATAGCAAACTCTAATGACCATCCACTTCCAAGGGAGATGCCAGTTCTTGGTACATTTTTCCATAAAACTAATTTTTCAAAGAATCTTATATATTTTTCCTGTAATTTTTTTCATTATTTTGCATCTGCTTCAGTGGTGGTATTTTTTTTTACTATCAGTTCTGTGGGCATGGTTTGGTGGGTGTGGTGTGGCTTGGTGGGTGTGGCAGGGGAAGGACACTGTAAAATCTCCATTTCCACCCCACTCCAGGGGAAGGATACTCTAAAATCCCCATTCCCTCCCTACCCCACTAACCTGCTTTCCAGCTCCGTTCTCCTGTGCAGGGCAACAAAAGAAGACCCAGCTGATCAGCTGGGACTCGGGAGGCAGCAAATAGATGGGGGCGGAGCCAACCAGAGGTGGCATTTATCGGTTCTCCGAACTGCTCAAAATTTCCGCTACCAGTTCTCCAGAACCTGTCAAAACTGGCTGAATACCACCTCTGATCTGTTTGATCCGTAAAGAATTGCATTCAATTAATTGAATGCATTCAAAATTCAACTGGCATTCAAAAATTCAAATGGGTGCTCAAGTGATCTGAATCTTTATCAATAAGAGAATGTTTGTAGCTCAGGGTTGAAATGAGGAGTCTTTAGTATTCTCTGAGCTTGGTTATTTTCTTGCAGATATTTCACTACCCAAACTAGGTAACACCTAGTACTCCTCATCTTTATCTTCATTGAAACAGAATTATGCTTTCTATGTGTCTACTATTGATACATACATACATACATACTATTGAACCTACAGAATGCTCTCCAAGATGTAAGAAAAACAACAGTCTATTCAATTTATATAAAAAACAAAGATGGCCCTGTGTCTGGTTTGAGACTTTCTGACTGCTTCCACATAATTTTTTTTTTGTCAGCAAGGAGATTTCCTTCCTTCTTCAGAGATATTTTTCAGCTTTCAATCTAGTGAGCAGCTCTGATTTTTCAATTCTATATATGCCAATAAAGGGAAAAAATGTGGCCCAATGAGACCCTAGCATGCTTAATGTATGTGTGTGTGTGTTTCATTCCTGAAGCAAGTGAATACATTCACATTAGTTTTTATTTTGACATTAGGGTTTTAATCACTTTTATCAAGTCTAAAGCCTCTTAATAGGTCAGGATTGTGTGAATCTTCCCACCCATTCTCACACCTGCTGAAGTTCATTTGTCTTAAAATGCAAGCTCATTAGCATTCTATTTTCTTTCTCAAAGCTTAATTCAGCAGCCAGAGAAAATGCTGCCAAAAGTTTCTTCCTGAAAATAACCCTTCATCCAGACATCTGTTTAAGATTCAACCATAAAGATAAACATGAGAGAGCAAAGATTCCTGGACTAACAGGCAGTTTTCCAAAGTTTTGATATTTTTTTAGCTGGAATATTGTTAAGGTTGCTGCTAAAAGGATTTCAATAATGCTTTCACAAGGGAGCTCCTTGTTTTCATTCATTGTTAAAGCAAAGTACTTCCAGAAGTGTAAAGTCTTACAGTTTCATAGATGTGAAGGAGACCATCTTCCTGCTGTTTATCTTGGAAAAGCATTGGAGATTCTTTCCAAGCAAGAACTGGCAAAACTAAGGCCAAGTTAACACATTGTGGTAAGCCAAGGTTAATTTTAACCTTGGTTTAAGCCACAGTGACTACATATACATATATGGCTTTTTAAAAAAATTACATTTATATACATATACATATTTATATATATATACATATTTATATGCCGCCCTTCTCCGAAGACTCAGGGCGGCTTACAGTTTTGGGGATACAACCCAATGCGCTCAGCAATAGCCTTCATTCCATTGTATATGCCTGCTTATTACTAAGCGGCATTTTTACAAGGTCAGCTAATTGCCCCCAACAATCTTGGGTCCTCAATTTACCTACCCCGAGAGGATGGAAGGCTGAGTCAACCTTGAGCCTGGTGGGATTCAAGCCTGCAATAATTGCAGGCAGCTGGAACTTAAGTGCTAGGCATTTAGCAGCCTGCACCACCAAGGCCCTTATGGCTTGGCCATAACCATAGTTTACCAACTAGAATAACTAGATTTACATACCACACTAAACCAAAATCAACATATATTGTGGCTTAATGCGTAAAACATTACATGTGTTTAAATATTCTACTTCAGGCATCTTTCATGAAGACTAAACTACCTCCTATTCACTTAGATAAAATTCTCTATATGAAATGTCTCTATATGCAATAAACAAGAATTATAGGTAGGTGAGAAAAATGAATTTTAAAATGGCATGCATTTTTTTGAAAATGAACGTGGACACGACATGCTAAGGAGAATACTCACTTTCTGATTTACTTAAAGTTTGCTCAAGCTTCCAAGTTTGCAATGTTTTACATGACCATGAAAGAATTTTGCTACAGAAATAAATATATAAATTTATAACATGCAAAATGCATGTACACAGGCATAAATTTAGCATTTGTGGTCAAATTGCATGTTTGAGTGACACACTAAATCAGGGGTGTCAAACTTGATTTCATTGAGAGTTGCATCAGGGTTGTGTTTGACCTTGGAGGCCAGGGAGGATGTGGCCAGTTTGACATCACTCGTGTCAGGGGCACCTGTGGTGGCCTGAGCGCTCTGCCAGCAAAAACAGGCTCCCAAGCTCAGTTTTCAGCTGTGACGGCCTCCTGCAGCCCTCTGGCAGTGAACACGGAGATTGGGGGGCTGCACATAACCACCTGGGCCCTGTTTTTGCTGGCAGAGGCACTGTGGACCGGTCATTCACTCTTTCAAGGGCAGCCCCATGGGCCAGCTCTAAGCACCCTGCGGGCCGAATCTGGCCCGCAGGCCTTGAGTTTGACACCTCTGCATGAAATGAACAGTAGAACACAAACTGTACATAGTACAAAGCTAAACTTCCTGCAAATGTGAATGCATAATTACTACTTATTATGCAGAATTTTTTTATAAATTAATGTCATTGTCTCTTACAACTACATAGACAGGCCTATACAGTTTTCTTGACAAGATTTTTTTTGGAGTGGTTTGCTTTAATCAATAAATCAAACTGTTCTCATGTAGTGGTCAACATATTCAGAATAAGAAAATAGTAAATATGGCAAGTGCAGAACTTTATAACAAGTACAATAATACTTGGGCAGAAATAATAATTTCAAGATAATTTTTATAACCAGCTAAGAATCTTCCTGTTCGTGGTTTTGGATCCCCTCCCCCCTTGCTGATAGTTGTTTGTCTCTCCCCAAGAGTGCTTAATCACAACATAAAACCAATACAAAAACTGATACAAAATGTGTACCATGCTGTTATTGTTTAATTCAATGTTTACAAAATGAACGAGAGACTATGCCATTTAGAAAAATGTAGTTGGCTTATCTTTCTAGTTTTGGAGCAGAAATCGATTTTATTTTTAAAAAGTAGTATTACAAAATGACATAATCGCTTTAGTTGAAGCATTGACCCAGATGTGGGAGACTCACACAATCTTCTTCACAATCAATGATAGAAGCAGTGGTTGCATAGCCTAGAGAAATCAGTAATTCCATAATGGCAGTGAATCTTTAAGAAAAGATGTATGGTTTGACACAGGTATAGGCAAATGTGTATGAATTGTGTCAGAGGTTCCAGACACCTTGAATGATATTTTGCAGTTTCCAGAAATTAATATTGACAGCTATGAAGATAAGCCAGGATTGTCAATCATTATGAGTGTACCAGCTAGTGGAATATATGATAATATGTTGCATGCATATCTACCACCACTCCTGTCTAAATGGTCATATAAAATACCTTTTAAAATGTGTTGGTAACAATCTTTCTGCCTATGACAGCATATATTGCTTTGCCCTGTTTGACGCAGGCCAGGCTGGATAAGAAAGCTAAGTTGATGTTGCAACCAGCTGAAAGCATGCTTGATCATTCCTTTGTAGGCTTTTCTTTCTTCATGGATTTATCTTTGCTTAAGGCCAAGAAGGAATGAAAAATTGAACATAAAATTCCTTCCAGTAAAACAGTTGTTTAAGAGGCTATCCTGTATGTTGATCCAGGTGTTCCTGAATTGCCAGTAAATTCTTACCATTTTGCTTTTCTTGGCAAACACTAAAACAATAGCAGTTTGGGTGATGACAACATTTTGATTTATTTCCAACTTGATTTGACCAAGTTCACAGCAGGTCCAATAAGAAGAAAGCATGTTTGATTTGTTATTTTGAGGTGCTTTTGATATATTTATTTTGAGAATTTGAAACTGAAAGTTTTATTTCAGAAAAGGATGCAAAATGTCCCACATTTATAGTTGCACTGTATGGTACAATATTGCATATATGAATTTAGTCTGATAAACTATGAAACGTGCCTATTCTGTCGCGGTCCCTGAACTCTGGAACCAACTTCCCCTGGGGCTCCGCTTGGCCCCTGACCTCCGCACCTTCCGCCATGACTTGAAGACCTGGTTATTCGACCAAGCCGGGCTGTGACCTATGGGTGGGGTGTTTTAGATTTGCGGTTTTTTAGTTTTGTATTAATTGGGACCATTAATTTAATTCTTTTTTAAATATTTATTGTGTCTGTTTTATTGTAAGCCGAGTCTTCGGAGATGGGGCGGCATATAAGTCCCATTAATAAATAAATAAATAAATAAATAGCTATTATCTTTTCTGTAAATCACTGCTATCTTCACTGAATAACATCATTTTTTATTTTTTGCTTCTTGTAGCTCAATGTTGTATACAATGTGAAAAATTCACAAACCAGCAAAAGGCGTAGAAGATCTACACAAAATCAAGAAGCCTTTGATTTAGATGTCTCTGTAAAGGATGACAAAAAAGACATAAATAGGTTAACTTTAAATGTGTGTACCAGGTAAGTAAATATATTAAGCTATCCATTCTCCTTTATTTACAATTTTAAAAAATTACTTTTGAGCTGAATCTTTTTAACAAATACCATATATCTTTATAAGATTTCAGAGAAATCAAAAGTTTGGGCATACCACTCCATCATATTTTGCCAGGTTTTCTAAATGAATTATTGAATGAACGTACGAATGAATGAATCAAACAAAAACTCCTACCACAGTTAAAGCTTAGTTAAATCTAAAGAGACAGCTCAGTTCACAAGTTGTTCCCTTAGGCTTTAGGTACATACAGCCTACTTTGTGTTTTATCTTGAACTGGCATCTTTTTACTATTTTTAAAGATTTTTTTTTAATGCCTTTGCCAGCTGCACAGAATTATATGATTAAGATAGGCCGCCATATAAACTTGCAGCATAAAGAATAAATAAATATATTTGTCCCCTAGTAAAACCTTGGCATTCCCCTGAGCACAGTGTAGGCCAGTCATTTTGTTGGCTTTCCTTTTTCATATTGGTTTGATATAAAATCATTATAACTACTTAAGTATTACCTAGGGATAACTATTTTTCTTCTACAATTATAACGGCATAATTAAAATCATGTTTGGTTATTTGTTTTCAATAAAGCTGGTGATTCACCCGCAGGTGGTTTTATTTTTTAAACAATTTCAAACAACAGTACTTCCTATCACGTATTGTTAAACTTTCGAAGTCACCGTGTCATGACATACTGTTGGCTGCCCATTTGAGTTGCCTTAAACGGGTGTAAAATTAAGGGAAGATAAAGATATCAGGAGCTATTAATTCCCAGCTTGGCTTCTGATAAACAGTGGGGGAAGCTGGAGTGATTCAAAGACCATATGATTCACATAACAATGGCAGTGATTCACTTTAAAAATGTGGCAAAAAGGTGGTAAAATCAGTCACTTAAGCAAGTTGCTTAGCAACGGAAAAGCTGGTCTCAATTATGTTTCTAAGTCAAGGACTACCTGATAACAAGAAACATTGTTTTACTCAGTTTACTTTACTTTTGAGCAGTTCCCAAGAATTCAGAGCACAAACCTGAAAGATGCTTTGTTGAAAAATTATAGCAGAAATGCCCTGTTCATGATAAATGTTGGTATTCTGACATGCCATTAAAGAACTTTTTTCCATACTGTTTAATGCTTTCACTTTGTTTATCCTTTCTGTAGTTCCTGTCATAATGTTACAGTTGTAAATCAGTGTTTGTTCTTGATTTAGATATTTGGCTCCTTTAAAATGGGTGGGGGAGAGGTATTTATTTTTTAAATTTATTGACTGACCATCTTACCTCAGGATAACTCTGGAAGGCTTACACTATTATATATGGAAACACTATAAATAAAATTGTTATTTATCATTTATTTATTATTTGTGCTCTTTTATTTTTTTATTTTCTTTCAGTACAAATTGAGGTCTTTTTTCAAGGTCTATACTTTAATTCTATGTTAAGAATTAAAAACACTGCATAGTTTGTGCACGTGTGCATGCACCATTATTTCTGTGTAAATCATACCTTTTTCTTTGTTAGATATCTGGGTACTGGCTCATCTTCAAAAACCGGCATGGCTCTCATGGAGATTGGATTACTGAGTGGCTTCTCTCTGTCACCTAGTTTTGTGTCATTAGTTGATCCAGTTAAAAAGGTGGAAAAAGAGGAAGGCAAAATCCATTTATATCTGGACTCTGTAAGTCAAAATAAAGACATAATAGTCAGCATGATGATAAAGCTTTGATTCAAAAACTAAAATTATGAAAAAAAAAATTTAAATTGATCATTTAAAATCAACATTATGTTTGGTCAACACTATAGACAAAATTTAGAGGTAACTTAATTGGAATCCTCCAGTTCATTCAGGATTCATATTTTATGAAGTATATTCACATAAGTTTGACCTTGTAAGAATATGTAGAGACAGATGTTTAAGGGTCAAAAGAACAAATTAAACTTATCAAGTTATAGGCTCATGTAAACTTTTTGTCTTCATAATTAAGGAAAAGAGAAACGAGAAACAGGAAAGAAGTGCTATGTTGTTCTCCCTGGTTTTTCTGTTTGACAGGTTTGATAGTCCAAGCATCAGGATAAAAGATAAAGTATAAAATAGGTGTATAAAGGTGGATTCACATGGTACAGGTATTCTTCACTTACTGACCAGTTGTTCAGTGACCATTGGAAGCTACGGCGATGCTAAAAAGCAAGACAACCAGTCCACAAAGTTGCATGTTTTATATTTCTGGAAACAAAGAGTAAAAAAAACCATATAGATACAAATTGGCAGTCACATAATCATGATTTGGGTGCTTGGCAACAGTGCTCAATTATGCAGTCTCATGATCACCTGATTGCCATTTGCAACGTTCACAGCTTGTTTCTAACAAGCAAAGTCAATGAGGAAGCCTGCAGAAAGTTGCAAGTCGTGCTCACATGATGTTCTTAAAGACATTGCTGCTTAGCAATGGTCACAGCTGCAGCCAATAACTATAATGTAACTGGTTTACATTAGCATTCAGCTCATTCAGCAACCACAATTGGGACTAGCAACTCAGTCACTAAGTGCAAAATCATGTGACTATGATGGTGTTTATGACTTTACTTCAGGTTTTCTTTCCTTTAAAGGTTATGAACCTTAACCAGAGGTCCCCAAACTTGGCAACTTTAAGACTTGTGGACTTCAACTCCCAGAATCTCCAGCCAGCATCTGGGAGTTGAAGTCCACAAGTCTTAAAGTTGCCAAGTTTGGGGACCCCTGACCTAAACAGACAGATGAGCCCAATAGGTGGGGAAGGTTTCCTGAACTTGACTCGCAAGGAAGCCTGGTAAAAGGGCAAATCTTATAGCCCTTTTTTCCTAATCCCCACCTTTTGGCATGCTCACCCCCATGCTGAGATTATTAGGGAGAGAAAAGTTGATGTTTGTCTTGAGAGGAAGGGATTACAAGACAATTAGTGGGTACACAATAGAGAATCCACATTGAAAGGAATGCACTGGTGTTGGTTGTTTGCTTAGCAGTTCAAGGCTGGGCGCTCCAGAGCATATAAGGAGGGGGAAAAAAGCCAAAAGTGTGAAACTGGTCAAGGTCTTGTCTGTTACAAGCAGCAGCTGCAAGCTGGTTAATGAGGGTCACAGAGCTGAGTTTGTTAATTTGCTGTTAGCACATTTTGGGGGATTGCTATGCTGCAGGGTAAAAATGGTTCAGGAAGTGAAAGCTTGTTCAAGCAATCATTCCAGTCTGGGGACTATGGAGAATAAAAGGGGTCAGGTACAGGACAATATATACTAATGGACTATATTGGTGAAAATGTAACAGAGAGAGACACTGTGAAGGTCATAAGTATGGCGATTGGTCACATACTTACTTTTTTCATCACCATTATAACTTTATAAATTTTGGTAAGCATGATTCTATGTAACAGATATGGACTGTTGCATTTATGTGTAAGAATCAGTTTCTGCTTGTGATTCTACACTTGTGTAATATGTCTACTCTTCTTGGCAAACTAGATAAGATTAGCTATTTGTAAATATATAGCTGTATCTACTGTTCTGGGTAATGTAGTTAAAGATGGATAGGAAGTTCCTTTTTAAAAAATATTAAACATACAGTTTTTCATATGCATTCATTATGGAAGCATATAGACCTCTCTGAAAGTTATTATTTATTTATTTTTGTAGTTAAACGAAACACAGGTTTGTGTGGATATTCCAGCTGTGAGAAACTTCAAAGTGGCAAATACCCAGGATGCTTCAGTGACTGTGATGGATTATTATGAACCCAGTATGTGACAATCATTTTTATGCAATCAGTGCTCAAGTATGCAGTTTAGGTGGAAAAGGGAAGAATGAACTGTTGTGTGTTAAGGAAGGACCAGATTCAATTAGTTACAGTAGAGACTGTACATGAGAAATAAGCATGACTGGAAACTACAGGAACTTAAATAATGTTAATTCTCTGAAGAAGGGGGAGGTGGTGAGCTGGTGAGGGGAGGGCAGTGTTCAGTGGAACATAAAGTCCATTAAATTTATGTTCTCAGAAAGATTGATATTTTAGGATATAATTCTCCTTCAGTCAAGAATGATTTTGTTACTTAAAACATTCCTCATTTCAACAAATTTAACAATAGTTCAGAATCACACACACACACACACACACACACACACACACACACACATATATAGGTCTTGGTATATTCGGGTCTTGTCCCATGTAAGATTGAGAATACCTTGGCAACGTTTCGACGAAATCCCATCCGTCATCTTCAGGCTGGTGTCTTCAGCTTTGTT
The DNA here is from genome assembly GCA_009733165.1 of Naja naja. Taxonomy (NCBI): domain Eukaryota; kingdom Metazoa; phylum Chordata; class Lepidosauria; order Squamata; family Elapidae; genus Naja; species Naja naja. The sequence goes on along the minus strand of CM019148.1, from coordinate 130,034,889 downwards.
CTTCTGGGAGAAGTATGTGATAGTGGCTGTTTTTTCCTTTTTAAACTGCCAGAGGGGATGTGTTTTGTGGGTGGAGGCTTGGCTGTGTTCTGATTGGGTGGAGGTGTGCTCTGATTGGGTGGGGGCTTAGCTGTGCTCTGATTGGGTGGAGGTGTGCTCTGATTGGGTGGGGGCTTAGCTGTGCTCTGATTGGGTGGGGGTGTATTTCGAATGGGGCTGTGCTCTGAATGGGTGGGGGTGTGTTTTGAGTGGGTGGGCTGGCCTTAGCTGCCAGCCTCAGACTTGAACTGGTGAGTCGTGCTGCTTTTGTTTGGCTCCGTGTTTGTGGTCGTGCCATGTTTTCATAGTGGGTGTCAGTTTGCTTCTTGTGTGGATTGGAGGAGTTTAAAGTGACTAATGTTGCAGCTGTAGTTTGGTTTTTGTTTCGTGGTCATGTATCGTCATCGGTGTGGGTTCGGACTTGCATTTTGAATGGCTGTGTGGTGACGTCATGTGATGTTATCATGAGTTTGGGTCTGGTGTCATACTTGGTGGTTGGGACTCATTTGTCAATTAGGGTGGGTTTCCAAATGGCTGGCAGGCGAGAGGTATCACCTCGTTTATTCATGGTATGGGGGCGTTTTTCTATCTCGATGGCTTCTCTGATTGTTCTGTTGTTAAGTGTTCAATTTTGGCGATAGTTCTGGTTTTTTTTAAATCAATTTCGTGTCCAGTGGCTTTAAAGTGTTAGACTAGGGGTGAAGTTTGTTCTCCTTTTCTGACTGAGTTCTTGTGTTCTTCAATGCGTGCATTTATTCTTCTGTTGGTTTGTCCGATGTATGTGATGGGGCAGGTGGTGCATGGGATTTCATATACTCCTTGGTTTTCTAACTCAATTATGTCTTTGGGGTTTCTTAGGATGGTGGATATTTTTCTGTCTGTGCAGAATGTTGTCTTGATATTGTGTTTGTGGAGAATCTTGCTGATTCTGTCTGTGGTCCCTTTTATGTATGGGAGGAGGGCTTTGCCATTTTCTTGTTCTCTGTCTTGGATTTTTGTGGGTGTCTCTTTTCGGATTAAGTTGGTAATTTTGTTTCTTTGGAATCCGTTGGATGTTAATACGTTAGTGAGAGTGTGTAGTTCGGTTTTTAGGTGTTGTTCGTCAGCTAGGCGTTTTGTTCTGGAGATGAGTGTCTTGGCTACGGAGTTGATCTGTGCTGGGTGGTGGTGTGAGAGTGCGTTCAAGTAGCGGTTTGTGTGTGTTTTCTTCTGGTAGATGGTGTGTCCTAGGGAGCTGTTGGATTTCTTGTAGACTAAGACATCAAGGAAGGGAAGTTGATTGTTAGCTTCTGTTTCCATGGTGAACTGTATTTTGGTGTGTAGGCTGTTGAGATGTGTGAGGAAGTCGTCCAGTTTTTCTTTGCCGTGTGGCCAGATTACAAAGGTGTCATCTACGTATCTGAGCCAGAATTTGGGTTTGTGGTCAGATTTTTCTAGAGCGAGGGTTTCAAAGTGTTCCATGTAGAGGTTTGCGATGACAGGTGAAAGGGGTGATCCCATGGGTGCTCCTTCCATTTGTTTGTATCTGTCCATTGTAGATGAAGTACGTGTTTGATAGGCAGTGGTTGGTCAGATTTAGGATGTGTTTGGGGGGGTTGTATTTGTTTTGGATAGCTGTTAAGGCTTCTTTGATTGGCACTTGGGTGAAGAGGGATATGACATCAAAGCTCACGAGTAGGTCATAGGGCTGTAAGTTTAGTTTCCTTATGATCTCTATGAACTGGAATGAGTTTTGTACATGTGAGGTGTTGGACTCTGCGTAGGGCTGTAGTTGTTTGGCAAGAAATTTGGCTAGATTTTGTAGAGGTGAGCCTATGGAGCTGACTATGGGTCTGAGTGGGGTTCCTTCTTTGTGTATCTTGGGGAGACCATAGAGCTTGGGACATCTGGATGATTTCTCTCTGGGAATGATTGTTTGTTGGATCTCTTCACTGATGGGGGAGGCTTTTATTTTGGATCTTGTGGTTTTTCCCAGGTAGGTGGTGGGATCTGTGTTGAGGGGTTTGGAGTAGGTTGGATAATTTGGTTTGGTAGTCAGATGACTTCATTACCACCGTGGCATTGCCTTTGTCTGCTGGCAGAATGATTATGCTGGTGTCTTTTTTCAGGTTGAGTAGTGCTGTCTGTTCCTCTTTGGGTAAGTTGCTTTTGGGTGGTTTACAGGTGCAGAGGATGTTGGTAATTTCGAGTCTGATTTTGTTGGTGTCGTCTGGGTTGATTTTGGTCAGGCTGGTTTCGACTCCACATATAATGGTTTCCGTGGGGATGTGTTTGGGAGCGACTGCAAAATTAAATCCTTTAGAAAGGATGTTGGTTTCAGCTTTGGTGAGGATCCTATCTGAGATGTTATGCACTGTTTGTTTCATGTGTTGCTGTGAGAGGGGAGAGGTTTGTTTCTGGTGTTCTTTTAGTCTTCGGAGTTTATTGGTGTGTGTGTGTCTGTCTTGTGGGTAGTGTCTGTTTCGGCTCTCCAGACGGAACCAATCAGAGTACACCTCCACCCAATCAGAGCACAGCTAAGCCCCCACCCAATCAGAGCACACCTCCACCCGATCAGAACACAGCCAAGCCTCCACCCACAAAACACACCCCCTCTGGCAATTTAAAAAGGAAAAAACAGCCACTATCACACACTTCTCCCAGAAGAACGAAGCTGAAGACACTAGCCTGAAGATGACGGATGAGATTTCATCAAAACGTTGCCCAGATACTTCCAATTTTATGCACACACACACACCCCTACCAGCAATAGCAACTTAGAGTTATATGTCTCTCTGGGCAGTTTACAATGTCAGCATTTTGCTCCCAACAATCTGGCAGAGTACAGTGGTGAAGTTATAGGATAGTTTTGCTTCTGATATTGTTTCACAGCAGCATATAAATACTATCAAATAATACCTTGTTTGAAATGTTGGGCCTTAACACTTTTTCTTTGCTTTTCAATTGTTCATAATAGGGAGAAGAACAGTGAAAAGCTACAACTCCCTGGTGATGCAGGGTTTGTCATCTTGTACTTTCTGTGAAGATGATGAATGTAATTTTTGTAAAACAGATGGCTCTTTATCTATTTCTCTCTCTTCGGAATTGTTAATACTGCTAGTGCTGTCAACTTTCTATGTTGTGGTCTGATTTAAATAACTGAGTGACCGATGCTTATTGCACTGATGAGCGTACCATTGATTGTATTTTCCTGCATAAGGAGAGTCTGGACCCTGTGAAAATTGACTTTTATGGGTCTAAACTCTGCAAGAATTTGCATGTCAAATTGAGTAAGGGTAAATTGCTCGGAATGGAAAACTCTTCACATTTGTACCATTTTTATTTTGATTGGCATTTTCTAGACTGGTGTTTCTGTCATACTTGGCAATTTTAAAATGTGTGGGCTTCAAATTCCAGAATTCCCCAGATGGCAAATCCACACAGTATAAAATTGCCAATATTGAAAAATACTATTCTTTATCTATTAAATGCTTAGGGAAAATGCAAAATTTTATATACTGCATGATTGCTTAGTAAAAAGTCTGAAGGGCTTTTCTAATAAGTGTATACAAGATTGCAATCTAAACTTTTCTCCAGTGAAATAGGGGAGGGTCCAGACTCTGACCTTAATTCTGAATTAGATAATGTTAAATTAAAATTAAATTGCTTTGTCTAAAACTTTAATTTTTTAAAAAATTTAAAGCATGTCTGAATGAGACCAAACTGATATTCAGGAAAAAACTGAAAAGCAGTATATATTTTATATTAGTTTCTTATTTTTATAGCAAATTTGAGAGTTTTTTAAAGGAATATTTTTTTAGTTTTAGTAGTTATGCAATATATTATTTAAGCCTTACATCCCTACTTTATGGGATTTAGTTTATGGTACATTTCAGGCTAACACTTAATTTATAAATGCTATTGACTGTATTGGCCCAGGATTGAGCCTCTCCTTCAAAGCAGTTTAATAAGTACTTTGGACCAGATTAACATTCATTGCAAGAATTACTGATTTCCTCAGTTATGTTCTAAAAATCTAAATTACCCTTATATGCATTGATTGTACAATGTGCACATAAGGAGACATACTAAATTACAATTAAAAAAATTTCAAGCAGCTGGCCATAATTGATACTTTAAGTCACATTATGAAAAATGCTTAAACTGTGCTAAAAACAAAATATGCCACATTATGTGTTGGAGTGCATGGTTTTTGTATGTGTGTTAAAGGTAAATATAAGAAAGCAACAGACATATTATGATAAAAGCTTCTTTTTAATTAGAAATTTTGTATTTTCTTTTACAGTATGACATTTATTGCTTGCTCTAATTGTTGCTAGAGAGTAAGATAAAACAGTTCAGTGACTTGCTTCAAACTGAACCCACCTTGTCCTGCCAATGCTATGGGCAAAAAAAACAGGAGTTGTTGTTAAACTAGAAGATTAATCCAATAGGAACTCTACCTTTGAAGAATTTTAATGTGATACAAACTTTATAAGTTACTCAGACATAGAACACCTTGCAGAATAAGAAAGATTAGCAGTATTCAGTAAATCATTCTTTAGTAACTATTACAAGCGCACTGAAAAAAGTGAATGACTTATGACCATTACAACATCCCTGTAGTCAATGATCAAAATTTGGTTGCTTGGCAACTGGCATGTATTTATGATTATTGCAAATGACCTGGGGACCTTTGCTTTTGACAAGCAAAGTAAATGTGGAAGCCTGATTCACTTAACAACTGTGTTACTTGAGTAAAATGGGGGCAAAACTCACTTAACAACTGTCTTAGTTAGTAATATAAATTTTGGGTTCAATTATGGCCATAAGTTGAAGAGTATCTCTATAGAAATAAACAAAATATTAATATTGAGATGGCTGGAATTGTCTCTGTCAGTCTAAACAGAACACAAAGAAGAGCCCAATCTGAAATAAAGATAGCAGTGTTTTTGTCACTGAAATCAGATCAAAATCTGCTTCCATCTTCCTTAAAAATAAGGTTCAATAAATGAACGTGAACCAGTAGAGAGTAAAGCTGCATCCATGTTCACAAATGCCAGTATCTGTAGGTTGCCAGTGATGCAGGACTATCAAATATCAACTATATAGTGCAACAAATTCACTTAGATAGGAAGTGAAGCACTGGATTAAAATAATGATGTGGTCAGGCACAGGTTTAAATATTTAGAAAGGAAACTGAACAAATGTAGACAAATATGTGGTGAATATTAAGATTCAAATAAGAGAACTTTAAGCAACTTTAGCTGCATTACGTCTTAAGTGCATAACGTCAACTCTCAAGGGGTTTGGCATATCTGCCTATTTTATTTGGCACTGTATGCTTTAATTTGAATATTATATTGAGTAGCCCTAAAGAAAAAGTGCATGGAATAAAGATTATACACACACGCTTGAAATACAAATTTATCTATTCATATATGTACACATGTGCCTAACATTGAATGAAGAAATGTGCATTGTGGCTGTAAGAAAATACATGTTTAAGATTTTAGGATTTTGTACATGTATATGAGAATGAGGTCTTTAATTATGTTGTAAATACCCTATTAAACTATATAATTTGTGCTGAAAATTTAAAATATGCATTCTTACCAGATCAAGAAAATCTCACTTCATATACTGTAATTATGTATATATAATATATACATATATTTCACTATAGATTAAATATATCCATAGAACTGGTCCCATATTGAAATAAACACAATGTTTTTTTGAGTAAGTCCTTTATATGTTTTTCAAAAGAAAGCAGTTTATGACTGCATTGTTTAATAACAAAAAATCATTATTAACAAAAAATGCTAAGTAAGCCCTACTTGTAGGTAGGATTATCAAATTACTGATGTAAAGTGGGGGACTATGTGTACAACTACTGTATAGGGGGAATCTACAGAATACTGTTCTGACCCAGCCTTCATGAGCTCCACTCAACAGCCTACTCATGAGGGAAAACCCCTTTTCATTTAGAAAGGCAGGAATTCACAGCATTCAGTGACAGCGCTCCAGGTCACACATCCGTAGGTGATTCATAAGGGTAACAGCCTCTGAGTTCCCTGCAGGGAGCCTGAATCCCTGCAGGGAGCCTTGGTGGTGCAGGCTGTTAAACACCTAGCACTTAGCTCCAGCTGCCTGCAATTAGTGCAGACTCAAATCCCACCAGGCTCAAGGTTGACTCATCCTTCCATCCTCTTGGAGTAGGTAAATTGAGGACCCAAGATTGTTGGGGGCAATAAGCTGACTTTGTAAAAATACCACTTGAGGGGGGCCAAAAGCCCTAATAATAAGCAGGCATATACAATAGAATGAAGGCTATTGCTGAGCACATTGGGTTGTGCTCCAAAGATTGTAAGCCGCCCTGAGTCTCTGGAGAAGGGCAGCATATAAATGTGAATTAAAAAAAATTAGTACACTCCAAACAAAAAATCCTGACTGACCTGGTTAGTGGAAAGGGATCCGCCTGAGAGAACTCTTCTGGAGCATGAATGGATGTATGATGACCCAGGGTGTGGCACAAAGACAACACAGTCAGATAATCCGTAGGAGTCCCTTTATTAGCTCCAACTTTCCCCCCCAATGTCCTGGTTACCTTCTGGCTGGAGAAAAACTCTCCCAGGAACAGCCTTTGGCTGCAGAGAATCAAGTCCAAATCCTGGTGAACAAAAACTGTATAAGTCCAATCAAGGCAAGATGAGGTAATTAGTCCGGCAGGGCAAGAGAAGGAATTCCAGATGTGAAGAACTGCAATAATTCAATCCAGTTGGGAGGATGCCAGGAACACAGATAACCAAAGTCGACACAAGATAAACTCGTTTGTTCCCAGCAGCCGCCACTCTCAGCTTGCATCTTTTAAACTCTCCCAGGTGTGCCTAATGAAGGGAATCAGGGCCCTTTCCTCCCCCGTAAGCCATGCAACCCATGTTGCTCTCTTCTCCGTTCTTTCCTGCATGCCCTAGGATGAAGAGGTGGGCCTGGGTCTTCCTCTGAACTCCCCCTCCCTTGTTCTACCTCTTTCCTGCTCTGCCCAGCCGGACTTTGCCCTTCCCCAGTTTCCTCCACAGCCAATGGAGCCACATTCCCGCTCCTTGCCAGCTGTTCACCTTCCTCCTCAGATTCAGACTCCGACGGGTGTGACAGGATGTCTCCAACACCCACGCCTCCCATACCCCTCATATCCCAGCCATGGAGGGGCTTGTTAACATCTCCTAGATAGTTGGCTCTGAGTCCTGCGTTGCTTTTCTCTCTGCACTTCTCTGCACATGCATGCATCTGGAACAGGGCCCAGCTGTTCCTCCCCCCTTGCTCATCTCAAGTCCTGAAAATAGTTGTTTCTCTGCCTGAGCATGAGTAGATGGGTCCTGCATCTGGCTCTGAGACCCGAGCCTTCCACTGGCTCCACTGGTAACCCAGGCACCCTCTCCATCTCCTCTGACTCAATTGCCATCTCCGCTGGCAGTTGACAATCCACAACAAATACAGAAGGCTGGATCTTGGATCCTTGGCATTTAGGAGAAAATTACTTCATTATATGCTGGGAGGACAGAAAGACGGAGTCATGGTTGTAGGGGATCAGAAACTGAGGAGACAATGAAGGACAAAATACATGAGTAAGTGGTTAACTATGCACACAGTTATCTTTGATGCTGATAACAGTAATTTAAAAATACAGTGCCACATTGCATTAGCCTTTTTCTATCAATAGATGATCACTAAAATTTGAAACATGAAAGGCTTTCTCTTTGAATTATTTAACTTCCCAGATGAAAAAGAAGAATGAGATTATTTTGCATTACCAAATAATTACAACAGAATAGCCGTACTATACTATTTACCCACATCACCATAAGGTTTTGGTCCCTCTGTAGAATATTTGATGGTTATATGTCAATCAGCCACATAAAAGCAAAATGAAATCCCCAGGCAAGGAAAGTGCCACAGTCTCTTCTAAAAGTATCCTCCCCACAGCCATTGCAGGATATTTAGCAATTCAATAATATTTTATGCAAATTACAAACACATGTCAACTGATAACTGGAAGATTATGTTGTCCCCTAATGAAACAAAGACCCAGGTTCTTCCCCACTTACAGAATGGAGGGAAAAACCATCCCTCTTCCCCAAATAATTCAGTCAAGTAATTCAGGTCTATGCTTCTCTTTTGGATCATCCCCAAAATAAAAAAAAATTGCTCTGCCTTTTGACAGAAACCCCATTATTTTGGCACAACTTGCCACTTTAAAAATGAATGATAAGATGCTAGCATTTTATATTGAAAGAGTTCCAAAGAAAGAACATTTGAAAAGAAGGTGTTGAAGCTCTACTTTGGCTTCTGTGTTGTTGCAGAGTACCGAAGGGAAGCACATTCAGGAGATGGCTGTGGGTTGTCAGAAATGACATTTGTACACCTGCAAAGGTAGATGGGTAAACTGAGGATTTCTCTCATTTGGATTTTGAGCTGGACAATACAGCAAGTTCAAGGCTCATCCTCTTTTGAGGCCATTTGTTGGCATTTTCTGAGCCTGGGTTAATAATCTTGGAGTTGTTCAGTGGCATCCCTATTTATTTCTGCAGCAGCAGCCTCTCTGAAATGTTCTAGAAGATTAAAAAAGATGAAAAGAAGATTGCTTATCTACTCCATAGGCATGTAATTTAAGGGTCAAAGTAGACAAATATATAAGGAGGGAACATGAAAATACAAAAAAGTTAAAAAGTGGAAGTTCTACAGGAATAAAAATAAGTGCTGGATTGTACTCAGTGTATTTGAAACATCTCACCAACAAAGGAAAGTATGTCCTTGCTTTTTAAAATTCTAAAAAAAACCTAACCAGAACACTCAATTTTAATTCAGCTAAGAAAGTTATGAATAAGGTGATCTTGTCTAGCTCTTTAGGCTATATTAGAATTAAATAAAAGATTTAAATAAAGTGATAAAGTGATGCATTTCAAAAGTACATGGGGAACAGAAAAACATAACTGTGTTCTGAGACAAATCCTTCAGAAAAGGCTTAATCCATAATTAGCATTTTAAAAAGTAATAGTTGATCATCAAAGATAATATTATTTCCCATTCCTGACAATCAGGGTCAAGTAGCCACAAGGATGTTTAGATGATTGGTGCATAAGGCTGACACTCCATTCCTCTTAAGACCCCTTAAGAAGGATTCAAATTACACCCTTACAGCCTTGGGGTGGCCTTCTGAGTTGTTCCAAACGTTGCTGCCAAGTTGTAATAGAATGAGACACAATAAGAAAACTAGTGCATATAAGAAAAGTGATCTTATTTATTTATTTATTTATTTATTTATTTATTTATTTATTGGACTTGTATGCTGCCCCATCTCCGAAGACTCGGGGCAGCTCACAACTAAAAACATACATTCACAATAAATAATTAAAAAAGAATTAAACCAGAACAAGCCCAATATTTATCCAAATTAAAACAATTTAAAACTATCCCATCCCATCCCATTCCCCGAGAAGGCAATCACAGCTCGGCTTGGTCAAATAACCAGGTCTTCAGGTCGTGGCGGAAGGTGCGGAGGTCAGGGGCCAGACAGACAAATGAGTTATCTTTCATTAACTAAAATTTAAAATAGATTGAAATTAAAAATATAGCTGAACCAATTTTTGTTCTAGCCTCACCATTCAAAAACTAAGTGTGGTTCAAAAAAGGTCACATGCCCCCTGCCATTCATTATATGCCAAGTATCATGTGTGATATAAATGATAACCCAAAAGAAACACTTCTATTTATAGTATATTTGTAGTCAAATATATCACTAGTGGAATTCAGAAAACTATTACTGGGTCCTCATAGGCATGCTTCAGTTCACATTTGGATTATAAATTACCAAGTCAAGTCAATCATTTTTATTGCTTTGAAGATGGATAGCTATTAACAAACTGTATGATTTTATGTAGTTGTGCTTAGCACAACTACATAAAATTAAAGCTCACAGATGTAGGGCATAACTTTCTGCAAGTGCATTGCCTATCTCTCTGGGATTCTATGTATTTGAAAAGGATAGCACAAATTCAAGAACAAAACTTCCTTCATGTGTACTGTCTGCTGTTTTAAAGATGTGAATTTAGGACCATAACGTGGATATATATACAGTGCTTAAGATTTGCATCCTAAGAGATTAAAAGAAGTTATATTGAAAAATAAGAAACGGGTTTGCTTGGCATTAGGTCAGAGCAAGTGCTTTGCAGATTGGAGGTAATTAAACAGTGAGGTTTGGGAAATCTTTGGATCAAAGTCATGTTTGTTCTGATTCTATTGAATATCTTACGTTCTTGACATGTAGATTGTGCTATGATAATCTGCTGTTTTAAGCGTGTTGACATGACAAGTTGCAGAATAGACTACATGTGTGGATCAGGCCTGGCTGCAAAACATGTGTCAGGCACATTGGAATGCAGATAGATCCCAAAAATCTATTTTCCTGTTCAAAGGTATCAATCTGGGCATAATATTGAGGGCGATATTCCTGGAGATAAGGAATACCATGTTCCTTGCTCAAGGCCAAGTTTGTGGACTTTGGAAATAGTGACGGCTAGATTTTGTTATGGCTGATGGAATTCAGAGTTAAATGCTAAATTCAAGAATGTTTCTTGATTTGTACCATTTGTCACTAAAGAGCATTCTGAAAATGTGAACATGTTTTTTGGGAACAAATACGTGCCTGGATTTTATGCACAGCAGCTAGGCCAAAGGCAATATCACACATCACCATGGGAATAATGTTATAGACAGGGACATGGAAAGGGAAAATCTGCATCAAGATATAAATATCATATGTGATCGATTGGTTGGTTGGTTGGTTGGTGTTGTGTGTGTGTGTGTGTGTGTGATTCATTGCCAAAACACACAACTTCTTGGGATTTAGCCCTGCAGAATAAAGGTGGAGTTCTGATTAAGATCCCAATAAACAAAATATTTTTTTTAAAAATCATTATCTGGTTTATTGACAATAGGTGTCCTTCACAAGAGATTAGAAAAAAACAAATATAAGCCATTTTATCTTATTTTATCAAGAAGGTATTGAGCCAATTCATCAACTGTTTACTTTATAAGCATGTGACTTAGTTATAAATATACCACCAAAGTAATAAGAATGCACTATCCTAACCATTTCTTTTGTTAGATGACCTCTTTTGGAACATCGCCTCTTGGACTTTCATATATAATTCCCACTAAAATTAATGTTCATCATCAAGCAAGCTGAGAGTAAATAAATTCAAAGAGTTTCAGAGAAATTATTTCCATTATTGCATTTGGATAATTTGACTAAGTAATTTCAAAGTATGTCTTCTGCAACACACATTTTCCAATCGGTTGAAAAGGAACATAGATATTGGGTAATTATTATGTTTAAAGAAAGGTTTGATGTTGATAGGGATGTGATTATTTACTGCTCTGGCAGTAATGACAGCGATACAAGACCCTCTTGTTTTGCCACCTGCATTCTCCCTGTCGTAGAAAGTTGTCATCATGTGTTAGCATAATGTCATTTCTGAAACATTCTGGAAAAGATACAATGAACTAAGGAGACACTAGAGGTCAACCAGGAAGAGGAGTTCTGCTACCATATTGTAAAAAATAACGCTCCTTATGTATTCCTAGTGATTAATTTTCTGAAGACCATTAACTTTCCTTGAAAAGCTTCACATTTTTGCTAACACAGTGATAAAATTCTCTACTACAACAATTGTAGAAGGGAAGCTAGGATTCAGAAAGAGTATTGGTGTGGGTCAATTGACTACCACAGTGTAAGACTACATTTAAGTGGATTTGCAACCCTGGATCAGAAGCTTCATTAGCAGATTATTTGTTGAAAAGATGGCTTTGGAATTGTTCTCAGAAACCCATGGTACAAAAAAGTGACAGCTAAAGTGACTCATAGAATAGAAACTGTGTTGACAGTTTGAATTCAGCTTTGTGCCAGTTCTAAGTGTTTGCAACTCTTTCTAAGTGTCTACTGTTTTATCCGCTATGTCACTCATCTGTGTGGTTAGCAATTTGATGAATTAGTTGAAAAGTCATTCCCTCATCTCTCAAGATCCTGTTTGGTGTAGTGGTTAAAGGCACCAGGCTAGAAACCAGGAGATCGTGAGTTCTAATCCCACTTTAAGTTCAAAGCCAGCTGGATGACTTTGGGACAGGAAAAAGGCAATCGCAAACCACTTCTGAAATCTTGTCAAGAAAACTGCAAGGTCTTGGTAATCACCTGGAGTCAATGCTGACTTGAAGGTGCACACAGACATACCTCATGGAAATGGAGGCAGAGGTTTACTTCAAGTCAAACTGTTGAAGAAGATTGCCTGTTGTACTTTGGCTGGTTATATAAAAGACAGCCCTAAACAAGCACTGATGCAAGCTAGAAACTGGAACTTGTTACATAAACAAAAAACAAGTATCAAAATAACATAATAATGACATGAACAGAATGCTGGCAAAGAAAAGCATTACATGGTCAATTTCTACAGAAGATTGAGGGGAAAACGGATACCGATGAAACCTGGCACTATCTCACAACTGGAACATTAAAAAAAAGAAAAGAAAGCAAAGGCTTGATTTTGGCTGCTCAAGTGTAAACTATTCAAACTTATGCAATCAAAGCCATGATTGAAATTGTCAAATGTTTCAAAGTGCAGACTGTGCAAAATAAAGTATAAAAAGCAGTTTATATGTTCAGCTCATGCAAAAAGTTAGAGCAAACTAATTTATAAACAACAACATACCATAGTCACCAAAATGATTCACTGGAACATCTGTAAAAATGATTGTGCACTAGTGATTAAAAATTGGTGAGAACAGAATTGAAAAAATAGTACAAAATGAGCAGATTAAAACATTGTGGGATGAATACAAACTGATAGTCTTGGCTCATAACACAGCAGATTTAACTGAAAAGAATAAAATGTGTATAACTAATGTAGCAATACCAGGGGATAGCAGCATAGAAGACAAAGAATTGGAGAGGATCACAAAGTATCAAGATCTGAAAATCAAAGTTGAAAGATTATGGCGTGAACTGACCATGTTGGTTCCAGTGGTAATGGACACATTGGGTGCCATACCCAAAAATCTTGGATGGCACCTACATAATGTGCGCATTGACATTTCCATGTATGAATGATAAAAGGCCACATTACTCGAATCTGCACATATACTATACTGATACATTACAGCATTCTAGGTTCTTGGGAAGAACCTGATGCCTGTGAAGACCAGCACCAGCTAAAGAACTGGCAGCTGTAATTTCACACTGTTGGGAACAGATCATAATGCTGTATGACTGGAAAAGAAAGAAAAAATGCAGCATATGCATTTTACACCCAGAGACTATCATGCCAATTAGAGGAAGCTCTTCATATGGATGAGACTGGATGAGGCTGAAACTGCCAATCATAGTTCTTAGGGTGCCACACATTAACTTTGCTTGGATAGCAGCACCCAGACATGTTCTGGGTGCACAGTAATGATGTGCTAGGGAAGCTTCAATTTTTATTTCCCTCATGGCTTTGGGAGTTCAGAAGAGCAGCAGTTTCAACTTGTTGCCAAAAGAAATATGTACATATTAAAAGATTGGCTTTCTACTCTGCTGCCCATTGTGAATGCAAACCACAAACCAAGTGCTTATTCCCACCAATATCTCTCCAGAAAAAGAGGTTTCACATGTCTAAAGGGGCTCTTTCTTCCAAACGTTTGATCCTTTAGGCAGCTGCAGTTTTGAATCCTTCTGTCCAGCCATCTGGTCTGAAATATTTGATGGAAGCTAGGGGAGAGATATGCCTCAGCAGCATAATAACCCAGGCTGACTTCAGAGGATAGGCAAGAGGCACCCAAAGTAGATACAGGCCTCCAAAGGTATGAGAACTGCAGCCTTCCAGTAGAAAACCACATAGAAATTGCCGTTCTTGTGACTTGTCGTTCCCAAACCGCAAACTTTTAAATTTGTAAACAGTATAGGTCAATTTTCCCCTTGTCATTGAATCTAATGGGATGTTATATAAATGTACCAGGAATATTATCCCAGATTACTGAATTCCACAAAATAATAATAATAATGTAATGTTCACTCATGCCCTTGTTACCTCGCGACTCGACTATTGCAACGCTCTCTATTTAGGACTGCCCTTGCATACCATCCGGAGACTGCAGCTGGTGCAAAATGCGGCGGCGCGGGCGGTGATGGGAGTTTCCCGGTTCTCCCATGTTAGCCCCCTGCGCTGCCTGCATTGGTTGCCGGTTGCTCTCCGGGTGAGATTCAAGGTTTTAACTTTAACATACAAAGTCCTACATGACATGGGTCCTTATTATTTAAGGGAGAGACTGCTGCCGACATCGAATACTAACCGCCCTGTTCGAAGTCACAGACAGGGACTCCTTGGGGTCCCATCAGCCGGGCAATGCCGGCTGGCGGTCCCCGACGACGTGCCTACTCTGTCGCGGTCCCTGAACTCTGGAACCAACTTCCCCTGGGGCTCCGCTTGGCCCCTGACCTCCGCACCTTCCGCCATGACTTGAAGACCTGGTTATTTTACCAAGCCGGGCTGTGACCTATGGGTGGGCTGTTTTAGATTTTGCGGCTTTTAATGTTTTGTATTAATTGGGACCATTAATTTAATTCTTTTTTAAATATTTATTGTGTTTGTTTTATTGTAAGCCGCCCCGAGTCTTCGGAGATGGGGCGGCATATAAGTCCCATTAATAAATAAATAAATAAATTTCCTCTTAAGGTCTTGCAGAATGAAACATGTCAAACTGAGTTGTTGAGCCACCTATAAAAGGCCTCAGAAATTAGAATGAATGCTAATGAAATGTACTAAATAAATTGATCCCAAATGTTTCAGCAGTGGAAAGATTGTGCATACATTTCACACTGAAGAAGCTGGACTAGTTATAAGGTCTCAGAGCTGTGGAATTTCTTAGGTGAGTGACGCATTCCTTTGAAGCAAGGCTTCCTATGGACCGGCCCTTTGATCTGGAAAAAGATGGAGACTGCACTATAAACTGACCCAGTTGTTTATGTAAAATTTATACCCTGATGTTCAGTGCCAGGTCAATCTTCTGAGAAGAGCAGGGTATGTTCTTTGAAATATTCACCTTTATGCAGGATGGTAGATGTAGGAAAAGTTACTAAGTCAATATAGTAGGTGTCCCAAACTGTGAAGTACACCTTGGGAAAGTGCAGACAGTCTAGAGCAGGGGTCTTCAAACTTGACAGCTTTAAGACTTGTGGACTTCAACTCCCAGAATTCCTCCTCCAGTCATGTTAGTTTAGGAATTCTGGGAGTTGAAGTCCACAAGTCTTAAACTTACCAAATTTGAAGACTCTTGGTCTGGAAGAATTGTACATGGTTACAATAAATACATCTTTCCCAAAGTTTCATTGTGTTGTTTTCAGTATTCATTTGTGTGCATTTTGGTGGGTTTTTTAGGGGAGGACATTAAGATTAGACTAGAACAAAGGTCTACATACTTGGCAACTTTAAGACTTGTGGACTTCAACTCCCAGAATTCCTCAGCCAGCTTTGGACTAGAAGGAAGTAGAGTGGGAAAAGGTTTAGGAACCCCTGCAATATATTCAATAGTTGGGATTGATGGGAGTTTTAGTCCAATATGTCTGGTAGATCTGAAGTTGGGATGATGAATTACATCCAAGATATCCTTCTAAGCTTTAGTTTGGAAACTTTTCTTGCCTCTGTTGAGAAAATGAAGATACAGAAACTAAATGTGGTGCTTGATCATTGCAAATGTCTACCTTCTGCCAATGAGAGATGGAGATTCCTCTGTAGCAGTAATAAAACTTGAAGGAATGTCTGATTAAATATCAAATAAATAATCATGTGTTCTCACCATAGTTGCTGTTTAAAATGTGGTAATACGCATAGCAGACATGGGAAGTTCACAATCTTTGTTTAAAATTAAATATACTTGACATGAATGATTAACTTGATGTTTGTGAGATAGATGGAGCTTCAAAGTACTCCCATTTGATTGGATCATATATTATATTAGAGGTATATTAACTGATAAATGCCTGCTAATAGCAGGGAAAATGTAAAAACAAGTTGCCTGAACTTTAATTCATTTTAGATTCTTTTTTTAAAAAAAGAAGGCTGATTCTTCCCATTCCCTGATTTTGAAATATATTGATTTCCTGACCACTGAATAAGCACAAGGGAAAGTAGATAGAGCCAAATTGTCCTTCTGTGAGAGACGGGCTGTTGAGATTTTATAAACTTCAGTTCATCTTGCTTAAGGCATTTACAGCAGTGGAAAAACAGATATTGGGCAAGTGAATTTCTAGAGGGAAGAAGCACTGGGGACTTTTCCTTCCAGATAAAAGCCTCTTGCTTTTCAAAAATGGAAATGCCCTTTCCTGCCTAGAGAAATCCATCAAACAATAATGATTGGATCTGCAGACCTATTCATTTCTTGGCACTTTGCATGTATATCAGATTGGACAAATTAAATATGTGTTCAATAGAGAACTTCAGCTGGGCTCCAATCTTTATAATGAGGCTTGGAAGAACTTAACTTTGAAGTTATTTGGATCAGTTAACTGAATTCTGCCAAAAAATAGGATTGTGATCATTCATGTAAAATTGGAAGCACATGATTATAGTTCAATGAACAGAACCAGAAAGTGGAAAAATCTGAAGACATTCTTTGAGTTATGTTTGAAACCATACATAAAAGCCATGAAATACAAATGTAAAATATCACAAGAAAAAAATAAAATAAAATACAGAATGGAAGTGTCTATATTAGAATAAATTGTAGACTGAATATGAATCATTAAGTCGAGCGTAGGCAAGTAGGCTGCTCTGAGTTTGCATAAATTATGGTAGCCTGTAACTCTAATAAAATAATAAATAAATAAATAAATCTAAAGATATTGTCATTTTATTTTGGGTTGCAATAGTAGACATTATTTGCTAGCGAAAAAAATAACTATACTATACTGTTTAAAACATCACTCGAATCATGAAGCACAATCCTCAATTGATGTGAGATGTGTATACGTACACACACTGATACATACATACTCATTTATGGATATTTATGAAGAAAAATATAATTTATGAATTATGATGTCATGGTCAGGTCTAGAGATGACCTTTTGAGGAAATTGTAGACAACCACCTCCTTATCAGATGGTAGGTCCACTCCACACCCAGAGGGGAATTAACCACCACTGGATCCAGCCACACATCTCCTCTTTGGTAGCCTTCACCAGTCAGTAGGGACATGGATGGAATGCAGAAGTAGCTGAGCTAACAGCCATGAGAATACTGTCCATTTTCTCAGGCTCAACGGGATCAAACTCCCACAAATGACCAAGTCAGCCCCAGACACCATAGCCTCCAGAGGACCTGCTACCAAATCAGTGGTGGGATTCAACATTTTTTACTACTGGTTCTGTGGGCGTGGCTTGGTGGGCATGGCAGGGGAAAGATACTGCAAAATCTCCAGCCAGAGGTGGTATTTCATATTGGAAACATCCTGACTATAAACAAGTTGGCACAAGGAGAGAGAAAATATATTTTCTAGAGGAAAGTTGCATAACCTTTCGCTCTGAGAGTTCTGAACAAAATGCCATGAAGAATTTAGACATAGTCATTTTGTTCCTTTTCTTACATCTGTTATTATTTTGGATTCTGGTGCTTCTTGACATTCCACTCCAATCTTAGTCCTATGTAGAAAAAGAACTTTTGTCAAAAGTTAGTGAACTTTTTAAAGAACTTGAATCCTCCTAATTTTCAAACTTTTGCTCAACATGTTTTGGGTTCATGAAATTATGTGATTATAGCCATACCTTTAAGCAATAAAGCTATATCTATAGTTCTTCCTAACAAGGAGAATGGGATTCAGTTCTAAGATAACTAGAACAGATAATATTAAGTATCAGCAAGGCAAGTGACTCATTTACACAAGATTTCTTTTTTTGTCTTACAGATGAGAAAAAGAAGTTGAAAAGCTAGGATTTTTGCCTTCACCTTGACCTTGCTTTGTAGTCTCTATGACATGAACTTATGTCCATACCTATCAGATGATATTCAAGGACTATTTTAAGCTAGAGCCTACTCAATGTCACAATCTCTATGGAAAACTCAATCATCCAGGTCACGGTTGTTCCACAAGTACTTTTCGAAAGGCAACTGAGCTTTCTTATTTTTTCCCCTTGAAAACGTTTCACTTCTCATCCAAGAAGCTTCTTCAGAAACAGAATAATAGAGTTGGAAGGGACCTTGGAGGTCTTTTAGCCCAACCCCCTGCTGAGAACCGAAGAAGCTTCTTGGTTGAGAAGCAGAACATTTTCAAGAAAGAAAGAAAAAAGAAAGCAAGAAAGTTCAGTTGCCCTTTGAAAAGCACCTTTGGGGTACTCAATGTCACCTTAAGGCAGAGCTCTCCAAACTTGGCAACTTTAAAACTTGTGGTCTTCAACTCCCATGCTGGCTGAGGAATTCTGGGAGTTGAAGTCCACAAGTCTTAAAGTTGCCACATTTGGAGACCTCTGCCTTAAGCCAAACTAGGCACAATAAGGGAAACCCATTATTGCATTCCTTTTGATACTGCTTAAATCAGATGTATGTATCCCAACCATCTATATAAACAGCAGTGGACTGGTGCCTGGATGCTGGGTAAAGCTGGATATGATGCCATTTTCCTCCCCCCCCCCCACAACTGTACTGTTACCAGTTCAAGAATGTATGAAAAGATAAGGTAGGTTATCTGCTTTTTGTCCCAAGGGGCTAATAATAACTTATTCAACTTTTGTTGACAAGAAGCCAGATTTGTGATCTGATCTCATAAAAAAAAAACAACGATCAGAAATTCAATTCCACTTTGGTATCCTTACTGCATGATTCGGTCATCTGGTTCTAAGTACAACCTTCATTCTAAGCATAAAAAGACATGCTAAACCTCTTCAGGGACTGGAGAATGTGTTTAAATGTTTTGTTTTAATCAGCCTTTAATCTGTTCTGGGTTAAGAATGTTAAAAATGTTTATAGATTCTGAATGTGTGCTGTTGAAGTTTTTCAATTGGAATATTTTAAAGTGGTTTTTCCTTTGTTCATTACTTGTCAGTATAATGGTATTGAGATTACGGAAATACATTTGTGAAGGAATGTAACACATAAGAGATGCTTTAACATTCCATTCAATCCTTATTAAGAAGAATAATGGATATTAATTAAATTAACTGTGGGGAAGAGCTACAACTTTAACTATCCTAATTAAATAAAAACAGCTATTTCCTTCTGTTCTCCTCTTTGTCTGATAGCCACACTAACTTTGGTTGGAAAAGTAGCAAGTGTAACTGTCTCAACCTGACACTTTTTTTTCTTGCTTTTCTTTTCTTTTTTTTTTTGCTTTTCATTTTTATAAACAAACACTTTGTATGCTACTCAAGAACAGAACAGCCCAGGCATTACTTGGATTTAACAGGCTTTCCATTCAAAAACAAACAGAAACAATGAGACAACTATCAAAGAAGAGACAAAGAAGAGACAGAAGTCCTGGTTTAATAACATTCAGGAACATCTGAATCTGCTCTGAGTCAAATTATTCCATATTTCCACCCTTAGTCCTGGGAATATAGTACTGGCATTACAGAAGTCTCACAGGGGATGATGGATAGTTTACTTTTCAGCTAGCAAATGGAAGATATCAAAATATTGCATTTTTGATGATAGCATGTCTGTGACATTAGAAATGTGCTAGTGCCAGTTGTGTGATACTTTCAGAAAGAGACAGCTCTTATATAAAGTTTTATATGTCATCATTACATTTAGGTTGCTTCTATAGTCTTTGTCTTCTGTTCTCCTCTTTTTTCCCCTGGAAGGAAGAATTGCAACTGGCAATACCAGTATGGAGTAGAACGTAGGCCACCCTGATTGCTGCTTTAAACTGCCTATCTTGAAGGAGCCAGGAATCTAGGCGGACTCCCAAGCACGAATCTTCTCCTTTAGGAAAAAGAATACCCCACCTG
The DNA here is from genome assembly GCA_009733165.1 of Naja naja. Lineage (NCBI taxonomy): Eukaryota > Metazoa > Chordata > Lepidosauria > Squamata > Elapidae > Naja > Naja naja. The sequence goes on along the minus strand of CM019148.1, from coordinate 130,014,842 downwards.
GAGTCATTGAGGAAGCAGTCAGAGAGAGCCAGGTGGTTTCTGGGCTAAGAGTTACTTAGTCTGGGTAGGATTCTACTTCAACTTGTTTCTCCCCATTTAGATCTTTACAGTTTCCAGAATGTACCTGGTTAGGACTTTGCTCAGGGTGGAGATCTAGAACTCTCTCCCAACCTTCCCCAATGGCTTCATTTAAATGATCAAGAGTACGGGAAAAATAAGTCAATCGTGTAGCATCCTATGCAGTAGCTAAGTTGATCTCTTTTCTTCCCACTGGCTAGAAACCCCACACAGGAAGAAGCAGAATCACTGCCCAATAGTACTAACCTTTATAGAGAGCCCAGATGGTTCAGTAGCATAACTAAAATAGTCCTAAAATGACCAGGAATGGCATATTCCAAGCCCTGATGTACTAGATCATGGGTGTCAAACTTGCCGTATCACGTTGCTGTCACATGATGTTTCACGACATTTTTCCCATTTGTGGAGCTGGGGTTGGTGTGGCCTGCAAGTGACGCATCTGGCCCATGGGCTGTCAGATTGACACCCTTGTATTACATCATCTCCCAGCATTGTCAATATAGTTTCTGTCCCATTCTTTGGTATGAAAACATAGGATGCTCTGTACTTAATATTAGTAACGATATGCTACAAAATGACATCATCACCATTACCAGCACCACCACCACCACCACCACCATCATCATTATGAAGGCCTTATATTTCTGTCCTTAGACTATTGAATTTGAACTAACAACTCAGCAGGGCTTAATTCTAAAATGACCAAATTAAATGCAGATTAGAATCTCCTTTATGTGACATTCACGTGCATCAGTCACCTATAAAAGTAAGAGCAGATGAAAAGCACTCTTCATTCTCCAGTTAATGATGTGTGAATGACCAGAGATATAGAATCAGCTTAACTAAATCTAATCAAATCTATGGGTTGTCCCATTGTACCATATGCAATAAGACATAGTTTGCATATCTGGGTTAGGATTCCTATTGCTTTAACTGCCACAAAACAAATATAAAGATGTTTTAGCTCTGCCCAGAGACAGACACAGGGATAGAAAATCATTCACGGAATTTCCTTAGTTAAAGAACTTTAAAGGCAGCTCAAATCAGTGTTAAAAAAATGGGAAATATTTGTTTAACCCAAGAGTCATTTCTCAATTGGGTAAAAAATAATTCTAACCACAACTAGTTCTACAAAGCATAGTCAGGACAACATAAAACATTTGCAGATAGCACTGAGGTTCTGATCTATTTTGTACTCTTTTAACAACTAAAACTTTGCCACAGGATAGCTATATCTTTGTTAAATTTATATCCCTGTTTTCTTTCAATTTCAACCCTACATTTCTTATTCTTTCAAACATTGTTCATGTGTTATAGATAGTTCTAGATCTCTTTTGAGCTTAAATGGACTCCAGAAGATGGTAGAGGACAGGAAGGCCTGGAGGAACATTGTCCATGGGTCCATGGTCACAATGAGTTGGACATGAACAACAAAGATCTTTTTTGCTTGTGTTTAAGCTATGTTTCTCAGAGGTTTGGGGTAGCTTTTTCAAAATGTCAGATGCTGATGGAACTCAGCAGCAATACTGCTTACTAAAATATTGTCCTTTGTCCAATATTGCTAGCAATACTATTCTTGGGAAAATTGCTTACTATTTGATTAACAGAGACTTTTCAGTCCTCACAAAAGCAGATGGCTCCATCTTTCTTAGCCAAAGAGACAGTGGGTCTTGCCTCCTTAGAAAACGTATAGATGAGGTAAGGCTGCCCTCTTTCAGTCTTTCCAATTCTATTTTAGTTTTGTCTTGGAAAGCATAGAGAACTTTCTGGCTTAATATGGTTTGGCTGGTAGCCTTGTTGAACAGAAATGTATGTTTTCCTTTTTATTGTAACTAGTTTCTCCTGATCTCCTTTATATGCAGTATGTATTGAAGGTTTCTTATACAAGTGACACGATCTTAGGCCCATATAATCTTAAATTCTTTCAGCCATTTTTGATTATACACATTAGATCTTCACCCTTGTGCTATTAACACATTCAAGCTTGTCAGCTATTCTTTATATATTATGTATCTACAGTATGTTCTTTATATATGACTGAACCTAATAAGGAAACAGTTTCTTCAGGGTAAATTTTTAATCTTGCTTTTTCCATGGCCACTGGATTCAGTCTCCTTTTTTGTATTGATAAATTCTTCAAAAGGGGTCGTATCTATTTTCTTGTGTACAGATTGCTGGTTATATATCACAATAATTTCCTAATTTTCCATTTCCTCTTTCTTTACAGAGAAGATTTTTTCATCTATTCTTTCTTCTTTCTCCTCCTGAATATAAGTATTTCTTCTGGATCTATTGGGCCATTGGTGATTGGACCAAAATATTTCATTGGAATTCCTTTAGCAAATTTCCCAGGATTAGTGATAATGGGAGACAACATTCCACATTCCTAAACTTCTTTTGGGGTTTGCATTTGAAGTCTGGACTTTTTTTGGAGGTTTTTTTAAAAACAAAATTAGGACTTGGCCATTTTTCAGTTCAGCTTCCACAGCAGTAGCCAGCTTTATAGCTTTGCCTCAGGCAAGATCTGCATCTGCCATAACTCAATTTCCACATTGTCTCCATCACAAAGAAAACATTTGGTATCTTTTCTACATTGTTCCCAATGGTATTTGTCTAGCGTATATAATAGACAAAATATTGTCCACCTTTATTCCCTGATTGTAGAATATAGAAAGCTTTGTAACACTGACACATATTGAGAAAGGTTGCTGTTTGGCTTATTCACATCTGAGATGCCAAAGCTGCTGGACCATGGCCTAGTCTCTAGACATAACACTGACAATCCCATTTCATAAATTCTTCAATATGTGGGCGGGAAGGGAAGGAGCATGTCCATCAAAAGCATGGAATGAGGCTTACCAGTGTGAAGCTCTTATAGTAAATGTGTTGTTTATTTTTTATTAAAATTCTCAGTATTTTAGTAGAGAAAATTTCTTTTTTTCTATCCTGTGAAGGTTTGTATACTGGGGGATGGTGGGATGGTGGTTAGATAAATAAATGCATTCTTTTTAAGAATGGAAAATTTGTTGCATAATAAACTAAAAATAAAAGACTTGTAGCGTTGAATCACAGTAATTTATGGTGTTCTACTCTGAACCAATTGAAGAACAAAATAGTAACTTTTTACCTCAGAATTCATCCAGAAATATGAGCTACACCTGCTTTAATGTGTGCAAGACAGAAAGTATTCCTCCATTTTTGATTGTTAATATTTTATTCATTCTCCTCCCTCCCTCCCTCCTCCCTCCCTCCCTCCCTCCCTCCCTCCCTCCCTCTCTCTGTCACTTGCCACCAAACTATGCCAGTTGCTACTTTGGTATCTGCCGGGACATGGATACCTCTGTCCTTTCATTTATCATTTCTAGCAATGGAATTAATGTTTTTTTCAAGCTTGCATTTAATCACTTTATTTACCTACTGAAAAGATCCCTACCTATGGATTAGCAATAGATCTTTCTTAAATTAATAAAGCTCTGTGACAGGTTTCAATGCTCCAACCAGATTAGAGAATGAGAATAGCAGCTCAAAGATATCCATATACACTTTTCTTGTTACTCAGTAAGCTTCCACTCCATCAAATTACATTTTAAAAATATTCTTTTAAAGAAAAAGAAAAGAAAAGCCGGAATGCTGCAAAGCAAAATGCCGGCTAATAACATATTTATTAGCAGCAATGATTTAGGCCTCACATAGACCATTAGGAGTAACAGACATTTCTCCAATGTTGAATTAGAATGCTATCCACCCATCCCATATAAGTCAAAATCCCATACCAGCCAACATTTGCTGATGCTATTTGCTTTTCTTGTCTTTGTGTCCAGTTGTTGCTAGTCCTTGATTTCTCCCTAAGATATGCTTGACAAACCTTCCAAATTTCAAATACTTTGAGGGTATCCTTGGAAGGTGTCAGAATAAGGAGGAGATATTACTTTGACACCAATGTATCTAAAGACTACTAAAATCTGGCTCATTCACGGGCAGAACATGACATCATGGGGATGGAGATGTTGCCAGAGTTGAGTTGTAGCTAGGTGTAACTGGCATAAAAAACATTCTGAGAAAGGTCCTCAAAAGGTTTTTTTAAAGAAAATTAAAGTGGCCAGTCAGCCATTTTGGAAGGATGCATACCTGCCCCGAAAAAGCAAGCTAAAAAGGTAGTGTATCAACCTGTACTCCAGTAAATAAATAAAAATGTGATCAGTGGTTTTAAAAGGTTGCTTATCACCTCTTTAGAGAGGACGGGGAATATGTGTTTCAACTGCATGCTTTCACTCAGAAAACAATTGTTCATTCAGAAACTGCAGGTTGAACTACATGGAAAATAAGAGGAAATGTGTCACTATTACTGATCCTTGCAGATTTTTCCTATCATATTTCTAGAACCATTGGTAAAGTTATGATATATATATATATATATATATATATATATATATATATATATATATGATATACAAGCACTCTGTGTGTGTGTGTGTGTGTATCTGTGTGTGCATGCATATACACACACATTTCCTACAGGTCCTTATTGTACACATAAGGTAAAATGTTCAAGATGATGGCCATAACTATATAATTGAAGCCCTTCACACATTAAAAAAGGGCTAGATTTTGTCTGAGAAATTGATCATACCACATTGAATTTTGACCCCTGATTCCAAAAAGCCCCTTGCCTTCTACCATTTAATAAGGAATTTTGTCAGTTTCATAGAGGAATGGGATAAAAAATCAGGTTTGCTAACCTTTGTTTAATATTTCTGTTGCTATTTCTTTATCCCTGTCTATTATTAGCAGGCAAGATTTACATGGCAACTCTTCTTCAGCAGTGGTGCCAACCTATACCATTTGGCTCTTGGGCAAGTTTCATCACAAACTTTGGAAAAACCCAAAGGAGGAGGAGGAGCGGAGGAGAAGGGAGACATGGAGAGAGATGGAAGGAAAGCATGAAGGAGAAAACGGAGAAAGAAAAAATGCTGAAATGGGAAAGAAACAGAAAAAATAGTTGCATAAGCTGCCCAATCCTCTGTGAAACCTGAGTAAGAGAAAGGAATGGCAGAAAGTAAAAGGATGCATGGAAGAATGGCTAAGGCAGCATGCAGTAAGGGAGAAAGAGGGGTGGGATTCTACTGGTTCTGACTGGTTCTATAGAACCGGTTGTTATGATTCTACGCAGTTTGGAGAACCAGCAAATCGTGGCCCTGGCTGGCCCCACCCCTCTCTGCCCGCCCCTCCCCTCCCCGCCCAGTCAGTCCTTATCGTGCATGCGCAACATTTCGCGCATGCCTGACATTACTGACTGTGTTCTTCTCCACCCAGTCACTGCTTTCTTTTGTCCCCTCCCGACGATCAGCTGTTCCTATGATCAGCTGTGCTAGGATTCCCCTTGATTACTTACTGCTTTGCCCAGGAGGCTTCCCTGCGGCCCAGGAGGTGGGGGCTCCATTTTTTCCCTTCCTGCGCCCCAGGGAACCCCCCAAGAGGTTTCTCTGAGGCCCAGAAGGCCCCAAAATGGAGGGTGGGGGGTGCTGTGTGCACCCTCCAGGGTCCATTTTTTTCTTCCTGAGCCCAGGGAAGCTTTCTGGGAGCAAAAATGCTCCTCAGGAGGCTTCCCTGAGGCCCAGAAGGCCCAAAAATGGGGGAGGGTGCTGCTGCTGCAAAAAAGAAGCCATGCCCACCCAGTCACATGGCCATGCCCATCTAGCCACACCCACCTAACCACGCCCACAGAACCGGTTGTTAAAAAAATTGAATCCCACCCCTGGAGAAAGAGCTTAACAAAAAGACAGAATTAAGGGCAATAAGCATTGTTTGCCTTGACCTCATTGCATGTCACCTAAAATAAGTACGGTACACAACTGAACAACTGTACCCTTGATTAAAATTGGTTCCTTATTCTTCTTCATTATGAAAGGTTTCTGTTGCTGTTCTTAAGCGTGAAGCTTTCCAGCAAGGGTACTTCAGACCACAGCTTGCAATACTTTTCAGAAAAGCCATATTAAACTTTAACCACTTTCTTTATGGGTGGTGAAGGGGATAATTGAAAACTGTTTCAACATTAGCTACTTGGGGTTACATAATGTGATGTGGCAACTATTTTAGGCATCTGGCTTGTTAAATGTTTAACAATATAATAAACTCTGCTCCTGGATGGAAGGCCTAAAGCAAGCCAGCAGTAAAAAAAAAGGCCAAGTTTATTCTTTATCAGCAGAGAAAATGGAGCCAAAAGGGTATCTTAACCCAACCTGCTTCTTCTCAGCTGGTTTTTAATTAGGCATTTGACAACAATCAAAAATAATTTGTAGAAATAGTTAGGAAGTTCTGTTTTGTAGGTGCAGCAGCCAAGCATTCCAGACTATGTAATAAAGTGACTCTCAAGGCATCACAATTCAGCCTTCGCTGGCCACAGAAACATTCCACAACTAATAGGCATGAGTAGAAGGCTGGGTGCAGTGGGGTGGGCCAAAGTACTGAAATCTTTCCTAAGAATCTCTATTTTCAGAAAAAGTCAGAGCTGGAGTAATTGAAGAAGCTTTTGGCCCTGACCTTTTCTCTACAACAGTGTTTCTCAACACTGACCATTTTAAGATACCTGGACTTCAACTCCCAGAATTCCCCAGTCACTTATGCTGGCTGGGGAATTCTGGGAGTTGAAGTCCACACATCTTAAAATGGTCAATGTTGAGAAACAATGCTCTACAACATACCTTGATCTGCAGGAGACAAGATAGCCAAGGCATTTGATATCTTCTGAGGAAAGAGAGTAGTATAGTAAATTAAAAAAAACAATTTTAATAAATCTCTACAATCTCTGTATATATCTTTCCATGTATTATTATTTTTCTTATGTGCTGGATTGATTAATCACTAAAAATATGATCCACATTTATTGGTTTTAGAATAGAATAGAATAACAGAGTTGGAAGGGACCTTGGAGGTGTTCTAGTCCAACCCCCTGCCTAGCCAGGAAACCCTACACCACTTTAGACAAATGGTTGTACAAGCTCTTCTTAAAAACTTCCAGTGTTGGAGCATTCACAACTTCTGGAGGCAAGTTGTTCCACTGATTAATTGTTCTCACTGTCAAGAAATTTCTCCTTAGTTCTAAGTTGGTTCTCTCCTTGATTAGTTTCTACCCATTGCTTCTTGTCCTGCCCTCAGGTGCTTTGGAGAATAGCTTGACCCCCCCCCCCTCTGTGACAGCCCCTCAAATATTAGAAGACTGCTATCATGTCTCCCCTGGTCCTTTTCTTCACTAGACTAGCTAAGTCCAGTTCTTGCAGCCATTCTTCATATATTTTAGCCTCCAGTCCCCTAATCATCTTTGTTGCTCTTCTCTGCACTCTTTCTAGAGTCTCAAGATCTTTTTTACATCGTGGCGACCAAAACTGAATGCAGTTTTCATTTTACCGGTCTCACCGTGTATCTTTACAAGCTTAAAATGTCAGGGTAGATAATGATTGGTATTTTAGGGTCCCAAGAGACACAGTGGTGATCCGAAGAGGCACTTTGTTATTATTTTAGGGAGCCTGAAATCTCAAAGGGTTTGCAGACAGCAAGAATGGGGCTTGGAACTACATGTAGGTTAAAGGCTGCCCCAAGGAAGATTATCATAGAAGGGGGAAATGATGAGGAGAAAGCACCGGATAGGTGTGGATATTTAATATTTTGTTAAATTTGCTTTCATCTCTTATTTAGTGTGCTTCATTGTCTTGCATTATTTTAATAACAGATCGATCCCTTTAATGTTACCTAGCAAAAATCAGGTCTTATAAGAGATGGCAAGTGTTATGTATGTAGGTTTGAATGTCATTGGTTTAGTTTGAATTGTTCTTGTAAAATGTCAAATATGATTGGTTTAAAAAGTGCGGGAAAACCCTGCACTCTGATTGGCTGGCAACTGCGGCTGCTGGCTATAAGTAGCAGCTGCAGCCCAGCCAAGTCAGGTCTGTTATGAGCTGTAGTCACTAATAAACTCTTCACTGAAGCACTCCGCGTCTGACTCTTCATGCAAACTTAACACTGGTGACGAAGGTGGGATCCTTCCCGAAGAGAAGACAACGCGGAGAACAAGCTGAGAGAGATGGCTGCGCTGAACACCCCCCCAGTCCCTTTCGATCCGACGGCAGAAGACTGGGACTCGTATGCGGATCGTTTCCAAATGTATTTGGAGGGAAATGATCTCGCCGACATTTCGAAGCGGAAGAGGGCGGTCTTTCTCACCACTGCGGTCCGCCATTTTCAAGATGGCGAAGGCATTGGCGGGAGCTGCAGACGTGAAGGTAATGGACTGGCCCGACTTAGAAAAGTTATTAAGAGCCCATTACGCCACAAGTATCGTGCCCCATTAAGAGACACGAATTCTACCGTCGGGATCAAGGGGAAAGCGGACTTCGTGGCAAGCTTAAGGGACATTGGGGGTGCATGTGAGTTTATCAACTTTGAAGAGGCCATGCGCGATCGATTTGTTCTAGGCCTAAAAGACAAGGTTTTGCAGAGCAAATTATTAATGAAACCTAAGATCACGCTTAAGGAGGCCATAGAAGAAGCTTCTTCAGCGGAAGCTACCAAGTCCTCAGCAGCAGCCATGAAGAAAATTAACAAGGCCGCAAGCCATCCTGATGTGGAAAAATCCACAACAACCCATTGCGAGCAAATAGATTCTGATTCAGACTGTAGTGAGGTGGAGGAAGGAATTTATAGACTCAGAATGGAGAAGAAAAGGAAAGACCTTGGAAGAAAGAGGCAAGACTTTTATTGCAGAGGTTGTGGGGGCACCCACACTGAATGCAAGTTTTTTGATACCATCTGCCTCCATTGTGAAAAAAGAGGTCACCTAGCAAGAGTCTGCAAATCATCCAGAACTCCACCAAGCAGAAAGAAGTTTCCTGATAGAGAATTCAAGCATAACAACTTCAGTGAGAAAATAGGGCGCAACACAGAAGCAAATGGGAAGAATGAAACTCATCAAACAGTCACTATTGGTCATTCTTCACCCTTAAGAAGCATGTGAAGGTACTTATTGAAGGAAGGCCTTGCCAAATGGAAGTGGACTCAGGCTCCTATTTATCTATGGTGTCATGGGACACTATTCACAGGCTACTTCCCAACATTCAGAAAAAGCATTTCCAGAAGCAAGCACTGACTCTTAAAGACTACCAAGGGAACAAGATTCCAGTAGTTGGAACAAGAGAATTCAACATGAAGTTCAAAGGCCACACCAAACGTTTGCCCCTGACCATCGTGGACAAGGATCGCCCAAGCTTGCTGGGACTTGAGTGGTTCAATCCACTAGGCATCAAGGTGACTGGCATCAATCACGTGAGCAACACTGAATGGGAGGAGGCCCTGAAGTCTGAGTTTCCAGAGGTCTTCAGCGACGGATTGGGCAAGTATATGGGGACCCCTATCACTTTCAACCTAGATCCCAAGGTGCCCCCAATTCATTTAAAGCCCAGAAGGGTCCCATTTGCCTTAAAGGAAAAAAAATGATGCACAATTAGATAAACTAATAGCTCAAGGAGTTTTAGAGCCCACTGACCACTCCAGATGGGAGACACCCATAGTCACACCAGTCAAGACTGATGGGTCAGTAAGAATCTGTGGAGACTATAAGGGGACACTGAACCATGCGCTGCAGCAGAGCGCATACCCAGTTCCAGTGGTGCATCATTTATTACATTCACTTGGCAGGGGTTCGGTCTTTGCCAAATTGGATCTGGCTCAGGCATATCAACAACTAACAGTTGATGATGCCACTGCAGAGGCCCAAACCATTGTGACTCATAGAGGTGCCTTCAAATGTAAAAGGTTACAGTTTGGAGTAAGCGTGGCACCAGGCTTTAAGAACTGCCAGGGGTAGTGCCTTACTTTGATGATGTGTTAATCTCTGCTGAAAATGACACTCAGTTACAAGAGAGACTCAGAGAAGTTCTTACCAGATTCAAGAAAGCAGGGTTAAAAGTCAAGGAAGAAAAATGCACTCTTAAAACTGACAAGGTTGAGTTCCTGGGCTATATGATTGACAAGCATGGCATCCACCCTACAGATGCCAAGGTCCAAGCAATCAAAGAAGCCCCTAGACCTAAATGCAAAACAGATTTGCAAGCCTTCCTTGGACTTATTAACTTTTATCACATGTTCCTACCTCAGAAGGCAACCATTGCAGAACCATTACACAGATTACTTGACAAAAAGTCTGTTTGGGTCTGGGGCAGGAAGGAACAATCAGCATTTAACAGTATTAAAAGACTAATCACGTCTGATGCTGTACTCATACAGTTCTCTGAGAATTTACCTGTTGTACTGACTTGTGATGCATCCCCTTTTGGAGTGGGGGGGGGGGTTTGAGCCACAGGCTTCCCAGCGGAAGGGAAGCCCCTATTGCATTTTACTCTCACACCTTGACCAAAGCAGAGAGGAATTACAGCCAATTGGACAAGGAAACATTGGCAATTGTTGCAGCTGTCAAGAAATTCCATGAATATCTTTATGGGAGAACATTTACCATTATCACAGATCACAAACCTTTGTTAGGCATTGTGGCAGGAGACAAACCTACACCACTATCCTGTCACCAAGAATGCTGAGGTGGACTGAATTTCTTGCTGCTTATTCATACAAGCTTATCCACAAGCCTGGCAAGGACATTGGACATGCTGATGCCTTGAGTCGTTGCCCACTTCCTTGGCACAAGGAGGACTTTGAACCTGAGGCACACACCTTTTTCCTAGAAACTGTTGCCAAGCTTCCAGTACACGCTGCTGAAATTGCCAGAGAGACTGCCAAAGACACTTTATTGGCTCCTATTATAGGCTGGATTAAGAAAGGTTGGCCTTTTCTAGATCTACCTCACCTTGCCCAACCTTTTAAGTCCAGGCAAACTGAATTATCTGTATTAAGAGGATGTATTTTGTGGGGTAACAGGGTGGTTATTCCTGTAAAACTGCAAAGAGAAGTTTTGGAAATGTTACATGAGGGTCATCCTGGTATTGTAAGGATGAAGGGATTGGCCAGGAGTTATGTATGGTGGCCAGGTATTGACAAAATGGTTGAAAACTGGGTTGCATCTTGTCCCAACTGTCAGGTAGTCAGGCCTGCCCCACCTGTCCCCCCAAACAGGAATGGGAATGTCCTAGGGGCCCATGGTCTAGGATTCACATTGATTTTGCTGGCCCTACCAGAGGGCACACCTTTCTTATTATAGTAGATGTATATTCCAGATGGCTAGAGGTAATCCCTATGGCATCCACCACAACTGATGTTGTCATCAAGCAGCTCAAAGCTTTTGTAACCCACGGGTTACCTGATGTTCTTGTCTCTGACAATGGCCCTCAATTTACATCCAACCTTTTTGAATCCTATTTAGCACAACAGGGTATCAGACATGCCCTTACTGCCCCTGGGCACCCTTCAGCTAACGGCCGGGCTGAACGCATGGTACGTTTTACCAAGGAAAAGCTTCAGCAACTGGGTCCTGGGGACATCACTGAGAAAGTTGAAAAACTTCTTAGTGTTCAGCACATCACTCCTAACCCATCTAATAACTTATCCCCAGCAGAGTTGTTGATGGGTAGGAAACTTAGGTCTTCCCTTGACCACCTTCATCCCACTTATGCACCCAACGCACCACTAGATTCCACTTCCAATGTTCGCACATTCAGTGTGGGTGATTCTGTGTATGCTAAGAACCTTATGGGTGAACCCTTATGGATTCCTGCTGAAATAACTCACATCACAGGCCCTCGTTCTTACAGGGTACAAACAGAGGATGGAGTCCTCTGGAGCAGGCACCTTGACCAGCTTAGATCCAGATTACCTCAGGAACATCGCAATTGTTCCTCTCTAATTCCCTCACCGTTTTGTTTTTCTAGAGGCGAAGGGGAGGAGCAGGAGGATAATCAGCAAACAAGAATCAACCCCATGTGTAATGAGCCATTATGACAGGAACCATCCCAAAACCTGTCACAATGCCAAAATCCATCCTTAGAAGTGGAAGATTGCACATCACTACCTGACTTGGGTGCTGACATTGGCTGGAGATGGGTTGGGAGGAGAGACCAGATTCTAACAATCAAACAGGGTCTTCTTTCACAGGAAGTCCAACTAGGGAAATGTCAACAGACACATTTCCTCTCTCACTGGGTGAGAACGTTAAAACTTCTGAACCACGAAGGTCTCAACGTACATGTAAGAGCCCCACCTAGTTAAAAGAATACATTAGATAGGTTGGGGTTTGGTATGGACTGAACCTAGTGGGGAGGGATGTTATGTATGTAGGTTTGATTGTCATGGTTTAGTTTGAATTATTCTTGTAAAATGTCAAATATGATTGGTTTAAAAAGTGCGGGAAAACCCTGCACTCTGATTGGCTGGCAACTGCGGCTGCTGGCTATAAGTAGCAGTCGCAGGCCAGCCAAAGCAGATCTGTTATGAGCTGTAGTCACCAATAAACTCTTCACTGAAGCACTCCGCATCTGACTCTTCATGCAAATTTAACAGCAAGTATATTGCTGACGCTTCTTTACATGGTAAGTATCTACGCCAGAGACAGGGACTTTGTGGTACTTCAAATATCATTTAACTAAAAACCTATATTTTGTGGTTTAGAATAAGTTTAGAATCAGTAGATATTGAACGTATGGAGACTACAGGTTCTTCGTTATAAACCTTCTACTCTTCTGGGGGCTGTAATTTATTTCCACTAATATAATTTTTATCAACTTGTTATCTTAGTCTGAATAAAAATATTTAAAACTTGACTTCTTGACTGTGGACGTACACAGATTGTCCTCGACTTATAACCATTTGTTTTATAACCATTTGAAGTTACAATAACACTGGAAAAATTTACTTATGACTGGTACTCATACCAATGACCACTGTGGCATCCTCATGGTCACATGACCATTATTTGGTTGCTTGGCAACTGGCATGGATTTACAAAGGTTGCAGAATCCCAAGGTCATGTATCACCATTTGCGACTTTCTCAGCCAGCTTTTGACAAGCAGTCAATGGGGGAAAAGCCAGATTTGCTTAATAACTGCACGATTCACTTAACAGCTACAGTGATTCACTTAACAACCATGTCAAAAGGTCATAAAATTGGATGCAACTCACTGAACAACCACCTTGCTTAGCAACGGAAATTCTTGGCTCAGTTGTGGTCATAAGTCCAGGCCTCTCTATAGGAGTATCCAATGCGTACCAAATTTTATAGTGAAGTTTTCTTTCCTCTTATTATTTTTCTCAAGAAAGAATTTTCTCAAACTTTAAAGCAGAAACAAACCTCATGAATTATCCACTAATTAATTCAGCATGGAACTGAAATTACCAAAGTCCTGTCAGCTTTATTCTTGAATTCCAGATTGAGGCCTAGCATTAAAAAAAAACCTCAGAGTGAACATTTCCCAATATCTAGATAGGAAGGTTGCAGCTGAACCTAACACTCTGTTGAACAGATGTAGTGAATCAGACCCAGGGATGAAAATCTGTAGAACTTGGAAGGAAGCAAAGAAAAAAAATGACTTTAATTATGAATAGATATAAATCACTACTCAAGGAGAAATAAAATGCCTAAGAATTAGCTGTAGGGAAAAAAAAGGATAAAAGGGTGAAAGAATGACATATGTGAAATACGGACAGCTAGCCAGTATAAGATAGGCTAATCTATCAGAATTGAAAGCTTGTTCACATACGGCAGGGGTTCCCAAACTTGGCAACTTTAAGACTTGTGGACTTCAACTCTCAGAATTCTGGGTGTTGAAGTCCACAAGTCTTAAAGTTGCCAAGTTTGGAGACCTCTGACATAGGATGTGGTAGTACTGCTCTCTGCCAAAACAGTGCACCCACTGGTAATGACAGCCCTCTTGGTGACGAAGGGGCAGGCAGGGCCGTGATCTGTAGGCAGTCTTGATCCACTGCTGGGGAAAGGAATCAAAAGAAGCAGAGAAACATCTCTTGGGAACTCTGCTTTAAGGAGGGAGGTTGCTTTGCTCTCCAATGAAATGTACGTCATTGGCCTGCTGCGGCTGTCAAGTGTCATCATACTTTTCTCTTTTGTTAAAAAAGGCATACAATTGTTGCTGCTTCTATTTTGAAGTAAAAGCAACTGTGGAGCACAATCTGTTCAGTTTTTGTCCCTCCGTGACTGTTTATTACACAACGCATACTGGGAGCAAATAGACAGATAATGGTTTTGTTTTGGTACAGTACATCCCTATTATGTGCTTCTGATTCAGTTTGTGTATGTGTGTGTGCAAAGGTTTCCTGATGAATCAGGAACACATAACAGGGATTGGAATATAATTCCTGGAGATTAGAGATAACAGCATTCTATATAGTGCAACTACATTAGGCACTAAATAAAGAATTTTATTGTGGGGAATACAATACGGCAGCTGCCTGCTGTCCAGAGCAACTTTCCAAATAATACCCCTGGCACCAGGTAAGTTTACTTCAGAAAGCCAAGCAGGTGACTGGAGACATGGGGTATCCTCTAGCATTGGCAGCATTGCTGGTTAATGGTGATAGTTACAAGTTGATGATCAATGGTGATAAGGAATGAATCCAGGCTAGATATAAGTCTGGAATTAGGATGCCCCAAGAGATGCTGGGTCTGATGATAAAGACTGTTTGAAAACTGGTAACTTGAAATTTCAGTAGTAGTTTGGGAAGGAAGGAAGGAAGGAAGGAAGGAAGGAAGGAAGGAAGGAAGGAAGGAAGGAAGGAAGGAAGGAAGGAAGGAAGGAAGGAAGGACTATCCCTCTGACTATTTTTAGAACATGTAACATAGAATAATAGAGTTGGAAGGGACCTTTTAGGTCTTCTAGTGCATACCTGTACTCAAGCAGGGGACCCTATACCATTTCAGACAAATGGTTGTCTAGTCTCTTTTTGAAAGCCTCCAGTAATGGAGCACCCACAACTTCTGAAGGCAACCTATTCCATTGGTTGATTGTTCTCTCTATTAAGAATTTGCTTCTTTAAATCAGCTTCTTTCAGCATGTTGCCAGAATTTCCAGCCTGCGTAACTTTAGTGTCTCAGCCAAATTCATTGGGAACTTGGTATGTCGTGATGTCAAGGTATCTGGAGAATTTCATATTGGAAAGTCTGTTTCTAAGTCTGAAGAAAAAATGCTAGGCGATTCAAGTGGAACATCCTACAACCCATTTAGCTTAGGCCTAGGTGAGGAAGCCAAGTAATTCACAGAAAGGAGACACTTCAAAGAACATGAGACAAGTTCTTAAGACCTTATCTTTAAACCCACGAAGTCCCTGCCAATATATTTCCATATATGCGTGTGGATGCAAAGAGAGTTTGCCAGCAAAATTTATGATTCAGATATGAGACATGTTTGAAGGATATCTGCATGAAGCATTAAAGTATTTTAAACCATGTGAAGACTAGCAAAAAGAAATAATCACTGCAGTTTGAACATTGCTTGATTATGTTATGTTAATCTGGCAGGGCTTTATAAAAAAGCTGTCATTGCTTTAGATGTTTTCTTTTATGCTATTTGTCTCATCATTTTTCTTTCCTGTGTCTCTTCAAATCTCATAGACAATAATCTTAATCCAATTTTTTCAGCCTGGAATTCACCAGAAATGTTAGGACTGCAGCTCCCAAATTCCACTCTAGAAAGTTCTGGACTAGAGTGCTAGTTGCTCCATGATTCCTATTCGTACTTCCTATTCATACTTCCCACTTCAATCTCTTAAATTGTATTTTACTCATAGTGTAGCAGAATGCTTTAATACTTATGCATGTACATTATAATGAGAGGTGAGACATCTATTTCCCATGCATTTCTTTTAGAGATCTAAATGGAGGGAATTTCCAGGAAAGAAATGGCCAATTGAAGACAGCTCTGCAAAAAGTGGAGTCAATGATTGTGGTAGAATGAAGAGCTGTCAAGTAGACCTGCAAGGTGTGTGTGTACGTGTGTGTTTGTGTGATACACACACACATATTGCAGTTTACTCTTACTGAAATGAATGACTTATTAACACATTTATGCACAAAACTGTTTTGAGGGTCTCAATATGTAATTTGAATCTTACTCTTTACAATATTTCTGACTCTCCATAATATGTATTTCACCTGTAGAAAAGTACATTGTGTGTGTATATATATATATATATATATATATATATATATATATATACAATGTACTTTTCTACAGGTGAAATATTCTGTACACACATGCACGCACAAACACAGAGTATATAGCAGATGTTATTATAGAGATCCTATTATAGAGAGTCAAGCATCACAGTTCTAAGACACTTACAAAAGGAAACCAAACCCACAAACTCTGTCGCTCCAGAGGAGTTCAAAACCCTGAATGCAATGCTTGTTTTGCCTTTACATTTCTTTGACTTGACCACTAGATGCCAGTATATTGTCACAGAACCTGATCAAATAACCGGATTTTTACATTATTTTTCTCAGAATGGAGAACTTTCCACTGAGTTGTCTTCAGTTCAAGATGTTGCCAATAGCTCCTTCTTTTCTATAAAAACCATACTTTTGTGCTTCTAGCGATTTTCAAAAAAATTGCCAATACCTTCCATTAAACATGCCAGCCAGATATTTTCCATTACTATAAATAACCTTAGACTGACCTCCTACAGTCTCATTACAAAAAAGTTAAATTAAGCAATGCCATAATGGTCTTGAAAAGCGCTTTTCACAGTTTCTTGATCATATTTATCCATTTAGCTCCATGTTCATTGGTAAAGGCAAAAGTATAACTTGCTTGGAACAAGCTCTTGGGGAAAGGTGATTCAGTGGTTCGTCTTCTAATGTATTTGATGATGTGTTTGCTAGAAACCTATAAGCCAGGAACAGGGAGAAAAATGATACCATTTTGTCAGCAGCTTCCAGGGAACCCAAGGGAAAAAAGCTTTGTTTACTTATACAAAGAGTGTAGAACTTCATTGGGTAAAGAACTGAACTGGCTTCAAACAAAAATGTCAAAGGTCACATGGCAAGAGTCAGCAGGAAATCTCCCTTATAAGGTATGTAGCTTTTGGTGTCCTTGCACATGCAGTCTTGAGTCCCCCATCACATTAAGCCACCTGCTAGGACTCCAGACAAACAAAAATACATAACATCAAATGTCCACCATAATATAAATCAGGCATACATAAATAGTAACAACATTCCAACTAAAATCAAAATGGAATCAGCAAAGAATAATCCAGATGGAAGCCTTCACAATTTAGCATAATGCATGACCAGATGCTAGAGACCCAGTTTGATGTAGCAGTTCAGGTACCTGGCTGTTCTGGTCCCAACTTAGGTACAAGGCCAACTGGGTGAACTTGGGCCAATCATTCTTTCTCAGCCCAGGGAAGCAAGCAGTGGCAAAACCACTTCTGAAATATTGCCAAGAAAATTGTGAATGCTAGTCCATGCAGTACTCAGGAGTCAACACTGACTTGAAAAGAGGGAGAGAGAGAGACAGAGAGAGAGAGAGGGAGAGGGAGGGAGGGAGAGAGGGAGGGGGGTATATTTTCTCTCTTTCTCTCTCTCTTTCTCTCTATCCTACTCACAAAAGACACAGAAAAGCAGAGAGAAAGTTTCCGATTAAAAGTATCCCTTTTTGACAACCAAGAAAAATTGTTTAAAGATTGATCACAGAGCAGGGAGGGGGGGAGGACCAATGTGGGATGAAAGACTATTTCTTCCCCATAGAGCATAGAGCATAGAGCATTGCCTAGTAGCTGTTGGGGATAAAAATATCAAGTCTTATTACTGTTATATTGGCAGAAAAATGATTAGAAGATTCTGGAAGATGCCCTTGCCTCCTGTCAGAAATGTTTTTCTTGTCCTCTCATTTGTTTATTTGCTCTTTCAATCATCAGGCATGTGCCTCTAGTCCACCAAGCAAGGAGATGGAAAAGTTAGCATGCAGAATTGGGGGAACGACTTGCATCCAACCACACAGAGTTTAGGTGGGATGTTATTGCTACTACTAAAAGTACTATTAAGTATTGTAATAACAGCCATATATCTATGTCAGCATCAAATCACTGCCAAGATATCATTAGCAATGGAAACTCGGGGTATTATGAAGGAAGGGGCATTAAAATTAGCTAGCTGGAATGTTGCCTTTTCTTTTCTTAATCACATTTTGCTTTACATATCAGGGTCTGCTTCACAAGTGCAAAGGGATGCCAAACTGGAGTTGAAGAGAAATTAGATCCCTCCTCTTGCTGAGACTGAACACTTATGGGCTTAGTGGAAGATATGATGTGGCAGACACTTTTACATCTCTTCTGATTTATTATTGGAAAACATGTTGGTAGCTAGCTATGGTATTTTAATTCATTCTAACTTCAAGATTAATTGTAAAAAAATCTGTCTGATTTGCCCATAAGTTTTTTTTTTCTGGCTGGTTTTGCCGTAAGCCCAGAAAAATTTCAAGAAAGCTCCAGGAAGGGATTCCATACCCTCAAAATTGCCAGGAATTTTCTTTTGCAGGAATCTTGTTTGCCTATTCTGCACACAAAGAAGTGACACACACACACACAAACACAGCAATGAGAAAGAGAGAGTGATAAACCCTGGCACAGCCTGTTGCCCTAAGGAGAATCATATATTGTATATACATACATGCATACATGCATACGTATAGTACTTACACCAAGAGGCTAGGTCTTCAATAAAATGGATTCTTTTCCCCCATGGAAACTTGGCATAAGGAATTACTATGACATCTGGAAGGCAAGTTTCCTTTTATGCAGCCAGGTTAGATCTTGAAAGCAAAGTCATCTGGGATCAGACTTTGCTGACATAAGTGTAGAGGCTACTCTTCCAGCCAAAATTGCATTACCATCTAAACCATCTAAATCATTTTTAAAAGACTTGGCTCTTTAATTGAGAATTTGGCAGGAAGAAGCCAAAGCCGATTCTGAAAAAGGTGTCAGAAATTTTTTTTCTCTGAACAGTCTCCCGTAGGCATAAAAATGAAATTATAGTCATGATCTAAAGGTAATTTTAGTAAGCACTCTTTCATTCTCACCCACTTTCCACATTTGCCTACTAATCACCATAGATTTCAAGTCATCAACCATATTAGAAGTAGTCTGGAAGCTGTTATTCTTTGTGTGGAAGTGCTTGAAATGTTATCTCTTCTAAATGTTTTAATTGGATCTAGGTATGTCTCTGATGGTTTTCTTTTGGGGGGGGGGAGGAACTAGAGAGGACACAGATATATCTAAATTTGGTATATACTAATGTAATGTTATAGTTGTACTCTGAGATATAGTGCTATTAAATTAGATTTATAGCTCTCTTGACCTGCCAGGACATTGAGCCCAGGTTACTGCTGCATCAATCTATTTACATTCTAGTTCAGGGCTGTCCAACTTTGGCAATTTTAAGCTTGTGATGTTCAACTCCCAGAATTCCCCAGCCAGCATGGGAATTTCCATTCTGAGAATTACAGTCCACTAATCTTAAAGTAGCCAAAGTTGGACACCCCTGCACTAGCCCTTATTTATTGAGGGTTCTCTCCTTCTCTAGTTCTTAATGTTGAAGGCAGAACGAGGCTGAAAAGTCCTTTAGGAGATGGAATCATAAAATATCTCAAATTTGAAATCTGAATTAAAATGAAAATAATAGAGAGCAAGGGCCTTCAAACTTGGCAAGTTTAAGACTTGTGGACTTCAACTCCCAGAATTCCTGAGCTAACATGACTGGAGGAGGAATTCTGGGTGTTGAAGTCTACAAGTCTTAAAGCTGTCAAGTTTGAAGACCCCTGCCTCGCAGTAACAGGAATTCAGCCTCTTGAGAGTGTGCATTAAAATGGTAGAAGACCATTTGCGGAGGGGGAAAAATGGCATCACTGACCATTGGCAATGGGAGGAAGCCAAGAGAGCTCTCACAAGCCTAGTGTTGAGAGAAGAGAAATGAATGACTGCTATACTACAGGTTAGTTGGATAGAGCTCTATGCATTCCAAAATTCTGTATGAAATAGCCAGTAGGTGCCACTCTTGACCCACTTTTCAGTGGTTCAGGACAGATGTTGCTGGCACAAATATATATATATATATATATTGCTTCTTCAAGGTTCATTTGTGTCTGATTTAGACATATGCACATGCAATCAGTCTTTCCATATAAAGTTGAGCAGGAAGCTTGGCCTAGAATTGTTTTTCTGATTTTAGTTGAATGAAAAGACCAGCAATGTCCCAAGAGCACAAAGGTAAAAACTCCAGGATTGTGTGTGTGTGTGTGTGTGTGTGTGTGTGTGTGGTGGAAGGTATATGATTGTAGCCATGCAGCATTCCAGGCATCAGTATGGAAGGCTTTTGTGGTTGTCTTCTTCCAAGCTATTCTGGTGATGCATTTTACTTCCCAGTCTAGCCTACAGCTCTGGCCCTCCCTGGCAGTCTCTGATCCAAGTGCTAAGGAGGCCTGGTCCTGCTTACTTTCCAAGCCCAGTCCAGTCCAGTCAGCACGGCTACCTAGTGCGATGTTCCAAGAACCTTTGCTTAAGCAATAGCAAAATGAGGATAGTGCCAAGACATACAAAGGAGTCTTGCCTTACTCAGTGGTGAGATCCTATTGCTAGAGAGATGGTCTCAAGCCTCATTTGCATCTTACAGTAATGAATATGTCAAAATAGTCTCTTGTTACTCTCTCTGAGCAACATTTATAATAAACTTATAGACAATATTCCAAGTAACTAGGATAAAACCACAGCTGATAGCAGCCCAAGAGACTGCAAACATAGACTATAGATGGCTACTTTCCAATCTGCTGTCTTCAGCAATATTACTTTCCATGGCCCTCTATAACAATTATGTTTGGGATTAAATGTTTTGCTATATAAGCCATAGAAAAATAATGTGTTTATCTTCATTCTTATTTGATTGCTTCCTTGGAAATAAAACGAAGCGAAGAAATATGTTCTGGAGAGCTCACTGAGATTAGTAAACAAAGATCACATTTAAACTCAGTATATTCTCTCTTTTTCCTACCTTAGTCCATCATTTGTCTTTCAGTATGACCAATAGATGTTTCCATGGAGTTGATCAGCAGAATAAGAAGAAACTGCCTTCTCTTGATATTGCTCCCTAATGAGTAATGTGTAGTCCAGTAACTTTTGTACTTCTATGGCTGCTATTTTTAAGGTACATTCCATATATCAAACTGTATCCTGGGAGGCAAGACAGAAACTGCTGTTATACAGCTCTAATGAGGAACTTATCCCATCCCAAGCACGTATCATAGTTCTTTTCTTTCTGCAGGCATCCCCAGGTTCACTGCAGTGCATCTCACACCTGCAAGCAAATATGAAGAGTGCAAAGTAAATTGCATTCATAAATAATAGAGTAGCTAATGCCCCATCTTTCCTGCTTCATTTGCTGAAATTGTAGGGGACCTGTTGGAAAATCAAAGCATCGTGTTGAAATAAGCACAGTGTGTGCCTCAACAATGTTGGAAGATGGATGAAGCATGGTCTCAGACCTAACCAATAAAATATGTCTATGTATTCTTTTTGTCGGGGTAATGATGATTTAATAGCTGATCAGCTGCTGTAATGCTGTAGTATTGCAATACTGTAATGATGATGCAATGGTAGTCATGAGTCAGCAGGGTTATTTGACTGCTACCACTTTAAGAGGCTGTATTATAAGAGAGGCCCTGTTGGGGCATATCTCTCTCTCCGTTTGTGCTTCCATTCTGTAAATGCTGATTGCTGTTTGTTCAAGGCCTGTCTCAAAGTACTTGCATGTACATTGGCTTTTGTAGAGATAAACCACTATATTTAAATACAAACCTGTGTACTGTATTTGCTCCTGGGTTGTCTCACCTAGTCACACCGTGTGCACTCTGACACTTTCCATCCATATTCTACATATTGTTCAGAAGGTGAAGACAGGATACACAGCTTTACCTCCTCCCATTATGTCCCTCCCCCAATAATAACCCTATAAGGTTGGATTAGGGACACAGAGAAAAAATGACCCCATGAGATCCTTGATTGAGGATGGGCTTTCTAATTTAACTCCATCATGAACTAAGTCTCATAAGGATGGGATTGCCTTCAAATATTTAGTTTGGTGACAGTTGAGTGACTTAGAATCAAGCCACCACTTTGCTCTGATCAATTCTGGATAATTTCATAAAAATTTGTTCTTTCAGTCTAGGATTCAACACTACCTCTAATATCCCTCACCCCCTGATGCTCTGTTTTGACAACAATAACACCACCATCATCATCATCTAGATTTCTTATAGCTGCCCTACTCCCAAAAGCGTATTTCTGCTTTCATGTATTGTAGAAATGTAGTACGACAGTGAAATTCTCCATTTTCTATCAGGTGATGATATATATTATGTAATACACCTTATATTCTTTTACCGACACCTCATTCTGTCTTCAGTACATATGAGAACTGATTGTCTTAGATTTTTTTTCTATGTAGCAATTCTTTTTTTCTTCAGGCAGAAGACTAGACAAAATTAAACTGCAATCTCAGACCAAGATCAAATCATGCATGATCATTAGGACTTACCTGGTAGCTATGGGAGAGGCGAGAAGGTCTTATCTCTCCACTCTCATAGCGTCCGCAGATAACTGCCCAGCCGCCCTGTTTCGGGTTACCCGCTCCCTCCTTCGTCTCGAGGGGGGGCCGGACCCGTTGCGGGGTAGGGCTGAGGAGTTTGGTCAACATCTGTCGGATAAGATTGCTCGCATTCGGGACGGGTTGTCCTCTGATTTGCAGTGGTCTGAGGAACGAGTGGCAGGTAGTCTGGCCATTGTTATCTGGGATGAGTTCGATCCTGTTTCCGAGGATGAAGTGGACAGGATTATGCGGCGGCTGAGTTCCACCACATGTTTGTTGGACCCGTGTCCCTCCTGGCTGACTTATGCTGCCAGGGAGGTCACCTGAGGTTGGCTCCGGGCAGTTGTCAACGCTTTGTTAAGGGAGGGTGTCTTCCCCTCCGCCTTGAAAGAGGCGGTGGTGAGACCCCTCCTGAAGAAGCCTGCCCTGGACCCGACCGTGTTAGACAACTTTCGTCCGGTCTCCAACCTTCGCTTTTTGGCGAAGGTTGTTGAGAGTGTGGTGGCTCAGCAGGTTCCGCTTTTCCTGGATGAAGTGGACTACCTGGATCCGTATCAATCGGGCTTCCAACCCAGTCATAGCACGGAGACAGCATTGGTCGCGCTGATGGATGATCTCTGGAGGGCCCGGGACAGGGGTTTTTCCTCTGTCCTGGTCCTATTGGACCTCTCAGCGGCTTTCGATACCATCGACCATGGTATCCTTTTGCATCGCCTCGGGGGGTTGGGAGTGGGGGGCACTGTTCTTCAGTGGTTCTCCTCCTACCTCTCGGGGCAGTCGCAATCGGTGTTGGTGGAGGGGGTTGGATCGACCCCAAGGGCTCTCTCTTGTGGGGTCCCACAGGGGTCGGTCCTTTCCCCTCTCTTATTTAACATCTACATGAAACCGCTGGGTGAGATCATCCATGGTTTTGGGGTGAGATTCCATCAATACGCTGACAACACTCAGCTGTATATTTCCACCCCAGGCCAGATCAGCGATGCCCTCTCCCTGATGTCCCGGTGTTTGGATGCGGTACGGATCTGGATGAGTAGGAACATACTACGACTCAACCCAGGCAAGACTGAGTGGCTGTGCATACCGGCGTCTCGGCCCAGTTTAGATTGTCCATCTTTGGCCATAGGGGGAGAGGTGTTGCCCCCTGTGGATAGGGCACGGAATCTGGGGGTCCTCCTGGATGCACGGCTCCGATTGGAGGAGCAGGTGGGGGCCGTCGCCAGGGGGGCCTTTGCCCAGCTCGACAACTTCGCCCTTTTCTGGACCGGGATGCCCTGCACACAGTTACTCACACCTTTGTCACTTCTAGACTCGACTACTGCAACACTCTCTATCTAGGACTGCCCTTGCATACCATCCGGAGATTGCAGCTGGTGCAGAATGTGGCCGCGTGGGTGGTGATGGGAGTTACCTGGTTCTCCCATGTTGCCCCCCTCCTGCGTGGCCTGCATTGGCTACCGGTTACGCTCCGGGTGCGATTCAAGGTTTTAGTTTTGACATTCAAAGTCCTACATGGCATGGGTCCTCAATATTTGAGGGAGCGTCTTCTTCTGATATCTAATACCGGCCGCCCTGTGCGAGCTCATAGGCAAGGACTCCTCGGGGTCCCGTCAGCGGGTCAATGCCGGCTGGTGACTCCCCGATGACGAGCCTTTTCTGTCGCGGCCCCTGACCTCTGGAATCAACTGCCTTTGGATTTCCGCCTGGCTCCTGATCTCCGCACCTTCCGCCGTGAATTAAAGACCTGGTTATTTGACCAACCTGGGCTGTGACCCCTCCTTGGGGGAGGGATGGTTTTAATGTGTATTGTTGTCATGTTTTAATATTTGAGCTTGTTTTGGTTTAATGATTTTTTAAATATTTATTGTCTGTGTTCTTAGCTGTGAGCCGCCCCGAGTCTTCGGAGATGGGGCGGCATACAAGTTCAAATATAAATAAATATAAAAATATAAATCATTCTCACTTGACATTCCTTCCAAACTGGGTCGTAATTTAGTGTGCACAGTATTGGAAAAAAAAGTGTGTGTGACAGAGATCTCTTGAAACAATCTAGATCAGGGGTGTCAAACTCACATTGTCACAGCAGTACTCCATGATGTATCACAAGTTTTTTCCCCTTCGCTAACCCAGGCATGGGCATGGCCAGCGTGTGATGCATCAGGCCTGTGAGCTGCAAGTTTGACAGCCCTGCTCTAGATGTACAAACTGAGAGAGCCAGAGAGCTATTTCTATGATAGCCCATCTGTGACATAATGAGAGATATAGAAGCTAGTCTTGGATTAAGGGGAAAGAAATCCAGTTTAAATAATCCACAATGAACTGGGTGAACTTGGCCAAGCATCATTTCACAGTGAGAATTACCTTAACGGTTTTTTTAACCCCTGAGGATAAAATGATGAAGAATCAGGCTTTACTGTGCTACAAAACATACATACATACATACACATACGTACGTACATACATACATACATACATACATACATACATACATACATTTTCTGCAATTTGATAAATCCATGGGAAATATTTTCCATGAAGAAGATATTTCACAAGTTCCTACATGGAGGCTATTATGATATGTGGCCAGACCTGTATTGGAAACAGAGGGATTTTTTTTCCATAGCTAATGGAACATTTAAATTCATATTTCTTGATCTGTCAGCAGTTCGTTTCTTTTCCTTTAGTTGTAATTAATTGCATATTCGTTTCAGGTCATGCTTTCTCATATTATGTTAGAACTGTGACAAATTATGTACCACAATGAGGAAAAGGGAGATGTGGTGCAATATAACAGTTGTTATTTGAAGAAGTCAAAACTGATAAAATACACTCTCCTTCTCTAATTCCATTTATGAAAAATGATGGAAAACTGCTGATTCAATGACATTCCCCCACCCAAAATAGCTGGGCAAAATATGTCAAAAAAGAATTTGATATATAGTACAGGACAGATGATAAAGTATCTGAAAAGTGCTGCATTGGCTTCTGGAGGAAGAAATAATGAACTGAAGGTAGCTGTGCCAAAAGCTGATGACTGTAGTAAAGAATAAACCAGCACTTCAGAATCTTGACCTTTGGATGAGAGGATGGGAGATCACCCACAGGCATTTCGAGCACTTGCTTCAAGATACCGCAAGGCAGAAATCCTTGACAAATTACGAGCATGGGGGAGATGATGGAAATAACCATCTTGTTCACAGGCTTTTTAAAGGACACTAAATTTGCAAAGTGCCTTTTCTAATCACATTTGGAAATTGGGAGGGGGGATTTCAAGGAGCAGTGGAAGATTAACCACAACAACATTCTTTTCTCAGAAAGTCAAGGACATGTTACTCTGCACCTGGAGGGGAGTGACTGGGGGTAGACTCCAGTTGGAACGGAGTCAGGATTGGACGATTAACTACTTTTAAGCTATTGAAAACCTTTGGATTAACAAGTTTGAAAATGCCAGATGGGTTTGCCTTCCACCCTTAACAAAACAAACTTAATTGTAAGCTTAAGAATTTAAACAATTTAAAAGAAACAATAAAAAGCTAAATAAACTTGGTCTTAGAAGGTTATAAATAGATTACCTCAGTGGTGGGATTCAAATTGTTTTACCACTGGTTTGGCGGGCTGGCTTGGTGGGCATGGCTTGGTGGGCGTGGCTTGGTGGGTGTGCTTTGCCTAACACTGGTGCACAGCTTTCCCCACGCCAGCCGAGATCTGCAGCGTCAATCAGCTGAGAGGATAAAGAAGAGAAAAGCACAGGGGTGAGTGGGATGGCCAATCCTGTGCTTCTCTCTTCTTTTTCCTCTCAGCTGATTGTCAGAAGGCTTTTTTTCCCCTCCTCTCAGCTGATCCTCACCTTTTTTTGCTACCAGTTTGGCTGAACCGGTCTGAACCAGGAGCATACCACCTGGACTACCTGTATGTGACTATCTGTATGTGATACTGAACACTGACACAGTGGTAGGGCTTGGATTGCAAAGGCACAAGCACCATTTGACTTGTTTTGACTTAGCCTGATAAATGTTCTTGTCTGTTTTCTCTTCGCCTTGGTAGGGGCATCTTTTTCCAAATGGGCTGGCGGATCTGAAAACAAAATCATGTATTTTTTGAGGTTCTGTAAGGATTCATTTCTTGTCCTAAGGAAGAAGCTCCTGGAGCTAACTTACTGGAAATAATGCTTGCTAGAAATAAAAGATGGCTCAGAGATCTGATAAATCTTTTGTTTTGAGATGCAAGAAAATAGTAACAAGAGATGAAGTCTTTGTATCCAACTTGTTTCAGTTTGCTGTCATGAGGATTACTGGCAGGATTAGTTTTTTGGGGGAAAACATCCTGCCCCCAATAGTAGGATGTGATTGACCATGTGTGGAAGTTGAAGTGAACGTAAGTAAAAAATACGTAGGATACCAAAAAAAATGAGACCATTTGAGAACAAAAAGAAAAGCCATCACAAATGAAAACCAATTGCTATAGATCTGTAGAACTTTCTCCTACCTTCCCTTATTTATATATTATCCTGCAAAGTTGCATTAAGAAGAAAGGGGAGGGGGGGAAGATTTACATAAGCAGATCCTTCCCCCAGTTTGTCAGCTGGAGGAGGGCACAAACCAGGCCAAAATGAATATAAGGCTCCAGTCCTGTCTGTATGTCTTTATAGTCATTTTTAAGGAAGAAAATTCAACTTTGCAAAATATCTGACACAAGTTCATACAGATCCTCATTCCAGCCCTATTTATATGAACCTGCGTCAGGTATTTTGCAAAGTTGCATTTTCTTCCTCTTTTCACTAGATCAGTTTATTTAAAGTTTTTGATACTGTTGTTCTAGTTGTATATATTAACTAATATCAGAATGTGATTGATATTTACAATTATAATTATTTATATGGTTTAGGATTCTCTGTCTTACTATGCAGATATGATGTCTAGATATGATCTTTTTGAGAATCTGCTTTAATAAGGCACTATTTTGTCTGGTTTTGGTTCTATGAAGAAATCATGGAATTCTTGTATGCAACTTTATGTAGAGAAAGTTGCCACAAATCCTTGTAAAATAAAAAATACTCAAATTTCTCCAATATATTTGATTTAACCACAAATAAATTCCTCCATTCTTAAAAAGAGGGAGGGAAAGCAAATCTATTACTGTAGCTCCCCATGATATATAAATCTGTAATTTCCAGAGAAAAAAATACTGAAAAAGATATTTACATAAGCAAGGACAAGCATCACAATAGAATAAACATTGGAGATACATGTTTGCATTGACTGATTTAACCAGAGAAAAACAATGAAGGGCCTCATCTGGAAAAAGGAATCTAGTGTGTGGAAATGCCCACGGTAGGAATTGTACATATTTGGTTTTTTTGTTTAAAGAAAGAATATTTCACTGAATGTCTGTGCTGTGATTACAATAGAATTCATTCTATGAACGTTCATCCAAAGGACTGTTTTCTGGCAATATGTTGTACTTTCCCAGCTGGAAGACATCTTGGACAGTGTTTGGTTATACAATGCTTTTAAATGAATAGGGGAAGACTTTAAGAATCATTGGCTGGTCTGCTGCTAATTTGCTTAGCCACTGAGCTCTTAACAGGTCAGAAGGAACAGAGGGAAAGTTCTGTGCACACAGCGGAAGTCTGCTAAACTTTGAGAAAATGACATTCCATGGCCTACAGCCTTTTGTGTTCTGGAGCACACAGGATCAACAGAGGATTATCAGCAATATTAAGCATCTGGACTCGTTATTTATAATGTATGCAGTCAGTAAACTCAATCACAAAAGGTAACTCAAAAACACCTCTTGCACAGAAAGTATTATCCCCATTTTTTGAACATCACTCTGGTCTTTTGTATGTCTCTCTGTTTGTTTCATTGATTAAATTTCCAGAAGCTCCTCATTTTAATCCTAGGTGAGGAAAGCTTTCAGTTAAGTATGCTGGGCTTTCATGCTTTGAGATAATCCCAAAGTTTCTCATAAAATGTAGAAATATTAAAGGACAGTTTTTATTCATCTTGGACTTTTGATTAAGTATTTTTATATTCTTAGTATTAACATTAATATTTCAAAAATACATTATTGGAAGATTTCTTGATTTTCATTTGGAATAAAAGCCATCTGACATCTGAAAATGGATTCAGAGAACAATAACAACAAATGTAAATGAGGTGCAAAGGTTCTATAAATGCTTAAGATATAAATCAGAAAGTCTCGCTTGTATTAACTTTAGAACAATGTTGAAAGTATTATGGTGCAATTTTGTCCTACCAAAATAATCTTTGTGGGCTGGCAACCATTTTCTTTTTCTTGCTTTCTCCTTTTTCTCTGCATACAATATAAATAGAAACCATCTTGTTAGAAAACAATTAAAAATAGAGGATAAAGGACCACACAATGCCTTTCCCCCGCATCATTTGCAGTCTTACTATGCTGAGACAGAATGCGAATTAGAAAACACTAATTTTTTTGATAAACTTTATTAACTTTTATTACATTAAAAACAAAACAAACTGTCAAAAATACAAACACAAACCATTAAAATATTTAAAAAATGTATTATTCATTAACGACTACCTGTGGTGATATTTACATAGCATCCTATATATGTTCTGACAGATAGTAACTTATACTCAAATATATTTTATTCTATCTATACCTCTATTCAATAATTACTTGTCTTTGTTCTATCTCCTATCTAACCAATTATACCAGTGTTCCCACACCGTGTAAAATATTGAATCTGTTAAGTTTGCATGAAGAGACAGACGCGGAGTGCTTCAAGCTCTTTGTTTATTAGTGACTACAGCTCAGAACAAACCCATTTTGGCTGGGCTGAGGCTGCTACTTATAGCCAGCAGCCGCAGTTGCCAGCCAATCAGAGTGCAGGGTTTTCCCGCACTTTTTAAACCAATCATTTCTAACATTTTACAAGGGCCTTGGTGGCTCAGGCTGTTAATTGCCTGCACTTAAGTTCCAGCTGCCTACAACTGCTGTAGTCTCGAATCCCACCAGGCTCAAGGTTGACTCAGCCTTCCATCCTCTCGGGGTAGGTAAATTGAGGACCCAAGATTGTTGGGGGCAATTAGCTGACCTTGTAAAAATGCCGCTTAGTAATAAGCAGGCATATACAATGGAATGAAGGCTATTGCTGAGCACACTGGGTTGTGCTCCAAAGATTGTAAGCCGCCCTGAGTCTCCAGAGAAGGGCGGCATATAAATGTAATTAAATAATAAAAAATAAGTAATAATGTATTCTTTTAAATAGGTGGGGCTCTTACGTGTACGTTGAGACCTGTGTGGTTCAGATGTTTTAAAGTTCTCACCCAGTAAGAGAGGAAATGTGTCTGCTGACATTTCCTTACTTGGACTTTTAGTGGTAGTAGAACCTGTCTGGTTACTACAACCTGGTCTCTCCTCCCAATCCATCTCCAACCCAATGTCAGCACCCAAGTCAGGTAGTGATGTACAATCTTCCACTTGTGAAAATGGATCTTGGTCTTGTGACAGGTTTTGGGGTGGTTCCTGTTGTGTTGGCTCGTTACACATGGGGTTGATTCTTTCTTGCTGATTACCCTCATAATCCTCCCCTTCCCCCCTAGAAGAGATACTAGGTGTGGGAACTAGAGAGGAGCAATTGCGATGTTCCTGAGGTAATCTAGATCTTAGTTGATCAATATGCCTGCTCCAGAGGACACCATCCTCTGTTTTGTACCCTGTAAGACCTGGGGCCTGTGACCTGGGTTATCTCAGCAGGGATCCATGATGGTTCACCCATAAGGTTCTTAGCATAAACAGAATCACCCACAGAGAATGTGTGAACTTTGCTAGTGGAATCTAGTGGTGCGTTGGGTGTGTAAGTGGGATGAAAGCGATCAAAGGGAGACCTGAGTTTCCTACCCATCAACAACTCTGCTGGGGATAAGTTAGTTGATGGGTTAGGAGTGATATGCTGAGCACTGAGTAGTTTTTCAACTTTCTCAGTGATGTCCCCAGAACCCAATTGCTGAAGTTTTTCCTTGGTAAATCGTACCATGCGTTCAGCCCGGCCATTAGCCGAAGGATGCCCAGGGGCTGTCAGGGCATGTCTGATACCCTGCTGTGCTAGATATGATTCAAAAAGGTTGGATGTAAATTGAGGACCATTGTCAGAGACAAGAACATCAGGTAACCCGTGGGTTACAAAAAGTTTTCTGAGCTGCTTGATGACAGCATCAGTTGTGGCCATGGGAAGTACCTCTAGCCATTTGGAATATGCATCTAGTATAATAAGAAAGGTGTGCCCTCTGGTAGGGACTGCGAAATCAATGTGAATCCTAGACCATGGGCCACTAGGACATTCCCATTCCTGTGGGGGGGGGGTGAGAGGTGGGGCAGGCCTGACTACCTGACAGTTGGGACAAGATGCAACCCAGTTTTCAACCATTTTGTCAATACCTGGCCACCATACATAACTCATGGCCAATCCCTTCATTCTGACAATACCTGGATGACCCTCATGTAACATTTCCAAAACCTCTTTTTGCAGTTTTGCAGGAATAACCACCCTGTTACCCCACAAAATACATTCTCTTAATACAGATAGTTCAGTTTGCCTGGATTTAAATGGTTGGGCAAGTTGAGGTAGATCTTGAAGTGGCCAACCCTTCTTAATCCAGCCTATAAAAGGAGCCAATAAAGTGTCTTTGGCAGTCTCCCTGGCAATTTCAGTAGCATGTACTGGAAGCTTGGCAACAGTTTCTAGGAAAAAGGTGTAAGTCTCAGGAGCAAAGTCCTCAGTGTGAAACGGAAGTGGGCAGCGACTCAAGGCATCAGCATGGCCAATGTCTTTGCCAGGCCTGTGGATGAGTTTGTATGAATAAGCAGCAAGAAATTCAGTCCACCTCAGCATTCTTGGTGACAGGATAGTGGGCGTAGGTTTGTCTCCTGCCACAATGCCTAACAGAGGTTTGTGATCTGTGACAATGGTAAATGTTCTCCCATATAAATACTCATGGAATTTTTCGACAGCTGCAACAATTGCCAAGGCTTCCTTGTCCAGTTGGCTGTAGTTCCTCTCTGCTTTAGTCAAGGTGCGAGAGTAAAATGCAATAGGGGCTTCCCTTCCACTGGGAAGCCTGTGGCTCAAAAACCCCCGCCCCACTCCAAAGGGGGATGCATCACAAGTCAGTACAACAGGCAAATTCTCAGAGAATTGTATCAATACAGCATCAGATGTGATTAGTCTCTTAATACTGTTAAATGCTGATTGTTCCTTCCTCCCCCAGATCCAAGCAGCTTTTTTATCAAGCAATCGGTGCAAAGGTTCAGCAATGGATGCCTTTTGAGGTAGAAACATGTGATAAAAGTTAATGAGTCCAAGGAAGGCTTGCAAATCTGTTTTGCATTTAGGTTTAGGGGCTTCTTTGATTTCTTTAACCTTGGCATCAGTAGGGTGGATGCCATGCTTATCAATCATGTAGCCCAGGAACTCAACCCTGTCTGTTTTAAGTGTGCATTTTTCTTCCTTGACTTTCAACCCTGCTTTTCTGAATCTGGTAAGGACTTCTCTGAGTCTCTCTTGTAACTGAGTGTCATTTTCAGCAGAGATTAACACATCATCAAAGTAAGGCACTACCCCTGGCAGTCCTTGAAGCATTCTTTCCATAAGACTTTGAAAAATGCCTGGTGCCACGCTTACTCCAAATTGTAACCTTTTACATTTGAAGGCACCTCTGTGAGTCACAATGGTTTGGGCCTCTGCAGTGGCATCATCAACTGTTAGTTGTTGATATGCCTGGGCCAAGTCCAATTTGCCAAAGACTGTTCCCCTGCCAAGTGAATGTAGCAGATGATGCACAACTGGCACTGGGTATGCGCTCTGCTGCAGCACATGGTTCAGTGTCCCCTTATAGTCTCCACAAATTCTTACTGACCCATTAGCCTTGACTGGAGTGACTATGGGTGTTTCCCATCTGGAGTGGTCAGTGGGCTCTAAAACCCCTTGAGCAATTAATTTGTCTAATTGTGCATCAATTTTTTCCTTCAAAGCAAATGGAACCCTCCTGGGCTTTAAACGAATTGGGGGCACCTTGGGATCTAGGTTAAAAGTGATAGGGGTCCCCATATACTTGCCCAGTCCTTCGCTGAAGACCTCTGGAAACTCAGACTTCAAGGCCTCCTCCCATTCAGAGTTGCTCACGTGATTGATGCCAGTCACCTCGATGCCTAGTGGTTTGAATCACTCAAGTCCCAGCAAGCTTGGGCGATCCTTGTCCACGATGGTCAGGGGCAAACGTTTGGTGTGGCCTTTAAACTGCAAGTTGAATTCTCTTGCTCCAAATACTGGACTCTTGTTCCCTTGGTAGTCTTTAAGAGTCAGTGCTTGCTTCTGGAAATGTTTCTTCTGAATATTGGGAAGTAGCCTGTGAATAGTGTCCCATGACACCATAGATAAGTAAGAGCCTGAGTCCACTTCCATTTGGCAAGGCCTTCCTTCAATGAATACCTTCACATGCACTTTTCTGCTTCTCAGGGTTGAAGAATGACCAATGGTGATTGTTTGGTGAGTTTCATTCTTCCCATTTGCTTCTGAATTGCACCCCATCTTTTCAAAGAAGTTGTTGGGCTTAAAATCCTTTTCAGGAAATTTCTTCCTACTAGGTGGAGTTCTGGATGATTTGCAGACTCTGGCTAGGTGACCCTTTCTCACAACGTAGGCAGATGGTGTCTAAGAACTTGCATTCAGTGCGGGGATGGCCCCCCCACAGCTTCTGCAATAATATTCTTGCCTCTTTCTCCCAGGGTCTTTCCTTTTCTTCTCCATTCTGAGTCTAAAATCCCTCCTCCACCTCACTGCAATCTGAATCAGAGTCTATTTGTTCGCAGTGGGCTGTTGTGGATTTTTCCACATCAGGATGGCTTGAGGCCTGGCTTGAGGCCTTGTTAATCTTTTCATGGCGCTGCTGAGGACTTGGTGGCTTCCGCTGAAACAGCTTCTTCAATGGCCTCTTTAAACGTGATCTTAGGTTTCATTACCGATCACGCATGGCCTCTTCTAAGTTGGTAAAGTCACAAGCACCCCCAATGTCCCTTAAACTTGCCATGAAGTCATTAACATTCTCACTTTCCCCTTGATCCCGACGGTAAAATTCGTGTCTCTTAATGAGGCACGATACTGGTGGGACGTAATGGGCTCTTAAAAGCTTCTCTAAATCAGGCCATTCCATTACCTTCAGTTCTGCAGCTCCCGCTAACGCCTTCGCCATCTTGAAGACTGCCGGACCGCAGTGCGTGAGAAATACCGCCCTCTTCCGTCTCTCGGGAATGTCGGCGAGGTTGTTTCCTTCCAGGTACATCTGGAAGCGATCCGCATACGAGTCCCAGTCTTCCGCCGCCGGATCGAACGGGGCTGGGGGGGTGTTCAGCGCAGCCATCTCGCTCTTCTGCTTGTCTTTCGTGTCGTCTTCTCTTCAGGGCAATCCCACCTTCGTCGCCAGTATTAAGTTTGCACGAAGAGTCAGACACGAAGAGTTTCAGTGAAGAGTTTATTCAGTGACTACAGCTCGAATGGACCCGAGTTGGCTGGGCTACGGCTGCCTCTTATAGCCTGCAGCCGTAGTTGCCAGCCAATGGGAGTGCAGGGTTTCTTCCTGCACTATTTAAACCAATACCATTTGACATTTTACAAGAACAGTTTAAACCCTACACACTCTTGAAAACTTTAAGACCTTTGGACTTCAACTTCCAGAATTCTGGGATTTGAAGTCCATAAGTCTTAAAGTTGCTAAGGTTGGAGACCCCTGCTCTACAGGACAACATTGAAAGAAACCCAAGTCCTTCAGGATTACCAGCTGTTGAAGAAGATGCAGACTAGTGGACTTCTGGGAACATATGGAGATTGCCCATGGTTTGAGCTGAAGGTAGTCAGCCTGGACTCTCGTGTCCTACTAAAGATCTTCCAAGAGGAATAACTTTGGAGTGAACACTTAACTGACATCATTCAAACTGAGCCTTCTCCAAATCAAAATTTTTGGTGGTCACTGTGCAAGTGTCACAACTTGTCTCTTCACAATGTCTTGTCATTTTGGTAAATGGTCAAAAGGATGCACCCATAGCATTGCACAGAACAAGGGCCAACTCCCACAATAATCATGTGAAACTGACTGAACCCAATTGAATTGTTTCATGAGAGTGAATTGGGAAGCCTCTTCACTAAGCAAACCAGGGGAACTACAATTAAGAATAGGTGAGAAATTTGTTATATTTCAGACTGGATGTACCAAATTTGCATAGCTGAAACCTAGAAACACCTCAGAAACAATTATTCTGTAATATTGACAATTACCTAAACTTAATATAATTTAGTTATCTGAATTAACTATCTGAATAATTTAGTTATCTGAATATTATTAGGAAAAGTATGTTTTTATTTGTCATTTATATAGTTTTTTATATTTAAAAACAAATTATTCCAATAGCTTTATAATTTAAATTTAAATAAACAAACTTTATAATCAAAACTTTCTTTGAGGAACATTTGCTTGGAAAAATGTTCTTATTAGGAAAGTGGGTACACTAACGCAGATGTGGATAAATGCTCAAGAAAATGCTTATGAGTTTTTGTGCTGATTTAAAGACAGCAGACTGACATGGAAAATGGATGAACGTTGGAGCTGTTCAATATTCAAGATAAGCGTTCAGAACAATGCTGTACAAAATGCAGTTAGTATGAGTGAGGTAATCCTCAATACATTAAATATATACAATAATGGGGCAGAGCCTTTGAAGCTGCCACACTAATCTACCAGAGGCAATAACTGCTTTAAGGCTTGAAGAAGGGTTGGTCTCACATGTCACTGAATTTTGGAAAGAATCTTTTGGATACTTTCCCTAGGCCCAGTGAATATAAGATCAGAAAAATAAGAAACAGGCTTGATAGAGAGCTGTGCTGAGTTACTTGTCTTGAGATTGCATCTGACTTTTAGTTTGATTTCTGTTCTTCATAATAACGAATGGCTAAGCCAGTTTTGTGGGAATCTAATTCCTATGGAATACTCACAGTCTCACAGGCTTGAAAAATGGTACTGTTTGTTCCAGGACACTTGTTTTGTGCCTGAGCTCATGGTTATAAATCAACATTTCTGTTAAGATTGTTTACAGAGAGCCCAATATGTGTTTTTTTAGTAGTTACAACACTAATCTAAGCTAAAAATGCCTGCTTTTTTTAAACAGTACATTTTTCAAATGTCCTTTTGGCAATTAAGTGATCAAAGCCATTTTGTGGAATTCGCAGGTACTGGAGTAGACTGGTGTGCAAAATTCTGTCAGTAAACTGAAATAAAAATTGTAAAACAAATTTGATTGTAATACTTCTAGTTATTTTAATAAGTTTCACAATCTTCAATACCCTTCCCCCCACTCTGTCTGATGTGCCATGCTTCCTTGCTTTCTTATGTGTTATTTACTTCAACATGTATGCCATTCCAATTCTGAACACTCCAAATGCGTTACATATAATAAACCTTAAGTACTATTTGGCTATTATAAGATAACATAATGTAACATAAGAGAATAACAAGGCCTGGTGTTACACTGTTTGGGTAGCTGGTTCTTGAAGTGCCCCTTCATGCTTCTCCAAGGAGTCATATTTTCAAAAATGCATTAGA
The DNA here is from genome assembly GCA_009733165.1 of Naja naja. NCBI lineage: Eukaryota > Metazoa > Chordata > Lepidosauria > Squamata > Elapidae > Naja > Naja naja. The sequence continues at coordinate 129,978,550 of CM019148.1, read as the reverse complement.
GAGTGGGTGATCTGAATATCCAAGGGTAAACTATTCTTGGGGTGCGGGACATCACTGGGAAGCTTTACATGAGCAGCCTGCACCAACCTCTTGCCAGACCCACCCTTTCAATTTCTTAATTTTTAAGTGATTTAAATTTTTATTTCTCTTCCCCCACATTCTTGCCTCCAAGTGGAAGAGTGGAGAAAGGGTTCTTCTTTCCCACTCCTAGGCAGCAGAACCTCTTCTCTGTGCAGGTCACATTAAGTACTTATTTATTTATTCGATTTGATTTGTCAATCACTTACAAGAGAATAGGTATAAGAATAAACACGAGTGTAAATACAGGAAATAAGTACGAATAAATGGGGACAATAGGACAGGGATGGTAGGCACGATTGAACAGTTATGCACTCCCCTTACAGACCTCTTAGGAATGGGGTGAGGTCAACAGTGGATAGTTTGAGGGTAAAGGAGTGGGGGTTTGAGGATGTAGCAACAGAGTAAGGTAGTGCATTCCAGGCATTGGTCCTGGAGGTTGGTTAATAGCCAGTGTTGGGATTTCAGGAATGGTATTACTCTGCTATGGCAGCATTCAGGACAAGTTGCATCTTCCAGACATTTTCCAAAGGCTGCTGCATGTAGAGCATGTTACAGTAATCTAGTTCAACAGTGATTGAGGAATAAGTTACCATCTCCAAAGAGGCTTGGGCCAGGTACATCAGCCAACATTGACAAAGATGCTCCTGGCCATTGGTTCCACCTGCTCTTTAAGCAGTAGCTATGGGTAGTTGAGAAGGTTCTCAGTTTATAAACAAAATCCTTCTAGAGCATGGCTGTCAAACTCAATTGCGTCACGTTGCTGTTACATGATATATTGTGGAACTGGGGTGGGCGTGGCCTGTGCATGACGCATCCGGCCCACAGGCTGCCAATTTGACACCCTGTTTTAGAGGAGCACAACCTCATTTAGAGTAATTATTGTGATGACTGTTCCAGAACACTTGCAAATGTATAACAATTTGGTTTTGCGGGGATTTAATTAAAGTCAATTGGATTGAGATAGGCAGCATAGAAATGGAATAAATAAAGAAATTAATCTGAGATTATATTGCCTTATCCAGAGCCTGAATAGCCTGAGGGCCTCCAGGTACCAGTTTCAGTGGTGGGATTCAAATTTTTTTACTACCGGTTCTGTGGGCGTGGCTTGGTGGGCATGGCAGGGGAAGGATACTGTAAAATCTCCAGTCAGAGATGGCATTTGCTGGTTCTGTGAACTACTCAAAATTTCTGCTACCGGTTCTCCAGAACTGGTCAGAACTGGCTGAATACCACCTCTGACCAGTTTATACTTTCAATGGTATGTCCAACAAAGCCTAGAGTTACAGTGTAACTAACTTAGCTGAGTATCCTCAATATACTGATAACAGCTCATTCCAAACCAATGGATGTCTTCTTTCAGTAACTTCATTTAGAAGTTAAGTAGTGAAAGAGGAAGCCCTGAACCATGAGTCATCCTGCACTGGAACACTTGAAAGCTGTTCTCCAGCAACTGTAAACTGAAACTGACCACTCAGTCAGGAGCTGAACAACAGCAAAAGGGACCCCTCAGTTGCAAACCATGGTATTTTGCAGAGGTATCCAACAGATCCAGTAGGGCTCACTCCTCTGATCGCAGTTAAAAAACATCAACCAAAATGACCAATGTTTTTTCCATTCCATGATTGGGAGAGATCCAGAACACTGGATTCCCATAGGATTTTTTAAAGCTATGCTGCCACCACTTCCCCACCACTGCCACTATGTCTAAAAATGCAAGGTTGATGAAATTTTCAAAAACTGCTGGATCCAAGGAAGGCGTCTTCAGGGAAGGATGCACAACTGCATCTTCTTAAATCAGTGGTATTACTCCTTCCCAGAAAAATGAGTTGACCATTTCCCTCATTGCGTGACTCACACTGTGCCAGGCTATCGGCTAAGAACCAGCAAGATCATTAATAAACTGAAAGAGGCAGGACCCACAAGGCAAATAACAACAACAACAACAATAATAATAACAGGCATTGACAAATTTGCCATCGGTCAATTGCAGAAGGCAGCTTTACTTGAAACAGCTTCCATCCTGCGGTGATATCTGTAACACCATCAAACACTCAGATTTGCCTCAGGTCCTTGGTAAGGACTTGACAGGTAGACAAAAATGCCAAACCCAGTCTGAACATCTGGCCAACTGTAATAATAATAATAATAATAATAATAATAATAATAATAATAATAATAATAATAATAAAAAATTGATTCCATGGGTACAATAAGCTCAAAAGAATCCCAGATAAAATCAGAAGATCAAGCCTAACCACACTGAATTCTGTCCAACTGGCATCGAACCCAGTTCATTAGACAGAATAACTGGGAACTGCATGTATCTGAAGGAAGCCAGCTATCGGAAGGTTGATCTCAAGGCTTCAGAACCTGACTCTGAAGTCCTAGTGATGCAACACTAATCACCTCTTGACTGTGCCAGTAGTAGAAGAAGGAACCTGTTGTATCTTTTTTTAAAAAAATTCATATTTATGTGCTGCCCTTCTCCGGAGACTCAGGGCGGCTTACAATGTTTGGAGCACAACCCAATGTGCTCAGCAATAGCCTTCATTCCATTGTATATGCCTGCTTATTACTAAGCAGCATTTTTACAAAGTCAGCTTATTGTCTCCAACAATCTTGGGTCCTCAATTTACCTACCCCGAGAGGATGGAAGGCTGAGTCAACCTTGAGCCTGGTGGGATTCGAGCCTGCAGTAATTGCAGGCAGCTGGAACTAAGTGCTAGGCGTTTAATAGCCTGCACCATCAAGGCTCAGTATATGAAGGTTAAGCTAACACACTGTGTTTATGGAGGAAAGTTTCTCTCTCCCCCCCCTCCCGTTATAACAATAGGGAACATTTATTTTTCACAATGGACGGATCAGTAATCTTGCAGACAGAGGAAATACTGCTAAGCGCTGGGGTTGTGTTTAGCAACAGGCCATGTGCTTTGCAGAAGGAAGCTCCCAGAGTCAAACCCTGGCTTCTACAAAAAGAAGAAAAGGGAAAGATTCCTGTTGCAACTGGATTGATTCAGTTGGATGTGATTGATTTATTAACCTCACTCGGTCCTTAACCGTTACTCAATTATATTAGTATGCAACACTGATGCAATATTGTTCATGTCCTGGTGTAAAGAGAATGAAATCATAAAAGATACACAGTAAAAGGAACACTGAGACTCATTTGGCATCCTGTGAAGGTCATGCTTCTAATGGAAAGCAACCCAAAATGAATGAAATCAGAGTGGAGCCATAGCTCAATGGTGGAAAACATATGTTCCTTATGCAGACAGTGCTGGATTGGGTCTCCGGTATTTCCTGCTAAAAGGATCTAAAGGGTAGGGTTATGAAAAAGCTCTGGCTGAGATTCTGTGGGATTTGGGCAAATAGATATGTTTTCTAATTTTGTGTACAGCCATTTTAAGCAATAAGAATGTTTCTTCAGTGACAATGAATGAGAGAAACCATTGACAGTATTTCTGCATATGATCAGAAAAGTCCAATTTTAGCTATGCTGATCAATTATACATATGTGGAGAAGCTTTCAGGGAATTCAAGTTTGTTTTTTTACTTTAAAGTAAGATAATAAGGCAAATATCCAGCCCAGGGGTGTCAAACTCAAGGCCTGTGGGCCAGATGTAGCCCACAGGGTGCTTAGATCTGGTCCGTGGGGCCACCCTGGACATAACAAAGGACTGGCCCATTTAGCTGTGATGACTTCCTGAAGCTCTCTGCCAGCAAAAGTGAAGCAAAAGTGGAGCTAGATATATGCGCATGGCCCTCCTGAACTCTGTTTTCACTGGCAGAGCGCTCGGGCCACCACAGGCGCCCGCAACATGAATGATGTTGAGCTGGCCATGCCCTCCCTGGCCACACCCACCCAGCCCCCTGAGGTCAAACAGAACCCTAACATGGCCCTGAGTTTGACCCCTCGTTCTAAGATACAGAATGTTTAATAATAAAGGAGACTATTTGTAGCTCAGGGTTGATATGAGGGGTTGGTGCTCTCTGAGCTTGCTTGTTTCCCTGCAGATGTTTCATTACCCAAACTAGGTAATATCATTATTAGCACTGATGATGTTACCTAGTTTGGGTAATGAAATGTCTGCAAGAAAACAAGCAAGCTCAGAGAGCACCAAGGGTCCCTAAGAATGTTTAATTCATGCATCAGAAGGACATACTGTACTGTAGCCGTGCTGGGTTTCAAGGAAATTCCTGTCATGCTTTGGGGCATAGATTGGGTAATTTCAAGCAAATTAGTTTTTTTCTCCCAAAAAGCTCAGAGATTCAGCCTGTTGCTACTGCGATCCCATGTTTAAAAATGAGATAAAGTACCTTTTTTTTCTTATAGTTAATGATTTGCCAGGTTTTCTGTATTGCTAGCATCTCTTAAGGTAAGACAGGGTTTCGCAACCTGGTTATTCTAAGATGTGTGGACTTCAGCTCTCAGAATTCCACAGACGGCTTAAATGAACCTGTGAAACACTAATTTCTGATGCCACTGTTTCATTTTATTCTCATTTTTCTACTGATGTCTTTAACTGCATTGCACAGAATCATTACTGAGATGGGCAATCCTATCAATGGAATAAAGAAGCAAACAAACAAATAAATGTTAGGATTTTCTCTCTCTCCATATTTCAGTGAAGTGGGAAAATCTAATAAGCTGCACAAAATTTGGCCAATAAGCTTGAGCCACAGAAAAGAGAAAACCTGTATAATGCAGTGAACTCTCTCCATATCTGTCTGGCACTCTTTAGGCAGAGCTAAAACTCCTTATCTGTGCTATCATAAAACAAACTAGCCTTTCCCCACTTTTTCTTGAATTCCAACAATATACAGACTGGTACAATTTTCAGAACATTTCTTGTCCTGAAAAACATTGCTTGCTACCAAAGTTCAGCAAACTTTCTGAGATTTTCCATCTGGAATACACTGTGTCGAGCTACATCCAATCTAATGTATAGCGACTGACTTTTGGTGTTGGTAGCACTTTAACTTTTATCTTCTGCATCTCTATAAGAACAGAAACAACTTTCTAAGTATTCTATGAGCTGAAGAAGCTTCTTGGATGAGAAGTGAAACATCTTCAAAGAAAAATTAGAAAGTCCAGGTGCCTCTTGAAAAAGCACCTTTGGAACAAATTTCTAACTACTATTTTTATGCTCGGGAAAGAAGAAAATAGTGATGGAACTTTCATCATTATCTTCAAGCATTCAACAAGTATCTTCACTAGGCAAACAGAAAATAATAATGTCCTTCAGTTTCCAGTAGTAGTAATTCAGTAGCAATTAAAAGTTATTAAGATAAAAAACAGCAGGGATCCAATATCAGTTGACGATCAAGGAAATGTCTCTGCTTACACTTCAACCTACACAATCTCATGTATTAATCTACAACTGCTTTATATAAATTTTCAATCTTCATGTATCTTCTTTTAATTGTGGACAATATTCCTAACCCTAGTTTTAACTTTGTTTTTTAAACTGTAAATCTTTGAAGAAGTTTGATAGACCATACATGTATAATAATCCAATTTTATAATAAACTACAGACATCTTTCAAGCAATCTTGTTATAGGGTCAAAGCTATTAATGTACAGCAGTAGAGTTATCCTATATCTTTAATATAAAGATGTCATTGCAAATCTATGTTAACCCTAATCTATCATTGCTTCTCTTTTAGCTTCTCTATAACTGCAGACAAGAATTTGAATCAATGTTCTGAAATTACCGGTATGTACTTTAGAATAATCTCAGTGTTGTATTTATTGATTATAATCATGTTCATGCTTATTTGGCAGCAGGTACTGGATTCAGTAGGACTTAATTTTCCTGAACTTGCATAGTAGCTCCTTGAACTTTCCACATTTTAAATATTCAGAGAATTTCAAATGAGGAAGGAATCTGTAAACCAATCCTATTAAATGGTCTTGACTGTGGAGAATTACATTGCTGAAATATGCATGAATCAGTTAGCAGTGGATTTTGCAATCAGGGTTGGCATGGTGTTATATTTACTTTCATCACCTATAAAAGATGCCTTCCAATCCCCAAAAAGTTTACTTGAGGGACCTGGCGTTTTTGATTCTTGTATTTTGGGACCAATATGGCTACAAAATAGAACATTAAAAATTCTTCAGCTGGTACATTATGTAATATACTAGTCTGTGCACTGTAATCAAACTAATATTTCCAATGCATTTTTAACACACTGAGAATTTGGATGGTGTTGTTTGTGTCTTGGATTTGGCTTTTTAGATAAAGTAATAAATCACAAGGCAGTTCAATTCTGACATTGCTGTGGTGTTTGTTATGCATGATATTTACATGGGGTAATTATAAGAATAAATTCCATCGCAATAAGTTAATAAATGGAACATTTATTACCTTATTTTTTTACTTATGTATTTTATAGCACAGTATAAAAATATGGCTCTTGGATAAATTTGTTTTCAGATTCTTGGGCTATGGGTTTAGTTTGCCAATTTAAATAATTTTACCCAAGATTTGGTTCTAGACAAAAATAAAGTGAATAAATTCAATGCTGGCATTCTACATTAGTTATATTTTTTTTCCTTTTAAAATCATATAATTGATAAAGCCTAGGCTACAACTGATAATAGCCACATGCAGTCTGGTATCTTCCAGATGTGTTGGGCATCCAACATTGCCAGCACCAAAACCTTTAGACAGACTTATGAATTATGGACTTGTAATAAACCCAATAACTCAATGGGGGACAGTGGTGGGATTCAATTTTTTTTTACTACTGGTTCTGTGGGCGTGGCTTGGTGGATGTGGCAGGGGAAGGATACTGTAAAATCTCCAGTCAGAGGTGGTATTTGCTGGTTCTCTGAATTACTCAAAATTTCTGCTACCGATTCTCCAGAACTGGTCAGAACCTGCTGAATACCACTTCTAATGGGGTGGGGTGGGGTGGAATAGCTGTACTAGAGTTCAGAGCTGACCTTGGGGAAGATGTGAAAAGAACCTTAAAAAGGTCTTGGACAAGAGATTGTATAGTCCAAACACTGAAGGAAGCACAAGAAAGACACTCAAAATAATATTGCCTTGATTTTGTTTAGTATGTGATCAGACAGAGATAAACTTGGACAGGCTTTCATGATTCTGTTATTATATCCCACAATGATAAAGTAGTATTTTTTTTAAATTACTGCAATGTCTATTTCTTGACATGGTCTCCCTCAACTTGAAACTACTTGAAACACATCTAGAGTACTGCATCCAGTTTTGGTCACCACACTATAAAAAAGATGTTGAGACTCTAGAAAAAGTACAGAGAAGAGCAACCAGGATGATTAGGGGACTGGAGACTAGAACATATGAAGAACGGTTACAGGAACTGGGAATGGCTAGTCTAGTGAAGAAAAGGACCAGGACAGACATGATAGCAGTCTTCCAATATTTGAGGGGCTGCCACAGAGAGGAAAGGGTCAAGCTATTTTCTAAAGCATCCAAAGGCCAGACAAGGAATAATGGATGGAAACTGAACAAGGAGAGATTTAACCTGGAAATAAGGAGAAACTTTCTGACAGTGAGAACAATCAACCAATGGAACAGCTTGCCCTCGAAAGTTATGGAGCGCCATCACTTGCGACTTTCAAGGAGAGATTGGACTCCCATCTGTCAGAAATGGTGTAGGGTCTCCTGTTTGGGCAAGGGGTTGGTCTAGATGACCTACAAGGTCCCTTCCAATTCTGATTGTCTGTTATCTGTTTGTTACATCTGATGCATTTCCCATATAAACAAATCAGGCAATGAAAAAAAAATGAATAAGTTTTTAGGGAGAATTTGGCTCTTTTATGAATCACATGGACAATTCCCTGACAGATGAGTAATCCTGATTCCATTTTCTTCATGTCAGTTTATTGGCTTTATTTAGTCATTCTCTAAGTATTCAATTATAATCAAGTGATTGTGATGATTAAAAATCCCCTCAAGGTTAAGAACCATTTTGAGTGAAGAGATCTGGAGAGATTACAAGAATTTCTATTATACTGTATATGCTTTCATTTTTCTAGTTTTTGAAACTGGGGTTTTAACTGGAGGTTATCACTATCAAGCCATAAATTAAGAGAGCAAACAAAGAAGATTCCGTCCTATCAACTCCTCACTCCAACCCTTTGTGGCCTCTGATCCCACTCTTGTTTGAAACAGTTTAAGACATGATAAACACATTATCTGCACTTGATGTTAGCCAAAAGGCCGAGAAGTCCTCAGATAAGTACAATAACAACTGCACACTAAGAGTACAGATCTCTTCAAGTTATTAGTGACATATCAAATAGTTTCTGTAATGTATGTAGGTTTAAAGTCATTGGTTTAGTTTGAACTGTTCTTATAAAATGTTAGAAATGATTGGTTTAAAAGTGCAAGAAAACCCTGCACTCTGATTGGCTGTCAACTGCGGCTGCTGGCTATAAGTAGCAGCCACAGCCCAGCCAAATTGGGTCCGTTCTGAGCTGAAGTCACTAATAAACTAAGAGTTTGAAGCACTCCGCGTCTGTCTCTTCATGCAAACTTAACACTGGCGACGAAGGTGGGATTCCCCTGAAGAAGAAGGCAACATGGAACAGAAGGAGAGAGAGATGGCTGCGCTGAACACCCCCCCAGCCCCGTTCGATCCGACGGCAGAAGACTGGGAGTCGTATGCAGATCGTTTCCAAATGTATTTGGAGGGAAATGATCTTGCCGACATTTCTGAGAAGCGGAAGAGGGCGGTCTTTCTCACGCACTGCGGTCGGCAGTTTTCAAGATGGCAAAGGCATTGGCAGGAGCTGCAGACGTGAAGGTAATGGAATGGCCTGACTTAGAAAAGCTGTTAAGAGCCCATTACGTGCCACAAGTATCGTGCCTCATTAAGAGACACGAGTTTTACCGTCGGGATCAAGGGAAGCAGCGTAAAGCGACTTCATGGCAAGTTTAAGAGACATTGGGGTGCATGTGAATTTAACAATTTAGAAGAGGCCATGCGCGATCGATTTGTTCTGGGCCTTAAAGACAAGGTGTTACAGAGCAAGTTATTAATGAAACCTAAGATCACGCTGAAGGAAGCAATAGAAGAGGCCTCTTCAGCAGAAGCTACCAAGTCCTCAGCAGCAGCCATGAAGAAAATTAACAAGGCCACAAGCCATCCTGATGTGGAAAAGTCCACAACAACTCATTGTGAGCAAATAGATTCTGAGTCAGACTGTAGTGAGGTGGAGGAAGGAATTTACAGACTCAGAATGGAGCGGAAAAAGAAAGACCTGGGAAGAAAGAGGCAAGATTTCTACTGCAGAGGGTGTGGGGGAAGCCACCCCTGCACTGAATGCAAGTTTTTAGACACCATTTGCCTCCGTTGTGAGAAAAGAGGACACCTAGCAAGAGTCTGCAAATCATCCAGAACTCCACCCATCAGAAGAAAGTTTGCTACAAGCAAAGACAAAGAATTCAAGCCTAACAATCTCAGTGAGAAAATGGGGCGCAGCACAGAAGCAAATGGGAAGAATAGAACTCATCAAACAGTCACCATTGGTCATTCATCACCTTTAAGAAGTAGAAAAGTACATGTCAAGGTACTTATTGAAGGAAGGCCTTGCCAAATGGAAGTGGACTCAGGCTCATACCTATCTATGGTGTCATGGGACACTATTCACAGTTCAACCTCTTCGAGGTGACCAACATGAGCAACACTGAGAAGAAAGCAGAGGTCTTCAAGATTAGGCAAGCTTTAACCTAGATCCCAAGGTACAACCAATCCATTTAAAACCCAGAAGGGTCCCACTTAAAGGAAAAATTGATGCACAATTAGATAAACTAATAGCCCAAGGGGTTTTAGAGCCCACTGATCACTCCAGGTGGGAGACACCCATAGTCACACCAGTCAAGGCTGATGGGTCTGTGAGAATCTGTGGAGACTACAAGGGGACATTGAACCATGCGCTACAACAGAGCGCATATCCAGTTCTAGTAGTGCATCATTTATTACATTCTCTTGGAGGGGGCACAGTTTTTGCCAAGTTGGACCTGGCACAGGTATATCAACAATTAACAGTTGATGATGCCACTGCAGAAGCCCAAACCATTGTAACCCATAGAGGTGCTTTCAAATGCAAAAGATAACAGTTGGGAGTAAGCGTGGAACCAGGTATCTTCCAAAGCTTTATGGAAAGAATGCTCCAAGGACTGCCAGGGGTGGTGCCCTATTTTGATGACGTTTTAATCTCTGCTGAAAATGACATTCAGCTACAAGAAAGACTCATAGAAGTCCTTACCAGATTCAGGAAAGCGGGGTTAAAAGTCAAGGAAGAAAAATGCACTCTTAAAACTGACAGGGTTGAGTTCCTGGGCTACATGATTGACAAGCATGGCATCCACCTTACAGATGCCAAGGTTAAAGCAATCAAAGAAGCCCCTAGACCTAAATGCAAAACAGATTTGCAAGCCTTCCTTGTACTTATTAACTTTTATCACATGTTCCTACCTCAAAAGGCAACCATTGCTGAACCATTGCACAGATTACTTGATAAGAAGTCTGTTTGGGTCTGGGGCAGGAAGGAACAATCAGCATTTAACAGTATTAAAAGACTAATCACGTCTGATGCTGTACTGATACAGTTCTCTGAGAATTTGCCTGTTGTACTGACTTGTGATGCATCCCCTTTGGAGTGGGTTTTGAGCCACAGGCTTCCCAGTGGGAGAGAAGCCCCTATTGCATTTTACTCTCGCACTTTGACCAAAGCAGAGAGGAATTACAGCCAATTGGACAAGGAGGCATTGGCAGTTGTTGCAGATGTTAAGAAATTTCATGAATATCTGTATGGCAGAACATTTACCATTGTTACAGATCACAAACCTTTGTTAGGCATTGTGGCAGGAGACAAGCCTACACCTACTATCCTGTCACCAAGAGTCCTTGGTGGCTCAGGCTGTTAAATGCCTGCTCTTAAGATCCAGCTGCCTACAATTACTGTAGGCTCAAATCCCACCAGGCTCAGCCTTCCATCCTCTCGGGGTAGGTAAATTGAGGACCCAAGATTGTTGGGGCAATAAGCTGACTTTAAAAATGCCGCAGTAATAAGCAGGCATATACAATGGAATGAAGGCTATTGCTGAGTGCATTGGGTTGTGCTCCAAAATTGTAAGCAGCCCTGAGTCTTGGGAGAAGGGCGGCATATAAATGTAATTAAAAAAAAAAGAATGCTGAGGTAGACTGAATTTCTTGCAGCTTATTCATACAAACTTATCCACAAGCCTGGCAAGGACATTGGACATGCTGATGCACTCAGTCGTTGCCCACTTCCTTGCCACAAGGAGGACTTTGAACCTGAAACACACACCTTTTTCCTAGAAACTGTTGCCAAGCTTCCAGTTCATGCTGCTGAAATTGCCAGAGAGACTGCCAAAGACACTGTGTTGGCTCCTGTTATAGGCTGGATTAAGAAAGGTTGGCCTCTTCAAGATCTACCTCACCTTGCCCAACCTTTTAAGTCCAGGCAAACTGAATTATCTGTATTAAGAGGATGTATTTTGTGGGGTAACAGGGTGGTTATTCCTGCAAAACTGCAAAGAGCGGTTTTGGAAATGTTACATGAGGGTCATCCTGGTATTGTAAGGATGAAGGGATTGGCCAGGAGTTATGTATGGTGGCCAGGTATTGACAAAATGGTTGAAAACTGGGTTGCATCTTGTCCCAACTGTCAGGTAGTCAGGTCTGCCCCACCTCTCGCCCCCCCACAGGAATGGTCTAGGATTCACATTGATTTCACAGGCCCTACCAGAGGGCACACCTTTCTTATTATAGTAGATGCATATTCCAAATGGCTGAGGTACTTCCCATGGCATCCACCACAACTGATGCTGTCATCAAGCAGCTCAGAAAACTTTTTGTAACCCACAGGTTACCTGATGTTCTTGTCTCTGACAATGGCCCTCAATTTACATCCAACCTCTTTGAATCCTATTTAGCACAACAGGATATCAGACATGCCCTTACTGCCCCTGGGCACCCTTCGGCTAACGGCTTTTTTTTAATTTAATGTGAGAGGTTCAAACTTCTACCTCACTTGCCCACTGAAATCAGTGGTAATTAGAAACATTTGTCTTTACACTTTGTAACTTCGCCTTTTATCTTCTTATTCTTCCTCTGCTTTTAAAACCCATTCATACCTGGTGTAGAGATGGAATTCTATTGTGACAAATCGGAGCAAACAAAGAAAAGTTGAAGGGCATTACTTGAGTAGAGGAACGAACACAACAATCCTGACAATAATAGCACTGGCAGAATGACAGTTGGGTAGTGATCCAAACATTTAATCCCAGATTGGAAGGAAATTTAAGTAATCTTAGATGAAAGCCCAAGCAGATGGTTATTTAGAATCCAAATAATTTTAAAACAGATAACTTCAAACAGTTTTGAAATAAAAAATAGGACAGTTCTTAATATTCATTTCTACTTCTTTGAATTAATATAAAATAAAAATATTTCTCATAAAGCAGTTTAAATCTGCAAACGTAGGCAGTCTGTTCCTACTTTTCCACCTAAGAAGAAAACAGTCTTTCCTCAAGTCTAAATTCTAAGAAGTGTGATCCTTACATAAAACTATTTCTTTGTGGTAATCAGGTTTAATATAGACAGTTAGTCATAAAAGAGCTTCCAAGCAAAACTTGGAAACTTCCAAGCAATGTTTTCAGGGCAAAGATGCCTTTTGAAAAAGCACCTTTGGGACAACCATGAGCTGCATGACCGAGAATCTCCATAGACATGTTGAATTCTGTAAGATTGTTGTTAAATAAAATAAGGATGCAAACTATTTAGAATAACAGAGTTGAAAGGGACCTTGGAGGTCTTCTAGTCCAATGCCCTGCTTAGGCAGGAAACCCTATAGCAGTGGTGGCTAACCTTTTTGGGCTCCTGTGCCGAAAATTGCTCACGTGCCGCCACCCAGAAGGCAATGTGCACCAGGCCCCTCCCTGTACATGCCTGCACGATCCCCCCCCCACCCCCTTACCTGCGCGGCATGCCTCCCACCTGATTTCAGCCTGTTTGAGGCCTTTTTCGGCCTCCCAGAGGCTTGAGGAAGCCTCTGCAGCCTTTGGAGGCCGAAAAATGAGCCCGTTTCATCACTTCCGGTATTTCCAGAAATATAGGGAGTGACAAAACGGGCCGAAAATCAGCTGGGAGGTGGGCGCATGAACAGTGCAAGTAAGTTTGGTTGGGGCTCGCGTGCCTGCACAAATGGCTCTGCGTGCCACCTGTGGCACACCTGCCATAGGTTCGCCATCATGGCCCTATAGCATTTCAGACAAATGGTTATCCAACCTCTTCTTAAAAACTTCCAGTGTTGGAGCATTTACAACTTCTGGAGGCAAATTGTTCCACTGATTAATTGTTCTAACTGTCAGGGAATTTCTCCTTAGTTCTAGGTTGCTTCTCTCCTTGTTTAGTTTCTACCCATTGCTTCTTGTCCTGCCCTCAGGTACTTTGGAGAATAGCTTGACTCCCTCTTCTTTGTGGCAACCTCTGAGATATTGGAACACTGCTATCATGTTACCCCTAGTCCTTCTTTTCATCAGACTAGACAAACTAGACATAGAGAAACTAGACATATTTGGAAAATGCAAATAACCAATAGGGATAGAACCTGGCATGATCTTAACCATGCTTTTAATAAAAACAACTTATTGTTCTTGTCAGAAAGTGGAACTTTCTGGTGTTGCTATGCAGTTTACAACTTGTCAGGATTTGATAGGGAGATCAAATCTACCAATGACAGGGTGACATCACGTACCCTGCCCTGGCATTGTGAGCCACGCCCCTGCAGTATTTAAGGGGCTGCCCAACTGCCATTTACCTCAGGGAGGTCCACAACCCACAGCAGAGTGTTTCTACGTGAGGTTTGTAATTCTATAGAGAGGGAGAGGAGAGAAAGAGGTTTACATCTCTCCCAGAGGTTTACAGGTTTCTTGGAGAGTTATTCTGAAATATTCCTTGAAAGAGAATGTTCAGCATAGGCAAACATTTCTCTTAAACATCTACCTCAGTTTCTGGAAGAAAAGCTGGAAGGAAGATAAAGTGTTCCTAGGCTAAAGACCATTGACTCTGTAAATGAAAGCTGGAAGGAACAAAGGAAAACTCTAACTATATAGGTAGTTATAAGGAGAAAGAATAACCTGAAAGAAGAAGACTCTGTAAATATTCTTTATAAATATTTATTAATTGTTCTGCTTGTTACAAATAAATACCTTTGTTTTGAAACCACTTGGGCTCAGTAATCATTTGAATAACTTTAGGCATAGACAAGGTTTTACGATCCAGAACTATTACTCCGTCATAGGACTGATTAATCAAGTTCAAACATATTCAACAGTTCTGATCCAACCTGGTTCCAAGAGAGCAAACACAAGACAAAGGCAGCAGCCCAACCTTTTACTGTTTCATCTATGAATTCTGTTTCTTCACAGATAAAAGGCTGCTTCCAACTAATTAACTCCGACAAGAAAGCGCCTTGCCAAGTTTTTGCAAGACTGCCAAAAAACAACAGAGAATAGTTTACAACACAAGTCCTCAAATACCAACGGTAATGCCCACAAGGCTGAGTTTCAAAATGTCTTTGCCTTCTGCAAAGAAGGTTTGTTTCACAGCTGGCTTTTATCTTCTTGAGGGAGGGACCATTACCTTGCAGCCTTACTCCTGAGTCACCTGTGCTGTTATAACTGCTCTTTCCTATGAGCAATCCTGCGTGCATGCGCACTTGTCACAGGCTCCTCAGGAACCTCCTCATCACTGGTGCCAGCCTGCACAATCTCTGAAGGCAGCAGTCCACTCCCTAATGGTCCTGGCCCCTCATCTGAGTCCTCACTCTCCTCAGTCGTCTGCACCTGTTGCTGGCTAACCACAACACTTATTTCCAGTCATATAAATATAGTCAAGGATACGGTAAACAATTAATTTAGGAATGTGAATATAGAGGGCCTTGTCAGGCATTCAGTTTTAAGGAAACTTAACCTGGTCATGGTTGTCTGAAGTTTTTGCCATAAAGAAACCTGAGCATTTGACAAATGGGAGTGTAAAAAGAAGCAAAGTAAAGTGATTAATAGAAGGTAGCAAAGCAATACTGAAACTCTAACTTTCAGCTGCATCCAGTGATTGCCCAGATTTTTGCAATCCAGGCGTAATAACCTTCTTATTGCTGCAGCCCGATGGCCCAGTTCTGTCCAGGCTCTCAGAGCATCTTGAGCCACCATTGTTGCTGTTCCACCCCCAACAGCAGGTTGTATATGCAAGACTCGGTGATCAGAAGATCCCTGCTCCCCTGAATGGAGGTCCCTCCCAGCTTATTAACTGATTCTGATATTGCAAGATAGGAATCCCATTTGAGAGGTTTAATTTGTGGCCCATAGAGATCTATCATTGTTCTTGTTTCTTTCCAAGCATTAATTAACTTTTGTGTTAACTCATCTTCTCTATCCTGCTTCTCTCATTTTGTCCAAACTACCTAACATATAAATACAAACAGCTGAATTACTCATACCATCTAAGTCGCAGATACGAATGACCCCAAAGAGTGGAGTTCAGTACCAGGCTTTGATTCGAAAACAAAATTTATTAAACAGATGTGTACTATTTCCTGGGTCCTTAACAAACTGTCAAGTAGATGATCAATGTCCAAATGTGGATTTAATCACCAGTAGACCATTTGTTGAATGGAACCGATGTCACAATGTTTCCTGCAAATAATGAGAACAGGATAAAGTGCCATTGTGATGGAACCAGAGCTGCAAGTTGCAGAATAATTATTTTCATTGCCAAGTTAATTGTTCAATAGACAGTTTGCCACAGCTACCTCCCCCTGTCAGGATCACATGTTTTGTTTAAGGTTTTGCTTTGCATTTTTAGAGTTACTGATATAGATATCTCATCATCATCATAAATAATAATATTAAATACAGCAACATAATAAATTATAAGATATATGTCTGTAAAACTGGGAGGAATATTTCTCTCAACTACTATTTAAAACAGTGGTTCCCAAACTTTTTCAGTCCACTGCCCCTTGGTACTACAAACTCATCCTCAGTGCCCCCCACCCAGAGGTGGGATTCAAATTTCTTAACAACTGGTTCTGTGGACGTGGCCTAATTTGTGGGCATGGCTTGGTGGTCATGTGACTTGGTAGGTGTGGCTTGGTGGTCACATGACCAGATGGGCGTGGTTTGGTGGTCATGTGACTGGGTGGGCGTGGCCATGTGGCCATGTGACTGGCAAACCAAATATAAATGGTCCACACTTAATGGCTAGTTGCTTAGTAAGTGTTCTAATTTATGACTGACCTCCCCAGAGCTACTTGACCTGTTTTTGGAGTCTTGACAGCACACACACACCTTCTAACCCTGCTGGAGCAGGTGGTTGGTCTGCTCTCCTTTTCTTTTCCTTTCTCTTTCTTTCTCTCTCTCTCCTCCCTCCTCATATCCGTTTCTCCTCCTCTCTCTTCTGATTCTCTCTCGTTCTCTCTCTTTCTCTCTCTTTTTCTCTCTTTCCCCCTCTCTCTCTTTCTTTCCTTCATCCTCTTTTTTCTGTCGTTTTACCATTATATCCAACGCAATTCGTTTCTCTATCTTATATATATCGTATCTCTCTTTTTTCTCTCTCTTCTCTCTCAACTGTCTCTTGTCATCTCTTTCCTCTCTCTTCTCTCCCTTCTCGTTTCCTCTCTTTCCTTCTCTCTCTATCCCTTCCTTAACCTATCTACCTATTTTCTGCCCAGGCAGGCATGGCCTAATCTGTCAAAGTCCTGGGCTAATCGTGCATCACCTCGTTTCCCCTTTCAGAGACCCTGGCCCTTAATCTCCCCATTTCCTCCCCCACAACCACCTCTTTCGTCATCCCATGGCCGTGACTTTACCTTCCTCCTGCAGCTGGTTGCCAGGGAAGGCAATCCAGGACTGAGCCATTGTTGTTGCTGGGCTCACCACCAGCCCATGTCGTCCTTGTCACTAATGCCTGCAGCTGCTGCATGTTTTTTTCAGTGCAGCTGGACTGCAGCCTCATTGAAAAAAACACATGGCGGCTGAATGCTTTTTGCAGCAAAAATTACCGACCTCCGGCTTTGCTTGCTCTGCTTCTCCAGTGCACCGCTGTGGCCATTAACGATAATTACACATGTGCGTGATGTCGCGCATGTGCAATAAGGACTGACTGGGCAGGGAATGGAGAAGTGGGCGGAGACGAGCAGGGCCAGCCGTGGAATCCCACCCCTGAATTGCGCCCTGCAAGGGGCCCACCTCCACCACCACCCCTTGCCTCTTAGCGCCCCCATGCTGGCCCCCTTGCCTCTTAGCACCCCCCTAAGGCATCCCACCGCCCCCAGGGGTGGTACCACCCACTTTGGGAATCACTGATTTAAAACTATTCAATGACAATAACCAAACTAATCTGCTTGACCAATGAATCCATATAAATTATCTGTGGAGATGCCTATTATTTTACTGAAATTTTGAAAGCAGCAGAACAAACCCTTTGTAACCTTAACTATGGGGACTGGGGAAGAGGGAGAGAAAAAAACTTACCAGGTTTTGGTGGGAATAAATAACAAATTTACATTGCAACAAAAAAACAACAACTTTTTTTTGTAAGCCGTGACTGGTGCATTCTGCCAGAAATAAAATGAAGCCTTTATTTTTATTTTTCAAAATCTTTCTTGTGGTGTGTCTGCAATTTTCTGACACTTGACTGATGAGAGTAAGGGAGAGGTTTTTTTTTAAATTCCTTTCTTGTCTCTCCGGAGTTTGATTGTGCAATATAGTCACCGGTGCATATTTATGCTGCCAGGGTGGGTTAAACTCTACAAATAAACCAAATCAATTCTTCAGAGCTGTTCACTTGTTCTTAACAGGAAAGATTGCCCTTGCTGCTCCAAGTTGGATACAAAATAAATAAATAAATAAATAAAATTGACAAACTACATTGCCCTTGAGGATACAAAGGCAATGACTGTAGACATGTGCCTTTATAAAAACTGAAATGGTAAAAGACATTATTCATTAAGCAAAGGCCAGAATAAATTAAGTCTCATAATGACAATATGGCATGTCAGTGTGGATCGAATAGTGACATTATTTGTGAAGAGCCTGTGGATGCATAGGAAGTGTTGCACAAGCATGTATAAATTCCATGACTACAGTACAAATGTGACAATTATAAGGCCAGTTTGTGTTGGACAATTATTGTAGATAATTTCTGGCTAGATTGTTTCAAGCACGCTCCTGACAATCCCTATATCTAATTAAGAGCAAGCTCCTCTTCAGCTCAGCTAGCAAAAAATATAGCTTAATGTTTGTTTAATAAGCACTGGCAAATAGTTAATGAAAAACAAATGTGCACGATAAAAGCCAGGCAAAAACAGGGTAAAAGAGACACATAAACAAGAGAGACGTAGGCAAGAATCTACATTTTTAATATACCTCCAGGTATGTATCAAAAATTTTATTTTTCTCATGTGCCCCTCAGTGGGAATGCTCATAAATTATGACATATGGTACAATACGGTACTGACTGTATATAGTAAAATGTATTATAATTGAAACTGACTTCTTCAACTAATAATGGAAAATTCCAAGGAACAAAAGATTGAATACTTGGCACGTAGAACAAAATAAAGAAATAAGCCTGTATGAAACATTATTGTGATCAAGATCTTTCAATAAGACAGCATAAAATTATGGTATTTACACACACACGTGCACACACACTTCCTATAGTTGATGATATAACTGCAATAGTATCTGTCTGTCTGTCTGTCTGTCTGTCTGTCATCTATCAAATTTACCACCTATCTTGCTATTTTTATGGTAATGATGTGTACGAATGGCTTTGGGAGACAGGAGTAAGAGCTGCATACTAGACAACTGGCATGTGAAATTATCTCAGTCCATAGAAGGGGAAAAGGCATAGGAAGCATTTCAGAAGGGACTCTCTGTAATCAAAGGAGAGGAGGGGAGAAATACTTTTCATCTGGCAAGATTCTGTTAATGTATCCTTACAGTGAAGATTAATCTATTGTCAGCCAAGTAGTGTCAAGCTGGACATGCATAATTACAGTAGGAATGTAGCAGAATTTGGGAATTCTAACACAAGGGAATATTTTTTGCTTTCAATTATAATTTTTCAAAATCATATCTCTAATCTGATTTACAATCATAATGTATTTAATGTTATTTCTAATTGTTTGCAACAATCTAATTCTGGTAACTTTAGTTACAGAAATTCTATTGAAATCTCAGTTGAAGAGATAGTGATTTATGAAATAAAATTAGTTTATCTAAGTAAGCTTGAAGCATGCTGGTGAAAAATTAATGGATGAAAAAAATCTGTATACCCTAATCCATTGAAATGGACTTTTTATCTGAAACAAGTAGGCTGGGGTTCTGTTCCAGAAAATTATTATTCATCGGTGAGTAGATTCAATCTCATTTCTCCATTTGCAATAGAACTTATGGACAGTATCAACCATCTTTCCAGTTTTCCAATGTTATTTTAATTTTTGGAATAACCACTAGATAAATGGTAGGCTGATAACATAAATACCTCTGACTTCACATTATTTTTTCATCACAGTAAATGGGATATTTATAAATTGGTTATTATAAAAGTTAATCAAATGTAAGTTATTTTCCTATACTGTTACTGTTGTTTCCAATCTCACTGTCTTTCTCTCTCTCTTCATCTAACCACATTTCCATCTTGCATTATGCTGAAGTTAATTGTCCCTCTTCTACCTGACATAAAGGTAGCATTATTATTAAAGCACACAATGGCAATAGCACTTATATACTGCTCCATAGTGCTTTACATCAGCGGTCGCCAACTGGTGGGCTGCAGCCCACTGGTGGGCCATGAGAAAATTTTGGTGGGCCACAGAGAAATCTCACCCCCAGAGCACTCCCCCCCAAAGCAATTAATCCAGGCTGCACAGAAACACAAGGATGCGCCACCCACATGGTCTGCGAGAACCCTCCCTGCCCACTCACTCCTTACCTGGAAAACTTGCCTGCTAAATTGCTATTTTTCGGACCATCAGCTGTTCTGCTGTGCTGGGAGATTTAGATTAGCTAGGAAGCAGGAAATGGTTGGATTTCTTGCTTTCTAGCTGGTCTTTAGATCTTCGGCTCTGCTTTTAAGCACAGCCGAACCTCTCTTAGGACTGAAGGTTCTATTATTCAGTGCAGACTCACGGCAAGCAAATTTTATGTGATAGACTGAGCTAGCCTTTGGCAGATAGATAGATTACTGAATGATTCTGTGAGCAACTCAATCTGCTTGCCTGCTTTGCCTGATTTTGGGTAAAAGTTCTTTTTTTATAAAAAAATTCAATATTTACATAAATATTTATAATATTTACATACAAGCCATGCCCAGCCAGTCACATGACCACCAAGCTACACCCACAAATTAGGCCATGCCCACAGAACCTGTTAGTGGTCCCTGGGATTTAAAATTATGAGTTTGGTGGTCCCTGAGGTCCAAAAGGTTGACGATGCCTGCTTTACAGCACTCTCTGGGAAGCTTACAAAGTCAGCATATTGACCCCAACATGGCTCCTTATTTCACCAACCTCAGAGGGATGGAAGGCTGAGTCAACCTTAAGCCCACCAGGATTGTATTCTAGACTTTAGGCAGAGTTTGCCTGAAATACTACATTCTAACTACTGAGCCACCAGGACTCTATAATTTTGTGAAAATTACAGGCAGACATTAATTTCGTGGAAAAACTAGAACAGAAAGTGTGATGACTCCCCCAGAAGCTTCCCCAGATGCCTCTCTAGATGTTAGTTCAGGGGAGGATGAACCAACCCCAGGCACATCAGGAAGGGAATTGGTCAATGGCTCTGAGGCAGGTGCTGCAAGTCCAAGTGAGGGGGAGTGGTTGATGGGAGAGAAACTGGATGAGCAGCCAGCTGAGAGAGATTTGGCTGAAGCACAGCTGCAGCAAGACAGCCCTGAGGCTTCAGGTGGGGAAAGCACATAGCTGCAGCCAGTCAGTGATGAGGAGAAGGAACTGCCTTCTGCACCTAATCTGAGAACAGGTAGGGCAGAGAAAAGGCAGGAGCAACCAAGGTCAGACAGACTACTTGCAGTCTTAATGGACTGCACCAGAAGCACCAGACTTGCAGTCTTAATGGACTGCACCAGAAGCTGGCTATTTAGCATAGCATACAGATGGAGATGATGCTGGGAACAACACGTTCATTTCCTAGCTGTGTGTTCCCTGGTCATGATTCCTGCCTTGTTTTGGATTGACACCGTGCCTTGACTTTGGATTGTGTCTTGTGAACTCTGAACTTTTCTTGCCTCATGAACCCTCTTGTACTGTGGCCAAGGGAAGGAAGCAGCTAATAGTTAGGCCAGACCCAAGTAGACATTAGTAAGGGTTAGAGGGGGAAAAGACAACATAATAGTGGAATACAGGATAATTTCTGAATCAGATGACATGGTTCCATGCACTCTCACAGAAACAGTGAGAGCCAATCGGTTGTCCTTTGGATCTTTGGTGAAAATTTTCATCCTTGCTAAACTAAAATTAATATTTTCCACCAACTTCACCAAGGGAAAGAGCAAATGTTTTACAGGAAAGAATCCACATTGCGTGCCAAATAGACTCCCAGGTCTTGCTGTGGTCTTTACACATCTTTAAGTGCTTCAAATGGAATATTTAAACCAGAGGTCTTCAAACTTGGCAACTTTAAGACTTGTGGACTTCAACTCCCAGAATTCCTCAGCCAGCAAAGCTTTGGAATATTTGGAATATTTGTTCCATTTAGAAAAAACGTCATGCATTTAAAATACTTCAGTAACTCTCTTCAGAATTAAGGGAATGATGATTTTTCTACTTGAAATACTAGCATATAATCATGGAACTTGCTATCAAATAAGAAACATGTCTATCATTGTTGGTTAATGAAACATAATGGTAACTTTGGACACCTAAAGACACATCTCCATTTAATTCATTCAGACTTTAGCATTAAATATTGAAATTCTGGACAGCTTCTTCACTGAAGAATAGGCCAGTTCTAGAAATTTCGGCAATGGAACTGAAGGAATTATATCTTTTGCAATGAGTAGAGAGGTGAGCTGTGCCTTTTTTCTGATGAAGAATGAAGTCTAATTCAACAGGAATTTCATATAATCATAGAGTATGCGAAGCAAATTCTTTGTCCTTTGTTCATCAAAGTCTGTTTCTTCTGTGGTATTTTAGGAACAAGAGTAGCAACTGTTTCACTTTGCATCTGGGCCCAATTCTGTTATATGTTACAGATGACAAATAGCAGACATTTGATGCAAATAGGATTAACAGAGTTGGGTTTTTTTTTGTAATCACATACAAGTTCTCTTACACAACCAAGGACATATAACCTAATACAACCCATTCTAATTCATACCATCTGTTTTACTGTGACTCAACATGCAAAGGTATTAAAGTATCTGCTAATAGGTAGATAATTGCTAATGTTTTCCTTGGCTCATAAACAACAACCTTTTCTTTTAAAGCACTCATTAATGAATAATTTGAGGAATGATAATATGGTAACCATTAATGATAGATGCACTGTGTACTTTTTCACTGAAAGAAAAACAATAAAAGTGAAATGCAAGTTTTATCAAGAGCACTGTTATCACATTCAATGAATCATGCATGCTAAATTGTCCACTTTGTTCTTTTGCTTTAGAATAAATATTAACACTATTCCACTGTCAGGCACTGGATGAAGCCTGTAGCTGTACTAGAGTTAATATTGCTCTACGCCAGGGGTGTCAAACTCACGTCGTCATGGCGGCATCACGTGATGTATTGGGACTTTCCCCCGCTTCGCTAAACCAGGCATGGTTGTGGCCAGCATGTGATGCATCTGGCCTGCGGGCCAGGAACTGGACAGTCCAGCTCTATACCATTCTTGAAGTGTACCAGATCAGCCTGAAGAAAAGTTTCTGTTCTGCTTATTCATACGCTTTTTTTAATTGATAGTGTTTTTTTCTGATCAGACTGCTTTAACACATGCAACTTTAACATATGTGAATGCATATTCATTGGCCACAGAATTAATATTAAGCAGGAGGAAAGACTGAAATTTGCAGGGACAATGAACTGAATTATCTTAGAAAAGGTTGATAATGGATATCCTGAAAGCTCTGTAAAAAATCATTTGTGATTCATCTGTTTTAACTATGGCACCTTGGACAAATTGAAGACATGCCATACTTCCAAATCCATTTATATAAAGCCTGCATTGCACAAAATAGATTTCAGGGAAGGGGAAGAAAGAGCCTCAAGCAATAACGTGTTAAGAACTTTTAGATGTGAAATATTCAAAACAAGGAGAGAATATAAGTGTAATGTGTAGTTGTTAATATGATAATATGGAGGAAACAAAAATGGGGGTTAATTTCAGTTCTACATAAATACAATATTGTAAATTTGAATTGCATGTGTCTAACTTCTTCAGATATGTACACATTCCTACACATGTGAACCAGATGGGTACATTGTTGTTGTGGTTGTTACTATGATTAAGTTTTGAATGACCTTTTTATAAGCCGGACGAATTGTTTTTGAAGAAGTTCCAAATCCTACACTTCTTTGGAACATCCTGTACCCTTTTGCACTTCTTGCTTAGGAAAGGATCATTTGAGGATGAGACAGAGAGACATTATCCCATCTCAGTGTAAAATGGGGCAGAGAGCAACTTTATGCTTACTCTCTTTGCAGTATGGGGTTGTGGTGACTGGCAATTTGACTTAGGGATAAAGCATAGATACAATCCAAGTTCACTCTTCCACAGCTGCGCAGTTCTTTATATCATGCAGCCTTTTAGGGGATCTGAAGCATTTCTCAGGCCCTCTCTAAAGTACAAGAAAAATGATCTGAGGGAATAATATTTTGTCCTTCTTTTCATCAGCAGGGACATAATAACAGTTTTCCAATATCTCAGGGCCTGCCACAGAGAAGAGGGAATCAAGCTATTCTCCAAAGCACCTGAGGGCAGGACAAGAAGCAATGGATGGAAACTAATCAAGGAAAGAAGCAAACTTAGAACTAAGGAGAGATTTCCTGACAGTTAGAACAATTAATCAGTGGGATAACTTGCCTCCAGAAGTTGTAAATGCTCCAACACTGGGAATTTTTAAGAAGAGATTGGACAACCATTTGTCTGAAATGCTATAGGGTTTCCTGCCTAAGCAAGGGGTTGGACTAGATGACCTCCAAGGCCCCTTCCAGCTCTGTTATTCTATTCTATATTATTCTATTCTATTCTATTCTATTCTATTCTATTCTAATTTAACAGTGCTAAGGACAATGATCTTGGAAAAATGAGACTTTAGCAGCACTATTGAAAAATTGCTTCAGACATATATGTACATCAAAAACTTAAAGGCATATTAAATGACAGATAAACACAAGAGGTTTTTAAATACATTACAATGTGCAATATGCCTCACAAATAACCTGCATCTAACCTGCCTTGGTTTCCCTTCCCTTCCCTTCTCCACCTCACATCATCCCAATTTAAATCCTACATTGCTGAAGCAACTTTGTGTATTTGAAAGTGACTTGCAGCTCCCAAAAGTGTATGCCTTTTAAGGAAATGTATTAGTGAAAAACGTATTACTGACTACTGATACTTTTTCTCCATGTTTTAAAATTCTACAACAGAAAAATGTGGGCATTAATGTAATAAAATAAAATTTCAAATTATAATATATAAACATATAATATGATAAAGTATGATCAGTGATAAGGTTATATACAGGTGAAACTCGAAAAATTAGAATATTGTGCAAAAGTTCATTTATTTCAGTAATGCAACTGAAAAGGTGAAACTAATATATGAGATAGATTCATTACATGCAAAGCAAGATAGTTCAAGCCGTGATTTGTCCTAATTGTGATGATTATGGCTTGCAGCTCATGAAAACCCCAAATCCACAATCTCAGAAAAATAGAATATTACATGCAATCAATAAAACAAAGATTGTACATAGAACAATATCGGACCTCTGAAAAGTAGAAGCATGCATATGTACTCAGTACTTGGTTTGGGCCCCTTTTGCAGCAATTACTGCCTCAATGCGGCGTGGCATGGAAGCTATCAGCCTGTGACACTGCTGAGGTGTTATGGAAGACCAGGATGCTTCAATAGCAGCCTTCAGCTCTTTTGCATTGTTCGGTCTCATGTCTCTCATCTTTCTCTTGGCAATGCCCTATAGATTCTCTATGGGGTTCAGGTCAGGCGAGTTTGCTGGCCAATCAAGCACAGTAATCCCACAGTCATTGAACCAGGTTTTGGTGCTTTTGGCAGTGTGGGCAGGTGCCAAGTCCTGCTGCAAAATGAAGTCATAAAGCTCGTCTGTGGAAGGAAGTATGAAGTGCTCCAAAATCTCCTGGTAGGCAGCTACGTTGACCCCGGACTTAATGAAGCACAGTGGACCAACACCAGCAGATGACATGGCTCTCCAAATCAACACAGACTATGGAAACTTCACACTGGACTTCAAGCATCTTGCAGTGTGTGCCTCTCCATTCTTCCTCCATACTCTGGGTCCTTGGTTTCCAAATGAGATGCAAAAGTTGCTCTCATTAGAAAAGAGGACTTTGGACCACTGAGCAACAGACCAGGTCTGTTTTTCTTTAGCCCAGGTAAGATGCTTCTGATGACATTTGAAGCCCATGTCCAGGATCCGTCTGTGTGTGGTGGCTCTTGATGCACTGACTCTAGCCTCAGTCCACTCCTTGTGAAAGTCCCCAACACTTTTGAATGGCCTTTTCCTGACAATCCTCTCCAGGCTGCGGTCATCCCTGCTGCTTGTGCACCTTTTTCTTCTACACTTTTCCCACATAACTTTCTATTAATGTGCTTTGATACAGCACTTTGGGAACATCCAACTTCTTTTGCAATTACCTTTTGAGGCTTTTCCTCCTTATGGAGGGTGTCAATGATGGTTTTCTGCACAACTGTCAGGTCAGCAGTCTTTCCCATGATTGTGATTCCTATTGAACCAGACTGAGAGACCATTTAAAGGCTCATTTAAACACCTTTGCAGGTGTTCTGGCTTAATTAGCTGATTAGAGTGGGACACTTTGAGCCTAGAATATTGCACCTTTTCACAATATTCTAATTTTCTGAGATTGTGGATTTGGGGTTTTCATGAGCTGTAAGCCATAATCATCATAATTATGACAAATCACGGCTTGAACTATCTTGCTTTGCATGTAATGAGTCTATCTCATATATTAGTTTCACCTTTTAAGTTGCATTACTGAAATAAATGAACTTTTGCATGATATTGTAATTTTTCGAGTTTCACCTGTAAATATGCTTCCAAGAAATAATATTTTTGGCTGATACCAGAGATTTCACTCATATTAAATTTCTGGCTGGCAGTTTTATGCCATATCAAAATGGAATTCATCAGTAATAAATAAAAACATAATCATCAGTTGCACAGCATTTCTGTTCCTTCAGTGTCACAGATTTATGAACTGAAATGAGAATTATTATACTAATTATTTGTTCACTTAACTATAAATAACACAAGAATATTTGATGGTATCAACTTGGATAAATCATTGTACAATGATTCAGAGCCTAGATTGGGCATGTGGAATGGGATGGATTCAGCTTGAGAATGGCTTACAATAGATCAACATATCAGGTAAATGAGTTAAAATATAACGCAAAAGACCAAAAAATTACTCATTTTTGCATAGTTAAGTCTTGTAAGAACCAAAGCTAAAATTTAAATAGTGAAAACCTTAGCCCTTTTGATTATAAGTAATTCAAAAAACAGGCAACCTGAGATTAGGATTGATAACTTAACCATTTTACACTTCATCAAATGTAATCAGAACAAATAAAAATGGCCTTAGGCTTTTAGTTGTAAATTAATGCAAATGTTTAGAATATTTTACATATTTCTTCCTGTACCTTCTTCTTGTTCGTTTATTATAAATAATTGTGTGATATATGATTCTAGATTCAATACATGTACATTTAACTATCAATAAAAATCAATCTAATTAAAATAATATTTTTGCTCTTTTTAATTATTCCTCACTAAAGGCCTTACAAAGGAAGACTATGTTTCCCAGTTTCTTAATCATTGATTATTTTATAAGTCTGCATCACCTAAACAGAAAGAAGTAAGTCAAGGGACATATCTGGACTGCACTCTTGGACAGCTTCAAGCCCTCTCCTGCAGCCAGCTTGATGGCAACATAGTTAATGGCAGTGTTTCTCAATGTTAGCAACTTTAAGATGTGTGGATGTCAGAATTCCACACCAGTCCACACATCTTAAAGTTGCCAAGATTGAGAAACCTTGGTTTAAAGAAATCCAAAACTGAGATGGTTTGGAAACAGCTTGAGATATGTGTGTCTGTCAGTGGTGGGATTCAAATATTTTTGCCACCAGTTCGGTGGGCACAGCTTGGTGGGCGCTTTGCACACGTGCAAACACTTTGCGTGAACACGTGCGCCAAACACGCACTTTGCACAGGTACAGAGATGTTTGCTCAGGCGCAGAGGCGTTCTAACTCATCTCCTGCAAGCCTGCATGATCCCGGTCGTTTCAGCAGCTGCCACACACCACTATTCTGTGCCGCGCAAAGCAGCTGCGCTTCAAATTCAGCGGATAAAAGGGAGTATGGGAGCCAGGGTGGGTGGGTGGGCCCAACAGAAGAGTGGCGGAGAGAACTGGTTTGGTGTACGCTGCTCATCGCTGCTACCGGCTAGCCAGAACCGTGCCAAACCGGTAGAATACCACCACTGGTGTCTGTGTGTCTATATATGTGTACACCCTGAGACAAACATTTTATATCAAGTAAAAATATTCACACACACATAGAATAAAATTAAATTATAATATATTAAGTTAAAGTAATGAAGGGCAAATATGTGCAGGCAGAACAACCATACTTAAACTTTTCTTTCTTGCATTTTCTGAGTAACATCTGCTGCAAATTCCATTACAACAGATCTTTCATATTCACATAATGATTACAGCATTTGCCTTTTAAGTTGGCAGAAATGTAAAAACAAAACAAAACCCCAAAATCTTTCACCTACCCCAACAATTATAATCCTTCCCCAAACTGCCTACTTTTCCATTGGACCTAGAAAAATGATGAAATAAAGTTGGACTTGTTTGTTAGCTTGCTTGCTTACTAAACTTGAGAAGCCCAGAAGCAACATAATTCGCTAGGGAAAGAAAAATAGTAATTAAAAAAATCCTGCTGGGGTTTAAACTAGAGCTATTCTGCATGTTAAAATCATTATGCTAGTATAAAAGAACACTGTAATTGTAATAAGCAAGTACATTTAAAGTTTAATAGAGACATTTTTATTAAAAATGCATATGAAATGTTTTATAGCATTAAAAGCTTTCAGATGATGAACTAGAGCACATTGCCAATATTTTAAATTTGTATTTAAAATTTTATATTTAAAATTTGTTGGCTATCTGCCCATAGTTTGCTCTTTATATCTGGTTGTTTAAAACTGTATGATTTAATATTATTTTAAATTGGTACTTGCATATGCATTTTTCCTTTATTGAATAATTTTAAAATATTAAAAACAGAATGGCTGTAATAGAATCTTCAGCAGATATAATTCAGAAAGAGCGAGGAAAACAGTATAAAATAACAATAAATAATAATAATAATATTTAACTCTAGGTAAAAGAAGAAAGTGCGGATAATTGACGTGGCACTATCAGGAGATAGTAGAATAGAAGAGTTGGAGAAGATTACAAAATCTCAAGAAAATTAAAATTGAAAGATCATGATGTAAATTAGCCATGGTGGTCCAAGTGTTTATTGGCTCAGCAAGCGTCATATCAAAACATCTTGGACAGCATATAGAAATTCTGCACATTGACAAAATTTTCAGCTATTACAAAATGCCACACTGCTTGAATCTAAACATATACCAGGCCAGTACATTACAACATCCTAGATTCTTGGGAAAAAATTGATGCATATGAAGGCCAACACCAGCTAAAGAACCGACAGCTGTGATTTCACATTTTATGTATGTATGTGTATATATATATATATATATATATATATATATATATATATATATATATATGTAATAATTTATCAAATGTATGTGCCACCCAGTTTGACTTAGTTAGGCTTGACTTAGAACATTGTCAAGCTCAGCAGGCAAACTGGATAGAGGTGCTAGAACTAAAAAAAAATCAGGAAAATGCTACTCTGAAAGTGGAACAAGAAATGAATATAGAAGCCACTTTGTAGTGGGAGTGGGGGCTGTTTCTGCCCCCCCCCGCAAATGGTTGCTGGCCCATATACTTGCAACAGGGCAGTCTCACAGTGAGGATAACCCTGAAGAAAAAAAAATTAAGAACAGAATCTAGTTTTGATGTGAGCTTTCATGGCGAGTATCTGCTGGGCATTGTTGGGCTTCAGGATTTAGTGACAGTTGTCTAAACAACAAATTTCCTTTCACTGGTAACTGTTGCTAGCTTCTTCAGAGGACCATGAGCAACTATGCAGGAATGGCTAATCCTGTTTCTGTAACTGGGTGACCTGACTTCTGGTTGGTCTTTAGCTGAATTGGTTTCTGATTGGTACAGGATGACGAAGATCTCTGATTGGTTATTTGTTTGTGTTATGTATGCAGGTTTAAAGTCATTGGTTTAGTTTGAACTGTTCTTGTAAAATGTAAGAAATGATTGGTTTAAAAAGTGCGGGAAAACCCTGCACTCTGATTGGCTGGCAACTGCGGCTGCTGGCTATAAGTAACAGCCGCAGCCCAGCCAAAGCGGGTCCATTCTGAGCTGTAGTCACTAATAAACAAAGAGCTTGAAGCACTCCGCGTCTGTCTCTTCATGCAAACTTAACACTGATGACGAAGGTGGGATCTCCCTGAAAAAGAAGGCAACGTGGAACAGAAGAAGAGAGAGATGGCTGTGCTGAACACCCCCCCAGCCCCGTTCGATCTGACGGCAGAAGACTGGGAGTCGTATGCAGATCGTTTCCAAATGTAACTGGAAGGAAACGATCTCGCCGACATTTCTGAGAAGTGGAAGAGGGCGGTCTTTCTCATGCACTGCGGTCCGGCAGTTTTCAAGATGGCGAAGGCATTGGCGGGAGCTGCAGACGTGAAGGTAATGGAATGGCCTGACTTAGAAAAGTTGTTAAGAGCCCATTACGCCCCACAAGTATCGTGCCTCATTAAGAGACACGAGTTTTACCGTCGTGATCAAGGGAAAAGCGAAAACGTAAACGACTTTGTGGCAAGTTTAAGAGACATTGGGGGTGCATGTGAATTTAACAATTTAGAAGAGGCCATGCGCGATCGATTTGTTCTGGGCCTTAAAGACAAGGTGCTTCAGAGCAAGTTATTACTAAGACCTAAGATCACGCTGAAGGAAGCAATAGAAGAGGCCTCTTCAGCAGAAGCTACCAAGTCCTCAGCAGCGGCCATGAAGAAAATCAACAAGGCCACAAGCCATC
The DNA here is from genome assembly GCA_009733165.1 of Naja naja. Taxonomy (NCBI): domain Eukaryota; kingdom Metazoa; phylum Chordata; class Lepidosauria; order Squamata; family Elapidae; genus Naja; species Naja naja. The sequence goes on along the minus strand of CM019148.1, from coordinate 129,947,944 downwards.
CTGATGTGGAAAAGTCCACAACAACTCATTGTGAGCAAATAGATTCTGAGTCAGACTGTAGTGAGGTGGAGGAAGGAATTTACAGACTCAGAATGGAGCGGAAAAAGAAAGACCTAGGAAGAAAGAGGCAAGATTTCTACTGCAGAGGGTGTGGGGAAGCCACCCCGCTGAATGCAAGTTTTAGACACCATTTGCCTCCGTTGTGATAAAAGAGGACACCTAGCAAGAGTCTGCAAATCATCCAGAACTCCACCCATCAGAAGAAAGTTTGCTACAAGCAAAGACAAAGAATTCAAGCCTAACAAATTCTGTGAGAAAATGGGCGCAGCACAGAAGCAAATGGGAAGAATGAAACTCATCAAAAAGTCACCATTGGTCATTCATCACCCTTAAGAAGTAGAAAAGTGCATGTCAAGGTATTTATTGAAGGAAGGCCTTGCCAAATGGAAGTGGACTCAGACTCATACCTATCTATGGTGTCATGGGACACTATTCACAGTCTTCTTCCCAACATCCAGAAGAAGCACTTCAAGAAGCAAGCATTGACTCTTAAAGATTACCAAGGGAACAAGATTCCAGTAGTTGGAACAAGAGAATTCAACGTGAAATTCAAGGGCCTCACCAAATGCCTACCACTGACCATCATGGACAAGGACCAGCCAAGTCTGCTGGGCCTTGAGTGGTTCAACCCGCTTGGCATCGAGGTGACTGGCATCAATCACGTGAGCAACACTGAATGGGAAGAGGCCTTGAAGTCTGAGTTTCCAGAGATCTTCAGCAACGGATTAGGCAAGTACTTGGGGACCCCTATCTCCTTTAACCTAGATCCCAAGGTACAACCAATCCGTTTAAAACCCAGAAGTGTCCCATTTGCCTTAAAGAAAAAAAATGATGCACAATTAGATAAACTAATAGCCCAAGGGGTTTTAGAGCCCACTGATCACTCCAGGTGGGAGACACCCATAGTCACACCAGTCAAGGCTGATGGGTCAGTGAGAATCTGTGGAGACTAGGTTGCAGTTTGGAGTAAGCATGGCACCAGGCATCTTCCAAAGCCTTATGGAAAGAATGTTACAAGGGTTGCCAGGGGTGGTGCCCTATTTTGATGACATTTTAATTTCTGCTGAAAATGACACTCAGTTACATGAGAGACTCAGGGAAGTCTTAACCAGATTCAAAAAAGCGGGGTTAAAAGTCAAAGAAGAGAAATGCACACTTAGAACAGATAAAGTGGAATTCTTCGGTTACATGATTGATAAACATGGCATCCACCCCACAGAAGCAAAGGTTCAGGCAATCAAAGAAGCCCCCAGGCCAAAATGCAAAACAGATCTGCAAGCATTTTTGGGGCTCATTAACTTTTATCATATGTTTCTACCTCAGAAGGCAACCCTTGCAGAACCCCTACATAGGTTGCTGGACAAGAAATCTGTTTGGGTCTGGGGAGGAAGGAACAAGCTGCATTTAACAATATCAAGAGACAAATCACATCTGATGCTGTGCTGATACAGTTCTCTGAGAATCTTCCTGTTGTTCTGACTTGTGATGCCTCCCCTTTTGGAGTGGGGGGGGGTATTGAGCCATATGCTTCCAGTGGGAGGGAAGCTCCTATTGCATTTTACTCTCGCACCTTGACTAAAGCAGAGAGGAACTACAGCCAACTGGATAAGGAAGCCTTGGCAATTGTAGCAGCTATCAAGAAATTCCATGAGTATTTATATGGGAGAACATTTACTGTTGTCACAGATCACAAACCTCTTTTAGGTATTGTGGCAGGGGACAAACCAATGCCCACGATCCTGTCACCAAGAATGCTGAGATGGACCGAATTTCTTGCTGCTTATTCATACAAACTGATCCACAGACCTGGTAAAGACATTGGGCATGCAGATGCTTTGAGTCGCTGCCCACTTCCTTCACACATTGAGGACCCTGTTCCTGAGACTCATACATTTTTTCTAGAAACTGTTGCCAAGCTTCCAGTACATGCTGCTGAAATTGCCAGAGAGACTGCCAAAGACACTTTATTGGCTCCTGTTATAGGCTGGATTAAGAAGGGTTGGCCACTTCAAGATCTACCTCAACTCGCCCAACCTTTTAAATCCAGGCAAACTGAATTATCTGTATTAAGAGGATGTATTTTGTGGGGTAACAGGGTGGTTATTCCTGCAAAACTACAAAAAGAGGTTTTGGAAATGTTACATGAGGGTCATCCGGGAATTGTCAGAATGAAGGGATTGGCCATGAGTTATGTATGGTGGCCAGGTATTGACAAAATGGTTGAAAACTGGGTTGCATCTTGTCCCAACTGTCAGGTAGTCAGGCCTGCCCCACCTCTCGCCCCCACACAGGAATGGGAATGTCCTAGGGGCCCATGGTCCAGGATTCACATTGATTTTGCTGGCCCTACCAGAGGGCACACTTTCCTTATTATAGTTGATGCATATTCCAAATGGCTAGCGGTTATCCCTATGGCATCCACCACAACTGAAGCTGTCATCAAACAGCTTAAAAGCTTTTGTAACTCACGGGTTACCTGATGTGCTTGTTTCTGACAATGGCCCTCAATTTACATCCAACCTTTTTGAATCATATCTAGCACAGCAAGGTATCAGACATGCCCTGACAGCCCCTGGGCATCCTTCGGCTAACGGCCGGGCTGAACGTATGGTACGATTTACCAAGGAAAAACTTCAGCAATTGGGTCCAGGGGATATCACTGAGAGAGTTGAAAAACTTCTCAGTGTTCAGCATATCACTCCCAACCCCTCAACTAATTTGTCCCCAGCTGAATTGTTGATGGGTAGGAAACTCAGGTCTCCCCTTGATCGCCTTCATCCCACTTACGCACCCAACGCACCACTAGATTCCACTAGCAAAATTCGCACATTCACTGTGGGTGATTCTGTTTATGCTAAGAACCTTATGGGTGAACCATTATGGATTCCTGCTGAGATAACCCAAATCACAGGCCCCAGGTCTTACAGGGTACAAACGGAGGATGGTGTCCTCTGGAGCAGGCAGATTGATCAGTTAAGATCCAGATTGCCTCAGGAGCATCGCTTTTGCTCCTCTCTGGTTCCCATACCTACTGCGTCTTCTAGGGGAAGGGAGGATCATGAGTGTAATCAGCAAGCAAGAATCAACCCCATGTGTAACGAGCTAACATGACAGGAACCATCCCAAAACCTGTCACAGTACCAACAACCATTTTCACAAATGGAAGATTGCACATCATTATCTGATTTAGGTGCTGACATTGGGTTGGAGATGGATTGGGAGGAGAGACCAGGTTGTAGTAACCAAACAGGTTCTACCATTACTGTAAGTCCTAGTAAGGAAATGTCAGCAGACACATTTCCTCCCTCACAAGGTGAGAACCTTAAAACATCTGAACCACGTAGGTCTCAACGTACACTTAAGAGCTCCACCTATTTAAAAGAATACATTAGATAGGCTGGGGTTTGAGTAAGGACTGAACCTAGTGGGGAGGGGTGTTATGTATGCAGGTTTAAAGTCATTGGTTTAGTTTGAATTGTTCTTGTAAAATGTAAGAAATGATTGGTTTAAAAAGTGCGGGAAAACCCTGCACTCTGATTGGCTGGCAACTGCGGCTGCTGGCTATAAGTAGCAGCCGCAGCCCAGCCAAAGCGGGTCCATTCTGAGCTGTAGTCACTAATAAACAAAGAGCTTGAAGCACTCCGCGTCTGTCTCTTCATGCAAACTTAACAGTTTGTGCCCAATCTTTGTCGATCATTTTGGTGGCTACTTGTCTAGTTTACGCTACTCAGTTAATATTCTATATTTATGAGACAGAGAAGCCATTTTAAAACACTTATACTTTACACCATCAGGCTAATTTGGTCTGCAAATTGTCTATGAATTGAATGGGGTCAAGTTTGATTAGTATTTGGATGAAAGACCACCCAGAAATTTCAGTCTGGAAAGCTGAAAAGAATGATGATTATATCCATAAATTTGATCAAAGTCCATTCTGATTCAAGAGCAACTTTATTATGGCCCTGGGCCACATTTTTCCTTTAAAAAAAGTAAGGGAGAAATGTTGTATGGTTGTTGAAACAAGGATATCAAGAGAGCAGGATCTTTTCTGCATTTTAAGGGAAGAGGTAAAATGGTGGATTTAAATATTACAAATGCTCATTACACCTATTTTGCCTTAATTCTGCAAAATGTATCTCATACATATCAAAAATTATATCACCAAAATCTGAAAGATGGCAAAAGTGAGGCTGAGGTCACCTACAATTTTATTTGCTTGATGGCCAGTAGTCCTGCTCTTTCCCAAGTTTATCTTAAAGCATGAACAAATGAACCAGTTCCCATGATTCATCCATGCAATGTTTTGACAATGGAAAAATATCACACAGAATGTTTCATTGTAGTCTATGCCATCTGTCAGGTTGACTAATGCAAGAGTGAAAACAGTGATTACAAGTAACAGATACAATAAACTTGTACCATATTTCTTCTTGGGAACTGAATCACGTGGCTATACTTTATGTCAGATGTGAGACATTTTGGATTCCTCTGATGTAATTCTTAATGGCTAATATTGGCTGAGTTCACAAAGACTTTTTTAAATGATAGCTTTTTAAATCTATGCCATAATGATTTTCTTTGTCATGCTAAACCAAAAGCAAACAAATTTATATCAAATAAAGGTAGTCTTTTAGTTACAATGGCAATTGGGATTGGCATTTCTGTTGCTAAGTGAGGCAGTAGCAAAACATGACGTAATGTGACTCTTTTGCTTAGCAACAGCAGTTCTGGCAATCTTAACTGAATCCCACCCATTGTTAGCAAGGAGCCACCCAGATCCAAGCTATTTTTAGTTTGGTTCCTCCCAGCCCTGAATTTCTATAGGTTAAGGGATTACCTACCTCTGCCTTCTCTTGAACTCCCCCATTCGCCTATCAGCCCCCCATCCCTGCCCCTTTGGCCATGCATACATCTGCTGCAGCCAGCTGCCTTCACTGCCCAGCTCTGATCAGCACCATGGTGCGTCCTGTACCAGCTGGGGCCTTCTTCATGTGACTTTTCTTTGCACTGGTACAGTAGTGGGATCCTCCCTTAGTCGCTACTGGTTTGGTGGATGATCGTGCATGCGCGCGTGTGCCCCTAATGTGTGTGCTCCTAAAAAGCCAATCGGCTGAGAAGATGAAGAAACACTTTTTTTTACTATGGTTGGGCCGAACCAGTAATGATTTATACTACCGGTTCGGGTGAACCGGGCTGAACCGGTAGCATACCACCACTGCACTGGTACCACCAGGGCTTTTCTTGTGCCCTTGCTAGGGCCACCATTCTTATATCACCCAGGACTTCTGTTTGTACCTCAGTCTCGGCCTTCCTTTACAGAAGAAAGACTCGCTAGCAGGGTCCTTCTTTCATGCTGGAGCAGCTGTTGCTGTCTTTCATGTGTCTGCCTTTTTTCTTTTTGAGCACTGATACGAAAGAAGGTGACCTCAGCTGATACAGCATTGCATGATGAAGTGAGCCTAAAGGTGGCAGCCAGGGCTAGGTGATGGAGGCACCTGGTGGCAGTGAGTTGGAAGCCATCAAAAGGGAGTTGTAAATGCAAATGCACTCAAGCGAGTCTGAATTTTGTTAAAAGACTGTCTGTGATGGTTCTGAGACAGCGGCATTCAAAAAGACCAGTTGTAAGTCTGCTCTTTGTTGAGTGCCATCATAATTTTGACATACTTTATAGTTAAGCGAATACTATCTGAAGAAGCAATGGGTCATTTTAAAAAGAGCGGGGAGTTACACAAAACCATTTCTCAAATACGTTCATGCCATTAAGTAGCCACTAAATAGTCTGACCTATTTACCTTTCCAAATTTCCAAATAATAGGTTATTTTTTTCATTTGTTCAAATGTTATGGCATTTCAAAAGTTAATGTAAAAGTATCCTTGGCTAGAAAAATTCCTGAAGTTATTAAGTTAATACCTTTTGGACAAAAAGAACCATATGTTGAGGAATTCAGAATTAACAATAAAATTCAGAGCCTTTACTGAAATACAGTGCTTATTGTGAAATTGTGCAATCTCTTCTTTAATCTCATTTAAAAACAAAGCAAAAGCTTTGATATAAAACTCAATCTAAAAAAATTATAGCTGAACATGTCTGCTAGATGGACTTGCAATGGAAGCTATTATATTTCAGTATTATAAACAGAGGCGATGTAAAAATGTTCAGTGGTTCATAAAACTTGAATGGGCAAAACCATGCTGTTATGATTTGAAGGCATGGAATGTATTTAAAATGATGTTTTCTTTGGAATAAAAAGTCTTGGATTTTAAAATACGGAGATTTTTCATTGTCCATTCATAAATCTAAAGGACAGTATAGTCTTATTTTAGAGTGACTCAAATTAGCACATGGTGTTGCACCAATGGCCTAGTCCATATATGAATATTATTGGTTTTTTTTAGTAGAGCTTAAAGCTCTCTTCCCAACCCTTTTCACTGAATTTACGGAGTGTGAGTTAAGGGCAGAGGGATATTCCACCCAAAATTTTGAGGCAGGAAGGAAGTAGAACTGTCAGAAAAGTTAAGTGCAGGTGAAGGAGAAATTTTATTATGGAAAAAGTGATTTGGTTAAAAATGAATTAAATTATCCTGTTACTTTATACATTCGGATGAAGAAAGCAGATGGCTTAAGAGAGGAGAATTGGAGGCCAAGTTTATAGTTTCTTTATTAAAATAGTATTAAACAGTTTTCAAACTGGAATAACAGTTATGACAGAGGTTCCCTAGCCCCCCACCAAATCAAAAATCATCACAAAACATATTGGAAAGTCATGCACCCATCAGTCCATCACATGGCCCAATCACCATCTGTCCCATGTGGAGACAATCCTCTAACCACTCCTTGATCAGGTGCAGGATGACATGACTTTGACTAAGAAGAAGAATGCTATTATGTCTAACTACATACACTTAATTTAATTTTTAATTCATTTATTTTGTCAATCGCTTACAAGGATAAACATAGTTGTGAATACATGAAATGAATACATATAAGAAAAATAAAAGAAACAATAGGACAGGGACAGTAGGCACGTTGGTGTACTTATGCACGACCCCTACATACCTCTTAGGAAAGGGGTGAGGTCAATAGTAGACAGTCTAAGGTTAAAGTTTTTGGGTTTTGAGGAAGAAACCACAGAATCAGGTAGAGTATTCCAGACATTGACCACTCTGTTGCTGAAGTCATATTTCCTGCAATCAAGTCTGGTGCGGTTAACTTTGAGTTTGTATCTATTGTGTGCTCTTGTATTGTTATGGTTGAAGCTGAAGTATTGATTGACCAGAAGGACATTGTAATGTATGATTTTATATACTATACTTAGATCAGACAGAAGGCGGCATAGTTCTAGGTTTTCTAGGTCTAGAATTTCAAGTCTGGTGGCATAAGGTATTCTGCAACGAGTAGAGGAGTGTAGAACTCTTCTTGTGAAATATTTCTGGACTTTCTCAACTGTGTTAATATCAGATACGTGATGTGGGTTCCAGACTGGTGAGCTGTATTCGAGTATTGGTCTAGCAAATGTTTTGTATGCCCTAGTTAGTAGTGTGATATTACCAGAGAAAAAACTATGTAGGATTAGGTTAACAACTCTTAATGCCTTTTTGGCTATGTAGTTACAGTGGGCTCTAGCACTTAGATCATTAGAGATGAGTATTCCAAGGTCCTTGACGGAGTTTGGATCATCAACAAGGTGTTGACTATTCAGCTTGTATTTTATTTTCTGATTTTTTTCCAGTATGTAAGACAGAGCATTTATTTGTTGAGATTTGAAGTTGCCATTTGTTTGACCATTCAGATACATAGTTGCGGTCTTTTTGAAGGGTAGCAGTATTGTCTGTGGTGTTGAACAGCTTTACATCATCAGCAAAGAGAACACAGTTGGTCTTAATATGATCACAGAGGACATTTACGTAGAGTATGAAGAGAGTTGGTCCTAGAATGCTGCCTTGGGGGACACCACTGTTGACAGGTACAGAATTTGATAAGACACTCCCAATTTTGACCATTTGTTGTCTGTTTGACAGGAATGCTCTCTATGAATACACATATACATAGAATACACTCTATGAAATCCCCCCTCCCAATTTCCCAAGCTCTGGAATGTGACAGCATGGAAGCTTCTGGTGCTAATATGGCTTCCATGGCTGACAAAAAGAGGGAGAACAAGGACTATTATGAATGTTTGCTGCCTTAAGTTATTTATAAAAATAATAAAGGCAGAAATTTTTTTTAAAAATTAAATTTCTGACTTGGACACAAATTTCTTTTGTCTTGGTTGTAGTTCTTCCTGTTTCTCAAAGTTATTGCTACTGCCTATTACAGAATTTTTGTGTTGTAATCTTTAGCTTGTTGCTTTTGTAAACGGCTTTGATTTGTTTTGATTGACGCAGCATGTAGGCACTTGTAGGCAAATAAGTAAGAAAGTTTTATAGCATAATTGAAATAGCTTACAAATGAAATTGCACCCCTGCTCAAGTAACTGTAGTATTATCTCTTCCCAGCTTATAACTTAAATACTATTACTTTGTTCTGTGCAGGACCTAGAACATAGAATAATAGAGTAAGATACAATAATAATAGATGAAACTGAAGAGTATCAAGATGGTGGCTTCTTCTGCAGGCAGCCTTTTATTGCCCTAATAAAGGCTCAGTCCACCAAGGGTTACTAGGGTGAAAAGGCTCAGCATATACCAACAAGCCATTTCTGTTCCATTTCTGTTTCCACTTCATATTCCCTCCAGTCATTTGTGTGCCTCCAGTCTATCTACCTGTTCTCCTAAAGTAAATGAAGGGCAAAGTAAATACATGCTGGTCATTGACTGAAATAAAGATTAATTGATTGATTGACTGAAAAGTATTGTATTTAGAGCATGGGGGAGGGAAAGTCTGCATAGATTTTGAAATGTGGTCTCTATTTTAAGCTGATATTTGAAATGGATGAGAGTTGGATGAACCTAACATTCAGTCATGCTACTGGAGTGGCATGTTGAGTTAACTACACAGAGAGTAGAAAGACTTGCAAAACTTGAGTTCAAGGAAAACATGAGATGGTTAGATTAGATTAGAGCTGATTTAAGTAACAAATTTCCTTCTAGGAACACAGAAGCGCTGGAGATTGAAAGATTGACCACTTCACTCAGGGAAAAGTTGGCTCCCTCCTCCCGCAGGACAGGAAGTAATATGACAGATGGGTTAAATATGGGTTGGGTTGTTGTCATGGGATTGCCATGAAAATGTGGCTTAGCAACACAGTCCAGACCAGAGAAAGCTACTGAATGGGGGCAGCTTTCTCCTATCTCTTGCTTCTGGCAAATGTCTGAACTCCAATTCTAACATTCTTGCCCTTGAATTCCTTGATTGGCTAAAAAAATTGGCAGTCTCTTCTCAGCAAATCCAAAGGAGCCTTTTGGGAAAATCTGCCTTAGAGAGACAGTCAAAAGGAACAGAAATGTAGGAGTCTGAGGAGAAGAGAAGAACTATTATAAGCTGTGCATCTGTGTAGAACTCTCATTAATCCGCCTACTGAGTTTTCCACAGGGAAGCTTTTCTTATGTTAAAACCATAGAGCTGAGGTATTAAAAAAATAGCCAGTCCCCCCTCCTTTTTTGGACACTGGAGCAATTTCTCCCTCCCCAAATCTAATATGCAGGCTTTAAGAGTCAAGTAAAATGAATGTATTTTAAAACTGTTCATGAAGCTGCTTTGGAAGAGCTTTGTCCTAGAAAGAATATGAAAACTGGAAACAAGAACAGACTTTGGATGAAGAATGATGGTTTGACTGAATCTTTGTAGAACAAAACCATTCTAAAATGATATGGAAATGTTTGGGATACACATCACCCGGCAATGCCTGGGAGGCCATATGGCTTCTTTGACTAGTGTATTTTTATGATATCTCTAGTTCTTAAGGCAAGGAAAAAAATGGTCAAACTTCATTAGGAAATTCTTGCACTGTGTTGTTAATTAGATTGAAATTCTCCTTTTCTCTGCAGGAAAAAAAAGAAGGGAAAAAATGGTTTCATGCATTACTTAAGATCAACATCTTGGCTCACTTATAGAGTTTCCAAGTCATTTCAGTGATATATTTTGCCTTTTAGAATACAACCCTTGGAAGGAGCAAAAAAAGGAAAGCGCTAAGCTATTGGTAGATGGCTGGAAATAGTGAACAAGTGACCTAATTCTTTTGATGAGAGGTTCCAACCACTTACCAAATGCATCTGGCAGAAGGAGGATAAAATAATTCTCAGACAGTTCAGCATCATGTAGACATTTTTCCTTTTATTTTATTTTTAAAACTCCACAATTACTGGAGCTTCAGATAAGTTGTGGTCTTTAAACAACAATGAAGCAAACTTTAACAAGCTTAGGGCCAGACTTGAAATAGGAGAAGGAAATATCTTTGGGGGTATTTTCTTCAGCTGAAGAGACAGAATGATGTTCTGCACACCTGCAAACCACATTCAGACTGAATGGGGCACTATTCTGAGCTTATGTATCAAAAATGTTCAGCTAGGGAAGCATGAAAAATAGGAGGAAAAAGGAAGGGGTCACAAGGAGAACATCCTAGAGTCTGACTATTTCAGTTATTAAGATCCAATTACAAATATTCTCCTTTATTGATCCAATTACCTGAAAACTAAGTATTTTCTCTCTCAAGTAACATGTATAGAATTATATTGAAAGACCCAGCTTAGTTCTTTTAGTTTAGTCTAAAGGGAGCCACTGAAGATGACAAAGTTAGGTCTTATGGTATCTCTCAGATTGTGCTGCCTTATTCTGAGCAGCTATATTTTCAAAACTGTATTCAAAGATAGCCCTACCTACTGTGCATTATAATAAAACAACCTGGATGCAGTACAGAACAGAAAATAATAATAGAATTGGAAGGGACCTTGTAGGTCATCTAGTCCAGTGGTTCTTAACCTTTTTGAAAGAATCGCCCCCTTGAGCCATTGAGGAAGTTGTCATCCCCCTCCCCAACATAACGCTCCCCTGCGTCTCTTAGCGTCCCCATGGGGGCCAGCAGAGGGGCACTAAGAGCAGCAGGGGGCATTGGCGCCAGCGGCCCTGCAGTTTCACCCATTTTGGCGTCGGCTCGGGCGGTGCTACAGTCAATGGGTGAGCCTGCAGGGCGGCACCTGGAACGCCCCCTGCCACCTCTTAGCATCCCCAAGGGGGCCAGCAGAGGGAGCTAAGGGGCGGCGTTCGGCGCCGGCGGCTCTGCTGTTTCATCCATTTTGGTGCGGCTCCGGGCGTTACTAGTCAATGGGTGAATGTGCAGGGCCGGCGCCTTGAACGCCCCACTGCCACCTTTTAGTGTCCTCCTGGCCAAGGGGGCCAGCAGAGTGGCGCTAAGAGGCCGCAGGGGGGCATTCGAGGCGCCCTGCAGATTCACCCATTGACTAACGCTCGGAGCTGGCGCCTCCAATGTGGAAGAGGTGGTGCGTTATGTGCTGCTGTGGCTGCGTTCGACACGCCGCCCCCTGTCACCTCTTGACGTCCCCAAGGCCAAGGAGGCCAGCAGAGGGGCGCTAAGGGGCGGCAGGGGGGCATTCAAGGCGCCGGCCAGCTCTGCTGTTTCATCCATTTTGGTGCCGGCTCCGGAGCGTTACTAGTCAATGGGTGAATGTGCAGGGGCGGCTTGAGCGCCCCTGCGCCTCTTAGCGCAGCTCTGCTGGCCCCCTTGAGTATGGACTGAACCTAGTGGGGAGGGGTGTTAGGTATGCAGGTTTGAAATCATTGGTTAAGTTTGAATTGTTCTTGTAAAGTGTTGGAAATGATTGGTTTCGAAAGTGCAGGAAAACCCTGCACTCTGATTGGCTGTTAGCTGCGGCTGCCGGCTATAAGTAGCAGCCGCAGCAAAGCCAGTTGGGTCCGTTCTGAGCTGTAGTCACTAATAAACAAAGAGCTTGAAGCACTCCGCATCTGTCTCTTCATGCAAACTTAACAATTTCCTTCTAAAATACTTCTCAGCCCCCTCCTTCTTTGGGCTGAGATATTTTTTACATGAGAGTTGTCTATTTTAGGGTCTTCCTCCTGCCCCCAAAGTCATCCCCAAATACCATTGCAGTTTGTTATACAACATCCTCATGGCCCAGGAAGTATATTGTGTTTTTTAAATATCAAGCCCTTATAATGTAGCTTGCTTCTTATTCTGACCATAGCTGAGAGGTTTCAAGTTGCCTTTACTTGTTCCAGTTTTCAAACATTGTTCCTACCCCTAGCCCTCAACACAATTTATGATGCTTTAAGGATGATGTCCTTGATGATGCAGTCAAGAATTGGAACTTGTTCACTTCCTATGGGCCACTTTATCCTGCTGGGCCATGCTCCCTCCGTTATGCTGTCCTGCCTTCTGTGGCCATTATATATATTATATCCACCTTCATAGTAAAGTCAGCACTTTACTCAAGGTTTACACAGGCTCTCCCCACTCCCTCATGATCTTTTAAAAAATCACTAGACTCATGTTTATAAAAGCAGGATTAAGTTCTTTTTGAGTTATTTCAGCAGGAATCCATGAAGGTTCACCCATAAGGTTCTTAGCATAAACAGAATCACCCACACTGAACGTGTGAACTTTGCTAGTGGAATCTAGTGGTGCGTTGGGTGCGTAAGTGGGATGAAGGCGGTCAAGGGGAGACCTAAGTTTCCTACCCATCAACAACTCTGCTGGGGATAAGTTAGTTGATGGGTTAGGAGTGATGTGCTGAACACTAAGAAGTTTTTCAACTTTCTCAGTGATGTCCCCAGGACTCAATTGCTGAAGTTTTTCCTTGGTATAACGTACCATGCGTTTAGCCCGGCCGTTAGCTAAAGGGTGCCCAGGGGCAGTCAAGGCATGTCTGATACCCTGTTGTGCTAGATAGGATTCAAAGAGGTTGGATATAAATTGAGGGCCATTGTCAGAGACAAGAACATCAGGTAACCCGTGGGTTACCAAAAGCTTTTTAAGCTGCTTGATAACAGCATCAGTTGTGGTGGATGCCATAGGGATGACCTCTAGCCATTTGGAATATGCATCAACTATAATAAGGAAGGTGTGCCCTCTGGTAGGGCCAGCAAAATCAATGTGAATCCTAGACCATGGGCCCCTAGGACATTCCCATTCCTGTGTGGGGGCACGAGGTGGGGCAGGCCTGACTACCTGACAGTTGGGACAAGATGCAACCCAGTTTTCAACCATTTTGTCAATACCTGGCCACCATACATAACTCCTGGCCAATCTCTTCATTCTGACAATTCCCGGATGACCCTCATGTAACATTTCCAAAACCTCTCTTTGCAGTTTTACAGGAATAACCACCCTGTTACCCCACAAAATACATCCTCTTAATACAGATAATTCAGTTCGCCTGGATTTAAAAGGTTGGGCAAGGTGAGGTAGATCTTGAAAAGGCCAACCTTTCTTAATCCAGCCTATAACAGGAGTCAATAAAGTGTCTTTGGCAGTCTCTCTGGCAATTTCAGCAGCGTGTACTGGAAGCTTGGCAACAGTTTCTAGGAAAAGGTGTGCGCCTCAAGTTCAACGTCCTCAGTGTGAAACCGAAGTGGGCAGCGACTCAAGGCATCAGCATGGCCAATGTCTTTGCCAGGCTTGTGGATGAGCTTGTATGAATAAGCAGCAAGAAATTCGGTCCATCTCAGCATTCTTGGTGACAGGATAGTGCGTGTAGGTTTGTCTCCTGCCACAATGCCTAACAAAGGTTTGTGATCTGTAACCATGGTAAATGTTCTTCCATATAGATACTCGTGGAATTTCTTGACAGCTGCAACAATTGCCAATGCTTCCTTGTCCAATTGGCTGTAATTCCTCTCTGCTTTGGTCAAAGTGCAAGAGTAAAATGCAATAGGGGCTTCCCTCCCGCTGGGAAGCCTGTGGCTCAAACCCCTCCCCCACTCCAAAAGGGGATGCATCACAAGTCAGTACAACAGGCAAATTCTCAGAGAACTGTATCAATACAGCATCAGACGTGATTAGTCTTTTAATATTGTTAAATGCTGATTGTTCCTTCCTGCCCCAGACCCAAACAGAGTTTTTGTCCAGTAGTCTGTGTAATGGTTCTGCAATGGTTGCCTTCTGAGGTAGGAACATGTGATAAAAGTTAATAAGTCCAAGGAAGGCTTGCAAATCTGTTTTGCATTTTGGTCTAGGGGCTTCTTTGATTGCTTGAACCTTGGCATCAGTAGGGTGGATGCCATGCTTGTCAATCATGTAGCCCAAGAACTCAACCTTGTTCTAAGAGTGCATTTTTCTTCCTTGATTTTTAACCCCACTTTCTTGAATCTGGTAAGGACTTCTCTGAGTGTCTCTTGTAATTGAGTGTCATTTTCAGCAGAGATTAACACATCATCAAAGTAAGGCACTACCCCTGGCAGTCCTTGGAGCATCCTTTCCATAAGGCTTTGGAAAATGCCTGGTGCCACGCTTACTCAAAACTGTAACCTTTTACATTTGAAGGCACCTCTATGAGTCACAATGGTTTGGGCCTCTGCAGTGGCATCATCAACTGTTAGTTGTTGATATGCCTGGGCCAGATCCAATTTGGCAAAGACTGTCCCCCTGCCAAGTGAATGTAATAAATGATGCACCACTGGAACTGGATATGCGCTCTGCTGCAGCATGGTTAATGTCCCCTTATAGTCTCCACAGATTCTTACTGACCCATCAGTCTTGACTGGTGTGACTATGGGTGTCTCCCATCTGGAGTGGTCAGTGGGCTCTAAAACTCCTTGAGCTATTAGTTTATCTAATTGTGCATCAATTTTTTCCTTTAATGCAAATGGGACCCTTCTGGGCTTTAAATGAATTGGGGGCACCTTGGGATCTAGGTTGAAAGTGATAGGGGTCCCCATATGCTTGCCCAATCCGTTGCTGAAGACCTCTGGAAACTCAGACTTCAAGGCCTCCTCCCATTCAGTGCTGCTCACATGATTGATGCCAGTCACCTCGATGCCTAGTGGATTGAACCACTCAAGTCCCAGCAAGCTTGGGCGATCCTCATCCACGATGGTCAGGGGCAAACATTTGGTATGTCCTTTGAACTTCACGTTGAATTCTCTTGTTCCAACTACTGGAATCTTGTTCCTTGGTAGTCTTTAAGGGTCAGTGCCTCTGGAAATGCTTCTTCTGAATGTTTGGGAGTAGTCTGTGAATAGTGTCCCATGACACCATAGATAAATAGGAGCCTGAGTCCACTTCCATTTGGCAAGGCCTTCCTTCAATGAGTACCTTCACATGTACTTTTCTGCTTCTTAAGGGTGAAGAATGACCAATGGTGACTGTTTGATGAGTTTCATTCTTCCCATTTGCTTCTGTGTTGCACCCCATTTTCTCACTGAAGTTGTTAGGCTTGAATTCTTTGTCAGGAAACTTCCTTCTGTGGGGTGGAGTTCTGGATGATTTGCAGACTCTTGCTAGATGACCTCTTTTTCACAACGGAGGCAGATGGTATCAAGAAACTGCATTCAGTGCGGGGTGGCTTCCCCACAACCTCTGCAGTAAAAATCTTGCCTCTTTCTTCCAAGGTCTTTCTTTTCCTCTCCATTCTGAGTCTATACATTCCTTCCTCCACCTCACTACAGTCTGACTCAGAATCTATTTGCTCACAATGAGTTGTTGTGGACTTTTCCACATCAGGATGGCTTGAGGCCTTGTTGATTTTCTTCATGGCTGCTGCTGAGGACTTGGTGGCTTCCGCTGAGGAGGCCTCTTCTATGGCTTCCTTCAACGTGATCTTAGGTTTTAATAATAATTTGCTCTGAAGCACCTTGTCTTTGAGGCCTAGAACAAATCGATCGCAGCATGGCCTCTTCCAGGTTGTTAAACTCGCATGCACCCCAATGTCTCTTAAACTTGCCACAAAGTCGTTAACATTTTCGCTTTCCCCTTGATCCCGGCGGTAAAACTCGTGTCTCTTAATGAGGCACGATACTTGTGGGCGTAATGGGCTCTTAAAAGCTTTTCAAATCAGGCCATTCCATTACTTTCACATCTGCAGCTCCCGCCAATGCCTTTGCCACCTTGAAAACTGCGGACCGCAGTGGGTGAGAAAGACCGCCTCTTCCACTTCTCGGAAATGTCGGCGAGATTGTTTCCCTCAAATACATTTGGAAAGCGATCGTCACAGTCCCAGTCTTCTGCCGTCGGATCGAACGGGGCTGGGGGTGTGTTCAGCGCAGCCATCTCTCTCAGCTTGTTTCGCGTCGTCTTCTCTTCAGGAGAATCCCATCCTCATCGCCAGTGTTAAGTTTGCATGAAGAGTCAGGCGGAGTGCTTCAGTGAAAGTTTATTAGTGACTACAGCTCATAACAGACCCAATTTGGCTGGGCTGCAGCTGCTACTTATAGCCAGCAGCGCGTTGCCAGCCAATCAGAGTGCAGGATTTTCCTGCACTTTTTAAACCAATCATTTCTGACATTTTACAAGAACAGTTCAAACTAAACCAATGACATTCAAACCTGCATACATAACATATACAATGATTGATCCTGAGTTGACCCTTCATGTTATGATCTTTATATGACCCTAATAGATGAGGTGATCATGAAAACCCATTATTGGATGTACTATTATCTCTCCTTACTATATTAAACAGAAATAAAATTTTTCCCATTGGTTTTATTTTTGCTTTTTGTTCCATCGGTGTGTAATAAATTACAGTGGAAAGCAAAGTCTTAAAATTGTGAAACCTGAAAGCTTCAAGCATTGCATTCCATCCAAGAGAAAAGAAGTAGAATATACTTGAGTGGACAAGTTATAAAGAAGTGCACATTTTGTGGATGTGCAAAATTCTGCAGAAATCAATAATGTCTTGGCTCATAAAAATACAACTTGTTAATTCTGGACATGAGATTTTGGGGGCACAAATTCCTTATTATTTTTAAATAGAAGTAGGTTGTTGATGTTAGCAAATGTCATATATATATACAACTCATTTATTCCTATTATAGACTCTGCCAGCTGATGTACACTGTATATTGAAATGTATTACAATATATTTATTTGTACTGGTATCAACCAGATGTCTGAAATTGCATTTCTTTGGTGCCTTC
The DNA here is from genome assembly GCA_009733165.1 of Naja naja. NCBI lineage: Eukaryota > Metazoa > Chordata > Lepidosauria > Squamata > Elapidae > Naja > Naja naja. The sequence continues at coordinate 129,930,834 of CM019148.1, read as the reverse complement.
ATCCGCTTGATCCATGTCACTTATTCATGGTCTACAAACAATTTTGGAATATATTGGAAAATGAAATAAAAATAATTTAGTATTGTAGGACTGAATGGAATTTGATGAAAAACAATCCAATGCTTTAGTGATCATGATTCGAGTTGTGTACACAGCAGGATGGGATTCTACCGGTTCTGTCGGTTCTACTATAGAACTGGATGTTAGGTTCCCATGAGTTAGGGAGAACTGATAAAATGGCCCCCTGTTATTACCCTCTCAGCCAGCTTCTCCGGCTCCTGCCCAGCTTCCTGCCCTATTGCACATGTGAAACATTGTCGCTATGTCATTTATGCAGCCTGCTTTTGCCCATGAGGCCAGCCATGCTGCCTGCCTTCCGCTATGGCCTGCCATTACTGATCTTCCTGGGTGAGTGAAGCTCTGAAGCCTCGATTAGCCTTTGTCAAACCTTTCTCTGTGACCATTGTTAAAAACTGGAAAAACCTTTTGCCAGGGAGTAAAAATTCTTCAAACATCCCTGCTAATTAGAGTGATAGACCGTGTTTTTCTTTGCTGTCAATGTTGATAAAAAATGACCCGAAAAGTAATCTAAAACATTGTTATTTATATAAAGGAAACCTACACGGAGCTACATGTTTGCAACCTAATCTCCACCAAGGCGTATAGAAAAGAAACAAAGGAAAAAGTTAAAATGAAGTGAAGTCAAAACTTCTTACACATGCTGAGTGATCAAAACATCACAAGACTTTCTTATCTCATTACTATGGAGACAAGATAACACAGTGCTGGCTAGCAGACACCTGCTTGCTATAATATGAGCTTAGAAGCTTGAACAGACAAATCAAAAAAACGCAGTGACATCCCCTTCTTTTGTTTGTTAAGCGAAAATCAGATAAGGCACACCTTCTCACACAGATATTTGTGCTGCGCTGCTGGACTTGGTTTATTGAGCATGTCAGCAATCTGATCATGTGTGGACACATACTGTAATGTAACAAAACCTTGTGTAACTAATTGCTTCATGTTCTTATAACGAATGTCAATGTGTCTGGACCTAGAACCAGTGAAATATGTTTCAGAAATATAAACCACAGATTCGTTGTCTTCCATCACGGTAATTGGCTGGATCGGGAATGACTAGATATCTGTGACTAAAGCATCAAACCAAGTTAGAGAATTACAAGCATCAGAAACACAAGCATATTCAGCTTCAGTAGATGAGCAAGAAATGATTCTGTTCGCATTTGCCAGTAAACAGGACATCCATTTAAGAACATCATATAACCTGAAGTACTTTTACGTGACTTCTTATCACTCACCCAATCAGAATCTGCATAACAACATAATTCTGCATAATCAGTATGTGTAGGTTCTAACAACAACTTCACATTCTTAGTGTGCTTCTTAATGCATAACCAATGAAACTGTTTTGCCTTACTTACGTGTCGTGACAAAAGATTAACACTAAGTGCAATGTCGGGTCTGGTCCAACTACTAATATATAACAATGACTCAATGACTGAACGATAAAGTGTTTGATCTTCAAAATCAGGTCTTGGTTCATGTGCCAGATTATGAAAATCTGTTTGCATGGGTGTGCTAGCCGTTTTAGCATCCTTCATATTGCAATGATGCAACAATTGTTCAATCTTATCCTCTTGTGAAAGACTAAACCCCTTCTGAGTTTTTGTAATCTGAACACCCAAATAAGTGTTAATGTGACCTAAAGATTTCAATGTAAAATATTTCTGCAAAGCTTTAGCAAAATTCTCACTCATTTGCTTATTTGGACTAATATAAACAATATCATCAACATAAACAAGAATTATCTCATATATATTCTTAGATCTTTTTGTGAACACGCATTCATCAGTTTCGGACTTAATAAAGCCCATTGAATTTAGTTTGTCAGTAAGACACAAATACCACATTAAACCAGACTGTTTGATGACCATAAAGACCTTTGTTTAGGAGCCAGGTATCCCCTTCTTGCTTCCGGAACCTGGGGACCTCTGACGTAATTTCTTCATCCAGGTCAGCATTATTTAAGCTGTTTCCACATCAAATGGAAACTTCTAAACCAAGAATAGTTGCAGTGGCTAAAGCAATTTCACACTCTCAGTCTGAACTGTGGGTGAGTAAGTATTTGTGTAGTCCTCAGGATAACGTTGAGCAAACCCTGAGCTACAAGTCTGGCCTTGTATAATGACTCACCATTGGCTTCTTCTTAATTCTGTGAGCCCATCTGGTGCCAATAACTTTCTTATTTGCTGGAGGACTTGCAGGCGAACTTGAGAGTTTCTTTGACTGTCCATTTCAGCCTGCATTGCCTCATACCATTTCTTGCTCTGAATCAGGAAGATGCTTTATTTGTGAACTTGTCAGGAGGCAGTGTAACAGCACAAACCAAGGTAAAGGTGCTTTTGTCAATGCCA